>JABFTP020000185.1:105109303-107609303 GCA_013387265.2 Cryptolaemus montrouzieri | reverse complement strand
TCGAGATTCAAAATAACTACCCCATTCTCAAGAGGTTCAAATCTTAGCAAATTACGTTTTGATGCAAAACAGAAAGCATATAAACTCAAACAATCTGATATTTACAGAATCAAATATAACAAATGCCCTTCAGCTTATGTAATTGAAACAGATAGAAATTTTGAATGCTGTTCAAAGAATATATATTATCAGACAAGAAATCCCGAATATTGGAGTACATTGAATCAACAAACGACACAAAAGATTTTGACAATCCCAAAGGCCTTCACAAATGCAAAATGGAAGAAAAATGAATCGGTTGAAAAGTTTGGAAATTAATAAACTCAGGAAAACCTCACATTATACTATTCTCAATAGCTAACTTGAAATCAATAACTTCCCCCTACTTAACATTTAAGGAAGAAATATATATTGTGGTAATCCTTGTACAATAGTGTTAAGCTCTTGAAAATGACCGAAGGGTCAAAACCAGTCATGTATTATCAAATAAACGTGGAAAACTGACAAAAGTGTTTCTTATCTTTCATATTTTGGAATGGATTTCTACAAAATAAATGTCATCAATATCATTAATTAGACCGGTTTGGCTATTTTTATTTTAATTTTTGTAATAATCCAAGTTAGTTTCATGGAAAAAGAATTGAACCAACTACAAAATAGTGAAATTTGGGAAACATTGAAAGCAATATTTTAACATGATGTCAAAACCAGAACAAAGGATTGAAACAATAAAACTGCTTAATTCATTCTCTGTTATGTTCAGTATAGTTTTATATTTGTGAAAATATTCGGAACAATGACAAGATAAGTTGGAAAATTCAGAGAAACTTCCGACATAAATCTTGAATGCACTCTTGTTTCTTGAGTTTCCCCATATTCTATACGTCGTTGTCGTGAACAAGCTCTTAAGAAAAAAACAGAATAATTACAAAGGGAAGTCGGAAAATTCGGACATATTTTGAAAATTAAACACCATCATATGCGATAGAATGAATATAAAAATATTTGTCTAAATTTTTGTTATGTTCAGTATGATCTCTAAAACTTTTTGTATGCACTTTCAATAATATCTGACATAATTGGTTAATTTTCTATTCGTCCTTGTTTGTTTTAGTACCGTTTACCACTAAAAGAATAACTTGGGATACATAGAAAGGATAGATGCACAAATTGCAAAAATCATACTTTTTCCAAACACACACATGGTATATACCCTGCACACTTAATAAAAGGTATGGACCAAATATTGTTATGCACTCAATCCACATCAGCAGATACATTCCAGACCCATGGAAAAGGGTTCGGGTTGTCTTCATCCCCAAGTCGGGCGAGATCGTACACAAAAGAGCCAAAGATTTTAGACCAATCAACCTCACCTCCTTCCTACTGAAGACTATGGAGAGACTGGTAGAAAGATATCTCAGGGAGAACACCCTAGCGGAGCACCCTCTACATATCACTCAACATGCCTACGAGCAAGGTAGATCAGTCGTCGACTCAGCGCTACATTCCGTAGTAGGGTATATCGAGAAAGGACTGGAAAAAGGCGAAGTTACTCCAAGATATAGAGGGAGCTTTCGACAATACACCATACAAATCAATAGATAAAGCTATCGCAGATAGGAAAGTAAACAAAACCTTAGCAAGGTGGATGGGACGTCTGCTGTCGACCATCCGAGGAACCGCCAGCAGGGGATGTCCACAGTGGGGAGTTCTATCTCCTCTTTTTTGGAACCTCGTGCTGGATGGGCTACTGGCGGCCCTTGCCGGTGCTGGGCACTTTGCGGTGGGTTATACCGACGACCTCGTCCTCCTTGTTTGTGGGAAAGACCTCAGCACCATATGTGAAGTTGCGCAGAACGCTCTGCGAATGACTGAACAATGGTGCAGAGAGAACGACTTGTCTGTAAATCCTAACAAAACAGACATGATTATATTCACTCGAAAAAGGAAACTACCGCCCTTCAAGGCACCCATTCTTTTCAACGAGGAACTAAACTAGTAAAACAAGTGAAATACCTAGGTGTGATGCTTGATGCCAAACTAAATTGGGACAATCACATCGAAAGACAGGCGCAAAGAGTCCAAAACAAACTCCGGGGACTTAAAGCAAAGATAATATACTGGCTCTACACATCAGTGATAAGACTGCTCCTGACCTATGCCGCCATCGTATGGTGGCCTGCACTGGAATAAGGGATGAAACGGAACAAAATCAACAAGATCCAAAGGCAAGCATGTCAGGCAGTCACGGGAGCTTTGAGATCCACACCCACGGCCTCCATGGAGTATCTTCTGGGCATCCCTCCACTACATATAGTGATGGAAGAAGTGGCCATGAGGGCCTCTTTGAGACTGTGGGAGGGAGGTATGTGGAGGGACAGAAATCCAATCTCTGGACACTCCACATCCCTGAACAAAATCAGAGAACTCCGACCTGACTTTCTCCCAATAGGAGATCAAACAAGAGCCACCTACTACTTTGACGAACCCTACAAAGTAGTTATTCCACCAAAAGAAATTTGGACCACACCCCACGCCTTACTCACACCACAGGGCCCCACCTGGTTTACGGTTGGGTCCAAAAGCGGGACGGGTACAGGCATCGGCGTTCACGGCCCTAGAGCAAACATTATGATTGCGGTGGGAGACAACGTCACCGTAACAGACGCAGAAATATTTGCTATTCTCCGGTGCGTACAGGAAAACCTACATAGGAACTATAGAGACGCATACATCTACATATGCTCTGATAGCCAAAACGCCCTTAGATATTTTAAAGATACGAAGGTTACATCCAAACTGGTTGACGAATGCAGAACAACACTTCGACAACTCAGTGCTACAAACAGAGTCACTCTGATCTGGTGCCCAGCTCATCAGGGCATCGAAGGAAACGAGATAGCAGACAGCCTCGCTAAAAAAGCAACAGCTATCAGGCCGATGGGATCAGAACCAGTTCTGACCATCCCATGGACCAATGTGCTCTCAAAACTGGACCACCACCAAGGCCCAGAACTACTGGGCAGGCATCTCGGGACTGAGACAGTCAAAAAGGCTCATAAAAGCGCCGCAATCAAAGAAGAGGGTACATGAACTATTGTCCCTCGAAAAAAAGTCTGTTGGGATGGTAGTGGTCCTACTGACGGGACACCAACTCAACAAACATCTACACGTCATGAAACTATCGGAAACCACACAATGTCGTGGTTGTAGTGTAACGGTATTCAGAATTTAATGCAAAAATCATAACTGAGAAACACAAAACGAAATGTATCAGCAAACAGCAAAGTAGCAAATCATCTAGTCTACCTAGAACCCTGAATACTTTACTGTTTTCTGGGTTGCCAATGTTTATGTTCTTAATCTGAAAACACTAATGAAAATCCCCAATTTTGAGAAGAAAATACTCCATTCATTAAAAAAATTGAAGAAGATGATTTTGTATGTACCATAAGAGAAGTAGTTTATTATTTATTGACTGGAATCTATAAAAGTTAAAAGGTCTACTACAGACAAGAGCATTCAATTATTGTGCTCGCATACTGACGAACCAGTGCTTCCAAATATTATTTTGTATGTAATCTGACAACACTGTATAAAATTGAAATGCATTTGGCAAACTGCTGATCAACTCGTTTTGGGTGCTCTGAAGTCGTCATCATAGAAGACAGGATTACCTGCAATTAATTTACAGCAATAGCCATACCTTCTCATTATTTTCTTTATTGTTCTTTCTTTTAACTTTTTCTTTAGGCTTATTTGAGGGCAAAATCACATTACTTTGCAAGGCATTCAACTCATCATCAGAAATTCCCTCATTTCTTTCTTCATTTTCATCATTATTCTCATCTGAACTCTCTGAATCACACAAACTAGACAAGATATTATTCTAGAACAAAAATGTTGTCATCAAACAAATATTCCTGAGTTTCATCTGTAAAAAACATGTGAAACAAAACATGACAAAAATAAGTTTTTGGTAAAAATTAGAATCATTACATCAAAAGATATGCATCATTTTGAAATTATTAGAAGAGAAAATTATGGAATTTCATTACTGAAAATATTATTATAAAATTTCACAAAGGTCTACCTATTAGGAATATGAATATTATTTGTTAGTTAATAATTCACAAAATACGTTTATTATCTTTTGAAAATCAAATAGTATCATAACTAGGATGCTTTCAAATGAAATTTTCACCTAATAGACAGACATCAGAGAAAGATAAACTTGAAGAGCTATATAATGAAAAATTATACAGGTTATAAAATGTTCATACTGGATTTTTGACTTAATTCCATCCTCTGCTATTAAATTTCCTTCTTTATTTACAACAAAAATTGTAGACTGCTTTGCTTCAGCTTCTTTATTTTGAATTTCTTCTTCATTTAAATTAACATTATGTTCATCATCGGAATCACTATCAACGAAAGCTATTCTTTTCGGTTTCTTAATTGTAAAGACTTCATGAGCTATTTCTTCATCATCTGATTGTTTGTACAACTCATGCTCAGCAGAGTTGAATTTATCCTGAGAAGAGTTAGTATCATCTTCTTCAGAATCACTGTTGAGAACAGACTTCTTAAATCTATTCCTCATATTTTTAGGTACAATTTCTTCTATTTCTGGATCACTATCAAGAATGTCTGCTCTATTATTATCCTTAGGAAAACTGTGTGTACCTTCCACACATTCATGAATCAAATTATCTTTTACTTCCACTTGCTCCTGTGTTTTAAAATGAGTCTCTTCAATTGTATCTTCGATAAATCCATTTTGAGACGAACTTGTGCACTGAATTATATTTATTAGATTAAGATTATTTTCAACACTCTCATTCTGCATATCGTCATTCTTTAATGTTTCATGGTAAGACGTATCGTAATTTGTATTGTTATCGCAATTATCTTTCACTTGATTCTGTGAATCCATTGCAGTAAATGGTTAATGTTTATTCATTCATTAACTATAAAAAATTTAAATATTTTCTCTGAATTTTCTCCCTTTCTCACCACCTCACAGTCACATCATAACCATTTCATTTTCCCGCTCTTTTGTGATTCACAGAATCAAACGAAATGACAAATTTCTTTTTACCAAAGGTGTATGCAAAGCTTTCGGAAATACTTTATTTCTTTATACACTTGAAAAACACTTTCCTTTTTTTTCACTCTGTAGTGAAATCTGGAAATCTGAAAATTATTGTATTTTTTTTCTAATTATGATTAATTTTCTTTGGGTCGTTTGCTTTTTGAGTAGTTCTAATGTATCTATCAACTGAGCGTCAAAATGAATTTTATGTTTTCAAAGGTTAGGTTCAGAAGTGGAAAAATGAAAATGTACTAACTATAATTTTGTTTTTGTACTGAATACTTATTAAAGAACAAAAATGGATCCAGCTTTATTAAAAGAAAGAGAACTCTTCAAAAGAAGGCTTATTCAACTCCTACGTAAGTGGAAAACATATTGTATATATAAACTGACGATATCCACAAATATTTTATTTATTTATTAATTTTTCATTTTAATTAGCCTTTGGCTATTTTATACATATATATCACAGTTTTACAATGACAATCTAGCCTTTAAAATATGTTCGACACGAGCTGCCTAAATCTACTTAGATTATTAACTGATATAATAAACAGTGGTAACTCATTATAGTAAGAAAGTCCCATATAAAATAACGATTTTCTAACTGAAGATCTGTTATTCCTTGGTTTATATATATTACTAGCTCAACGAGCGTTATATTTGTAATTTCATTTACAAAAGTTATTTTCCTACACAGATAGTTAGGTAATAATTTATGAATTAATTTGTAAACAAATAAATAGTTTAATAAAAGGAGTTTTTCATTTAAACTTAGTAAATTCAACGATTCCAACACAAACATGATTGATGTAATCTATTTACCCCAAGTATGATTCTCATAGCTTTATTCTGTATTATTTGAAGTTGATCTTTATCTTCCTTATTAATATAGAATAATACAGTAGGACAATATTCAAATGCAGGGCGATGATTGATTTAAAACAATGACTTTATTAGCTTGAGTTACTGTTGTACTCATTCTTCTAAAATAACCAATTTTCTCGCTAACTTTCTTTATTAAATAATCTGCATGAGCTTTATATGACAATTTGTTATCAATTACAACTCCTAGGTATTTACATGTATCAACGTAATCCAACTTGTCAACTAACAGTTTCAATTTGGTGATAAAACGATTATCCCTATTATTAATTATTATCACTTTCGTTTTTTGGTATTTATAAACAGATTATTATTCCTCAACCAAGGTGACATTATATTCAGTTCATCCTATAAATTCAAAATTACATCAACCACATTTTTTCCGTGGACACATATCATGGTATCATCAGCGAAAATGTTTACATTGGTTTCTCCTAAAAAACATTTTATGATATCGTTTATGTAAATAAGGAACAACAAGGGTCCTAATATCGTTCCTTGTGGCACACCATAGTTTGCACATTTCTGCTGAGACTTCACTTTTTCAATTTTTGTAACTTGATATATATCACTTAAATAACTTAGAAACCAGTTAAAGCACTACCAACAATACCCGCATAATATTTGCATTTCAGAGTTGAAAAGAAGAAATCCGAATCCAAGCAAGATGTTATCAAAGAAGAAAAAAAGAAAAGCAAACCACCTAGTGCTCCTAGGATGGACATCAATTCGTAATATAGTTTTATTTCAATTGCCTTACTCTTCCTAACTTTGTAAGTTTTAGTTATAAAACAGCTACTGGAAGCTCACAGTATAGATTTGGTGTATTGGCTAAAATAGTTAAACATATGAAAACCAGACATCAAGAAGGAGAAACTCATGCATTAAGCTTAGAAGAGATTCTAGATGAAACAAATCAGTTAGATGTTGGAAACAAAGTGAAACAGGTAGAGTCATTAAATGTTTTTTTATTATCATTTCTTGTAATAATTATATTCGTTCTAGTGGTTACAGACTGAAGCTTTGATGAATAATCCCAAAATAGAGGCAACACCTGATAATAAATTCATTTTCAAAGCACTCTACAAGTTAAAAGATAGAAAAAGTTTGTTGAAATTGTTGAAGCAACAAGACCTAAAGGGTTTAGGAGGTATTTTATTAGATGATGTGCAAGAGTCTCTACCACATTGTGAGAAAGCTTTGAAAGTGAGCGTATTCATTTTCTAATTTCTTCATATATAATTTAATTGCGAATTTTGCAGATTTTACAGAATCAGAATGAAATTATTTTCATTTCTCGTCCTGTGGATAAGAAAAAAGTACTATTCTACAATGATCGGACAGCAAGTATGGTAATTGATGAAGAATTTCAGAAATTATGGAGATCTGTAGCTGTTGATGCAATGGATGATGCTAAAATTGAAGAATATCTGGATAAACAAGGTCAGTACATTTGTTTGAATGTTCATATCACTAAAGATAACATAATCATTACTTGAATAGACATTTAAATGGGAAGAAATATTTGTTACAAAATTTATGTAATTTCTTATATGCTTATATACAGAAACCAAGAAAAGAAACATTTAAAACAAAGTTGAAATTCCCAAATTTATTGAACCAATAATCTTAGAAACTTAATATTTTTGTTAAAATCTAGGAAATAACAAATTTGGGACATACGAAAATCAGTGTATTTAAGTTAAAAAGGAAGTTTGAACGTTTTGGTTTGTAGTGATAATTTTAAATAGTGTCAACTGAGGCCAAATAGATAGCACAATCTTTTTACTGGCTTTGTCGTTATTATAGATTTATATTTCTTTTCCTTGTGTCCCTAATATCATGAGTAAGTCTAAAATCAATTCATAAATGAATCACTCAGTAGCACACAAAATTGATCAAAATATTTGAGAAATTCATTTATGGAATAAATGTTTCCTCAAAAACCTTGTAATGCCAGACAGAAATTTTCGGATGATTAACTTTGTAACAAGAATTCATTATGCATAATTAAGGTATAACCCACGAAAACAGTGAATATCGCCTTTAGCTCTCATTGAAAATGATAGTTTTGTGTAGTCTACTTCACTTCCTGTGCGTGGATTACTTATCATCTCTAGTAACGATTTTTTTGTTAACAGTTGGGTTTGATTCAGCCTGGAAAACCAAGTTATTTTGCAGTGTCAATACAATCTCTTTTTTAAATGTCTTTTGCAATTACATATGTTGAATATCTATTTTTGTATGACAATCTGTCTAAGCAAATTTCGAGCGCTGTGTATGAGTGCTCTGCATCATCATGAAATTTTGAGCATCTGAATTTGAACATAGCTGTACCATCTCGAGAGATGCTGCATGTTCAGGAAATCCAGAAACTGTAACCTCTGATGATAACATTGACCAAGAGGTAAATTAAAGTAAGAGAGATAACAGAATCCATGAAAATCAGAGGTTTGGTGCCGAATAATAACTGAGGATGATACTTGGATACATCATTCTCCGCCAGATACAAACATACAGCCAAAATAGTGGGCTGCGAAGATGGACTGAACTATTCCTTGGACAGGATTGTTTTCAAACTGGGGAACCCATGACAGGAGTATACTAGTATCAATACTTGATAAGCTGAAAGCGAAAAATGGTGGAAAAATGGCCACTTTTGCAGAAAGAAAGAAATGGAATACCGAGACATTGAATCGTTTAATACCAGGGTGGTTGCCATGCAAAAATCCAGGTTTTAAAGGATTTGAACTGCTTCACCACACTTTACACTTTACTCATTAGATCTACCCTCAAGCTAGCTCGCGAATCTGAAAAATTATGTTCAATAAACAGACTCATCAAATGAAGAATCCTCCACCTTTATAAACAATTATTTAGCAGAAAAAGACGCAGAGTATTGTTTGGTCGGGTTAAAGAGATATGAATGTTGCTAGGAGAAGTGATTTATAACGAAAGTTTGAAGGAAAATAAAAATGTATTGTATCTTTGTGAAGTCGGAAACTTTCAGTCCACCCTAGTAATTTAACACACGTATCAAAACATGAATGGTAATATCCGTTGACCTAAAATCATAAAATTTGATAAGTGTAAAGGTTTTATAGCGAAAGAAAAGGAAAAAATTCGAAAATCATTAATTTATAGTTATATCGCATGGAGAAACCACACTTCTGCGATTAAAAGAAATGATAGTGAAGTCAATGTTACGACAAAGATGAAACCCATATATTATATAAATAATTACATACTCTTTCTTCGAATGAACGACTATTGTAGTTATCAAGTATTGGGATTGAAGACAGAAATTCAAAAGTATCATCAACAAAGTGCGAATTAATTCATATTCTAAGAAGTTCAGAACAATTTCAAACTATACTCAATTATCATGAAGTTAATAGTTGTTTAATTTTTTTCAGAATTCAGAAGCGAATAGTTTTCTGAAAGGTTATGTGAAATCTTAATTGCTTGTATGTTCCATAGTTTCTTAGAATTTACTAAAAAACATTTACTTAGTCTAGATTTTTTTCTCTAGGCATAAGATCCATGCAGGATAATGGACCCAAAAAAGTAGCACCTCTGAAAAGAAAGAAACCAAGCAGCCGTAAAAAAGTATTCAAGAAACCTAGAGATAATGAGCATTTAGCTGATGTACTAGAATCCTATGAAGATAACACTCTAACTCAAAAGAACACAGTGTAGTTTATGATAATGTTATGCAGATAATGATATAATTTCACAATTTGCTATGTCTAGGATAGATACTTCTATTTGCAGTGGGTGTTAGTTTTTTGATAATTATGATATCTCCTTCCTGTGATTGCCATTTGAATTTGTTAAAGTAATCATCTCCCAGTTTCCTAATAACTGGTTCAGGGATACAGATTATATTTTTCAAGTTCTTCAGTTTGAAATTTGATTTTTTTGTGGAATATGTGTATATTATTATAAATCATTTCTGTAAGTTAAGTTGTAATATATTCTTATATTTTCAAATTATGTTAATCTTTTCCTGGAGAACAGGCGAAAATTTTATGTTTCATCAATTATTTCTCATGAATATAGGTTATAATCTTTTTTTTGGTTTGTTTCCAAAATTATACCCTAATGACTTTTTTATTTGATGTTACAGATAATTTCGATTGGCATCTTGAATTAATTAAATTCAAAATTATTAAAAATAAAAAGAGATAATAAGTATAATAATATTATAATAAAGGGAAGAAAAAAAATGAAATATTTTAGTGTGATCTTATAAATCCAAATCAATCAAGCATTACTTGTTTGGTGAAATATCAGAAATTTTTGGGTTTGACTAAAATTGGGTCTATATTTGTAATATATATTTCATTTATAAATTTTACTTTCTGCATCTAGGAATCCTCAACATGTATGTGTTCGCTTTCGTTTTATTTGTGTTGTTTATGAATGTTCATTGCAATGAGCGAGTTCGAAGAATTGTAGGTGGTCAACCTGCAAATATACCACCACCCGATGATCCTGTTGTGTATACAAGATTTAATGGTAAAACTGCTGTTGTTAGAGGTGTATTAGATTTCCCACACTATGTATTTAGGGGAATAAGGTATGCTCAAGCACCAGTTGGAAATCTAAGATTTGTGGTAAGTGCCTTATAATACGTTTCACAAAACCAGATTTTTTTTATTCACTTCACAGGATAATCGTATTTGAGAGATTAGAAATAAAAGTACTTCTATAACAATATCACTAACTTTAAATATTTTTATTACAGTTATAAATAAGTTCTTGAGATTTTCCTTTAATCTGTTGACATTGATATAGTGTTCTTCTTTCTAGAAAACAATTCAGATACTTAATTTTCAGTTTCCGAATCATAAACATTTGAATTTGAATTCTAAAATATAATTTTTCTAACGGTTATGTTCCATATTTTAGCACAACAATAACCACCACAAATCTTATGTGTATTGTTTTAAATATGAAATAGATGAGTAAACGAAATCAACATCTTCAAAGAATAACTCAAAAATCATGAATATTTGAGAAAATATATTGTTTGAATTTCTAGAAAACTATTATGACTAAAGAATTCATGAAATATATCTAATTATTGATAGAACTCAGTTACAATGATGAACCAAGATAGTGTTTTTTATTTAACAGAGACCTCAAGAATATATTCTTGAAGGATTTGTGAATGCAACTAAATATCCTCCACCGTGTGTACAACCTTTGCCTAATACAGCTAATATAGTTGGAGAAGAGGATTGCCTCTTTTTGAACATATTCTCACCAACTCTACCTACAGGAATGGAAGGTGAGCTTAGATATATTAGTTACTAAAGGGTTATTATTTTTGAAAACTATATTCCATATTCTATATTTGCATCTCTATCAAATAATCATCTCGAGAAAAATAAAAACACTTGATATAAATTTATGCCAAATTAATTTAAAGCACACCAAATTTCTGAACTGACATACTTGATCAATACTACTTATTTTACTATCATTGTAAAGTGAAAGCGGATAATGCTGAAAATGGGTTATTAGTTTATAGTCTGACAATTCCTCTTTCTGGAAATTATTTCAATTTGAATTAAACATTGCTGAGCAGATTCTAATATAACAGATAAAATTGTTTCGCACAAAATTAATAAATATTTCTCTTCATTTCTCTTGAAAAGAAATGAGTTCAATATTCAATATCGTGACATACATATGTGCAGGGTTTCCCAACTTCATTTTACTTGAATGATATTTTATAAACTGATGGGGATAGAATGATACTATTTCTGCGAAGTGATATGCTGAAATAAGTAATGGCGAAAAAAGAAATTTCTTAACCTCCTTCGTTTTCCAGATGCATACTTATTTTCGAAGTTTGCAATTTATTCTGTGATGTAGAGCAGAACTACCAGAATTAGTTTTTAATTCTGGTAGTGTTTTTATTCAGAATCCAGTGGTGTTGATAGATTTTTGGAGTATTTTGGTTCTGGTTGAAACTCTACTGATGTACTCAAAAATTTAAGGATATTATGAAATATTCTCTCTAATTTCCAAACACAAAATCATATGGAATGGGGACCTCAACGTGGTCTAATGTTTTATTCTCATATAAATTTGGAATGCACTTAGATCAGATTCTAGGCGAGAGTGACTGTGGAGACAACCTGGTAATGTTGAAGCTTCGGGAACTACGCAGCTGCAGAAGAGGTGCTGTGATGGTTTGGAGTGTAATCTATTGAATTGCAAAAGTGATCTCGTTTAACTTAATGATAGCAATCAGATTCGTCAACTCTTGTGCTACCCTACTCTGCAGCAGTAATAATCCCTGCCTCGCACTGCTGCTGCCCTCTAAATTCAAGCTAGTTAAGGATTTGCACCTCAGTGACACAGATCAACAACTGTAGCCATTGGAATTCGGAAAATATTAACAGTAATAGGAATTTTCACAGGAAAATTTAATGATATGAAATTTTCGGTATGCATAATAATCGATATTAGTCTCGAGAGAACAACATTTAATACGCTCAAGAAAGGGAGACGGCAGGATCCGTTTTAGCGTGTCTTACTGGTTAGTAGCCTGATTTTTTTATTTACGAGGGAAATCTCACAGGAGAAAGATTATTAGCCACAATTCAAAATATCTTGCCAGAAATCGCTTATGAAGTTCCGTTGGCTGAGTTGAACAGTATATACACTCGGAGGCAAAATTAGCGGAACACTCGAAAATTTAACAAAATTCGAAGTTCGATATTTTTCCTAATTGTCAACCGATTTAGATGATTTGTTCGGCAAGTTATAGATCAACTCTTCTGCTTTGTAGAAATTATAAGAGAAAACAAAAAAAAATTGAAAAAAAATTTATACGGGAGCAAAACTAAAAGTGTTTTTTTTGTCAAAAATTCGTAACACCCTGTGGAATTTCGTGGACCAATATCATGGTCTGTCAAGACACATCTTCCTACAGTAACGCCCTTCTTGTTTCATGCGTTTATCTCTATTTTTGCAGAATATATTTAATTTCAAGTGGAAAATCACCATTTTGGAGATATTCCATTGAATCAAGAAATTGTCATTGAAATTCGTCTATCAATTTGGAATTTTCTTATTATCACTCAGGCGTATCGAAATTGTCGTTTGCGATTTTTATGTTCGAATTGCATTAGTTATTGATGACAATTTGGTTAATTTGGTGAAAATTAGGAATTCATAGGAGATAACAGTCGGTAGGTATTAAAATACACAACCGAATTCTGGGACCATTGATAAAACTTTTCATTTACACATGTGCACACCTTTTTTTATCAAATATGAAATACAGCACACGTTTTTTTGTATATGACCACATTTGCACTTGTTTAAAGAATGAGAGTTTTCCATTCTTTGATTTGATACATACTCGCTACTAAAATCAAATGTTTTTTTTTGTGGGTCATCATGAACATTTTTCTCAACATGTTCATTTCATTTCACGAGTGTATCGCCAGGATACACACCTGCTCTCAATTTTGGACAGGAATGACAATTATTATAGAGTGTCACACAAAAAATTCAAAATAAATGTGCAAAAAAATCAACGAGTTCTTTTCCAGTGAATTTCAAAATTTTCATTTCGTTAGATTTCCGCTTCTCTAATTTTGATTTTATTTTTTGGCTAACCTCCGATGTTATGCACCTACGCAAGATTAAAAATAAATTCTTGAAATTTGTGACCTTTCGCTTCAAATGGGATATCTCTTGTAAAAATAGAGATAAATGCATAAAACAAGAAGGGCGTTACTGTAGGAAGATGTGTCTTGACAGACCATGATATTGTACGTTTCAACTCGGACCACGAAATTCCACAGGGTGTTACGAATTTTGACAAAAAAAACACTTTTAGTTTTGCCCCCGTATAAAATTTTTTTCAAATTTTTTTTGTTTTCTCTTATAATTTCTACAAAGCAGAAGAGTTGATCTATAACTTGCCGAAAAAATCATCTAAATCGGTTGAGAATTAGGAAAAATATGGGACTTCGAATTTGGTTAAATTTTCGAGTGTTCCGCTAATTTTGCCTCCGAGTGTAGTAAAAACAGGACGATGCTCCTGTCCATAATACCTAGATAGTAGAACAACATTTGGACGCTAGAATAATTTGATACGAGTTTTAACTTAATGAATCTCAATGAATATAAACTTTCTAGAAATCTTGTCAATGAACACACTCCTAATTTCTCACCGTTGATAAATCTGTGTATGGAAAAAAGGTATACCAGATATGCAGAATGGATTTTCCAGTTTTAGCTGATATTAGTAAACCCCCCTCTTTCTCTCCTGAATAGTTATTAGCTTTATAACTATTTTAGCGCAATACGCATCTCATTAATAAATTACAATGCTCTCATTGTTTGATTTTATTCAACTCAATATATATTATATGAGTTATTGGTCCTAAAATAGTCATCTTTTCGATATTTTGAAATGTGTATTTGGTTGTTTTTATTGAATGCCAAAGGTTTCCCCATCATATAGCCAGCATTGAAGATACAATTGCAAAACTGATTTGAGGAATGTTCTTTTATTTTAAATACTGAAACAAAACATTCAGTTAACTATAAAAAGGAATTTAATATCTACATGAGGAGGATGTTGAATGTGAAATTTCCTCGCTGCTGAGCTGCCGACCTTCTGCTACCGTCTCGGCTCCTTCAATTTCTCCATCTCTGTACGAAGTGATGAACCTACGACCAGGTTTAACGCCAGAGTCCTGTACTTAACAAACCAACTGGAACACGTGTGCGTGATAACTTGCGTTTTCGTCGTGGACCTAAGGGGCTCCGAAGTACTAACAAGATATCATGTGCCCTAATGTACTTTCATCTACAATCTCTAAAATTTCTTCAAATAAAAATAATTGGTTACATATTATAAAATATACGTGGTATGAAGACCAAAATTGACACTCTTCGATCTGCTATCATCATAAGCTATAGTTTCTAGATGCTGAAATTGTTGACGATCGCTATGTTATTTATCGTCGTGATCGGGATGTGACTCGGTGTGGTAAATCTCGCAGTAGGCGAGTCCTTGTTGCAGTGGACAGATCCATAAACTCTTGTGAAATGAATTCTTACCGATTTTATCTAGATGAGTTGTTGATTCAAATAAATCTGTCTTGAAATGTACTGAGTCTGTGCGTAGTTTATGTGGCTCCTGCATCCGATATAGTTGTGTATAGCGACTTCATGAATCTTGGCGGGGTTATACTTTCTAACCGTGGCAATGCTGACTTGAGCATTCTTGATTATTTCAACGTTCCCGGCATCGAGAGTTCCATTAACTTGGATAATAGCGGTGGGTATGGCACCGGAACAAATGAATTTTCTCAATTTAATCATATTAAAATGTAAATAAAGTACTTTCAGATTTATTTTTGCAGAGCGATCTGTTAACACACATCATCCGTCTCTGCTAGTGATGCCCGTAGACACTGTTTTCAGCTGATTGAAGCACAGTTTTTGCTTCAGATTTGATTTTAAGAGAGCAACTTTCACTGAAATCAATGAATTCCGTGACGGTGTTAGTTGGGATTTTATGAAGTCACCTGATTTGGATGAGAGTGTCTCACTGTTCTAAGATTTTACTTATCGTGTTGTTGACGCCTATGTTTCTCTTAAAAAGTGTACACCTTTTGATATTTCCCCATAGGTTAACCGCTAAACTGAATCAGCAATTTTCGGAAAAACTCTCCATAAATGGTATAAAAGTACCTGGTCGCCTTTACATTGCGGTCGTTTTTCTGATATGAGACGACCTTCTTAGTGGTCAATATCCAAAGATTATTCGGATTATTTCGCCGAAACCGAGTCAAACATCGTGCGGGATTCTACTTGTTACGGAATGGCTTGGTTTTAGCCACGTTGGTTTCTACTCATAAAAGAGAACGCTTTGTACTATATACATATATTGAACTCACTACTCTTATATGATAATTTGTACATGTAACTAAGGATGCTGTTGTATGACTAACTATTGGACAGTACGTTACTACAATATTGGTTGGATAAGATGTTACTGTGCTGAGTGTTGAAGATATAATGCCAGTTTTCTCGGTCATTCTGTCCGAGATAGAGTTTTATGACCTGTCCACATCTGGTCAGGCCGTAGGAACCCAGCTACGATATGAACCTGGGCGAAAACTCGAGTTTTGTGGTAACAGTACTAGTTTTTGAAATATATCGAGAGCATCTCCACAGATGCTGGTATCCCTAATTCTATGGCATACAATGACAGATCTGTGTTGGTGGTTGGTCTTTAGCAGAGGTTTTTAGACATAATTATACCTTGGCTGATGATACCCAGCTGTATATATCCATAATATCAAAATACTTGCAGACCTGAACTGATTTTCTCGCGTTTTATGTTTGAATGCAGTCACAACGTTGTTGAGCCGCTGTATTATATTTTCAGCCTGTGTGTCTAAGAGGCGTTTTCACACTCTTTTAAAACTTTTTAAAGCGCAGTTTCAATTCATAAATCTGAGATTGCCAGTTATCGACCAATATCTATCAGTAGTTTTTCCCAAAAGTTTTTGTTAAAATTCGATCTGAATTACAGTTCTCCCACGTTCTGTCCGCAATTATTGATCATCAGCATACCTTTCTGCGTGTCAGATCCACTGAAACCAATCTGTTCTACTCTACTAACTATTTTAGTTCTGGTATTGAGGATGCGTTCCCGGTCGATTGCATATATACTGATATTAAAAAAGTATTCGATAGGGCTCTGATTATAGGTTTATTATTCAAGTTATGGCATTCATGACCCTCTTTTTCGTTCGTGTAACGTGCCATGGTCTTTTCTTTGATCCCTTTGATGTGTCAACCGGTGTTGGTCCTCACCAAGGTCCAATATTTCTCGCGACTGCAAATGTTTGGTCTTTGCAGATGATTCTAATATTTTCAAGTGTGTTCGTATAAGCCAAGATCAGATTATTCTCCAAGAGAATTTAAATCGAATCTATATATCTCTAAGTGCAAACATGTTAAATTTTCTAGTTAATTACTGCTTCTAGTTTTACGTATTTGATCGACGATGTTCCCTTGGAAACTTTTGGTTCGGTATAGCATTTGGGTGTTTATCTAGACTCGAAGTTATCTTTTACTCTGCACATTCTATAATTGCTCGCGCGAACAAATTGCTTGGTTTTATTTCCAGATCAACCAAGTCTTTTTCTTATTTGCACTCTTTTATTATCACGTATGTATATAGAATACCGTTATACTCTATGGTCACCACTATTTGACACTCACATAAGTATGATTGAGAGAATACAGAAAATTTATTAAACTATTGTGTTTCAGGAGTGGAATTGTTTCAGATATCGATAGCATTGAGCGTCACATAGGCAATTTCTCCCTGACACATATTCTTTCTCGTAGATCCTAGTTTGATTTACCTTCAAGGTAAAAAACTCTTACATAAATTGATCAAACATTTTAAAACTTTTAGTTCTTCGCGTCCCCCACGAGCTATTAGAAATAACATTTTAAATATTGACCACCATCGTTCAAACTATGGTCGTCTATCACCTCTTTCGAGAGTTTGTGGCAGGATGAATTATGTGAGGAATATTGATCTCTTAACAGGCTGTATCTTAGCTTTGACATCCACATCAAAAAGATCCGTTCTAAATGTATATTGTCGTGTAAATTGATTTTTATAATTTATCATTGTTTTTGTGAGGTTTTTATCGAAGAGTGTGAGAATACTTATACACTTTACCTACATGCATATTCAAAGATTTCCTTTAATAAATTATTATTAAGACGAAAGAAATGCATAAAAAACGTTAAAACTTTTCACAAATCTATTTTTCATATAGGTTTACCAGTAGTGATATGGATTCATGGAGGTGGCTTCAGATATGGATCTGCATCACAATATGGGGTAAGTTTTTTTATAATACTCATGTTTAATTCATTTCGAACCGAAACAATCCACCTTATCTATTAGGGCTTTGCCATGTATGTATTGTTAGTCCCTTTAGTAAAGCTGACGAAATCAAAGAGAGATATTTCAAGTAATTAACATACAATACGCAGATGCGAAAAACGGAGAAGAGGAACTCGCGGGTATTCTTATTTTGAATAGAATGTATGCCTAAATATGCACTATTGTCTACACAAATAACACAATTACCTATGTTTACAAATTTTAATGTCAAAAGTTATTGTGCAACCTCTAAAATAACTTCACTTCGTAATCACAATTTAAAAATTACAAAGTATAATTTTAGATTTATACGTTTTTCCGGCAAGAAAGATGTTCTTTTGTTGGGAATACTATACAAGTTTGAAAAGTAAGTTAGACGAGATGTACACCCAAGGTGATGAACCCAAACTTATAAGATATTTGAATGGTAAGCCGACGATTGTTTCTAAGGTGTCATCTTATCAAAAAAACTAAATAGATTTCCTAATATTCAATATCACTGTGATATAATTTATGCAAACGTTCAAAGTTTTTTGTCAAATAAGGTTCAGGTTATTGCAGATATCCAATGCTATAAACCTGCTATTATGTTGTTTAGTGAGAGTCTTACAACTTCTGATATAGATGATAATGAAATTAGACTTGATGGTTATGTTTTGGAAAGATGTGACTCTGAATCACGTCACACAGGGGGAGTTTTACTGTATGTGAGGCAGGATATTTCATACACGGTCGACAAATGCTATGTTCTTGAAGTCAATTATTGGTGTTAAACTATTTTTGTAAAGTTCAAATGATGTAGAAGTTATGATTGGAGCACTGTATCATTCAACAAGTTCAAGTGATTCCATATTCCTAAATGATTTTGAATCGCTTTGTGACGAAATTTTTTGTGGTAAACTGAAAGCCATAGTACTGGGTGATTTCAACTTAGATTATTTCGGTCATGAATACTATTGCAATAAGAAGAAAAATTTATTAAATATGTTTGGGGTAAATCAAATTATAAATGAATATACAAGATGACTAGTGTGGTTTCAACTCTTGTTGACTACATTCTTACAAACTTCGATGATGTTCGTGCATGTGTTCATGATATTCCAAAAATTACCGATTACTCTGTTATTTCTGCTGGTATTAACGATAGAAGCTTCCGCCAACCGGATGGTGCGGATAGTTTTCATTTGATAAATTTGGAACTGATTTCATGTAATTTCGAATTGGATTGTGTCGATGTGAACTTAATTTATGATGATTTATCAGAAAACCGTACCCATGTGGTAGATAAAATAGCACCTTTGAAGTCTTGTGTGGTAGGCGGAGATAGCTTACCATATTATGATTCTAAATTGAAAGAAAAGCAAAGGAAAAAGATAAAGCATATAAACTTTTCAAATCAATGGGTGGATTAGAAAATTGGAATGAGTATAAGAAAAGACGGAATGAATATGTAAATTTATTGAAGACTAAAAAGAAACATTCTATTATAATACAATAGATCTGAATAAGAAAGATCCATATAAAATGTGGAAAGCCTTGAAGAGTATTGTTAATTTGGAGAATAGAGGTGATTGCTTCGAAAGAGGTATTGAATTTGAAATTGATGGAGTGATAGTTAATGTGACTGATAAGCATGATATTGCCAAAAAAATTAACAAATATTTCGTTAACAGTATTAATGAAATCGTAGATTCTATTGATGCTGGGCCTGAGTGGGTTCATCCTTATAATTTTGTAAGCGAATTCTCAGAGTTCAAATTGTTAGAATTGTCTGACTTGGCTAAATTCATTGATAACTTAGAGAACAAACGCGGAAAGGAGGTCATGAATATAAGGTTTATAAGTTTACCTTTGGAGTCATTGGAAATGTTTTACTTCACTTCGTGAATAGTTCGTTATTATATGGAAAATTCCCCCCTGCATTAAAAACTAGTATAGTTGTACCTATTCAAAAATTTTTGAATTCTAAGAAATCATGGGAATTTTGACCTATCAATACTAACCTGGAAATGAGAAGTTACTGTAATCCATTGTTTATGATCAACTTTTAAACTATTTAAGGGAAAACAATATATTAATGTCAAATCAGTCAGGGTTCAGACCCAACCATTCATATGAGTCTGCACTTCAACTTACAGTTGCGAAGTGGAGGTCGTATATTGACCAGGGACATTATGTAGTGGCGGTTTTCCTTGATCCCAAGCGAGCATTTGAAACAATTGATCGTTCAGTTTTGATTGAAAAATTAAGGAGCATTGGGATTTGTGATCGAGTACTGGATTGGCTTATTGACTATTTGTCTGAAAGAAGTCAGGTCACAAGGATTGATGACGTTTACTCGGATCCAGAATTAAATGAGTTCGAAGTGCCGCAGAGAAGTGTGCTGGGTCCTCTATTGGTTTTGTGAATTCGTGTGACTTTATTAACTTGTTTGCTGATGATACGCTTCTTTGTATTTGGAGTAAAAATCTGGCAGAGGCGGTTGCAGGAATGAATGCATGTTTATAACTGATTGATTAATATCTGAAAACCAATAGATTGAAACTAAATTCGTCTAAAACCAAAGCTATGGTTCTAACTACTCCTTATAAGTTTTCAAACCTTGATTTGTCTGTTCAAACATTGAGCATTGATAACACAAAAATAGAGTTTGTTACAGAATTTAAGTACCTGGGTTTCATGTTGGATAGTTGTTTAACATTTAACAGCCATTTTTCTTATGTCTATCCGAAGATATGTAAAAAATTATACTTTTTCAGTCGTGTTGCAACTGGCCTCTCGATTTACTCTAGAATCACTGTCTATAACACAATAATACAGCCACATTTCGACTATTGTACGATCTTGCTCTATTCATTCACTTTGAGTAAAGTTTCTGCTTTACAGAAATTACAGAATCGTGGGATGCGTGTTATACTTAAATGTAATAGATACACAAGTGTATCACTGATGCTCGATAGACACAGTTGGCTAACCGTAAAGGATATATTTACTTGAGTGCTGTGGTTTTTATTTTCAAGATTGTTCATAAGATGTTGCCGACCTATTTTGCAGATTTCCTTACTATTTTCATTATGATAATCACAATTATTTTACAAGTGGAAATGATCTCTTTTATTTGCCAAGATGTAATCTTTCCAGCAGAGGTCTTAGTGACTTTAATAAGTTTCCTGCTGAAATTAGAAGGACTGAGTCCTTAAAAATATTCAAGAGGGGTGTGATTGCTTCTATAAAAGCTTCATATATAACCAAATAATTTAGCGTTTTATTATTTTTTATTACTGTCTGCCTGAATTAGACTATATCTTTTTAATAATTCGGATTGAGAACATTTATGGGTGTATTAATTAATTAATTTATTTTTTTAATGTTTATTTCAGTATGTAATATTAGGATGTATCCTATTTTCAATAAACTATTATTATATATGGCGCATGATCGGACATGCTCATCAGGTTCCCAGTACATCAAATTGAGGTGAAAGGGGCATATCGTCTGCACCGTAACGATGTCGCGTTTCACCACAATCCAAGGAACAGTTTAGTAACAGTACATATATGGCCTTGGCATCAATTATTATCAAATAATATGTAAGTAATAATTAAAGTTACATATTACAAAACGTTTTATTTTAGGTGAGGCATCTCGTTGCAAGAAACCTACTAGTGGTAACCATTCAATACCGACTTGGGTCCCTAGGATTCTTGAGTGGAGGCAACAAGGATCTACCTGGAAATGCAGCTTTATGGGATATGGCATTAGCAGTTCAATGGGTTCGAAACTACATTGGATTCTTTGGCGGTAATCCTTTCAAAATAGTAATAATGGGTCAGGGTTCAGGAGCCAGTAGTGCTCTTACTGTCGCCCTGACAGAAATTGCTAAAGGTAAGAAGAATCTTTTTGAAAAAAATTTGAAGAACTTAGACAATGTTCATATTTTTTCCAGGAAATTCTGCAGGAGTAGTTGCCATGTCTGGTACTGCCGTTTCGCATTGGGCTCTTGATAATACTCCTATAAATACCGCTAGAGAACTTGCCGAACGAAATGGATGTCCAATGACCTCATTTTTAACCATGATTAAATGTTTACAGGTCTTAAATCCAAAAGAAATAATTTCTGTAAGTAATCTGATTGTTTAAAATACCATTTTACATTAATCTATTTCAGGGAGACTCGTTCATCCAATTTGAACGTTTACAACAAAGGGGTTTCCAGAGTGGAATGGCGGGTGGTTTAGGAGCAGCTCCAGTGAATGAAGGCAGATCTGATGGAAGATCTCTACCATCGCTTGTTCAAAAAAAACCAATGGAAGATTTACAAAGCAATAATATTCCAAAAATTCCTTTATTGCTAGGTATAACTAAGCATGAAACAACAAGATCCTGCACAAGTAAGATATTCTTCAAGAACTTTATTAATGTTAAAAGATTTTGGAACAATACTTCATTAGTATATAAAAAGGATTTTTTGTCATTTCGAATAAAAGAGAGGTGAAGCCGTAACATAAATATTTCTTGTTTCGTGTAATTCATTTTATAGGTTATATACTTTTGACCTTGATTTGAAAATTAAATGAATGCACGCAAATCATCATTCCAGAACCATCTCGTGAGAACAGATATACTGCCATTGTCTAAAGTGATGGAACTTTTCGTTTAAGATATACTGAATTACAAAAGTAACTGAATGCACCAAAGTACCTCTATATATTTATATATATATATATATATATATATATATATATATATATATATATATATATATATATATATATATATATATATATATATATATATATATAAAGTTCGGAAAGTGGTGAATTAATAAATATCACTTTAAAACTCTAGCTTTAATATAAACTAATTATTTAACATGATGCCCCATATTACATATATTACAATTTCAGATGTCTTCAAGAATGATATATTCAAATCTCTTACTACGATACCAGACTTTTTGGAAACACATTTGATAGCATCTCTGCAAAAGCTAATAGAGCTACCAAAAATCCCACTATTTCCCGCAACCAACAATACTTTTGGACTTGATGGACTCTTACAAACTCTCAATCCTGGTAAATTTAGGAAATATGTCCAAGTAGCCCCAAACGATTTCCGAAGTGCTTTTTCGAAAATTGCAGAAGTTACGAGTAAGTAAATGATCCTATCATACTGAATTCTTCAAGGAGTGAAATGGAAACATCTTGGGTAATTCACAGCTGTCTGTTCAAAAACATATTGCTGCTACTTATTTCAATTTTCTAAAATCATTTCTAAAAATCTTTTATTCCTCCTAAAATCTACATCAAGATATTATATTTTTATTTTTCTTGTTTATTAGAATTTTAAATTAGGAACTTGAATGGTGAATTTAGAGTTCTTTTCTGATTGAGTTAAAAACTGCATATGGATGGTTTTGCCATCTTTAGCTTCAGATATTGTATATGAATATTTGGATAAGTACGAATAAACTATTTAAAAATCTTATATGCGCCTAATGGGATCAACAGCAACGTTTCTAGGTTATGGATACAATGTAAAGGTTCCTATCCCATGATGAACCTCATTTCCAAGTAGGGGACACACTCCTCACGAAATGAGGAATGTCGGAAGTTATACGAACCTTTGGTTTAACTAACCCTACTGAGTTGAATCGTGAGGTACGTTCTCTACTACAGGAAGTTCTCTGATTCAATAATGAAAGTTTGAATCAAATTATTTGAAGTGACCTTTGAAGTGCACTCCAGGTACCCTTTAGAGGATTTGATGTGTTTTTCAGGCCTTAAATGGAGAACGGCGAAACAAAATATATGCTGGCCATCCAAATAGTTGAGTAGCTGCATTTACTGAACAGGCAAAGAACCGCAGTTGATTCTTCAATTGAGATTTGAGTGTGAAGTGCGAGGTCCCAAGGTTATTGAAGGCTCGAGTTTTTGCCAAAGATTTGTCAAGTTCTTTACACCATTTTTCTAGTGCTTAAAGTGTCTTTTGCGTTTTATCGGATTTCTCAAAACAGTTCATTTATTTGCATAAGATATTACAATGGAGCGTACAGCTTTAAATTTTTAGAGAGGAACTATGAAGAACAAGGTTTGATAACAAGAGATAATCAGATACAAGGTGTGTAAATGAAGTAATAAGTTTTTTCTTCAAATTTTTATTCAAATATAATTACAATTCATTATTGCCTCCTTCAAAATGGTTTGCTTGAGAAGCTACACAGTGCAGGAGATGATCTTTTCAATCATCATAGCATTCCTGGTACTCGGATACTGGAATAGCCTTCAGCTGGTCAGTTACAGCTGTTTGGATGTTTTCAAGTGTCCCAAAATAAGTTCCCAAGAAGTGATTTTTAACTCTCAGGAGGAAAAAATCACAAGGACGCAAGTCTGGTGAATAAGGAGGCTGAGGAGACACATAAATGTTTTTACTACCTTAATACGCCATTATTGAGATTACAGTGTGACATGGCGAGTTTTTGTAATGCAACACTCAGTTGTTTTTGAATATAATAAAAAACAAGTACTGTGTTTTAAGGAATTTTACTTAATAATTGCGATTCGTAACGCGTTTCACTACACCGTAGCTTCTTCAGACGAATGATTATGCAGAAAAATGTAAATGAGAATATAACTATAAATGTTCTTGAGTAATTAAAAGCTTATTGGTTGCTTCTTCTTAAGTGGTTATTTATGACAGGTATATCCAATAAAATTAAGGAATAGATTGCTCCCCGAAAAGATTCAATAGAGGTGAAGGGCTTAAATCGACTTGTTCATTGATGAGTCTACCTGAGTGTATTTATTTATTTCTAAAGTTTCCCAAAGATCTACCTTCCAATATTTATTATCCGTATGCAAAATTTCAAACTGTGGGTCGAAAGAATGATTATTTTCTAAGAGATGATTCGCGTAATTTGAATCTGATTTTTTATTTGAAAAACTGCGTTTATGTTCCGATATTCTAATATTAAAATTTCTATATGTTCTACCAATGTAGAAATTATCACAGTCATTACAATTCAATCTATAAACACCTGATTTATTGTTTTTACCTGGTTTGGTTTTATTATTTTTTATATATTTGCCTAAATTATTATTGGTTTGGAAAGCTATGTTGAAATTATTGCTACTTAAGAATGATTTCAGTTTCTCACTTGTAATGCCAACGTAGGTTAAGGTGTTGAATTTTTGTTTCAATTTATCGACAGGGTAAACTTCATTCAATGCGATTCTACTTTGTTTTTATTTAAAATATTATTTATTAGTTTGGGATTGTAACCATTATTTTTGGCTATTTGTTTAATCAAATTTAGTTCTTTGTTGAAATTTTCTGGTGATAGCGGGATGTTAATCAATCTATGAATAAAACTATTGAATGCTGACATTTTATGTTGATATGGATGACACGACGAGTTATGTATTATAATATCTGTATGTGACGGCTTATGGTAAATTGCGAAAACATGTTTTCCATTTTCATTCGAAATTGTTACGTCTAAGAAATTTATCGAATTATTGCTTTCTATTTCGGTTGTGAATGCAATTTTGGATGTAATGAATTTATATGATTTTCGAAAATTTTCAACTGTCTATCTGTTCCTGTGAAGCAAATAATGATATCGTCTACATAGCGATACCAGTATAAACAATATTTACTGAGTGGATGATTATGAATTAATTTCTCTAAGTTATTCATGAAAATTTCTGCTAACAAAGATCAAAATTATTTCCATTTCAATTACAAATATTATACTATTGAAGACGGCTTGATTATGGGCAATCCGTTAAGTCCTTTGTTAGCAGAAACTTTCATGAATAACTTAGAGGAATTAATTCATAATCATCCACTCAGTAAATATTGTTTATACTGGTATCGCTATGTAGACGATATCATTATTTGCTTCACAGGAACAGATAGACAGTTGAAAATTTTCGAAAATCATATAAATTCATTACATCCAAAAATTGCATTCACAACCGAAATAGAAAGCGATAATTCGATAAATTTCTTAGACGTAACAATTTCGAATGAAAATGGAAAACATGTTTTCGCAATTTACCATAAGCCGTCACATACAGATATTATAATACATAACTCGTCGTGTCATCCATATCAACATAAAATGTCAGCATTCATTAGTTTTATTCATAGATTGATTAACATCCCGCTATCACCAGAAAATTTCAACAAAGAACTAAATTTGATTAAACAAATAGCCAAAATAATGGTTACAATCCCAAACTAATAAATAATATTTTAAATAAAAACAAAGTAGAATCGCATTGAATGAAGTTTACCCGGTCGATAAATTGAAACAAAAATTCAACACCTTAACCTACGTTGGCATTACAAGTGAGAAACTGAAATCATTCTTAAGTAGCAATAATTTCAACATAGCTTTCCAAACTAATAATAATTTAGGCAAATATATAAAAAATAATAAAACCAAACCAGGTAAAAACAATAAATCAGGTGTTTATAGATTGAATTGCAATGACTGTGATAATTTCTACATTGGTAGAACACATAGAAATTTTAATATTAGAATATCGGAACATAAACGCAGTTTTCAAATAAAAATCAGATTCAAATTACGCGAATCATCTCTTAGAAAATAATCATTCTTTCGACCCACAGTTTGAAATTTTGCATACAGATAATAAATATTGATGGTAGATCTTTGGGAAACTTTAGAAATAAATAAATACAAACACTCAGGTAGACTCATCAATGAACAAGTCGATTTAAGCCCTTCACCTCTATTGAATCTTTTCGGGGAGCAATCTATTCCTTAATTTTATTGGATATACCTGTCATAAATAACCACTTAAGAAGAAGCAACCAATAAGCTTTTAATTACTCAAGAACATTTATAGTTATATTCTCATTTACATTTTTCTGCATAATCATTCGTCTGAAGAAGCTACGGTGTAGTGAAACGCTTTACGAATCGCAATTATTAAGTAAAATTCCTTAAAACACAGTACTTGTTTTTTGTTATTGATAATGGAATTTTACCAAGTAAAAGCCTCCCAAATTCAAAAGTTGTTTTTGATGTGTTGTCTCATACGAAAGACTCTTTCTTTCAAGGACATCTCGGTAAGTGTTGATTAACCATTTGGCCTTGAGGCACATACTCATTGTGGACGATTCCGTGGCTATCAGAAAAACAAATCATTATGCATTTGACCTTTTGACTTACTCATTTGTGAATTTTTGCGCCTCTGAGACGTTGCAGTGTACCACTCCATGCTCTGACGTTTGGTTTCCGGGTCATAATCAAACACCCAAGACTCGCCGCCAATAATGACACGTCCCAGAAAACGGAAATCATTTTCAATCGATCACAAAAGGCCAAGACTCCTTTCCCTTCTGAGATCCTTTTGGTCTTGGAAAAGGTTTTTCGGAACCATTTTTGCAAAAAACTTTCTCACTTGAAGTTTTTCAAATGTTTCTGTTGGATTGTGTTCAAGTTTGAAGCAAAACTTGATAGCACACTGTTGATCAAAATGGATGCCACTCTTTTTGAGAATGCACTAGAGAAAACTGTTTCACGAAAACTAACACTACGGACAAACAAAAGATTGCAGCGAGTTCAAACTCGTACTGGAAGCGTATCACATGTACATTTGACGCTGCTCAAAGCCTCTCGTCTCGTTGCCGGATCGCAAACTACATTACCAGTCTCCATTACTTTATTCACAAACCTCTTAATCTAATCTCAAATATGTTTATAATGTATACAATTTAATTTTTTCCAATATGTTGTGATATTTTCTCTCTTGCTTGATATTCTACAAAGAAATATTAATCGTTAATCTATTTTCTTTTTCAGAAAAACCCACTTGTATCTAAAGCTATTAAATTCAAAGTTTACTATTATCACATTTAATATATTTTTCAGCTGATGCCTTGTTTAATGTTCCTGCATTTTTAACCGCTAATATGTGGAGCAAAACAGGAGAAACTTATCTATACAAATTCGAACATGCTGGTAAATTGAAAAAAGGAAATTTCTTCTTGAATGGTTTTCCTTTAGTTGGATTATATGGCCAAGAGAATAAAACAGGTATGTTCCATTTGAATCATAATTCGGCTTAATTTTAATTTATAAGTAGATATTAATCCACTATAATCTGATGAAATTGTAATCATATGAACGACCTCATCAGTACTAATTTTCCATGAAGAAGGCTTCTCCTTACAACCCTACTAATCTCTCACCTTATATATTAATAGCTGTCATATAGAAAATACTGAAATTGATATAACAAAATTTTTATTGATCACATTAAAGCTACTAACCACATAATTTAATGTCGTATCAAATATTGTGATTCTGTGGTATTCACACAATATTATGATATTAATAAGATTAATTTATTTCACTTTAAGATGCCGATGCTAATACAGTTAGTCATGGAGATGAACTAAACTACTTATTCGATGCTCAACATCTAGATGGCACTCCTGCTGATCACAATGAAATTTCGGAAGAGGACGAAAAAGTGCGCGCGCATTTCGCACAAATGATAGCGGATTTCGCAAGACAAGGCAAAGTAAAAATTGGTGACAAACCGGTTTCTCCATTCACGGCAGATGCTAATAACTACATTGAAATAACTTCAAACCCAAAAGAAAATAAAAACTTTCAATTTTGTCAAATGGGACTTTGGTTAGGTTTAGCTCAAAGACTACAATCTTCAGTTTGCGGAGTATTTAACGTGCTAGACTCAGAATTGAAAAATGTGCAAAAATCTTTCTTTGATACCATCGACAAAACAAGTGGTCAGTTCAAGGAATTAACGGGAGGCCTAACAGGAGCTTTAACTAACCCATTAAATAATAATGTTCTTAATCCGTTCGGCTTTGGTAGCAAAAATTCTGGAAAAACTAGTGAAAAGAAAAATTCATTAGATGGCCTAGGTGGAGGATCTGTTATGAACACTCCTTTAGTCGGTGGTCTTCTTGATCCTGTCAAGCCAAAACCTCAACATAATTCAAATCCGTTAAATCTATTTGGTTCCAGGCAAAAATCAAGAAAAACTGATGAAAATCTAAATACTTCTCTAGAAAAAATGTCGAAACCTCTCAATATATTCAAGGGCCCAGGGTTGTTATTGAAATAGTGTAATATATTTTATGTAAAAAACTGTAATAAATAATTTTGATGCAATTTAATACATTCCTATTTTCTTATAGAAAAGTTGAATACCCATACAAGTCCGGTGATTATATGAAGAAGCGCCATGAGAAGAAAGCAGTCTTTATATGAAAGATCTGAAAAAATTAAAGAGTATGAGATTAAAAACATAGACTCCAATGATCTTAAAAACACTATGTGCACTTTACAAAAACATTCCTGAATTATGATATGAAAATACGGGTCGAGATATTCTAAAAAAAACTTTGATATACTGAAGATATTTTTTGTTTATTACCCTGCGCCAAGAAATTAACGCACAATTTCAATATTTCAAATTTCTTTTTTGGTAGGCAACTAATTATCAACACATATTTTTTTCGGATATGCCAACAATATTTAAACATGTTCCTCTCATGAGAAATCAATTGACATTTTGCAAGAAACGACCACATCTAGATAACTGTAGTTCTCGATATATTTTTGCTTGTAACGTTAGTTCTTAAGATTTTCAATAATGCATCACGATTCCACTAAATTTCATCCCAGCAGAATGTGCTGCAGCAGTGTTATTTGGTATACAAAAATAGGCCAAAGGCTTGGAGTGTCCCATTCAACAGTTTCCAGAATGATCTGCGGGTACAGGGAGACTGGTACTCATGAGAGTACACCTGGGCATGATCGTTTTTTGAGAGTTTCCTCGTTGTGATAGAGATTCGGTACTGCTAGGCATCTTCAAATGCAGCTTCGACAGAACAGCAAATTAGCATTAAAATGATACAACAATGTATCAGCACATCGATTGAATTTTGCCATGAACCTGTCAATTGGTTAGAAGCTGACTGGTAGAAATTTTGTTTACAGCTGAGTTGAGATTTTGCCTTTTTCATTGCGATCGGCGTTCTCTAGTGTACAGACGTCTAAATGAGAGATATGCTCGGGGCAACTTTTTATCTATCTATGGTTTTTGTGAAGGTTCAATTATGGTATAGTGAGGCATTCCTTTGAACTTCTGCACTGATCTGGTCATCGTAAATAATGGATGCCTGAATACTCTGAGGTTCGTTACAGAAATTTTAGAAGAACATGTTTTACCATTTGCGGCAAATATGGGTGAAAACATCTTATTCAGGCATGATAACGCCAGACCTTACCAACGTCCATCCACGAAGTCTAGACCTCAGTACCAACGAACATGTCTGGGATATTCTTAATAATAATAATAATAGCAAGCAAAACCAGACAGCTACCATAAATGAGAATCGGATCAGACTGGTCGAAATTTAGAATGCAATGGATTCTATAAAATCATTGATTTTGAGTATGAATCGTAGATTTCATGCAGTAATTCTTGCCAGGGGTGAAATATCCAGAACTAACAGTTTGGTTTTTTTCCAAATGTTTAACATTTTTCATAATTAGTTCTATTTCAATTTCTATGAGTACCATTTTTATTTCGATTGTTCTCAAGCATTCCTTAGTGCTGGTAGACAACTTAAAAAATAATTCTTCAACATATCTTAAGCTTCTTCTGAAGGAATTTGAATAATAATTAGCAAGCAAAACCAGACGATTTTGTGCATTAATTTCGTGAGGCAGATTTCACAATTCTTGCCAGTGTTGAGTTTGTTTTTTCCAAATGTTTAACATTTTTTATTAGAACAGATATTTTTGAAACTTAGTGATAGTTCTTCAACAAAATCTGAATTTTCATTAATTTTGAGGCAGCATTAGAACAGATATTTTTGAAACGATAGTTCTAAAATCTGCATTTTGCATGGCAGTTTATTTGAATGTTTCATAATTGAATCATCATGTTGGGAATGTGAAACATTTGTCATTTATCGGTAAAAAGAACTCTCGTCACAACAAAACTCATATCTTCAATGAAAAATATAAATATTGAAAATTGTATAGTTAAATATATAAAAAAACCTAATTTTTCTAACTCACCTATTATCAAAAATATGAGAAATGACAGTCCCGTGAGCATACTGAGTAAAAAGTATTCACTGTTGCTTTCACCTCTGATTGTGAGTGCCAATAAGGGTCCTCCTGTATGCTGCAAACTTGCTATACTGAGGACTATTTCCAGAGCTCCAAAGAGCACAACATATTCACTGTGTTTATATGTAGCTATCACTGGGAAAAAATAAAAAAATATATGAGAAATAAGTACGTGGTACATTTTGAAATTAGTTTTTTCTTGCATATTATCTGATAATTACTCAACTTGTCGAATAATTTTAATCTATCATTTTAATTTAGTTGCTTAAATTGTTCATCAATTTACAGTTTGATAAAAGGGTAATATCTAAATCTAAATGGTTCAACAAAATGGAATAATCCAAACTTTCAAAGTACATGTTGACCACACTGCGAGGGTAGTTAATAAGTCAGATGAAAATGAATGGAGTGATACTAGTACAGAAGTTATAACATGTTTGGACACTATAATGCCTTGAAAGTGTATGCAATTTCATGCTGATATGTTAATTAGTATTGATTTGACAACCCATCACTGTTAGACTAATTTGAGGAAATCAAAACAAAGCGGTTACATCTAAGAAGAAAGTCCGTTTTCACCACGGCAACGCCTATCCACTTTTCCACTATGATAACCAAGCAATATGATATTATTCGCTAACTCGTCCACTATATTCTACTGACCTGATTCACAGTGATTTCTATTTGTTTCCAAACATGGATACATTGCTCGGAGGGTAGACATTTTCAACAGATCAGAGAACATCTCCGAAACAAAGGCGTATTTCGAGAAGCTCGGAAAAGACAACTGCAAAGAGGGCATAAAAATTCCAGTATCGCCTAAGCGAGTGCGTAACCCTAAAGGGAAATTATGTGAAAAATAAATGATACCCAGGAGAGAAAAGTGAATTCTTGTTTCTATTTCAATTACCTAGTGAAAATTAATTTACCAGAAAAAATTATTCAACGTTTCTGAAGGGAAGGCAATTACGTAAAATACAAGAAGAATCCAGCTATTTACCAAAATATTGATATAAACATTTGATAAAGAACTAACAAATCCAGATTTGAGCCAGCCAGTGATGCACAAAAAATATAAAAGTTATAAAAATTAATTTTTCTATAACTCTTCGAATAAGAACTAGTGAAAATACTAGAAATTATTTAAATAATGAGAAAAAATTAAGAACGATAACATCATTTAACTCTTGGTCATTATTGAAAATTTAGGGAACCAATGGTATGTTGATATGGAGAAGTCAGATTTTGCATAGAAATCCACACTATTTTTACCTTCAAAGTTATTAAATTAAAGTCACGAGGGGGAATTTTCAGTTCGCGAAATGAGAGATAGGGAGTGATATTAAAACAAAACATTTATTTTACTTTTTCAATAAATTCACCTTTGATCCCAATAATTTTTTTAGATCTTTCGAAAAGGTTGTGTACAGGGTGTTTCAGGTATGCAGTATTTAATTCCAACAGGAGCTTCTTTATGAAAAAACATGACAAAAAATGCCCGTGAACATATGTCCAAAAGTTGTCCCTTCTCGAGATTCATGGTGTTGAAGTTCTGATGTTGTTCAAGTCTCTGTTGGTAACTCTTGCAGTTTTCAAGGGATCTAGCTACAATTTGCAGAAACGGAAATTTTTACTCATTAACTCATGAGATTTATCTTATAGAAGCTAAAAATTAAAAAGGTTGATATTTTTTTCAGTGCCATCCCACTTTTGACCCCATCAAAATCATTGTGTAGTGCGTCATGGGTCCATATCCAGAAGATTCAATGGCTACTACAAAGATATGCTGAAAATACCAAATTTTGTAGGAATATTTCGTTTAAAGGCGAAGCAGAGTTTACGCGAGAGGGTATAATGATTTACCATAACGATCACTGGGATAAAGAAAATCTTCATGAGACAAGTGAGCTCAGCCACCAAGAAAAGTTTTGTATCAATGTTTGGGCCGCTTGGTGTGATAGTAGATTGTTGGGGCCAGTATTTCCACCTAACAAAATAAATTCTTTAGCATACCTTGACTTCCTGCAGAACACCCTGATTGAGTTTTTCGATGACGTGAGTTATGCGAATAGAAGAAGAATGTGGTTTATGCATGATGGTGCTCCCCCGTATTTTGGACTAACAGTGAGGAATCATTTGAATCAAGCATATCCCAATAGATGGATTGATAGAGGCAGCCCTGTAGCTTGGCCTCCCCGATCCCCCAACCTGAATCCCCTAGACTACTTTGTCTGTGGGAATTTAAGAAGTCTAGTATTCTCACAATCTGTTGCTACCATATAGAAATTACATGCGCGCGTTTTATGGACGTGGATGTGAATGAACCGCCGCCTAACACTATGTCTAGAAATTAATGGTGGTAATTTCGAACAGTTACTTTAGTTCATCACTTTGAGAAATAAGATTTTTCTGTTCGTTGCTTCTCTTTTCGTTCTTTCCTTTCGTCATAATCATATGTAATTTCTTATAAGACACACACTTGTCTAAAATAAGAATGTGCCAAAATACTCTAAGTTTCACCAGAATGAAATAAATTCAAATTCAAAACGAGGTAAAAACCACTTCGAAATGCTTTTTTGTGTTATCAAAATCACCCTGTATATTTCCGTAACTACTGGACACATCGAATGAATTGATGAGTAAAACAATTGTTTTTCTGAAAATTGGAGCTAAATCTGAACTTCAACACCATGTATCTCGAGAACGGAGGACTTTTGGACATTTTTCATGTTTTTTTAATGAGGAACCTCCTGTAGAAATTAATAACTGCATAGCAGAAATACCCTGTATATCTTCAAAAAGAGAGTTCTACTTTTGATCTAAAAGTAAGCTGAAACTTAATCATTCACTTCCTCATAGTTTAAGAAGAACATACCAAGAAGTTCCTTGTCCATATTTGGGAATAGATAATAATCGCTCAGAACCAATTCCAAGAACCGTAAGGCAAGTGCTTGTTATGAACAGGCGCATTACTGTACAGAAGAAGGACATTTTCTTTCAATAATATATTCTTTTAACTGCTCCAAGATACACACCAGTATTCTCCGATTATGGAAACGTATATATCTTCATAATCTATCAACATGATTCCTTCTGAGCCCAAAAAAACCTATAGTCATGATCTGCCCAGCCGACTGTGACACCTTAAACTTTTTGGATTGGGGTGTGTATTTTTTATACCACTGCATGTAGGCCATTTTGGACTCACGTTCATAATAATGAACTCAAGTTTCGTCCCCGGTAACAATTTTAATCAACGCCATTATCGTTTCTACTACAGAGTTCCAGAAAATCGCGAGAACGCTACGCGGTGTTGTTTTTGCGTTGACGTGATCATTTTCGGTTGTCTCACACTGACTTGAGTGATGCCAAGTTGATTGACGAGCTAATTTAATCGAGTACATTTTAGTATTAATTTTTCAACTTTTTTAATACCAGTTGGAGTATTCACGTCGATTGGCTTTGCCGAGCTTGCGTCGTCTTCAAGACCCCACCTTTTTTGAAGCAACTGTGTCAGTTCTATACTATGGTTTTACATGAATAAAAATCCTTGTAAACGGATGCCATTTCTTCCAGTATGGTTCAGACCAACTTATTCTGGTTGAAAAGGAATTCAATGATAGCGCGGTACTCGATTTTCCCTATATTACACACTTTTTTCTCGATTAAGTTGGTTGATCATGATTGATTAGTTTCAAAACTAATGCCTAAATTTTGATAATACGTGGGATTTGTACTAATAATGTGAATTTCAAAATATACTGTCATTAACTGACTACCTCCATACCGCTAACTTAAAAACAAACCCTGGTATTGTCTTTCCTTTAGCACTATTAAAAGCGACATACTCAGATCAATAACGCTAAGCGTTACTGCCTCAACCTAACATGACGAGAGTCAAATTCGTACTAATGTATTTCAGGTAACAACGATTACAGTGTATAATTTGTATCATTTCAAATGGTCACTCATCGCCAACTTGATCAATTTTTTTGGCAATAATTCAGTCGGACGTATGTCCTACATACTATATGATCTCGTAGAAGAAAGGAGATTATTTGTCATACACTTCTGTGGTGCTGCTGGCTATTATATTATAACCTCAAAAATTTATATCCACTTCGTTGAAGAATACGTAGATTTCCTATGATTTCAGTGTGGAAAATAACGATAAAAGAACCTACTACGAAATACAACCAGTCATAAAATAGGAATTTGAACGAATATCAATCAATTACGATCGTAATTGCTTTCGAGGGCCAATTCCAGCGCAAGAACACAACGGATACGTTCCTATTTCCTATGCTCACAGAGTTGTATGAGCCGAGTTAAGACGAGCCGTGTGACGTCAAATATTTCCTTTCATTTTATTTGGTAGGTGAGAGTGAGATGTACTGAGTGGCCATTTGAAATGATACAAAGTATATGTTAGATTGGGGAAGTATTCCGGGACAGTGCAGTTTTAACGCTACAGTACTTTATGAAATTTTAATGTTCATAATTCTACTGTGAACTTACAGAAATATCCATTAGCTCCTATCCAACACAGTAGAAAGAAAAATATTGGTCTCTTCTGTTTATTTACATTCAGCCAATATGAAACTCCAGAAAATAAAAGTGTCCCAAGTGATAAAGCACCAACTAGCATAGCACTCTTCTTGAATTTCAAGTGACTTATTTCGACATACAAATAGGTTGGGAACAAAGCATAAAACATAAATATCGAATATTTCGTCGTAATGATGGTCAACAAAGATTTGTAAAAAGTTGGCATCTTAATAAATCTCATATAAACATGAAGGTTAAGACCTGAATTTCTTTCCAATTCGGGAAAAACGCTAGGTATGCTTCTTGGTCCATACTCAAAGTTATCGTCATCGAAAGCATATGAAGTATTCATGTTTACATTCAATTCATTGAAAAGTGAGGCAGGACTTTCAGGATTGTTTGTGTTTATATCCTTTCCATCTTTCAACTCATTACCATTTTGCTCACTGTTAATTTGTTCTCCGTTGTCTTCTTCAAATCTCTCCCAACTTTTCCTTTCTGAAGCATGCTCTTCATCATGAAATTTCACCCAATCTTTTCTGTTTTCATCTCTCTTATTATGATCTTCATCATTACTGGTACTAGCAGTATTCACCTCATTTAAAATCACATCATTTTTCAATTCAATTTTTTTCAAAACATCTTTAGTTTTCACTTTCAACTCAGTTAAACTTTTTGAAAATATATCTTCCTCGTCTTCCCCGTTTTCCATAACGTAGTGATAACGGACAAGCTTTGATTTTAAATATGCGGGTTTTTTGAAAATCATACTTATAAGAAGGCCTAGCAAAAGGATGGCTTGATAAATGAGAATCACTTGAAGGAGTTTGTATTGCATTAGAAGATGTCCCACGAGTATTGGGCAACCTATAAATCCTAAAGCGATCACCATGTGAGTTGCATGAGTCAATTTGAGATGTTTCAATTTGAAATATTGTGCTAAGAGAATTTCACACTGGGCAATTTGAATAGAAGATCCAATTCCTGAAAAATAAAAGTAGGTTTCTTTAGCACTCTCTGAAAAATCTGAGTCATATTGAATTCCTATTTTTTTCTACTTTATCAAAAACTGTTTTATAGAGTGGTAGGCGGAAATAGGATTGGAATCAGAGGATGAAGATAGAAAATCCGTCAAATTACTGAATAATAAGAATTTAATTCATTCTGGTGGCCGAGCCGAACCTCTGACGAAAATTGTCTTTTGCGTTTCTTGTCCAGGAATTACGTGTTCGGATCTTGACCGAATCGGTGTAGCGAGAATAGCTCCTTACAAAATGTAGAAATAATTGACCGGGCAAAAGAAATTCATAGTGGTCAACAAAAATTCAATATTTAAGACGCCCAACTAAACCTAAAACATTTGTATGGGAATAGTGTACAGAACTTATGTCGCCTGCGCGCGCATACCAACTAATCACGTGCTATGCGCTAAGCTAGCTATTGGTAAAGCTTCCGTCGGGTCTATCAATCAATGTATAAGCTAACTTCATTCATTCAAAAAATATGACAGATTCCGTCGGCTCTATCAATCAATGTATAAGCTAACTTCATTCATTCAAAAAATATGACAGATTCCGTCGGCTCTATCAATCAATGTATAAGCTAACTTCATTCATTCAAAAAATATGACAGATTCACAATGGCAAGGGACATTCACTGATTCCCTGGAAAATTTTCGCTCAAAATTAGCACACCCCCCCACTTCCAAGGTTTTTGGGTTTAGTTAAACGTTCTGAATGTAGTGTTCTTGGCCGAGAATACCGCTACTTCCAGGAAAGTTATATATTTTGATTCTGTGATATCACCACTGAAAACTGTCAACATAATTCTGAATTATTTTTGCGTTGAAAACGTATTCAAAATGTTCTGTTTGTAGTTTGAGAGCTGGTTCTAAATATTACGTTGCTTTAAATAGTTTAACAGTATACTTGAATAAAAGTGTGAAACATTTAGTAATTACTTGACAATATTCATTGCAACAACAATGCCTGAAAATCTTTTATATGTAGTGGACAGATTATTACGCCAATGAACTACGTTCTATAAATATATATTTACTGAATGAGAAACAATGAAAGATTTTGAAAATAATTAGATTAATTCATAGAATATAAGCTCATTACTGTATGAACATTACCTAAAATACAATAACTGATTCTTTATTTTCAAAACAAGGTGTTTCATAAATGTTAGTTTAGAAATGTAAGAAATCTATATAATCACCTGAAACAAGTCCTGCCAACACATACCATAATTTGGCACTAATCAATGAACTTTGGTTTCCCGCCATTCCAATCCAAATAAATAACAATCCTGCGCATGTAAGACAATTACCAGCTTGACCGATAAGACGAGGCCATGTGCTATGAGATATCAGGTTTCTTGCTGTAGGGTCTAGAAATAAAGTAGTAGAGGATTTAGATAAGTAGGTTAGTTTTAATACGTTCAGATTTTTGTGTTGCTGATCTTAAGCAGAGAGGTAGGTAGTGTCTAGTTTTAGGATAGTGCCGAAAAAAATAGTGAATAACGAATAACTTTTTATTTTGATGAACTAAGAGTTTTTTGAGACTTTTATCTTGTATCTTTCATATGAATTGGTATAAATACGAACCTGTAATTTTAATTTAATTTATGTTATCTAAGGTTTCTCAACGAATTTTAATGATTGGTTTTCAGTAAACTGAAAAGAGTTGATGTGACAGAAATATTTTATATATCAAAAAGCCAGGTTTCTTCTCAAGTCTTCTGCAGTTTATGAAAAAAAATTGCATAGTAAATGTTTGGTGTAAATATGTATTTAACTAATTGATAATTCTAATAGTACTACGTTAATATTTATAGATTTTTTCGAAACATCCGAAAAGCTCTCATCTTTGAAACTAATGTTTGTGTTTGTGTGTTTAACATTTAATGATCGTCCATAAGAGCGTATTAGGACTGATAAGAGGCAAGGCCTTTCAAATTTTTATAAATATGTGGGGCACAAATGAGCATTCTGGGTAACTACTTCATTATTATGAACATCAAGATACCTTGGCTATGAACTCCTCATTTTCTTGACAACCTTGACATTGTATGGTTCATGGTAATTTAATGATGTGTAGATGTTTTTTGAATTATTGGACAATCAGTAGACCAACTACACTATTCAATAGACTTAAGGGAACATAATTATTGAACCTCTTTTTTGTGTGGGGCCCTTTCATGAGCCTTTTTAACTGTCTCAGACCCAAGATGCCTGCCAGTGATTTGTCTTGGTAGCATTTCAGTTTTGGGGAATGGAGATCATGTGGGTTTAAGGAATGGCCAAGATCGGTTTCCGTCTCAATGGTTTGGTGGTTATTGTGTTTTTGGCAATTTGTTAATCATTTCTTTCAATGCCCAGATGAGCTGGGCACCAAAGTAATGTAACCTGGTTTATTATGCTTAGTTATTGTAATGTATTTTTGCATTAGTCAACTAGTTTGCATATGTGATGGTTTTAGGAGCTTCTATTCACAATTTCATACTTCACTGTTATTTACATAAAATATATAACTCTTATACCTAATGTTCATCGACAAGGGGAAAGATATCCTTGTCACCAATATTTTCAGAATCGCATTTGGTTTATGTTTCTTTCAAAATCATCATCTCTTAAGACAAACCATGTTCGAGGCCATCATATATATTCAGTCATGACAACTTAAATGTAAGGCACTGCTGAATAAATGAAAGGTATCAAGTACAAATGAATATCCATAAACAGGTTGCATAAGATTTCAGAATATGGTACATTACAGCACAAGTAGTTTATTTTTTTTCCTCGCACGGCGCGCTTGTGCCCTATGAGCAGGACACTTGAAAAGAATATGTTCATTTGTCTCATCTTTTTCTTAGAAACCACGACATTGTGTAGTTTCAGATAGTTTTCTGAAATTGTAGAGATGGTGGCCAGTCAGTAAGACCAACTACCCTTATCTCAATAGACTTTATGTACTCTCTTTTCGTTTGGGGCCCTATTTTGAGCATTTTTAGTTCTTGTAGCGCTTGGTTGCTTTTTAGTTTTGGAAAAAAGAGGGCACAAGGGTCCAGCGAATGACACTCAGGTTCCAGTTTCATTGGCTTTACCGCTGTTGCCTTATTTATTATGCTTATTTTTCATAATGCAGTTTCCAAACGAGAAATCAGTCCATGATAATAAAACGGACTGATCTACTACAAAAAAATCTGCCGTGTTAAAAGGGGTATAGTACCACGAAAAATTTCACTCTGTAATTTAACAGCATGTTGAAACGCTATTGATGATATTTTATAGAGTAACCTACGTTTCAAATTTGATCCGAATAACTCGAAAAATAAAAGAGATATTGACAAAACAAATTTTCAATACTGTATTTCGAAAACGAAACATCTTTCGATTTTACTTTAGAGGCTATTCTTCATGTTTTAACATAATCTGTTCCGAGTAATAAAATTACTACTTCACGTGACACCGTGAAGATTAAAGAGAATTGATATTACAGGATTGATGATTGCTTTATTCATTTATTTGCATGAGAAGTTGTCTCTTATTGAACTAAGAAATAAACAATAAGTATAATTTTATCAATATTGGATAACAAACATGCAGGTTGTTTATCAACTCACCAAACATGATCCAACTCAAAGTAAAAAATAGTGGAACACAAATCAGCTTATCGTCCCAAAGATAAAGTGCTGTTTTATCACCAACTTCATTTATCATTTTTGATGATTCCAAAAGAATTCCAAATACCACTATCAAGCTAGGAATGAACATCTGTGAAAAGTAACAAGAATGGATCAAACATTTTTTTTAAGGAAATTGACTTTTTTGTGCAGGAAGATAGCACGTAATGTTTATTTCAAGAAACTTTCGAACAAATGTATCTTTGAAGCATAAACAAATATTGAGTATATCCGATGAAGCAACAGTTTTCAATATTAAATGATTCGCCTTCATGGTTAACTTGGTGGTTTAGTCAAAATACGAGGGTCGTTCGATAAAGTACTAGGTAATATATAGTGCCTTCCAATGATATTAAACACTTGAATAACTCGGCTGGTTTGATTTTTCTGTGAATGGTTGGTTGAGCCGAAAATTTTTTTCACTTATTTGAGCGTTTGCATATCCACTCCCTACCCCTATCAACTACCAACCCAAAAAAATTTTATAATGAGAAAGGGGTTGTGTGATACCTCATTAGAAAAGTGTGGTGTTATTTGCTGACATGCTTGAACGATCCTTTCTCGTAGTTTTTCCAAAGTTTCGGGTGGCGTAACATAGACTTCAGATTTGAATTAGCCTCCACAAGAGGAAATCGGGAGGCATTTAATCGGGCGATCTAGCCGGCCATTCTATAACGACTCTCCTGCCTATCCAACGACCCGGAAATCTATTGTCCAGATAGTCCCGCACAGTGGCAGCACAATGGAGCGGGTACTCCATCATGTTGATACATTACGTTACATAAACTTGGATTTCCGTCGATGATAACTGTTATGAGAGAATCAATCAAATTCTCAAACGTGTTCGATTATATTTCGCCGTCCAAGTTTTCCTGTATAAATAAGAGTCCTTCAATATGGACTCCTAAAATTCTGGCCCAAACATTAAGTTTTTGAGGTCTTTGGGTATGATTTCCTCTTTTTAAATAGGGTTTAGTATCACTTCATACTCTACTCCATCACAATGCACCTTGCCATTGAAAAACAACCCGATTCGTCAGAAAAACAAATCACTGAAATTTTCGCAGAATGACGATCGAAATCATTTTCATTCAATTAGTATACACCGGCTCGGTGGCGTGGAGGATACGATGCTCGTCTCCTACGCAGAGTTACCTGGGTTCGATCCCCACAAAGTCGGTGCGATTTTTCAGATTCTGGGAATCGCTCGAGCATCCATCTTTCGGAGGAGATGTAAAGCCGTCGGTCCTGTCTAACAGAGATGTGTTGGACATTAAAGATCCCTTCCCTCGAAACGAGAGGAGTTCGGCAAAATTCCCGGGTTGGTGAGGTGACAGAATTCCCCGGCGTGTCATTGGCCGAAAGGCGGAAATAGAGCACGTTAAAGGAAAAACAAACAAACAATTAGTATACTAGTCTAATTTTATATGGGGGGAATTTGCCACGTATATTTTAAAGAATAATAAAAAATAACTGAATCTAGCAGATCTGGAAAAAGTTTTCAAACAGGGGATGATTTATAACAAAACGACCCATCCGATCAAGATGAAATATCGTTTTCATTTTGTAATTCAAACAGAAGAAATGTAGCTTTGTTTTCGAGAGAATTATATTGTACGCTCCTGTTTCCTATTTCCTATTATTTTCCAGCAATTATTAACTCTTTGAAACAATATCGACTTGATAGATCTGAACATAATATGTAAAGGGTTGCTCGATCGACGATGAAGAAAATGTAGTAAATTGAACAACTTTTCAAAAAGGTAATACCCCTTTTTCATATGGAAATTTTCGGTTTGGTAGTTGACATGGTCAGGGGATGATGGGCAAACGTTCAAATGAGAGAGAAACATTTTTCTAAACGAACAGAATCGATTTTGATCTAATGTTTCCTTCAAACGGAAATTGAGTTGCAAAAAACTTGAAATTTTCCCAAACAATTCTGCATTTTAATCCGTCACATGTTATTTCAGAAAGTGAATAATTACGAAATCGTGAAGAAAATGGAATCGCCTATTCTAAAAGATATCACACAACCTCACTTCCCTTTTCAAACATTTGGGGTGGACAGACTTGGCAAAAATGGAAATTATTATTGAGGAATTCTCGATTATTACCATATGAAGTAAAATTAACTTTTTATGAATTCTCACATTATTATATCTGCACTATTATCTATTAAGTGCAGTTGTTTGATATCGATCAGAAATTCAGTTCCCCTGAATTTCCCGTACAACCAAGACAGAATTTTTAGTGGCTCGGTCGATCGTCCTCTACGCAGAGTTATCTTGGTTCAATCCCCACAAAGTCGGTGCGATTTTCGGATTTTGGGAATCGCTTGAGCCCCCATCTTTCGGAGGAGATTTAGAGCCCTGCTACAGACATGGAATGTAAGGGTATAACATGGAGGTGGACATTGTGTTACAACAGTTGTAGAGCAGCGCTTTCTTCAACGTAGTCGCAGTCCAACTTTAATGTGCAAGTACATAATCATCTGAATCAATCACATCACCTGAATATTTCAAGAAGAACTATTGGCAGCAGATTGTATGACATCAATCTTTGCAACAGAAGATCTTGGAGGTGTCAACTCCTAACAAGTGGTAATCGCATAGCTCGATTAAAATGGCCACAGGATTATGTAGAATGAGTACCTGAAGACTGGTTCATTGTTTTATATATGAAGGAGGTACAGTGATGGCTTTGAATGAAATTTTCTTCAATTGCAGAACCGATCTCGTTTTGGTTAACAATTCTTTCAATGCAAACTATTACATTAATAGGATCCTTCAACCCTCTGTGCTACCATAAGCTGCAGAAAACTTTGTATTTATACATAATAATGCCCTTCTTCACACTGCAGCTGCTACGATAGATTTCTCAAATCTGCATGAAATCAATCCTCAGCCTGCTCAATCGCCTGACCTGAATTCAATTGAGTATGTTATACAATGCTTTCCATTGAAAACGAACCACCCTGAATAACTCGGGCTGGTTAGATTTTTCTGTGAATTTTCTTAAATTAGTTGATTTTTAAATGGAGGGGGACATTTTTTGTTACAAGTTTTACTCTGCTTGTATCATCCTACCTTTGGTAGTTTCCACCACAAACTTTCGAATAGGGAAAAGGGATCGTGATACTTTTTTGAAAAGCTAATTCCATTCTCTATACGACCACGTAATTATTTACTTTCTGAAATAATATCTGAGGAGTTGAAATTGGGAATTGTTTGGATTCAGAAAAACTTTCTCTCATTTGCACGTTTGCGCATCATCCTACCCTTGTCAACTACCATCTGAAATTTCTTTATGAGAGAAGGGTTGTGTGATATCTCTTGGAAAGGTTGTTCAACTTACTGCATTTTCTTCAAAGTCATCGACGAAAGAGCAACCTTTTATATTTTCTGTTAAGATCTATTCAGTCGATGTCGTTTCGAAGACTTAGTGATTCTGCTGATCTGGAATGGGAAATAGGGAGCGTGCGATATCATACCATCAGTAAAAAGCTAGATCTCTTCCGTTTGAATCAATAAATGGAAACGAAGTTTCATTTTGATGCCATGTGTCGGTTTGTTATCAATCTTCCCATGTTTGAAGTTTTTTCCAAATCTGCTAGATTCAGTTCCTGTTGGTTATTCCTTGAAATACAGGTGACTTGCTGAGTCAGCTGATAGATTTGGTCTCTGCGCTGGTACGTTCGAGTCCCAGATAAGGCATGGGTGTTGTACTGGTCCTTACTGAATATACACACAATTAACCTGATGACAAGTGTCGAAATAACATGCCAATCCAAATAAATCATATATACAGCTGACTTGCGTTGGTATTTATTCTCCATAGTTCTGATAACCTAAAATAACGGTGATCTAGTTGAAGATGGTGTGCACACTGATGGAACGTATAGAAATTGTATTTACACTGGAGTTTCTTATTATTCACTGATACAGTAGCTCAAAAATTACTTGTGTAGTGTAATGTATTCCTGGTTCACATTTTTGTGTGGTTGTCTTTGAAAATTCTGACTGTAACAAGTGCACTTCGACCTTCAGCTTCATAAATAAAAATTATTTCTACTCTTTCGGCAGTTGAATACGTCATGTTTACAAGAAACTTTTCACAAATTAAACTAAAACATATGAACAGAACCCTTCAAAAAGAATGTGTCACTGATAAGGAACAATTTTTTATTGCATATTGCAGGTTTGAAAAAAATGACTATTCATAACTGTACTCGGGAATAAACAGAGTGTCTTCGCTAAAGGGCCCATTGAAAGTATCTGTGGAAAGTGTTTATCGATTCAATTTGAAATATTGGCATTAGAGTAAATGGGTACAGCTCTGCAATTTGTAATTGCTTTCAGAGTGGTACCACTTCCGGTTATACCGGACATAGACTATAACTTTGCTATTTCAAAAGGTATGCTGTAATTTTTAAATTTTTCTTATTAAGGAGCATCCTTTTGTATCTTTTGTTGAGAGTTGTCATATCTAAAGTTAACCACCATTGAGCTATGATTTTTTTCGTCAAAATTATCAGAATTTTAGTGTCAACTTTGTCCAAAAAAATTTTATTAGATTTGAGTGAGATTATAGCTTCTTTTATTTTAACGAGAAAAGTGTTGTTTTAGAGCAACGTACTTTCTGATGCTGTTTTATATACAGGTGATGACAAATCACTTGTCAACTCACAAAAACTAAGTTTTCAAAAAAACGTTATTTCCAAAACGAGTACCTAATTTTTTCATTTTATTAGAACCGTATTCTGAATGAGAAACAGATACGGGCATAGTTAGTTCAATTCCGATGCCAGTTTCTATGTTTGCCGTTTGGAAATTATTTGAAAATAAGACTAATTCTAAAATAGGAGATAATACTGAAACCAGGATATTATGAATTAATTCATCATTCATTGTCGAAGTCGAAGTAATAAGAACATTTAAGGAAAAGTACCTAATTTACAACCAATTAGCAGAAAACAATTTAGAAAAACAATAAAATTTTGTCACTTATAGAAAACAGACAGCGGAAAGGGGTAGAGTTAGTTTCATTATCAAAAATGAACACTTTGAATTGCCGTCCCCGGTTATTTTATGCCAATACGTATGCGTCGGTACGTGCTGCGGTTGGAGGTTTGGGGATACACGTACAACAATTAATGAAAATATGGCCAAAAATAATTTCCACCTCTAAAAATTTTCATTAATATCGATGAATCCAGAGAACTCGGCGGTTATAATTAATTTCTGCGAAATGTTGATGGTTCACATTCAAGAAACTCCAGACCCCATACAAAACATTTGGACTAATGAGTTCAAGAGAAGATACTATATGACAAACAAGTATCCGGAAATTCTGATTTAAATTGCTCGCTATCAACTAGTTTGTTTACTACGGCTGTTGAAATCAGTCGATTTCAGTGGTATTCTGCGAATTTTACAATGGAAAAAACATTGAACAAAGTGTTTTGAACGAAATTCCGTGTGTTAAATCGTTGAGAATGCTGGAAAAGGCTTATGGAGACCCTGTTTTGTTGAAAACCGAAGTATACGAGTGGTACCAAGCCTTTAAAGACGGTCGGGAGATCGTCGAAGATTTGCCTCGTTCCGAACGACCTAACCTTCAACCTCTTCAACCGACGATAACGTCTAAAGAATCAAGGAAATGGTGCTCGAAAATCGTCATGCCAGTGTTAGAGAGATAGCTCGGGAGCTCAACTTCTTTCGTGAAACCGCTCTTTTGATTTTGGTGAACCAATTGGGCATGCGCGGCGCGTCACCGCTCGGCTCGTTTAGATAGAGCTGAATTTTCTTCAAAAACCGTACCGGTGCAGGTAGTTGCAGACATGCTGGATCGTGCGAATTCTGATCCCACGTTCATGGGAGGAATTATAAGTGGTGACAAGATTGGGTCTATAAATACGATACACTAACGAGCCAACAATCATCGAAATGGGTGGGGAAAAATAAGCCAAAACCTCGCCAAAGTCGTTCGAAAATCAAGACGATTGTTTTCTCCGATATTCGTGGCGTGGGTCATCATGAATTCGTCTCGCAAGGTCAAACGGTCAATAAGGACTTCTATTTAACAGTTTTGAGACGTTTGCATCGAGCCACGGTTGTTATTAACGACTTAAGACCAATCACTCGCTAAATACCATCGAGCAGCCGCAGTATTCGCCTGATCTAGCTCCGTGTGACTCTTTTTCTTTTTTCAGACTGAAATTGTCGCTCTGGGGAACCAGATTTGATTCCATAGGCGTCATAAAAGAAAATTCGCAGAAGAAGCTGAAGGCCATCCCTGAAAGTGCCTATAAAAAATGTTTCGATGATTGGAAAAAACTTTGGCACATGTGTATCACTTCAAATGGAGCATATTTTGAATGAGATTGAATAAATATTGAAGTAGATTAAAATTTTTGCGTTTTATTTCAAATTTCCTGATACTTTTTGTTACAGTGTATTTTTAATCGGCCTAATTCTCATATCTGTCTCTTTGAAAATCTACATCATACACGGGACCGAAATTTCCATTATGGTCTCAGCTTCAACATTTAGTTTAATGTACAAGAATCAATATGAATATTTAAATCAAGAAAATTCAAATGGTGTGAAATATGAATGAATAGGCACCTGTATTTGAAAAAAAGGTTTTTTTTTGACAATTTAGTTTTATTGAGTTGACAAGTGATTTTTGAGCACCCTGTATATAAACTAGCATCGGGAAGTACGTTGCCCTAAAAAATAATGTAATGGTCGGGAGATTAAAACACTTCCAGGTCAACGTCAATAACTTCAATAATAATAACTTCAACAAAAATAGTTTCTAGATTCAGAAAGTCTGTGGAGCGTTTTTAACAAATACGAAAGTGAGAAACTAAGTGATCGTGACCAGACGAGAATATAGAAATGGAATAGTACTTTCTTTACTTAACACTACGTATTTCTGCACTTCCTTAATAATAGCTATTGTAAAATTCAGGGTGAAGGGTAGGTTGATTGTATTGATGATTTATTTATTTTATGGAAATTCATTTTTAAAGTAAAACGAAATGAGACACTTTTGTCACTTTTCCACAATTTATTCATTAATCACGACCGGTTTCGACCCTACGGTCATTTTCAAGTGAATAACAATATAATACATGAGTAGGCAAGTACAAGTACAGAATGAAATTCATCCTAAATATTGTGTAGTGGGGATCCATTAAGCTCTAGTTGGCTGTTGAGGGTAATTAATTGTGGGTTTTTACATAGTTTGTTAATCTCCAAACTTTACAACAAATTTATCTCTCTCCCTTTGTTACATTTATGAAGGATTCTAAGGTTGTTCAATGATATCGAGTGGTTAGTTGATTTTATGTGTTCAAATATTGGCGAATTTTTATCTGAGGAAATATGTTCCTTGAATCTAGCTTCAAAACTTCTACCTGTTGGTCCGACATAATTAACCTGACATTCATTAAATTTGATTTGATGAATTCCTGATTGCTTGAATTTATCGTTATTTTGTTTGGCATTGAATAATAATCTGCTTAAGTTGGGGCCGCTTGAGAGTGAAGCAGTTATGTTCAATTTGGAAAAGTAGTTGTTGTTAGAGTTCGCCGGTTTATCTGAGACTAGTGTATCTATTTTCCGGGGTTTCTACGATGCTATATAGTAATTGAGAGGTAATACGTTGTTCTTTGCGTTTAATGATTGTATTTAGAAAATGTTGTGGTATGTTGTTATTTGAGGCAATTTTTCTGATGATATTAAGTTCAGTTTGAAAATTTCCCGTCGAAAGGGAACAGAGTAAGCTCTATGAATCATGGAGTTATATGCAGCTAGTTTGTGGCTTAAATTACTGAACGAGTCCATTGGAATCGATGAGTCTGTGAATGTTTCCTTTCTCTAAATTTTATAAGTGAGTTGGTTATTTGAATTAGTAATGGTTAGGTTAGGAAATTAATTGAGTTATTATTTTCTAATATGCCTATCTCAAAGTTACTTTCAATTTCAATCTAAATTCTTTAAACAAAATTCACGTCTTCCAATGGGTTCACTTCTTAGCCCTCTACTAGCTGACATTTTCATGAATAATTTAGAGAAAAAAATCAATATCAAACACAGATTTCCCTAAAAAACACATTACTTTCTGGTACAGATAAGTAGATGACATTTTAATTGGCCTTCGTTGTTAAAACAGACAAATTCAGCAATTTTCAAATTTCCTGAATAAAATACATTGCCGCATCAGCTTCACTTCTGAATTAGAAATTAATAACTCAAATAATTTCCTCGGCTTAACCATTACAATATCAAATAACCAACTCACTTATAAAATTTACAGACAGGAAACATTCACAGACGCATCGATTCCAATGGACTCGTTCAGTCAGTGATTAATGAATAAATTGTGGAAAAGTAACAAAATTGTCTCATTTCGTTTTACTTTGAAGGGTAGGTTATTAGAGTTATAAGCTTATTCCTTTTTACAATGCAAAAATACGTGATAACATCTCAACATTTGGTTATCCAAAACTAATAACAATTTGGATGATTTTTATGTAGCAAGCAAATGTATTTTACTATCTTATTGTAAAGTGTTTCTTAAAAATATAATAATAAATTTCTAACATGACATTACCAGATGGAAAATAATTAGGACCGAAATTGTAACCCGCCGACAAATGGCATCATAAATTGAAATGTTCGAATAGACAACAGATTTGTGGGTAGGTACATGACAATAACACTTCTCGTTAAACTAAAAATAAAAATTATAATCTCACTCAAGTCTGAGTCAATTTTTTCGGACAAAGAAGATGACGCTATAGTGGTACCTCTCTGAAAGCAATTACAAATTATAGATTAGTATCCATTTACTCTAATGCCAAAATTGAAATTTATCGATTAACAAGTCACCGAAATACTTCTGATGGGCTCTTTAGCGCGTCACGGTAAGGGTGTTGAGTTGGGGTGTGGATAGGTGCAATTTGTTGATACTGCAATAGTTTTTGAGATATCTTGAATGGACATTTTTCAAACAACCACTCAGTGCTTAAGTTTTTTCACTTTCATCATTCGAATACATACAAAGTTTTGAAAATATTTCATTAATCCATTAGCAAACGATATTGCATAATTTCAAAAAATAAAGTTAATTCCTGTTGTGAATCGGTTAGTTCAAGGACACAAACGACTCCAATAAAGTTCAGGTATTTTAGGAAACACCCATACACCTTTATATTCATTGATGAAAGTAAACTGATGTACAATTCACAAGTCTCTGTTTCTCAGAACTAACAAAGTTCGGACGCCAAGTTAAGATCATCTGTTTAGTATAAAGAGGCGAATGCAATATCGTTTACGCAGAATAGCCGGGTATGTAGGCCATAAATCTGCAATGGCTTTGGCAGTATATTCAAGGCAATTTATTAGGTTAAAGAGCTTGGGAAATCGAAGACTCACAACCCTCAGTGTATTATAGAATAATATAAATACCAGATTTCCTGTTAAAAATAATATCATTTATTGAGGACTGTAAATGATAGATCAGGTTAACTGAGCGTACCAAGTTCCATTGAAATGTTCTAGAAAATACTTACTTGGAAAAATATGGTGGCCGCAAAGACCACCCACCCGTATCCGCCATCAGGTATTTTGGGGCCCAATTCGGACTGCGTCGACAACACCCCGTCTAGAACGCTCCTTTGCACTTCCCGATTCGCTACGTAACTATGCATTATGCATTTAATTTATTTTCAAACTTGTGTGTTTCATACTTCAGTTATTGAACTAACAAAATTTACTTAAATAATTTTCGCCTTTTCTACTGAATTACACATACGTAGGTATCAGATTTTTAGTTTAGTAATATACTCATAAGATATCGAATTATCTTATCTTGTGTACATAATATGACAACGTTGGAAAACTAATTGTAATCTTTGTATGGGTTGATCTAATTTCTAATCATAATTTTTCATAAAGTATATTTGAACACTTGCTGACCCTGATACCTCTTTTGATTTGTCGTTCAATTTAATCAAAACTTTTACACCACACTCGTTCTGTCAAAAGAATCTAACCGGATGAATATAACGAATCAACCTCTAAATGGCAACCTACATTTATGATAAAAATGTGAGGATATTTGGTATATCATGGTTCGTTGTTACCTACTGGTATTGAGTGATGATGAAGAATTTGAATCATCGTCTCAAATATTGTTGTCATTTTTGACACGTTTTTATCCGGACATAAGCCAACAAAATTCGATGTTCTTTCTTAAAAGAAAAATATTGAGATTTAGCAAGAAACCTGGACAAGTTGATAACAGCAATTGTCGATCAATTTTCGCGAGTAACGTTTGTTCTCCTCGAAGATTTTCAGAATGTGCTGAAGCAGATATGTTAGATGACCTAGGTTCTTAAAAATTTGGGTAATTATGCAACGCGAATCACGAAATTTGACTTCGGCAGAAAGTGTTACATGACTTTTTCTTTCTTCTTCCTGCACGACGCCCATATGGGCAGCACTATGCCGTTTGGCCCATTGTTATTTGTCTTGCAGAAACTTCCTGATGAAGCTTGCAAGACTGTTGTAGGGGACCTTCTGGATCATCCCGGTGCTTGGTTTCAGCGCCCAAGGTATTCAGCTGGTTTCCTTATGAGCGGGACATTCCAAGAGTATGTGTTCCGTTGTTTCGTAATTTCCTAGGCAAACGCGTCACTGTGTGGTTTCCGATAGTTTCATGACGTGTAAATGTTTGTTGAGTTGGTGTCTCATTAATAGGGCCATCCCAACAGACTTTTTCGAGGACAGTAGTTCATGTACCCTCTTCTTTGATTGCGGCCTTTATGAGTCTTTTTGACTGTCTTAGTCCCGAGATGCCTGCACAATAGTTGTGGGCCTCGGTGGTGTTTCAGTTTTCAAAGAAAGAGAGCACATGGGTCCATGGGATTGTCAGATGCGAAAGTGCACGAGGTGGAGTATGTATTTATAGCAGAAAATCGTTGAAAATGAACAGATTTGATTATCAATGTCTTACGGAAAAGGATAGTGAGATTTGTGTTGCCATATTGAGGGTAAATAAGGGTGCTTGTATATTTGTTATTTGTGTTTATCGTACGCCAGACTCAGACCCTGACCGTCTGTATGAGGCTTTATGTCGTTTATTGGATATACTATAAAAAAGAGAACATTTATATTGTTTGTGTCGATTTTAATATAAACTTTTTGGAAGATTCGAAGTTTGTAAAAAAGTATAACAATTTGTTCGCAGAATTTGATATGAAAAAAATTATATATGAGCCAACAAGAGTATCTGCGAAATGCAACATGTATTGACAATAATTTTCTAATGTCATTAATTATCTCGTCAGGGTGGATTCCACTTTCATTTCTGATCACTGTTATCAACTGTTGAGCTTTGATTCTCCAACTGTAAGAACAGTAAACACGCATGAGGTCAAAAACCGTGTAATTGATGAACGATCTCGTCAAAGATTTAGAGAATGTATGTTGAATGCTAACTGGGATGGTCTGGAAAGAGGAAACCTAAATGAAAAGTTCAATTTTTTCATAGAAGATTTGTGGAGTATTATGCAACAAGTTTTCCTGAAGTTGCAATCTCAGACAATCGAAGGAAGAAAATTCTTAAGGATTTAAAACAGTTTCATTCCTTCCTCAATGGAATGTTAGGTCCGTTGATTGTGGTATGATCACGGCGCTTGTCCTCTTAGATTTTGCGAAAGCTTTCGACAGAGTTGTGATCAACTCACCGATTACTATGTGCAAAATTGAAGTATTTTGGTTTCGATGTGACTGAGTTATAGTTTTTTGAGTTATATTTGGACAAGCGTTCCCAGGCGGTAGTTATCGACAATGACCGTTCTAACGCCATTCCCGTGACGTCTGGGGTGCTGCAGGGATCTGTGCTGGGGCCCGTACTTTGTGTTCTTTACACTGCAGATATTTTTCAAGAAATTGATTCGTGTAAGGCTCGTGCTTTTGCGGAAGACACTTAGCTTTTTTACAGCTTTGATGCTCTGCGTGCTCCAGCTGCTGCGGAAATTATCAACGCCGATTTGTCTAGAATTTTTGACTACGTCAAGGCACATGGTCTTAAATTAAATACTAGTAAGTGTGATCTCATACTGTTTGTACGAAATCTACTAGAAAGCTTATGGACTCGGACTTTGTTGTTGAGATCTCGGGGGAGTCAATAGCTGTGAAGACTTCTTTTTGTTTGCGCACATTAAGCAAAAACCTCGTGGGCAACTACACACACCACAAAAATTGTCGCATCACCTGGTATTCTGAATTCCTCCATCGAATAAGCAGCTCGATCGTAGTTTCTTTGTCTACATATGTTTTTCGACAAATGAGGGGAAATAATCTTATCTATGTAGTAACATTTGTTTCTATATGATCTTAAACACGTCTGAAACAAGAATGAGTTTATTTGACTATGAGTATTCCTTCAATTTTTTTTCAGTTTTCACGCTAAATTAATGCAAGTTTTCTGTGTTTCTTGTTGATGTTCGAATCTTTGAATTTATTGTAATTGCTGATGAACGTCCTGGACGCTATTTGAGTGATCATGAAGTGGTAAGAATTGTAACACTTCTAGAGGAGGGGCGAAGCCAACGTTACGTGGCTAACTTGTTGAAGGTTTCAAGAGCAATTAATCGGTACCACGAAACAGGGGAATATGGAAGAAGAACCGGACAGGGAAGAAATCGGATAACAACACCAGTTGATGATCATTGGCACTGTATCACCATTAGATTAATCAACCACACATAGACAAAGAAGCTTCCAATAAATGCTTGATGAAAGGAGAACTATTCGCGGAAACAGAAGGATTCCTTATGGCCATCCAAGACCAAGTGATCGCTATAAACAATTACAAAAAATTTATAATGAAGTACGGAACATTACAAACAGATAAGTGCAGAAAATGCCATATAAGATCGGAGACTATACAGCATATTACGTCCGGATGCGAACAACTGGCCAATACGGAGTATCTTCACAGGCATAATCAAGTGTGCAACATTATCCACCAGAAACTTGCACACAAGTACGGACTTCTGAACACCTTCCATCCATATTACAAGTATCAGCCGACGCCCGTATTGGAAAATGACTCTATCAGATTATACTACGATAGGCCTGTTATCACTGACAGAATGGTGACGAATAATAGGCCGTACATAGTGGTGTATGATAAGAGAGCCAGAACAGCAATGCTGGTGGATGTCGCCATACCGAATAATAACAACGTGCTGAACAAGTTCCAGGAGAAAAAGTCCAAATACACAGACCTTGCTATTGAGATCAAGCAGATGTGGCACCTCGATAAAATAGATATTGTTCCTGTCATCGTATCCTCGACTGGTTTAATACCCAAAACTTTGCATGACAGCCTTAAGAAATTAGAATTGCATAAGAATACCTATATAGAAATGCAAAAAGCTGTAATTCTTAATACATGTAGGATAGTTAGGAAATTTATGTCAAGTATATTGTAATCGAGCCTATTCCCTTTGTTTGCTGAATCTGGGAAAGGTAAATTATATCCAGCTACTAGCTGAGATAGTGAATAAGTCCACGATAATAAATAATAATAGCATTTTATTGGCATCTTGTATAGAAATAATAATTATAACTATCAATTACATTAAAAGCCTTAAACTTATTATGAGTGAGTGTTACTGTACATTGAGAGATACCAAAAGGTAGGATACAGCATAGCTGATTAATCCAACCTGAATAAAATAGAAACAAATACTAGACAAGTGTACCCACAATTGTACGGAAACATCGTTATGTAAGAGATACTTATTACTAATCTTACCAACTATTCATCTTGAAAACAAGAATTAAACACTAAAATAAATCAAAATTAATTCATGCACTCCATATATAAAAGATCTTTTCTTCTTGGTGAAAAAAAAAAAAAAATTAGGAAACAAGGAAAGACTACATCTCATTTAACTGGCTCTTGATTAAGTTAGTCGTCATGCCGTAGATGTCCTGAGTGTTTTTACTTTTCAGATTGGAGAAAATGTTCAATACTTCAAATTTGGTGGTTGATTCAAAATTACTAATGCGGCAATTTCTTAGTACACTTCGTTTCAGCAGTTTTAGTGCTCTATCATTCACGGTGAACCCCCATGTCGTTGTTTATTTTTTCACCTATAGTCGCGAAAAATTTATTGAGAGTATTGGCTGTGAGTGCTTTTCATATTTCGGCTTAGTTATCTCATTTTTAACGATTGTCCATATAGCCTTCGTTTTGTTATCTGCGGATCGTATTTTTTCTTCATTTCCTTTTCTCTTAACTTCATCGATGGTTCGCCCTAGCAAATCTTTGCAATGCTTATAAGCATGAAATACTTCATGGGACAGTGTAGTTCTAAACACGGGTTCAGGATCTCAAGATTCTCTCTAACACGTTTGATTTCCACAGTTTCGCGTGGAATTGTAGAACGCTTTGAAGGTGCATATCTTTCAATTTGGGGAAAGTACGAGTCGAACCAGTTTCTGAATCTGTTGGAAATAGAGTGAAGGCATCGTTAGCTGATTTCCCTGACAGTGTTTGGTTCCAGTTTTCCCCTTGCAGTTTTTGTCTCATGCAGTCGGTTCCATGAGGTGAGATTTTTCTGGTGTTTGTTTATAAATTTTGGTTTATGATTTTTTGTTATTCAATGATTCAATTTTCATGAATTGGTCGGAATGATCAAAGTGGAGATCTACTGTGCGTTTGGAGTTTATTTCGAACTAACAGAATAAAATATCTATTCATGTTGCACTGTCAGGGGTTACACGAGATGGTTCCTGCATAGTGTGTTTGCAATTATACGATAGTAATAAAGTTAATAAGCTTAATTTTTCTTGAGAGTCGACTAAGACATCAACATTGAAGTATCCAGCAAAGACCAATCTGTAACCCCAAAATTTTTCACTCATGAATATCATGTCTAGCGACTTTTCTATTTTATCACGAAATAAGTTCAGGTCGGTTTTTTGCGTTCTATACACAGATATTATTATTAATTTTTTAACAGGAACAGGAATGGCCAACAACTCCGCTATTTTTTCTTCCTGTATCTCATGTAGCTCAAAAATTTTATGATAACTGGTTTTTTTATCAAAATCATAGAGCCCCAATGTTCCATTTTTGATCGACAGAAGCTATCAGCCATGACATAATTTCCAATATTCAGTTTCAACAGTATGTCACTCTCGCCCTCCATAACCCAATGCTCAGTAATACAAATTACATCGGGTTGGTGATGGTTGATTTTATTTTTAATTGATCGTACATTTATATTTAGTATTGAAAAAAGGTTATTGCTTACTTTATTCACTTCATGTTTCACTTTCGGGGTTGTTACTTTTGGGGTTGATTGGTTACGTTTCCTTGAAAATTTTTCGCAGTCGCTTCAAAACTATTCACTTTAAAATTTACAGAGTTGAGTCCTCTTTCTCGAATGCGGTTGAAATCATAACGTCCAAAAGCCACACCGCTTGGCCAGAACTTGTTATCATAAATCTGATCTTTATGATGAAGGTCAACCCTTATTTGAAAACACTTATTGTCCTTCATTTTGTGATAAGTATCCAAAGAACGCATAGTGACTTCTTTTTCACTATTCAGTTTTAATTTTTCGAAGACATAATTTTTAATGACGCTCTCATCCACTTGATCCCTGACGCAAGAGACAAACATCCATAGATTTTTATTGTTCGTTTTCCTTCTCGAAAATTCCACCTGTGTGGAGTTCTCATTTTCCTGACTGGTCGCTGTGCCAATTGACAGACAAGTTGGTTGTCGTCTAGATTTATAATTACCATAGTTTACCTTATTTGTATCTTGTAGTTTAGAAAATAATGTACTACCTGAACTCTTATTCATTCTTATTCCACTACCCTAATCATCATCACGAAGAGCCAAAATACCATTCATGATATCTCGTTGCTTATTTTGCAGCTCGGTAACTCTAGGAGAATCTCTATTTTCAAAATTATATGTAGGAAATTTTCCATTTTTTGCTATTTTCCAATCTTTTGGAATCGACAGATTTAGTTTTCAATTAAGGTTGCTGGATTGTTACATCCTGATTTTTTCTTTCGATAAACTAATCTAACCTATTTAGACACAAAGTACAATAAAAATTTGAATCATTTCAATCTAAATTCTTTGTCATTTTGGTTGCGCTTATCGACAACCCCACTAAAAATAAAATTCTTCGTTTATGAAAATAGTAACCAGCCAGTAATTGTGCAGTTATCCTCAGTTCAACGATGGATTTTATGTCAGTTTTTTTTAGGATTGTATGACATCAGCAACCCCTTTCTCGTTTTTAATTTGAACTTCTTCGGAAAGTACAATTCAACTATGAATTATTTATTTTCTCAATCCCCGTTTTGATGGAAAACTTTTTGTCCCTTAGTTTTTCTCGAAAATGCATATCAGACTTGAGGCTAATTGGCGCTGATCAAGTTAAATCTCACGAATTTAGGACGAGATATGTAAGTTTCCATTATTTGGATTAATGATTCGGCTGTGATTATTTCTTTTCCTTATTTCATCAAATACTTTCGACAAAGGAATAGTTGTGTAGTATTCATTAGCCGTTTTACGTTATCTAAGGGCACTGTTGCATGACCAGTTTCTCCTAAAAATCTCAATGTATATAGTGCTCGAACACATCTATTGGTAGAGCAGACAATAGCTTACTTTCCCTAAGTACATGTATTTGGTTCAATAGAGCCATAGAAATTGAATAAGTTATTCATTTATAGTACTTATATTTAACAGGTCTTTTCAAAATACATAATACTTTTGGTAGACATAGTCGGATCTCTTTTGCGAATTTTATTCGGGTGTTCCACATGTTGAAATGTCTATTGACGTATTTTTGTATGCGATATGTAATGTTATGGTAATTGTAATTCTTTTCGTGCAATAAGAAATCATGATTTGTTCTTATAAAATCCATGAGGTGATTTCTTGTATTGTTTATAAAGTGAATAACGTAATGGAATAGATAACATCTAGAATATCATGGCTGACGGCGTTTTCATCGCAATAATGAAGGGTTGATTTGTAATTGAAATTTTGAAACATTCTTCGTCTCAAAAAAGTATATTTTATACGGTCCAATTTTAATCTATATACTCTCAATCAGCACCGCCGCTATTTACGCTAAAATTTCAAATGAACACAGCCTAACATATAATTCTGTGTTCGTATTAGTCAGTGTTTGGTCTTGTCTAGAATTCAAATGTCACTAATTATTCTGTGTTCTTTAAGCGGCAATGTCATCTGTGTTATCAAATTTTGGTGTAGCCATTTCTCGTTTGATGTTTGCTCTTGATGCTGTGCACTTTTACAGGCAAAGGCATTAAACAAAAGGTTAGAGTAACTTGCAATCTTCATTCCATAATTGTTTCAACCAGTAAAATATAAATTAAATATTGCTTTAGAATATTTATAATTTTAGAGAAATCTTTTTGCAATATTGCATATTACATACATGTTATTTCAGTGTTATGTGAAAAAAGTAACTTTTCTGTTATCATTGTACACACATGCTCGTTTTACAATTTTGTTTGACAGAATGCAATATGAATATTCATTAATTTCATTTTTTCTTTTAAGTATATGTAGGTTCATAATGTTTACTCTTATATTTTGTAGTTATCTCTACAATTATGGAACCGAGAGGTCGCGGGAGAGCGTCGAAAGGCGGCCGTGCTAGAGGGGAACCATCTCAACAATTTGTTAGCAGACCAGGCCCTCAAGGAGGAGCACCTCCACCGCAGGGAGCATGGGGAAGACCTCAAGGTCCTCCACCAGGCCAACAGATGAGGCATCCTCAACCCCAACCCGCACAACAACCACAAGGGGCATGGGGAAGGCCTCAGGGTGGCCAACAGGTTAGATAATTCATTTTATTCTAATTTTTTATTCATTTGATTGATTGATCATTTGTTTTGCTTACATGAAGAAAAATCATTTTGCACTTAGTAATAAGTGAATGATGCCTGAATATAGATCTTTAAGCCTTTATTTCTAAAATTATAATATCAGTGAAAATAAATTAGTGAAAGTTATATTATTATATATGCGCTATTATAGGTAACTCATCAAAAGTTACAAAATTATGCATGTTCAGATCACAATCCACAATTTTCTGGATTTGGAATCATGGGAATATAAACTTTGACGAAGTTCTAGTCTTATAATCGAGTTTAAAAAAGTCTTCTATTTCTAATTCTGAAGATTTCACTTATTGTAGTTCTTTCGGAAGTTGATTTGCAATGGGAATTGCAAAACTAGCAGTCACATATCATCTGCTACTAATCTCTTGAGTATCTTCCTAGAATAGGGGAAGCATTACATCAGGTCTTATATGAGACTTCTGAGTATATAATCCTATTAGATTTGTTACCCTGTCAGTGAAAAACTTAGCCACAATGTCAATCAACACAAAAGTGCTACTCTGTGCTTAATGATTTGGATAAGACTTCACATTTGTCCTTTCTTTCATATGTCTTGCTTTGCTCATAAATAATCTATTGAGTTAATAGATATGTAACTTGCTTCACTGCCACCATCAGTGGTAATTCATAAAAGGCAATCCTTTCTATTATAAATAAATTCTTAAAAGCATATTAGTTCCACTTCATTGAAGTTACAGAACTTTTTATTTTCGAGTATTTACATCATTCGTTACTTATCTATCACATTCTTTGTGCTGTCGATGTCAGTATTGATTTTAGATGTTCCTTCACTATGATGGAATTTTGTGTAGAGTTGGTCAGAGTTCACTTGTTATTATCACGCTCAATTCTAATCTTTTAGTGGCTTTTCTGTTAAACCAATTATCTCTAATCGGGTATGAATCATGAAATAATACACTGAAAAAAAGGGTAGCTTATTATTCAATCTTATAGTATTAGTTATTCTATAATAGTATTCTAGTAACTTGTACCAAAGTAGACCATTGCATCGGATAGGCGGGGCTGTCATCAGTCCACACTCAAATTGCTATATTTCTAGTAGTTCGTAAGTGATACTCATAAATCTTTTAAACACAGATTTTTCTACTTAGGATAAAGATGTTTTCTTTGCACATTATATCGATCTAAACTTGATTTATTTGATCGGTTTTCGATCCCCTACTAAATCGGGAAAAAATAATTAAATTAAAAACTTTGTTTTCAGCAACCTCAGAAGCCTCAGTTGCAGGGGCGTGGGTCACGAATAGGAGATGATGCAGGTGGATCTAGACGTGCCATGGAGGTTCAGCTTCCAGGTATGAAATCATTTAAACTCGAAATATTACTAAAATTTTAAGTTACTTGGTTTCCTTGTAATAAAATCTACTTCAGCCTGTGCAAAACTCTTGGGTAATTAATAAATTTTTGGAATATTTCAATATGTATTGTTTTTCAGGAGTTACTGGAGCAGCAGGGGGGCAACCTTCCCGAGATCGAGGAGGCGGTAATGGAGGTGTTCGAGGACGTATGAACAGAAACGAGATCATTCATACCAAACCAGCTCATGTTCAGAGCAAAGCAGGTAGGAACTGTTGCAATATTGAACTATTTTTCAAATTTATATGACGTCCATTAGGTTGCTGAGGTTCTACGGAATATTAACCAAAATTTGAGATAATAGGTTTCTCCTTCATCCAAAGTCTACTAGTGGTTTCATCACAATGATGGCTATCTGACCTACCATCATATTGCCTCCACAGTCCATTACAGTGCCATCTCCATAAGGAAAAAACCGATTCTTTCATAACTTGCCACTCATATTTAGTCCAGATACATATGCGGGGTTATCAGATATTTGGCCGATTCTGCTTTCATTTAATAGAAACGAAGACTTCTATTCTTCGCGATGCTCAGATAACTATTCTTGACGATTATGATGTTTGGGGTTGAATGAACCCTCTCCAATAAACAGTGTGATATCATTTCAAGGCCTTTCAACCATTTTCTGATTTCAATTGCGGTGACTCCTGTAGGATCGACCTACACGTAGTAGGATCTACTTAAGTGGGGCAATCAAGGTTAAAACTCTAAATTATCATGACAGTCAATTATATAATATTAATCAATGATTAATTTCGTTTTCCCTTCGAAATGTCTATTATCTTTACATCTGGGGGTAATATAACACTAATGCCCCTCCTCTAAATGCTAAATGTTTTAGGGAATGTGCAGGAAATGTCACTTCCTAACACTTGAAATTCAGCCCTTACTTGACCTAGTGATATGCACCACAAATCATGCCTATAACCATGCTCTGTTTGTTGCGTCGCTTAATTAAATCCTAGGCATAGTCAAACAGAAGGTACCAATCACTTTTCTATATTCGCAATTCAAAACTGTGAATTCGATTACTTGTGAGGCTAAACGTTGGAGGCGTAGCCTTTGCGGACGACCTCAAGATTTACACAGAAATAAGATCGAATGAGGACTGTCAGAGTCTTCAAGGAGGGTTGATGATGAAATAATAGAATAGAATAGAAAATCTTTATTGTGTAATAAAATAAAATTACAAAGATTATTATACAATGGGTAATATTCACTGAAAGCGTTCTTCCATATTACCAAAAATAAAAACATCACTGTAATACAAGATTGGACAAACATAGTAAATTATTTGAGTCATATATAAGACATTAAAAAACACATTGAGACCTGAGGGCGACTTCTGTAATTCAGTAGACTGGAGGATGAGCAGATATTCTTTGTATTTCTTCCTGAAGGTTTTTGTTGAAAAACTTGTCAGTTCAAAGAAGTGGGGATTATTAAGCATCTTGACACACAAATATGAGTAAGTACTTTGGAATCTAGAGGTGTAGAATCTTGGTAGTTGAAAAATAGAACCTCTAAGATTTAACCCATGCACTTCCCGTCTAATGAACATCATATCAGAAAGATATTCTGGGCACTTCGATTTCTAAATTTTCTGGACAAGGAGACCAAGATGAAGTTCAGCACTTCTCTCATATTTTAGTATGCTATGCCTCCTATAGACTGGGGTCACATGATAGAACTTACGAACACGGAAAGCAAAACGTATACTAGCATTCTGCGCCAGTTGGTTTTTTCTCCTAATGTCAAGGATCAAGTAAGTGTAATAGACCGCACTGGAATAATCCAACTGAGGAAGAACAAGTAACTCAATCAACACAACAGATTTAATTTTTCTGGCAATACGTATTTAAATGAGTAAAGGCTTTTCAATTTAATGTAACATGATCGTAATTTAGCTTCGACATGGGATTCAAAATTAAGATTAGTGTCAAAAATGATTCCAAGATTTTTAGCCTGTTCAACATGTGGTATCAAAGAGCCTTTTATATTAGGAGCGATAGAGTTGTGCATTTCAAATTTCTGACGAGCATCTCTTGACCCTATAATCATGCAAGCACTCTTGTTAGAGTTGAGTACAAGTCCACTCTTAGCAGACCACCCAGCCACACTACTCAGATCATCATTTGATTTCTGCTTAGCATTATCTGCATCTTCTGGTAAAAAACCAATGAGAAGTTGGGCATCATCTGTGTGTAAATGAATTGAGCAGTGGTTCACCTGCTCAGAAAGATCAAAAGCATACAAGCTGAAAAGCAGCGGCCCAAGTACACAGCCCTGAGGCACCCACATCCAGACATCATGGATCTGACTTCTGTCCATCTAGCTCTATTATTTGTGTTCTAGAGCAAAGATAACTTGTAAACCATCGGCATACTTCCCCAGAAAAACCGCAGTAACTCATCTTTGCTGTGAGCAGCCGATGATTAATCATGTCGAATGCCTTACTGTAATTAAGAAGAAACAGGTCAGAGGCCATAGATCTATCCATGTGCAGACCAATATCAGAAGTAACCGTACAAAGAGCTGTTCCAGTACTGTATCCCGCCCGAAAACCAGATTGGACTTTTGGTAAAATTCTCCACTTTGACATGAAATCCCTGATCATGCCGCACACCAGCAACTCAAGCATCTTCGCCACGATTGGTAGGAGGCATATAGGTCTCAAGTCAGAATTCTTTAACATCTGTTGACTTTGGTAGAGGCTTGACAATCGAAGTCTTCCAGATAGTGGGAAAAACTCCGCTCTCTAGACTTCCGTTATAGAGCTCTGCCAGAACTGGCGCAATGTGAGTGATACTCAATGAGAGCATGATATAATTTATGCCGTCAATACCCATGTATTAGATTTTATTCTTCCTAGTGCATTTATTACATCCTCCTCAGATACTTTCCTGAACGTCAAGCTTTGCCCCCTCAAGCGCTCCATTTTATTACATTGGAAAAATTCAACTGTGTCCCCATCTACTGGAGCCATTTTTTGTCCAGCGTAACTAAAGTAATCTCTCATTTTGTTGACGTCTTTTAAGTGGAAAGGAATCTCATTAGTTGGTCTGGAGTGAAACCTTTTCATTGTGTTCCATAACTTTTTAGAGTCTTTACCAGCTTTTCAATTTCAAATAACATATAGGCTTTTTTTTCATTTTTGATTGCAAAAGAGACGTAGTTTTTAAGATCAAGATAGTATCTTCTATGTACGCCACTCATGGTTTTTTGTATCTATTAAAAGCATTTCTATTCAGCCTACTTATTTGTTTGATGGTGTTCGTGATATAAGGTTTATAATTACGCCTGATCTTGGCAGTTTTTATAGGAGCATGCTGATACATCAGGGGTGTTTAGAAAATAAACTGCCTTTGAATGTCTCTAAGTGCAAGTACATGTCAATTACGTGCAAACAGTCGCCACATTTCTTTCCTTATTCGGTGGCGGGTTCACGGCTTGAACGTGTTTTCTGTTCTCGTGATTTCGGGGTGCTTCTCGACTCGAAATGGTCGTTCCGGGACCTTATAAATGACGAGCAATAAAAATGTTGGGTTTTATTCTGAGGAATTCCAAGAGCTTCCGGAACACTGCTGTTCTCAGGGTTCTGTATTTTGCTTTCGTTCAGTCTAGATTGGAATATGCCTGTGTTATCTGGGATCCATACTATGTGAAATATAAAATTGCATTGGAAAGCGTCCAGAGAACCTTCTTAAGGTACCTAGCATACAAACAGGATGGAGTATATCCTCTCCGAGGAATGCCAGGTTTTCTGTTAACCGATCGTTTTTCTGTGTTGGAGCTTCAAATTAGAAGGAAATATTTGTGCTGCATGTTTTTGTATGGACTTTTGAATAACTCCATCTGTTGTTCGTGTCTACTTAATAGACTGAAGTTAATAAGGTTGCTCCTAATTCTAATGCAAATTGTTCTTTCTAATTTTCAAGGGACATCTGGAACGACAATACAATTGGCGGCTAATTTTTTTAAAATAATCAATAAGCCCGATTGGTGTTTACATCAATATAGAGTAAATTTTGATCCTGAAATTGATGACACCAGGACCAAAAGGAAGCTGATTTATGTTGCCTACAAACAAGAAAATGATATCGGAGGATTTTTATTCGACGGTACAGTTTTGTACACCCCATTGATACTGAATCCAGACCCGATGGAAAGATTTGCGGATAAGGATGGTAAGTATTTAAAAGAACATTCAAACCAACTCGGTCTTTGCATATTATGATTCTTTCAGATGTTAAGGTCAGAATAACCGTTAAGCGAGTTGGAGAGCTTTCCTGGGGTGACTACCATTATCTTCAGGTTTTTAACATCCTTATAAGGAAATGCCTTCGGTTAATGGAACTTCAATTAGTTGGAAGAGAATATTATGATTGTAATGCTCAGGTAAGTTGCTTTGACTTATTTTGCAGAGGTTCTAAACGTTGCTGCCACTCAAATAATATGAATATGGGCACTATAATACATAACTGAAATATTATCATTATAGAATTTATGAGTTCTATGATAGACTGAACAGATGATAATAAGTCTGACAATTAATAAATACTGTGTGTACAAGTTGAACTGCAGCAACTGTCATAAATTTTACATTTGTAGGACCCATAGAAATTTTAATACTAGAATAACAGAACACTGACAAAGTTTTTTCAATCAGAAATCGGATTCAAATCACGCAAACCATCTTTTGGAATGTAATCGCTCTTTCAATCCGAAATTCGAGATAGAGACAGACAATAATAACTAAAGAATAGATCTTTGGGAAATTTCAGAGATTAACTAACACAAGCACACAGGAAATATCAATATTTAAATAGATTCAAATTCGTCATCCCTATTGAATCTTTTCAAGGAGCAATCTCCACAATGGACTTCATGGATTTTCTTAAAGATTTAGTCATTAGTGTATTCAGTTATTTCTTTTATATTTCCTGTACACAAATAAATTACTCACCTTAATTGTCGGATGAAGCTACTGTGTAGCGAAACGCGCCTGAATTATTTCTAATTTAGTGAAAATCCTGAAAATTCGAAATTGTTTTAGTTAATTATGGTTTTTTATCAAGAAAAAGCCTGCAAAGTTCAAATGTCAATAGTATTTTTTCCCATTAAGTAGCCATGGATCAGATTTTTGTGTTGAAGCAAATTATAGATAATACTATTGATCAAAACATGATACTCCAATTCCTTTCATTGATTATAAACAGGCTTATGATAGAATAATAAGAAAATATATATATGAAGCAATGGATGAACTAAAAATAAAAGGCAAACTAATAAGGCTGGTGAGAATGACATTGACGGATACCACCTATAAAGTTAAGATGAGCGGACATTTGTCGGAATCATTCTGTGTTGATGAAGGCCTGAGACAGGGAGATCCCCTTTCTACTACACTTTTCAATGGATAAAATTATAGAAGAGAGCAATATAGCTAGCAAAGGTACAATATACAGTCAAAAGACACAAGTTTTAGCGTATGCAGACGACATAGTTATTGTGACCAGAACAAGAGAACATTTGGTGAATGAATTCAGGAAGTTAGAAACCGCTGCAAGAAGAAAGGGTTTAATGATAAATGAAAATAAAACCAGGTATATGATAGTAGGACAACAAGAAAATGAAAGGCACTCAAATCTGCAAATAATTTGTGAAGATAGGACATACTGCTTTGAAAAGGTAGAACAGTTCAACTATTTAGGTGTAACATTGACGAGAACAGGGGAGGAGAAAGTAGAAATACAGGAAAGGATAGCTAAAGGAACAAAATGCTTAGGAGGATTATACAGAGTGCTCAGGTCCAAAAATATGTCGAAAAACGCGAAGAAGAAAATTTATTAGAAGATCATCAGGCCTGTGGTAACATACGGTTGCGAACTGTGGAAGTTGAATCAGAGGGAAAAATAAACATTAGAAGTTTTCGAGAGAAGAATACTCAGAAGAATATATGGGGGAAAAAGGTAGAAAATCGTTGGGAAAGGAGAACGAACGCCGAGCTTCAAGAATTGTATGGACAACCCTCAATAACAAATGTGGCTAGAGCACAAAGAATGAGATGGCTTGGCCATGTTTTCCGACTGGGAGACAAGACAAGACAAGTTTTGACAAGGGGAATAACGGGAAGAAGAGGCAGGGGAAGACCACGCACAGAATGGATCAAGATGGTGGAGAAAGATATTGAAGAGCTAGGAGTGAAGGACTGGAAGGGAGCAATTATGAATAAAATGAAATGGAGAAGAACGTGTAATGAAGCCATGGGCCTACTTGGCCTGTAGAGTATATATATATATATATATATATATATATATATATATATATATATATATATATATATATATATATATGTATATATATATATATACATATACATATACAAGTAGCCATTCTTAAACTGAAAATTTTGTCCTATTGCTTCCGAAATAACAGTGTTACTAAGCCCATACCAATTTGTGGCCAAATGTAAGATTGTCATGGAATTTTGACACCTCAATATTTGTTGATCTGGTATATTTCCATACGAAATTAGAGTCTAAAACTAGCCATTCCCAAAGTTGTTGGTTTAATAGTATGTATTTGCAATATCAATATCTATCTCCATTTCAGATAAACATCCCAGATCACAGATTATGCCTCTGGCCAGGCTATCATACCTCCATTCGACAGTATGAAACTAGTATTATGATGAATACTGAACTTACCTTCAAAGTGATGCGCTCAGACAACGTTTACGATTTATTACTGAACACTGTAGATCGTAGTGGCCGCAGTGACATGGCTGCATTTCAAAAGAAAGTTATTGGTAGCATAGTTCTCACATTTTATAATAATAAGACCTACAGAATTGACGATATTGATTTCAAGACGACTCCCGCAAGCACCTTCCCTCTCAATAGTGGTGGGCAGATTTCATATTTGGAATATTATAAAAAGGTGAGTTCTCATAAAATTTAATTCAGACTTGTAACTATTTCTAGTTATTAGTGTTCTCCGAAACTGAAAATTATTAGGACATGTTGAAAATACTATTGTATATTGAAGTTATAGTGAAATTTCTGAATATGGACCCTCAGGGGTTTGAAAAATTCAGATCTGCATACCTTAGGTATATCAATGTTTGAAATAATCATGAATTGTTGTTTGTTTCAATCTTCCTAATTTTGACTTTAAAATTTGAGACATATCCTAGCAAAGCCAATGAAATATTAGCTTTGTTCGTGAGGGAAATTCTGAACCAATTCTGAATTAGAACTGAACCAGTCCTGAACTATTGTAGAGTGCATGTCAAGTTCTATTAATTTGCGATTTTTGTAGTTACCATGAACAAAATGGTTTGAGATTTGAGGAATCACCGATTTTTCACACTTCAACGATAACTGGCGAAACTTTTTCTGAATTTCCTTTCAGCCATTTATAATATTCAGAATTATAATATCTATTTGCTAAATCGGCAATAGTTTCTTGATTTTTAAAAAATGCTCTGTATTCATCCTCAAACTGTGGAACTATTTTCTACTCGTTAGGTTAGATCACATTCATGTCTTCATCGATTGATGAGCAAATTTCAGACATATCACGAATAGATAAATTATCACTAAAATTAAAGTACCTATATTTTTTCAAATGGCACAAAAATGTTTAAAACAACCAATTAAGTCAACTTTTCATGAGCTAGTGAAATGTCCAGGCTTTTGAACCGTTTCCGAGTTAGTTATGAATCGAATCGATCAATCCATGAACGTGGGATCATTAACAAAATCCCAGAACTGCGGACGCATCATCCGGGTCTGCGCAAGCGCACCCGCGAACACCTATTTTCAGATTGGATTATTTAGCAGAAAGTTGTTTTCTGGCACTCAATTTTCGACAAGTTTCAGACAAACTCTGGATACTGCTGACTATTTGTTCTCTTTCCAATCTAATATGTTCGTTGTTCACTTCGTTAAAATTGCTCTCAATTGAAACATCGATTTATTACTGTGAACTTCTTTCTAAAACAATTTGAAATATTAGATAATTACTTTGCCATCGTATTTTAGACATGTTAGGGAATCAATTTCTGCAAAAAAATCGAATTTTCAACTTGTCCTATGGGAGAACTTCCCTAATTCTACTACATTAATAGTTCAAATCACCAATCATTTTTTTTTAATGCACTCAATCCTCAAATACGTAAGTCCATTACCGTCAAAAATTTATTTATCTAACATGGATAATAGGCAAAATCGTTGAAGATGTTGATTTTAATTAGTTAGGAATATTGCATGGATCTGGTAGAGTTTTCTGCAAGTCTTCAATGTTATTCTTTCAGTTTCACATTAACAAAAGGTGATATATGATATTGTTGTTGAGTGGCAGCACCGCCACAGCACACTAGCTTAAACTTAATTCACCACTCCATCTTTGTTATGAAGGTTAGAAGCTTAGAGGATGAGAACTTAGTGACGTCCTTCAGTTCCAGTTTCTGAGATTTACTGGTTCTTCTCCATTCTTGTAATTGTGAAACCTATTTTTCACAAGTCCTAGTGAAGTGGTTATGTAACGTGCTATGATGCTGAGGGTTGGGTTTTCATTTGTGGAAGACGTTTAAACATTGTGATACTTAATCACTTGGCAGACTTGAAACTTTACATTTCTTGGGGAGATCTCTGCAGCTGTGTGTTTGTGGTACTTCTGCCAATATTCTCATTGCTTTTTTTCTGTTATCCAAAAACATCCTCAGCATCTCCTGCAGTGCCCTACAGGACGATATCGTTAGTAGGCACACTATGGAAGTGCGCATGGTAAATAATTAGTCCTTCTCTTTCACTAACAATCGCTCTTAATCTCCTAATAGTGAATAGGACTGTTGAAGGTCTTTTGCGAAGCAATGAAAGATGTTGATTCCAGGATAATAATTAATGTGAGAACTAATAGAGTAAGAGACTGATGAAGTAGTTTTTTTCGAGGTAAATAATAGTTGTTTCGCCTTTTCTTCATTTATTATCAGTCCATTGTAGTTTTACCGCTCTGGCTTCAGCCAGATACACCTCTATCAAATCCTGTAATTAAATGGCATTGTTTGTTTTACTGATTAGACTGGTATCAACAACAAAAAATGATCTGACTTCACATTGCATGTTATATCATCTATAAATTTGGTCTAAGTGTGGAGCCCTGAGAAACCTAACATGTAATCCTTCGCCTTGAGGAGATAAAGTCACTCCATTCGACTTGCTGGAATGGATTCTGAAGGTATGACCCACAACAGTCTCAAAACCAGACCCCTGATACCGCAATACTCGCGCTTCTCCAGCATTTTTTCGTAACAGACACAGTCGAAAGCATTGCTGAGGTCAAGACATATCAGAACTGCTTCCTCTATATCGTGAGATGCTTCAAACTCCACCAGCGTGATCAGGGCCGTTGTTGTTATTTTTCCGAAAGCGATGCGGTTGCTGAGTATGTGTCACGACTTCATGTAATTAACCAATCTTGACTTGATAATTCTTTGAGATGGCTGGCAGAATTGAAATAAAGCGATAATTCCCACAGACGTTTTCATTGCCTTTTTTATGTATTGGCATCACTCATGCTATTTTCTGTTCATTTGGAAAATATACCCCTTCCAATGAAAAGTTCATCAGTCAGCTTAGAGGATTAGCCAAAATCGCTATGACATGCCTAACAGAGAACCTTTACACATCCAAACATGTTTTCTTTTTCATCCTTCAGACTTGCCTCATCCTGAGGTGTACTGGCATGGAGAAACATGGATTGTTTATATTTATTTTTATTTCTCAAGTAGTCCCTAAGGTTTTTTTCAGAAGGTGGTATACTATCGAGCAATTTCGCTCCTATGTTTGTGAAAAAGGAGTTTATGTGATCTGCAGTTATAGCAGCAAACTCATATGTTTGTCTTTTCTTTTTGACCTTTGAATTTATCAACTTCCGTACATTTTCCCTTAAGTTTGTCTCTTCGCATATGAGTTTAGCCTCCTCGTTTCTCATGAAATTTTCAGTCAACCTTTTGAGTTTAAGTTTCAATTGTTCATATGGTGTCATAGAATCATGATCCCCCTCACCTATTAAATTGTCACTTCTTTCATAGCCTGTTAGGATCTCGCTTAGAAGAAAATTATGAAACACCTCATAGACGATTATTTGAAGTTTGATGATTTCTGGAATAGTTTTCCTTGTGCTATGCATTCGTTGTTTGTTCTTACAATATCAGATATTAGTACAAGAGATATACGAATAAATATATGAAATTCTATTAACAATCTTATTTTCAGAGATACAACATCAATATTCAAGTTCCCACCCAGCCCATGTTGGTGTCACGTCTCAAACCGAGAGAAATTGGTGCTGGTCAAAAAGAAACATTGTACTTGGTCCCAGAACTATGCCAGTTGACTGGTCTCACGGACGATCAACGCGCCAATTTCCATCTGATGTCCGCTTTGGCACAACATACAAGGATTGGACCTGCAGGAAGGCAAGGCAAATTACAGGAATTCGTAAGAAAGCTTACGTCAAAAGCGGAAATCATGCAAGAAGTGAGACGTTGGAATTTGGACGTAGCCAAAAAGCTGGTGGAATTTCCTGGACGAGTTCTTCCTCCTGAACGTAAGTGTTGAAAATAACTTGCAACACTATATTGATCAGATCTACATGGAAAAATTTTAATTTATCTATTAATTTGGGAGAGACAGATAGTGGGGATACAAAAATTACATATGGGACTTGATTTTGGAATGGGAATTTACATTTCACGGTAAAGCATTACCAGCATCATTTTCAAAATTTTCTGAACAGTATTGTAAAATTTCATTTCACCTGACCTCAACACTTCAATCCTGAATACGTCATTTTTGTTCAAGGAAAAGTTTATGTTATGCTCTTTAAATAGTATTTTTACTTTGCAAACTGAAGGCGATAACCAAAACGGTTTTTAGCCAATTACTATCTTGGAAAAATGGCTCATGAGAAGAAGTTAATCTTTTTTAACTTTAATATTTCACTCGACTGCCGAAATGAAACATCAAAATTTACCCACCATGTACAGTTTTAGTACTGCAGCTATGTGCAGTACTGTGAATAGAGGAAATGACCCTCTTACTGTGTCCTTTCTTGCATGAGCAATTCATTGCCGCACAGTTTCAAACTAGCTTTTTTCATTTTCGAGTTATTTGCATATTTTGAAATTTTTTAGAATCAGTAAAATGCCAATATCTCGGTTGTTTTCGAAATAATGTAAAAATGGTTTTGACACAATACAGGCACTTTTTTACGTAGAATCGAATTACGTACGGAAATTTCTTTACTGTCCAACGGTTTCTGAGTTATAATGTGAAGTTGCGTTTTTTTAAATATGAACCCTAGGCAAATTTGTTTTCGTAATGTTTTTTCATCAAGTAACAACTATTGTGAAAATATAGTTTGTTTGTAATGAAGCGACCATGCCGCACGAAATGTTGATCCCATATCGGCCTTGACGTTGAATGGTAATATGGCGATATTCGTTTACATCCGGACACCAATGTTCATTTTGAAGATCGAATATTCCATCACTAGTGATGTGAATTTCATCGATCTAAATTATTTCACGGAAAAGCTACAGGAACTAATTGGAAAAATCGAATCGACGTTAGAAATCTCCTCGCTAAAAAGTTATAAGGATTGTATCTAATTTTCTTAAGAATACTGAGCGCTCGACTGTTAGATACTCCTGTTTCCATTTCAATTTGCCTACTCAAAATCGATGGGTGTGCAGTTACACTACCTATAACATCAATCGTTGCATGTTCTCCATAAAATACTTCATATTTTTATTTCCTTGAGACGTTGACGTTGAGCTATGATTCATGAGGTTTTCGTGCAATTTATCGAATATGCTTTTATGAGTTAGTCGCCTCTCAGAAAAATGACCAAATAAGCAGCTCCTGCATTATCAGCGTCAAAATTATTCAGAATATAATAACATTCAATCATATTAAACATCTCAAATATTTCGTATGGCATGGTCGCTTTGTTATTACAAACGATACTACATTTAATACTTTATCTGAATTGTCATTACCAGAATTAATTTTTGAAGCATCAAAATAACAACCATATAAGCATATAACCAGCCATTTCAATCGTTCCGTGTGAAGATGAAATTAGGAAAAACTTATACAATTTTCGGTTTTTTATTAAAACGTCCTGGATGAAAAAATCGATTGCACATGTGATATATTTCTGGAAAGGAAACGGACAATTATTCAATAAAATCAAAGGTGACTATGGCTCTCATTCAAGAAGATGCAATGTTGCATTATTACTCAAAAAGTGTCATCAGCATGTCAAAACCATTTTTACATAAGTTTAAGACCAAAAGAGATATTGGTACTTGACTGATTTTGAAAATTCGAAGTTTACGTACGATTCGAAAACGAAAAAGCTATCTTGAATATGTCTGCAGCAATGAACTCCTTACGAGAAAGAGTGGGGTCATTTTCCTCTAAGTATTTCACATAGTGGGGACCTTGTACATCGGGTAGCATCCAAGCTTCCAGGCAAAAATTCCTTTCATCTACATTATTAGTGACATTAGTATAGAAAGACACTTTTCAACTATGTCCGTTGAGATTTGTTTTATATCTGTATAGTATCATCAAGCTGGTAACCCCACCCCAAGAAATCGATTTTATCCTTAAGTTCAGCCTATTAATTATTAACATGCATTTATCATGAGTAGAATTGGTTTTAAGGTATTAACTTTTTTTAGATTATTCTAACTATAACATGAAAACATCATTCAAAATAAGTAAAATGCTATTTCTCCATTATTATTTAGAAATAAACTAAAGAAGTATTACATACAAACTCTCAAGCTTCTGCAGTGAAAATAATAATGTATTAAATTATGTGAAACTCAAATGCAATAAGGGCAAACTTGTTTTTTACATCTGTATTTAGACTTGCAAATAAGTTATGAGTGCAAGAGGTTTTATTAAAATCAGGTTGTGATGGGCGATGATCAGTTTCCAAAATTCTCGACGAACTTTTTTCATTGGCCAGCATCTCGTTCGACTACTAGCCTATATTACATATACGAGGAATGTCTTTTAGTTTATCATATAGAGCTATACTTGATACAACGAAAAGAGAGAGTGTAAACAAAACAAACGCACGAGGCCTGAACGTGATGTCACACAGGGTTGAATCCAGGGACTGGCTTCCATTTGATCACGAAATTGAACTCTGAATTAAGTAATGGACATCAATGATGTAGAATTTCATTCTAAAATGAAGTATTCACGCAATAGTTTCGGATATGACTGATTGAATTATCATAAAAAACAGGCAATGTAATACGCAAATGATGTAGGTATATTTTCTGGTAGAGAACATTATTGAAACATATATATTACAAGAGTTACATAAAAAAGGACATCAAGGATTATCATCGTCATTATCAGATTCAGACGATGAACTTGAATCATTCTCGAGATTGACAATAATAGGATCCAGTTGTTCGCCTATTATGTGATCTAATTGCCACATTCTCGGTTCGACCTTCTCTACATGCTTAATGCAGTTTTGCCACTTGACAGCCTCAATCCTTTCAATGGATTCGGCGAAAAGCTTCTTCATGTTGGAATTTGAATGATGTGTTCTTAGATGCCACATAATTCTTCATCTCAGCCCAAACCAGTTCGATGGGATTGAGCTCGCAATGATAGGGCGGGAGTCGCAACACGATTTTATTTTGGTTTCGAGCCATTTCATCTACTACATATTTATTATACGCTGGTTTGTGGGTTTTGATTATTCGAAGAAGCTCTGCTTTAATCAAATCATCCCCGAAAGCAATATTTTTTGAACAAAGCCATTCTTGAATAGTGGCTTTTCTACTGGTAGATGACGGGAGTATTTCTGTGCGTCTAGAATGATAAGACGCATTGTCCAAAACGATGACACATCCGTCTTCCAATTTCGGTAAAATATTTTCAAACCATTCTTCGAAGTTGGGTCCATCCATTTCTTCGTGGTAGTCACCAGATTTCTTCGATTCGAATGACCACAGTGCGTCGGGAACGAATCCAGTATCACTTCCAATATTGCAAACGATGAGTCTCTTGCCTTTACCTGCAAAGACATAAAAATGATTTCTATTAATGATTGCATGTGTCTATTTTCATCTAACATAATCATGTGGAATCTCATAATTCAAGAAAATATTTAATTTTGATAATTAGAGAATTGAGTTAAATCACCGATAAACCTTTTGACGACAGGTAGGTGGTACACAGCCTACTTAAGTTAATTAACAGTAGCAATAGATATAAAGAAAAACCCAGAAGTAGCAACAGACCCTTAATAAGATCCCATCTATTCGTCCAAATTGAATTATCCTATTGCTGTTGTAAATATAGATTGAAAACATGATATAGAACGTCCTTGGAAGAAAGCGGCATGCTAACAATTCGAAACAGGATTGTTGTGGTACCAGGTACTGGATAATGAACAGTATGTATGGGTTTTACCCTATAGCATAATTTGCAAGGAATAACAGGAATATTTTCATAAAGGGTATTTGAAAACCTTCATTCTGCAGTTAGTTTTAGGTAAAAATTGTGGTTTCAAAAAATATGATGATATGATTCAAATTTTGATTTGAATCAGAATAAAAATCAAATAATTTTATCAAGAAATTAGCTATTTCAATCAAAAACGAACCAACAGAACTTGTGTATCATTTGAAAATCATGAATATTTTAATATTATACATGAATTATTCATGCATAATATAACTACCATTCACCTGTGGGATTCTTCAATCCAGTCGATAAACCTTCTTGGAAAGCCTGTCTGGCTGTTTTGACCGATGCATCTACCCAAACACTTGATTTAGTGTGCCCCGCATTCACCCACGTTTCATTCAGGTAATAGATTTTTCTATTCTCTTCGCGGTAGTTTTTAATTTGTTTAAGATAGTCTCTCCTCCACAAAACTATTTCCTCTTTCTCCAATAGTAAACCATTCCTCCCCCCTCTTCTGGAATCTGAAGTCCATTTTTTTTAATATTTTACGGAATGTTGTTCTTTTAAAATTTGGCAGATCAACATCACTGTTCACTTCATTCAATATTTTATCTATTGTAGGTAATTCATTTCTATGAAAAAACTGATGCAGATTTTTGTCGAAATCAGTAACACTATCCGCAATTTTCACCCTTTTCGGGTACGTCCTCGGTTGTGAAAAAGAATGATTCTCCTTATACTCCTTTATGAATCGGTAAACACTAGTTTTACTAACTCCCACAATATTTGCCACTTGTTCGACGATTTCGTTGATAGGTGCAGAATCTATTTGCATTTGTCTATTATAGACGTTGAAAATGATCTGTTTTTCATTCAAAGTAAAATGACCTTTCTTAGGCCGCTTTTTCGGAGAACAATTTTCAACAGTACTTTCGTCTGCAGTATACGTAGACGACATTATACACACAATATTCTCACTTTTCAACACTCGATCAATAACACTTTCAAAACAATAATGAAAATTTAATTTTCTATCCGATGGACCGAGACCGTACCTGTACAGACTGCTAACATTCAGATCCCACCCCCTAAACATGATTACAGAGCTACTAAATCTTCTGGCGTCTGCTGTATTTGTTTTGACGTGGTTTCTCTTTCGGTTGCCTAGAGTATAAAATGAAACAATTGAGAGCTTTTAAAGACTTCATTGTTTTTTGAAGTTTCTTCCGCGAAAACGAATGCACTTCTGCATTCGTTCGAACCAATTCTGGAAGCTGTTATTCCAATCGTTTGCTTCTACATTCAAAATGCGCTTTTGGTAGGCATCAACAGCTTCTTCTAACAACAGGAACCGTTGATCACGCAGTCGGTACTTGATTTTGGGAAGAGTAAAAGAAAGTCGTTAGACTTAGGTTCGGACTGAACGCAGGATGATATAAGAATTCGATGTTTTCTAGCGTTAAATATTCAATTGTTTTCCGGGCTGAATGCAAACTTGCATTGTCTCGGCAGTAACTGTTCTTTGATCTTCTAGAGGAATTGTTGCTTCGTGGCCTGTTTTTGAAACAGATGTTGCGATCATCTCTATGTCTTTGGAGACACTTCGGCCACGGATGACTTTTATCGATTTTTCTTCGCCTCGGAACAACTGAACTGAAGATTGGCGTTCATTTTTGGCTCGTATAAATAAATAAATCCAAGATTTCTCAGCAGTGACAATTTTGTAAGCGCTTTAGACGTTTCGAAGTTAAAACTGTCCTGAGTTTTTTGACACTTATTCACCTTTGCAGTTCTTTGTTCAAAATTTTTTGTATCGAGGTTTTTGAAATTCGTAATAATGCCTCAATCTCTGGATATGTTGCATGCCGATCTCCCTGGATAATCTCGCCCATAGCAGCCACATTTTCTTCAGTAACCACTGTTTTTGGTGCACCTGTTCTTGGATCGTCTCTCAGCCTAACACTTTTGCATTTAAATCCTCCATACGAACGGAAAACTGTTGATGGTGTTGTGCTTCAACACCAGTCAACAGAAACCAACTTGCCTAAATCCGAATTCTCGTTCAGATAATTGTCTTTGAAAATTGTAGAAAATTATTGCGCTAAAATGCTCACGGTTTAATTCCATTTTTCAAGTTTGTTGTGGCTAAAACACGGCACGAATAGAACTGAAATTTTGGATTTATATTAACAAATCATAGAGGTTCATTATTAGTATTGACAGTAAATAAATGGTGTCCTGTATGTCCTAGCATACAAAACATATTTTGTCCTTCGTACTCCGATCTGGTAGACTTCGTACTGCCTCAATCAATAAATAAAAGACCTAAACTTCTGTGTAAAATAAACTTGAAACAAACAGAAGAAATCCGTAATTGGTAAAAAAAATATTCGGTATGAATGAAGTTTTATTATTTTCGATCAATTACACATCATGATGTTGCTTACTTGAAAACAGGTTTCCTGAAATACTAGCTTTCCATAAGGTTTAAATTTGATATTGACATACACACCCAGTTATGTACAGTCTGTTAATCAATTTAAAGCTTGCTCCAGAATCACAGCATCACTGCGTCTGCGGAATCGCTCAATTTCATTATTCCGTGCTCGCAGTTGTTGTGTTTGACGTGCACGAACTCGTTGCATTCTAAGCCTATCTACTTCATTGTCGCTCACTAAAGAACGCAATTCTGACAGCATTACGACTATTTTCTTGATCTATCACTCCCTAGTTATCAGTGCGGTTAGCATGTGAGGTAGCTCTTCGCACATTTCATTGACAACGACGACCTACATAAGTCAGGTCGTCTTCTTCTCGGCATCGTAAATTGTAACTAATCAAATTGAGAAAAGTTCACGGACACTTAGTAATAAAGAGTCACTATCACAAAAGATCAACAAAAAAAAAGAGAGCACATAACTTGAAATGTCACTCACAAAGATCACCAAAGTAAAAGATGCACTCTTTGTCTGAGATATCGATCGACATAGAGGTTGGATCGCCATATTATTTGGTTGTCAAATGTCAAATATTATGGTTGCGTTTAGAAATTTAATTTGTGACAAAATGTCAAAACAAATTTCAAAACTTTCGATTTATCAATCTACATAATCTGATAGATATTTAACAACTGTAGTTAGCTAAAATTAAGTTTTTTTTATACCTTACGGTGGACCCTTCAAAGGAAAAACAACATTATTGTTTTTATTTAATTCCGAGCATTTTCATATTCACCTTTCAAACCTTCTCTGTACCACAAATAATTCAAAATCAAAATTAGCTAAATCGGTATAGCTGTTCACGAGTTTTAGCGAGACTAACAAACAGCAATTGATTTTTATATCTGTATTATCAACTCCATTACTTGATGGTGTAGGCGAAAGAACGTTAAAAAATGTTGTACTTCAATTAATCTTGTGTTGCGATAAATTCGCAAGTTGTAATTGATGAGATTGTAATCTTGTGCTATTTTATCCACAGTAATCAGAGCAGGCCAAGATGTAACGTTCAGCGCTGGTAACAAAGCGGACTGGACCATGAGTTTGCGCTCAAATCCTATGTGTGTGTCGGCACGAATGGATAGAATGGCCGTCATTACACCTCAGAATTTAAGTCATCCTACCGAGGAATTCCTCAAGACACTGAGCAAGGCTGCATCTGGAATGAAATGGAACATAGGTAATCACAAAATCTTTCCAATTGAGAACGATAGGAGTGCTGCATATCTGAACAAGCTTGAAGAAGTGATTGGGATGAACCCTACTCTCATTATGTGCGTCCTTCCGACCAAAACTGCCGATCGTTACAACGCGATCAAGAAGAAATGTTGTGTTGATAGAGGTGTGCCGTCTCAGGTGAGTCCAGCGTTTTATAAAGGGCGGAGAGATGAAAATAAAAACGTTTTATATGTTGAAGAATCGGTGTTGTTCTTTGTTTTCATAAATTCGAGTTATTGTCGCCAAGCCGAAACTGGTGGATAACCAAGTTATAACTAAAGATATCCAGTTCTGTTACGGTCGCTATAAATGTTGTAGGTAACTAATTAGAAGCAATTTATGACAAATTGATGCTTCCATAGATACGAACTAACTTTGAAACTAAAATAGTCAGACTAGGTTCTATATGAGATCATACAGCTTGTTGCGGTGGCAATGCTGCATTGGGAGACAATAATAGTCCATATTTCTATATTGCAAGGTAGCAGCTTAGATTATCTTAATTCATTATTAATGAAAATCAATATTAAAACTGTAATTTCCAAAACTGCGCCAAAAACGATATTCCTGTAATGTTTGGCGCTAGTCGTAACACGGATGACATCACACTCTAGTACACAAGTTGATACGCGTCTGAAGTGAATATCAAAACAATTGTTTTAATTGAATGGAGTTTTTTTTTGAGAAAAATAACAAAAATGTCGTGGAACAGATGGTTCACATGACCAGGGAAAAACTACTTAGAAGTTGATGTGGCATCGGAAAATACGTTTTTTCCTCGAAAAATTCGATTTGAATCATAAACATAATCACCTTCAAAAATTATTGTTCATTTGAGCCAAGTCGTTTACTCTGGAGAATACACCAGTTAGTCAAGCAATTGGAAGTGCAATTCCTTAATTTGACCATCGTTTTCATTGAAATTGTGAAAGAGCATTTTTTTTCCTTTCTTCACATAGGCGACCCAATAACACTGTTATCCTCGCTCTTGATGGTTTTATCTTTCTCAAGATAGTCTATGAATAAAATACTTTACACATTCCAAGGTGCAAATACCATAATCTTGCCGGCTGAAGTTTCAGTTTTTCGTCAGTTTGGCTTGCATTGGGTCCTGCTCACTCTGCCGACATTCTTTTTGATTCTGGTGTCCAGTATAGGATCTATGGTCCACCCATTGACACAAATTTGCTTTGAGAGCTCTGAACAACGTCCCTAATCGTCAATGCGTCGTTTTTGATCAACTATGAGCATGTACAGGAGCCATTGTCTCATAGTATCATATTTATATATCAAGATTGTGAATACGCTGCCTTCAACTCTTCCGCTTTCTCATGTAATTTCGATTTACGATCGTCACAAACTATTTAATGGATTTATCAGTTTACACAGATTTTAGGAATTTCGAATGAAACTTTTCCATTTTCAACTGTTACTTATACAAAAACTATTTGAATGAAATATGTGTTATATTTTTAGAATGTATTGAGAATAACTTACCCAAGTTTCAAAAACATCAACTTATGATCACTTAAAATTGTTTAAAACATAGGCCCAGCGATCTAAGCCTCGTCATTTATATTTTGTGTCAAGTCAAAAATGTGGGCTAACAATAATTATCTGTAATGGTCACTGAGTGATATATGAAATTATGACTTCAGTATTACCCAAACAGAATACAAAGATTAAAAAATTAGCCTACTATCTGTTGGATTTGTTGTTTAGTTGTTGTTATTACTGCTCTGCACCTTTTCCCTTCACAGTACAGTGAGACCTTGGTTCTTGCCAAATTTGATGGTCCTGAGGGAATTAATTTGCAAGCGTCAGAATATATGGCATAAATTGCTGTATGTTTTATTATGTTAACTAGAAAGGCTTGATTCTTTTTTACACATCGAAGGGGGGAGAACCTAAATATGTATTCAATAATATTAGCTGAGCTCAGAACCGTTCGAGAACGGTCATGCGCAAGCGTATTTGACTGAATACGCAATGGTTACCGTTCTGGAACGGTTTATCTTCTGTTCAAACTCATCTGCGGATAGATTTAGAACGGCATATTATTGTGGGTCTTCTCTGTGTTATTCTGTGTATGCAACGAAATAACAGGGTTTATTGTGTTGCCATTAATTTTTTATTAATGTATTCATTTCTTCACTTCATTGTGGCAAAATGAATAGTCTCGTGTTTCATTTTAACGCACAAACTTTGTGTTTAGTTAATACTTGAATGATAGCTAAAAAGAGCGATAATTGAAAATCAATTGAATTAAATACTAAAGAGAAATGTAAAAGGTTGGTTCTGAAAACTTTTCAACTCAGAGAAATTTCGGTATCGTTCTAGAACGGTGTAAGGTTCGCGCCCGCGCACTTAACTAGTTCTAATGAATGATTCCAGAACCGTTCCGGGACCGTTCTAAAATGTGTAGTTAGAACGAACCTATTAATATATGATATCTCCCCATGTGGTCGTGGAGAGGGTTCTTTATTATGTGAAACCTTTTATGCAGAGACTCGATAAGTAAACGGGAACCGAGACTGAAATTTTAACGACGCGTCACTTTAGGCACATTTCTTTACAAGAGAGAAAAGAAACATATCTACTCCAATGCCATAAGCTTGAGAAATAGAGCGATAGAATCAGATGGTGGCGCGTACATGTGCGATTCAAACGATACATATGAACAGCATACCTTACTTATATGAAGAATATTTTTATTAAATAAATGTGTTACGTTCTTTTTAGAATATATACTAACAATAACAGACCTAATTTTCAAAAATATCAACTCATAATCACTTAAAATTGTCTAAAACAGGCCCTGCGATCTAAGCCTCGTCATTCATATTTTGTGTCGAGGTAAAAAAAAGTTGGCCAACAATAATTTTCTGTGAAGGTCACCGAGTGATACATAAAATTACGACTTGAGTATTACCTAAACAGAATACAATGATTGAAAAATCAGCCTATTGCCTATAGGATTCGTAGGTTAGTCGACATTTTTGCTCTGCACCTTTTTCCTTCTTGTACAGGAAGACCTTGTATCTTGCCTAATTTGATGATGCTATGTCAAAAGGAATTTATTCATGAGCATAAGGGGAGGTTTATTTTTGCATTTAGTGAAACTTTTCAAGTAGCGTGTACAGAACGATACAAATCGATGATATCGCGTACACACACATTGAATATGTACTCCTTAGGCGATACATATGAAGAGCATTTGTTGTTTTATTAATATTTGTCTGTGTTTCGTGATCTTTTTACGTTTGTATACAATGAAAGGTGAACGTAAATGCCTATAAATCTCAGGAAAATCGTGAAAATTGTTACGAATATAAAAGCAAACCCAGCAACAAAATACATATATATATATATATATATATATATATATATATATATATATATATATATATATATATTAGCTTATTAGAAATAATTAGGTACCTCGATGTAGCTTGTTAGGATGCCGATAAGCATATATATATATATATATATATATATATATATATATATATATATATATATATATATATATATATATATATATATATATATATAATATAATTAGGGTATATATTATACAGATATATATATATATATATATATATATATATATATATATATATATATATATATATATATATATATATATATATATATATATATATATATATATGTGTGTGTGTAGTTTCGTCCTTATTAGGAATCATTAGGGTACCTCGATGTAGCTTGTTAGGATGCTGAGAAGCGATATGTGACACGGACGAGCTCTAATAAGGACGAAACTGCAGTCTGCCGCTTCGTTTCTCGGCATCCTGCTTAGTTTGTTGTCTCAAGTATATATATATATATATATATATATATATATATATATATATATATATATATATATATATATATATATATATATATATATATATATATATATATACTAATACATAACAAATTTATATGGCATCACCCGATACTTGGATCAAAAAGATGGTTAGTATCTGGAGAATTGTTCGCTGAAACCAAAGGCTTGGCAATTGCGATCCAGGATCAGGTTGTTCTCACAAGGAATTATAGAAAACACATAATCAAGCAAAATATAGATGATTCTTGCCGTAGATGTTTTTGTTCTTCAGAAACAGTTTTTCATATATTATCATCTTGCTCAGTTCTTGCCTCAACAGATTATTTAGAAAGACATAATGCCGTTGGTAATATTATTCATTTTAATCTAGGAATAACACATGACCTCATTCTCAAACCAAAAAAATGTCGCAGATATGAACCTGAGATTATTTGTGAAAACGAGAAATATAAACTTTATTCAATAACAATTCTATGCAAGAGTTGTGAAACACAATAGGCCAGATATCATTCTTACAGATGAACAGAATCGAATAACATATATAATTGATATTGCTATACACACAAGATACAAAATAAATACAATGAAAAATTTCTAAATATATGATGCTTTCGTCGAGATTGAAAAATGTGGAAAATGAAAAAATATTTATTCTACCGATTATTATTTCTACAACAGGTGTTGTTCGGAAAGTAATTTCGTTGTTTTTTGTGGAAATGAAAGGCAATTTTCGTATAATAAACAAATACTTTATTAAATTATATATTGGCCGTTCTGGTCCAACACCTTCAACCATCTTTCTGGTAGTAGCATAATTCCACGCTCATAAAATGTTTGGCAAAAAACTGATCGAGGTTGGTTTTGACCTCCTCATTTGAGGAGAAGAATTTACCGTTTAAAAAATTGTAGAGTGACCGTCGGGAGGTCTGGAGAATATGGTAGGTGTGGCATTTTATCCCATTCAAGCTCTGAAAGCTTTTGGCGAGTGACCAAACTTGTGTCAGGTCTCGCGTTGTCTTGGTGAAACAATACACCTTTCCTGTTGATTAGTTCTGGCACCGTTTAAAATTTCTTGGTTAATATCGGCCTAGGAAATGGTTTAAGCCGGTTCATCTTTTTTGCTTCATGACCTTTTGCGTTACCCATTTTTTGTCCCCAGTGAGATGTGCTTCAAAAATGGACCATTGACGGGACGTTTAAGAAGCGAATCGCAGACGTCAATACGGCGACCCAGACGTGAGAACGCGGGAACCCATCGACGAGAATAATCCCAGCCCTTTCAAGTGGTCATAAATTGTTGAATTTGATAAATTTAATCTCAATCGGATCCGTTACATCAACTAATGCCCTTATCGCGTCTTTATTGCTGAACGTGGGATCGAAATTTAGCGAACCAGTTCTGGCACTGGCGTACTGTCAACACACTTTCTCCATACACATCGGTCAATTTTCTTCTGCCTTAAACAGCATTTTTACCCATTCTGTAGTAAAATAGTAAGATATGTCGAAAACGCTGCTTATGGCTCTCCATATTTAAAAGAGCACCAACCAAAAACTTATGTGTTGAATTAATTGGAATTTTCCACACACAAGTATCATCAGTCACGCTGACTAGAAAATGAGAACCCCATGATACAGACGCCCGTAAACCCAACCTGAAAAGATTCACTCGTCACACCATCAATTTACCTCCCGAATCGATCTACTGAAGAAAAAGATACTAATCCAACCACGCAATTTTTCGAGAAGTCCATATGCGATTAATTTATTCATTAAGGCTGCGTGCCAAATACTAACTAAAGCCTTTGAGATATCAAGAGCCATGGCTATTGATTCGCCATGCTCTTCAATTGTATAATCTATTTCAATGTGCACATGTAGGATAGTGAGAAGTGGGGAGATATCCATCGTGGACGAATTCATCTTCCGAAAGTTGTGGTCTGTGCAAAAATATATGAAAGGCCAGATATACACTTACACTCCAATTTTAAGCGAAATTTTGTCCCTGTGAAAGGTAGTACCGTGATCAAGACATTCGGAAGTCTCACAATCTGAATTTGTAAGCACCAGCTTGTTGAATTGTAGAGTACTACTTGATATTTTTGACGTTATCTCTCCTCAACACTGTTAAATTCTGCTTTATATCGGTAAGTCATAAACAGCATTCAATTCCTGCAAAGAAAATTTCTTGTCTTTGAAGATCGCAGCTGTGGGTACTTTGGGTAGGGATTTGAGGATTGTATTTGTTTGATAAATCCGTAGCCCCTTCGTCCTTTAAAGCAAGCCGCCACTATCCAACGACGTGCTTTTTTCAAACAAATGTATACTGCTAATACATTCAATAATAATCATAATAATATGATCCTCTTTAGCATACTCTTTGCATGTGTATCTGGTCATCAAGCAATAAAACTTTTCCGAATCTGACTGATAATTCCTGAAATTAGTTCAAAGAAATACTTTTTCCGCGTTATCATATCAGTATAGAATTCAGAAAATAAGACTAACAATATCTCTTTCGTTTTAGGTGGTTGTCGCTAGAAATTTCAGGAATAAGAACGTCATGTCCATAGCCACCAAAATAGCTATACAACTGAACTGCAAAATAGGTGGTGCGCCTTGGACAGTCCACATTCCCACAAAAACTTTGATGGTAGTCGGATACGACGTTTGCAGAGACACAGCCAACAGAGGAAAGAGTTTCGGAGGAATGGTCGCGTCGCTGAATCAGTCCTGCACGCGATATTTCTCCAGCGTTTCGGAACATCAGATGGAAGAAGAGCTGTCTAATAATTTTGGTAGCTTTATGTTATTAGCATGTCAGAAATATCGCGAGGTGAACGGTGAGTTCCCGCGCCAAATTTGCATTTTCCGAGACGGTGTCGGCGAAGGTCAGATTCCGCACGTGAAAGATCACGAAATTAAAAATATAAGGGACAAACTTACAAGTCAAATTTATACTGGAGATATACCGTTGAAGATGGCGGTAGTCGTAGTATCAAAGAGAATAAACACTAGGATTTTCCAAGGTGACAACAATCCACCACCTGGTACTGTTGTTGATAACACTATTACTTTACCAGAGAGGTGAGTTCTATTTTTTTTTTCATTTATCTTTTTTTGTGTTTTCAAGAAGTTCAATTCATTTTTTTCCTACTGCTTGTTTATCTTGGTTGAGAAATGGCAAATCTTTCTTTCAGCTGGTATTGCCAGATAGTAATATTGATTAAATTTATAATCATCATCTATAGCAAAAACGTAAAATTGAAGGGCTTTTTTCATTATTTTTATCGATATGTGGGGTACCTTTTTTGATGCAGGTGAATAATTTGATAGCGCAGTATCGTTTACCTTAATAGTATCTGTGAATTTTCAACTATGTAGTTAAAGCGTTGAAATTCCTTTTCTAAGTAATGCTTCTACTAAATCACATAAAATTAAAATTTTGATGATTGGTTATGGCGACAGATTCAAAACTCAATTTGCGGTTGTGTTTAGTTAGATACATATTTATTCCCAATTAGCTAAGGTATTATGAGCTAACTGAATATTCTTTCAACTTTATAGGAAGTCCAATAATTACTCCTGGCAAATTGCTTGTTACCATGTTTGTGATGAAACAGTATTGAACATTTTCACCAATTGAAGCGCATCCTTACAAAATGCAATGTTTACATTGGTAAAATTTCGGAATACATGATGAATTATATTGGTCAGAGCAACATAGACAAGGAATGGATACTCTGATATCTTTACATTAAACTCTGAGATCAATCTATTTGGATTATGGAAACTGATGCTCAATACCTAGAGAGAGTTAATGTGTAGACAGGCATAATTGGCGTCTGTAATATAGGTCCAAAGTTCTTTGATAATTTTATCTAGGTACCTAATTTTTCTACAAGATTTAATTCCAACTCTAGTTGAATTTGACCAAGATGAAGCAAACTATGCCTTAAATGAGCGTCAATACCTGAATGAATATTTATAAAGAGTAGACTTGAATGATTATTTTTAAAGAGGGGACCTGAAGGAAAGGTCCAATTTATTGGCTATCTATCTTACTCCATTGACTTTTTTATGGGAATTTTTGAAATCGAGTGTTTCTAAAAATAATCCTGTTTCTATTGAGATCCTTAAGGATAATAGTCAATTACGTTCATGCCAAGTGGTTAATTATTGGAATTTCCTAGGACAAATCCAAATAATTAACTTATTTAATTAATTTAATATATAGGGATTATATCATGAGCTCCGCCAATGATATCGACATTCGGGCATATGACCCTTTGTGCTCCTCTTGTATCTAGATCCCCTGCTCAATCCTCACAAAGAAGGCAGATTCATGCCGAGCATGTGATGAGCAATTGAATAGGTATTTCTTCTCAATTTGACACCTGCACTTATTATTATTCTCCAGTCCTATCTTGCATCAGGTTGCACGGGCTGAGATCCTAACCTCTAGACTTGGTCTTGTTAAACTATCCTTAGCTCCTAGATAGGCCTACCTTTCCGCTATCTCATTACCTCTGATTCCTGTGTGACCAAGATCCATAGGAGACGCATATGATTGTTTAATAGTTTCGGGAAACGGGGTATGTCTCGCACTGACTATTCGCGTGCCACCCGTCCTTAGACCATAAACAGTCAAAACTGCCCTGCGGATTGTGAGATGCAGTGGTTCGAGCCCCAACAGTGCCAAGTAGTGAATGGATGAAAATTTCAATATTTTTTCTTTGATTTCTATTAAATTCAATTATCTATTTATTTGGGATCTTAAGATAAGTAAATCTGAGTAAGTACTAATTCGAAAAACCCACAGGGGATTTCAACAGTTCTCAATATACCGCAAAGGCACTCGCACAAACAGACACCTACACGTTAAATCTCACCACCATCCAAGTCAGATCAATTCAGTAGATAATACACTGACACAACGCTCAATAAAGCTAACATATGAGAACACAAGGCAAGAAGAAATAAACACCTTAACTATTCTTAGAAAAACTGATACACAATAAAAACAATTAGTTAGATAGTAACAAAATCCAAGGGAAAGTATTGAATCAACAAATTCAGGAAGACTGTCGGAGAACAAAAAACAGTCGCCATGCCGTACATCAACCAGAACATAAAACCCTCTTTCAAACCTCAAAGAACAATAGGCAGAATATTAGGAAATCCAAAAGACAAAGTATCATTAGAAAACCAGGTTGTGTACAGCATCCCCTGCCAAAATTGCAAAAAGATTTTCATAGGCCAGACCAACCGACGTATAAAAGAAAGGATCGAAGAACATAAGACCAATAAGACAACAATCAGTTTCATCAGCTCTCTTTCCTCATAAATTGAGCACAGGACAGGTAATCATTTTCGATGGTTCCAAACTAACATGTAGTGTTCAAATCTTATAACACCTCTGATCCGAGCATCCATCGAGATAGAAAGAAAACACCTTTAACAAACGGGACGAAACGTTGTCTATCAGCGACTTGGAAAGCCATTCTACCAGAGACTAGTTAGAGCTAGAGCAGATGTTACGATCGAGAACTATACGAAGTACCGACGCCTGAAGATGGGAAGGGATAACTTACTTTCCGAAACGTCGAGAGAAGCAAAATAACACACGGAATGAAACCCGAAGACCACCATCTGATAAATATGTTCGTGAAAATCAATTATATATATATATATATATATATATATATATATATATATATATATATATATATATATATATATATATATATATATATATATATATATATATATATATGATGGGACAAATATCTTCCGCGATAAACTTCGCGAGGAGTCTACATATGTAAACTTGAGACAAGAAGAATTATTCAAAAATCCTTAGATCAATGAATAATCCCTCCTGACAAGAGGTAGTTCCCAAATCTGCCTGCAATGCTTGGTCTTTCATTAATACACGGTTACTTACATCGGATCTCTCTGTCACACAATTCCACTCGCGTTAAAATTCAAATCTTTAAAATTGGCGAATTGTTTGCAGACAACCCTGTATTAATCTGTTCACAATAAAGAACACTTATGTTGATATAAAAATTTTTTCTATTATCAAATCCAGTGAAAGTAACTGACATGAACATACCTGTTTATACCTAGCAACCTTGTAGTTCGTCTAGACAAATCATAGGCAACCCAACGGCTGCACATTCTATACATTTTATATTTCGTCAGGATGAAATTTTTTTATTATCCTGATATTGCAACATTTAATTACAAATCTTTTTTTTTATTGATAATTAAAAAGAGTATGTCCAGGATTATTTTAGCCAATCCATTTTCATTATATTTTCTAAAATACTAAATTTATTATAAAATTGTTTTATGCTATTATCAGCTCGGTGAAGGTCGATTTACGTTCGGAACTTAGACTATTTCGAGATATTGAGGTTGAAGTGACGCTACTTTTGTACTCAGAAGCCCCAGGAATGGCTTGGAAAGTGTTACCGGTAAAAGTCTCCGTCGGAAACAATTGGCCGATTCATTGCTGATTTCAAACATGGTCGTACGAACACCGAAGACACAGAACGTCCTGGCACCGAAGACGACAATTGATGTTTTGAAACTGTTTATTCTAATAATCTCTAAGACTTGTTTATGTTTGAAATGATTATATACAAAAATGTGTTCGTCTATATCTGGCTACAAAATATGGCAATAAATCCATTCCCAAAAGTGTTAACTTGCATTACCTACAAATTAAGTGGATGATCGCAAAGTGAAATTGCAGTAGTTAGCTGGCATTCTTAAGATATCAGAAGGCACCGTATGCAACATTTAACACGAAAATCTAAGCATGATAAAACTTCTTCGAAGTGGATGCCGCTTTTGCTCGTAGTGGAATAAAAACAACGAATTGACAAATCTGAGCGTTGAATGGAGATTTTAAGTGCGATATAAATGATTGTTTGCGTCGAAATGTGACTCTGGATGAAACATAAATCCAGCACTACAAGCTCGAGTTGAAAAGAGCATCTGCTGAGTGAAAAGTGTCCAAAAACCCAACAATCAGTTGACAGCGTTATGGCGAAGAAGGTCAACAATGACTATTATATAGCCTTACTCGGCCGATTAAGTGACAAGATTAAGCGCAAACGTCCTCATATGGAGAAGAAAAAACATAGTTTCATCAATTACATCAATCCACAAGTCTATTAAAACCATGGCGAAAATCAACGATTTACGCTAGGAATTGTAGCCACACCCACCCTATTCTCCAGATCCGACACTCTGGGCCTTTGCTGGTTTGAAAAGATGTTCCAGACAAAGAAACTCGGGCGAAGGGGTTATTGCCGAAACTAACGCCTATTTTGAGGTCAAAGATCAGTTCTACGAATGGAATAATTTTATCATTGTAGAAGGAATTAATAAATTCGAATTGTGAAAGAAAAACTTTTTTTTGCATAGTTCCAAAACTTTTTGACCCATGTGTTAATTCCATTTTTTGAAGAGAATGTATTACTAACATCTACTGAAAACAAGGAAAATTCTTGAGAAGAATTGATTGAAATGATTTCACAATAAAACATGTTGACTGGTACTCTTCTGAAAAGTAGTAGACCACGTAGTTTAAATTGCAAAAAAATAATTTAATTATACATACTCTATAAAATATGCGGAAAAAGTAGTTAAGTTCATAAAATGAGGTTGTCTACTCTTTACTTGCGGTTAAAAACATTGCTCAGTAGTATGCTTTGCTGTCCCAATTTGAAAAATGCAAAAATTTTTTCATTTGCAATTTGCAAGGTAATAGTTTTGAATCAGATCATTCACAGTAGAAGCACAATGAATTTTTCATTGAATTTTTTTTACAGGTACGATTACTTTATCGTTAGTCAATGTGTGAACCAAGGAACAGTGACTCCTACTAGTTTCAACGTAATAGACGATAACATGGGTCTATCGCCTGACAATATGCAGAAGCTAACATATAAAATGTGTCACTTATATTACAATTGGAGTGGTACTGTACGAGTGCCAGCACCGTGCCAGTATGCTCACAAACTGGCTTTCCTAACAGCCCAAAGTCTTCACAGACCGGCAGACAGAAAGTTGGAAAATTTGTTATACTATCTGTAGATTCAAAGTTTATTCCAGGATTTTTCTATTTCGCTTATTTTACGTAGAAGTTTTTTATTTTTTTATTGATTTGTTCTTACAAGGGTGCGCCAGAGTGCCAACATTGTATTTATAGTTTTATAATTTGAGAGCCTTTTGTATTTTGTTTATAAAACATGTTATAGTCATTTGAAATCGGCAGTTAGTTTCGTTTTTCAAGTTTGAAATGCGATTTCAGATGTTTGGTTGACATTGTAATTTGTTGTTTTCGTAAATCGATTTTACGATTGACTGGAATTTTATTTTGTTCATTATTAGTACATAAGAATGTTGCATCTACATAATCTCCTAATATTCAACATAGTTTACATTTCCTCAATGAAGTGATGTTTAATATGTAGAAATATTGAGTTTTATCAATTATCTGATTCAACATCACATTCAGAATTCGCCTATCAATTATGCATAAAAACTCTGTTAAAAATGTATTGATAATTTTTTAAGGAAGTTTTTATTATCGTTCTTGGCTCATAGTCTTGATGGAGAAATAAAACATCAGCAAATTATATCAGAAATTCTTCTCATCTATTGTGAAGTATGAGATATACTTACTTCAAAGAGTTAGATTAATAAATTTATTTCAATAAATATATAGATATATTTTCAAGGCTGGTGTTTTTATATACTTAGATTTATGGCGCATCAGTGAGAATGATACGCCCTTTCTATAATAAGTTACGAAGAAGTGTTATTTTGATAAAATTTTTAATAAAATCGTTTCAATGTCGTTTTTTATTTTTCACAAAGTGAATACGATTTCAAAATACCAACTTTTTATCAACCTTATAAAAATAAATCAATTATTTGAAGGCTGTCATTGTAATCACGGCTCGCCTTTCCAATCCAATATTTTCATAAATTCTGCTTCTGCAATTTGAGCTAGGTTGAATGTTTCAAGATGTGCCTGAAAAGAAAGAAGAAAAATTGGCCATTAAGGTTAGTTTATAAAGAGGTCTATGATTAGTTAAACATTGATTAACAATAACATACAAAAGCTAAGTTAATGACTGGAATCTTTCACATATCAAAGTAAAGGTAATGTATAAAACTTTATTACGAATCTTGATGCGTTTTTGGCAAACTAGGTTGATTTTATCAGGAGATGATAGTACACTAAATCTAAATTCTACATGGCTCTATAATTTATACTTGATATATCCCTGCTACTAGAAGCCTTCAATAAACCATAGTCCTGATTGGTCGAACGAGTTATTAGTCGGCGTGTCTAATCTACCAAACTATGAGTGCACTGGACGGAATCGAATGTTGAATGGGTGTTAGCATTGCATCATATGGATACTTGGAGCATTCAAGGTATTCGCGTTTTTAACATTTTTTGTCAATTTTGCACTCTCGAAATCAATTCTATGGTCCTGATCAAAAGCATGTTGGTAATGCCAGTTATTCCTATACGTCCGTATCTTGAATGTGCTTCATGTTCTTTGAATCTAGTTCTAATTGATCTTTTAGTTTGTCCAATATTCGCAATTCATTTTATATGTCACTCTTATCCAACTCCAACACACAAGTTTTGTCGTTTGGGTTTTCGATTAAGCTTGTAGATAATAAATCGTCCGAAACTTTTGGAAGAGGAAGAAATCCAAATTTTGGATGAAGGTTCATCTGCTGATGACAGTTTAGCAATTGATTGGTCGATATTGAAACTTCTATACAAAATTTATCTGAGAATAAAAGTCTTTCTTAAGAGTCATGCAGAAACCAAATTTCAAAGAATATTGTCTTTAATGGAGAACCAACACATTTTTCGGTTGTTAATTCTTGAGGATTCATAAATAAGATCAAAGATATAAGCCAAAGTTTTGAATATTTTCCTAGTGTTTGATACAGATATCTCGATAATAAATTTGTTTCTTACACCAAAAATAGCTAGTTTACATTTCCTAATTCACAGATTAATGAGTTTTCCAATATTACAAGAAAGGTTTGAGAACTAAGTTCTTATAAGGAATAAAGCCACTTTCAATGGTTATAAAATAGTTTGTGGATAAGTTAATAGAAACAGATAAAAGAAAAAATTGTCAGATGCTGCTATGCAACCTGAAGAGCAAAAAATGAAATTTGTTTTTTACCTTTCGTTCCGCGATTCACCAAAGGATAAGAAATATTTAAGAATATAAACACAAAATGTCTCATCTGCATTCCTCTCTGAGGTTTTTATGGTTAAATGCCCTAAGGCCGGAGGGCAAAAAAATTGAACAGATTCATTCCAGATCAAATGCTGTCTTCTTCCGAAACACCATTCACATCTCAAATTTCAACCCCTAGAGCAGGGGTGACCACCCTGTGTTATTTTTAAAGCAGAAGATAGGTCCAGTTGTAACCTTCTGAGAAAGGATTTTTGTTTGTCTCCATAATGGTGTGCAAGTTTTCGTTCTCCATCAAAATTACTGGGTGAGCAGCTGAAACATTGGAATGATTATGAAAGATTATGAATCTTGAAATAAAACGATAAAACCCATCTACCCTCTTCCAAATTTTCAAGGGTGGTCACCCTGCTCTAGGGGTTGAAATTCGAGATGAGGATGGTACTTGATGATGACTGCCATTGATCAGCATGGATCTGTTCCATTTTACTTCACTGAAACTTGAATAATCTCAGGGAAATAGTCTTCCCTATCTTTCAGTTGCTCACCCTGTATCTTTTACAGTTTTCAATCAAAACTGAAAATTCTTTCACGGGAATGCCAACAAAGATAATACCTTTCTTTCGAGGTATCACTCGACCCATCTACCCTCTTCCAAATTTTCAAGGGTGGTCACCCCTGCTCTAGGGGTTGAAATTCGAGATGAGGACGGTACTTGATGATGACTGCCATTGATCTGTTGCGTTTTACTTCACTGAAACTTGAATAGTCTCAGGGAAACAGCCTTCCCTATCTTTCAGTTGCTCATCCTGTATCTCTTAGTTTTCAATTAAAAATGGAAATTCGTTCAAGGCGATGTAGACAAAGATACCACCTTTCTTTTGAGTCATCACTCGACCCATCTTCCCTACTTCCCTATTCAAAATGTTCAAGGATTGCAACCCCCGTTTAGGGGGTTGATATTTCAAGCAAGTTTTGTACCCCAAAAGATGTCCCTCTTGAAAAATTTATCTGTTTTTGCGTTTTGATCAGAAATGAATATCTTGGTAGATGCCTCTGTTTAGTTTTCGTTGAAGCACCTATATATATATATATATATATATATATATATATATATATATATATATATATATATATATATATATATATATATATATATATATATATATATATATATATATATATATATATATATATATAATATTAATATAATAATATAATATATTATTAATTACTATGAAAATTCTATAGAGCATGACATCAAATTTGCGCAGTGTAAATTTTCGCGATTCAAATGTATTCAGTGCGATAATTTTTTTTGGATAAATTGTTTTTGCCGGGCTAATGTATGCACAATATAAGCTCATGGTTTTTACATTTCTTTAACATATATTTTGTCTATATTTTTCTACATTCGAATTGATTTTTATGTTTTCATAAATAGATATTATGTTTTTGTTTTCTAAAAACAAGATTTATGTTTATGGTTCTTATTCAAATTCATGAAATGAATCTGAGGCGAACTCGACTCTTCTGCGATCTTATTTTTCTCATTTCAATCTCGAATAGTTTGAACTGACATTTCCAAAATCATAGTCAAAACAAACAAATAGGTTTTCTAGGCCACCTGTTAAGTATATCTCATATAAAAGAATCAGAAACGAGATGTACTGATTAATCACGCAGCTTTGTATTCTAGTAGAACATAAGATACACCCGTGCATCTAGCGGCGTCAGAAGCACAGTACTTGTCTAGACATGTATGTTCATATCTTCTACATGTTCAGTCTGAGTATTCATTCCGTGTAGCCATAACATGGTTTTAAGACCCCGACTATACCTTCTGTTGCTAAAACATGTTCGTCTGGTGACGCCAAAGAAATTAGTTTTTTCTAATGGACTGTTATTTAAACGCAACTGAGGATAAAAACCACCTTAAGTCTATATTTGTTAAGATTCGCCTGTCTTAGTTGGTGTTATCGGACGAATGTTCGTTGCTAACGATATTGATTGATGCTCGGGGCCAAAGAGGGCCATCAAGTAGATTCAGTTTTCGTTGTTTGTAATGAATATAGATTTGCCAAATCTAGAGCAACTTATACCATCAAGTTTTCTATCAAATTTAGGAAGGCACTTCAAAGTGTCAATATGCCTTTGAAGAATATCCCTTATCAAGAGCACATTTTTTTCGCTAGCTTAAATCAGTTTTCGAAGGTCTAGATAACACGTTGTGGATGAGCCTGCTCGAAAAGTGCTTCAACTTCTAAAATCAAGGGAAACTCTGAACGTGTGAGAGCTCTTTTGAGATCAAATCGTCGTTCAACAATAAGGATGATAAGTAAAGACTCACTATATATCAAATGTTGACAGAAGATTTGCTTATGCGAGAGGATTGTTTGAAATAGCGCCGATAATCTCCAACTGAGCGGGACAATCAAATGAACATCTTGATTGTTCTTGTCAAGAAGAGTACCAACGCTCAGAATTCTTGAAATAATTTGTTCAAATAAAAATGTTATGATACCTAAATGGTCCGAATATAGTTGATACATACCTTTTGTTTTTTCAAATTATCAATAAGTTGCAACTGTTTTTTGAAACCATGAATAAGTTCGTTTTTGTGCTTTTCTATTTGTTGAACAGTTAAACTAAGCTCTTGTATTTGTTTCTTGTGACCCTCTTTCAAATCCTAGAAGTAGCTGTCAAAGAATTTTGCATACAATTTTTGTTACTTTCATACCTTCTCTCCTTTCTTTTGGTTTTTCAAAAGTGTTTTATTTTTTTCATTTTCTTCCAAAGCTTTATTCAACTTCGTTTCGTTAGAGCTCATATTTTGCGTCAGTACTTTTAATTCTCTCTTCAAACCTTCAATTTCTTTTTTCATTGCATTATTTTCGTTTTCTCTAGTTTGGATTTTACTGGATAAAATAGAAATCTGAAAAGAAATCAGTTATTTCACTATCTACACAAAGGTAATCTATCAACTCGAGAAAACATTACTTGTTGCTCCAATTTTCCAATCTGGCTTTTCCCTAGATTATATTGTAAAAACCATTTTTCCTTATCTTCATTATTCTGTTGTAAATCTTTTTGAAGTTGTTTCGCCTGTGAAGTCTGAAAAACATATTTAAGTCTTTCCTATGCAAATCCAGTTTGAAAAGGTTTCATCTTAAAAAAATATTCAAATATAGTCTAGCACATTATATTTTCAAGGAAAATTATTCAATTGTTGATCAGAAAAAAAGTAATGAAATTAATTCGGTAAATTCGTTTCTTAGCATCGCGTTATACATTTGCCGCCGCTTGGCATTGATAACATAATATTGAGACCAAAAAATTGAACAGATTCCACTGGCCGAACCAACAATGGAAAGCGGAAGGTGAACTATAGTTGTAACATGATTCGCCCAAGCTCTCCTAGTCGGTCTCATGTCCGAACATTCGGTCATTGATGCACATCAATTTATTAAATACTTACCATAACATCGTCAACTTTTTGTAATAGCGCCTTTGTTTTAGATTCAATCAATTCATTTTCTTTATAATATTCCTGTTCCTTCTTTAGAATATCCCATTCCATTTTCGATAAATTAAATTCAAATATTTTTCGAATTGTCGATGTTTGTTATTATTTTGCTGAACGTTAGTCGGTCTCATCGAACAAACTATTGAATTAGAGAGCGAAGGTGCCGGGATCCCGTTCGTGCATTTCATCTGAGTGAGCGATCTTACGATCTATATTGTTCGTGAACTACATAAGACTACAAGGTAAATATGTAATATACATTTATTGGCTGAAATTATGGGTGCATATAATTGTTCTATAGAGAATATTTATAAAAGCGTATATAGAACATGAACTGCTGGACTGACTTGACTACGAAACATAAAGGTCTCACAGGTTCAGTCTTATTTTCGCTCAACTATTGCAAGTTCACTCTTTGTATAGTCTTTCTATAATTAATTATTTCTTCTTGCAGAACGCAAGAACACGACTAAGAGCCATTTTGGGCAACACAAGTAAAATTGCCAGATTTGCACCCATGCTCCTTATTCTACAGATTTCCTAGCGACTATTATCTGTGGGCCTAGAAGAATGCCGCAGACGAAGAGACTTGGTTTCAATTTTCATTAACCCTTTCAAGCCGGATTTTTAATTAATCAGTTTTTGAAATTTTTTATTTTTTTTTATTGCAGGTTTAATTATTGCTAAGAATAATAGGGTTGCAACAAACTCTAGGCCGGGACATATTTGTCCCGTTCAGACATTTATGGTGGGACGTATATATCATCAGACTCAGAACAAAACATTTTTATTGCGTATGATAAGGAGTAAAACAAAGTTAACATAATGCAATATTACACATTTCGTATAAAGTAGTGTTTTTTTTCTTTTTTGTTCACTAGTTGGCATCTATAGCATCTCCTTCTAGTTCCACCTTCGATAGGCATATGATCTCCCACATTTAGGCCAGCATTAGTTTTTCTTTTCTTTGATGGCCTGCCTAATGATCCAGCAGATCGTCTTTTTACCTTAGCATATTCTCTACTCATAGCAATAAGTCCTTCAGCAACTTCAATCAGAAACAGTATACATGGAGTTTTCTTTCGATACAAGACATGATCATTGACACCAGATGTCATAAGTAGTTTGAAGAAAACTTTTTTCCACCGTTTCGTGGATTTTCGATTGAAGTCGTACAGACCATTTGGTCGGTAAGATCCACTCCACCCATGTGTTGATTATAGAATGCCAGAATTTCAGGACATGAAAATTCTTTTTTGTGCCATCTTTCACTGTGCGAAATCTTTCGAAACATAAGGTCAATTCATTACCCCTTTAGTATTAGCAAGTTTTTTGAGAGTTCTCTCTCCTACGCCAGCTTCGTTATTGTCATTTTCTCAGTGCCGTGTATATATTTAGGTCGTAAACACATCCAGATGCCGAGTCGCTTTTAACCCAAATTTTTATTCCACATTTTATGGGTTTCATTCTTTGAATTTTGCCATAGATTCGTCTATGCTTTGCTGTACTGCTTCTGTACGATATTTAGGGAATGTGTATTTCATACAGTTTACAACTTTTTCCACGTAGTAAGCTTTTCCGGAATATTCGGACTTTTTTTTGGATTATTGTACATTTTAGACAGGAGCAGTTTGCACCAATCTCTCGATATCGCTTTTTTGATTGGTGCATTGCCTAGAGATGCATTCTTTGTCCAATATAAGTTGAAAGAACCTTATTATAAGACATTATCAGGGAACATCCGAAAGTGACCATAATTTCATGATAGCCAATAGGCTGCCTTTTTTTACCTGAAGTTTTTTCGAACTGCTTCAACCGGAAATTTGTACAATCAGCTATAAACATTAGAAGACTTTTTGGGAAAATTTTCAAAATAATATCTACTTCCTTCATGTCTCTGGATAAGGTTGTTTTCGTTGTTCTTTCATCAGGAACCCTAAATCGGGCATTAAAAGTTTCATTGTTATTTTGAAACAACAAGTAGTCAGCATCTTTTATTTGGGTCTGTTTTTCATCATCCGATTGTGTCCGATTCATTCAAGCTTGAAGTCTCGAGGTTGTCTTCAGCTATATTGCCATCTATTATTGCTTCATCTGCATCACTGGAGTCACTGTATGAGTTATTTTCATATGGCTCATAATCGCTATCATCTGATGATCATCACTATTGCGAAATGGATCTTCAATAGAATTATTCTCAGAATCATCACTATCTGAATTTTGGGCATCTTCTTCATTGACATCTATGTTCTTTGCTTCGGCGACTAACTCTGCATACGTGAGTTTTTTCGGATTACAATGGCGATTCATTTGGAAGCAATGAAGTCTGTTGGGATGAATGTATTCCATTCAAAATGTCTAATGGGGCAAATGTATCCCGCTATATGTTTTTGAGAATTTTACTATTGTTCGAATGATAAAATGGAATGAATTTGTAACTGATACAAGCAACCTATCTTTATGTTTCATTTACACTAAAACTGGAAAACTACCCACGGAATTATGTGTACATAGACATTGCCTAATCCTAATTTTCTCAGCGTATTGAAAAGACTGAAACACAAAGCGGGACTTTTATAGTGCGATTTTGTCTTGAATCTGCGGTGGGTTACACATGTCCCGATAGGCTCGAAAGGGTTAAGAAGGGTTACCGAAACTGAAGACTATTTTGAGACTAACACTATTATGTAAAATCTTAGTGAATAATATCCTGATTTATTTTAGAAACTTATCAAGTACCTAATCTGTTGTATGAATATTTTTCTCAAATTATAAATTTTGCATCACACCCTGTATAAATTTTTCATTTAAGAATAGTAGCATTTTATTCTAACCTTATTTCTAACGTCAATTTGCAACTTTTCGCATTCTTCCTTTAATGCCTTTATCTTGGTTCTATAAAAATGGTGCATCCCTTTTTGTCCCATATCATTGAGAATACTTGGGTTTGGCACAGAGGGGTCATCTAATGAAATTTCTGAAAAATTCGATATAACCTGATCTTTTCCTTCGTTTTTAGACAGAACAGATGCGATATGTCTTTTGCATGGAACATCTGCTTTTTGATTTGTATCTTTTAACTGTTCTTGCATTTTTTGAAAACTCTGAAAAGTAATTGTCCGAACATTCGGTCATTTATGCACATCAATTTATTGAATACTTACCATAACATCGTCAACTTTTTGTAATAGCGCCTTTGTTTTAGATTCAATCAATTCATTTTCTTTATAATATTCCTGTTCCTTCTTTAGAATATCCCATTCCATTTTCGATAAATTAAATTCAAATATTTTTCGAATTGTCGATGTTTGTTATTATTTTGCTGAACGTTTGTATTACATTACTTACCATGGCAACTTCAAACGAATCTAGTTACCTGTTTCGTTTGGTCGAAAATGATAAATACAGTATGATTCATTTATACCGAAATGATTTTCCTCTAGTTATAGTTTCAGTCGGAACTTTCTCTTTAAGAGAAAAAGCTTCTCCAAGAGAATGGAATTAAGTTAATTTTTTTAAAATTTTTAATGTTGTCTAAGAATCATCTCAATCTTTCGTTTGAACGTCATGGACGATTTATTTTGACGTATTACAGTATTTCCCGAATATATCGAAAAAGTACTTTTCAGAAGGTGGCGCAGGCGAGACTTAGCAACTTAAAATTGCCTGCTAACATAGTCCGGTCACATATCGCACAAATTTGCTCATATAACCGAGATTATGATAATTCTGAATTCATTATTCCTGAGGTTAAAATGTCGTTGATATCTCACTAATTCTCAGTCCATGTTCAAGCTGACGAATTCGTCATTCTAAGCAAAGAAAGGAATCTACAGACATGTATAAATACACTGCAGATTACTTTGAAAAGAGTCGAACACTGGTGTATCTCGGATCTAGGGGTTAATCCTGAAAAGGCGGAACTGTTTTGCTCGTTTTCTACCGTTGATGTGATTCACGGAACGGCGAAAGATGTCTCCCAAATGTTTGGAATTTTTAATGTTTCCACATCTGTTTGTTATTGTTCGTATCTTTCTCGAAGTCCGGTAGCGGGTTCGCCGTGTCGGTTCATCGAGGGCAATTCTCATACGTATGTACGAGGTGCGTCCTTTCTGGAATCGATAGGGTACCCCGATGTAGCTTGATAGGATACTGAGAAGCGATATGCGATTCTGATTAGGTTCTAATAAGGGCGAAACTGCAGTCTGCCGCTACGTTTCTCGGCATCCTGCTTAGTTGCACTGTTGTGGCTCTTGGGGGCTGCGTGCATGGCGGGCAGATTTGGGAACTAGCTCTTGTCAGGGGATTATTCATTGATCTACGGATTTTGAACAATTCTTCTGAGACATATATATATATATATATATATATATATATATATATATATATATATATATATATATATATATATATATATACCGTTCGAACAAAATGAAATCTTTAAGAGTGCACGTGCTACATAGCACCGCGCCACTGGTGAATCACCAGTATATATATATATATATATATATATATATATATATATATATATATATATATATATATATATATATATATATATATATGCTATGTAGCTCGTACACTCTTAAAGATTTCATTTTGTTCGAACGGTATTGTATTTAGAAAGTAAGAATCTACTTCAGCAATTTATTTTGAAGTAAACAGGGTGTCCAATTTTCTATAAAAAAATCTTGGGAGGTTTTTTCAGATTGGAAGACCGCTTTTTTGTTGAAGATTCAAGAGCATCCTAAACTCTGCTATAATGTCTTTAAGTAATAAGTTTTTTTGGTGAGTAGTTTCGTCACAATATTTTTTTCCGTAAAAATTTATGAAAATAGGCTCTCAAATCATCGCATGCTCCTTCGGCCAGAGAGGATGAATACTTTTTTACTTTCGTTTTCTTATTACTCAAGGATAGCTTCATTGATGAATTGAAATAGATCATTATCCTAGCTATTTTCTATATCTAACTTCAGATCAACTTCCTGAAATTAATGATGTTTCATCATGTTGTACCATAAGAATAACATGCTTTACAAGTGATTTTAACGAAAAAAGCTGAGAAGTGTCAATTTTTTATTCTATAGGCTTTTAGAATTGATTTGGAGCATATGAAATCTCAAACCTTGAAATTTTCATCCAAATATTGAAAACCACGATGATGCGGAGGTACGCCTTCTTGCAGAAAACATATTAATTCTCTGAAAGTTTCAACAATCTTCAAAATTTCTGGGATTTATGAGTTCATCTAATCCAAATAATTATTTCCCTAGAGCTGAAACGCCAGTTATGCGACATAATATCATGGAAGCATCTTCATCTGAACTGCTTCGTTTCGTACCAGATGTGCAATTTCATTTTTTTTTTAGTTTTGAACGTTAAGCTGACCTGTGTGACGTGTATATTATTATTCAAGTCGATTTTAATATTCATACTTATGCCGACACTAGTTAATAACAATCATCGAGATGTTTGCTGGGTTTTCACCGAATATTGATCATTTGGTGAATCTCGATGACTGTTATTTACTAGTTTCGGCATGAGCATGAGTTCTAGATTTAATAACCGTTTTCATAATTTTGAATATTCTTCACACTATTTACAAATACAATAAAGTCTATAGCTAGACATTTTCATCCAGCAACATGCTAAGTTAACAATGAATGAGCAGTTTTAATGATCTCGAGTAATATTTTTTCAAGAATGTTTAAACACATGTCAAAATTAATTGGTTTGTTGAAAAACAAATTTGACGCTCTAACACAGTAATACTAAATAGATTATATACGTTATCGACTAATGAGTACTCATATTCATAAGAAATCATAATGATACAGATGTAGGAAGAAGCGGATACAGGTTTCTCTTGCTGATGGAGGTATTTATTGTGCATTCAGTCTGATTATCATCAGTTTGTTAGGTTCAACTCAAAAATAGTAACTTTCCTTAAGTGGGTAGTACTTTACTTTACTGGGTATTGTTTTTTCTAAGGAATAAGTAAAAAATATCTGCTAAAATTTTATTTCATCCAAAGTAATTAAGTTCTACGCTAATATTGAATGTCATTCAATATCTCAATAAACAACTTTTGAATGGTTTCCATCTCCGCTAATACTTTTATTTTTAGCGAAGGAACGTTAAATTCGAAGAAATTACTAATTCATCATTCTTATTCCAGCAAATCATGAATTCACATTTTTCTGATCAACTACTCCTTCAAGATGAGGGTAGTTGGATTTTTGGACTTATTCAGTTTCATTATTGATGAAGATTTATTGTCATTGTTGATTAAATCAGGGACATTTTATTTGAGTCTTGGATAATCGCGCATTTCGACTAGTCAATATGTTAGTTTCCTTTCAGACCATTCGGATTTATTCCATTTCGTAAAACTTGAAGAAAGTTAAAAAGAAAATACAAGGCATATCCAGAAAGTGAGTGTACTGAATTTGTGTAGATTTAAAAAATAAACGTGATACTTCTGTATATAATATAAAATATTTTTCGACATAGTCGCCTTTTATATATGCAGGTAGTGATGCGGGTTATCAATTTTTTGATGCCATCCCTTTGTTTACTCCCCCACCTTCTTTACATCCTCGTTTGAAAAGCTTTTTCAATCAATGTGCAGCTGGTGGTGAAGAAATAGTAATCTGAAGGTGCTAGATTGGGGGACTGCGCCGGATGGTTCAGGACATCTCATTTAAATGAGGCGAGCAGTTCCTTTGAGTCGTTGGTCGTGTGTAGTCTGGCATTGTTGTGCAGAAAGCAGACTCCTTCGATTTTTTCCACAATTTCGTCAGTGACAGTTGAAGATATTCCGCTCTTCTGATCATCATGCACAAACGTACGACCGTTTTTAAACTTGAGACACTATTTCTACACATTCATACGATTCATAGATTCATTACAATATGTATCTAACCAAACAAAATAACGGACGACGCCGCGTAATTCGTACTTGGAGGGGGACTGGATTGACATTATCCGCGAAATGTCTAGTCACAACAGTCCTCAACGCTCTGACCTCAAATCAGGCAACACTACCTTGTAGCCAACATGATGAAACAAAAATCCTTCCGGCTGTGAGAGCCTCAGTACATTTATTTTCAGGATATGTCTCGTATTATAACAGACATTATTTCAGACAACAAATAAAATAGACTTCAGCCGAAATAACTTGACTTCTATTGCCATTTTAGATGTTGTTAGTGGAAGAAGTCCTTTCAAACCCATTAAAAAATAGATGGATGGAGATACCAAGAAGTATCCTTCTAAGCCAGTAAAACAAGAAATTATAGCAAAATGCAACATTGGATATCTAATGAAATTAAACATGTTTACATTCTGACGTAAGTTTACTGCTTAAATTACAAATTACATTAGCCAGATCATTGACAATTGGGTATATAAAATTGTAATTAATTTTAAATGGGTCTGATACAATTCGGGTTAAATTATTCACAATTTTATGGTTATTTTAATATTTATCACAGGCTTCTTTCTCTCCAGACATACAAGTGTATATTATATCGCGTCTAAAATACTAATAATTATCTCTAATCAGCACTTTTGATTCAGAATGAAAACGGAGATTAATGGATATTTCAAAAGCAAAATATTCCAATCACTTTTCATGACATGCATTAAGTGATTAGAAGACAGAAGTGTCATCTACGCAGTTTTTGGTTCCTATATGAAAGAGTAGCTACATAGAGACGATAAATACTCATGAAATATAAATTGATATTTTAGAGAAATGAAGATAATGTCTTGATTAAACAATTTCTGTTCCTTGAGATATCCTGCAATTTCCATCATAATTTGCAAGTGCCAATTTAAAAATATTACCACTTTATTCTAATATCTAATAATATAATAAGATCAATATAACATCTACAATATGTAGTCATCAACACGAAATTACAGCATATCTGCATATTATTGGAAAATACACTATCTCCAAATTTATGAAATCATTTCAATAAAATAGTGATAACCCCAATAAATGCCCCTGATTATAGTTGGTGATCCAATTTATTTTTATATGAAGAAAATTCTCGAGTAATTTCGTAGCATAAAAAATTCAGTATTTTTGGTTCTTATTTTATATACCTTGATTCATTATAAGGCTTTCAAAATTACATGCACCAGTCCTTCAATTAGATTAATTATTTTATAACAAGTTACTGTTTAACATGCTTTGGAAAACTTGTAATTTGTCATAGAATATTTGAATTTCAATAAAACGGTCGTTTTGAACATACTTTGAAATGGAATGCTTAATTTCAAAGTTGAAGCAGAGGCATGCGAAATGGGCAATGTGAATTGACAAATCAAGAGTACATAACCTATAGTGTGAAAATTCATTTCAGAACAAATGGAATTTTGATTTGGGTCAAATGTGTTTATATTGTAGGATTTTATTCATTAGGTTCCTCTGATCAAAAATCTCCCACGAACCCCCTGAAACCTATTGGTATAGCTTGGAGCTATACCTGGGTTATTATCATCAATAATGATAATGCGAAAATTCAGCCTATTAAGTTAAACACTTATTCCCAATCGCTATAAAGCAAGTTACGTTACGTTACGAAAAGTATCCATTTGCCGAAAGTACGGATACACACCCACACACACATTTGCTAGGCAAAATGCTGTGTGCCAAGAAGTAAATCGAGCTGCTGTCCCAAGAAGTTCCACAATTTGATCCCCTGGTTCTCCATCGAATAATCTTGGATACTTATCAAAATCAATTAGCTCCTTCTAATATACAAGATTCTTTGGATCATGAGAGTACTCCTATTTTCCAATTTGACACAAATCGATTTGAGCCGGTATTACTACGTTTAGGACTATTTTCAAGATTTAGCAATGCTAGCTTTGTAGTCGATGATGAAAAACAAACATCTATAGAATTAGAAGAAGATCATCCAATATTAGACTATTACTGCAAGTCCGGTGCGAGTACATTACGGTGTTGCGTACGTGTAGCCAGTGACTTACGGTTTTCGGTTTTCCGGATATGCTTGACATCAACAAGAAATCAAATACCCACACATACAAGATACATACATACAAACATATGTACATACAAACGTACGGCCTGTAGATCTCGTACTCTAGGCACATGGACAATTTTCGGTATATATTAAAGAACATTTTCAAGTATTTATAACATAACTTGTTTTTATAGCGATTGAAAATTAGTGTTTAGCTCAAATTTTTTCATTATAATTATTGATGACAATAATCTTTCAATTGACGAGGCTCTTACATGATAGAAATTCATTTTCACAAATACAAGTAAACGATGATTTTTACTAAAATATATTATTAAATGCTCGACGCGTTTCGATACACAGTATCTTTGTCAAGAGCAAATGAATACTACCCATTCGCTCTTGACAAAGATACTGTGTATAGAAACGCGTCGAGCATTCAATAATATATTTCAGTAGAAATCATCGTTTACTTGTATTTGAGAATAATCTTTGAAGAGTTCAAAGCCTTTAGGTTTTTGGCGTTCTTGGCCATGGAGACTTTTGATCAGTGAGCCCTCATGAACAAAATACTGCAATACGACAAACATCGACAATCCGAATTTCTATTTGTACCGTGCGGTATCGTAAAAAATTCATGAGGAGCTATTTCTTACCTCAAAATCTATAAAACAATCTTCAGAGAAGAGTTTTCCCTTGAGATAAATGCTCCAATATGAAAATGAAGTGAAAATCGTTTCTTTGAAATATTTGTGTTCTATAGAAAAATAAATCTGCAGTACCTTCTATATTATAAAAATTTCCTCAGCTTCTGTAAATTCTTCTTTGAATGCCTCTGTTAAAACAACGAATTACATATTTTAATATTAACTGAAATTCACACGGCACTAATTATTTGAAAATAATTGCGAAGTTTACACAATTTTAGGGACACTAAGGCACAATCAATCACTGCAAAAAAAAATTACTGAGAATTTATCAAATTTCAACACAATTGATTATTGAACAACGAAAATTCCCATAAAATCCTTGACTTCCAAAATAATCTCATGTCTTTCAGAAATTCTAACAAATTTCTCACAGCCCTTCTCGTATTTTTATGCAGTGATATTTCATGATTAATCTCAAATCTGCTTTCTTAATCTTCATGGTTTATCCATGGTGAGTTAGGGTAGAGCAAGTTTTTTATATTTGTTGAGAATATTTTCTTCCTCATCTTTAAGAAGAAGAACCAATATCATAAACAATATGAAAGAAGGAAAATTTTGAATGAATGAAAATGATGAACAGTTGGCAGAGTAGCTACAGTTAGTAACATGAAACAAATAGATCATATCAAAGATATATCTTATACACCACATTTGTGGTAGTGAACTTGAATAATTGCAGATAAAAATAGTAGCATATTTTCTCTAAAGAAAAATTCAATAATGACACGTATTTAAGAATACAGTAGACTCAATAACGTGAACACAGAATCATTTACATTAGCGCTCTTTAGTATGAACAATTGGTACCTTTATGTGAACAGGAATTAACTTATTCAGACCTGCAGTATTACGGGTATAAAAGGAGATCTGTTACTCTATCGAAGACGCAAGTACTTTTTTTGTGTTTATTGGAGTTCATAGACGGATGTGATCATTGTTTGGTAATTGGTTTCGCTGATAAAATAAAGGCTAAAACCACAAAAAAGATTTTTAGTGTTCATGAGAAGTCTTTAATTATAGAAGATCTCAGAAAGATATCAAGATATCAAAAAAAATTCGGGCTCGCCAAATTAACTCTAATCCATTCGAAATAAACAAAGAAAAATTTCGGAAGTAGTTAATTAGAGTTTGAAACCAAGCAAGATGTGAGAAACGCTGAATATCCTTTGATGGAAAAAAAAAACTCTACAAATGGTTCGTGAAGCAAACTTTTTCGTTTTGGGACAGATGTTCACAAGGAAAGCTCTACATTTTCACGAGGAATTGATGCCACCTAATGAAAAATTAAATGCAAGCGATGGATGGTTGCGACGTTTTGAAAGTCGATATGGGATACGATTTTTGCAGGTGAAAACCTGAATTCGAAACCTGCAATCGTTCATTCATTCATAGAAGAACTATCGCATATTATCACTGCATTCAATTTAACTGATCAACAAATTTACAACGCAGATGACACTGGTTTATACCAATGAAACTTCTACCTGATATATTTGCGACTTTATAATTTAGCACACAAAAATATTTACAGGTTAAAACTTCTGAAGTTGAAGATGATGAAGATTTACCTTTGCTTGGCTTCGCAAAATTAGGAGACGAAATGAATCAGAAACTGTGACTAACGATACCCTTGACTTATTACATGTTCTTGCACCTTCTAAGTACACTATGCAAGATGTTAAGAATGGAATGAAGACATTTTAAACAATGACTTGGGAGCAGATGAGAAGAATATTTCTGAAGATAGCAACTGTGAAAATTTGATAATATAATAAAAAATATGTAATAATGTGTGAATATGTAAATGTGTTTTTTTATTTGATTCATTGGTGTGAACATGTCAGGTGCTAACAACCCCTAATTTTTCGAGTTCACATTATCGCGAGTCTACTGTAGGTTCAAAATCTATTTTTCAAGTGGTAAAATGTTCTCCTATTTATACATTATACGCAAGTTTATCTACAAAAACTCGCATGATTTGTTCGTCCCATCCATATATAACCTCTCTGTTGCCGTTATCTAATGAAGTTTTCATATACAAAACTTGATGAACCAAACTTTATAGCATTGATATCTTGCTCCACCCTATTACAAGTTGAAATGCTAATAAAAATCTGGATATCTAAAAACATTTATCTCTTTTCCATATCCCAATATGAACGTAACAGATGAAAAGGGAAACGTAGAAAGTTTGAGCATTAAAATTAATTCTTTTAAGTACATTCATACTTACATTAAACATTTGTGTTGTGTTTTGTTTTCTTTCAGTTATCAAGACAGGTCCACAAATGACACCCTCTTATGATGAAAATTGAACCCAACTTGAACTAGAATGGATTTGATTCCGTTTTCCTTCCGTTCCCCAGACAGCTACATGCCTTCTTGAGATGAAAATTAACCTCAAATCGAACTGAGTTTAATACAATTCTGATTACAGAAACCACCCAAAGACATATTTATTACCAATTTTATAATAAATAAGTTGATATTAAATAGAAAAAAGAGTGTCCAATGCCATTTGTAGGGTCCTTGACTTCCAAAGTTTTCTTTTTTCGTGATGTCACGTTAAAAAGCGTGCTGAACACATAACGTATTGGTGGTGATGATGCAAACCAATTTGGACCACGTGGTCCCCACAATCTATTCACAGTATTATGCAGCATCTGCAATATCTTTGACGATTACCTCCTGCAGATGGTGGTGGTGTTACAGGGGCGAAGTATGCATGCACCTTAATATTTGGTAGATGGCTCTGTGGAGATGAAATTATTGTGAAACGTGGTAACATTTAATAGGTTTTACTCACTCTTAATCTCCTAATTCCAAGTCTTGTGATCAGTTGACAGTCATATAGTTCCACTCGTTGTAAATTGTGACATGAAGTTAAATGTTCCAATGACGCATCAGTTATCAGAGGACAATTATCTAATTCCAGAATGGTTAGATTCTCGGCAGCACATGGGGACATCGAAAGATGTCTGATACCATCATCTGTGATTAGTTCGCAATGTGACAGTGTCTGAAATAAAAAAAAACTTGGAAATCCAGTGGGCTGTGTTATTTGATCGTCACGGATTCTTATACTACTTCGTGATATAAATGATACGAGCAAGAGATTTCAATATATGAAATAACCTGAGCAAAAAAGTTATACCCTATATTTTCACATTAAACGTTTTTTCCACTTGGCTTTGGGTAAGTCATAACAACCTACTTATATTTTTCCATAATCTCGTCTTGGCTCAGAACGCGTTAGGTTATATATTTATATATATATATATATATATATATATATATATATATATATATATATATATATATATATATATATATATATATATATATATATATATATGTATATATATGTTGGGACAAATATCTTCCGCGGTAAACTTCGCGAGGTGTCAACATATGTAAACTTGAGACAAGAAGAATCATTCAAAAATCCGTAGATCAATGAATAATCCCTCCTGACAAGAGCTAGTTCCCAAATCTTGATTTGGGAATTCCAGAAATGAATTCCCCTGAAAATTCGGGAAAAAAAATTATTTTCTCAATCAAATGTATAGTTTAAACTTATTTATCGTCCATCATGAGAGCAAATTATCAAACTCTTTTGAAATTATACATATACAATATTAAAACGATAAAATAAACTCACTAAATATTCTATCCTAGGACATCCCATTGCTAAATGTATTAACGTAGTATCAGTTATCAAAATGCATTCATCCAAATCCATTTTCTCTAAGTAACGACAGCTCTGAAAGAGGAGAAATGATAAAAATGCATAAAAGCAAATATGATTGGTCATTCGAATTATTGACATTTCTTACTCTTGCCAAGGCTTGGAATCCTGCATCGGTGAACTGAGAACATCCAGCCACTTCAAGTGTGGATAAAAGGGGGCACTTTTGTGCTAAAGCTATCAGCGATGCATCTGTCAGAAATGAACATCCTGACAAACAAACGTAGTGGAGATCAGGGCATTTCTCGGCCAGCGATTGTACCGCCTCATCTCTTATGGACTGCAAAGAAAACATAAGAATGAAAGATTTATAATATAATCAGATGATTGTATGCTTCAAGCACTGCCTGACTAGCCAACTTATATTGGCAGTTTAAATCCATATGTTGGGTTCCATTCCCCAGATCTTACCCGCTATCATGTAGCACTGTTGATAAGAAATATACGCCTTCTTAAGTTTTCCCTCAAAGTGTGAGTCACAGTTAATTTTGTATACCCAAGTATTTCACTTGTGGTGGGAAACCAGGCTTTAAGTTGAAGAAGACTGAACACGTATCAGTATTTTGGACATTATATAGATATTCAGCAGCTGACTGTATGAGGGGGAGGGGGGCATTTCCCTCATCGTTCAATCAATTCTGCAGTGTCATTGAATTTTACTTAACTAAATGCAACGAAAACAACTTTCATTTCTCTCTACCTCACCAGAATGAAATGGTATTCAAGGCACGCCCCCAACAGTACAAAAACAGCTGTCATCAATCCAGACCCAACTGAAGTAGAGTTAGAAGTGTGCCATCATTTCCTTGAAATTTGAATGGAGAGAACCTGCTTCATCATACTTTCTCCCTCGTAAACTAGGTATGAATACTGCAAATTATTTTTATACAATTATATTTTCTTTTCAAAGAGGGTTGAATAAAATCGATTAACCCTTTTTTGATATCAAAAACCACCATTGATACTACGAACCTATCGTTGAATCAGTAAAAGCACTTGACTTGATGAAAATTTCATCATTCTATAATGTAATAACCTACTCATAATATCTAATGTGCTTAACTTTTTGTGCACACAGCATTAACACATAGTGATTCTTGAATTTCATCAATAATTGTTTGATGCAACTTATCACTAAAGATTATAATAAACTAAGCACTTCCACTTTTTTTATTTCCGTTACAATAATCTTTTCAAGACTGTATAAAAAATAAATACTCACGCAACATCCTAGTAAATTAATAACTTCCAAGTGTTTACAAAACCTAGCTAGACAAATCACTGCCCTCGATGTAACCTGCTTACAGCCTTTCGATATGAAACTCTTCAATCTTGGACAACCCCTTGCTAGAGCTTCGACACCATTTTCAGTGATATTACTGCACCAGCTCACATTAATGTGAGTCAAGTTAGGACATCCATCGCTCAGCGCCTTCAAGGACATATCCGTAATGGCGGCGCAACTATCTAAATTCAGTTTTTGAAGTTTGCTGCAGTGCTTTGAGAAGGCATTGCAGGATGAATCTGTCAGTTTCTTACAGCCGTTCAAATTGAGATCTTCAACATTGGGACACAATTGAGCCAAGGTTTTCATTGAGCCATCGGCAATCGACTGACAGCCACGCAACGAGAGCTGTCTCAAGAATCCACCGCATCTTCTCGATATGTTTTCAATAATTGGACCCTGAAAATTCCATTTATGAATATCAGAACAAGAAAAATAATAGCAATGCAAAAATGGTCCAACTGCCTTGATGTTTATCAGATTTTTCAATATGAAGTCCCAATAACCACATAGAAAAAAATGTATCTACATAAAAAAATTATAAGAACTTGCTGATAAAACATAAAATTCATAATAAAACTAATTGGACTTTGGTTCATTATTTGATTGAATTATGTTTTTTACTTTCAGTGATATACATTCATTTAGAAACATTCTATTAAATGATATCAATTTGGTTACATCTTTTCCGTTATTGGCTTTGAAAGTATGGCATTTCAGTTACAATGATGCTGTGCACATTAAAACATTGGGTGTTTGGGTTTGAGCTCTTGAAAATGAAGTCACTGACAGAATTTTAACGTATTTTCTGTGTTATTTGTTCATTGGGCAACACGGTACTATTCTTTGTAGAATAACAATTTTGAAATGGGAAATCTACTAGTTCCTCGATGAGAAGAACATAATTTTGGACTTTTCGAAAAATGTGTGAAGGGTTGTTATGAGCAAAATTTCTATAGATTTAGTAATCGATGTAGTTTGGCTCTACAAGATAGTTATATATTTTTTTACTTCTGTGTATTTTCTTTATATTGATGAGATAGCTTAATACATTTTTTCAGTTCGATTTCAGGTTTCCTTATGAGCATTATGAGAGATGTGGGTAAGCAGAGGCAAATATTATACTTTAATCTTTTGGTGTCATTCTGTTAATCAGATTGAGACAGTTTCATTACCAGCTATTATAAAGCAGAAGGGAGTAGGTCTAAGCCGAGTTTCAGCAGTGAGCTTTTTCTTGGTATATAAAAAACCACAATTTTTTTTTCGTATGTCTTTATTAGTAGCCTAGCGCTTCTGACCCCTCCAACTCTATTGATACAACGGTATAGTAGCCTGAATACCAATTAACAGACTTCATTTAGGAACTCACTCTTCTAGTAGCATAGACCTAATTTGTTCCGTTTTGAACCAAATGCAGATATGCTGATTAGAACTGATTTGGCCGCATCAGCAGTATTTGAAAGAAATTACCCAATATCTTCAATGGTATTAAATTCTTTGAAGTATTTTTCTGTATTAACGTTGTGAATATTAATTTTAGGGAAATAAACGTTTATCTCCATCAACCATATTAGGTTACGAATTAAATTTGTGGACTAAACTAATAGCTTAGATTTCTTCTTATACTTTTAAATTCGAACAACTGAAATAGACAATCATAGGAATCTGTTTTATGAATAATTTTCGAACATTCATCCTCTGAGTAGTCGATCAAATTATATTTGATTCAATATGCCATTGTTTCTTTATTATTCCTATATAACAAAATTCGGAATTAGGAAGGTTACAGGGTAAGGGATGCGCTTTTACAAGGTTTAGCTCAGTATGCTCGGCCACTCTCAATATCTCTTCGCTTAGGGTGTTAATTCGTCAGGAAAATTTCGAAATTTACCACATCATAGGATTAAACTGCGTCAATAGCTTAGTCATAGATAAAATATTTTTATAGCGATTGAGAAAAAGGGGGTGAATTAAATGGCCAGTGCAATTTGTGTCCATTACACTTCTCTCATTGGGGATATTTTACATTTTTTGCCTAACGGACCTCATCTTAATCTATAAAAGGCTCGGAAGAAATAATTCATAAACAATTTCTCACCTCTACATCCTTTTGAAAATCAAATAAATCAATTCTCTGCCAATTCGATCCATCCAGGGCCAAAATATTCCACGATTTGGAAACTTGAGCACATCTGCACAAGGATACTACATCCAAGTAGGAAAATATTCTAAGCAAAAGCTCTTTTGGTAACTTTTTGTTAATGGGTGCCTCTTCATCATTGAAAACTTTGTTCAACTGAAAGGCAAGAAAATAATAAAATACATCACTAATTATGAGCGATTCGCATATGATGTCATTCTTTTATACAATTATTTCAGGTACATGAAAGAAATTCCACAAAGCCCACATATTTAACAATGAAAAGTAAGACTGAAGAACTTTCTCAGAAACGTCGGAATTCATTTCGTGTCCTTACGAAGTTATTCCATATATTAATCTACACAGAAAATGCACAGTAGCATTAGAAAGAAAGGAATACATTGGGAAAATAGAACTTGTTAATTATTAATGAATCCTCAATTTTAATAATATTAATTGATAATTAATAATCGTTCAGTTATTATCAAATGTATTTATTATAACACATATAAATTTCGATTAGATTTGAGATTAATTATTGATGAAATTGAAAAAATCCTTTAATTCAATATTTTCTCATTAAAATTATTTTTCGTCCATTTCGAACTTTTGTGTCATTTTCATGTATAAATTGTGACTTAGCACATTTTCCTATTGAACTACATGATACCAATTGAAGAATCAATAATTATCTTATTTAATATAATAATTGAGCGACAATAACCAACAATCGTTGATTGTTAGTTATTGTTGATTGTGATAATATATATTATTACTATTGTCATCAACATTAGTTATATCTGGAAACATTTAATACCTGTTGCTTTACTGAATCAACAGCCATTTGAAGTCTTCAATTTCTTTTTCGCAGGCAAAATTATAATTCTTCCCAGTGGAGCAAATATAAGGTATTTGCATCTGTCTCAGTTATGCATACTTGTTTTTAGTAGAATAATTCCCATACAAATCATCTGAAAAAAATGAAATATAAAAATTAATTAATTAAAATTATCACAAGAAAACAAAGATATTGATTCTCAGTGGAACAGTTGAAATTTTATTCAATAATTATTACCATTATGATTATATTACTACTGACTTTAAACTTCTCGATTTTTATTATTTTTAGTTCATTTGTCATATTATACAAAAAATGAATATAGTATTTGACCTTTATGAGAGTGGATAGCCATAGTCTCTTTTCAAAATCTCAGCATTTTAACAAAATTTGGAATATGGTACTCTCCGCTGGTGTCCGACAAAAATTTTTTAAGAGTTCTCGCACTTTTCCTGCACGATTTTTCAAATTCCCATAAGTAACTATATTCATTTAAACTACAGTATAATATAAATATTCTATATTCTTTAAACATATGTTACTATATAAGCAAGTTTATAACTGCAGGAAGAAAATGCTATTTTAAGAAAATAAGAGCAAAATAAAAAACATAAAGAGTAATAAATGGTATTATGAATCAAGTATCTACTGAAAACAATAAATAGATTGAAAAATGATAAAGGATGGTTGAGCATATAGCAATTAAAAAGATGTATTTCACATAAACCTAGAGCATGAATAAATATATTTCGTATTTTACAATCACTGGGAAGTTTTGGGAAGCAAATAGTGTAGTATCAATTTATTCTTGACTTTCCGGTTAAGCCTAGTCAAATCGATGGAACAAAATCCTAGAACTTTGAAAATAATTCTACGGTTTCTTCAGACTAGGGTTAATTTAGTTGGGGGATGAGTTTGTTTTAGTTTTCGCTTATATTTCGGAACTGAAAAATTTCCTACAAAAATGGTCTTATACATTTTTCCCTAAGGCTAACAGCTTCATAAGGTTGACTGCTAAATCAAACATATATTGCAGCGTTATAGATCCTTTCACATACATTTTATCTTTATTTCTCACGGTAAGCAATTATATGAGAATATTGTGAGACAAGCATATGAGTCAAGAGATCCTTTTTATTGTGTAGATCCTTTCACATACATTTTATCTTTATTTCTCACGGTAAGCAATTATATGAGAATATTGTGAGACAAGCATATGAGTCAAGAGATCCTTTTTCCTATCTCTTAGATTTATACTCTGTGACAAAAAAGTATCCGAAAATTTAAAATGAAACTGAAAAATCTACTTCAATATTTATTGAATCTCCTTCAGAATATGCCCCATTTGAAGCGATACACATGTGCCAACGTTTTTTCCAAACATTTTTTATAGGCGCTTTCAGGGATGACCTTCAGCTCCTTCTGCGATTTTTCTTTTATGACGTCTATGGAATCAAATCTGGATCCCTTAGCGGCAATTTCAGTCTGGAGAAAAGAGAAAAGTCACACGGAGCTAGATTAGGCGAATAAGGCGGCTGCTCGATGGTATTTATCGAGTGTTTGGCTAGATTTAAACTAGTGAATAACCGTGGATCGATGAGATGGTGCGTGAACGTCTGAAAACGGTTAAATAGAAGTCCTTATTGGCCGTTTGACCTTGCGGAACGAATTCATGATAAACCACACCACGAATATTGAAGAGAACAATCAGCATCGTCTTGATTTTCGGGCGACTTTGGCGAGGTTTTTTCGGTTTTGGCTCATTTTTTCTCACCCATTCCGATGATTGTTGGCTCGTTAGTGTGTCGTATTCATAGACCCATGTCTCGTCACCAGTTATAATCCGTCCCATGAAAGTGGGATCAGAATTCGCATGATCCAGCATGTCTCCGGTACTGTTTTTGAAGAAAATTCAGCTCTATCGGAACGAGCCAAGCGGCGACTCGATTAGTTCACCAAAATCAAGCGAGCGCTTTCACGAAAGATGTGATCATAATATATCTCTTTAACAGTGGCATGACGATTTTCGAGCACCATTTCCTTGATTTTTTGGACGTTGTCGTCGGTTGAAGAGATCGAAGGTCGTCCGGAACGAGGCAAATCTTCGACGATCTCCCGACCGTCTTTAAAGGCTTTGTAACACTCGTATACTTGGGTTTTCAATAAAACAGGGTCTCCATAAGCCTTTTCCAGCATTCGCAACGATTCAGCACACGGAATTTCGTTCAAAACTCGAAATTTGGACAAACACTTTGTTCAATATTTTTTCCATTGTAAAATTCGCAGAGTACCACTGAGGTCGACTGGTTTCAAAAGCTGTCGTCAACAAAATAGTTGACAGATCGCGCTCATGTTTGGCATAGTAATTAAGGACAGTCCCATCAACATCCAGTAACTTGAAATACTTAAAAATACTCAACGCGGACAATTTAAATGAGAATTTCCGGACACTTTTTAGACACAGTGTATGTCAAAAGATTCCGAGGTTGAATCTAACCTACTATTCAGTTGAGCGTTTTATGCATTCTTGTCCTAGGATTTTCAGTTCAATAAAGGAAGTATATATCGAATGTATTAAGTCAAAAGATTCATTATAGGGTGCCAAGGGAGTCACATGTTGTCTATCGGGTCTTCGTCCAACTCCACAGTGCTGTTTAGCCTTCGTATAATCCATTATACTGATGAGAACCCTAACTATCACCAACAGAAGGCTCTGCACTACAACACTCACACCGAGTCCTTTTGATAATTTCAGGAATGACTGGGGAACAATCTTCCACCGAATGAATAGGGTTGGTTGAAAGAGTTATAGAGATCTTCATTCCTTGACTATCATGGACCACGATTTCGCAGCTGCCGCGTCTTTAACAATATTCTATAACTGAGCAGTACAGCACGTCGTGAATTTCATAAATTAAGCATCCAGTGCTCCCCAACTACAATATATATTAACTCTTAAGGCACATGCACAAAAGTTCCTGTGAGAAATGAAAATTAAACAAGCCAGGAAGACAAGAAACATAGCTTGGATGCCCTTGGCACACTTCAATGAACTATTTGATTTACTTATTATTTCCTTCAATTAAATTTGAGTATAAAGTAATTGAAACTTGATGTTTCGAAAGATTCTTCGACTGGAATTTGGTATTGATCGCCAATATAATCAAATTCTGAAACGATGTAACCCTTAATAGGTTAGACCTAAGAGAAAAATTCATAGAACCATTTTTATATTAGGTGCGCAACTAACTTCTCGCTGTTTGACAATAGATGGCTCCAGCAGTAAGTGCTGGTCGATTTTTTACTTGAACAAAGCTTATACATATGGTAAACAAATCACTGTGACACATTGATTTTGTTTTTGCGTCATATACTATTAGTTGTGGAAAATGTCTTGGGTTCCTTATGATTTAAAGCCAAGAGACGTTGAGCGTCGTTTTTTCGCCTGTGAACAAAAAAAAAGAAAAGGTTTTCTTCATCGCATCGTAACGGGTGATGAGAAATGAATTCATTACAGCAATCCAAAGAAAAAAAAATCTTGGGCCTGCCATGCTTCTACGTCGTCGCCTCGGCCAAATATTCACGCTGCAAAAGTTATGCTGTGTATTTGGTGGGACCAAGTCGGTGTTATTCATTATGAGCTGTTGAAACCGAACGAAACCATCACTGGGAATCAGTATCGGACTCAATTAATGCGATTAAGTAAAGCATTGCGCGAAAAACGGCCACAATACCAGCAGAGAGACGAAAAGTAATTCTACAGCATGACAACGCTTGGCCTCACGTTGCCAAACCCATTAAAACCTACTTGGAAAAGCTCAAATGGGAAGTCCTGCCGCACCCGCCATATTCCCTAGATATTGCACCATCCGATTATTACTTGTTCCGTTTATGGCTCATGGTCTGGCTGATCTGCAGTTCCGCTCATATGAAGAGTTCGAAAATGGCTTGATTCGTGGGTAGCCTCACAAGACGAACACTTCTACCGTCACGGTATTCGAACTCTGTCAGAAAGAAGGGAAAAAGTTGTAGTTAGCGATGGCAATATTTTGAATGATTCAATTGTAATCATTTTTCACAATAGAGTTGTATTTTCATAAAAAAAAAACAGCGAGAACTTTGTTGCGGACCTAATAGTATAGAGTATTTTTCTGTAGGATTCATAATTTCCAAAACCCTATCTACGAAGATTGTCAATGCACATTTCATTATTCCTAGACACAAGTCGGAATCTAAGTCTGATATAACTAATAACCGGAGCATATGCATCCAATAATCAATAAATGAACAGAATTGTTTTTTCAAGGGCGTTGAACAGAAACCAACTTACTTTACCTTAATGATATAATTAATTGTTTTATTCTAGTCAGCAGATGGCTCAGTGTATACTGACTTCTCTAAAGCATTTGATAGGGTGAATATTAATAATTTTATAAGAATTGTGATGTTTGACATTACTGGTTCACTTCTGACCTGACTAAGTAGCTTCTTATACGGCCTATTGTATTGGTTTGATATAAGAACTCAATTCGTCGGTCATTCCTCAAGGATCACATCTAGGCCCAATCTTGTTCAACTTATTTATAAATGATGTAAAGAAGGTGCTGCCAACAAAGTTTTAATTATTTGCGGACGATTTGAAGATCTACTTCTTATTTAGGAGCTCATCTGATGCAGATCGGTTGCAGATACAATTGGGCAGGTTCCACCTGTGGACTGATTTAAACTATTTGCGTCTGAACATTGATAAATCTAATATAATCCCATTTCACAGATGCACAACATAATTACACAGGCGTGTACGATAGATGAGACTTGGGAATTCTGCTTGATTAGAAGCTCAACTTCAAAGAACATATACAGAATATCATTTCAAAATCTTATCAATCCCTTGGCTTCATTTTCCGACATGTTCAAGAGTTTTCACCTAACACCATTAGAATATTGTTCTGCTCCCTTGTGAGATCTGATTTGGAATATGTATCCACTGTATGGTCGCCTTCTTATAAGTGTGATACTGTAGTTCAGAAGAATCTTTTGCTCTTTTTAGGTTACCGGGCACGCACAAGTAACTTGTCTTTAGTGCGTTGTTCTTTCAAACTAGAATATCTTCTTGTCAGATTGTCAGTGCTTTTCAAATTACTGAACAACTTTATACAATGCCCCCATCTACTGAATCTGATCAATTTTCATGTTTCGGGTAGATTAACAAGGTACACTCCCTTGTTTCAACTCGATGGTTGTAGGTACAACTACATTAAAACTGCTTTTTTTTATAACTGTTTCTTCCGTGCCAATGGTTAGGGTGCAAGCATAGATTTTTTCTATATTTACCCCGCAGTTTTTAAATTAGAAATATCATCCACTCTCCATCCCGGAGATTTTTGGCTCACATCAACCCAAGTTAATGTGAATCATTTTTCCTCCGGAAGTTCACTGACTCTCCTAAACAGCTTGAGATCTACTGACTTGCCATATTATACATAGTCTGTTAACTGCCGTTATTTTGAGAAATAAAAGTAACGTGTATAGTTTCTCTTTAGTTTGCCGTTTATCGAAGCCAGGAGTCCAGGAGATTGTATTCATTATAGGCGATAAGGTTATTTCATGAATAATGATTCGTTGAAATATACTATAGTAATACAATATACAGGGTGCTTCAACGAAAACTAAACAGAGGCTATATCTACCAAGATATTCATTTCTGTTCAAAACGCAAAAACAGGTCAATTTTTGTTTCAAGGGGAACATCTTTTGGGGTACAATACTTGCCTGAAATATAGGGAAGACTATTTCCCTGAGACTATTCAAGTTTCAGTGAATTAAAATGGAACAGATCCATGCTGATCAATGGCAGTCATCATCAAGTACCATCCTCATCTCCAATTTCAACCCCTAGAGCAGGGGTAACAACCCTTGAAAATTTAAATCTAACCATCCTCATCTCGAATTTCAACCCCTAGAGCAGGGGTGACAACCCTTGAAAATTTGGAAGAGGGTAAATGGGTCGAGTGATAACTCGAAAGAAAGGTATTATCTTTGTTGCCATTCCCGGGAAAGAATTTTCAGTTTTGATTGAAAACTGTAAAAGATACAGGGTGAGCAACTGAAAGATAGGGAAGACTATTTCCTTGAGACTATTCAAGTTTCAGTGAAGTAAAATGGAACAGATCCATGCTGATCAATGGCAGTCATCATCAAGTACCATCCTCATCTCCAATTTCAACCCCTAGAGCAGGGGCGACAACCCTTGAAAATTTGGAAGAGGGCAGATGGGTTGAGTGATAACTCGAAAGACAGTTATTATCTTTGTTGGAATTCCCGTGAAAGAATTTTCAGTTTTGATTGAAAACTGTAGAAGATACAGAGTGAGCCACTGAAAAGTAGAGAAGACTATCGCCCCAAGACTATTGGAGTATTAGTGCGAAAAACTGGAATAGATTCATTTAGATCAAAGATGACAGCCTTTGATCTGGAATGAATCTGTTCCATTTTTTTGCACTAATACTTGAATAGCTCAGGGCGATAGATACTCTCCTCTATTTTCAGTAGCTCACTCTGTATCATCTACAGTTTTCAATCAAAAATGAAAATTCTCTAGGGGTTGAAATTCGTGATGAGGATGGTACTTGATGATGACTGCGATTGATCAGCATGGATCTGTTCCATTTTACTTCACTGAAACTTGAATAGTCTCAGGGAAATAGTCTTCCCTATCTTTCAGTTGCTCACCCTGTATCTTTTACAGTTTTCAATTAAAAGTGGAAATTCGTTCAAGGCAATGTAGACAAAGATACCACCTTTCTTTTGAGTCATCACTCGACCCATCTTCCCTGAACAGAATGTTCAAGGATGCAACCCCCGCTTAGGGGGTTGATATTTCAGGTAAGTTTTGTACCCCAAAAGATGTCCCCCTTGAAACAAAAATTGACCTGTTTTTGCGTTTTGAGCAGAAATGAATATCTTGGTAGATATAGCCTCTGTTTAGTTTTCGTTGAAGCACCCTGTATACAAAATCAGTCCTATAATTCGAGATTATGTATACATTTCGTCAAAAAAGTACCAGGAATTGATTATTTAAAAATCTGCTCAAAACGATAGTCAAAATTTCTTGTTTTTGTATACTGACGCGGAGTTTGAATGCGATCTGTTATTTAGTTTGTTTACAGTACTCGATTTTGTCAGTTCTCCCAAGTTGTGTTTTGCGATTTCTAAATTCATAAACATACAGAACAAAGAATTTGTCTCAAATTTTGTATTGTAAATGGAATTTCGTGCGCCGAATTGATAAAATTGTTACAGAAGGCTTACGGCGGACAGTGCTGGGAAGTACGAGTACTTTTGTACTAATTACTTTTAGTGTACTCAGTATTCGGGAATGAATTCTCTTTTGAAGAAAATAACTGTATTCTGTACTCGAATTCTTTTTTCAGGAAATAACTGTATTCAGTACTCATGATTACAATTCAGTACCCATGATTACAAAATTTACTCATGAGTACAGTTTGTAACAAGTACAATAACCGTACCGTCCCTCGCACGAAAAGGTTCGTGGAACGCGTGTGATTTGTCGAGTATTTACAAAGTTGGCAGTCGCTAGTCGCCTCGAGAATTCGTTGCAACTGGTTGGCGTTGCCTTGCTTTTCACTAGTTCCGCAATTCTCCCCTCACCAATGATGATTTTTTCGACTTCAATGAAGGCAATTCCAGAGAAAATTCCAGTTCCGTCAGATCTCCTGTTCAAAATACAACACAAGTACAGTGTACAACTGAACTAGAGCTTGTCAAATAATTAAATGACAACCGGAAGAATTTTCAAATGTTGAACGACTATCCGAATTTGAAAAAACTTTTTCTGAAGTTCAACACAGTGATACCTTCGTCAGCTGTTGAACGAATGTTTTCATTCGCATCCATAGTAAACGCTACACGCCGTAATGCTCTAAGTGTCGATAATTTCGAGTTACTAGTTTTACTGAAAGCAAATTATACAAGTATTTTCGAATCAGTTTAGTGAGCATGTCTATGCTGTTGTGACCATCTTTCTTTATTTCAAATAAAATTGGTATTTTCATTATCCCCCATTTGTTAGTAGACAACCTTTCATATTATGAAAATAAAATGATATTTTGTTTCACTGATATTCATTAGCCACTGTTAACCCATTATAATGATACATAATAGTAATAACTGTGCTCTACCAACACAAAAAGTATTAGAGAGAGAACTCTGTGCTTACAAAAGTATTCATATAAGTATTCAAACGCGTACTCGAGTACAATTGTAATCAGTACTCAATTACTTGTTCATGAAAGTAATCGAGTAGTTTTCGAATACTATTTCGAGCAAAGTTATTGTACTTATACTCGAATCATTTTTTTGTACCTACTCATCCCAGCACTGACAGCGGATCGACTTTATCAAAAACACGTGTATATGAGTGGTACAGTGCATTCAACAGCGGCCGAGATGTATTGGAAGATTTTCCTTGCTCTGATCAACATCTTCCACTGAAGTTAACATCGATAAAGTGAATTGAGTTGAAAATCTTCCTTCAAGTATGAAAGAGATAGACAACTAACCTTCTGTGTCTCACGAATCAATTCGTACCATTTTAAACGATTGCTCCTAGACTAGATCTTCAAAAATTGAATCGCGTGAAGACATGCTAGAACGGGTTGATTCCGACACCACACTCATGACACGCATTGTAACTGGTGAAGAGACGTGGGTTTATGAGTTTGATGTGCAAACCAGTCAACAAGCTTTCAAAGTTGATCAAAAGTCGAGGTAATATAGACTGCTTTCTTTGATTATCGCGGTGTTGTGCACTGGGACTACTTGCCAGAAGGTCAGACGGTGAATAATGAATATTACCTGAGCGTTATGCGGCGTTTGAAAGAATAAATTCGTCGAAAAAGGCCAGAGTTGTGGAAAGAAAACTCATCGATTTAGCACCTCGATAATGCACCATCATTGTTAATGAATTTCCAACTAAACAAGAAATACTATCGAACAACTACCGTATTCACCTGATATGGCTCCGGCCGATTTTTTTCTTTTTCCAAAACTCAAATTAGAGAAGAGAAGGCGGCGAGAACTGAAGCAGATTCCGGAAAAAGCGTTTGAAAAATATTTTGATGATTGGATTATTTGTTGGCCTAATATTTCGGAAGAGGCTTACTTTGAAGGCGAAATAATAAATTAGGATGAAAAATAAATATTTTGTGTTTCAAATACCAATTCCCGATTTTTTTCTCGAAGAATGTATATTCACCATAAAATCGACATGAAATTGAATAAATGTTAAGAAGATGATAGCCTTTATCCAAGTAGAGAAATATTTTAATGAAATATTCAAATATTACGAAAAAAACATTCTAGATACCAAATATAATCAGATCAACTAAAAGATGGGGATCTTTTGATATGTTTGTCAATCTTTGGTTAATCACAGTTATAAGCCATTTCTCTCAACTATTTCAACTTCTTTCACCGTTAACCTTGTCCGCATCAACCCAATTAAGTTGAGTTCATAATGATAAAGTACTGTTACCCGTAACCTATTAGTCATTTCGTCAATGTTATAACGTTTGTGGATCTCCTTGTTAACGGTAACGACTCCTAAAGGTTCCATTACAATGAAAGCAATAATTCTAATCAACTTTTTTTGGATGATCATTGGACATGATCTCTTTTCAGCTCGCTATACAATTGAGTTCGGCCCAATTCGTACATAAGCATGCTACTGTGATCACGTAAATTCAATTTGAATAGAAATGAATGAAAATCACTTATGGATCGTATTGTAAAAAACGCATGTTTGCATATAAATCGAAAACAGCCTAGGCGAAATTTTTGTTGTTATGCCACTGAATTTTACTAAAAAAAGTACCTGCAGAATCCGCGAATTCTGAATAACTCGAAAACGGGGGTAGATATTGGAATGTTTGCACCACTCAAATGGTCCCTGAAACATAGATTGAGAGAAGGCAGTAATTTCTCGCTAACAATATTTCACCTAGCTGCCGTAGTGGAAGATCGAAATCTGTCCATCCTATACAACTATGAAACCTTACTGAAAAGAAATGAAATACCATCAGTAGCGAATATTATATCGATTGCAATAATAGCAAAAAAATCTCCCTTTGAATTAACCCCTCGCAGTCTATTCACAACAGCAATTACTTTCTATTCGCTGATTTGAGAAAAGTGGCCCGGGGAAAAGACTTGGTTTTAATTTACAAATAATTGTCGAAGCCTACAAGAGGAAATAAATACTTCTACAAAAAAGGCCTTCAATGTTGGAGAAATGTTGAAATCAAAATTTCAGTATTGATTTGCGAATAAATAAATGAAGTCAAAAATTGCCTTAAAAGCTTTATTATTCATCCAATAATCGAAATTTCAGTCGCTTCGTTGAAATTTCATATAACTTATGCATGGACCTTGGAATGTTATTGACATTATTCGAGTATTACATGAAATAGATTAAAATAATGAAATGAGTATTCAGAAGGAAAAGGTAGAAATTTATTATTCATTCATTTATTCAGTATTTCTATAAAATTACCTGGTGGTTCAAAAGACCGCAACAATATTTACCGTCCCAAACTAGTCCCAATGCTGGTAACCAGATGCTGATTATAGAGTACTAGTTTCTGGGAAAACCCAACCAACTAGATATACAGGTAAAAATGGAAAGGTAACAGACCACTAGCGTATTTCACAGAAAATATCTATCAAAAACTAACTAGAATGAATTGGTAGTAAATAATAATAATAATATGACAATATATTAGCAGAGGAGCAGAAGGGACGGAGAAAGAAACACTACGGGTGTAAGGAACAACTCATCAACGATTCTGTGATAATGAAACAGGCACACGGAGGGCATCGGATTGTTCATTCAGCTTTTCTCGATTATCTTAAGGCATTCGATAGTACCGCCCATTCTTGGCTTGTCGAAGTATTACAGATATACAAAATTCATCCAGTCCTGATAGAATACTTGAAGACAACATTGACACACTGGCGCACGTCCCTGCAGGTCAACATGAACAATAAGTCAATTAAAACCGATGCGATACCCATGCTTCGTGGAATTTTTCAAAGAGACTCTCTGAGTCCACTATGGTTCTGTTAGGTTATAAACCCATTGTCTTCAATGCTCAATAGAACAGAATACGGATTTAGGATAAAAGCAGATAGAAACTATCACACAATCTCCCACCTACTATATATGGATGACATCAAATTATATGCTTCGAACAAAAAGCAATTGGATGATCTGCTGAGAGTTGTCAGTAAGTTTTCGGCGGATGTTCATATGAAATTCGGGATTGAAAAATGTAAAACCCTGAACATCCAAAGAGGGAGTGTCATAAATGGTGAAACACAACTCCTAAATGGAGATATTATACAGTGTATGAAAGATGGCGAAACGAACAAATATCTGGGATACCAACAAGCCAGATTGCTAGACCAAAAACAGTCAAAGGAGAAGATTCATTCAGAGTACAGTGTGCGTCTGAAGACTGTGCTGAAGTCAATGTTAAACTCGGGGAATCCAATCAAAGCAATTAACACCTACGCCATTCCAGTGTTGCTTTACTCATTTGGAGTAATAAGATGGACTAAGACTGAACTGGATGATATTCAAAGGCAAACCCGAACGATGCTGACAAAGTACAATAATCACCATCTAAAATCGAACAATTTTAAAGCGGAAAGAAGGAGGACGCGGACTAATAGATGTTGTCAACTTACATACTGAACAGATAAAAAATCTCAGAGAATTCTTCTGTGCAAAAGCTCGCACTTCTGACCTCCACAGAGTAGTATCGTTGGCTGATAAGGGATATATACCTCTGAATCTTGCTACCAGTGATGACCTGCTGAACCTACCGTTCCTATCAGATACTGAAAAACAAGAGCAATGGTCAAGAAAGGAATTGCATGGAGGATATCACCATGAGATTAATCAACCACACATAGACAAAGAAGCTTCCAATAAATGGTTGATGAAAGGATAACTATTCGCGGAAACAGAATGATTCCTTATGACTATTCAAGACAAAGTCATCGTTACAAACAACTACAAAAAATTTATGATTAAGGACGGAACATTACAAATAGATAAGTGCAGAAAATGCCATATAAGATCAGAGACTATACAGCATATTACGTCCGGATGCGAACAACTGGCCAATACGGACTATCTTCACAGGCATAATCAAGTACGTAACATTATCCACCAGACTCTTGCACACAAGTACTGACTATTGCTATTGAGATCAAGCAGATGTGGCACCTCAATAAAATAGATATTGTTCCTGTCATCGTATCCTCGACTGGTTTAATACCCAAAACTTTGCATGATAGCCTTAAGAAATTAGAATTGCATAAGAATACTTATATAGAAATGCAGAAAGCTGTAATTCTCAATACATGTAGTATAGTAAGAAAATTTATGTCAAGTATATTGTAATCAAGCCTATTCCCTTTGATTGCTGAATCTGGGAAAGGTAAATTATATCCAGCTATAAGCTGAGATAGTGCACAAGTCCATAATATTAATAAAAAGTTTACATACACGTTTTGTAAAAATCGGTTTATTACATTGTAATGTTCCAATGAAAGATAAATCAAAAATGATAGGTCGAATAAACTAGCCAAACCTCGAAGGTATAACTAGATGAAGTGATACCTTGTATGAGGAAGGTTTTGAATGACAAAATTTCATTTCAAAAGTATAGTAGCATACTAACATAAACCATAATAGTTTTTAAACAAATAAATAAAGCTACAGTAGAATGTCAAATTCTCAAAACAAATGTGGCGAGTATTCGAACTAATAGGCATATATACCGCTCTATGTATGAACATACTCAACAAAATATACTTCAAGCAGTAGCAATCACATGTCACCACACTTTTGTTGATAGTCATTAGTAAAATCATTTCATAACAAGATGATTCAAAAGATTATTGAATAATCAAAGCACATTAGAAAATCACTCTTCTGAATTACTGAATCACTACACTAGACAATCCTTCAATATTCATTTTATAGTATTCAACTGAGAATAATGAAGATTTGGCATATAGAAATACCCAACTAAATAACCTTTAAGGAGCAGCAATTACATATGCACATCAAACTTTCGTTGATATTCATGAGCAAAATTATCTCTAATTAAGATGAATGGTTGTCCCGAATAATGTGATACTCCTTTATGACAAACATGTTAAACTGAAGTATTATTTTTACTAAAATATGAACTTGGAAGTTTCAGCTTTAGTTGGAAATAGTAGAAGATATCGAGTGTAACAAGAATGCTGGTAATTTATAGGGTGTAAATTTCTGCCTATTAGTTGACTTCTTGAAAAGAATTATAGAATCAAGATTTTTCTTGAAATATTAATGGAACGGTGAATCACAAGATACATCATCTATTAGTTTCAAGTGTCATAATTCCTACATCTGATTGTATGTTGTCTTGAAAAGTAGTATTTAAATAGAAATGAAAGAGTTGTAAAATTTATTCACTCAAATAAATTTATCTCAATCCAAACGTAGCAAACCTGGAAGCTAATGAAGAGAAACGAAAAATGTTTCAAATTTATGCATTTTAATTCTATATAAGTTGCACTGGAATTTTTTTAAATGATTTGTAAGCTTTTCTATTAAGTTTTCTATTTCATATTGAGTTCTCATTTTACATAAGTAAGGCAACAAAGATCTAACTGGAGACTCCTTTCTAAATGGCACAATGGATTGTAAAATTAAATGATGGTTAGTAAAATCGTTTTTTTTATTTATTTCCCAGTGATATCCATATATGTGCAGTAAGGTAATAAAGATAATTTTGCCTCAGGTAACAAAGTGATTCTTATCTTTTCTTAATATTATAAATTGTAATTAAATTCACATCAGAACAAGATGAAGACGAATTTATGGAGTTGCTCCCAAATGCTTCACCTATGAACTGAGTAAACTTTTTTCAATTTCTCAAAATTAGATGGCAAGTTGCCATAAAATTGGCCATTTAGAAGAAAGAATGTTGAGATTGTCATTAGATTGAAGATTAATCATGTTAATTCGCAAATTACTCAGAACATTCAAATTATCACATGCAAAAGGGTTTAGAAAAATCCTCAGTTTGCAAATGACCTTATTAAAGTCACCAAATCTATTGCTGAATTGGTTTTGCAGCTTTAGCAATATACATTTCATTGTATCAGTTTTCCAAAGGCAATTCATTCATTTTACCTGAACTGAACAGTCATTTTACAGTTTGGAAAAAGGTCATACTTTTTTCTTCAATGTTGTTTTCCTTGAAATTTTACATTCAGCATACTGATGTGTTAAAATACAAAGTCATGAGGGGACAAAACAAGGATTTTTTCCTTGTTTTATCCACCAAGAAGCATTGTGTTGCAAAGTTCTACAATGGAAAGAAATAATGGAGATCGTGATATCCACTGTGAACTATATCAGAACAAAAATGGATTGATACATTGCCAATTTTAGCAGTTCTGATAAAGCTGAAAGCAGGTGATCGAGATATCCCGTATTATTCTGGAATGAGGTGGTTAAGTTGATGTGCAGTAGTAAAAAGAGTTTTTGATCTCAAAAAAGAAATGAACTCTTTTATGAATGAAGAGAGTAAATCTGTTCCAGAACTTACATATATCTCCTCAATGATAACAACCAGATATAAATTAGTCACCCCTACTCAACTTATTCCCAGAAATACTTGATAGCCCTTGAATGGAATTCCCTCAGCTGAGCTTTTTATTGCTATTTGTATTGTATTTGTAGTATAGAATATCAGTAGTATGTAACCTTGCACTTGAGAAAGACACAGAGTGTCGAAACGCGTTGTGGTAATATATTATTCTAGTAGAATTCTAAATCGTTTGATTTATTTTTTATTTGATATGGAATTCTATCAAGTAAAAACCTCAACAATTCAAAAGATGAACTTTCTCTACAGGTGATACATATTATGAAACATCATCATTATTGGCTTTGTGCTGTTCAGTATTCAAGTTAATAAATGTAAGTAAGGCAACAAAGGTGATTTTCCCCAATTATTCATTTAATAGTGTTTCTAACTAAAGATAATTGTCATATCTCAATATGAAATATATTGAAGCATACATCGCTGTATGTTATTAAGACATTAAATACTTTATGCAAGGAGTATTACTCAAGCTTCTGAAGATTGTTGAATGTCCCTCTTTGAAGGAGCTAGTTCTCTGATCTACTCATCATGATCATTCCCAACAAGGGCCAGAATAGTAGTACTCCAATTCAGTCCAATGTCAGCAGTACAAACAACAGATTGCAGTTCGTGCTCGTTTGAACTCGTCATTATTTAATATCTATTTACAATTTCCAAATGGATTACAACTATGTATCGATTAGGTAAAAGACCCTGTGTATATTTATAAAAGTGACTCCCCCCAACCAATCGGCATAGAAAACCTAGCAGGGCCCACTGGGAAATAAAGAAAAAATAAGTAGATTACAATCAAAGAGAACTCATAATAACTTATAAATTCGAAAAAGCACTATTACAAAATCCTCTCTATTAATTCTGCAGTGTTTTAAATTCATGTAAATTACCTTTAATAAGACTGAAAATTGAATTGACTCAGTAATCTGAGCAGATGTAGAGAATGACCAATGCAGTAGAATATATAATCCTTCTATAGTTCATTTTGTTGTCTATAATTTATGAGAATTTCTACTTCTTCTAAGGAAAGATTACATTACTATTCATTCTGCATATTTACAAATAATATAAGTTCCTACATTATGGAAATTAGATAACAAAGGAGATTTTGATGTATCTAAACATGCAAATGAGGCATCCTCATGGATGATACAGTATGTAATGAAATTTCACTATTATTAATTTTGCAGTATTAAAAACTCATCTTAATGAGTGTGAAGTAAAGTAAGATGATTTTGCTTAATCACAACTAGCAGATGCTAGCTTCTTAATATACAATATACTAGATTGTCGAACGAACAAATACTATATAAGTAAATCAAATATAGCCTTTAAATTAGATACACATCTGAAATGTGTTATACTACAGATGGTATCAGAGGATGGCCAAACATTGTATTATTCTGATCATTATTGAAGGTTTCTATTAACGAAGGACTTAGCTCAAAGCTCATAATCAAATCCTGATCACTAATTCCTTTCACATTGAAAAGTTAATCATGCAAGCTTTTACATTCAACAGAGGCTTGTTTTTGGAATGGTTTATTCGATGTGGCAGTTTCTTTCAGATTGAATAAGTTCCGTAGATGGTATTGGATATAGATCAAACCAACTTTGATAGATAGTCACACGAATTTTAATCAGCATTTTTAAAATTGATGTTAAATGTTAAATACCTGATTGCATTTAAAGCCATTTCTGTCCAGGTGTATTTCTAATGCTAATCTAGCTGCATCAACAGAATTTTTTATATATACTGCATATTATTGCTTTATTTTGACCATTTTTCATTATCTAAAAACTATTCAAATTACGAATTGTACTGAAGATTCAATTGAATCTCGAAATCATTCATTCTTGGAGAGTAATTTTTTATTCGATAAAAAAATTGAACAAGTACTTTCTAAGGACTCGTTACACTGATAAAGACTGTTAAAGATATATGATCTCAGAATCTGTGGCCCAAAAAAACTAAAATGAAAATTTTATTACTCATAATTTTCTCAATGAAATAATAAAGAATAACTAATGGATCTAAATATTCATCAACCACATTTCATTTAAATATATTTTATTTTCAATAAGTTATTTTATGTCATTTAAATGCGTTTTTTCTATAACTTTAAAATCATCTAGATAAGACCTAAGGAAGTACCAGTGCGCTGTAGTTATCACTGAGCTATTTCTGGAAACCAATGTCCTATTTGAACCAAGACGCACTCTCCCAATTCCCAGAAACAATGATACCTTATTCCGAATTTAAAAATGTGGAATAACAATCAAATGATTCAAAATAAAAAAGTAATCAATTTAATTATTCATTCAATAGTTCTTTGTTATGCTTATTTCATGTCCAAGGTCTAAAAAAAACAAGTCTGACTGTATTATTTAGAATATTGTATCACGAATGAATAATATAAATCCATGTTCTTTCAGATTATAAAAAATATCTTGAACTATTCAAGAATTCGATTTTCGAAAGATTGAACTCATGATGAAGTGATAACATAAAAATCCAGTAAAACAAGGGTCTATGAAGAAGGAATATCAATGTTGAATTATAAATTAACCTGATAATACATCATTCTCGAGGGTTTTGATCTCAAACGTTGAATTCAAAACAACATAACAATGTTGGGAATTTTTAAGACGTAGAATGAACGGCAGACATATTTGTAAAATGAATACTGAATATAATAAATTTAAAGTTCACTCACCGAAGATGAAACCAACGGTACAATAACATGCGTAGCTAAAAATATCCATTTTCAGGAAGAAATAGACGAATAACAAAAGTATAAGATCGCAATAACACAAGGGATATACAAAGGTTTGACGTTCTTCCACGATCAGCTGTTTTACTTCAAAGTACTTCAGACAAGGAAAGAAATCGTCAAACCAAAACAAATGAATAGGAAACATAGATATAACCTGAATTTAAAGTTTAGTTTTTAAGAACTTACCTAAATTTTTTAAGTGATTAACATTATCTGAGATATACCTTATCTCTAAGCAAATAATTCCAAAATGCAGCACTATCTCAACAATTCGATTAGCTAGCTCAGATCTGACAGTGCAGACTTGAGCCAAACAAAACAACACTGGTTAGAATGAGAATGTCAATCTAGTCGATTGAAGTGAAAAGTATAGCTCGTACCCTTGGCAACGACTCATTTTAGCAACGAATGGAAAGGGAGAAATTTGTTTATTGAAGTTTGATTGGACCTTTTGGCACTATACTTCTCTCTTCCAACGTCGAAAATCGCTAGCAACACTAACATGCTACTTCCATGAAATAGCCGACGAGAATTGCAACGCGACTATGGAGAATTCATCAAAACAAAAACAACGGATTTCCTGACGGTGTTGCCAAATCACAAAGATAACAAATATTAAAAATTAAGGATAGATTTTTCGAGAACCTATAATTGCTTGCATTTTGCGCTACATGTTTTGCATAATATAATGATAATCATTATTCTGTGAAATAAATTTAATCATGATTGGTTTATCGTTCATCGAACTTGACTTTCATAAGGGAAGGATTTGATATCACAGATAAATAACTTGTCACATGTCGAAATATAATATATATAAATTTTTTTCGAAACCTGTTGAAAAAGGAGAAACGTCTGAGATCAAACACTATTACACTATTACACTATTATGTTCCTTTTAATTTGGCTGTGAGTTAATGAATAGATGACATTACTATAGTTAAGATTTACAATATCATCTCATCGAAAAATAAAATGTAAAGAAAAAACAGTTTCACAATGCTGTCTTCACCTGCAAAAAGGTGTGACATCTCACATATAACTAAGTTAGTCATTTTAGTTAGTATATATGGCAGCACATATTCTACAACTTCGTTATAAATTATTACCTAATTGGTTACCGACCAACATTTATAAATAAGAATTTCGATCATTAGAAACTGGAATTTCGAGACGTGTTGCGCTCGGCATTTCGAGAGGATGCTAGTTCACTCCCTACAAAATTCGAGAATCACAAATTTTTCCGCCCGGGATCACAGTGGTCGACTGAATTTTTGCAATTGCTATTGAGAAATAATTCATGAACTCCTAGACTTTTTAGAGAAGTAATATGGACGATGAAGTCGGCATCACCAGTGACAGGATATATAATAGTCATAATGAGAATTTTGAAATTTGAAGATTTACTACTCTACAAGAGAGCCAGTCACAATTTAGAAGCGTTGAAACAGAATTTTATAGAAACCTTGTAATATTCATATTTTCAATGCCCGCTGTAGTATTTCTCGGCGATGTAATTCATTCATTGAACACAATGGCCATACTTTTGAATACTTGTGATTAAATTATTTCCCCTCGTTTCAGAGCGGTAGAACTTCGTCTTTATTTTCGTTGAGGATTTTCGTATGGAGGTTTTTTTTTCGTTTGATAAAAGCTCAATGTTATTGTTCTTATTTTTTATTATAATATACTCACTTTAAATGATTCTTTTTGTAGTAATTCTGAATGGAATATTGGCAATGCAACATTCATAAATACATATTAATGTTAGTCATGTACCTAAGTGAAAATATAAAATCCGAACAATAGTTCTTAGTTGTTATAGATTTTGTATTGACACATTCTTTGCCGTATTTGAGCTGATGTTGTGGAGACTCATCTGTCGAATAACCGAATTCTTCTGTTATCTTTGAAACCGCATCAAAGCCTTGTACGGTATATTAATTTATTTTCTCTAAAGAAAGTGTCGATAGAATGTCAAACTCATAACTGATAATAATATAACCGTGATATCCGCGAATGAAAAATTTCTCAAAATTCGTAAAACTTTGAATCACACGAAAATGGAGAGAGTTATCGGAAATATGTTTGCTCCACTAAACTGGCCCCTGAAAAAATCATCGAAAGGGGGCGGGCTTTCTTTTATGTATACTATTTCACATAGGAGTCGTACTTAAACATCGAAATCAACTAACCCTCACACTGAAGAATGAGATATCCTAGGTTTCATTTTTACAGAAAATGACTTATGTTTGTATAGTATTTTGAAACGAACATTGGTAAACTTGTGGTTAGTTAGGTAAGAAACATGATTGTAAGGAGTTTTTTGCAGTTTAAGTATAATGCAGAAAACGATGAAATTACCTGACAAATATCAGGAATAATATCAGAAAACAAATAAGTTAGCCTTTCAATCATTGAACTCATATAATAAAGAAAAATTTTGAAACGAAAATAGTAAGCGAGGCACATCCGAACAACCTGTTTTGAAATTTCGACTCTCCTCACGCAAAGTATCCCTGCATCGTCAAGCATTACCCATTTCAGCAGTAAGCGGTGATAAGCAACAATATGAGCATGGTTCATTATTTAATCGTAAACATCAATCATTATTATTAATTTAGAGAATTGTTTTTCAAACAAATTCTACCCAATCACAATGAAATTTGTGAATATTATCATATCAAGATTTTGGGTAATTCTTTTACTATGGTCGTTTAGATTATAGAATCATTTTCAGGAGAAAAAACTTAGTTTTAATGATAAGCTGTTAGTTGAGGAAACGGTGCTCTATTTGGCAATGTAGCGTAGGCGCTCTTTCCATCGTCCGGGAACGATTGCCTCCAAAGGTCGACGAACAGCCGGAGTAAACCAGAGCCCCAGACCAGACTGAACCGAAAGAAAAAAAAAGCAAAAAATTACCCGACCAAAACAAAGAAATCGTACCTATGAAGAAGCGACTTCGATCATAAGATGATTATATTTATAATATCCACACAGGAAGTTATCGTTATCAGTTAATCAGTTGAATATCTATCGATTCTTAATTGCAATTGCCCAATTTGAAATTATGTGTAATTATTCTCAGTGAAATTATTCTTTTTGAACTTGTAGTAACTTGTAAATGGGTAGCCAAATTTTGTTTTTCTACCACAGCTGGATTTTTTCTTGAAGAACCCATCGTCGCAAACATTCAAGCTAGCTTTTTTGGTTCAAGATATATTGAATACATCGATTTGTTGAAGTTACATTCAAATGATTTTGACATTCAAGATTCAAACATACGATTTATTAAATGTAAATCATTGGTGATTTTTTCTCTTTTCAAACTGATAAGGGAATGTAGAAAGCAGAAAGGGATACGACGTTTAAAATACGCTCACAGAAGACTAAATAACAGGAGCTAAAAATTCATAAAACCCATTAACATAAAAAATATAATATTCCGAAATAGCAGAAGAGTAAATACTTAAAAACCAAAAGAAGATGAAGTCGTTCATTTCCAAGGGATAGAATAGGTGGTGATAACAGATGATAATAAAACAACACTAACGAATATGTAATAATAATGAAATTAAACTAAAAGTCCACATTCTTCGTTGAGGTTTTTTTCGAACCTGTTGACAAAGCTCAAGCACTACAACATCCTCATCATCTTCGTGGTGTATTAACGCACATAAATTGAGTGCCAATTTTTAACAAATGGAATAAGAAACAACCTTCAACTAACACTGTGTAAAATTTACCGCAATATAAACATTCACAGACAGAAAAGTCTTTAGAATCGCTTTCGTTTGCTTTTTATTTATGGCGCTGTTTGACTAGTTTTTATACTAACGTTGTTTCTGTTGACACAACAGAATCATTCATTTCGACTTCTGCAAGCTCTTTTCAACGGGGAGGCTATGCTATCATTTGTTATCCAAGAACACGCAAGAGTCGCAGGATTAGTTTTCTCAAATCATATCTTTTTAGTTGGTGTGTTTACTATAATAGCACCTCATCAAAGTATATCATTCAAACCGAGAGGTATATTTTTCCTAAACTACTTAGTCTAACAATACATTTTTTAATTTTTTTCTCAAAATTCCAATTCATTCATCCATATACTCTCCTTCTACAATGATACAATCATTTAAATGTTTCTCTAATTTCTATATCTTTCTCGGTGAACGATCTTTGTTTTTTAAATAGGCGTTAGTTTAGACAATAACCTGTTCGTCCGAGCCAAATTTCTTTTCTTGGAGCATCTTTTTCAAACCAACAAAGAGCCAGTAACCGCTGGATGCCAGATCTGGTGAATAGGGTGAGTGCGGCAACAATTCCAATCGTAAATCGTTAATTTTTGAATTGTTTTTACAGATTTGTGGATTTGTGCATTGTTTTGAAAAAACAATGCTTTTTCTTTACCATATGGGGCCATTTGCGCTCAAAGTCGTCACTCATTCGAACAAGTAAGGGTATATAATAGTCACTGTTGATTGTCTAGTCTTCTTAACCTAACCTTCCCAGACAATTAATGGTTTTTTGGACGGTTTTCACCCTTCCCTCTCCATTCAGCAGATGTTCTTCACCACTCTGGCTTGTAGTGATGGATAAATGGTTCACCTTTGGTCACATATCGACGCAAAAAAATTTTTTTATAGCGCTTCGAAAACTCCAAACAACGCTCAGATTTGTCAATTCGTTGTTGTTTTCATTCCTCTGTGAGCAAATGCAGCACCCACTTCGAACAAAAATTTTTCTTGTTTTGAATACGGTGCATTTTAATATCTTTAGGATGTCAGCTAACTCCTGCAATCTCACTTTGCGATCACCCGTAATAATTTTCAACACTTTTTCGATATTTTCTGGCGTAATCACCTATTTTGGCCTTCCAGAGCATTTTGCATCATCGGTGGTCTTACGACCACGTTTGAAATCGGCATACCTTCGGCAAATGGTTGTTTTCGACGGAGTGTTTTCCCGGTAACACTTTCTAACCATTCCTGGGCTTGTGCGTTATTTTTATCCATCAATCAGCAGTGTTTAATTAAGACTGGAAACTCGTTTTGATTAATTGTTTAGAAATTCACAAAAGTAGCGTCACTTCAACGTCAATATCTCGAAATCTCTTGAATGAAATATCGACACGTTTCATCTAAAAGTTGGTACTACCTGAAACAACAGCGCATTCGATATTTCTTGCGCCACCTATTTGTTAGTCTTGTTAAACCATGTATTGATTTCAAATGTTTATCTTCCGTTCACTGTTCACCTCTTCAGTTGAAAGTCCAATGTCTTTTATGTCGGCTGGAAGAAATTCGTTGTCATCTGATGAATAGGCCGGGAAGAACCTATAATATAGACGCCTACGTCCCCTCGCTCGAATATTCAGTATCTTTATTTCTGGGTCCACCTTAAAGCAGATACGGAGGATGTCTTTCAAGTTTTGCATATAGAGCTAGAATGAATCAATTCAGAGCTTTTAAAGACTTTATTGTTTTTCGAAGTATTCTCCGCAAAGATTAATACACTTCTGCATTTGTTCGAACCAATTCTGAAAGCAGTTATTCCAATCGTTTGCTACTACATTCAAAATGGCCATCTGGAAGGCATCAATAGATTCTTCTGAAAACTGAAACCTTTTACCACGCAGTCCATTCTTGATTTTGGGAAAAGGGAAGTATCCCAGTAGGGGTGGATTCTACAAAATAATTATATATTAAGTTGTGGCATTATTTTGATGAGATCTATTAGATCTCGAGTCATTGATACCGTATTGTACGACATCCATTATACAGTAGACTTTCGATAATGTAAACTCCAAAAATTCGGGGCTGTCCGCTCCTTGACATGTTCACACCAATGAAGGTATGAATCAAATAAAAAACACTTTTACATATTCTTTAATTTTTTATCAGGGATGTTCATACATAGACTCATACATTGTGACATCATCAGTTTGTATACATACATATGTATTTATTTGAAAAATGGAGTTATTTTAGTTTGAATTTTTTTATGCTAATTTGCTATGACTGCATCTTCCTGAATTCATTTTCTTGTTCTGCCCATTGTGAAACAATTTTTATAGCTACAATAGCTTCGGAGTAGGAAAGTTTTTGTTGTGATGTGATCAAATCTTTATAGTCCTTATCTTCAGAAATATCATTCTTCTCATCAGCTCCCAGGACATTCTCATTATTTGAATCTTAATTCCATATTTTAACATCTTCTATTGTATACTCAGAGTGTGCAAAAGTATGTAATAAGTCAAGAGTATCGTTAATTACGGTTTCGGGTACAAATTTCACAAAGCCTAGCTAAAGGTAAATCTTCATGAGCTTCATTGTTTTTTTTGCCAACTACTATCGTTGCCCTTTCTAGTCGTTCTTAAGCCTTGTCTTTCACCTTTGAATATAAAGAGCTAGCAAGCTTTTTCTGTAATAAAGTTTAGTAAGTCTCAACGTATTCTGATCCATAGGTTGAATAAGGGGTGTGACATTAGGTGGCATAAACTTGACAAAAATATCACCGTCAGGTGTTTTTAATCCATATGCTGATGGAAGGGATGGAGCAATATATAATAGAATAATGGCGTTGATATGATGGTTTTCATTTTTCGAGAAAGTTTAATCTGCAAATATTTTTGTTCGCTAAATTATAAGGTCGAAAATATATCTGAAAAACTTACCTCAATGATTGCTGAAAGAACCACTTTTCAAAACTTTGTTTGGCCAGCCATGCATTTTAGTATATTTGTAGATTATTTGAAACATCTAGGTGACTTTTCTGTCCCGAATGTCAACGTTGTTAACCTGATGCATTGACACATCCTATGAAAGTTATTCGTTGCTTTGCTGATTTCATACCAGGGGCAGTATTTTTAGAAATCGAAACAAAGGTTTTATCAGGTAGAAGTTTCTAATATGAACCAGTCTCATCTGCGATGCATATCATATCAGAGTACATAAAAAATGCAGGAAATAAAACAAAAGCAGTATGGTCTGTTATAAACCGGAAAACAAAAGATAGATCTGACTATAATACGTCATCAGTACCTGGCTGAAACGTTCAATAATTATTTCGTTGATGCAGCTCAAAAAGACTTAAAGACTATCAAATATGAAAAATCATCTATGTATCTACTCGAGATTTGCCCGCAAGAGATAGATAAGGTGGTGAAGGACATGAATTCTAAAAGCTCACGAGACTACTATGGGTTTTCTATAGATTTGTTGAAGTCCGTGATATGTCACATATCTAAACCCATAAGTAAGATAGTAAACAAATGTTTCGAAGAGGGAGTATTCCCGGAAAAACTGAAAGAGCAAGAGTGGTGCCGATCCATAAGAAAAACTCAAAGGATGAATGTGGAAATTAATTTTGCCGTCAATCTCAAAAATTGTAAAATCGATAACAAAAAATCGACTATTGAGTTTCATTAATAGTAAATCCATTCTGTGCAAAAATCAACATGGCTTCAGGAAGAACAAGTCTACGATAACAGCAATGATTGAAATAATTGAGAATATTCTGGGTTCATTCGATGAGGAGAAAGAGGCGGTACTCACCTGCTCAGACTTGGCAAAGGCTTTGGATTGTATAAATCATTCGAAACTTTTGGACAAGTTACATTGCCTAGGTTTCAGAGGACCAGTTCATCGTCTTATTCAGTCATATTCGCAAAACAGACTCCAGGTACAACCAAAAGTCAGAAAAGAGAACCATAAAATCCGGGGTACCCCAAGGATCCATACTAGGACCTATCTTGTTTATCATTTATATCAACGACTTACTTAAAAGTATCAAAACGGCCCTTCCATTCATTTTTGCGGACGATACAAGCTTGCCGTGCACTGAAAAAGAAAGCACTGAAATTGAAGACAGTTCCCGTGAAGCAGTGGAGGAGGCAAATACCAGGTTCCAGGTGAATGAGATGGTGCTAAATCTCAGAGCTTACTTTTTACAACAAAACATACAACTGAGCCCAAGCAGTTAAGTTTATTAGGGTTCACAATTGATAATTCGCTCTCATGGTCTAGCTATATCAACAATATGAATGGAAAACTCACGATCCGAAGAATAAAACAACTCTTGGGAACTCAGGAGGCCCTGTTAACGTACTCTGCAAATTTTCATAGCGTTGCAATTTATGGGGTTCCTTCCCTAATGCCCATCAAGTTTCCCTGAAACTCCACACAATACCCTCTACGGGTATTGTGTGGAGTTCCATGGACTACAAGTTGTCGGGAGATATTTAAAAATCTTTGAATTTCAAATGCTCATGCAAATGTAGAGGTTTGCTTTTGAGCATTTTTTGCGAAAGTGGAAAGTCTCGTTCTCTTTGCATCGAAAACCTTTTGTAGAGTTTGCTTTCCATCAAAGGATATTCAGCTTATTTCAGAGAACACTTCTTAATCTTGCTTGGTTTCAAACTCTGATCTTCCGAAAATTTTCTTTTTCTATTTCTAAAGGAGCATATAATGGATTTGGCGACACGTAACTTTTTGAAAAAGTAAAGACACTGGCACTCTTTCTGAGATCTTTTATAATTAAAGATATTTTCATAAAGGGTCGAAAAATTTTTTGTTGTTTTAGCCATTATTTCATCAGTAAAATGAATTCCCAAACACTGAGCCAATCTGTCTAACAAACAACGAGTACATGGCATGTGTATTTAATAGAGTTCATCCCCGTACTACTGCAGGTCTGAACAAGTTAATTCCTGTTCACATAAAGATGCCGATTAATCACCCTACATAGCGTTAACGCAAAAGATTCTGTGTTCACGTTATTGAATCGTTCACAGTTACGCAAATTCACATTAACGTGAGTCTACTGTAACACAATAATAAGGACCAACGAGGAACGAAACCGAATACCAAAGTTCAGGCGTACTAAATTGACGTAAATAAAGATTCGTTGTTATACATATTCATCAGATATTTATGTTTTATTGATTGAGGAGACGTGTATTTCCTTGATAAGATATTTATTTAATTATATACGCGGAAATAATAAAGTTCAATGAACGTAAATAATATGAATAAACAGCAATATTCTATTCGGTACGATGATGTTTCACTCAACAAAAATTTTAATCTTATCGATCGAAATGAACTTTTGATATCAGCTTCGTATTTGGCAGTATGAATAATTCTATATGCCACAAAGATCAAATGTTTTATATACAAAAGCAATTTATCTGAAAATAAAAGAAAAAAAATATATATATATATATATATATATATATATATATATATATATATATATATATATATATATATATATATATATATATATATATAAACTTGAGACCAGAAGACTTATTCAAAAATCCGTAGATCAATGAATAATCCCTCCTGACAAGAGTTAGTTCCCAAATCTGCCCGCCATGCACGCAGCCCCCAAGCGCCGCAATAGTGCAACTAAGCAGGATGCCGAGAAACGAAGCGGCAGACTGCAGTTTCGCCCTTATTAGGAGCTCATCAGTGTCGCATATCGCTTCTCAGCATCCTACCAAGCTTCATCGAGGTACCCTATCAATTCCAGAAAGGACGCACCTCGTACCTACGTATGATAGTCGCCGTCTATGGACCGACACGGCGAACCCGCTACCGGACTTCGAGAAAGATATTGTGGCGCTTGGGGGCTGCGTGCATGTTGGGCAGATTTGGGAACTAGCTCTTGTCAGAAGGGATTATTCATTGATCTACGGATTTTTGAATAATTCTTCTTGTCTCAAGTTTACATATGTAGACTCCTCGCGAAGTTTATCGCGGAAGATATTCGTCCCACCAAATATTTACCGACGGGAGGTTTATGTCGGAAACAGAGGAAAAGAGCACTATTCCAGCGGGATTATTTCGCTCGTTTTCTACCGTTGATGTGATTCACGGAACGGCGAAAGATGTCTCCCAAATATTTGGAATTTTTAACGTTTCCACTTCTGTTTGTTATTGTTCGTATCTTTCTCGAAGGCTGCGTGCATGGCGGGCAGGTTTGGGAACTAGCTCTTGTCAGGAGGGATTATTCATTGATCTACGAATTTTTGAATAATTCTTCTTGTCTCAAGTTTACATATGTAAACTCCTCGCGAAGTTTATCGCGGAAGATATTTGTCCCATATATATATATATATATAATATATATATGTGGAATTGCTCGGATTCGATTTCTGATTCGAGGAGTAGCAACTTTTCCGAATTTTTCATCCCCGTAACTTCAATCCCCTATCGGAGGTGAGCACAACCCCCGAATTTTGAAAATGGATGAGGAGTATTGCGATACTTCATTTTGAAGATCTTATCGAGTACTATCTGACCCTAAATTTTCGCTTCAAAATATTTATCGTTAACGAAATGGCAACTAAAAAAGTGGAAGACTACTTTTTTATTTTTTAGAAATAACGACTTTGCGCGATTCACAGCGGCTTTATTTAACGAACGACATCCTGAAAAAAATGTATCCGCTGTTTACGTTGTGAAACTGGTTTCTAAACTTGACGCTACTAGTTCAGTCGGCAACAAAAAGAGGGTGTATGAAGGAGACGAAGCGGGGGAAGTGGCTATCTTAGGTCACGCAGCAATGGATCCGACCCTTGGTACTAGGAAATTGTCCAATGTGTCTGGTGTTTCACGCAAAACGATCAAGAGAATTTTAAGAAAACATAAGTTTCATCCTTTTAAGATACGATTGGTTCAGGAACTGAATGAGGATGATTGTGATCGCCGGCTCATGTTTTGTGAAGTGGTCAGTGAAATTATTAACAATAATCCAAACTACATGTTCAATATCGGGTTTTCGGATGAGTGTTCATTGGACCTTAACGGCACTGTAAACTGAAATAACTGTCGGTACTGGTCAGATGAAAATCAGAGATTATTTCGATAATAGCATACTCAGCATCCCCAAAAGTTAAATGTTTGGGCGGGTATATATGGAAATCACATCATCTGCCCTTTTTTATACCCGGTAATATCACTGGCCAAATTTATTTCGAACTATTACAAAAGGATATTTATCTAGCCCTCGTGAAAGTATTGGAGAATGAAGAAGACCATGAACGATCATTTTTCAACAAGATGGCGCACCACCTCATTTCTTCAACCTGTGTTGATGAAAATTTTCCTCAGGCCTGGATTGGAGGAAGATGATATATTTAGTGGTCACCCAGATCACCTGATCTGGCGCCACTGGACTTTTTCTATGGGGTCACCTGAAATCTATGATTCACGCTACCCAACCTGAGTCAATGGATGATTTGCGAATTTGGATCATTAATGAATGCCGTCAAATTGAAACAGAAATTTTGAGTAATATGAACGATTTGAGCAAAACCCATTTTACTACACGGAAGTGAATGCACTTAATAAACTCATCATAAAAGTAAGTAGTCTTCCACTTTTTGAGCTGCCATTACGTTAACGATAAAAATTTTGAAGCAAATAATTAGGGTCAGATGGTACTCGATAAGATCTTCAAAATGAATTATATATATATATATATATATATATATATATATATATATATATATATATATATATATATATATATATATATATATATATCCTATGCTTGGCAACTTCAACCCCAAAATTTTCATTTTCGAATAGGGAAAAGGGTCGTCTGATACCTCTTTTATGTAAAGATCCATTAAGTCGATTTAGTTTACGAGAGTTAATGATTCTGTTGATCTGGAATGGAAAATAGGGAGCACAAAAGAAGTCGTTAGGTGCCAAATCGGGTCTATAAGGTGGATGGCCCATTAATTCAATGTTTTGGGTGTTCAAATACTCCATCATATACTCTGATGTGTATGAGCTTGCATTGTCATGATGCGGAATAATTTTAGTTCTTAGATTTTCACAAATTATCAGACACTTGCGGCAAACAAATGGCTGCATACCATTCAAAATTGACCGTACTATGTTACTTTAATGCTTTGGTGGCGACATGTCCGGTTTTCCTGAAAAAACAGGCGGCCATTTGCTTTGAAGTGGATCGTGCACAACTTTGTTGAGTTTGGCTCGCCTTGAAAGATACCATGTTGTCGACTGTTCAGTTTCGGGCTCGTATGCATATATCCAAGATTCCTCGTCTTCGTCTTTTGAAGCACTGCGGTCGAATGTTTTCAACATTTCTTTGCACCAAACGATACAAGCCTTCTTTTGAGCTGTTATTAAGTTATGTGGGATCCAACGCGAACAAATATTTTTGACAGCCAAATGTTAATGCAATATTCAAATTCAAATCGTTTTTTAATGATGTGCTCGGGAACTTAGCCAATCTACACAAGTGAACCTACAGCTTATAGTGGATTCCGAACCTAGACCGTGCAATGATAACTGCCACCACAAGGATTAAAAGTTATCTAGTCCAGGAAGTTTATGCCCTCTATAGGCATAGAAGCATACAACACCTATACCTTCCCCGGAATCGAGCCGGCAGCCGCTCGTGTGCAAACTGGGAAACGTTCCCACCTGGCCACGGGTGGTGGTTAATGCAATATACAATGTGCGCTGCTGGAACCAATGTTTAGGGTTATCTCAATCTCACGGTAAGTCGCATGATGATCATTGTGTATCATTTCACGCACTGCATCGATAGTTTGTGGTAAAACAACTGATTTTGGACGACCTTCACGAAGTTCGTTACTGAGTAAAGCACGGCACCGAAATAATTCGTTATACCAGCGTTTCACAGTGGCCAAGTGTGGAGCTTCATCGCCAAAAGTTGAAACAAGTCGAAAATCGAAGAAAATCATCGCCCGAAAATGTTCACATGTTAATTCCATTTTTTATTCGTGTTGGATTTTTCAAATGACTATAATCAAAACGAAACTCACTCGTACGTCAAAGTGTTATAAGTACGTTTAGGTTTGACCGCCTGAGTAGCGGCACGGTTAGTGCGTAAGCATGTTGGACTTGCTAAGACCAGGTGCTCGATTCGAATCCGAGTTCAAGTCATGGATGTTGTCCTTGAACAAAAAAGTGAAAATTCACAAAAATTTATATAAAGATTGCATGGATAACCTAAAAGTTAAGTCCATAACCACTGAAGACCAGATAACTTGTAATCCTGAGAGGTGGCAGTTATCATAGCACAGTCTAGGAGTTCCTTTGAGCACCCCCATGTTCGGCATGTCCTACTGCGGCGTTAGGTGCACTGTTATGGGTCGAGCTGCTTATGGGCTAAGGCGGGGGACACTCTAGTGATTGATGCAAGGCATACCTTGTTATCTGAAGCTATTAACAGTGACCACATCCTCTGTATGAACTCGGATAGAACCACACCGAGGTACCATTTCGGTCATTAGATAGAATCCCATCCAGACCAGAGTGGGAGGAAGGGAAGGATTCCTTGCCAGATGGATAGTACATCTGGTACATGGATGGCTAGAAGATTGATCAGGCAGCAGAGTTTACTGCCGGAAAATGGAAGGGGTTTCTACCTCTCATAATATAATCATACAACTGTTTTTCAATCGGGGACCATGGTGATACTTGGCAGTGCTCAAAAGCTGGCAGAACTGGGTACAACTAACGAGTGGATCATAATCTGCTCCTACAGTCGGGCTGCAGGTAGAGCCCTGGGCACATAGGGTTACTTATAAGGAGGTCTGGAAGTGCGTGTAGGCACTGGAACAACTGACGATAAACATATTCGTCTTCTGGGTTCTGGGTCACACCGGGTTCAGAGGAAATGAAATTGCGGATAGGTTGCCTGTCTAGGAGCTAAGAATACTCTAAAATGACGAGGGTCCGTGTTCGGTGTGGTTGAGAGTGGATAGTTTAAATAAAAAAAATAAACTAAAATAATAAAAACAGAGGTTGCGAAAGAAAAGTTTATTAGTACATATCATTATACTTGATCAGATAAATGGAGATATTTTAAGGTAGTCGTGTATGAAATACGTAATAGATTGGTTTTTGGTGAGATAAACTACAAGGTGTTGAACTATTTCAATAAGTGTTCGAAATGTTGCCCGTTTCTTTGTAGACACAACTCAATCCTTTAGAGAAAAGACCGTTGAACTCTCGACAACATTTGCGGATTAACTGACTGAAAGGCGTCGACTATTCTCTGTCTCATATCCAACTGTGTTCTAGAAAGAATCTGGTAAACGATGCTCTTAATATAACCCCGCAAGGAAAAAATCTACACTTGTAAGGTCAGGAGACCTAGCTGGCCATCTAACAGGACCACCACGTCCTATACATTCGTTTGGAAATAATGCTCCCTAACCTGATGTGAGTAATGTGCCGGTGCTCCATCCTGTTGAAACCACAAATCTTGTCTTATATGCTCTGGTACATCGGCAAGTAACATTGGTAGATGATTTAGCAGAAAATCTAAATACATTTGACTATTGAGGTGCCCGTAGAAAAAGTGCGGCCCAATTAGATATCCATCTACTATAGCGGCCCATACATTCAAAGACCAACGATGTTGGTGATCTATTTATCTCATGAGGTGTGGATTTTCCGTGGCGAAATAACGAAAGTTGTGCCTGTTAACAAGCTTATTCTTGTGGAAAGTTGCCTCGTCCAAGAAAAGAACTCTGCTAAACATATTTGGATTTTCCGCTACTTTGTCACTTGCCTAATTGCAAAAATTGATTCCGTTTTCATAGTCTTGATTGTTCAGTTCCTGGTGCAGCTGTACATATGCATGAAATTCATTCACTTTCAAGATTCTCTGGACGGAAGTTTGACTTATATCTGTTAACTGAGAAATCTCTCTTTGACTTTTATAAGGGTCCTCTGTCACTGTCAACAAATCTGATAACTGGTTGTCTTCTGCTCTAGCAGTTGTTCGTTTTACATGTTTTTGGTAAGCCATATTACCCGTTTCGATAAATCTAATTAGAAGTTTTTCAAAGCATCTTGCATCAGGATGCCTCTTATCAGGAAACCTTTGTGCATAAACTCTACTTGCCATCAAAAAATTTCTATCACACTCGACTAGAATAAAAATCATATCAACCATTTCTTCTTTGGAGAACTTCATGGCAATCAATTGAGAAAATTGGGTTCAAACCTGACTTTAACTATGTTTAATAACGAAACACTGAAAAGTTCACCCTGTAAAATGCAGAAAATGATATGTCTGGACACCTGATAGAAGGCACAAATAAAAAAATTTCAACGCATACCTCGATTCCCGTTTTAATTAAATTGATACGGTTTGTAGATTTTTCATCAAACATTTTTACAAATAATCGAATATTTCGAAAATGATCGAAGATGAAGATAAGGTTACTTCTGCAAAAATATGGCACAATATTTTATGTGTTGACATGAATAATAAAATACAGGATGTTCCATTTGAAAAAATCAAGATATGATATTTTTGAAATTACAATATCCTATAATTATTTTGAGTCACTCCTGTATAAAATGAGGATAATCTATTTCAATTCATCAATAAAACTATCATTGGGCAATAAGAAAACGAAAGGAAAAAAGTATTCATCATCTCTAGCCGAAGAAGCATGCGATGATGTGAGAGCCTATTATTGTTATATATAATTATTACTTAAAGACATTATAGAAGAGTTTAGGACGCTCTTGAATCTTCAACAAAAAAGTGGTCTTCCAATTCCAGAAACCTCTCAATATTTTTTCATAGAAAATTGGGACACCCTGTTTACTTCAAAATAAATTGCTGAAGTAGATTCTTACTTTCTAAATACAAAACCGTTCTAACAAAAATGAAATCTTCAAGAGTGTACGAGCTACAGAGCACCGCGCCACTGGTGAATCACCCAGTATAATTATTGAAGATACGTAGATTGACTTTTAAATTTTGCACCTGACAGAAAAATTAGTAACTTACGGAAATAAATGGCTTTATTGTATTTCAAGATAATCTCCATGAAGATCGATACACTTTTGCATGCGCTTGAACCAATTTTCGAACCATTTTTGCCATTCCGAATCAGATACCCCCCAAACATGGTTTTGGAAGAATTCAACTGACTTTTTCGTCGTCGGAAATTGTGTCTCACGAAGTATTTTCTTAATGTGCGCAAACAAAAAGAAGTCGTTAGGTGCCAAATCGGGACTATAAGGTGGATGGCCCATCGATTCAACATATGCTCTGCTGTCTGTGAGCTTGTATTGTCTAGATGGAGAATAATTTTAGTTCTTCGATTTTATTTCTTCAAATCATCTATTCTGCCCCTCTGGCACTTTTACTATTGATAGTAATTTTATAACCTAAACGTACTTACAACACTTCGACGTAGAGTGAGTTTTGTTTTGTTTCTAGTCATTTGAAAAATTCGACTTGGACCAAAAATGGAATTAACATTTTCGTACGATTATTTTTTACGATTTTCGACGTGGATTAACTCGACAACAGTGTTGCGATCAACTTGCTTTGATTTTTGGTGATGAAGCTTCACACTTGGCTACTGTGAAACGCTGGTATAACAAGTTCTATCATTGCCGTGCTTCACTCAGTGGCGAACTTCGTGAAGGTCGTCCAAAATCAATTGTTTTGACACAAACCATCGATGCAGTGCGCGAAATTTTACACGATGATCGCCATGTGACTTACCGTAAGATTGAGACAACCCTAAACATTAGTTCCACCAGCATACATTTAATATTGCATGAACATTTGGTGGTCAAAAAGATTTATTTGCCTTGGATCCCACACAACTTAACAATTGCTCAAAAGAAGCTTGGTGTCGTTAGGTGCTAAGAAATGATGAAGAAATTCAACCGCGGTGCTTCAACGTTTACAAAATCGAATCTTGGATATATGTGTACAAGCCCGAACCTAAACAACATTCGACTGTATGGTATCCTTCAAACCCAACAAAGATTGTTCGTGCACGAAGCACTTCAAAGCAAATAGTCGCCTGTTTTTTCAGGAAAACCGGACATGTCGCCATTCAAATGACTATAAACCAAACAAAACTCACTCTACGTCTAAGTGTTGTAAGTACGTTTAGGTTATAAAATGTGCAAAATATACGACGCAGTTGTCGGCTGAGAGCTGTCAACAGTAAAATTGCCAGAGGGGCAAAATAGATGCATGAAACGGTCAATTCTGAATGGTATAGAATTATTTGTTTGCCGCAAGTGTTCAATGATTTGAGGAAATCAAATCGAAGCACAAAAATTATTCTGCATCATGACAATGCAAGCTCACATACATCAGCGCATAGGATGGAGTATTTGAACACCACAAAAACATTGAATTAATTGACCATCCACCTTATAGTTCCGATTTGGCACCTAACGACTTATTTTTGTTTGCGCAAATCAAGAAAAAACTGCGTGGGCAACGATTTTCTACGACAGAAGAGGCAGTTGAAGTCTTCCAAAACCATGTTTTGGGGATATCTCATTCGGAGTGTTTCGAAATTGATTTAAGCGTGAAAGTGTATCGATCTGCATAGAGAATACCTTGAAATACAATAAAGCCATTTTTTCCCGTAAGTTATTCGTTATTTTTGTCAGGCGCAAAATTTAAAAGGCAACCTACGTATCTATTTTTCTTTGATTCTGAATAAATTTCCAAGCTATGCATCTTGAAGAAAATACAACGAAAACATTTCCAGAAAAAGCTATTTGATAAAGAACTAAATTTCAGAAAACAGTCAATGGGGTAAGACTCTTGTTTCAAGAATACAATGCTACGCCACTGGTTGCAGTCTTCGAAATTTGCACTAATTATTAACATTGCTTCAGATTCTGTCTGAAAATTAGATGAGAATACTTTGGAAAATAATAAAGCTATTTTTTCTCTAAATTACTTGCTTTTTTTTTGTCAGGCGCAAAATTTAAAAAGCAATCTACGTAATATCTGCCTGATCGAATTTTTTGCCGGTGAGAATATTTAATTTTATTTTTACTTCTTCCCAAGTTAGTACGTCCTAAAGTATACGGACGAAAATTCCGAAGTAGAATTTTTGTAATTGGCATACGTAGTCACGGAAATCTTCATTATATACAGAAGGAGTCATAGTAACGTTAAATAACCTAATTCAGTCAAAGTAGGCATCAGTGTCAATAAAATGTCTAGAAGTTACATTCATCGAAAATTGAGATTTTAGTAATCAAGAAAACTTTATTGTCTTACCATGCTTAAAAGGAACGATCCCCTTGTATGTACCAGAAATTCTCTTCACCATATCGATTATGGAGTTCCTATCGTGGCTAACAAAAGTACGGATTATCGAACTACTACAAGCTCTTTTCATGGCCATGTTCCGGAAAATCCAGATGATTTTGACTGTGTAAGTGTAATGGTCCTGAGTAGTACCGAAGAAATATATTATTTGCTAGCTCACACATGAACCTTATTACACACAGGGTGTTACATAATAGTATGTCACAACTTGAAAAAAGTTCATATAAACATAGGTCCGCAAAAGCTTCGTTACGGAACTACAGGGTGTTGAAATTTCCGGAAAAAATTGTTTTTCCTTCAAAACTCTTGCAGTTTTTGAGATATTCAGCCCAAATTTGGAATGCAAGCTATTTTTTACACCTCCATCACGTCCTAAACTTTAACTAGACTCTACACGGTGTTTTATTTTCCGGAGCCATGTCTTCTTTCGCCCTTTCAAACTTTTCTTCAGAACGCCACTGCTCAAGATACAATCGATTTTCGTCATCTTCGTTCAATTTAGAAACTTTTTGACACTTTTAATTTTTCGTATCTGACCGTTCTCGAGCAAAAATTATTAAACGATTGTATGCATTCGCACTTAAAATTAAAAAAAATATATATATATATATATATATATATATATATATATATATATATATATATATATATATATATATATATATATATATATATATATATATATATATATTTTTTTTCACCGACAGTTGCGGGTAACTCCAATAACTACCGGGCTTTGTGGCCAAGGTAGTCATCTTAACATCTTGTGGCTCATTCATTGTTGAGAAAGCCGCGTACAATTCTGGTGGTGCTGAGAACAACTTCCCGCTGCGATCCAGTGACAACTGCTCTATCGAGACCCAATCTTTGGGTGTTTTGCAATAGATGCCCCTCCACGAGGCCGTTGACGGATATAATCATAGGCATAATTACAGTGGTGCTCAGCTCGTGAATTTGCTTCATTTCAATGGCCAGATCTCTGTACTTATCGATCTTCTCCGAATACGCCCTCGGTATATTATCATCAGCCGGTATCGTCACATCCAAGAGTACAGCTTTTTTCTCTTGCTTATAGAATGCAACGATATCCGGCCTATTGTGCGTTATGGGCCGATCACAGATTATAGTATTATCCCAGTATACTTTGTGCTCCTCATCTTCAAGGACAGTTTCAGGCGTATATTTGTAATTCGGTACTCTGTTCTTCAGAAGTCCGAGCTATCTCCTGGTGGTATATTTTGGCCAAGCTGTTGTGCCTGTTGAGGTAATCCTTGGGGGCCAAGATCGGGCATGAGGACGTGACATGCTGGATTGATTCCAGGCCCCTGGAGCAGCGGCGACATTGGTCTGAAGGGGTATTAAGCTTAGCGATATGCTTGTTATAGGCCCATGTTGGCAGAACCTGATCTTGTATGGCCAGCAGCCTGTCTTCAGTTTCCGGGTGTAAATAACCTGCCATAAGAAAGTTCACCGACTCACGCTTGTCAACGTTATCACTCTCAAGGACCCTGGGATAGCGGCCATGTAATTTCATCGCCTTCCACTCATTGATCCTTTCTTCAGGAGTGCGGCTTCCTAGTGTTACTTCGGCCCTCATCAGTTTCAAAGGAGTCACATCATCGAATGCACGGATGGATCTGTGAAACTACGTGTTACTTGCCGAGAAGTGCTTCCTTAGGCTAAGGATAATTTTATCGTGGGCGCTTTCTATGTTTGATATTCCTCTGCCTCCCTGGTCTCTTCTAAGGTAGAGTCGTTTCACCGACGCATGAGGGTGGTACATGCCATATTTTGTCAGCATCCCTCTAACTTCTTTATCTAAGTTCCGCAGCTCAGTCGTTGACCAGTTAACAACTCCGAACGAGTAGGTTATGCTCTATATATATATATATATATATATATATATATATATATATATATATATATATATATATATATATATATATATATAAAAAATTACTAGTAGGCTTTGATTTTTCATTTATTTATTTATTCTGACAGTTGCTAAAGTTGAACCACGAAAGCTGCACGAATTGTTTTTTAAATTAACGATTAGTTTTAAGACTTTTGAATTTATTGCTGTAACAAAATGGTTAATTTTACTAACGCCGAATTGACTAATATCCATTACATGTACGGTCTGGCTGACGGAAACACAACAGAAGCTAGGCGATTATATCAGGTGCGCTTTCCAAATCGAGTAACATCAGACAGGCGAACATTTTCAGATATCCACAGTAGGTTGAGGGGAAACTGGTACTTTTACTGCAAATAATCATTTAAATGGTGCAACTCAAACTATGAGAACTCCAGATATTGAGAAAGCTGTTTTGAATTGTATCGATTTTAGTCCTCGTGTGAGTACAAGAAAAATTGGCTACAGTTGAATATTTCACATGTTCTATTTTGGAGGATTCTCTACGACTTTTTATTGTACCCGTTTCATATTCAACGCGTCCAAACTCTACTTCCTCGAAATTTTCCTTCAAGACTGAATTTCTGCCGATGGTTCTTAGATAAAATAAGAGAAATTGCTCATTCTGATAGTGAAATAATGTTCACAAATTTTCACAATAATCATTAAAGGGCTGAGGAAAACCCCCATTTGACTGAAGAATCTCACCATCAAGAACAATTCTCACTAAATGTCTGGGTTGAAGTAATTGGAAATTATTTGATTGGGCCATTTTTTTGCCTAACAGACTAAACGGTCCCACTTATCTGCAATTTCTTGAGGGGGACTTACCTTTATTGCTCGAGGATGTGCCACTTTTGGTGAGAAACATAATGTGGTTCATGCATTACGGGGCACCAGCACATTTCAGTGGAGAAGCTAGGGAATTATTAAATAATACATTCAACAACCGACAAATAGGTCGGGGTGGCCAGAGCCATGGCCTCCTAGGTCCCCAGACTTAAATAGTTTAGACTTTTTCTTCACTCCAGTGAACACTGTAGAAGAATTGAGAAATCGAATAATAACCTCTTGTGACACGATAAGAAATACCCCAGGAATATTTCAAAAAGTGCGTGATAGTATCCGAAGGACAGAGGCCTGTATTCTTGCAGGAGGAGGACACTTCCAGCAATTTATTTAGTTTTTAATTGTTCTTTTTTAGTTTGATATCGAATAAGTATAAGTTGAGTCTCAGAAGGCGAGCTATCAAAATAAAAGCAAATTTTGGGCATAGCTATCGAGTATTTCTATTATTTTTTTTTATTTAGCGAATAACATACAATTCAAATAATTCAAATTTAATAATTTTTCACTCGAAAAAGATTGGAGATACGAAAAAATTACAAGTGTCAAAAAAGTTTCTAAATTGAACGAAGATGACGAATTGATTGTACGCTGATCAGTGGCGTACTGCAAAAAAGTTTGAAAGGGCAAAAGAAGACATGGCACCGAAAAAGAAAACACTATGTAGATTCTAGTTGAAACTTAGGACGTGTAATGATGGAGGCTGTAAAAAATAGCTTGCATTCCAAATTTGGGCTGAATATCTCAAAAACTGCAGTTTTGAAGAAAAAACAATTTTTTTTCGGAAATTTCAACACCCTGCAGTTCCGTAACGAAGCTTTTGCGGACCTATGTTTATATGAACTTTTTTTCTTAAAATTGTACTTAGATTTACCCCCCTCAAGTTGTGACATACTATTATGTAACGTCCTGTATATTCCATACATTTATAGAAAAAGCGTTAGATGGCGCCTCTATTGAAAAATCCATATTATTCTTACATAACTGAGCTTTCTTGTCGAAAATTCATAATAATTTGTCATTAAACTAACAAGTTATAATTGTTTCAATAATGCTACTATTTCAATTTTAATATACAGTAGGTGGCCATTTTCTTAGGGATAGTTCCCAGATTTCTGCATTTTGAAAATTGATTGGAATGATTGGTGGCTCATCTTCTTCTTTGCATCTGCATTATCTTAGGATCATAAAAACAACGGGCATGTAGGTCAAACCTTTTATTATTATACATGAAATTAATCTAAGCAGTAACAAAAATCTAATGAAATAAATTTCAATATTTAGTAATGCCACCTTTCATACACAAGCCTTTGTATTTTCGTGGAGTTCTGAGTTGTATGCCATTCTCTGATATGAGTTTCAATTAATAGGATCTCATTTGTGATCACTCTCCTTGCAGTTAAGCTATTGTTCAAGATATAGCCCGGAATACCTAGGAAACTATAAACAGATTAGCCTACTTAGCACTTTTTAGAAAATATTCGAAAAGAGTAGCAAAAAGACTTTTGGAGTTCTTCAATAAATTTGAAGTTTTATGTTGCCATCAACACGGTTTTATAGGTATCAAAAATACAGAAACTGATATGTGTGGAATGGTACATTCATTGATGAAGATTTTGAAGTCAGGAGAAATTCCCCTTGTCTTGAATTTTGGACTTTAGAAAAGCAGTATGATCTACGGATCCGACTGCTCAATCATTTCTATCCTGAAAAAATAAGAAAATTGAGAAAATAAAAATAAAACACATTGATAATGAGGAACTCGAGAAAATCAAAAAGACTTTGGATGCATTGGAAATAGTTAAGAGAGTACAGAAAACTGAAGAATCAGAAAAAGTTTATAAAGCTTGGAAAGAAAAATATATCGGTACACTTGACGAAATAAAAAGACTTAAAAATGTCGAATACATTAGAGATGCCCAAAACAAGATGAAAGCTGTTTGGGAAGTGATTCGAAGGAAAACTAAATCAGATAAAGATACTATGAAGTTCTCCACTACTCCTTATGTATCAGATTCCAATTAATACTTCAGGAATGTTGGTGTCAGAGTGGTGGAGGAGTTGAATTCTATCGCGACAGGTGATCGTGGTTCTGCTATCAGCCTGTTAAGAAGGAATCACTCAGGAAGTGTGGTCTCATGCTATTTTTCCGAGTGTACACTAGGAGCAATGGTACAATTGACTGCATCATAGAAGCCAAAATCCTCAAAAGACATTTATGGAATGACCAATAATATAAAAAATTTACAAATGAGCTAGCATATCCTTTGACAATTATGATAAATAAATGTAGCGAAGAAGAATACTTTCCAAAATAACTTAAGATTGCACGAGTAGTCCCTTTTTATAAAAAAAAAGGTGACGCTGAACAATGTAATAACTAAAGATCCGTAGCCATACTGCCAATAATGTCGAAAATTTTCGAATTAGTTATAAAAAATCGGATGGTATCATTTATGATTAAGATGAATCTGTTTAGCGAGCCACAACACGGGTATAGAATTATTAGGAACACCACCACAGCTGTGCAAAGTACAGTTAAAGCGATTTTGGATGCTTTAGACAGGAACGAGGATGAGTCTATGTTGAATTTCAACCTTGGAATGGCATTTGATTGCTTGTCGCATGAGATAATTCTCGAAGAACTATACCATTGCGGCTTTCGTGGTAGCAAATATTTGCTGCTCAGACCATATCTCAGTGACAGATCGAAGTTGTTGGATTTCAACGACGAAAGATCGGGTGAGCTCAGACTGACATGTGGTGTTCCGCAAGGTTCAGTATTGGGCCCTCTCCTCTTTCTTATCTATGTCAATGACATAACTGTGGCTGCTAGCAATGTCTGTCTTTACTGTGATGATACATCAGTAGTTGTGAGGGGATCAAACGAAAGCGAGATTAAAATGAGAACATACGAGGTTTAGAGAGAAACAAAAAAATCGGTTTTCATCAAATATAATGAAGCTAAATGAGGACAAGACGGAAAAACTTTCATTTGGCCCAAGAGTGGTTCTGAAGTCATGCAAGTTTCTGGGACTGTAGATGGATTCAATATTAAGTTGGACAGTACATATTAACATGACATGTCAGAAATTGTCTACGGCACTTTACGTTTTGAGACAGATCACAAAAGTCACCACCAGAGAATCAGCGAAAGTAGCTTATTTCGCATACTTTCATGCAGTCATGTCTTATGGAGTGCTCAAATGGGGTAAAGCTTCAGAATCAATCAGAGTCTTTAAGCATCAGAAGAGGGCTAATTTTTGGAGTCAGATCAACGCACCGAAAGCGCAGTGACGTGCATACCTTCAATACGAGGAACAGGTTCGATTTGGAGATACCACTTCACAAAAAACATATATTACAAAATTCCCACCACTACTGGGACACAAAAATGTACAATAGTCTTTCACCGCATTTTAAGGACCTGAAAATGAATATATTCGTTAAAAATTAAAGGAAAATCTCACACAAGGAGCATACTATTGTATTGAGGAATTCACAATGGCATGCAAAAAATTTTGTTTTGAATGGTTGAGCGTGCACACTTACCTGTGATTTTGTTTGTATTTTAATCTCATAGGTGTATGTGCATGTTTTTATATGACGTATCGTGTATTTTTCTTGATGATTAAAATATTTCTATTTCTACATTCTATCAAAAAGTAATTAAACACAAAATATCTATTTCTCATCCTAATTTATTGTATCACCTTCAAACTATTTTTAAAAGCTTTTTCCTGAATCTACTTCAATTCTCGCCACGAGTTCTCCTCTATGTCTTCTATTGATTTCAAACGGGTACCTCGAAGTGGTAATTTGAGTTTTGGCAAAAGAAAAGAGTCGGCCGGAGCCATATCAGGTGAATACGGTGGTTGTTCGATGGTATTTGTTGAGTTTTTGGTCAGAAATTCATTCAAAATTATCTAACCTAACCTAACCTTTTTCGACGAATTTGTTCTCTTAAACGCCGCATAATGCTCTAGTAATATTCTTTATTTACCCTCTGACCTTCTGGCAAAGAATTCCGACTACACAACACCGCGATAATCAAAGAAACAGTCAACATTACTTAGACTTTTGATGAACACTGACGCGGTTGTTTCGGTTTCGGTTCAATTGGAAGGAGCTATTCCGAAGCTTGTTGACTGGTTTGTATGTCAAATTCATAAACCCATGTCTCATCACCAGTTACGATGCGTTTTATGAATGTGGGGACGGAATTGACTCGTTCTAGTATGTCTTCATCGGTCTTAACGCGATTCAATTTTTGAATAAAATTAGGATCTTTTGGACTAGTTGAGCGTTTCATGCACAAACGATCGTTTCAAATGGTACTAATTGATTCGAGAGACACAGAAAGTTCAATGCCTATCTCTCTCAAACTCAAACGACGATTTTCAATTACTATTTCCTTCACTTTATCGTTGTTAACTTCAGCTGAAGATGTTGATAGCCGACGGAAAATCTTCCACCAGATGTCGGTCGCCATTAAATGCACTGTACCATTCATATGCACGTGTTTTTGATATAGTCGATTCATCGTAAGACTTCTGTAACATTTTCAACGATTTATCACAGGAAACTCCATTTGTAATACAAAATTTGAGACAAATTCTTTGTTCGATATTTTTATCCAATATAAAAATCGTAAAATACACTTGAGGTTACTGACAAAATCGATCACTGTAAACAAATTAAATGGTACATCGCTTCAAACTCTTCGTCAGTATAACTTAGCAACAACAAAAATTTTAAGAATCGTTTTAAGCAGATTTTTTAAATAATCAATTCCTGGTAATGTACTGCTTGAGAAGCTTAATGCATGTAGTATAAGGGACAATCAACTTCGCCTCATTTCAAGCTATCTCTTGAAACAAAGGCAAAAGACTGTTGTTAACACTAGTGGATGTGAGTATTCATCATCTTAGCGAGTATCGAGCATGGGGATTTCCCAGGGCTGTGTCCTGGGTCGTCTTTTATTCATCAAATATATGTCATGCTTGCTGAGGACACAAACATCATTGCCTCGGACGATGATGTTGATTCTGTTCAGGGCCCCCGTGAGAGCTACTGGCGCTTGTGTGCAAAAAAGATTTTGGCGCCCCTTAAGGCATTTTGGATATGCTTTTTTATTTTTTTCTTAAGGTAGGAGGTAGGTAGGTAGGTGCTTGAAGTAAAGCAAATAACTGAACTTTAGAAGCCATATTTAGTAGACTAAAATATCAAAATGGAACAAACAGAACGAAATCATAACAAAATAAATTCTTGTTCACACCCATTTTAAAACATTTACTTAAGTAATGGGATACATTTTTTCAGGAACAAAAAAACAGAAATAACTAAGTATATATATATATATATATATATATATATATATATATATATATATATATATATATATATATATATATATATCACCGGTTAACGGTGATTATGAAGATATTTTACATTCTACGGAAGGTTGAATATTGTCCCTTGAAAAATAATTTTCTTCGATGTGTTTACACATTGCGAAATCTCGCATATAGTAACTTTTTGTTTTGAAATGTTATTTTGATTCGTTTGTTTACATGTTTTTTATATCGTTGTGACTTACCTATGACTTTTTTGTATTTACAGCAATTTCGAGGAATCAATAAAATATTATTATTTTCATCAATCGCCCGTTTGGTGAACTCACAATGTGTTCTATAGGGTCCGGTGACTTTCCTGGCCAAGTCAAAACAGCAATTTTTTTCACACTTAGGAAAGCAGTAACACTCTTGGCTTTGTATGTTGGGGTCGAATCATGCAGGAAAGTGTAATGTCAGCCTCTGGGATCCATTCATTGAACATATATAACAGTCTTATCTATAGTACCTGCTTGTTCGGATTTCATTGTTCTTTTACTGTGTAGAACTTTTATTAGTCAGAATTTGGAACATTGAGCCTTTGGAAAAATACACCATACCCCCGTCGTACACCATCGTAGTCAGACTTTTTATACTGATATTCTGATTCGTACATTTGCATGGACAAGTGTCTGAAGCCGTGCTCATACTAAAAAAAACAAATTTGAGTCAATTTCAAAAACCACAATTCAACAAATCGTTCTTTCCAACTAATGATAACCAAATGACGCATGTTTCTTGTGTGGTCACTTGTCTATACAAGAATAATGATATCATACAAGACAACACTTTTGAAACCACTTCATTATCTGAACAATTGTTTTAAACTGGAACTTAAATAAATATGATCACTGTTCCTGATAATTTTGCTACCATCTGTAAACGAAAAATCTGAATTAAATTTTTTATATAAACTATCTTATTTCAGAGAGTGAAAGTTCATATGAGAAATGACTGGAGGTATACAGATGTTGCTCTGAAAGATGCAGGTTACCATAGTACACGACATGATTTTCTCCCGAAATATTCCCAAGATAGAGTTTGTGACAGCTACAGAAAAGCACCTAGAAAAAATAAGGACTTTACAAGAAATATGGAAGAGAAGGTGAGTAAGGATAGTAACAGTTATGAAAAATTGTTTTATTCGTATATTGTCTACCAAATTATACATAGAGAATATTATCTTTAATTAGAGTTTTTGCAATTCTATGTTTCCTCTGCAAAATAAATGTTTAGGACGGTGATCGACAAAGAACCAAATAATCTATTTTCAGATTACGGAACAAAACGTAGTTGTTTGAAGTTAGATATGGGGAATAAGGAGTATGTTGAAACAGTTCAAACTGAGGAATCGTATGCTCTTCGGAAACAGTCACCATCATTTTCCTAATTACAAAATAGTTTTCGCTTCCTTTGGGATCGGTTTCCTTTTCTTTTGAAATTGATATCACCTTCGTTTCTGCTTTGGCAGTATTTTTATTTAGGAAGTACAATGGTGTATCCCACTTCAAAATTAATTACAGTACGTCATAGCCAATATGCGTTGAAATATTCATTTAAATTAGTTTTTGGTCTAATGTGATTAAACGCGGCAGACAGTTGTCTAATACTTGTTTCAATATATGACAAACACATTTATTCTTGATGCATATTTTAAGCCCAATAAATTACAAATACTTTCTTTAGGCGTAGCCTTTACTTTCTACCTTTTTAAATCGATGATCGTTCAACGCCGTTTGTATGACTCTCATAACCCCCTTCGAAGTGGTCAGAAGAAACACCATAGCAAAGGGGAAAATAAGTCAATTGGACCAGAAATCCTTCATCTGGAACAAAGATAGATTGAAAACGATATTTGGGAACCAATAACAAAGTATGATGATTAGTATCCTTCAGTTTGTCTCCTTCAATCATGTAAACAGAAACGCTTGTAAATTTGTCATGAAGGTATATGAAGGAAACTCACGTATTCATGAACTAACAGTCAGAAGTACTTATTTATCAGTGTCCCTGCCTGAGAATAAAGTCAATCTCAAAGCGATTTACTGAGGGGAATATACTTTTCCTTTGATGGCTACCTAGCTACGAATTTTTAGAGGGTAATAAAATTGAAGATCGCCAGATAAGCTTTTAAAACTAACCTTGAACCATTCTACGGTTTGAACAAAGCATGAAGAGGGCACAAACTGAAACTGTGGAACGAACTAAGCAAAAAATTACTCCCAACCTGTTCGAGCCAAAAGGCGCTGGCCACTGAGATATTAACTCAGCAAAATGGGCAAATCGGAAACATACAGAATGTGCAATGAGGTCGGTGAACATTTCCTGCAGTTGCATGGCAATTGCTCATAAGAGGCATGTATAGATTGTCCCCTTTCGATGTCTTAGACGGCAGCTATGTGAAAAACTGCAAATTGAGAAAAATGACACTCTCCACCTCCGTCCTCATTTTTGAGGAAAATCCATTCATGAAAACTGAACGCAGCAGCTATCTTTTGTTTTCGAGTTATTCGGGATTTCTCGATTTTCCAGTATTTTCAAATATGAAACATTTTTTCTCTTCTTAAATTTAAATTCAACTTTTATTCAGAATGCAAGAATTGCAACGCCCAGAACAGTTATGCATGCATTTTGAAATTGAATATTGTTCAGTTAAAAATTTCAAAAGTTTTGTTTCAACTCTTCCATATTAACATGGGTACGTTTATATAATTAGTCCATGATATAGCCTCAAAGAAAAAACCTAACTGGGTTAAATCCAGTGAAAGAGGTGACGATCTCACTGGTGCTCTCGTTTCTATCCACCGAAAGAATGATTTGAAATTTCTGAGACATTTCTTGTCTGGTGTGGGAGCGCACTGTCATGTAGGAAATATACTAACCTTCCGTGAGTCAAGGGAATTTCATCAAAAACCTTCGACTATGATCTCATTTTTCATATCATGATAAAGTTCCCCACGAAGATTTTTCGTAAAAAATGACGTACGTCAAGACACGGTGGTTCATTGACGCGTACCAAACAATAAAATAGAATTACCCTTGGTGTTGAACATTCACTTCCCGATGGGGATCCACATCGAACCAGTAATACTCGTTACTACGATTGAATAATCCGTCACTGGATACCCTCCCCCCTCACTTGGATTCCCTCATCTTATAAGGTCGAAACTGATTTTTTCGAAGGATTCGCCAAACCAGAGTTTTGTATCGCACTTCCTGCTGCAAGTTGTCAACATGAAATTAAGAGATTCGCAGCCAAATTCTTTATTGTTTCATTTATTGTAACCAATGTCGTACTAAACACTGAAAATGGGACACCTTTCACACTTCGGCTGCAGAATACTAATGCTAAACTAAATCTACTGGGAAACAATCAGAGTAGAGTTTTGAATAATAGATCAACTTTGGTGCGCTTTTAAAAGGCTCCGCTCCCCTTTCAATATTTCGTTATGCAATGTAACCTCATTTCGTGACTTTTGGTAGAGTGGAGATCCTACTTTGTTCATAGTGACTGCCGCTTCAAGTATGGAGGATGCATAGGTATATCCATGCGTTTAGTTGTTTAAATGATGCTTAAGGTCAGACCTATAAAGTCAAAGAAGGATCACCTTGCATCCCTCCTTCCTTTAAGAAGAAATTTAGTGATTATATTCAATGCTTCGGCACTTTTGGTAGTCGCTAATGTTCATGGTCTCCTAAACTAGTAGAGCCGCGTTCAAATTCAGCTATCCTAAAAGTCAATCTTGCGGTATAGTACATGTCGATCTATGTTTACCAGCTTCAGGATTGTTACTAAAATTAATTTGTTCACGTTTGAATTCTCCACAACATCCAGCAATTATTAACTGATCTGGGCACTGCCGAAAACAGAAACTAATTATGTGAAACGTTTTTGGTAAAATAGCTACTTTCGAAAAGTATAAAAGATTATTAAGCGAAAATGTCTCAGTTAATTTTATTCTTCATTTAATATGTCAATTTACTTTGTCAGCTTTTTGTAGCTGTAACACTACAAGTCTTGCATTGAAACTGTGGATTCAGGATGGCGAACATAGAGGTTAATTTTATGTGCTGATTTTAGATTAATGATTTGTTCTTCATCTCAGTGCAAGAAAATTAAAATACATCCCTGTTAATAGACTATGAAATCATTTTAAATTATTTTTTGCAGATGAACGCTGCTCCACCAATGCCTATAGCTCCAAAGATATCAGAAATGAAAGACAATTTCAGGATAAATTATGTTAACCCAAATCCGCAAGAGGTTACAGCTCCTGCAATAGCATCTATATGTCCCGTAATAATTATATCACCATTTGAAAGAAGCTAAATATTTTCTCATTGGCTTTCATTTACAGGTTCAAGGATTGGGAAGGGACGAACAGCCTCCGGTTAGGCCTGAAAAACAAGGTTTCTGGAAATGGTTAGATCCCTACATGACTACTAATAAAAGCACTCATGTACAATTTAGTAAAGATCAATGTAAGGATGCTAAGAAGGATTTTCCCACCTTTTATAATACCTATGGAAAATGGCCGGTAATTATTTTTTAACATTGATTTGCTCGGCGTTTCAAAAAAAATATAAATTTAAAATTCAACGTTTCAATCATTTTGATTGATACTTCTACACCCTATCATACTAATCGTGGAAACTGTCACCGAGACCAAGGCTGTCAAGCATATCCCCGGACACAGCGGGATCAGAGGAGATACAATAGGGGATCATATGGATAACCTATTATGTGGCCCTGAACCAGCAGTTAGTATACTCTACACAGAGATCAGGGATTTCTTTTGACTGTGGGAAGATGAGAATAAAAATGAAACTCGGATGAAGGTAGAAGCTTGTAGATAAGCTAAGACCTTAATTGTCAATGAACAACCCAGGAGTTGATCTGCTGCTAAACAGAGACAATGGTAGACCTAACTACAGGACATACAGAAGTGCATTATCACAGATATAAGATAGGGAGCCTGAAAGCCTTATTTGTCACTTATGTGGACGCAGAAAAACTACCCTGCATTCATATACTGTTATGAGTTTTCTCACTGATTATCTTTCATTTAAAATGGAATGTCTTCTTGAATTACTTCAATTTCGTAGAGTTTTAAACAAGCTTTCTTACCATTAAACGTTTTTTAAATATTTGTGGTTTTGAACATAACTCTCTTTTCATCAATATTAGATAAATCTTCTTCGGATAACCAGTTTAGAGTGTGTCGAGATTTCTTACAAACATTTCTGTTTTTTGAAGGGTTTCGATGACATACTTCCATCAGCTAGTGGAAACAAATCTATAATTGATCCAGTTCCTTTCAAACATCAATTTCCTAATCGAAATCTACCACGGAAAGTGAAGAGGGTCCCGAATTTGTAAGTAGGAAAGGCTTTCATTTTATCAGTGCAAAGATTTGTTTGAAATGCATTCAAATTTTTTTTTTTCATCCCATCTTATTATTGTTCGAATCCAAGAGTTTATATACTATATATACTGGGTGATTCACCAGTGACGCGGTGTTCTGTAGCTGGTACACTCTTCAAGATTTCATTTTTGTTCGAACGGTATTGTATTTGGAAAGTAAAAATCTACTTCAGCAATTTATTTTGAAGTAAACAGGGTGTCCCAATTTTCTATAAGATAATCTTGGGAGGTTTTTCAGATTGGAAGATCACTTTTTTGTTGAAGATTCAAGAGCGTCCTAAACTCTGCTATAATGTCTTTAAGTAATAAGTTTTTTTGGGCTGTAGTTTCGTCACAATATATTTTTCCGTAAAAATTCATGAAAATAGGATCTCACCTCATCGCATGCTCCTTCGGCTAGAGATGATGTTTACTTTTTTTCCTTTCGCTTTTTTATTGTCCAAGGATAGCTTTATTGATGAATTGAAATAGATTATTCTGTATTTTATTATTCATGTCAACGTATAAAATATTGTGCCATATTTTCGTAGAAGTAACCTTATCTTTATCTTCGACCATTTTCGAAATAAAAAAAAAATAAACTAAAATAATAAAATCAGAGGTTGCGAAAGAAGAGTTTATTAGTACATATCATTATACTTGATCAGAGATATGGAGATATTTTAAGGTAGTCGTGTATGAAATACGTAATAGATTGGTTTTTGGTGAGATGATCTACAAGGTGTTGAACTATTTCAATAAGGGTTCGAAATGTTGCCCGTTTCTTTGTAGACACAACTCAATCCTTCTGAGGAAAGACCGTTGAACTCTCGACAACATTTGCGGATTAACTGACTGAAAGGCGTCGACTATTCTCTATCTCATTTCCAACTGTGTTGAAGAAGGAATCTGGTAAACGATGCCTTTAATATAACCCCACAAGAAAAAATCTAGACTTGTGAGGTCCGGACACCTAGCTGGCTATCTAACAAAACCACCACGTCCTATCCATTTGTTTGGAAATACATGATTCAAATGCTCCCTAACCTGATGTAAGTAATGTGCCGGTGATCCATCCTGTTGAAAGCACAAATCCTGTCTTATATGCTCTGGTACATCGGCAAGTAACATTGGTAGATGATTTAGCAGAAAATCTAAATACATTTCACTATTGAGGTGCCCGTCGAAAAAGTCCGGCCCAATTAGATATCCATCTACTATAGCGGCTCATACATTCAAGGACCAACGATGTTGGTGATCTATTTGTCTCATGAGGTGGGAATTTTCCGTGGCGTAATAATGAAAGTTGTGCCTGTTAACAAGCCCATTCTTGTGGAAAGTTGCCTCGTCCGAGAAAAGAACTCTGCTAAATATATTTGGATTTTCCGCTACTTTGTCACTTGCCCAATTGCAAAAATTGATTCGATTTTCATAGTCTTGATTGTTCAGTTCCTGATGCAGCTGTACATGATATGCATGAGATTTATTCTATTCACTTTCAAGATTCTCTGGACAGAAGTTTGACTTATATCAGTTAACTGAGAAATCTCTCTTTGGCTTTTATATGGGTCCTCTGTCACTGTCAACAAAACCGATAACTGGTTGTCTTTAACTGCAACAGTTTTTGGTTTTTCATGTATTTTGTAAGCGATATTACCCGTTTCGATAAATCTAATTAGAAGTTTTTCAAAGCATCTTGCATCAGGTTGCCTCTTATCAGGAAACCTTTGTACATAAACTCTACTTACCAACAAAAAATTTCTATCACACTCATCCAGAATAAAAATCATATCAACCATTTCTTCTTTGGAGAACTTCATGGCAGTCAATCGAGGAAAGTAGGTTCAAACCTCACTTTAACAATGTTTAATAATGAAACACTGATAAGTTCACCATGTAAAATGCAGAATATGATATGTCCGGACACCTGACAGAAGGCAAAAATAAAAAAATTTAACACATACCTCGATTTACGTTTTCATCATCTTGATTTTATCATTCGTCAAAAGAATTATCTTGTTTAGGTTTAATTTTTACTACTTGAATCATTACAGAAAAAAAACTTCTGTGCGAATAATGATGCATGTTGATGAGTTTGATACAATTTGTAGAATTTTCATCAAAAATTTTACAAATAATCGAATATTTTGAAAATGATCGAAGATAAAGATAAGGTTATTTCGGCAAAAATATAGCACAATATTTTATGTGTTGACATGAATAATAAAATACAGGGTGTTCCATTTGAAAAAATCAAGATATGATATTTTAAAATTACAATATTCAATAATTTTTTGAGTCACTCCTGTATAAAATGAGGATAATCTATTTCAATTCATCAATAAAGCTATCCTTGGGCAATAAGAAAACGAAAGGAAAAAAGTATTCATCCTCTCTGGCCGAAGGAGCATGCGATGATGTGAAAGCCTATTTTCATGAATTTTTACGGAAAAAAATTATTGTGACGAAACTTATCACCAAAAAAAACTTAAAGACATTATAGCAGAGTTTGCTCCTAAATCTTGAACAAAAAGTGGTCTTCCAATCTAAAAAAACCACCCAAGATTTTTTATAGCTATAGGTTTTCGATTTTGGGACATTATATATATATATATATATATATATATATATATATATATAAATGGAGTTCCTAAAATTGATATTTTAACTGATTATTGGTCTTCAATTTGGGCAGTGCCAAGGCAACATAATTCCAATGCAAGTTGGATTTTAAATGAAAGGTCTCGATTTTCTAAAATAGAATGCATGCAATTTGAAAAATTTTCAAACGAAGATATAACATCAGTTATTAAACACACAAAAATTGGAAATCTCCAGGTGTTGATGGTATTCATAACTTTTGGTTCAAGAAATTCTCTTGCGTTCATGAAAAATTGGCTGAATATTTTTCATTTATAATAAAGAACCCTCAGCTACTCCTTTATTTTTCACACAAGGAATTACTTATTTAAAACCGAAAAGTGATAATACTATTGATCCGTCTCAATATAGACCAATTACTTGCCTTCCAACAATATATAAAATTCTAACTGCATGTATTACCCAAAAATTTATGCACATTTGGAGAATTATAATATTCTTTCCGAACATCAAAAGGATGTAGAAAAAACACCTTGGTACTAAAGAGCAACTTGTAATTGATTCTGTTGCTTTGAATCAAGCTCAAACTAAGAAGAGAAATATTCATACAGCTTTCATTGATTATACCAAAAGGCTTTTGACAGTTCTCCCATTCATGGCTTCAAGAAATTTTGGAAATTTATAAAATTGATAAGACACTTCGTCATTTTCTTGAATTCGTAATGAAAATTGGAGAACCAATCTTCATTTAAATATTTCAAAACAATCGTTAAAATCCAAGTAATTCCAATCAAAAGAGGCATTTTTCAAGGTGATTCTTTAAGTGCTCTTTGGTTTTGTCTTTGCCTCAATCCATTATCTCATGAATTAAATGCTACTAGTTTCGGCTTCAAAATAAAGAGTTTATTAACTGAATTCAAATTAAGTCACTTAATTTATTTAGATGATATTAAATTATATGCCGGAACCAGATCTCATTTAAAAAGTCTACTTGAGATTACTTTCAACTATTCCAATGATATTCATATGAAATTTGGGCTTCCAAAATGTAAAAATCTTTCTATTGAAAAGGAAAGATCACCTCTAATTATATAAAGATTTCCAATATCGAAATCGAGCCAATGCATCAAGGAGATACATATAAATATCTTGGATTTTGTCAAGAGAAGACAATTAACCATAGCAGCACTAAAGAAATTATTAGAAGTTCATATTACAAAAGACTAAGAATTATCATCAAAAGTTATTTAACTAGTAAAAACCTTTTCAGAGCTATCAACTCTTATGCTGTTCCTATTCTTACATCTTCTTTTGGAATTATTAAATGGTCTAAAACTGATCTAAATGAATTACAATGTCAAACGAGGAAAATGCTCTGTAAATATCATAAGCACCACCCAAAGTCAGCTGTTCAGAGAGTTACACTACCTAGACATCTTGGAGGTCGTGGATTAATTGATTTGAATAATCTTCATAGTAAACAGATTTTTCATCTACGTTCCCATTTTCATGATAAACAGAGAACGTCTAGATTACATGATATTGTTGTTGCTTCAGATTATAATCTTACACCTCTGAACTTGACAATGCAAAAGGTAGATTTTGATATATTTGATGATAATTCTAAAAGAGAAAGTTGGATGCAGAAGGAATTACACGGAAAGCACCCTAAAGAATTAAAAAATGATTATATTGATGAAATTGCATCGAATAAATGGTTAGTATCTGGAGAATTGTTTGCTGAAACAGAAGGCTTGGCAATTGCGATCCAGGACCAGGTTGTTTTTACAAGGAATTATAGAAACATATCATCAAACAAAATATAGATGATTCTTGCCGTAGATGTTTCTGTTCTTCAGAAACAGTTTTTCATATATTATCATCTTGCTCAGTCCTTGCTTCAACAGATTATTTAGAAAGACATAATGCCGTCGCTAATATTATTCACTTCAATCTAGGAATTAAACATGACCTAATTCCCAAAAGAAAAAAATTTCAAAAATATGAACCTGAGATTATTTGTGAAAATGACAAATATAAACTTTATTTTGATAAAACAATTCTGTGCAACAGAGCTGTAAAACACAATAGACCAGATATCGTTCTTAATGATAAACAGAATCAAATAACATATATAATTGATATTGCTATACCCGACACACATAATATACAAAATAAATACAATGAAAAAATTTCTAAATATATGATGCTTGGCGACGAGATTAAAAAATGTGGAAAATGAAGAAAATATTTATTCTACCGATTATTATTTCTACAACAGGCGTTATTCCTAGAAATCTTCACAAAAGTATTGAGATTTTGGGTCTGAAGAGAAATTTGTTTGAACAGTTACAAAAGATAACAGTCATCAAATCTTGTAATATTCTTCGTAGGTTTCTTTCCGAAAATAATAATGAGGTAGAGTCATAGGTTTTTCTTTAGTTTATACTGCTCAGAATCTCATTTCATATTTTATTTATTTGTTTATATAAATGTAATATAATTAACTGACAATTTTGTCATATTTATATTCAGAGCAGTATTCTATTCGATCGTTCACCACTTCACACAAAGGAAACTATTAATGAGTTACATTCAGTGTTACTTGACTAAGGTCCGTACACTGGATTTTTCCGGGAGAAAGCCTCTGACACTACTCGTTGGTACATTGATATCATTGTCTGATGATGCTATAGTATGTATATATTCTGGTAGATTGATATATTCTCATAACATTTAACGTTATCCTAATATATAATTACTCCAGGATATGTTTTAATTATAATCATTGCCTGGCAATGGTATTAATTACCGGGTGGTGGATTTATATTTTTCATGAAATCAGTTCGATTGCATGAACAGATATATGGGCAACTCGTCGGGGTAAAACCCCTATATATATATATATATATATATATATATATATATATATATATATATATATATATATATATATATATATATATATATATATATATATATATATATATATATATATATATATATATATATATATATATATATATATATATATATATATATATATGTCCCAAAATCGAAAACTTCTTAAAGAACTAAATAAAATCCAACAAGAAAGCTTGGATGACTGAAGCTACTTTTGAGGATTGGCTCAAAAATCACTTTTGTACAGAAGTGAAAGAATATTTGCGAGACAATAACTTATGCAACAAGGCTTTGTTAATTATGGATAATTTTGAACGAACAAGGAGTAAACATCCTCCTTGAAAACAATCCTGAGGTCGAACGTAGCTCTAGAGTTTCTCGAGAAATTGAATCAACCATTAGTTGTGAATCAATGAAGAACGAAATAGACAAGAAGGTAAGACAAACAACGTTGAACAATTTCTTTAACCAGGCCCATACTTACCAGCTAAAAATGATGACGACAGTGACCTGCACGTTACCATTTCTTCATCGTCTTCAAATCAAAGCTATTAAAAAAAAATATGTATGCATACATACACATATTTTATGTAATGAAGTTGTTTCATTGTTGTTTATAGATTATTGTTGGCTCTTGGAGTCTGCTATTATTTTATGTACAAATCTGTGTACTTGTTATGTATGTAATTTTGATTTAAATGAAATAAAAGATGAAATGCATTTTGAATGATAAACCATGTTACATATTTAACAAATTTGGAACCGATCCCATTGAATTTGTATCAATTTGTATTTGAATAATTCATTCTTTATCCGGCTTTTCGCTTTGCGGACAAGTTTCGTGGAACGTATATAGGCCATGAAGCGAGGTATGGGTGTATAATGTAACTTTTCAAAATCGGTTGAGTATTTCTCGAGTTTAATGGTTATAAACAAACATATTTCCTCTTTATATAATAGTGTGGAAGTGTAAATAATGACAGCAGTAAGACAAGTCTTGAAAAGAAAAAGTCGCTTCTATTTTTCAAAAATATACTTTATGAGAGGCAAGTTTATTCACTTTTTACTTTTTATATGGATTTAGCCATTACTATTTGGTAGTTACGCATAATTGAAACACAGCTGGATTTTTTTGTTGTGTTTTTACTACCAACAGATGAATTAAATTAATATATCCTCCATTCAAAAGTAACCGAACTGTTTTCAAAAACAGTACTACTGTTAGCACCCGTCGATTACTTGGTACTTCATTGACAGCTGTTAAAAATTTCATGACATTTGTATGTAAACAACATTAGTTAGTGCGTCATGTTTGTTCAGTGCATCGGTCGGAAAATGAATTTCAAGGGAAGATCTGCAATTCAGTTTTGTGTTAAACTTGGTAAATATTTTACCGAAACGCACCAAATGCTACAAACTGCATATGGTAATGATTGTCTATCACGTACGATAGACAATCGTACAAGTGGTTCAAGCGATTCTAATTGGGTAAAAAAAAACCTGAATCCAGATAGACTCTTTTGCACGATAATGCCTCATCACATCGTTCAGAAGGTGTAACTGATTTTTTTATCAAAAATCACGTTATCGCCTTGCAACATTCATCCTATTCACCTGATCTGGCTCCTTGCGACTACGAACTGTTCCCTAAGATGCATTTGACGATGAAACGAAAGGAGCACGATTTGATAGAGGCCATTGAAAGTGCGGTGACCGATGCGCTAAATACCATTCTAAAAAAGTAGATAGAGAAGTCGTTTGACAACCTGTTGGTTCGTGCAAATTCGTGTATCGATGCAGAAGGCGAATACATTGATGATAAAGAAGATTTTTATCAAAATTAATACTGGTTTTTCAATTTTCAAAAAGTTCGGTCATTTGTGGAATGGAGGGTGTTGAATGAATCTCAACACAAAAGTAGGATTTGTGAGGTCGAAGGACCAGTATAGGTAGTTTTTTAAAAGTTTATTAACATTACTAGACAACTTTAGTTACTCCAAGAGTATTTGTGCCCACTGCTTGGTATGACACAATACTTAGGTTATAATTATTGATCTGTATGATCACAAGTACAAATAATTCTCTTGATGGTTCAAGAGACAAACTGTCACTCATGTTTATGGAAAACTGAATAATATTGCTGTACAACTGGTCAGTTGAAGTTACTTTTATGCCTTGGGTTGACCTCGTAAAAACAACTACCCAAACAGGTCATGGTGTGGATATAAGATCCCTTAATTTAATACATCCTAAGAGGGGTCAGAACATAGTACAAAAACGTGACAAATACATTAATAAAACGGATTATTTAATTTGTAAGAAGGTTATACCCCGCTGGTTTAATGGTTATAGTTATAAGCCGAAGAACACATTTACTGCTTTACGCAGGGTAGTACCTTTCTAGTAACAGACTATATCTCTATAATAACTATTTACAAAGGAATATGGGCTGATTGAAAGCAATAGAAAAATTCTATGATTCACAAGCGGCGTAGCGTTGCTATACAGGGTTGTACTTAGAACTGAAATATACACTAGCAAATACATATAAATAACTTATTCTAATTTATATATTTTTACAATAAAAACAATGTTGTTCAATTCTCAACAGATGGTGTAGATCACACCCGCGGTTCCGAACCCCGTTCATCAGCGGACAGTATGAAAACCAAGTACAAAGTTACATGAAATATGTGTGAATAGGTCGTTATTTGGATTTGGGAAAACCAGATTCACAAACTATTGAAAAGGAAAGTATTCGAATTTATCGAAAATTGGGATATACATAGATCAGTCTAGTCCAGTGATTCTCAAAGCGGTCTATATCGACCCCCAGGGGTTTATGACAGTTTGCAAGGAGTCTACGTCAGCGAAAAAAAAAATGGGGGTCTATGAAATTAAAAATGGGGGTCCACGATAGTGGAACTCAACACATATACTGATAGTACCTATTTACTTACATCATACTACCTCACAATATAAAGACATATACATTATTTATAAAAGTACCTATGAACTAAAAAATTTATTATATATGTTTATAAAACTGTGTAAGTTGTAGAATGTAGGCATTTGCTTTGTGGTCGCAATACATTTTGAACTTGTAAAAACCTGCACATAATGAAATACCAGTACCATCTTGTACGAGAAGTCTCAGAGCTTCGCTAACTTGCATTGACTTGTTCAATTCGTTACTCTATAAATACGAATGTGGAACAAATACGTTTATTCGTTTCCTGAATCTTGAAAAGTAAAGTGCTAAGAAAATATTTTAAGAAATATACACAGGTAGTTTATCACACAAATTGCAGTGAATCAGTGTTATTTTGTTTGGGAGTGCCGGAGAAAAGTAAGTACATTATTTTTTATTAAATTTTAGTTTTGTACCCGTAGTTAGAAAAGATTGATAAATTACGCCAATCATGACTTCAGTTATTAGTAGTTTAATATGCAATCATGCAGAATTACAAGAGTACTTCTCAATAATTTCTTTCTGAAAGTTTTAGCAATCGGGTATTATAATTACAGTGCAATCTCCGTAATCCGAACTAATTGCTACAAGGAGATGTTCTGATTATGGAATGTTTTCGGAAAAATCTGAAAAATTTTTTTTAATATACAGCTGGTGGTGTTTATGTCTCATTTAAACAATGTAATTTTGTCCTTAGATGACTGATGCCATGTCGGACAAACAATTGCCTATGTGCCTTTTATGCACCAAAGTTTTGGGCAATGACGCTATGAAACCATCTAAGCTGCAGGATCATCTGAGAAGATGTCACCCTGATAAAACAGATAAAGAACTGAAATACTTTCAAACACTCAAAGATACACTTCAGAAGAGACCCACACTGGACAGAATGTTCGCTTCGACGTCACAAAGAAACGATGATGGTTTGCAGGCGTCTTACAATATCTCGCTACTAGCAAAACCCGGAAAACCGCATACTATCGAAGAGAAGTTAATTTTGCCAGACGTTGAAGAGGTTTTAAAAACTGTTTTACACAAACCTGCATCTGACATCATTAAAAGGATTCCCTTGAGCAATAATACTGTGGAAAGACGTATTGATGAAATGAGTTCTGATATTGAAAGTTTCTTGTGTAATTATTTGCAAACGACCCATTTCTCCATACAACTGGACGAGTCAACTTTACCTGGTAATGCAGCATTATTATTGGCATATGTCCATTTTGTTATGAATCAAGAAATCTACGAGGAACTGCTCTTCGCAAGAACTTTGATAACCGACACTAAAGGTGAATCAATATTTCATGTTTTGGAGGATTCCTTCATTGAAAAAGCAATCCTTTTATCAAATATAATATCAGTAGCTACAGATGGAGTTCCTGCTATGGTTGGAGGTTATCGTGGATTTATAAGCTATTTACAAAAAATGTATCAGGGGTGTTAGCAATACATTGCGTGATCCATCGAAAACATTTAGTTGCGAAAAATTTGAGTGTTAAATTGCATGAATCTCTTCGATTAGTCACTGATGCAGTAAACCGAATCCGAAGCAACGGGTTGAATACGTGGTTATTTGCACAATTGTGTGAAGAAAATGACGAACACTTTCATCAATTACTCCTTCACACTGAAGTATGCTGACTGTCGAAATTTTTGAGACTATTTTAGAAATTCTGAATACTAAAGATAAAATTTTAAAAGAAAATTTAATGAAGTGGAAAACATACATCGCCTACTTACCAGATTTGTTTGCAAAATTTAATATGGTTAATTTGCAGTTACAAGGCGATAGTTTAAATTTGATTGAAACAAAGTCCATCTTATCAGCGTTTCTTGCCAGAGTTAAACTACTGAAGTAAAATATTAAACAGGGCGAATTTTCTCAATTCCCCAGTTTGTCACAGATAAACTGCCAGGAAGGCCTACATTCAACATTCAAATGCCCTCTATTCAGATTTTGAAACTAGGTTTGATGATATTTTGACCATGGTAATACCACCGTGGATAATTAATCCATATAGAAGAAATTAATGTCATAATACAAGAGGAACTGACTGAACCAAGTACAACCGAAGAACTTAAGATACAGTTTAAAAACGGATATCAGCAATTCTGGCTGCAAAATAACATACCCGTTACTTATCCCGTATTATAGAATATAGCGAGGAAATTTTTAATTTCCTTTCCATCGTCATACCTAGTGGAAAGGGGGTTCAACGCTGTTACCAATCACCTAACGAAAAATAGAGACAGACTGGACTGGATCATTAGCCGAGGAGATTTAAGATTAGCCCTTACAAAATTGACGCCAAATGTTGATAATTTATTATTAAAGCATCATGTTCATCCTTCTCACTAAAAATGTTTACTTATTGCTTAGTTTATTTTATGTTACGTATATTTTATATAACAGATACAAAATTTTATTTTGACTAGTTTTAATATAAATTCAATTAATAAATGTATAAATTAACATGTGTTTTTACTTTAAGTTTTTGTCACTTAACTTCACTACAGTTAGAAATTTACAAAAAATCAATATCGGGTAAGTAGGGGGTCTACCCAAACCTGAAAAACATGGCAAGGGGTCTACGACACAAAAAAGTTTGAGAACTTATGGTCTAGTCGTTTCTTATCTGAGAATCGTCATTTAAAAGTGATTTGAAAATTTCGAATGATTCTTGGTAAGTTTTGTTGCTTTTGGGTCAATTTTAGTGTTTAATAAAGTCATTTATTGGCGTTCGCTGTGATAATTAATGATGATACATAAAAATAAAGTACTACATGTTTATAGTGCTCATCATTATACACAAAAAAGTTTTCGAAATTATATTGAAACACCCCCAACCCCAGTCTATGAAAGACGATGCAAAATGCATCGCTTTTACGTAAATTGCAATACCTGCATTATCTTATTTTCTTCCCCATATTAATTACACCTGAGACCAACTGAAATCGATCAAATGAGAAGCCATGTGATCGTCTAGCACCTGAACTTGCCTGGAAGTTCTTTTTATAAAAAGGGACCCTTTTCTTTGTCGTGTTGTGTATTTGTAGTAACCTAATCAAGTTCTTTTATGTGAGGTTTGATTTGATACGACCAATTCTTCGTCGCTCAAACCATAGGTAGGGAAATTAGAAAATCAAAACAGATTCGGTTACAATGTCTATTTGATCGTTGTAGCATTTGTATTAAATTCTTATCCTTGCATTCTTTGGCGTCTTTTAATGAATTTAATGAAATATCAGATCATTTAGATAGAGGCCCAATTTGCCCTCACCCATATTTTGAGTGGAAGTTGATACATTATATTATTATATACAGACCTAATTGGTCCTCACCCCTATTACGAGTGGAAGTTGGAATATTTAATTATTATGAACAGACCCAATTGGTCCTTACCCATATTTCGAGTGGAAGTTAGAATATTTAATTATTATTAACAGGCTTAATCGGCCCTCATCGATATTCTGGATGGAATTCGGATATGAGATTATTATAGACAGGCCTAACCGGCCCTCGCCCATCTTATGACTGGTAACTGACCCGATCTAAGGGTTCTGGTACTATATCATGTTTTCTGAAGAGGTCGTTGCCCTCATACTCCAAACTCTGGAAGATTTGCCTTTAAAATTCTAAGCAACACGTCCACAGCTGACAAACTTGCAAGCGTTAATTCGCTCACGTATTTTTAATCGAATTCAGTAATTCGTATAGTATTAAACGTATATATGGAACTAGAGGTAAGCCCGTAAAGCCATACGTGATTCTTTTTGCTCAACTGAGCGCCAACGGGCAGTATTATTATTATTATTATTGTTTTGTTTTGTTTGCGCAATATTAATTATATTCTGTCACTGACTCCGGATCATATTCTATTGCCATATCGCGGATTTGCCAACCATTGAATCATGCCCTGTGATCATACACCTGTATGTACCACAAACGTCACATACATTCCACCAACTCAGACATTCTTCAAAACTTTCATACCGACAACATACAAGCCTCAATGCCTGTGGGTTCATACATGCGTATCGTCCCTAAAGCCATTTCTTTATACCTCTGAGTGATATAATTCGTAGGCGATCATTAAACCTGAATGCTGGGAAAGTTCCCTTATTGAGCTTAAGAGTATCGGACGTCAAATCAATAATTTGAAAGTAAGATCTTCCCCATAGTTGGATACAATGAAAATATAAACATATTCGTTACACTTTAAGAATGTTCGGCTAAGTAATAAAATGAGATAAATAGAAATACTGAATAGAAGGATTATGATATTTCAAATAGATAATTGGCCCATTTAGAGAAGCAAAGATAAGAATCAATATTAAATATTCTCACATTCGAATGTATCGTTCATCAGATTATAACAAAAGATTTCTATTGGCAAAATGGTTAAGTAACATTTCACTGAGATCAATTTTCTGAGTTATAAAAGTAAAGTTTCGAATCAATATTAAACTTCATAACATTTCAAATTCAAATAGTTCTCAAAGTTGTTGGAATCAGTAGACAATAGCTTAATTACGTTTCAATAATGTTGCCAGTTTGATAAACAAATGTTGAAATCAATACTAAAGAATCTGAGTATACTTCAAAATAATGTGTCAAGTTAAAACAACTGTGGAAATCAATACAAAATAAATTCAGTACATTTCAAATTCTACCAAGTTACGAAAGCAAAGGTTTTAAATAATTCTATGAAAATAACTCTTCAAAATAAATATTAGAAAATGTCAGCGCTGTTCAAATAGATCATTTGCCAAGAAGAAAAAAAATATGTGAAAATAATTTGGAATTTGAGAAATGATTATTTCAACTCGCCCTTAGTGCGTTTGGAAATTACGTACCATATACTTCAGGAAATTCGTAAAGATTAAATAGTGAACAGAAATATTGAAGGAAATTCAGAAAGTAATCACCTGTGGGGACACAGCAGGAACGGTGCTTCTTCTTCCCCTGTCCGGCTTCTCGGAGAGGAACAATCTGCGTCTTCCATTCTTCTGGACTCATGTTATGCACGATTAATTAACTTAAATTTAATTCCGGTTCACACGAATGAGTAAATTCACGGAGCTTCGAAAACTGGATAACTGAATAATAAGAGTAACTGCACTTCGGAAGAAAAATAACTCAATAATAATAATGATAATGATCATGATCCCTCAAAGTCGAGATCGTGATCCTTATATATGCGTGACCCAGCAGCCCTTACATCCTCACTTCCCTCTGCCCTTGGTACTCAAGTACCTGTTACATAGTCTTTTACAAACGCGTTCCTTCGTCGCGACGTGGGAACTGCTGTTTTAGAAAATACCAGATGTGTGGAATCGTGGATATACAAAAGGGTCCTAAATGGCCTTGGATTTTAAAGTCGAATATTGTTTTTGCTGGATTTCTTATCTGAGTTTAGATAAATTCCTTCGCCTTGATAATTACGCTTTTGGGTGATTTTGAGCTGCTTTAAAATAGTAATATTTTACTATATTGAGAATTTAAAATAAAATTATTGAATCATTCTGGCAAATGACCGTCTTTTCACTGTAATTTTGAATTTAGATGAACAATATGAAATGTTATGCAGGTAGATCTACAAAAGTACAGTTATCACAATTGATAATAAAATTCAATTAGATAAACGAACCGAAACAGAGGCTACCTCACCAACGCCCCGCGAAACGGTGAAAAGAAAGAGCAGATAATAGATATGAGGAGTAGATCTTAAAACTAGCTCCTTCAAGGGAGGATATTTAACATTCTACGGAAGGTTGAATATCGTCCCTTGAAAAATAATTTTCTTCGATGTGTCTACACATTGCAAAATCTCGCATATAGTAACTTTTTATTTGAGATGTTTGTGTATGCCTGGTTGTAAACCACATAGAAATGAGGAGCGTCGGTCCTTCGACGGCCGCTTCTGTCTGATACGTGAGTGTCGTATGGCGGTATGTTATCGAACTAGTGTGACCACTTTACGTTTCCCTGTTTTATCTGCTCTTTCTTTTCACCGTTTCGCGGGGCGTTGGTGAGGTAGCTTCTGTTTCGGTTCGTTGGGGGGCGCAGTGATATTTACATTATTGCGTTCGCTCCGACGAATTGAGATGAGTAGGTAACAGCATAACCTTGTGTTACGCATGGGTAGACAGTGCTGACGAGGTCAAACGAGACCGAAACTGCAGTCCATTGTTCCTATTCGTGACATCTGACCGTTCTGTACCATTTCCCTGTGGCCCCGGTTAACGGTGATTATGAGGAGTAGATCAGAAAACTAGCTCCTTCAAGGGGGATATTTAACATTCTACGGAAGGTTGAATATCGTCTCTTGAAAAATAATTTTCTTCGATGAATTTTAGATTTCAATTTGAAAAGGTTATTAGCGACATTTTCACTTGACTAATAGATGTATCTAATTGTTTTTGTTTCACATTTTTGTCAATTAAGCCGCGATCAAAACCCTTGTTGTGGGGTATAGTTTTCATGGTTTCATTTTATTCTTAAAGATTTTCTACTGGTGTACATAACGAAAATGCTCTGTGGACCCTTGAAATGTATGCCGAAATTTAATGTGTGTTTAGTTACTTTCATCATTCGAAATTCTTGAAAAATAAATTGACACCATTATAATTAAAGCTCACAACATCGGTTGTGATCGTGACTTAATTGACGAAATATTATATAAATATATCCAGTTATAAGTACCAGCAAATCCGAAAAAGAAATCTCCTAAAGACATTGTGGACAGATAAGAGAAAGCGTCACGAATAACCTTTCCAAATTGAAATCTAAAATTGCATTTAGACATCAAAATAAATGGTCATCACTTTAATGCTGAATAGCTTAGAAAGTATTTAAATGAATCAAGAGTTCATAAGTTATCTTCTCCAGACTGTAATAATTTCTACATAGGCCAGACTGTTCGTTCCTTTGAAATTATATGAATCCAGAATGGCCGTTTTTTTCCTAGAATTGATAAAATGAAAGTTCTACACATTACCCCGAATCCAAATAACGACCTAACACCTCAAAAAAGTCTAGGGAACACTTCTGAATATCGATATATCGTATCCAGAACGATCAATATGGATGATTTTTTTTAAGAAATGAACACCTGCATCAATTTCTCACCTAATTATGTAGAGTGCCGCAATAGATTTCAGTTTTTTTTTTAATAAGAAACTAAAATGCAGCAGATGCGACGCTGCTTTTTAATCATTTCATGTATTCAGTGTTTGAAATCAGTTAGTTGGCACTTTGTTTCTGTTGTAAGCACAAATAAAAGATTCAAATTTTGTGATTCGACCATGGAAAGACGACATTTGACTAGAGAAGAGATGTTACGAGCCGTTGGCATGCTCCAAGATGGGAGCTCACAACAGGAAGTATCCAGGGTTCTGGGAAGTAGCCCAAGTGTCATAAACCGTTTATGGTCGCGTTTCAATGAAACAGGTAGCGTAGAAGAACGCCAAACAGGTCGTTTCAGGATTACTACAGTCGCCCAAGACCGATTTTTGGTTTTACAAGCCAGAAGAGATCGTACTACCACACCATCTCAATTAGCTCAAGAGCTATCACGAGTTCATAATGTACAAATTTCCGACCAAACTGAGAAATAGACTGCACGAAGGTCAACTCCACTCCAGACTTCCTTTAAGAGTTCCACAACTGACCCATGGAAATCGCGCTGCTCGTTTAGCTTGGTGCCAAGAATACGTAAACTGGGATCAAGAGATGTGGACCACAGTTCTCTTCAGTGATGAATCTAGATTTAGTTATTATCCCGATTCGGGAAGAATTCGAATATGGAGGGAACCTGGAAAGCAAAACCGTATCCAGCATGCTCGAGAAGTTGTTAGACAGGGAGGCGGATTAGTGATGGTTTGGGGAGGTATACGCCTCGGTGGAAGAACTGATCTCGTTTTCATACAGAACAACCTCACGGGAAATTCTTACGCAAATGAGATAGTTTTACCTGTAGTGGTACCGTATCTCCAAACAATGGGTCAAAATCCACTCTTCCAACGAGATAATGCCCCTCCTCATCGTGCAAGAGTTGTCTTGAACGTTCTTGAAGAGAATGATATCGATCTTCTACCGTGGTCATCCTGCTCCCCAGATCTGAATCCCATCGAGCATGTGTGGGACACCCTAAAAAGAAATCTCCTGCATCAAAACGTCTTCCATCACGAACAGGAGCTTCGATTAGCAGTTCAGGGGGCTTGGAATGACTTAGGCCAAAATGTAATAGACAATTTAATATTGAGCATGCCGCGACGATGCCAAAGTGTCATTAATAACAGAGGTGGACCTTCTGGGTACTGAAAAATATAAGTGCTTCCATATCGTTTCGAAAATATTAGTTCAGGATTTTTTTTGTGTTTTACCAAATTTCGTCATTCTCAAATTTCGATTTTTTTTTTATAATAGGTGCTTTGAAGAAGTCAAGTATTATTTTGTTTTCTTGAGAATACATTATAGACAATACATCCTAACAAAAACCGAAAGATTTCTATAAATTCGAATCGTCAAATTCATATTTTAAAGATATTGGTAAGTGTTCCCTAGACTTTTTTGAGGTGTTTATTCATATATATTTCATGTAACTTCGTTCTTGGTTTTCATACTGTCTGATGATGTACGACAGTTCGAAACTGTACTAACGGTGATCTACTGATTTAATTTATTTGTTTGGAGTAAAAACAAAGTAAAAATTTGATTTGTGTTTTCTCTTTCTTCTGCAAAACCCATTTTGAAATTATTAATAACTTATGGAATTCATCGAAAATCTGGTACAGCATATAAGGAAGTTAGAAATAGTAACGAAACACCCCATACCTATTATAATTTAGTGTATATCATACTATGTGCTTCAACTAATTATTTTTTCAGCGGGATTACATCCGAGTATTCTGCAAACTATCATATAAACTCCAAATCCAATTTAGCTCCCTACATCCAAGCTTCTGGGGAAGAATTTGAGGAATCTTTATCTGGAGCATCGGCTTGGCAAAATTTAGCTCCTCCTGGCATGTATTGCACAGAGTATTGCCAAATTGGCACAGGAAGATCAGCAAGAAACACTATTCCAGTAGATATACCAAAAAAGAAGATTGTACATGATACATGTCATATAAAATTCACTGACCATCACAAACATTAAAAAGAAAATGACAATGAAAAATTTTGTGTTGTTAATAAGCTTATATATTATATTATATGTATTTTTCATATTGTTCTTTATTGAAACCTTTTGATATCTTTTTAATGGCCTTAACAGACAAATTGTCAAACAATTCTTATCTGCAACTAATAGTGCAGGGTGACTTCTAAGTTCTATGACAAACTTTGAGATAAGGTTCCTAAAGAAATTCTCAGACAAATTAGCGAGAACAGCACGATCCTTACATTTTTGTTTTGAAATTTTTATCTTCACGGGTCCTGAAATCACAATTTTCAACATATGAGGGCGATTGTGTGATGTTACCATAGATGGAATGAAATACATTCTGAAGGTACCGGGAATTAGCCAATGAAACACAAAATATTTATTTTTCATCCAAATTTATTGTATCGCCTTCATAGTAAACCCTTTCCGAAATAATACATTTACGCCAACGAATAATCTAATCATCAAAACATTTTTCAGTAATACTGCTATTCACGCTGTTCACGTGCATCGTGTACCGAGTCGACGAGAAATGTTTACGAACGATTTGAATTTCAAGCCGGTGTTGCCAGATCCCTTTCCTGAAGTTCATTTCAATTTCACGTTCGTATAAGAGAATAAATGTTTGATTTCGGTCGTCTCACTCTCTATGAACTTCTGGACAAAAGGGCGGAGGAGAAGAAGGCTTCCGACCAATCGAAGAGGACCGAACACAAAAATGATCAGAAACCAAAGGAGGAAAAGAAAACGACTGAAACAAGAGGACCCCAGATGATTAGCGAAGACGAACTAGCGATGATTCTAATGATTCTAATGCAACGACAGAACAAAAGATGAAATTTTTAGAAGAACAAAGCAAGCTCATTCAGCTATTCAACAGGAAATAGATTAATGGAGAGACAACTTACAATAGCATTCTAGAACGCAAACTCAATCGCCAACAAACGACATGATTTGACGACCTACCTAGAGGAGAAGAAAATCGACGTGATGCTCGTCAGCGAAACCCATCTCAAACCAACGAAGGATTTCAATATCAGGAAGTATACGATATACAGGACCGACCGACTAGAGGGAAGACAAGGAGGAACAGCGATCCTAGTGAAGACAGGGACAAGGCACGGCGAGCTACCATGCACCAATTCAAAGAACATAGAAGAGACAGGAATAAATCTACAGACAACGAGGGGAGAGCTGAACATCTACTCAGTCTACAAACCACCTAACAACGCCATGAAGGAAGAAGACATCAAAGCCATATTCAACAGCAACACGCCAACCATCGCAGCTGGGGACTTGAATGCCAAGGATTCGGACTGGAACTGCAGAAAAACGAACAAAAGCGGAAGGATACTGAAGACAATCACAGAAAGGAACAACATCATCAGCCACAGGAACCATGGACATACTGGACATCACACTCATGAAGAACATAACATGGAACTACGAGATAGAAACGTCAATGGATCTCTCTTCGGACCACTGCCCCGTCATCCTGACATTGGAACCCCACCCGGAGAAGATCAACAACAAAAGACGGAGGATCACAAACTGGACGAAATTCAAGGAAACAATGGAAACTAGGACCATCCACATAGAGACACAGCAAATAAAAGAAGCCATAGCAGACCTGGAGACCCGGATGCACAGAGCTATTGAGGGATCATCAAGATAAGCAAAGGAAAAACACAGAACGTATACCAGCCAACATTAAAGCACTTCTAGAAGAAAATAAACGAGCGAAGAAGAAATACCGAAGGACACTACACCCCGAAGACAAGAGAGAACTGAACAGACTAACCAACAGAGTAAAAGAAGAACTGAGGAGCATATTCAATGAGCAGTGGGACAACAAAATAGAGCAACTGAGCACAGAGGACCAATCACTATGGAGAATGGCAGCAGCACTGACAGGAAAGAAGAGAAACACGACAACACCACTCATCAAACACAATGGACAAACAGCAGTTACGGACGAAAGGAAGGTGGAAATATTTGCATCAGTACTAGAGGAACAATTTCAAACGAACGCCAGCAACGGAGACGCGGAATTAAACCAAAACGTCGAAAGAATAGGGAGAAGAATCCAGGAAGATACAGCAGAAGACTATCACATCGAAGAGGTTACAACAGCAGAAGTAAAGGGATATATCAATCAACTGAAAACAAGAAAGGCACCAGGACTAGACGGAATTCCCAACCAGGCATTGAAGAACTTACCAGACGAAGGAATTCATGAAATAACGGAAATAGCACGAGCAATAATGAAAACGGAGCACTACCCAGACATATGGAAAAAAGCAGAGACAATCTTGATACCGAAGCCAGGAAAACCAAGGACAGAAGCCAGCAGCTACCGACCAATAAGCCTGCTACCAGCAACGAGCAAGATCATCGAGAGGATCATCTACACCCGACTGAAAGAGTTCGCCGAAGAAAAAGGACTAATCCCGGAGCACCAGTTTGGATTTAGAGGACGACATTCGACAATACACCAACTAGCTAGAATCACGGAGGACATCAAAGCCAAACAGAACATATCAACACCGACAGAAGCAGCATTTTTGGACATTGAGAAAGCATTCGACAAAGTTTGGCACGAAGGACTAATCTACAAGATGAAGACCACAGGATACCCAGCGAAGCTTACCAATATCACGATGTCATATCTACAAAACAGAAGATTCATAACCAAGATACAGGACCAGAAGTCAACAGCGAAGAGGATAGGAGCCGGCGAACCCCAAGGATCAGTACTAGGACCACTACTATTCAACATATACATCGCAGATACACCGAAGATGAAGCACTCGAAGATGACGCAGTTCGTAGACGACACGGCAATATACGCATCCCACAGGAACAAAGCAGCAGTAAGAAAATGGCTACAAGAAGACATCGACCAACTAACCAATTATTTCAGAAGATGGAGGATCAAGGTCAACCCAAAGAAGACGGTAGCAATGTACATCGACCACAAGAAGAGAAGACATCCGGAAACGCCAAAAGAAATCACCATAGAAGGACAACAAATCGAATGGAAGAAGGAAGCAAAATATCTCGGCGTAATCTTGGACGACCAACTGAACTACAAGAGGCACATCGAGGAAACTACAAGGAAAACAAGAGCAATTCACGGAAAATTATACCCACTACTCAACGGAAAAAGCAAGTTCACTGGGAAAACAAGATCAAGATAATCAAAGCAATAATCATTCCAGGAATAACATACGCAGGACAAATTTGGCATCTAGAGGACAGATTCGAGAAGAGGAAACTACAAGCAGCACTCAACAAGATCATCAGGACAGCGACAAACGCCCCATGGTACATAAGCAACGACCAACTCAGGAAGGAAATGGACATCAACACGCTGGAAGAAATCATCACACAACTAACGACGAAGACAACCGACCAGATGGAAAGCCACAAAAACAAGGAGATCAACCAAATAATGGAACTACAACCGAGGGCAACAGGAAAGAGGACATCCCTAGTACAATGGAAGAGAAAACAACAGGCCAGCATAGATGCTCCACAACATAAAAGAAGGAGGATAACCCCAGGACAAACCAAGGAGATGTAGAAGAAGTGAGATGAAGAGGAAAAAGGATAGAAATTCGACCCTCATCAAAATTCAAGGATCTATGCGACGCGACGCGCGCGTAAATTGATTCTGATAAAGCAAAAAAATCGTACACGTACAAATTGGCAACGAACACGCGATCCAGACATTAAATCTCTTCTAAATAGTCAGCAACGCGAGATCAGAGATCGGCTCACCGAAATCCGTAACGAAAACTTCCAAAAATTCATTGCTGAAGCAAATGACCATCCCAAGAGCGTCTGGAAAGTCATTAAGAAAACTCCTCTTCCGGCTCTGAAATCCGGGGGTCACACCTTCACTTCATCAGATATTTTTGCCAGATCACTACAAAACCAATGATCTCCTTTTCCAAGTGCCCCTAATTTCCAAGCGTTCCACGACAGTGTTACGAGTACAGTTCGTCAATACCAGCAAGTCGCCCCTGATCTCATTCCATCAACGACGTACGAAATCTCATCTATCCTCAATTCCCTGAAACCGAGGAAATCCCCTGGCATAGATGGCATACCGAATAAAATCCTCAAAATCCTGCCTCAAAACTGCATAGTATACCTCAACGCCATTATCAACTTTATCCTAAAACATCAATATTTCCCAAACATCTGGAAAAAAACGTTGGTTGTATGTTTACCTAAGTCCGGCAAACCACTTAGCTCTCCTTTGAGCTACAGGCCTATCTCGCTGTTACCTTCCATCAGTAAAATTTCAGAAAAAATCATATTAGCTCGAATAAACTCCCACATCGAGAGCAACTCCATAATCCCTAATTTTCAATATGGGTTTCGAAAAAATCACGGCACTGGACACCAGCTCCTTCGTGTCGGCGAGTATCTTACTGATTGCCACAACAAGCGTTGGTACATGTCGATGCTTTTGCTTGATGGCAACCAGGTGTTTGACCGCGTCTGGCACGACGGACTCTCATATAAAATGATTAAATTCAGCTTTCCCGCATATCTCACGAACATTGTGCGTTCGTTCCTAACGAATAAGTCCATTTCTGTTCGTGTTGGTAACAGCATATCATGCCCAAGAATTATTTCAGCCGGCGTCCCTCAAGGGTCTGTACTTTCGCCCACATTATTCAATATTCTTTCGTCGGATATCCCATCCGACCCGAATATTCTTACAGCCCTATATGCAGACGACATTGCCCTTCTATCGTGCAGCAAAAGAATTGTTCATGGTAGCTTTAGGATCTAAAATCATCTGCCTAATCTCCTGGAATGGTATTCCAAGTGGCACCTCCAGATTAACGAATTCTGAGGCTACCTTCTTCTCCAGAAGAATGAAGACACCCCCCAACTTCAAAGTCCATAATTCTAATATTCCATGGAAACGCTCAGTAAAATATCTTGGTGTTCACCTCGACAAACGGCTCACATGGAACAAGCAAATATCCGCTGTCCAAAATAAAGTCCGAGCTGCCTTTGTCCAACTTCAACCTTTTTTCCGGAATAGGAAAGTGAACCACAGAACCAAACTTCTTGCCTTTAATGCAATTATCCGTAGTATCACATATGCTATTCCAATCTACGGCACAGCTCCGAAGAAACGTTTCCAAAGATTAGAATCCACATATTTCAAGCTGTTGCGAGCATCGCTTGTCATTCCATGGTACGTTCGAAACTCCGACGTACTGTAAGACTTCGGTATGCCATCACTTACCAAAATTACCCACGAATTGGCTCTACTCCATCCAACTATATACCAAAGCGGTATGATACCATCAGAAGACCGTGTTCCCTGGTAAAAGATTAGGCCTTCTGTCCGCGAAAGCGTATTTGTCTTAGGTCAATCTCCCCTTCTTTTGTCATTTTTCTCTATGCATGGAGACTATAGCCTACGGGCTGGAACTCCAAGAGGAGGTTTTTAGTCGGTAAAAATCCGACATTCTCCTTGTTCCCGGGGTGCATCTTTTCGAACATTTTCCTCTTCTTTGTCTAAAAAAAAAGATTCAGGCAAGCCCATCTCTGACATCGACAATATGATAAAAAATTTCTCGGATCATATTAACGACGCCACAGAAAGAGCAACAATTCATCGCCAGATTCCAACTGACGGTATGGTTGTTCCTCCGGATGTGAGTGAAAAAACTAGAGTAAAAAACCGTACCCGCACCAACTGGCAAAGGACCCGCAACCCTGCAACAAAAGTTGTTTTGAATATGCAACAACGCGAAATCAGAGATCGACTTGCCGAAATTCGCAACACTGTATTACAGAACTTCATTGCCGAGGCGAACGAAAATCCGAAAAGTGCTTGGCAAATTATTAAGAAACTCAAAAATAGTGGAAACCCTCCCCTACGCTCTATCAAAAGCGGTGGAAGCACGTGACAAACGGACGCAGAAAAAGCCAACATTCTCGCCCGATCGCTTCAACTCCAATGCTCGCCTATCAGAGCGCTGCCTAATTCCGCGAGTTTCACGACTTCATTTCTGATACTGTTAAACGATTCGAGCGTGTCGAATCCGAGATTGTCCCTTCAACAACGGACGAAATTTCTTCAATACTCAAATCTCTTAAACCTAAGAAATCCCCGGAGCTGATGGAGTCCGTTAAAATATATCATTCAGTACATATCAGTACTTTCCAAACGTTTGGAAAGGAGCAATTGTTGTTTGTCTACCGAAGCCTGGAACAAAATCTAAGCTCCTCTTCGAGCTACAGGCCCATATCGCTACTACCTGCCATCAGTAAGGTAGTAGAAAAAGTAATTCTGGCGCGTATTAACGCACATATTGATGGAAACTCCATCATCCAGGACTTTCAATATGGTTTTCGTAAAAATCACGGAACTGGACAACAAATACTTAGAGTTGGAGAATTTATCTCCAACAGTCTCAACAAACGTTAGCACGTCCCTATGTTGCTGCTTGATGGAGAATAAGTATTCGACCGAGTCTGGCACGACGCCTTAAATTATAAAATGATGTGTTTCAAATTTCCTCAATATCTCATGGACATTGTGCGTTCTTTCCTTACTAACCGTACGCTCTTGGTCCGTGTCGGAACGACCATATCAACACCCCGTACCAAATCGGCTGGTGTTCCTCAGAAGTCAGTTTTATCGCCTACACTGTTTAATATTTTCTCTGCTGATATCCCAACTGACAAAAATGTTTTTACTGCCCTCTACGCGGATGATATTGCCCTCCTCTTTTCTAGTAATCATATTACATACGGAATCTCACATATTAAGCGACACTTATCAGTTCTTCTAGATTGGTACTCAAAATTGTGTCTAAAAATTAATGAAGCAAAATCTCGATGTCAATTCGTCAGATGTTATTTTAGATAGTACATAAAAAATTGTAAATGGAAATGGAAATGGAATCAACTCTTCAAAAAGATATCACACAAGTCCTTCTTCCTATTCAAAAATATGGGGTAGAAGCTGCTAGGGGCAGGAGCTTGATGAATGGAGAACGAAACGTATATCAAAAAATGTCCCCCTCTTATCAAAATTGGATGGATTGGAGGAAATTCACAGAAAATCAAACCAGCCGAGCTATTTAAGGTGTTTCCTCTTCATTGGAATGCATTGTGTATTCTATACCAACTTGTAAAGCCTCATTTGAATTATATTGCCTTATTTATCGACACCGTAGAATTAAAGTGAGCTACCTGAATGCTGGCCGATATACTTAAACGATATTGCGGCAATTATCGACATACCCAATAGTCTTACAAGCTATGCAAATGACACAACCCTTTTGTGTAGTGGTTCAACAATATCAGAGATCCTCATTCAGGCTCAGTAAGTCTCATTAACTCTATGGAATGGTTTCATGAGAACTGTCTTCGATTAAGCAGGTCGACTCCACCAAGAGCTTGGGTATTATTATTGATAAGAATTTAAATTGGCAGTCACATATTGATTACCTAGTAAGCAACTGAGTTCAGTTTGCTATGCCTTATATCGTCTTAAATCAATTACGAACAAAACTGTATGCATATCCTACTATCACGCACATTTTGTATCTAGAATGTCTTACTGGGGTGTATCTCGGAGCCACGAAAGAGTTTTCAAACTGCAAAATCAAGCGACTAGACATAGTCAGTATCATCATGTAGATAACTATTCAGGGAACTAAAAATACTCACTTTACCTTGCATTTATATCTTGGAACTTTTGACATATGTAAAAAGTAACATGGGGGCATTTACTCCTAATAACTTTCTTCACAGTTATACAACTCGCGGTTCATATGATTTAAGAATACCCAAGCATTCTATTAGTGGATAGGAGAGCTGCGCTAAATACATGGGAAATAAACTTCCAATATCAACACGGAATATTTCAGGAAAAGGGCAATTTCGGAAAGCTTCTGTCAGGTGCATACTATAGTGGGCCAGTCACTGAAATGATAGCTTTGTAATTCATGTCACTGCTGAGAAATTTTGCAATATTTTGACATATCCTATACCTGTATAACAATTATATTCTATAATTTGATTACTATCTCAGCTAGTAGCTGGATATAATTTACCTTTCCCAGATTTAGCAATCAAAGGGAATAGGCTCGATTACAATATACTTGACATAAATTTCCTAACTATCCTACATGTATTAAGAATTACAGCTTCTTGCATTTCTATATAGGTATTCTTATGCAATTCTAATTTCTTAAGGCTATCATGCAAAGTTTTGGGTATTAAACCAGTCGAGGATACGATGACAGGAACGATATCTATTTTGTCGAGGTGCCACATCTGCTTGATCTCAATAGCAAGGTCTGTGTATTTGGACTTTTCTCCTGGAACTTATTCAGCACGTTGTTATTATTTGGTATGGCGACATCCACCAGCATTGCTGTCTTGGCTCTCTTATCATACACCACTATGTCCGGCCTATTATTCGTCACCATTCTGTCAGTGATAATAGGCCTATCGTAGTATAATCTGATAGAGTCATTTTCCAATACGGGCGCCGGTTGATACTTGTAATATGGCTGGAATGTATTCAGAAGTCCGTACTTGTGTGCAAGTTTCTGATGGATAATGTTGCACACTTGATTATGCCTGTGAAGATAGTCTGTATTGGCCAGTTGTTCGCATCCGGACGTAATATGCTGTATCGTCTCCGATCTTATATGGCATTTTCTGCACCTATCTGTTTGTAATGTTCCGTCCTTCATAATAAATTTTTTGTAGTTGTTTGTAGCGATCACTTGGTCTTGGATGGCCATAAGGAATCCCTCTGTTTCCGCGAATAATTCTCCTTTCATCAACCATTTGTTGGAGGCTTCTTTGTCGATGTGTGATTGATTAATCTCATGGTGATGTCGCCCATGCAATTCCTTTCTTGACCATTGCTCTTGTTTTCAGTATCTGATAGGAATGGTAGATTCAGCAGGTCATCTCTGGTAGCAAGATTTAGAGGTGTATATCCCTTATCAGCCAACGATACCACTCTATGTAGGTCAGAAGTGAGAGCTTTTGCTGAGAAGAATTCTCTGAGATTTCTTACCTGTTCGGTGTGTAAATTGACAACATCTATTAACCCGCGTCCTCCTTCTTTCCGCTTCAAAGTTGTTCGTATCACAGACGATTTTGGATGATGATTGTTGTACTTTGTCAGCATCGTTCGGGTCTGCCTTTGAATATCATATAGCTCCGTCTTAGTCCATCTGATTATTCCAAATGAGTAAAGCAACACTGGAATGGCGTAGGTGTTAATTGCCTTGACTAGATTCCCCGAGTTCAACATCGATTTCAGCACAGACTTCAGACGCTGACTGTATTCTGAACGAATCTTCTCCTTTGATTGTTTTTGGTCTAACAATCTGGCTTGTTGGTATCCCAGATATTTGTATGTTTCGCCATCTCTCATGCACTGTATAATGTCACCGTTTGGAAGTTGTGTTTCACCATCTATGACTTTCCCTCTTTGAATGTTCAGGGTCTTACATTTTCAATCCCGAATTTCATATGAACATCTGCCGAGAACTCACTGACAGTTTTCAGCAAATCATCCAATTGCTTCTTGTTCGAAGCATATAATTTGATGTCATCCATATACAGCAGGTGGGAGATTGTATGATAATTCCTTTCTGCTTTTATCCTAAATCCGTATCCAGTTCTATTGAGCATTGAGGACAAGAGTATTTTGTAGAGTGTTGGCAGGCAAGTGATTGGCCTATATTGAGACGGATCCTGTGTTCTATCGCTCTTAGGTAGCATATATGTTAAGCCTTGCGTTAGGAAAGTGGGTGTTTTCTTGGGATGTTGAAGAACATACGTGAGCTGTTTCGCTAGGGCTCCATGGAGCTTATCAAACTTCTTGTACCAGTAGTTGTGGATATTATCTATACCTGTGGCCTTCCAATTGTTGGTCGCTCCAATTACTGTTGTAATTTCTTCCTCCGTTATTCCATCGAAGTCCATATGTCTGATATCGAGGCGTTCTTTTCATTCGTGATCCATTCCGCATCTCTATTGTGTTCTTTGTGGTTCGACCATATTGATGACCAATAGTCGGTCAAGCACTGTGCGTCAGGTACTTCTCTGTTATTGTTGGTCGCAGTTTTGTTATTTCCCTTATGAAAATTGGCAGCGTTTTGGAGGAACCTTTGGTTTTGGTGTTTCCTTTCAGTACACTTGACGTATCTTGAAAGCCTCTTTGCTTTTGCTTGAGTTTCTGTTTCAACGTGTCCATATACACGTCGATGTGTTGTTTGTGATCAGGGTGTTTTGTGTTCGTACCAATTTTCCTATAAATTTTGCGTATATGTGATTTCAAGCGCCTTGAGGGTTTTCTGTTTCTCAGGAATTCTGTGAGGCGACCGATTTCTGCTCTAATGTTATCAATATCCTTATCCAGTCGTTTTTGCCATGGTGGTTTTCTGACGCTTTTTGGCTCAGCTTGAATCAGAGTTGTGGAGATTAGTTGTTTGTGAAGTCGAAGAACCGCTACTGCTCCACAGTAAATCAAAGTGTGAATCTTCTCCAAGGTGTTCTGGTCGGTATATTCTTCAAACATTGAGTTTACACTTGCTAGGATGATATTGGTGTTCTTGTTCGTCTTGAGTTTGGGCAGTTTAGGTCTTTTAGTTGGGTTACTACCACTGAATTCAGTTATTGCTCTGTTGAGTTCTGATCTTATATGTGCTGTAATTCAGGAAATTTTTCTATGAACGCAAGATCATATGCTGAAATATCTAAGCAGCTACTAATGATTTCAAATATCATACATTATTGATTGAATGGGGTTTTCAGACATAATTTTCATTACTTTTCAGAACCGATGTCAAAGCAGGCGACAACTGCATACATTATTGATTGAAGGGTTTTCAGACATAATTTTCATTACTTTTCAGAACCGATGTCAAAGCAGGCGACAACTGCGGGGATTCTCTAAGTTCTCAGAGGTGAGTCTCTTAATAAATTTTTCCTTGAAACACTTTATTGTTTTGCCTTTTTACCTTACCTCACCCTCAGGGACCAGATAGGCTTTTAGCACATTGATACATCAAGCGAAGAAATATTCCGTTCATAGCATTAAAAGATGTGTAGAAAGTTATTTCTCCAGGAGATGGTAATGCACGGTGTTTTTGAGATGTTGCCACACTAATTCAGTTGGTTCAGAAATTGTAATCAGTGTTTGTACGTTTGAATTCTTCTAGGTTGTATTTCGTTTCTTGTTCATTTCTTGAACTTAGGCCACCTTTTCCTCCGAGAGAAGGAGAGAGCCTCCAACTTCACCATTCGTAACTCCAAAATTCCATGGAAGCACTAGGTCAAATATTTAGGGATCCATCTCGATAAACGTCTGACTTGCAACAAACAAATTAATGTGGTCCGAAATAAAGCCTGAGCTGCATTTTCTAAGCTTCAACCTTTTTTCCGAAAGAAAAGAGTTTTTCCAAGAACCAAACTGTTAGCTTTCAACGCTATTATCCGTAGTATTTTTACCTACTCCATTCCAATCTACGGCACTACACCTAAAAAGCGTTTCAGTAAATTAGAAGGGACCTTCTTCAGATTGCTGCGCTCGTCGCTAAACATTCCATGGTTTGTGAGGAACGTCGACATCCTTAAGGATTTCGAGGTACCCTCACTTACCCAACTAACTCTCAAATTAGCACGTAACTTACGTGAAAATGCTTTTGAACACGATAATCCTACGATTTCCGTATTAGCTAACTGTCAGCCCAAACGGTTCGATATACTTCCTGAACCGTGCTCCCTAGTTAATTAAATAGGTTCTCTTCTCTACACTAATCTCCGTCCGCGTAAGCGTATTGACATTTAAGTCGCTCTCTATTCTCAGTATCCTTTATTTCTGCACTATGAAGACTATAGCTTACGTGCTGGGACTTCAAGAGGAGGTTTTTGGTCGGTAAAAATCCGACATTGGCCCCTTTTCCGGGGTGCATCTTTTTAAAGGTTTTCCTCCTCTTTGTCTAAAAAAAGAAATAGATTTAGTGACCTTTGCCAACTTAGTTGACTAAACGCGCGTCGAGTATTCGAAATAAAGTTTTGGTGTAGTGGTACAGTGTTTTTTAGTGTTATTCAAAGCCAAAGGTTCCAGCCCCCAACTTAGTTAAACGTATTTGGATTCTGCTGAGCCTATAAATGATCATTATGGAAATTGTGAAGCACGATTCAACAAACCATAATATGTTGGAAATGAAATGTGGATCTTGAGCAAGTTGATGCAGAATTCAGAGGCAAAATATAAGTCGATACTTCTCGTCCTCTGCATGAAATGCCTACACCTCCTGTGAATGATGAGGGTGCATTCTATTCATTCATTATCTTCAACACAGTTCTCTTCATTTTGTATGTTGACTTGACGAGGTCTTACATGTTTTCGCTCAAATGTTCCAATTTCTCTGAGTCTTCTAAATACCGAAGTTAAACTGTATTTCATCACTGAAATAATGCATTTTCAATTTTAAGATTTCAAAACAATAATTATATATCGAAAAAGATATTCTGTGGTTTATCTATGAAACAACTCTCAACATTATTGATAATCATTTTACTATGGTTACGATCACCGTCTGTACAACCTCTGTGGTAACACCTCAGAATCGCTCTCATATGTTGAAAATTGTGATTTCAGGACACTTGAAGATCAAATTTTTGAAGCTGAATATCTCCGAATTTAAAAAGATTAGGTTGGTGCTGTTCTCATTAATTTGTCCTAGAATTGCTTCATGAATCACATCTTAAAGTCTGCCGTAGAGCTTGGGGTACATCCTGTATATATCAAACAATGAATGAGCATTTTTTTGGATTGCATGTTGTTTTTAGTTTTTCAGTCTGGCAGGTGGGCATTTATGAAAGACAAATATTTCTTGAAGTGCAGAGGGTAGTTAACGAAAATATTATAACCAGGAATAACATAAACTATGTTCTGATTAAATTCAGTTTTAAATAATTCGAAACAGTCCAGTCAAAAAATACCAAACTGGGGTTTAAAAATATTCAGAATCTTAGGCAAAATGGACTGAATCTTTATGCCCTCAGCCAACAATAATATAGCATTTATAGGAAATGGGTGTTAAATAAAACACGATATAAGGTGGGAACGCGATTTGTATATTTCAAAATGAATTGAACAGAGTCAGTCAAAAGACTAAAAACTTAAACTATATGATAATAGTGCATTCTCTGAAACAGTTTTGTTTATTTATTTAATCATCAGTTTCTTATCGAGTGTAAAACGTTGACTTTGAATGAAACCTAATTATTGTTGTTTGTTCGTTTTTGGATCTAGACCGACGGTATACATAAATTTAATAAATAATTGGGGTGATAAAAAGTTGAACCTGGACTGCATGTGAGGACATTTCAGACAAGAAATTCTTCATAACTAAAATCTGGGAGCGCTTATATTAGAATCCAAACCACAACAAAATCAATCCTCGCATACCTTCAGCCTCCGCCAGTTTATTCATCAAACTTTTAATAATTCAAGTCGTCTGTAAATGAGGCAAGTAATCTGACTTCAATCAATTATATTCTGTATTCAGTACATAAAGAATCGTATCAGTGAAAGTAACCTCTCCTGAAAGCATGCTGTTTATCAATTGCAAAACTGTATCTCAATTTCTTGACAAGAGTCAAGTATTCTTTCTGCCACGGTAATCATTTAAATAATTAAGGTTAGTTCATTTTTTATTCATTAGGTATATTTTTCAACCATACCAGGAAAAATTATTGGACCAAATGCAATATATGGAAACCTTGATATTTTGAGATAGCGGCTGCTCTTTTATCGACATAGCCACCTTATCAATTGCGCAAATCCAAGGAAATTGTCATTAATTTGTCAAAGTGCAATTACCAGTTTTAGATACTATTTTCCTAAATATCAACAAATAATAGAAAATGGAGGAACCAAAGCTACAAGCAAATTCAGTGTCATCTTCAAAAATATCTACCCAGGAAACAACCCACAATGAACCGGAAACGTCTGAAGTCACCACTCTAGTTTCTTCTGTCCTCGATTCAACCGCAGAGAAACACGAAGCACCAGTATTGCAAAATGAACCCACTATAAGTCCTGCTTCTACGCCGTCTGATTCTTCAAGTTCAAGTAGCGGTAGTGCTAGTGGAGAGGGTGGAGAGGGTGGAGAGGAGGACCTAGAAAAACCAGCAGATGAAGTTAAGCGAGTGAAGAGAAGTCCACTTGATGGTAATTTTATTTTAATGTTTGAAAAAGAAACACAGCCCTGAAAAAATCAAAATCGAAAATTTTATTTAATAAACTTTTAATATTGCAGATTTGAACGATGAAGATCTTGCCAAAACTGTGAGTGACTTACAAACAGAAGTAAGGCATTTAACTACAGAAAATAATATGTTTGAGAGATATTTGACCATAAATGAACCTCAATTGCTAGAAGGTAAGATTAGTAGCTTTTCAATAAAAAAATACCCATTCACTCAGGATACTGACTTACTTCTTGCAAGTGTTTCAAAATGTTTAAGGTATGACTCAAACAATAGAACATGCAATAAAAATGCAGGGTGCGGAGCCAGTTAGAAGGGCTACTTTAGCAGACAATTATTCTCTAAAATCAGTCTCTTCAGCTGCAAGATTCGAAAGTTCTGTCTTGGGTACCAGTTCAATAATGGAGAAAGGTCCAAGGTAAAAAATAACTAATGTCTTCTATTATTTGTATGATCTAATAGATAGGACGCATTTTTTATTTTTTGTATGCAAATTTCCGAAAGAAAAACTGAGATTTGCAAATTTTTGTAACCTGAGTCAATACAACCCTCAATGAAATTTTTTATGATACAGCGGCTGTGACAAGTAATGACAACGGATGGTACAACAGTTGTTGTAAACAGATGTTTTTGGATTATTTTTTCATTGATTTATTTTTATTGCTTGTGAGCGTCAGAAAAACAGCGTATCGCGACATAACGCGCCGTATGATGCGGTTGTTTCTGTAGAGTTTCGTTGTAGTATTGAATAGGTATATGGTATTAATTTCAATACGCGTAACTTAGTAAAGTTCATTATATTAAAAAAATTGTTCGTGATGTAAATATGTAAATATAAATTAACAGTTTTCGAAGGTTTTATCATGTATCCTGAATTTAATGTGCTAAACACACATGCCCTCTCTCATGATTCTAGTTCAATTTGAAGTTCCTGTAATAACTGTAATAACAAAATTGAAAATTATTGGGATGCTTTCAAAAACAGAGGACTTAATAATAATATTATGAAGATGTACCATAACAAGGTGAATTATAACCAGGAAAGATAGAAGAAGCATCAGGCAATTCAACTGAAATGTGGAAAACAATCAAACATCTACTAAATGGAAAAAATAAGACCTGGGAGGGATAACTTTTGATGGCAACTTGATAGATGATCATCTTATAGTGGAAAATTAATTCGATAATTACTTTGTTACAAGTATCGAAGAAATCGCCACGATAATTAGTCCAAATATAATTAATAAAGTTTTAAATGGTATGCCAGATGTTCATCATAAATTTGAAAAATTCAAGAAACTTAATCCTGCAGAAATGAAAAAATAATAAATAAAATTAAAAATCATAAAATTAGTGTTGATGACATTAATATAAAGATATTAAAGTTGGTGACAGATTTTGGATCTCATAAATAATTGATGAGAGAATGGAAAAAATTTCCTGAAGAATGGAAACTTTCCATAATTATTCCTGTTGAAAAAGTTATGAATACCACAGAACCTGAGAAGCTTAGATCGATAAATATGCTTACTGTGTACGAAAACTATAAGAAATAATCAAAACTGATCAAATCATAAAATATGTAGTAGATAATAAATCGTCAACTAAATTTTCATCAGACATTAGAAGATATAACTCTTGTAAAAGCGCTCTAATCAGTATTTATTGACAGGAAAAGAGCTGTAGAAGGAAAAAAATATATTAAAGTTCTATTTATCGACTTTCGAAGGTCATTTGAGACTATAAGTAGACAGACATGAAAATTTTTGGTTTTGGTGGGGTTGTTTTGAAGTGGTTTTCATGTTCTAGTTGATCGTACTCAAGTAAACAATTTCGGTAACGTATCTCGTCGGCTCTTCCTTTTCGTTTTGGAGTCCCTCAGAGGACAGTTTGGGAGGAAACCTTTTGATAATGTATCTAAAAAACCTGGTTCGAATAATCATTGGGTACAATGTAAGATTATTTCCTGATGTATTTTGTAGGTTAAAATATACAGGATATTGTGAACATTATGAATGAAGACTTAAAAATCAAGAAAACTAAATTTATGGTGATGAAACGGTAAATATAATTCAATCGACAAAATTGATTATACGGTTATTTATGTAAATGGAGAAATTATAGAACAAGTTAACGATTATAAATGTATTGGCATAGTTATTGATAGCATTCTGTCTTTTTCCGGTCATGCTAGTTACTAATAAGGTATCAAAAAGATATATTCCATAAATAGTATTGGAACAGAATTTTAGTATATGGTCCAAAACACTGAAAGACATTCATAATTATTCAACATGAATAATTTTTCCACAATGGTCTGGTGGAATACAACAAAATGCCAGTCTCACTAAAAGATAGGAAAACAATAAAGAGCTTCAGAAGTATTTGTATTAAAATTTTGTAAGAATACTATCAATATTTATATATATATATATATATATATATATATATATATATATATATATATATATATATATATATATATATATATATATATATATAGGGGTTTTACCCCGACGAGTTGCCCATATATCTGTTCATGCAATCAAACTGATTTCATGAAAAATATAAATCCACCACCCGGTAATTAATACCATTGCCAGGCAATGATTATAATCAAAACATATCCTGGAGTAATTATATATTAGGATAACGTTAAATGTTATGAGAATATATCAATCTACCAGAATATATACATACTATAGCATCATCAGACAATGATATCAATGTACCAACGAGTAGTGTCAGAGGCTTTCTCCCGGAAAAATCCAGTGTACGGACCTTAGTCAAGTAACACTGAATGTTACTCATTAATAGTTTCCTTTGTGTGAAGTGGTGAACGATCGAATAGAATACTGCTCTGAATATAAATATGACAAAATTGTCAGTTAATTATATTACATTTATATAAACAAATAAATAATATATATATATATATATATATATATATATATATATATATATATATATATATATATATATATATATATATATATATATATATATATATATATATATATATATATATATATATATATATATATATATATATATATATATATATATATATATATATATATATATATATATATATATATATATATATATATATATATATATATATATATATATACACACTCGGAGGCAAAATTAGCGGAACACTCGAAAATTTAACCAAATTCGAAGTTCGATATATTTCCTAATTCTCAACCGATTTAGATGATTCATTCGGCAAGTTATAGATCAACTCTTCTGCTTTGTAGAAATTATAAGAGAAAACAAAAAAAATTTGAAAAAAATTTTATACGGTGGCAAAACTAAAAGTGTTTTTTTTGTCAAAAATTCGTAACACCCTGTGGAATTTCGTGGTCCGAGTTGAAACGTACAATATCATGGTCTGTCAAGACACATCTTCCTACAGTAACGCCCTTCTTGTTTTATGCGTTTATCTCTATTTTTGCAAAATATATTTAATTTCAAGTGGAAAATCACCATTTTGGAGAAATTCCATTGAATCAAGAAATTGTCATTAAAATTCATCTATCAATTTTGAATTTTCTTATTATCACTCAGGCGTGTCGAAATTGTCGTTTGCGATTTTTTTGTTCGAATTGTATTAGTTATTGATGACAATTTGGTTAATTTGGTGAAAATTAGGAATTCATAGGAGATAACAGTCGGTAGGTATTAAAATACACAACCGAATTCTGGAACCATTGATAAAACTTTTCATTTACACATGTGCACACCTTTTTTTATTAAATATGAAATACAACACACGTTTTTTTGTATATGACCACATTTGCACATACAAATTCGATCGGTTGCGGTGTTTTGTGATTCTTTTACTGTTTACGATTCGAAACGGTATTTTTCATTCAAAATGAGAGATTTACCACCAACCTCAGTAGCAAGGGCAGTTACATTGATCGAGGAAGGGCGCACCTACCGCTCAGTCGGTACCATGTTGGGTGTCTCGACGCCGGTTATCCATCGAATCTACCGACGTTACATTGAAGCTGGATTGTACGTGAGGAGGCGAGGACAAGGAAGAAATCGGGCAACCCGCGCTATACATGACCGTTTCATCGTCAATCAAACCATAAGAAATCCTCGTCTTACTGCTGTTCAGGCACGTAACCTTTTACAAGCAGTGGATAACATTAACGTCAGTGTGAGGACAGTCAGAAGACGATTAAATGAAGTTGAGATCATACGCGCAAGCAAGAGCACCAAGACTCGATAGAGCCCATCGGGTAGCAAGATTGGCGTTTGCTAGGGAGCATGTAGCATGGACAATCAATCAGTGGAGACGAGTTTTATTTAGTGATGAGAGCCGATATTGTGTGAATTTCGTGGATGGTAGAGATAGAATATGGAGGCATCGAGGGGAACGGTACAATCAAGCGAACTTCGCAGGAACTGAGCAATACGGTGGAGAGTCAGTTATGATATGAGGTGGCATATGCACTATGCACGCCCTCATACTGCGCGCATAGTGATAGAATATCTCAATGAAGTTGGGATCACACGAATGGACTGGCCGTCGCGGTCACCGGATTTAAACCCGATCGAAAACGTTTGGGACATTCTTGGAAGAAGGGTTCGACAACGGAATTCAGGCAACGTTGAAGAGCTGACATTGGCTTTGATGGAAGAGTGGGACAACATACCTCAACAGATGATAGACAACATCATTGGGAGTATGCGAAATCGTATGCGCGCTGTAATAAGAGCTCGGGGGGATCATACTCGCTACTAAAATCAAATGTTTTTTTTTGTGGGTCATCATGAACATTTTTCTCAACATGTTCATTTCATTTCACGAGTGTATCGCCAGGATACACACCTGCTCTCAATTTTGGACAGGAATGATAATTATTATAGTGTCACACAAAAAAATTCAAAAATAAATGTGCAAAATCAACGATTTTTCCAGTGTACTTCGAGTTCTCCCGGAGCGTGAAATTGGCCAGTGAATTTCGAAAATTTTCTAATTTTGATTTCGCACCTATGCAAGATTAAAATATCGGAGAGGGGCGTTACTGTAGGAAGATGTGTCTTGAGAGACCATGATATTGTACGTTTCAACTCGGACCACGAAATTTGGTTAAATTTTCGAGTGTTCCGAAAAATCATCCAAATCGGTTAATTAGGAAAAATATTGCCTCCGCTAGTATATATATATATATATATATATATATATATATATATATATATATATATATATATATATATATATATATATATATATATATATATATATATATATATATAGGGTGCTTCATACGAAAACTATAACAAGAGGCGTTATCTACCAAGATATTCATTTCTGATGAAAACACAAAAACAAGTCAATTTTTGTTTCAAGGCGGACATCTTTTGGGGTACAATACTTGCCTGAAATGTCAACCCCCTAAGCGGGGTTGCAATCCTTGAACATTTTAAATTGGGAAGATGGGTCGAATGATGACTCAAAAGAAAGATGGTATCTTTGTCTACATTGCCTTGAACGCATTTTCATTTTTAATTGAAAACTGTAAAAGATACAGGGTGAGCAACTGAAAGATAGGGAAGACCATTTCACTGAGATTATTCAAGTTTCAGTGAAGTAAAATGGAACAGATCCATGCTGATCAATGGCAGTCATCATCAAGTACCATTCTCATCTCGAATTTCAACCCCTGGAGCAGGGGTGACAACCTTTGAAAATTTGGAAGAGGGTAGATGGGTCGAGTGATAACTCGAAAGAAAGGTATTATCTTATATATATATATATATATATATATATATATATATATATATATATATATATATATATATATATATATATATATATATGTGTGTGTGTGTGAATGCTGTGTACTACCCATAATAATTCAGGGTACAAATTCATATACAAGGTACAGTTCGAATGTTTGAACTTGCTACTGAATAAATATTATTATTATTTTTATTATCGTGGACTTATGCACTATTTCGGCTGGGCGCCGGTTGATACTTGTAATATGGCTGCTGGAAGGTATTCAGAAGTCCGTATTTGTGTGCAAGTTTCTGATGGATAATGATGCACACTTGATTATGCCTGTGAAGATAGTCCGTATTGGCCAGTTGTTCGCAGTCGGGCGTAATATGCTGTATAGTCTGTTTGTAATGTTCCGTCCTTAATAATAAATTTTTTGTAGTTTGTAGCGATCACTTGGTCTGAATGGTCTTGAATGGCCTTTCATCAACCATTTGTGGGAGGCTTCTTTGTCGATGTGTGGTTGATTAATCTCATGGTGATGCAATGCCTTTATTTACCATTGCTCTTGTTTTTCAGTATCTGATAGGAACGGTAGATTCAGCAGGTCATCTCTGGTAGCAAAATTTAGAGGTGTATATCCCTTATCATCCAACGATACCACTCTATGGAGATCAGAAGTGAGAGCTTTTGCAGAGAAGAATATTATATTATTATTATTGTTTTGTTTTGGTTTCCTTGAGAGTTTTAAAATGCTACATAAACGGCCATATCTTTCGATTGCGTTTACTTACAAGTATAATGTTTTCCCATCTCGAAGAGACGGCCGACTTGAATATTCGTAATCAATTTAAACTCTATATCTATCTTTCTGAGAAAAGAGTCTTGACATATGAACAGGCAGATGGACGAAGTGACCCTATAAGGGTTTCATTTTTTCTTTTGGGGTACGGAACCCTACTTATAAGTACAAGTATGCGAGAACTCTCATAGTCTAACTTTCCTATTTTTTCTAATTTTTCAAAATCTGAAACCAAAAAAACCTGTATAATTCAGATATGTGGTTGATGTATGTATAAATAAAACCTTTGATTAAGACAAAATAAACGCTGAAACAGTAACATAACCAACTATAACAACTCAATTGCATGGCGTCTCATAAAACTAAACTCTAGCATGCCAACTGCTACAATTATGTGGAAAATAATAACATTCTATAGAACTTATTCGTATAAGCAAAATTGAAAGAACACCATACTATAGCCTATAGAAACTGGACAATTATAAAGAAAATAGGACAGGAAACGAATAACACCCGCGGTGGAGTCTGATTCAAGACAGCAATCAATTGAATATTACATTAGTAAATCCAGGATCTATAAACAACCCTCTAAATGAAACACTTAACTGCACAATTCCAATAGTAAGTGAAACTATTCACATATTTCTGAATTATATACGCCCTAACTTACTAATAGAAGAAAACATTTTTCGGAAAGCAGCACAATATAATTATCGAACAATTGGTGATTTTAATTGCTGTACTGCGAGAAAATCATAAGCAGTTAAAATTCTTCTTAGAGAGTTCTAACTTCATACAACTCAAGGCACCTTTATATTAGACAATAAGAATCCAACAATACCAGACATATTTCTATACTGCCCAAGAAACTAAGCACTAAATAGAAAATTCAAATATATTCAGAAGAACATGAGATATGTTAAAGAATTATTTTTCCAGTAATTTACCAGCACTAAGAAATCAGCACTAAACGATGCTTGAGAACCATCGAAATAAAAACGGTACTAATCGAAATTGAAATTTACCTAATTATGGGAAATGTAAAACTTTTGGAAAAAATCAAAGTTCCCAAAAACCTGTTAATACAAGATATTTCCACCACTGACGATAGTTACTGCATGACATCTACGATTCATACTCAAAATTAATGACCTTATAGCATTCTGATCAATTTCGTTCCAAATTTCGATCAGTCTGTTCCAAACGTCATTCACGGTAGCTAGCTGGTTTTGATGGCAACTTAATCTTCTATTGAGAATGCCCCAGACATGGGATTCACGTCAGGTCTTCGTACAGGCCAATTCATTGAAGTGATTTCGTGATCCTGAGATAGTTCCTAACGATATGATATGATATGTTTACCACAAATGGTACAAAATTTTTTTCTGAAATGTCTGTAAAGTCATATCTCTCCTTTCAATGTCTGTATAATAGAGAACGTCAATCGCAATAAAAAAATTCAAAATCTCGACTCATTTGTAAACAAAACCCCCTCCTAGTCAGCTTCTAAAGGCCTCAAATCAAATTCCCCGAGACATAGTCGTATCGCTGTAGTGCTAATTTGTGCTCCACTATTCTTGTGTAAGTCCAACGTAGGTCATCAAATACCACTGCTTCAGCATATTCTTTCGGGATGAAATTTCGTGATTCGCGTAGTGTTATTACAGAAAATTGAAATTTTCAAGAACAATAAACGTTACTCGATAAAATTGATCAAATACTGCTGTTATCAATATGTGGTGGTTTCTTGCAAAATCTCAATTTATTTCTTCATTTTATTTCTCATGAGGGGAATATGTTCGTCATGAAAAAGATCGGGTTTTGTTGGCCTATATCCAGACATATCCATGAAAATACCTCAATTAGACCAATGCACTTCTACAACAAGACAAGATATCATACATCACAACATAAACAAATGCAATATAGACAAAGTTAATACAGAAATGTCGCTATACATAAATGAAGTTCAAATAATCACTCCTCAATATATAGCGAATTCTACAAAGCTTTAGAGGAGATAGTCAAAAAAAAACTCGCCTAAATATAAAAAAGAACTTTTTTCCTACCTCTCCCTCTTGACATCCTAAAGCAAATCAAGAAAAAGAAAAAACATTACCGAGAGCTTAAAACCAACTACGACCCAGAACTTAAACCATTGTTCAATGCACTGAATAAAGATACGCAAAATTTTATAAATAATAAAGATCAAACCAATAGGTTGAATTTTGCAACAGAATCAATTAAACGAAAGATAAAAACTAAAAGCACTATTAGAAAACTGACCAGATACAGCGTTAAACCAAACATGACACATATCACTAAAAGTGGAACATCATATACAAAGCATGAAGAAGTAGCCCAGATCTTTAGAGAACACTACAACAAAATATTTCCCTACAACAACCAAAATTTCAATAATAATTCCAAAAACCACCTTTAACAAAGATACCAGGAAATAATCACTAGTAGCTTCACATGGCAAGTCGACGCTCCGAAAATAGAAGAAAATGATTTCATGGAAGCGCTAGTTGTCAAAAACTCTGCACCTGGCTTTGACAACATTCCAAGAAAATATTTTCACAATTAGACACCAACATCTATGAGGAAAAAAATAGAATATTCAATCAATGCTCGAAAACAGTTGGCTTACTGAGCGAATAGAAAAATGGAATCATTATAACTATACCTAAGCCAAATTTAGATAACAACGTAGTACCCAGCAACAGGCCAATCACCTTATTGCCAGTAATTAGATGAACATCCGAACAAGTTACAAAAACCGCATTTTTGCTTCAATGGACATCACATTCCCACACATCAATTTGGTTTCGAAAACAAGCATTCATAGTATCTGGCACAAGGGAGCAATTGTTAAGTTGCATGCACTGCAGTGTCCAATTTATCTACTGTGTGATCAACAACTTCTTGAACGACAGGAGACGATTTCAATAAAAATAAATAAGAGCTATTTATCTCTGTTTGTTCCACTGCAGGGCGTAACTCAAGGGTCCTCACCATTACTGATCCTCTAGAACTTATACATGCATGACATTCCCTCGACCGAACAAACAGAAAACATCTAGTTACAGCTTACGATTTGCGCATGACACCTGTATCATCATATTGGGAGTTTATCATTTTTGGAGACAAAACAACGAACGCTTTATCCTACAAATAGAGAATAATGCCAGTGCAGAGTACGAAATACTTAGGAATAATCAACGAAAACAAACTAAAATTGAATTTACACACAATAAAATAAAACGAATCATAATTAGGTCTCAGCATTTCAGATCAAAAATCACGGCATCACTTAATCCACTGCCACCAAAATATACAAAATGATATGCAGATCAATAATAGAATATGTCAACATACTATTCATCATTGTCATGAACAGTACTAAGAAAAAAGAACGTTTTAGCATGAGAACAATAAGCAAAATACGACATTCAGAAATATGCTCCATAACCCTTCAAACAATCATCTCTAAAACAAAATGAAAATAGAACAAATTTTAAATAGATTTAAAAGCCTGAAGCAGAAATTTACCGAACTAATAATCCGATAAACAAGAATATTTTGTGATAAACGAATAGATTAACCCGAGAAAGGACCGTTATGGGAGATCTTCATGCAAAACAATTAATTTTTTTTCCGATTTATTGCTAATTATAAAATATGCTTTCATATATATATATTTAAAATACTAAGTTAAATTGCATAAGGCAGAAAGACCTAGTGCCGTAGCCTTTAGGGAATACTTCCAATATAATCGGAAATATTCTTTCTCCTTCAAACTTCTTGATATGATAAATTTTGTGAAAGTGACTAGGATGAATATATTTGGACCTTAGTGACGCTGATGCTTTCCAAAACTAATAAAGAACGCGTTTATTTCAAGTGCCTTTGGAATATTGACATAATAGTTTTGGTACTTTTTCATGTTGCTTTGAACAACCAAAAAAGTGGATTTTATTTTCATTTCGGAAACGAACCTGCATCTAAAAAATACTCATGAGACACTCAAGTTACATTTTCAGTTGCTTTATTCGAAAAAAATACAAAAATTGAAAGACTCATTGGTGCAAATTTTTTTTTGAACAATGGTAAGGGTGCCTTAGAGGACGTCACTTGAATTATTGAGTTTAAACTGATTATGACTAAATTAACCTCTTACCACCTCCAATACCATTGCCAAATGTTAACAAAATCGACTGAAAAATTATGAGGATATTTACGGCAAAACTATTTCTCAATCCTAACACCATGTGTAATATATGGAAGCATATCTGAACCTATGTTTATAAGAACTTCTTTCTTAAAATTGAATATTTATTTAATCCATACTGAAATAATTATGAGTCTGATTCTGTCTGTCTACTCTGCGCCTATACCGCTGAACAGATTTTGATTGAATTTGGTATGGAGATTACTTGAATTTCAGGGATGGACTTGCATTGGTTTCTCTTCCAAAATTCCACCTTTGAGGGTGCGAAAGAGAATTTTTTGAGTTTTTAAGGTATTAGACATGAATGTTGTATTTATGATCATAATAATAAAGAAAAAATGCCAAACACTTCAGAAGCGAAGGTGTACAGCAATGCAGCATAGATCACTATGTGTGATAATTATTTTAGGCATCTAACACCTCACTCAAAAATCCTTTTAGTTTTTATTAGATGGCGGTTAAATTATTTCATATTAGTCATTACACAATGCAGGATGCTGTGATACTCCCGGGGCAAGACAACATCATTATATCATCAAAAAGTGGTTGTTTATTAAATTGTAATTGTGTGAATTTTTCACGAATTGTAATTGTTTGATATTCCTCCAAATTATGAAGGGTTGCTAAAAAAGGTATATCTGTTCAATTCTGCAAAATTATTAATTAAAGAAATTTGCAGCATTTATTCAAAACATTGATTTCAACTTATTACAGAAGAATCATTCACATATTTTATAATTAAATCTTCTCCATCTATGATAATCTCGTTTTGTAATAAATCTTTCATCGAATTAGACATTACATGAGATACAATATTTTTATCAGTTTTAAATAACCTTAATTTCAGTTCACCACTTCTGTTATTATTATTTTGTAGTTTGCATTCTTCTGCAATGGCATCTATAGCTCTTCCAACTGACCATAGTTTAGAAACGAATACTGCTTTTTCAGATTTTGAAGGTGAAATTATGTTGAAATAGACCCGATCTGTAGAAGGGATTGATTTGGGGCCAATTGCTTTATTTTTCAGACGCATTAGTTGAACCTTACATGCCATTTTCCTTTTCTTGTCATTTTTCTTAGCATCTTCTATGTTTTTTGATATCTATAACATGTAAATATAAATAACTCCATAAAAAAAGCTGGCTAGAATGATTCATCTAACAATTCTCTAGCGTTTTCCTTACCTCTTTATCAACATTTGCTTTAGCCAAGTTGAATTGTTCCACAGGAGCTGCAAGTTTCTGCCTCTCTTGCTTGTATTGTTCATCTGTCTTTGGAGTACATTCAGCAATATGACGATGTTGAATACAAAAATGCTTCTTACAATTCTGGCACAGAAGTGGGACAATACTTCTATCACTGCATCCTTTCTCAGAACATACATAAATATTATCAATACAATTAAGCTCTGTAACTATGTTATCCTTTACATGACAAATTAAACTATGCGCCTGGAAATGTTCTAAGCAGAAAGATTTTCCACAAGAGCAAACTTGAGGTAAAAAATCTAATTGTTTACAATTTTCCTGTGTACATTGAACACCTATGCTGGGAAATTCCATGATTTAAATTTTATAAATGTTCGGTTAAAGAGTTTAAAGCAATGTCATTCCACTTTTGTTCTTGTTCCTTCAAGGTAAGGTGTATATCACCGGAGTCAGCCTCTGGATCTGATAATTCATAGGCTGGAACTTCTATATCATCTTCTGGGAGCTTATCAGACCTCCATGCATCATCTATTAAATCTACTAAATGTCCTTCTATCGACACTGTTCCATCCATTAGAACCTTATTGATGATGAACTAAACAGAAAAATCTTTTTTGTGTTGTTAATATGACTTTGAGGTTAAGCTCATGCATGACACAAACATGACAGACTGAAAATGAAGTTTATATGCTCCTTTGATCATAGAAATGTTACCGTAATCTGTTGTGTTATATATATATATATATATATATATATATATATATATATATATATATATATATATATATATATATATATATATATATATATATATATATATATATATATTTATTCTCTTGACAGTAACCCGCCATATTTACTTTCCAGATATGATTGCCCTCAATTCTCAATATTTGGCAACAATTTCACACATTTACAGTCCAAGACCTACGTGACTTGAACCCGTCAATAGTGATTGATGTACTCGCCATCTCCCGTCATAACAGAGAGGGATATTCAAATGGAAATCTCTTCAAACCAAACCTAATTAACCTAACCGAACCTCAAACGTAATTTAAATTTATAATTTTGAATTGAATAGGTTAGTAGGTTAGGTTTTAGGTGAAATTAGGTTAGTTAGGTTAGGTTTGGAAATGTTCCCATTTGAATTTCGGTCTCAGTGATGAACGAGAGATAGATTCTACATCTTTCTTGGGTTTTGAGCCGTACATCGTATAACATGTAACATGAAATCATTGTAAATATGGCGAGTTAACTGTCTAGAAAATCAACATTACGCTCATATTTGAGCGTAGAATCGACACTATACTAAATAATTACCTTCAGTTACTTTTTTGAATAGATTGCTGTGGATGAGCCGAAATTTTTCTTTCTATTAGGCTTGACATAAACAAAAAAACCATGTTCCGAGAAACTACACGAGTGTTTTGCTATCGGTTTCACTTCAATAGTATATCTTATATCCTTTGCTATTTCATTTTCAACGATAGGAGGTCAAATCTCCGACGTGAGATAAATCGTGGCAACACAGGCTTAAAATTCAAATCGTTCCGAAACATTTCTTGTCAATTCGGTACACAATGCGCGGGCGGGCCGCGTACAATGCAGGATTACCAAAATTTACATTAGGGAGTCATATACATAACCAAAAGTCATATACATAACCAAAGGTTGAGTCCATAAACCTCTGAAGGCCAGATAACTTAATTAGAGGTGGCAGCTATCATTGCACGATCTAGGTGAGTGGTTCGGAGTCCACTATAAACTGTAGGTCCATAGAAAGAAACCTAAACCGAATGCTGAGTCAATTTCACAGGGTTTGTAAAGAATTCAGCGAGCATTAAAGCTCTCAGATGCGCGTTTTTTTTTGTTTGGCTTTTCAGTAAATAGAAAAATACAGAAAAGTAATTAATATTCTATAGAAAGTTTTGTAATATTAAAGACCAAAGTTTAGAAGAGAATGTTGTGAATTACTATTATGATTTGCATTTCTTTTAAGAATCAATTTGACTCAAAAGAGCGACATGATAATGAAAGAAACAGAAGAATTGCAGAAAAGTCTAAATAAGTTTTACAAAGAGTCACATAAACGAAAGTGCCTCTTGAAGGCACAACTGGAAGAACTCGGCTTAGAGCTTTCGGAGTTAACAGAAACTTCAAATATTTTTGAACAAAGCGTAGTTATTGAAGGAGTAGATCCTCTAACTCAGAGAATACCTGCGGAAAAATTCATAAGGTAATTAGTTTCTAATGATAAGCATAATGTTCAAGCGGTTATATTTTAAGATTCATGCAGGAATGGCTTAAAACATCTGCAGCGACAATTCAAAAATACAGATTGAGACAAAGTACGTTATCGTCCCATTTGAAGAAATTGAAAGAAACACTTAAACAAAAAAAGGAGCTGGGTGAAAGCCTTCATGCAGTTGATTTCGAAAAATTGCAAATCGAAAATAATCATTTCATAAAAGAGATAGATCTTAGAACAACGCAACTTATAGATCTGAAAAGAATGAATGGTGAATGAATAGCTCGGAAAATAATGATGTGACCTCAATTTCAATATGATTTTTTTAGGTGGGGCGAATTTGATACTTACGAATCAAAAGAAATTTCTCATGAAACAAATTGTGGAAATGCAACAAATTCAGAGAGATATTGATGAAACTAGAAACAAAACTGAAGAATTGGAACGCGAAACTGAACAAGCTGAAGAACAGCTGGACAAAGTGAAAGCTCATTATGAGAGTATCAGACAAATGATAGAAGAATACAAGGTACTGTTTTATTATCCTCATCGGTTTAGTTTAAATATGTATTTTAGGTACCAGATGTTATGGATTATGTCAAAGTCAAAGGAAAAGTATACGATCTCCAGAAAAACATAAAAATTTGGTCTAGGAGAAGTCATCTACAGGATGTGAAAATTATTTTCAAACTTCATGGCCAAATATGAATTCATGATTTGTTTCAGGTCGCTCTTAATTCGTCTGTAAGAGAAATGAAGAATATTACAGGAAGTAAAAAAGTCTTGGATTCTTGGTTTGAACTGTATGAAATTCAAGGAAAACATCTATATCGTTCTATAATTTTTTTTTTAGAAATTATCCTCAAGCATCAGCTTCAGATTTGGAGAAAGGTTCAGAAGATGACAAATCAACAGGTAGTAATGAAGATGATGTAGATCCGGAGGATTTGCAATTATTTTAAATTTTTAAAATATATTTGATTTATTTCTTATACATTACTACAAAATTGTCATTAATGAATCAACAATAAAGATTTTAAATAATATATGTGAATAAGGAGTATTTATAGTGAAACACCCCCAACCCCGGTCTATGAAAGACGATGCAAAAGGCATAGTTTTTATGTAAATTGCAATACCTGAATTATCTTATTTTCTTCCCCATAATAATTACACCTAAGACCGGCTGAAATCGGTCAAATGAAAAGCCATGTGATCTTCTAGTACCTGAACTTGCCTTGAAGTTCTTTTATACAAAATATGGCCCTTTTCTTTGTTGTGTTGTGTATTTGTAGTAACCTACTCAAGTTCTTTTATGTGAGGTTTGATGTGGTACGACCAATTCTTTGTCGCTTAAACCATAGGTAAGGAAATTAGAAAATCAAAACAGATTCGGTAACAATGTCTATTTGATCTTTCTAGCATTTGTATTAAATTCTTATCCTTGCATTCTTTGGCGTCTTTTGATGAATTTAATAAAATATCAGATCATTTAGATAGAGGCCCAATTTGCCCTCACCCATATTTTGAGTGGAAGTTGATACATTAGATTATTATATACAGACCTAATTGGTCCTCACCCGTATTACGAGTGGAAGTTGGAATATTTAATTATTATGAACAGACCTAATTGGTCCTTACCAATATTTCGAGTGGAAGTTGGAATATTTAATTATTATAAACAGGTTTAATCGGCCCTCATCCATATTCTGGATGGAATTCGGATATGAGATTATTATAGACAGGCCTAACCAGCCCTCACCCATCTTATGACTGGTAATTGACCCGATCTAAAGGTTTTGGTAATATGATATCATGTTTTCTGAAGAGGTCGTTGCCCTGATACTCCAAACTCTGGAAGATTTACTTTTAAAATTCTAAGGAACACGTCCACAGCTGACAACTTGCAAGCGTTAATTCGCTCACGTATTTTTAATCGAATTCAGTAATTCGTATAATATTAAACGTATATATGGAACTAGAGGTAAGCCCGTGAAGCCATACGTGATTCTTTTTGCTCAACTGAGCGCCAACGGGCAGTATTATTATTATTGTTTTGTTTGCGCAATATTAATTATATTGTGTCACTGACTCCCGATCATATTCTATTCCCATATCGCGGATTTGCCAACCAGGGAATCATGCCCACTGATCATACAACTGTATGTACCACAAACGTCACATACATTCCACCAACTCAGACATTCTTCAAGACTTTCATACCGACAACATACAAGCCTTAATGCCTGTGGGTTCATACATACGCATCGTCCCTAAAGCTATTTATTTATACTAATGAGTTACGATATTATTCGTAGGTGCTCATTACACCTGAAGGCAGGGAAAGTTCCCTTATTGAGCTTAAGAGTATCGGACATAAAATCAATAAATTGAAAGTAAGATCTTCCCCATAGTTGGGTACAATGAAATATAAACATCTTCGTTACAGTTTAAGTATGTTCTGCTAAGTTATAAAATGAGATAAATAGAAATACTGATTAAAAGGATTATGATAATTCAAATAGATAATTGGCCCATTATAGAAGCAAAGATAAGAATCAATGTTAAATGTTCTCACATTCGAACGTATCGTTTATCAGATTATAACAAAAGATTTCTAATTGTCTGAGTTATAAAAGTAAAAATCTAACATAACTTTTCAAATACAAATAGTTCTCAAAGTTGTTGGAATCAGTGCACAATAGCTTAATTACGTTTCAATAATGTTGCCAGTTTGATAAACATATGTTGAAATCAATACTAAAGAATTTTAGTATACTTCAAAATAATGTGTTAAGTTAAAACAACTGTGGAAATCAATATAAAATAAATTCAGCACATTTAAAATTCTACCAAGTTACGAAAGCAAACGTTTTAAATAAGTCTATGAAAATTACTCTTCAAAATAAATATTATAAAATGTCAGTGCAGTTCAAATAGATCATTTTCCAAGAAAAAAAAAACATGTGAAAATAATTTGGAATTGGAGAAGTGATTATTTCATCTCGTCCTCAGTGCGTTTAGCACTGCTACTATACGTAGCATATACTTCAAGAAATTCGTGAAAATTAAATAGTGAACAGAAATATTAAAAGAAATTCAGAAAGTAATCACCTGTGGGACACAGCATGAACGGTGCTTCTTCTTCCCCTGTCCGGCTTTTCAGAGAGGAACAATCTGCGTCTTCCATTCTTCTGGACTCATGTTATGCCGATTAATTAACTTAAATTTAATTCCGATTCACACGAGTGAGTAAATTCACTGAGCTTCGAAAACTGAATAACTGAATAACTAAATTATAAGAGTGACTGCACATCTGACGAAAAGTAACTCAATAATAATCATAATCATAATGATTCTCTAACGTCGCGATCGTGATCCTTATATATGCGTGACCCAGCAGCCCTTACACCCTCACTTCCCTCTGCCCTTGGTACTCAAGTACCTGTTACATAGTCTTTTACAAACGCGTTCCTTCGTCGCGACGTGGGAATTGCTGTTTTAGAAAATACCAGATGTGTGGTATCGTGGATATACGAAAGGGTGCTTAACGGACTTCGATTTTAAAGTCGAATATTGTTTTTGCTGGATTTCTTATCTGAGTTTAGATCAATTCCTTCGCCTCGATATTTACGCTTTTGGGCGATTTCAAGCTGCTTCAAAATACGTTATATTGCACTACATTCAGAATTTAAAATGAAACTATTGGATTATTCTGGCAAATGACCGTCTTTTCACTGTAATTTTGAATTCAGATAAACAATATGAAATGTTACGCAGGTAGATCTACAAAATACAGTTATCACAATTGATAATAAAATTCAATTAGATAAAAACCAAGAAATATATGGATAGTTTTAGCAAATTAACGAAAAAAAAAGAGACCCCGGTTCTGGGTCGTCTCAATAGTGTTTATCGTGTCTGACGTTGATATAAAGCCCTTACATCATCCATCTGCATAGACGCCCCCACCACAAAAGTCCTAATATCCCCGAGACAAAACTTAAAGTAAACGGAAGTTATAATACAGTGAAATGACCTCAAAATTGTAGTGCTTCTACTTCACAGCGCCTCTGAAATCTGAAAAATTTTTGGGACAACGTGACACAGAACGCATGAAGACTTGTAGATGAGTATTATTTTGATATGTTCAAGTAGGGAGAAATTTACTCCTCAAAAATTAATCAATCAAACAACATTTCTTATGAAATTGCACAATGACATTGTCATTGTGCTATTTCACTGATAATATTTCCGAGAAACTTAATTATAAAATCAACAAACTCGCAATATTGACAGAGTGTTCGTCAGAAATTATTATTTATATTAGTGGTTCTATATTGAAATCTTTGCCCAAAAGTCAAAAGAAATGCAAATTTTATCGGCTTTGATAGGTGATGAAGGAAATTATTTGCATTCATTAATCACACAAAAAATAGTGATGACTTAGCTGATCCTTCCAAGGATGACAAATATTTGTAAGAAATCTGGACATATTCTTAGATCTCATCTAAACAATTTATATGGTGTGTATTGTTTGTTGAAAGTCACAAAGAGGTCTTGATTATTTTCAAGACAGTATGTTTTCTTAATGCTGAATAAGTTTTAATACCTGTATCTGTATTTCAATTTGTTAAGATAATGGACTTTGTTTTCAAGGCGGTATATAGGGTGTTACATTATAGTATGTCACAACTTGAGGGTTAAAACTACTTGCAATTTTAAGAAAAAAGTTCATATAAACATAGGTCCGCAAAAGCTTACGGAGCTACAGGGTATTGAAATTTCCGAAAAAAATGGTTTTCTTCAAAACTCCAGCAGTTTTTGAGATATTCCGCCCAAATCTGGAATGAAAGCTATTTTTTACAGCCTCCATCATTAAACGTCCTAAATTTTAACTAGAATCTACAAGGTGTTTTCTTTTCCGGAGCCATGTCTTCTTTTGCCTTTTAAACTTTTTTTGTAGTACGCCACTGATCAGCGTACAAACAATTTTCGTCATCTTCGTTCAATTTAGAAGTTTTTTTGACACATGTAATTTTTTTATCTCCGACCGTTCTCGAGCAAAAAATTATTAAACGATTGTATGCATTCGCTGAATTGAAAGCACTTCTAATTAAAAAAATGACCAGTAGGCTTTGATGTTTTTCATTTATTTACTTATTTTGACAGTTGCTAAAGTTGAACCAGTGCCTGCTCGAATTGTTTATTAAATTAATGATTAGTTTTAAGACTTTTGAAGTTATTGCTGTAAAAAAATTGGCTAATTTTACTAACGCCGAATTGGCTGTTATCCATTACATGTACGGTCTGGCTGACGGAAACACAACAGAAGCTAAGCGATTATATCAGGTGCGCTTTCCAAATCGAGTAACACCAGACAGGCGCACATTTTCAGATATCCACAGAAGGTTGAGGGAAACTGATACTTTTACTGCAAATAATCATTTAAAAGGTGCAACTCAAACTATGAGAACTCCAAATATTGAGGAAACAGTTTTGAATTGTATTGATTTGAATCCTCATGTGAGTACAAGAAAAATTATAAATCAGTTGAATATTTCACATGTTCTAGTTTGAAGGACTCTCCACGACTTTTTATTGTACCCGTTTCATATTTAACGCGTCCAAACTCGACTTCCTCGAGATTTTCCTTCAAGACTGAATTTCTGCCAATGGTTCTTATATAAAATTAGAGAAAATGCTCATTTTGATAGTGAAATAATGTTCACAGACGAAGTGAACTTTTCGAGAACTGCTATCACAAATTTTCACAATAATCATTATTGGGCTGAGGAAAACCTCCATTTGATTGAAGAATCTCATCATCAAGAACAATTCTCACTAAATGTCTGGGTCGGAATAATTGGAAATTATTTGATTGGGCCTTTTTTTTGCCTAATAGAATAAACGGTCCCGCTTATCGGCAATTTCTTGAGGAGGAGTTGCCTTTATTGCTTGACGATGTGCCACTTTTGGTGAGAAACATAATGTGGTTCATGCATGACGGGGCACCAGCACCAGCAGAGAATTCTTGAATAATACAATTAACAACCGATGGATAGGTCGGGGTGAGCCAGAACCATGGCTTCCTAGGTCCCCAGACTTAAATAGTTTAGACTTTTTCTTATAGCGATATCTCAAAGGTTTACTTCATACCACTCCAGTGAACACTGTAGAGGAATTGAGAACTTGAATAATAACCTCTTGTGACACGATAAGAAATAAATAACATGCGAAGAAGGCAGACCTGTATTCTTGCTGGTGGACGAAACTTCCAGCAATTTATTTACTTTTTAATTGATCTTGTTTTTAGTTTGGTATTGAATAAGTAAGAGTTGAGTTTCAGAAGACGAGCTATCAAAATAAAAGCAAATTTTGGGCATACCTATCGAGTATTTCAATTTTTTTTTTATTTAGCGAATAACATACAATTCAAATAATTCAAATTCAAAATTTCTCACTCGAAAACGGTTTGAGATATAAAAAAAATTAAAAGTCAAAAAAGTTTCTAAATCGAACGAAGATGACGAAAATTGATTGTACGCTGATCAGTGGCGTACTGCAAAAAAGTTTGAAAGGCCAAAAGGAGACATGGCCTCGGAAAAGAAAACAACTTGTGAATTTCAGTTAAAATCTAGGACGTGTAATGATGGAGGATGTAAAAAATAGCTTGCATTCCAAATTCGGGCTGAATATCTCAAAAACTGAAGAGTTTTGAAGAAAAAAACAATTTTTTCGGCAATTTCAACACCCTGTAGCTCCATAACGAAGCTTTTACGGACCTATGTTTCTATAAAAAAATTCTTAAAATTGCACGTAGATTTACCCCTTCAAGTTATGACATACTATTATGTAACACCCTGTATATAAATAACCTAATGATACAAGTGTCACAGTTATGTTATTTTCATCACGAAAATATTTTCAATGAAGAAAAATTATTCGTATTTCGTTCATTCGCAATTTCCTACAAAGGTCAAGATCATATAACTTAAAATTGCCTTCGTTGCGGTAAGTATCGCTGATCCTTACGAAAGGCGACAACACGACGCTGCGCCTTGCAACGCGTCCTGCATTATACCTGGTCTAATTAAACTACCCTTTTTTCTCAGTTGTAATAGTGCTACCAAAACACTGTTATGTGGCTATACAGCTGGGACTGTACCAGTACAGAGTTGACCAGTTTTTATCGAAGTAACTGATGCTAAACTAAAATGACTAATTCTCTCACCATGAATTTTATTTTTAGACCAAGAAACACGTACCCCGGATATAGGCCAATGTCGGATTTTACCGACTAAAACCCGGGTCTTTGTAGTTTCAGCTTGTGAATTATAATTTCCATATTGGAAAAATAACGTAAGATGAAAAAATTTAAGTTAATGTTCTTCGCGAACAGAGATCAGGGGTGAAAAGTCAGGAACAGATCACGGTCGATGAGTGATATCATAACGAACAGTTCCTCAAAACTTTACATGCAACAATCCTTCGGTAGCATATCTCACCTTATCCTTTACAGATGATTGATCACGTTCCAGATGAGGCTCACAAACACCTTGAGACTGGTACTCCATCCTCGTAAGAGTATTCTAGTGTGCAATCTAGGATATTTGTTACACGATTAAGTGATGGAAAATCTCGAAAAGATTACATCTCACGACTTAGGTTAATATCAGATTCTTCTGTGAGTTCTAGTCCGTGGGCTTTAGTTTCCATATTGAAAAGAAATAAATAAGACAGAAAAACCTACGCCAATCCAAACTTAGAAGGGGATAACTGTCGAAGGCTTAAATCGTTAGGAAGAATAACTTTCATGATCCAATCCCTCCGTAGAATATATTTATACTTAACCAATTATAGCTGATTGCTCACGTTCCAGCCCGTGTGGTATAGCTTCCATATTGGAAAGAATGACATGAATTAGGAAGACTGACACCAGTCAAAAAGCCTTGAGGACAAAGAACAGGGAAGAAAACTAAGAAGCGGACCTCTGTCGAGAGGTGACATCGTTACGCAGTATTCCTCAAATCTTTTCATGCAACAACCCCCCCATAGCAGATGGATGATGATTACTCACGTTTCAGATGAGACACACATTCTTGAATTGAAACTACACTCCCGTAAGAGTATTGTAGTGTGGTATCTAGGATATTTGTTCTACGATAAAGTGAAAGAAAATCGTCGCTCGTAGGGTGTATCTACACCCTACGAGCGGGGCTGATATCTGACTTTTCCTTGTAGTTCCAGCCCATGAGCGATAGATTACGTTTGGCTGATTAAGAATCTGTTAATGGTTTTTTCTATACACAAATCGTTTAGCTGCTATAAATTTTTGAAATTCACAATTTGGAGTATTGGCAAAATGTCGAAAATTTTTGGGTCTCAGAATTTGACGAAAATAAGAGTATAGATAGATTACTCTTTGCTGATTAAGATTCTGTTAATAGTTTTTCATAAACACAAATCGTTCAGCTGCTATTAATTTTTGAATTTCAGAAGTTCACAATTTTGAGTATTGGCAAAATGTCGAAAATGTTTGGGTCTCAGAATTTGACGAAAATAAGCGTATAGATAGATTACTTTTTGCTGATTGAGAATCTGTTAATAGTTCTTTCTAAACACAAATCGTTTAGCTGCTATGAATTTTTGAAGTTCACAATTTTGAGTATTGGCAAAATGTCGAAAGTTTTTGGGTCTCAGAATTTGACGAAAATAAGAGTATAGATAGATTACTCTTTGCTGACTAAGATTCTGTTAATAGTTTTTCATAAACACAAATCGTTTAGCTGCTATGAATTTTTAAGTTCAGAAGTTCACAATTTTGAGTATTGGCAAAATGTCGAAAGTTTTTGGGTCTCAGAATTTGACAAAAATAAGCGTATAGATAGATTACTTTTTGCTGATTGAGAATCTGTTAATAGTTCTTTCTAAACACAAATCGTTTAGCTGCTATGAATTTTTGAAGTTCACAATTTTGAGTATTGGCAAAATGTCGAAAGTTTTTGGGTCTCAGAATTTGACGAAAATAAGCGTATAGATAGATTACTTTTCGCTGATTGAAAATCTGTTAATAGTTTTTTTCTAAACACAAATCGTTTAGCTGCTATATATTTTTGAAGTTCACAATTGTGAGTATTAACAAAATGTCGAAAATTTTAGGGTCTCAGAATTTGACGAAAATGAGCGTATATAGATTACTCTTTGCTGATTAAGATTCTGTTTATAGTTTTTTCTAAACACAAATCGTTCAGCTACTATTAATTTTTGAATGTCAGAAGTTCGCAATTTTGAGATTGGCAAAATGTCCATAAATTTTTGGGTCTCAGAATTCGACGAAAATAAGCGTATAGATATATTACATTTTGCTGATCTGATCTGAGAATAGTTTTTTCTAAACACAAATCATTTAACTGCTAGAAATTTTTGAAGTTCACAATTTTGAGTATTGGCAAAATATCGAAAATTTTTGGGTTTCAGAATTTGACGAAAATAAGCGTATAGATAGATTACTTTTTGCTGGTTGAGAATCTGGTAATAGTTTTTTCTAAACACAAATTGTTTAGCCGCTATAAAAATTTTCGATATTTTGCCAATACTCAAAATTGTGAACTTCAAAAATTTCTAGCAGTTAAAGGATTTATTCGAACAAATAAACAAATATCAGGGAATCAAATGCATTTTACTTGTTTTTGAATTTCTTTTCAGATACACTTCTAGGAATGTGTGACTTTCTATTTCTATGTGATAAATTTGAAATTAATCAATTGAAATGTATTTACGTAAAACACATCTTTTAGATTGTGTATACCACAAAATTAATTTGCAGAAAAATAATGAACATACAATATTTTCAATTTAATTATCAAATCCAATTTGAGCAATCTGAAATTCAACAAGTAAATTAGTTACACTATTATTGGGTTAGCTATCAGGCGCTGAGTGTAGGAGATAACTTTTACTACCTTCACACTTGTAGCAACAATTTTCCTTCATCTATTGATTGTTTATAATCAGCAATTCAATCCTCCTTGGACTGAAAGAAGTTAATATTACTAATGAGTGATGTTAGACCGATGATAGCTGCTGTATTAAGTATAGAAATAAATTGATCACAAGTATGATTTGTATTTCTACTCAAAGTTGTCTTATGACATACAATAAATTCTTTAATGGATCCTAATACAATGACTGCAAGAAAGATAATTTAAAGGATCTTGGCCAAAGAATTATATAAAGATGATTCTCTTTCAGTGATGTACCTGTGACATTTCAAATCAAACTACTATCCATTTTGACCGTGAATAAATAATCAATAGAGTTATGTCGTCTTATTAGAATGTCCATGCCCATGAACAGTTCAGTTCCAAAGAGTATATAATCAAAGTCAACATGAGTTTCCATGACTTATTGTTGCGACTGATTTGTTACTCAATTTCAAGGCGAATAGTTCTATAAACTTGTATTTCGTCATTGGAAAATAAAACAAAAATTGACAAAAATCACTGGGGCTATTTTTTTTCAACAAAAATATTGTTTATAGTGCCTTTAGAAAAGCTACAGGTTTAAAGTAATTAGGGCTACATTTTTCACTTACTGTATGTGATACCATTGCCAAATTTCAATAAAATTGATAAAAAGATTATCGAGATATTTAGAACAAAACGAGTTTGTCACACTCTATGATGGAAAGGAATCATTTGTAGACCTATGTTTATATGAACATTTTGCCTAAAAAAATGAATGACGAAAAACCCACACCAATATTTCAGAATAATTTAGAAACACCTCACATACCCCTAATCAAGTGGAAAGATCTCACGAGAAATTCAAAACGTGATGTTAACAGTTGCGCCATGGCCATTCTTTCTGTGGTATTTCGTTTGAAGCTCAATGAGGAAAAATTAATATTTTAATTTAATTGATCATAATATATATATATATATATATATATATATATATATATATATATATATATATATATATATATATATATATATATATATATATATATATATATATATATATATATATGTATAAATACAAGCACAAAAATTATTCATCACTCATGTTGTAAATCTTCAAGAAATATCAGGAATCAAATGCATATTACTTTTAGATACACTTCTAGGAATGTGACTTTTTATTTCTATATGTGATAAATTTGAAATTAATCAATTGAAATGTATTTACGTAAAACACAAATATCAAAAAAAAAATGGCCAGGAGTTTAAAAAACACTTGTATTTTCCTCTTTTCATTTATTCACTGACAAATTGAATTTATTATTATTATTACACCTATATCGATACGAAATTCTAATAATCTTTTCAGTTGGATTTTCAGTATTAGAAATGAATATACTTATTCCCAGTTCACTTAATTTTAATCAAAATGAGATGTGAATATATTGATCCATTAGAGAAAAACTTATTGAAAAGACATGTTAAAGATGGAAAGAAATATTTAAAAACACAATAAATAAATGATTATTTCAATGAAAAGGAAAAATAGCATGTATACTCTAAAAATATGCGATTAATATTTAAGGATTGAAATCGGGATTTTTTCTCAAAATAACAAAGCCTTCCATGATAGGAGTGAGAGCTATATATTCTTCTGTAGCTAGCTCAGCCCTTTCTCCAAAAGCTAAAAGGACTGGAGTAGTGTGCGTTTGAAAACCTGTTATAGTTTTAGGTTTACCGGCCTGCCCCACTACATCCACTGCCAATCCAACTCTTACTGGAACTGGAAGAGCATTTAAATCTTCATCAAAAGTAACTAACATTCTTGGTTGCATGGCTGCTGCTAGAGTATAAAGCAAATAATGAGATCTTCCCAGAATTATATTCTTGACATCTAAGAACCCTATAAGAGTTGCTAAAAGACCTGCTACAGCAACTGGACTCATAAGTTGCCTATCACTATGATAAGGACTCAGTGTGAGTGTTCCTTTACCCAAGTGAGTCAATCCTTGTGCAATTCGTACCATAAATAGATTATTTGGATCCTTTGCATGGAATTGCGCAAGTTGCCTGAGCATAGCAGCCAATCTTGCATTGTTTGTTCCAGCACCAACTAAGCCCATAGCAAAAATAGCATTATGAGCAACTTCAGCATCACTGTCATGTGAAAATTTACTCAATGTGTCAAGAATATTCAATTTTGGATTTGAAACAGATATCAGACCCAATGCCAAAGGTACTGCGCGACGAATAACTGGTTCGCAATATCTTAGTAAATGGCCAAATGTTCTATAAGCCATTTCACTTCCAATATCTTCGCCCATACTTATGAGTGCGATACCAAGAACGGCGATTGCTTGTCTCGATGACAAGTCCTTTTCCTTCTCTTCTTTATCCTTAGTCTTGTCTTTATCTTTCTTGCTGCTCGATTCTTCTTTTTCAGCTGGTTCATAATGCTCAGAACAGATGTGTAGTAAATGTTGGACTTTGAGAACGTTTCCTGTGCCAGCATATGCGCAGATATCAACCATGGTCATAGCCATCGATTTAAATGGTTCAGGAATGACTTCTAGTGCTGCCAGAATAGTGTCAGCTCCCTCTTGTTTACCTATAACAAAATGTTGAATTAGCTCAATAATCAGGAGAGCACATTTTCTGTTGATATTTTGTTTTATGAATTATAGGGAAATAAATGAACAGAAGTGCTACAATAGAACTTTTATGATGCCTAACAAATTTTGGTCTTTTGTTCGGAGTAAACGCAAAGCGGATGGACTACCTGACGTCAGCCCCCAGAAGATCGTTTCTGCATTTGCTATGTTTTTCGGTGGGGTATATGATGTTGTGGATTCAGATGTCAATATTGATGACGTTATCTCGGAGGGTGTGGTTGATGGTCGAGGCTCGAATTCTATTTTTTTCCCTCAATAACCGAACAAGATATTTTGCGTGTGACTAAAAATATGAAATCTAAAGCTAGTTTTGGGGATGACGGCATACCTCGTTTTATAGTAAAGAATATCATAGGGACGATAGTAGCTCCGCTATATTCAATTTTTAATCTGTGCCTGAAGAACAATCAGTTTCCGTCTAAGTGGAGGATCGCGAAAATCTGTCCCATCTTCAAGAGCGGTGATAGGACTGATGTAACGAACTACCGTCCTGTGGCCCTGCTTTGCTCCTTTGCAAAGGTTTTTGAGCTTCTATTGCATGAATCTTTAGCATTCCAGCTGAGCCAATCGATTTCGGACCGGCAACATGGTTTTAGGGTAGGTTTTTCTATTCATATTTGAGTGATCGAAAGCAATATGTTATGTACAATGGATTCAGATCCCAGGATTTTGGAGCCCATTCGGGAGTTCCTCAGGGGTCGGTTTTGGGTCTGCTTCTGTTCACAATTTTCGTAAATGACTTACTTGAGAGGCTAAACGTTGGGGGCGTAGCCTTTGCGGACGATCTCAAGATTTACACAGAAATAAGATCGGATGAGGATTGTCAGAGTCTTCAAGGAGAGTTGCTGATGATACATCAGTGGTGTTTAGAAAGAAACTGCCTTTGAACGTCTCTAAGTGCAAGTACATGTCAATTACGCGCAAATAGTCGCCACATTTCTTTCCTTATTCGGTGGCGGGCTCACGGCTTGAACGTGTTTTCTGTTCTCGTGATTTCGGGGTGCTTCTCGACTCGAAATGGTCGTTCCGGGACCGTATAGGTGATGTTGTTCTGCGAGCAAGAAAAATGTTGGGTTTTATTCTGAGGAATTCCAAGAGCTTCCGGAACACTGCTGTTCTCAGGGTTCTGTATTTCGCTTTCGTTCGGTCTAGATTGGAGTATGCCTGTGTTATCTGGGATCCATACTATGTGAAATATAAAATTGCATTGGAAAGCGTCCAGAGAACCTTCCTAAGGTACCTGGCATACAAACAAGATGGAGTATATCCTATCCGAGGAATGCCAGGTTTTCTGTTAACCGATAGTTTTTCTGTGTTGGAGCTTCAAATTAGAAGGAAATATTTGTGCTGCATGTTTTTGTATGGACTTCTGAATAACTCCATCTGTTGTTCGTGTCTGCTTGACAGACTGATGTTTTTGGTACCCAGGCTCGCTGGCAGAGGCAATGTCACTTTTTAATTCGTTGGAGCTGTTACAGATGTTTTCATCAACTCACCTATCAATCGAAGCTGTCACTATTTCAACACGGTGGCCTCTTCGATTGATATCAGTCATTCTCAAGCTACATTCAAAAGAAACCTATTAGCAAAACTTAGTCCACGCACTTAAATTGTTTTGATTGTTTGGTGTGTATTTCTATTATTTGAGTTTGCATTATCAATGCGTTTTATGCCATTATTGTTTTTGAAAGTTTTTTTTTAAATCTGTTTTTTAGGTTTGAGCAAATTTGTCTATTCTTGTTCGGCTCTGTAATTGGGAGTAATCCTGTTGAGCTTGTATCAATAAATAAAATAAAATAAATAAATGATTATCAAAATAAACTTACGCATTTTTGGCTAACTATTCAATTAGTCCTTGAAAATACAAAAGATTGCAAATTGTTTTTTCTCAGTTTCAGCTATATTGATCAAGTGTTATCAGTTGATGTAATCAACTTTCACTTATTTAAGAAAAAGGAGAAAAGTGAGTTTCAAGCAGTGATCACATTTGTAAGGTTAAACAGTGAACAAAATCAAAGCCGAGTTGAATACAGTCCAGGGCATATCTGCTACTGAGTTTGCAATTGTTTCCATTTGGGAAAGCAAGTTAAGTCTATTAAGCAAAATTTTACAACTGATGTTTCAATTTACTAGATAATTATTTTCAAGATGTCAGTTTAGGTTTAGAAAATGGCATAGTACAACTACAACCAATTTGCTTAAAATCATCGAAAATTGTTGAGGAGTGTTGGTAGGTACTATTGGAATACAGTAAAGCGTTTGAGACAGTTAACCATGAACTACTTCTAGCTTCATTACAGCTGATATCACGAAAATTGCCCAAGGTGTTCCATAGGTTTCCATATGCATCAAAACTCTATGTTTTAAAAGATGAACTCTAAGGTTTCAAACACAGAATTGGACGAATGCGATGTTTGACAGACAGAGATCAACCGCTTTCAGCATAGAATTGAGAATATCTGTGATGCTCCAAGTACATTGATATGACTTTCTGTTAAAGAAGATATCTTTTTGAAAAAATTGATTGAACATTTGAAGTATTCAAGGAAAAAATTCTCTCCATTTATTTCAAAGCCACTGTTCTTATTAAAAAACCCAAGTATGTCTCAATACGGGAAAGCCATTTCAGAAAAATTTGTCCAATGTATCTTTGCATTCAACTCAAAAAGGCCTGTAGAATGTAAAATATTTTAATGTTACTACAATAGAAACCAAGATACCATTATATGCTGTAATCCCAAATACTCAAGAATTCCAGATCTCACTGTATTAAAAGCCAAATAATTTATGAAACGAAAATTATTGAGTTACTATCATTTTAGCCAGGAGAAACCCAATTTCACAAGAGATCTATATATCAAACATATAAACTGTAGCTGCAATGGAAAGAAGCCCTAATAATTATTTTAAAATGTCAGTCTGCTAATTTTACCATTATAAAATTGATTTGTGCATCAACATGCAGAAAATCTTGAATGCTTTAAATCCCATTTCTTCACAAGATATCTCGGTACATCATAAATTCTCTAAAAATAAGAAGTAAATATTTTTACCTAATAGGCAGAGCCCAAGTCCAAGAGGCAAGAACCTTGCATAAGTATCCTTCAAATCGCTCTCCGACTTCTCCATAAGGGTTTGCATGATGGCGCTTGTAACTTGATGATTTCCAGAACCTACAGCAATCATCCCACAAGCTAAAGCAGCCATGCCAATGACTTCCATGTTTGATTTCGAGTCACTAAAGACAGGTGTCAAAAGACTTAGAACAGCTTCTCGGTTAGAACCCACATAAGCTAATCCAAGGCCTACTATTGCTCCAATTCTCATAATATTTGTGTTATGAAGAACATAATCTGATAATAAGGCCAGAGCTGGATCACATTCATTTCTAACTCCACAGTTAACAATACCACAAGCAAGAAGTGCTCCCGACTTAATGTGGTCTTCAGAAGAGTAAAGATATTTATCAATTGGTGTTAAGCCTCCATCTACATCCCAAAGTAGTACCAAACCAAGGGATGCAGTAGCACTTAACATTCCATGTTCTTTATTTTTGTAAAGCCATTTATTTCCATCTTCCATTAAAAGTTTATCTTGACCAAATGCTGCATTCACAAAACCATTTACAAAACTAGCTGCCAAGTTTTGACGAGCTGAATCTACTTGATTTCCGCCAAATTGAGGTCTAGTATTCTCCAAGTGAGACTTATAGACATCTTCAGGTGTTTTAGCCTCCATTATATCTAACTCGCGAGCTAAATTCAAGAAGTGGTTGTTTAAATGACAATTTGCCATGATTTCTATTAGATCTTCATATTCTGGTGTAGTTTCGGGTATTTCAATGTAGATTTGCTGTCTTCCTAACATAAATGCTAGTTGTTTTTGAATAGCAGTATCAGGACATGAAGTGAATATCTCTTCTATAAGACTATGATCGTTTAATTGCATTGCAAGCCTAAGAGCTTGAGGGTACTGCTTAAATTTTCTGAATAAAGCCAACGCAGTCTGTAATAAAGTTGTATTCTCAGGATCAGCCACATACGGTACGCAACTCGTTAAATACAAACAGACTCGTGGATAAATATTTTCATCAACATACTGATCTAACAATTCTAATTTTTCTATTTCCATAAGTAAATCACATGCTTCTGCTTCAGCATTATGCGCCATATTATATGGGACAATTTGTTTAACTAATTGGATTAGTTTCCCTTTAACTACTTGTTCCTCAGATTCTTCAATTTCAGACCATTCTGCTGCTATTTCTCCTGCTAAATGTCTCACATACTCATGTCCCCAATCACCTATATTCTCCAAATGAGCTAATAAACGGTACTTAAGGCATTCTCTACCTTCACCCATAGTCATCGCAAGTACAGAAATTACATCTGCACAAACTTTCTTAACTTCAGTATCTTTGATTTTATTATAAACTTTTTTCATTGTTCCATAATGAGGTTTCATGAATTTTAGAGGTTTAGGTACTGAAGTCATCGAAGTTGTTGATAGTCTAATTTGAGTTCCAAGGGCCTGCAAAGCTGGTAGATATAATTTTTCATCATTTTCTTCAAGTCTTTCAACGCACATATTCAGTTCTTCTTGCAACTGCTTGTCTTCATCTGATAACTCATTTTTATCATCTTCTGTATTTTTGGGATCAGTTTTCGGAGTTGCTACTGCTGATTCAGGCATTTTGAATATGTTTTTCTCGTATAGTAATAATTTTCTAGATGTACTAGCTTTTTCACTGTTAAACACGGGAAAACAAATATCTCATAGAGTAATGCTGAGTAATCAAATACGAAATGTTTTATAGGTTATAAAATAAAATAGATATCTGACATTTACAGCACGATAAGTGCTGCATCAAAAATTACCGGTTTGGAGATATGAAATGATTGCGTCATATATTGATTCGATGCCAGAAGGGCGATATTAAAAGCGATACCACTAATTGGTTGCAAGTAGCAGAAATTGAACAAAGTTGACATAACTACTGGATAATGATTCAGGATTGATTTGAAAAGTAAGAAGGTAGTAATAACGTTCAGGTATATTTTTGATGAGAACTTGAAGCTATTATTTTGGTTTCTTCTTTATCGAAAAACTAGTACTAAAAACAAGTTGTTGAATTGGATACAATTATCTACGAATTTTATTTTCTTTTTATTCAGTTCATACCTTATTTTGAAATTGACCAAATAGAAAGGTGACAAAAATACGCTCTAGAAAATACTTCCTAAACTACAGAATATTCATGCTTTATCTCTAGGATGACCTTTCCAGTGTCCTTCTGTCAAGGTTGACAATTGACAACCGTCAACAAAAGAAATGTTTTGTGGGTGTCACCTGTCAAGCTGAAATGAGCAAAGATTAATTAAATTAAAAAAAATGCCTGATTTTTGTTATCAATAATTCCCTGATATTCCCTAAAGCCTATATATCCGATATACAGCTTGAATTTTTGTCAATTAAATTGTTGAAGAATGTCTATTGAGGAAGGTAGGATCCATAGCTGTCTGGAGTTTCATTATCTGCATTGCTTAAAATTGATAAGTATTACCTCATATATGGTTTGTTTTTAGATACAGAACACCAACCTCTAGATGAATTAAAGGATGAAGCTGGATCTTCATTTTTCTCCTCACATGGAAATAGTATATCTGGAAGTATTGAAAGTACAATTGTAAGTCTACGGCATTTTTTTCTTGGAAAAATTGGATTGGAAGATGAAGAAGAGCATGAAGAAAGCCAAACTCAAGTGAGTAGATTTAAAGAAAAATCCTGATAATCTTGTGGACATGGATGTAATATTAATGAATTTTGTTTATGAAACTGTTGTCAACTTATGTCAATGTTCTCTGTCATAACATGATAAATTCCTGACAAATTGGTGGAATGAATTTATATACAAAATAATAAAAATGATGAAATATTTCTGCTGTGTTCAGGAATATCCTGTTCCAGTGAGTTATAAGTTCAATCTGAACCTTGCAAATTGGTTTTATAAAGGCATTTTGTTTCAGATACTGGATGAACAATCACTTGATGGTATAGTGAAGTATATACAAGAGAACAAATGTAAAAATATTATTACAATGGCAGGAGCTGGTATATCTACATGTGAGTTTTGGAAGTTATTTTTGTGCATTTTATTGATCTGGTTAAAAACTAGGCAAGTGATGTGTTTGATATTAAATTTCATTTTCAAATTATTAATGGAAGAATTTAGATTTGGAGTAACTTATTACAGAATTATCATTAATATGACTCTATTTTTCAATTTTTGATGAGTGTTTTGCTTATATCATCAGGAGATAATGTTATAGCGACAGTGTTGAGGGAGTATTCTGTACTGTGAAGGAATTTTGACTTTATTTTTGTGATATTTTAGTGCTTCTAATTTTGGTACTTGAATCATTTGTATTCTGCTATTTATTGAAGATATTTGTTAGTATACTCAGTTTTATTACTGTTTTTTTGTCTGTCTCAGTGCCCTATTACTGAGATATACTCCAAATTTTAAATAAAGAAAAGCACATTTTTTTATAACTCACTTTCAATGATGTTTCTGAGGGGGGAACTTGATCGAAGATATTTTAAACATTTCAGCTGCTGGAATACCAGATTTCCGTTCTCCTGGAAGTGGTCTCTACCATAACTTGCAGAAATACAATTTGCCTCATCCAACAGCAGTCTTTGAATTGGATTTTTTTCATGAGAATCCAAGGCCATTTTTCGAGTTAGCTAAAGAATTATATCCTGGTAAATTCAAGCCTACCCCCTGTCACTACTTTATTAAGTTAATGAACGATAAAGGACTTCTCCTGAGGCATTACACCCAGAATATCGATACATTGGAGAGAGTAGCTGGAATTCCCGGCGACAAGATCGTCGAGGCTCATGGAACGTTCCACACTGGACACTGCACAAAGTGTCAGAAGGAATATCCTCTAGAGTGGATGAAAGGTATGATGGAATGTGTGAACATTGCATTTCAGAGAGCACAATTGTGTTTTCTTGAAACTTTCAATTGATGTGAATTTGGATTGAACTTTTTATTTGGATGAATAATTGATGTTGGGAAAATTTTGCAGATAGATTGAATAGAACTATTAATTTTTCTGAATCTGAAAATATATGTGTTGGATTAGTTTGTAGATTTGATTGTATATAGACAAATCGGTTCAGATAGTGCAATTGTAATAGCATAATATGTATTTTACTAACTAGATCTAGATGCTCTAGAGTTGCTGTCAGGTTTTACAGCAGTGTTTCCGTTTCTGTTAGGAATATATTCATGTTCTGCTCATTTTCTGGAAATAAAGTTTATGAAAGTTGAAATTTTATAGCGTCATCCCATTTGACTCCAAACAGTCTGAGCATTACTTCATTTCAATCCACTAGCATTGCATCTGTCTTATTAGACAGATACTGTTTTAAAATTATCTTATAATAAGGATTTGATAATAATCCAGTCTTGATAATGTGAATTATGATTTTCTTTCTACTATTTAATATTTATGGTTAATAAATTGATTCGAGTCAAATTTTGTGAAAATTACTAAAACTGTAATTCTTGTTTTGAGCAACTTTCCGCCTTTGTATTCCTCGCCTTCGAATTTTAAGTGTTTTGTCAGGAGTTGAATTGTAAAACAATCTGGTTTCATCAGGGTCAAACACTTCCTCTGGTGTGTATCCTTCGTACAGCGCAGGCCACTTATGAGAGAGCCACTCTTCAGTCATTCCTTCAGGAACGCCAGCAGCTTCACCTCAAATTTTTCCTACCACAATATTATGATGAGCATGAAAACGTATCCAAGACAACACTCAAAATTTTTCTTACAGATAAGGCGAGCAAAGTCTTTGGCTTTTTGTTGCAGAATCAGACCACTTATTGAACGTTGTTAGCCCTCTGATATTCAAACCATGTTTTTAAAGCATCTTCCATAACTCTATGTTCACTTGTCCTCGATCGTTTAAGTTTTAAAGAGTTGTTTTGAAAAGAACTTTTATTTTATCTCTATTCTCCCAAATCGTTAATATTATAGAGTGCAAAATTCCACATTCCATTGCAATTTCACTGTTTGACTCGCCATTTTCTAATCTCCATATGATAAAATTATTCTTCAATAGCAAACATTTACCTCTTTTTTTTCGACATGTTAACGCATAAATCAAAGCTAAAATTTATAGATCAAGCTGTCACTCACGCAGTCAATTAGCGCATATGAAAAGAATATAGATATAGAATAGAAATATGCAAGGTCAAATGGCCGGGAAAAGGTTCGGATGGGGTGAGAGAAAATGCGTAGGTAATAAAACGCCTAAATATTCCTTCAATGCTTAGTAATAAGATCTGAAATCGTCCGTATTGTTTTGTTTTGCTGGGACAAGTAAGCAGTTGGCCGTTATAGTCGATGAATATCGATAAAGTTGTAAGCGATATGTCGCTGTATCTTATAGGCGGTATGTTTACTGAATAGTTTACTAGTGATTAGGCCGGGACCTTACGATTTGGTCGTAGTAACCGATCGGTCTCTGTAAACGATGTCTTTATAATCAGTTTCGACTAATTCAGTTGGTACATGAGCTCAAAATAATGAAACCATTGTTCTTAAAAAGACCAATATTATTGCGCAATATTTTGGCGGCATTTTATAAATGAACGATATTATTGTACGAATACTTGAATTAGCACAAATATTGAATGATATGGGGGCGCTATTGATAGATAGGTAAATTTTGCGCAACCAGAAGCACATATATGACTTGAATTAGTCCTTGTCAGAATTTCAGGATAGTATGCTGAATTCTTGTGTCCAAATTACTATACTCCTGGCAGACAGATCAAAACTGCCACGATACACTCCGATAAATTCTGAAGTGAATTGGTTATTCACTCATCATCCACAACAGCGCATAGACGACAATCTGTTAACACCAAATGGAATATTGAGCAATGTAGCGAATAGATGCTACAATATTTTCCAGTGTGCGCAATATATTTTCAAAAATTTTAATTTCGTGCAATATATTACACAATTTTTCTATATCACCTGCCAAGAATTAATTATTTTGCTCAAACACAAATATAGCGCAATAATATTAATCGTCATTACATGCGCTTTGAGATTTTTCCAAGTCATCCTGTGCCCTCTCGAATACATCCTGTATAGAGCCTGAGTAGAAAAGTCCCGTGTCGTCGGCATAGAGTATTATTTTACCATTGAGTCCTATATCACATATATCATTAATGTATATTAGAAACAATATCGGGCCGAGTACTGAGCCCTGAGGCACACCACTTGTCACTCTCACTCTCTCCCCTCACATCCGTTCACTACAGTGTACTGCTCTCGTTCCTGTAGATACGATTTGAAAAGCTTATACGCGGCGTTGTTGATACCTATGCTATCGAACTTCTGTAACAAAATACCGTGACACACAACATCGAACGCCTTACACAAATCCAAAAATACAGCCATCACATCTATTCCCTTGTCTATTTCTGCACATATATATTCTGTTATAGTGGCTATGGCAGTCTGTGTACTGCGCTTACTCAAGAATCCATTTTGATGAGTGTTCAGAAAATTTACATTACTTAGGTGTTCTAGCAGTCTGTTTTTCATCACAATTTCAAAGATCTTGAACATGCAGTTAGCACCGAGATGGGTCTATAATTACTTGGCTCGTTTTTCGGACCATCCTTATGAATCGGAACAATTTTGCTATCTTTAGAACATTGGGAAAGGTTCCTTCCGACAAATGCTTGTTTATCAATTTGGATATTATAGAGCAACCAGAGATTTCACTTCCTTAATAATTTTAGGTTTTATATTGTCGTGTCCTTGCGAGGCATCTGACTTTAAAGTAGAAATAATATTTTCGATTTCTTTAGGAGATGTTCGTCTAAGATACATAGATGCAATTTTATTTGTTACTTTCTGTTGATAATTGGCATGATTTGGATTAATTTTACTTTTCAACAATCTTTACAAAGTAATCCGCAAGTACATTAGCTATAGTGCTTGCATCATGGTGTACAATTCCATTTTCATCTTTCATTGACCTAATTGAATTTTATTTGCATCATTTGGATTGAGCGTTTTGCTTATAATATCAAATTGTTTTTGATTGAACCATCGGCTTTCTCGAATAACCTTTGATTGTGAATTTTCTTATTATGACTTTTCATGTTGTTGACTTGCCTCTGAAGATCCTTGAATGTTGATTCCAGACAGTGAGACAAGGGGTTTTTCTTATAGAGTGTATAAGCCTTGTCTCTCCTTTTAATCAAAGTATCAAGCTCCTTTGTATACCATCCTTCATTTATATTGGTAGTGTAAGTTTTTCTGTAGTTGTAGTAGCGCTTTTCAATTGTCTTTTATAGTATTGATAAGGTCCTCAAAAGTTTCTATGCTTGTAGTCTCAATTTCATTTTCAAATTTTCCTTTAGAGCTCTGAAGTTAATTATGGTTGTTTTATATTTTGCTTTTCCCTTTCTGTAAGGGAGCCAGTATGATCATAGACAGCACTTTATGATCAGTGATGTGATGGTCTTCTAGTTGGATCTCTTTTGGTAGATTAATGTCTGAAATTATATGATCAATTATAGTTTTTGTATTATGAAGACAGACAATTCAAAAAGAAAGCATTTATGTAACTTGAGAAAATTAAATTTTTGAAATGAATTGTGGCAGTTGATCAAACTTTAAAATCGCCCCCATGTATAATCACTTCAATCGGGTTGTATATTCTGTTCTTATGGAATTTTGTTTAATTGAAGTTGACTTTATGTTTGTTTTACAGAGAGAATTTTTCGTGATGAAGTTCCACAGTGTGAAAGTTGCGCAGGAGTTGTAAAACCAGACATTGTTTTCTTCGGAGAAAACCTTCCCAGCAGATTCCACAAACTTCTATTCTCAGATTTCCCAAAATGCGATCTCCTTGTCGTAATGGGTTCCTCGCTGGCAGTTCAACCATTCGCTTCTTTGGTGGACAGGTAAGGTAACTTGAATCTAATTTGTTTGGGGCTTGAAGTTATCAAGGTAGATTTGGAAGATTTAGTGTTTAAAAATGAACAATAGTTGTAATCACTCAATCAAAACTTCATTTCTCAGAATTTTTTGCTGACAAGGACAGAGGCACAAAGCAAAACATACTCATAGTTCATAATATCTTTTCTTTATTAGAAACTATTTATTTATATCAGGGTGCCCCGAGATTGTCCCAGATTACTCATCAATAGAGAGAAGGCTGGTCATAAGACAGGACTTATGGCCCTCATGGGAATGAAAGGTGGTTTGGACTTTGACAACACGAAGACAAAGCGGGATGTTCTTTGGCTAGGTGATTGTGATGATGGATGTCATTTGCTGGCTGAAAAATTAGGATGGGGGGTAAGTTTGTTGGAAATTCTAATATGTAAAATTGACAAAAACTAATTCATTGCTAATTATCACACGCTGGTAAAAGCTTTTAAAGGTCTAGGAAGCTCAAGGTGTTATACAGCTTGTGTCCCGAAAAGTTTTTTGGCATAAGATATATCGTGGACTCAAATTGAAATTATTTTATTGGCATATACAAGAGAGATGTTTGGCAAAAATTAATGAAGTGGTGATATTAGTACACAAGTTATAACATGTTTGAACAATAAAATGTATTGACAGAACAAACATGAAATTTCATACTGATATGTTCATTAGTATTGATTTCACAGCCAAACAAACTGGACGAATTGCTACTTCTGTGTTGAAATTGAAAGAAGTGAATATCGAGTGCGAATAAACTTTACTTTTTACGGTAGAAAACCAAAAGATCTCTTGATAAGTACTATGATGATTCTTTTTTTCATCTTTGTGGCAGAACAAGCACACTCCATTGAGGTAATAAATAGGGTCCCAAATAGGGAAGGAAGCAAACATCTCTTATCAATAATTTTTTAACATCTTGCATGAGCGTTTGCACACGAGAAAGTTATCGGCAAGATGACCGCCGAGTTTGTTGAGAAGTGAAACTTTTCCGGGCTAATTTTCGTCACTCTCATGAATTTCTGCGCCATTTTATTATGATAAGTGAAGCAAAGGGTGGAGACAGTTGACAGTGCACCTAACAAAGCCAAGGTGATGACCATCTTCTTCTGGGACACACATTATCTTCATTGATTTTCCCCAAAAAAAGAGATAAATGGATACTCTGCATCACTGTTAGGCGAATTGAACAAGGAAATCAAAACAAGCCACATCTTGCCTTAAAGAAAATCTTGGTCCTTCACGACAGCCCTGTCCATACTTCAGTCATTGCAACAGCCAAGTTGGTAGAGTTACGATTTGAATTGCTACCTCATCCATCATATTCTCCTGAGCTGGCTACCAGTGATCACTTTCTTCCAAACATGAAAGTATGTCTCAGAGTACTACAAGAAGGATATCATATATATATAGCCCTAAAAGATTGTCAAAAAAATTAATAGAGCGAAGTGAGTTCTTCCTTAATTTTTACCTGACATCAATTCTTCCTTGTACATTCATTGTATACTAGCTAAAAAACTTGGCTCCGCTCGTTCACAACTAAGAAAGATGACCTGTGGCAGCGCAATATGCGTTTGATCTACCTGATATTTAGGCGGAAATTAATTCACAGCTGATGATGCATACTTCGGTGTTTGCTGATACCGGCGAGGTATTCATTTTTTATTGAGCGTTTCAAACAATCAACCAATTCTGAAAATCCACAAGCCACAAAAAAACAGTTTTTACGCAGCGCACGTCATTTAATGATTTCAATACGCAGAATATTGATCTTCGAGTTATTATTGTAACTTTCATAGAAATCCCCGATTTTTTTCAGATTTAAAAATAGCCCATTTGATTCACTTCTAATGTAGTTTTCCATGTGAAATAATTTTGAAATTGGGTTCAATAGTTTTTGAGTTGAATGTTAACAAATATCTTTGCTCATTATATATTAAGAGTAGATTTTCAGACTAATGTTATCACATAATTCAGAAGTTAAAATCATTTGATGATAATGTCACTCACCCCTATGTATGTTTTAAAATGACATTTTAATTTATTTTCTTCATTCAGGCTGAGCTGAAAGATCTCATCACTAAGGAATACCGCAGAATCGATGATGGAGATCATAATGAGCCAGAGAATGAAACATTGAGAGAATTTTCAAAAGTGGTGTGATGGTTCCATCTAAAATGTTGGAAATGATACCTAAAGTTCTTTTTAATCAAGAATTTTAAGTTTAATATTAATCATATATTTATTTTAGTTGATTTTGTTATTGCTCTCAAATTGATTTTAATCTTTTTAATTGGCTATTTAGCTACTAAATTATTTGTCACTCTTCTCTTTATAGAAAAAAATTGAAAATGTTTGTTAAATTAATTCTGCAAGCCCCTCCTCTACTTTATTCCTAAGATAATAAGTTTAAGATGTCTTAAAATAATATAATTTTATTAACTTTTAAAGATTTATTGCAAAACATAGCAAATATCTTTCAAACTTTCAAATTATTTAGTAACTACGACCAAACAAAGTGTAAAATTGCGGCTTCTTATTACATGTAGGGTAGATACATTTGTCTGTACTTTCAATGGGAGCTGGCTGTTTCAAAGGGATACATAAAGATTTGGCGCCACTGGAGGGCCCTGCAGCTCCATCATCCCTAGAAGAAAATTCCAAAATTGAATTACTGACATATATTATCATAGAAATTGAGAAAAATTCAAACCTATTGAAAATGAAGAACAACGCGAACCACGCGGAAAATTTAAATTTGAGTTTATAAGACAAAATTTGAGTTTAAGTAGATTTCTACAGTTGACAATTTTAAAGTAAATCTATGTCAAACAGGGAATGTTTTCAGAAGGGTCAGTTGGGTATGTTTAGGATCTTGATTACAAAGTGAAAAATTGTTTCAAAATTTTGAGGAAAAACTAAGTGAGAAATAAAAGTAATAGATTTTTGAATTTGTTCTCTTTTAAGTTAAGATACAAAAAATTCGTATTGAAAATGTTATTTACAAAATTGTGAAATAAGGGTTGAAACTCCTATGTTGAATGGAATAAGCTCATTTCAGAGGTTAGAATTAATAATTGGAATTTCCTACAAGAACCAAATAATTAGCCTATAGTAAGGATTATATCAAGAGATCCGTCATGGATATTGACACACACCTTGGCCTATGGTTCTTTGGGTTCCCCTTTCTCGTAACTAGAATCCTTGCTCAATAAAGAAGTCTTTAATAATAGACTTTGATCACCACATACCAGGCATGTGGTGATCAAATGAATTGGTGTTTCGACCCCTATTTCATACCACCTGCACTTAGGATTTTACTCCAGTAATATATTGCCCAGGTGTTATCTGAACTTGCCATGCCCCGTCACTATGTGTGCTTGGAGACATGTATTAATTAATTCGATGGCCTTCAAGTGCCAACCTTGTATAGGTTTTACTAGGTGATGTACGAAGCGTTTCCTTGAACTTGTGACAGCACTCAACAGAGGTCCCTGTGTTGTTGCTTCATCTTTGCTTCAACAACACAGGCTGAGATCACGAATAAGCCCTGGTCCTATTAGAACATTCTTAGCTCTTAGACAGCCTATCTTATTTCCTCTGATCCCAGTGTGACCCAGGTTCCAGAGGATACAGATATGGACAGTTATTGCAGTGCCTCAACGCATTCCCAGAGCTGCCTGACTGTGGGAGCAGATCGTGATCCATTCATTAATCATAGCCTGTTCTGCCAATCTTTCAGCACAGCCAAGTATCGCCATGATCTCCGACTGGAAAACTGTTGTATGTTTATTCAATGAGAGGTAGACCCCCATTTCCGGCAGTACACTCCGCTACTTGATCCCCCTTTTGTCTTTGAGCCATCTGTGTGTCAGATGTACCCTTCACCTGGCAAGGAATCTTTTCTTTCCTCCCACTCTTGCCTGATTGGGATTTGGATTTCCATTCTATCACCGAAGTTGTACCTTGGCGTGGTTCTAGTAGAGTTCTTCCAGAGGAAGAAGTCGTTGTTAATAGCTTCAGGAAACAAGGTATGTCTCGCACAGACTACTTGCGAGCCCCGTACTTGGCCTTTAAGCAGTCGAAACTGCCTACTAATGATCGAGGGGTGCAGTTATTCGACCCTTAACAGTGCATCTAGCGCCGTAGTAGGGGTGCTTCTTTCTTTGAGCACCCACTACATTTCTAATCATCAGTGATCTGTTAGCTAGTTTAGAGTTAGCTTCGGCGTCCGTTTTTTCACCCTCATCCACTAGACCACCAAGGCGTAGGTGAGTCTGGGAAGCAAAACGACGTGAGCTCATACCGTTAAAGGTACTCCTACATGTCATGACGGTAGAAGAAAGCTTGCTTAAGATGCTGAGGCCAGCTAAGCTTCGTATCCAGTACTAAATCCATTATTTCATGTTGAGTTTTGATCCAAAAGAAATGGGCTTCAGACATGATGTTACCGTATGGTTCTTTGTGAAAACAACCAGTTCCGTCTTTTCTGTGTTAACCCCAGACCGTTGAGGACATGAAAATTCATATTCAACAACAAAATTACAAATTCGAAAAACTATTATCAAGGGTGCGAAAAAGTGTTTGAAAGCAATGGATGGGATTTATATAAATTTGAAGTCTGAACTCTATTCTAGCTCCCAGAATAATCGAATATATTCTAACAATTATACCTTCATATCATTGACTATGTGTTTGATAATCATGTTTGGTTTTGTGACCGCCGCAGGATTTTGTTTTTTTTTTCCTACTGAAAACATTTTATCCAGGAAAAGATTAGTACTTGTTGGATATATGATCCAGACATAGAATTATTAGTATATTTTTTTAATTTAGTACATCGCCGTTTGCACTGCTGTGATAAGAAAAATCGGTCTTTTGTTAACAATGTTAGTATTATCAGGTCACAAATTATATTGTGGTGATTCATTTAATTCATTATTAAACAGCTCAAACATTGTGTCTCACCTTGTACTATCTGTCTTAATCTTCTCCTCGCAATCTTTATCTCCACAGAATGGAACCAAATTCAAATTTTTCTTTTCTAAATTTGGTATGAAATCGGACCAATTCTTGAAGGTTATTATATGACTATTTAATTCTGCTAATGCACTGAAATCATTAAAATCAAAATACATTCTTAAATATTTTTTACATTATCTCACTTCGAATAGAGGTTTTCGTGAATGTCGTCTAAAACGCTTCTTATTAAACCTGCGGCATCGCACATTTTGAATATTTTTTTTTCTCCCGTATCTCGTTTAACAACTACCACCCGACTAGATTCTAAATCTTTAGGTCCTATTTCTACTCGAATCGGTACACCCTGAAATGGAAATATGTATCATATCACGAATTATTCAAATGTATTAGTACCTTCAATTCCCAATGGTTAAACTTCCAACCAGGGGAATAATTTTCACGGTAATCTCCTTGAACTCTTACGTTGGATTCTTTTAGTTCTTCTTCTAAAGCGCTACAGGCGTTTAGAAGTTTAATGCGATCCTCTTCTGAAAGACTCGCAGTTATTCCACAAGGGACGATAATTACTTGTATAATGGCTACCCTAGGAGGTAGGACCAAGCCTTTGTTGTCTGAATGAATCATGATCATAACACCTGTAATAATGGAAAATTTTCTTTAGGTAAAGGTCCAATGCTTGTACATATCTGAAACTAATGTCACAAATATGGATTTCTATACAAATCTAAGGTGGTCATTACTTGATATGAAATTAATACTTCAAGTACTTTATGAATGAAATTCAAGAATAATAAATGAGACAAGGAAATTAAGAAAACCAAAGCTGTCCTGAAATAACACAAAATACAACAATTAGACGTAGATATTAGATTACCTAATATCATTACTTGTGCTAAAGCATATTCAAAGGATATTAAAGATGAAATATACATATAACACTTCTGCCAATATGGAAACTTTAAGGGGATGTAATTTTTTTCGTTTTGATGAGACGATGCTGTTCAAATATTGACTTTATTCAAAAACTTATGTTATGTTTCGCTACAGTGTGGCTTCCTAGAATAAGCACAAACAACTGAAAATATGTGCCTTATATATTAAAAATATTGTTGACACATTATTCTATGGGTAAAAGCAAGCATTCAGGTGTGCGGAAAATCCGAATAAACTTGATTATTTCGAGGAGGAGGACTGTAATTATGAAGAACTGAGGTCTAGTTGACTATTCAGTAAGTTTCCGGAATTTCTTTACTGATTTCTAATTCTTCCTATGGTTTGTTTGTTATTCCTTTAACGTGCTCTATTTCCGCCATTCGGTCAATGACACGCCAGGGAATTCTGTCACCTCAATAATCCGGAAATTTTGTCGAACCCCTCTCGTGTCGAGAGAAGGGATCTTTAATGTCCAACGCATCTCTGTTAGACAGGACCGACGGCTTTACATCTCCTCCGAAAGATGGATACTCAAGTGATTCCCAGAATCCGAAAAATCGCACCGACTTTGTGAACCCAGGTAACTCTGCGCAGGAGACAAGTACCATATCCCTTACGCCACCGAGTTGGTTTTTTTCCATGGTTTCTGTTTCATTAAATAATTTTATTTGTGTAAAATATCAAAATCATTACTAAAAGATTGACTTTCTTTTAGTAAATTATTTGCATAGTGAGAAACGGATTTTTGTTCGTGAAAACTGCGTTTGCCCTGTGATATTGAAGTTCCTAAAACTTCTACTGATATAAATTCAATAAACATTTAAGAGCAGTTATTTGATGTTGATAATGGCGAGTGGAAGAATTGTGAAATCTGTATGGGATGGTTCATGGAAAATAGAACATTTATATCTGTGGTCGATTTTGGTCATAGTTAAACCTAAGATATTAGAGTGGAATTTCTTCAATGATGAAATTACCAAAGGTACCAACGATTTAGCTAAGCGTCATCTTACTTCTCTCTGCTAATCGAAATTCACATGGATTTCCGACCCTAACAGTGCGTCTAGCACCACAGTAGGAGTGTTTCTTTGAGCACCCACTACACATTGGACCTTTGAAAGAAAATCGATTCATTGTAAAAAAAATTACGTTGCGACAAAAGGATCATATGAAATGTTCACTTTGTTTTCAGAATTCATATCTAAAACTAAAGCACTAAATGAACATGATCACATTGAATCAGTACAAAACTGTTTTGATGAGTAGTTTCTAGCAGACTCTGATGTGAGAATTCAATACATGCGTCGATCCTTTTTTGCCAATGACGGATGCAAATTTTTCAATTCAACAACATGAACAACTTATTGACATTTCAAGTTATTATGCAGTAAAAAAATGAAAAAAATTCAGTGCAAAAATATTTTTGGTGTTACTTCTTAATGACTATCCAAAACTGAGTGGAAAAGCACTAAATATATCAATAGGATGCATCATTTTCAACACTTTCCTCATTAAAATAAGCAAAACTAGAAATGGTAGATTTAAATGCTTCAATGAGAATGGCTCTAACAGCTCTTAAGCTATTTAGCTTTATTTATAGTTCTGTGATGACTAACATGATTAAGGTACTCATTAACATGTGGGAATTTTTGTTTATTCATTTATACTCTTTGATTATTCAAATGTAGTATTTAACATAAAATAAATAGTGATACCTTATAACCTATAGTAAAAGAATCTGAACACATTCAAATTTATGAATGGAACTAAAATATAATTTGGAACAGATAGAGTATCTTTAACCCTCTTGTGGAGTTTCTGTACATACAGAATCTAAATGTGATCCACAAGCCTGAGAAACACTGTTGCAAATCAACAGAATTCTATTTGGATTTTCTCACATGCATTGATCTATGGTATAATGTACCACAATAATGGTAAAATATAGAATGTATCTTCTATTCAGATGTTAGTACTCATCTAATAGTCACAGTGTGACAAAACACTTCATAAGTTTTCGAAAAAAGCGACTTGAACTGCATTGTTTTATTAAAATGAAAAATATACATTCTGTCAAAAAAGAACCGGGAATCGGTCAATTAAACAAAAAATATTTATTTTTCATCAAATTTATTGTAACACCTTCAAAGTAGGTCCCTTCTGAAATAATACATTTAAGCCAATGAATAATCCAATCATCAAAAAATTTTTTAAACACATTTTCGGGAATCGACAGTACTCGTTGCGAATTCTCTTTTATGCCTTCTATCGGTTCAAAACGGTAACCTTGAAGTGGTAATTTGAGTTTTGCGAAAAGAAAAAAGTCGGCCGGAGCCATATCAGGTGAATACAGCGGTTGTTTGATGGTACTTGTCGCGTTTTTGATCAGAAATTCATTCACAATGATAGATTGATAGATGTATATTGCCTTCAATAATTACAAGGACTGTCAAAAGAATATCAAAATACAAAATTCAAAATATAAAACGAAAAACACCAAAACATACAAAATATTCATGAAGACCAATAAGTTTTTTATCTTAGAGAGATCTGAAGTTCATAAACTCCTCTGTGCTATAGAAAACTAGAAGCAGCGTCCTGATAGCTTTCTTGAAAGATGTGTTACTGAGAGACTTTACTTGAGGTGGGAGCACGTTGTACATTTTTGTACTTATGAAGTCGCAAGATTTTTGTGTTCGTTGTAGGCGTCTTTTTGGTAGTACACAGTTTTCTCTCGCACTAGTTGAATATTCATGCTGAGCAAGGTTCGTTTGACGATTTTCTTCATTTATTTGTAGGATATTTGCAATAACTCTCATAGCCCTTTTCTGTTTCCGGAACACCCACATAGCCTCAGACTGACCACCCCACAGAATAATGCCAAATGTCGCAATGCATGATATGTGATCAGTGCCTTGTGTTTTCCCACCACAGTTTTTATTTTACGAATTGAAAATAAGGCTGCTGATAATTTTTTACATACTGAGTCTATGTGGGGTCGCCAAGTTAATGAACTATCTATCAGGAATCCCAACAAAGAGTGGCTTGTATCCTTTGATTTTTTTGTGGATATGGTCAGTTTTTGTGTTTATCTGTGTTGAGAACCATTTTGTTATGATCGAACGAATTCACTGCATCCCTCATGGCACACTCTGCTGAATAATTCAATTGCGCCTCTGTTTCTGCCCTGGTGATGAATGTGTCATCTGCATAAATTTTCATTCCGTCTACTCTAACATTATGTACCAAGTCATCGATGTACAATATAAAGAGGATCGGGCCAAGTATTGATCCTTGGGGTACTCCGCAGTTGAGTGTCCTAGCCTTAGACTTTGTCTGATTCCATTCAACCACCTGGCACCAATTCGAAACGTATGATGACAACAGCGAATGGGTTATTCCTCTTATACCGCAATGATCTAACTTTGACAGAAGGCGCTTGTGGTCCACACAATCAAAAGCTTTACTAAGATCTAAGCAGATAAGCATCGCTTCCTCCATATCATCCAGAACTTCAAACACAAAGTCAATAACTTCAATCCTGTCTGTTATAGTCGATCGATTCTTTCTGAAATAACTAATTAGTCTGGATTTTATCAACGACTCGAAAATTTTCGAAATAGCCGGCAAGATCGAGATTGGCCTATAGTTTCCACATTCACTTGTCTCTCCATTCTTATGTACTGGGACGACTCGAGCGACTCTTGAGCTCTTCAGGAAAATATCCATCTTTGAAGCAACTATTAATGACATGGCAAAGCGGCCCTGACAACACCATAAATGTCTCTTTCTTAAGCTTAGATGCTTCTTCCTGAACCTCTTGCGGTGTCACAGGCGAAAGGAATATCGAGTTCGGGCCAGCAATCGATTTGACCACTATTTTAGTGTTCTGATCCGACGGAGTATGTATTGAAGCCGCTGCGCCAATGCTAGCAAAATAAGACCTGAACTCCTCACAGGTAAGGCTACTACTTGCATTCTTTCTCTTTTTAGCTTTTGATTCAGAGTTTATAATAGACCAAATTGCCTTGATTTTGTTTTCAGCAGTCGTTATTATTTCCCTGTTCTTGCTTCGGATTTGGCTTATGATGGCTTTATGGTAAACATCTCGAAGATGTTGATATAATATAATATAATAACTTAGAATTTCGTCCGCTTGTGATATGGTGTATTATCGTGGCGCAAAATCCATGATTATCCTTTTCACAAATCTGGCCTGTTTCGACGAATTTGACCTCTCAAACGCCGCATATCTCACAGGTAATATTCTTTATTTACCGTCTGACTTTCTAGCAAGAATTCCAAGTACACAACACAAACAGTCAACATTACCTTGACTTTTGATCGACTTTGACTTGGTTTTTTTCGGTTCAGTTGGAAGGCGCCATTCCGAAGTTTGTTGACTCATAAACCCATGTCTCACAAGTTACAATGCGTTTTATGAATATGGGTCCGGGATTGACTCATTCTAGCATGTCTTTTGCGACCTTTACGCGATTAAATTTTTGAAGAAAATTTAGGTCTTTTGGAAGTAGTCGAACGACAACGAGTTACATGACCAAACAATTGTTAAAAATGGTAAGAATGGATTCGAGGCACAGAAAGTTCATTGCCTATCTTTCTCAAACTTAAATGACGATTTTCAATTACAATTTCTTTCGCTCGATCGATGTTAACTTCAGTTGAAGTTGTAGATGTTCGACCAGAGCGAGGCAAATCTTCCACATCTCGGTCGCTATTGAATGCACAGTACCACTCATATGCACGTGTTTTTGATAAAGTCCATTTATCGTAAGCCTTCTGTAATATTTTCAGGGATTCGGCACAAGAAAAATCATTTGTAATACAACATTTGAGACAAATTCTTTGTTCGATATTTTTATCCATTGTAAATAAAAATCGCAAAACCCATTTGTGGGAACTGACAAAATAGAGCACTGTGAACAAACTAAATGGGAGATTGCGTTCAAACTCCGCGTCGGTAGAGAAAACAGTTGTGCTCATTTAGCAGCAGCAGAAATGTTGACAATCGTTTTAAGCAGATTTTTTAAATAATCAATTCCCAGTACTTTTTTGACAGAATGTATGTCAAGAATGTATGAGGAGCTAGTGATGAAAACATCACGAGCTTCTCCTTTTTTCAACTCATACACGAAGGAATTATATGTTCCAGTTTCTTAGGTATGATTTTATCTGGATGATATTTCTTTAAATTATCTATTGTGGAAGAGTATAATTCCAAAACCAATAGCATAAATGCAGGTTTGAAATATAAAGAAAAAATCAAATTATGTGATTAGTATAAACAAGGAGTGAACTCACCAATAGTTCTTGTTGTCATACCCCATGAATTTTGGTAAACATATTTTTTTTCCTGAGTTTCTGGATCTTCAAAGACGATATCGAACATTTTCGAGAAATTCTGCCCCAGGTGATGAGAGGTGGCTCCTTGAATTGCGCGTCCACTGGCCGAGATGTAAGCTTCGACCGTGTAAGTATAGTCACCGCCAGCAAATTTCTCTTTTTCAGTTTTTCGCCCTTTGATGGTAGGCACGGCCAAGAGGTTGGAGTAAACTTGTGAATAGAGTTCTGTCGAATTGATCAGCAATGAAATAAATGTAGAACATACATAAATATATATGTAATATTGAATTTGCTGGTTGTTTCTTCCAAAATACCAATCATAAAGCAATGACAATAAGGTTTTTCATTTTATTTTATCGAAATTATGAAAAATTAAAAAAAAAATAGTATTACTAGAAAGTGAATACTCTAATTTGAGGATTTCTGGATAAAGAGTATCACATATTGATGGAACTATGTCATTAGGATGCAAAAGCCACTGCAAGCAGGTTACTTAATGTCGAAAAAATACTATTTGTTGACTGTTCGGCCTTATGGAGCGAATTTATGAAGTATTTGTATGTGAATTGTGGTAATGCATATATTTTTTCTTTATGCTGCCATTTTTTTCGACAATTTATATAATCGAAATTTGTACACGATGTACCAATTTTCTTTACGAATAAATCTGTTCATTATCGAATTTACAACATACAGCTGTTAATTAGATTGTTATGGTAACTAGCTTGTTTGAAACTTAGTAGAGCGATATTGGTTACTGATAGTCAAACATAACTTGTAAGTTATAAATAATGTCTATGTTTTGAAAACTAAAACACAGATAGATAGATGAATACATATTTATAGAAGTAGGAGCCCCGCCATCATGAGCCAGTAGTCTATTATGGTACACTACCTTAAATTTCACCCACAAGATACATCTTGTAGGTAGGTATGTAGGTTGGAGATTTTAATAAAAAGAAGCTAAATAGCTCCTTCAATTGCAGTTTATGATATCTAAGTTGCCCCATACTTTACCAGTTGGGCATTCCCACAATACATTGCATTTTATTCATTCTTCCTTCTTGGTCTGCATGATCAATACTTACTTATTCAGGTGACTTCTGAGACGACAATGTCCCTTAATTATCTCAGTTAAAACTCTTAGGTCTAGCGTTGGGAGTATAAGCTATGCCTTGGTTCTTGCAGTAGCATCTTCACTGATGGCAAGACGAGAGTGTCTTGAGTCTTGTGAGGCTCAACACAACCAGTGTCCCCGTACCTTCAGATCTAACCATCTGTTATTCTCCATCCTTGCGACCTCCAAGGGAATACCGAAATCAGCGAGTCTCAAGGCACTCTATCTCCAAGTAACCTGCGACATTAGGCGAAGCCTGTATCCCTCCACTAATCTGGCAAGGGTTGATTGATATTCCTGCACCATAAGCGACCATAATGTCTTCAGTGCAGATTGGCTATCTGTAAAGGTTTTTATCGATTTTCGTGTCAATCCCTCCGCTTAATCCTAAATCCCTCCGAAAAATTGTGGCAAGCCTATCAAAACAGATGGACTAATTTTTGGCAACTTCTTGACCGGCAGTTTTAGAGCCGTCTTCGAGCCAAAGGGAACCCTGAAGTAGAGTGTTCATGGACCTGGCCCATTGTTGTCTGCTAAGAATGATAATTTGAAATGACAGCTCCTTGTTGGTACTAAAAATCTTATTGGTGATGAATTCAGTCTATAGAGCGCCAGGCACAAAGTTGATCATATCTGGCTCAATATGGGAAAGCTGATGGGATCTGTAAGCAGCCATTCTTGCCGTTCCTCCGATCACCACGTGACGATGAGCAAGGCCCAGTATTAATTCTATGACTGCAGTAAATGCAGGGCGGCACGCCCCAGTAACCACCATGCAGGGCATTCTCAGTAATTAGAGCACTTGTGTTGGGATTGCATTTTGAAGCACCAAGCAATGCAGCCATAAGCGTTCAAGGGATCTGAATTAGATCTCGATCCCAATCCCTATCCCCACCTCCTCGTGGTGTACCCTAGAAATTGTGTGAAGCTGCTGGGTTCATCTTGATGGGCAGGCGGCGTATCACAGGAGCTAACGGAGAAGGGTCCCAAGCCAAGGTGGAGGACATCATGCCGATATATAGAGCTTTTGATAACACACTTTATAGGTCGATATACGGAGCTATCGTAAATAGAGGAGTAGATAACCATAGCAAGGTGGAAAGGTCGTTTGCTATCGACAGGGTGAATAGAGACCCACCTCGGCGAGTAAACCTTCAGCAGGGCATGTCCTCAGGGGGAGTACTATCTCCTTGCCTCTGGAACCTTGTGCTGGACGGGCCCCTGACGGGTCTCGCCGATGCTGGGTACTTTGCGATGGGTTATGTGGACGATCTTGTATTCCTTCTTCGTATAAAAAACCTCAGCACCATATGCGAAGTTGCGCAGAACGCTCTGCAAATGAACGTCCTGTCCGTTAATCCCAAAAAAACAAATATGATCATATTCTCTCGTAAAAGGAAATTACCTCCTTTCAAGGCACCAGTTCTATTAAATGAGGAACTAACACTAGTAAAACAAGTGAAATATTTAAATGTGATGCTTGACGCCAAACTAAATTTGTACAACTACATAGAAAGACAAGCGCAAAACACATTCTGGACTTGCCGAAAGTTATTTAGGCCCAGTTGGGGAATCAAACCAAACATAATATATTGGTTATACACGACAGTGATAAAACCGCTCCTGAAATATGCGGCCATCCAAAAACAAGTATGTCCAGCAATCACGGGATCCTAGAGATCCACTCCCACAGCCTCCATGGAGTGTCTGTTCGGCCTCCTCCTCTACATAATGGTGGAGGAGACGGCCATGTGGACCTTATTGAGGCTGTGGGAAAGAGGCATGTGGACGGACAGAAATAGGGTTTTTGAATACTCTACATTTCTCAATAAAATAAGTGAACTACGACCTGATCTTCTCACAAGAGGAGATTAAATGAGAGCCACTTACCATTTTGACGTACTCTTTGAAGTCGTCATTCCACCAAAAGGAATTTGGTCTACGTCCCATGCCTTACTCATTCCATAGGGCCCAACCTGGTTTACAGAAGGGTCCAAAACCGGAATGGGTACAGGTATCGGTATCCACGGTCTCAGCGCAAACATTAAGATTGCTCCAGACGAGCATGTCACCGCAACAAACGCAGAAGTATACACTATTATCAGATGCGTGCAGGAAAACCTACACAGTAACTACAGAGACGCTTACATCTACATATGCTCTGATAGCCAGAACGCCCTGGGATATGGGAAAGATCCAAGAGTTATTATCCAAATTAGTTGGCGAATTGAAAGAATCATTACAACTTAGTACCACAAAAAGAGTTTATTTGCTCTGGTGCCCAGCCCATCAGGGTATCGGAGGCAATGAGAAAGCAGACAACCTTACCAAAGAGGCAACAGCTGTTAAACCGATACAACCAGAACCTATTCTGACTACATCATGGACCCACATGCTCTCATTTTTCCAAAACTAGAACACCACCGAGGTCCTGGACTATTAGGCAGGCGTCTCGGGACCGAGACAGTCAAAAGGGCTCATAAAAGGGCCCCAATCAAAGGAGAGGGTACATGAACTATTGTCACTTGACAAAAACTCCATTGGGATGACAGTTGGCCTATTAACAGGACACAAACTCAATAAACATCTACACGTCATGAGACTGTCGGAAACCACACAGTGCCGTGGTTGCCTAGAAAATGATGATACAATGGAACATATACTCTTCAAATGTGGCGCTCATAAGGACCAGATTGGACACATCACGCACTGAAATACCTAGTGCCCGGATTATCCAGGAGGCAAACTTCATTAAAAAGTTTCTGAAAGACACAACACGGCAAGCACAATGGACCAAAGAGCCTGGGTGATATCTATAAGGGCGCCGTGCATGAAGAACAAGGAAGATCTCACCACAATCACGTATACCCGTTGAAGTTGTTTTGGCGCGAGTCTCCAATTCACTCCACAGGTAATTCGCATGCCTACAGGGAATGCCTAACCATGTGTATTATATTTCTCAGGTGCGAGTACTATGTAAGTTACTATCTAGGTTTATTTTGCCTCCACCGCAACTGGATTGCCATTCCACTTCGGAGGAACTAAAACCTTAAACTGTGAAATATGAAATAGTGAATTGAGAAGTAATTGGAAAATAAATTGCTCCAAGAAAGTTGAAGATATTACTTAAATTTATAACATATTTGTATGTTATGTTAATTTTGTCAAATATATTCACTGATGAAATTATCATTACGTATGTTTACTACATTTTTGTCAAAGTTGAATTCACCTGATAAAGGTTATTTTAGTAGGTTTGCTGCCGCCACGTTTAAAGTAAACGGTTTTGAGTTGGGAATATCGAAAAATCTCATTTGGTACCTCGTACTTCACTGAAGTTAAATTAAGTGACGAATGAAAAATATGTTATTGGCATGATTCGTGTTGGATCTAACAAATTAGAAGAGGCGACTCAATTTCAAGGATCGCATAATAATTGTTCCCGACTTTTTGTAATTGGTTCGATATCAGTGGTCACCCTAAAAAACGACTGCAGTAGAAAATCGTCACATACACATGTGTGCTGTATGTATGTATGTACCTATAGCAATGAGTAGTTCCAGCCTTGAGCAGGTTAGAAATGGTCCAGTAAGCAGTGTATCCATTTAGCAACATTGGAGAGGTTGGAATAGTATCTATCGATAGCTAAAAATGATTCATTCAACCTCAGCACACAAACGCCAAAGGCTTCATAAACAATATTGCGCCTAATTTTCAAGCAGCTGACGACGAAAGTTTCTTGTTTCTAGAGAATAACGCACATCCACATCGTGCTATTATTCTATAGAAGCAATAGAAAACCAATAAATAAACTGCTAACAGTTTTCACCAAGATCTCCAGATTTAAAATCTGATTGCACATGCGTATTTATGATCACCGGCTAGCTTGTGCCATAGTGGATGGGGTAAGAAACCAATTACATCTGTTTTGGGCGAATAGTCCTCAGGAAGATCTGAACACCCTAATGTTGAGTATACCAAGAAGCTACCGCGCTGTTATTGCAGCTGATGGATATATCACTTTTAAGTGTCAATAAAAGAAGGTACACCATTTTTCTAATTGTGATGCTGTTATGCATCATTTCATTTTTAAATTTTTATATTCTTTATAAATTTTGAATAAAACTTAAGATTTTTGGTATCCTGGATTTTCTTCTTGTTTACAATATCAAATATTATGCTGAGAGCTTATCCATCAGGTACATCCTTAAGTTTCTTGAATTAATGAAAGGAAAATAATTATTTGAAAATTTTCATTAACTAATTATGAAATATTATGAAAATTCACAAGTAATTTATATTTTCTCACCTAATATTTTAGAAACTTCATCTTCAGCTTCTTGAAAAGTTGCAAAAGCAGTGTGTCCTTCCTGCCATAAAAATTCTCTAGTTCTCAAAAACGGCTGTGGATGCTTGAACTCCCATCTCTGAAAATATAATTTCAAATGGATTGTTTTTTGTCATCATGAATCACATACCACAACATTGTTCCATTGGTTTAATTTAAGCGGAAGATCTCTATAGGACTTTATCCATTTGGCATAAGCTGGATACATAACAGTTTCGGATGTAGGTCTTATCGCTACTGGTTCATTCATTTCTGAGTCTCCATATTTTGTAACCCAAGCAACCTGAAAGAATAATTTTAGTTTTAAAATTTTGAGTTATCATGGATCATGATGCTGTGCTTTTTTGTACTAAGACTTTATTACTTTACTAGATCTAGAGTGTTCATGTGTAGATGATAAAAAATGAATAATTCTAATGCTGTGTGTATACAGGTCAACTAACGGAAAATTTCAATCCTCTTAGACTTGGATTTAAGAATAAAAATGTCCAAAAAAAACAGAATTGTGCAATGAGGTGATTTTAATTTTGATCTTTTCACCGAGGAAATTGAGGGCAAGCTTTTCATTGATTCACTGTCATCTTTTAATTTTAGCCGAAACATATTTCATCCTACTAGATTGACTCCGGACTCTGTCACCTTGTTAGATAATATATTTACAAATTCTGATTAGGGGAGTATGAATTGGAAGAAGAAACTTGGTCAGATGTATATGCTGCTACTGACCAAACAATGCGTATAACTATTTTATTTGTAAAATTCAAAGATTGTGAGTTTTATTGTAAAAACAAAAACTATAACGTATAATAAAACAGTTGTTTGGATAACGAAAGGGATAAAGACATCTTGCAAAATTAAGTGAGACTTTCGTAGGTTGCCTTTTAAATTTTGCAACTGACAAAAAAAACAAGTAACTTAGGGAAAAAAATAGCTTTCTTGTTTTTCAAAGTATTCTTCATGAAGATCGATGAAGTTTTGCTTGTGCTTAAACCAATTTTCGCAACTCCGAATGAGATACCTTCAAAATATGGTTTTGAAAAGCTTCAACTGCCTCTTCTGCCGTCGAAAATCGTTGCCCACGCAGTGGTTTCATTTTGATGTGCGTTGTAAACAAGAAGTAGTCGTATGCGCTGATGTATGTAGCTTTGCATTGTCATGATGCCGAATAATTTGGAGAATAATAGTTCTCCGATTTGATTTCCTCAACTCATCGAATACTTGCGGCAAACAAATGGTTGTATACTATTCAGAATTGACTGTTCAACGTTGCTCTAATGCTATGGTGGCGACATGTCCGGTTTACATAAAAAAACAGGCGACCATTTGCTTCGAAGTACTTCGTGCACGAACAACTTTTGTTGGGTTTGGCTAGTTTTGAAGGACCCATATTGTCGAACAAATCTTTTTGACAGCCAAATGTTCATGCAATTTTGAATTTACGTTGGTGAAACTAATGTTTAGGGTTGTCTCAATCTCACGGTAAGTCAGATGGCGATCATTGTGTATAATTTAGGGAACTGCACCGATGGTGCATGAAATTCGTCACTGAGTGCAGCCCGGCCCCGTTAGAATTCGTCCCGCGTTTCACAATGGCCAAGTGTGGGGCTTCATCACCAAAAGTCAAATAAAAGTTTTATTGCAATTTAAAAAAATAAAACGAGAGCTACTTGGAAACTGATTAATAGAGAAACTGGTAAAAGTTGTGAGATACCAGTTTGCCTTTGAAAAAACTTTACCTCGTATCTCCTGTCCTTCAAATCATACTATACTTGCTTTGAAATTTCAAAAAGATTTCATGATAAGTACCTTATCTTAACAGAGAACCAAAATACCTTTAGGAAAGGAAGGTCCACACTATGTGCTGTCGACAAGGTGTTATTGACTGCTAGATTCTCTAAACGACTATAAAGCAACTGTTGCAGTTGGCGAAATATAGGATTTGGGGAGTGACTTTGAACCTTCTGAAATCCTACCTGACACATAGACATCAGTGTGTAGTAGATATGGGTAGAGATGGAACACAACTAAAATCGGATGTAGTTACTATTACAAAAGAAATTCCGGTGTGTACCGAGACCTCTTCTGTATATACTATACACAAGTGAAATGCCTCACTCTAACGGAATGGCGGTAACTATGTATCCTGATGACACTTCCCTGGTTTTCAGCGAAAATAATGAATCGGAGTTGAATAACAAAATAGTCGGTACATTAGATCATCTTGATAGGTGGTTTAAGGAGACAGGGGTAAAGTTCCCTTGATAATAATGATTTGTTTCTTAACATAAAAAATCACAAGTCTGAAAATTTTCATTCAGAACACAGAAGTGTTATGCAATTTTCAGTTTAAAAAATTTTACTGTATCCCAGAGGTCCAAGATGGGCCTCTTAAGGATAAATATTGACAATAGACTAGGCTGGAAATGTCACATATACAAGGTTTCAAAAGCCTTATGGAGCTGCAGCCTTGCGCTGTCGGTTTTAACAAGAGTGGAGGCCTGAGTGTTACACTCTCTTTTTTTATGCTAGTGGCTACTCAAGGATGAGGTATGTTATAATCTTTTGGGGTTCTCAAGAATTTCTATATTACAGAAAAAATGTGATATGTGTATTTCACATAAAACAGATTGATCCCTGCCGACTACTTTATTCAATAACATATACTTACTTTGTCCTCAATTCGAATCCTCGTGTCAGTTTCTTTTGTCACTGTCATAATACCCACAGAAAAAAAAAAATATATATATATATATATATATATATATATATATATATATATATATATATATATATATATATATATATATATATATATATATATATATATATATATATATATAAAATAATGAAATTGACATATTTTCAAAGACGTTGAAAATCAAATAATAATCAAATGTAACACAATACCATTTCAAAGAGAGTTAAAATATTCAAGTAAACAATTGATTGAAAAATTGAAGGTAATTTTGGGGAGAAAGGAGTATTACAGCGTTTCTGAAATCATGAACGATGGCATTAATTTTCAGTGCGCCTGCTTTACTGTTTGTTTCTCTTTAAATTCTCTTGACGAGATCTATCCCATTCTAGTGGGTTTCATGTTTGGAATGTACTGTTTACTTATGTGAAAATTTTAATGTTTAATGCAGCATTATGCTTGAATGAATAAATTTATCTTATCTCATATTCAACAGTTAACAAAATGCGTTGTTTTGGGACGATTCCCCCTTACATACACGTGTTCGTGCAAAACTCAGTTTTGGAGATACAGAGTGTTTTAAAAGAATTTTCGTTTTTTGTCAATTACTTTACTATTTCAATTTTCGAGATGTTGTCCTAAAATTCGAAACTAAGATCACTGTTTTAGTTCTACACTATTCAAACATTGTGAAAATCTACGGTATGGTGTTTTTTGAGTCTCCTATACATGAACTGAACAAATAGACTAGATGAAACGCAAAGCAGAGTCCATGAAAGCCATAAAAGGGTCAACAATGTCATTCTTGATAAATTCAATTAAGATTCTAAAGCACACCCGCAGAGTTTCAATAATTTTCAATAAACTGGAATAAAAAGAACCTTCGAGTTTTAAAGATAGATGGTAAGGGTGCTTTTCATCTGGAACCTGATGAGTAGAGCTTACTTGTCGGGGAGCAAATTTTTATAATCCGCATTCTTAAGCACATGAAAATCCGCACACTGTTTGTCCAAAAAATTTTGAGAATGTATTAGTATGAATGTATGTTTCGGAGTTTATAATAACCCTCTTCACGCAGTTTTTCTAACCTTACCTTATCAAATAAATGATGAACTGCGTTATATAATAACATATATGTTATTAGCAATTAGCATCTAAAATTTGGATTCTGTAGCTAACATTAATGACTATGAATTTTCCCTCACCTCTGGCGAAAAATCAGCAATATGCGATTTTTCTTTCTCTAACATGGCTTTGGATACAAAAATTGGGAAATAGCAATTTTGCACTCCCAATTTTTTGATCTCACTATCCAACCAGTCTTTTATTGTTTCCCAGATGGCATATGACCACGGTCTGTAGATGTAACATCCCGAAACATCATAATATTCTATCAGTTCACCTTTCGTTAAAACTTGGGAATACCAATTTGGTAGATCCTCTTCTTTTTTCGCTTCTAAACCCAGTCTTGTCTGTTTTTTAACGCTGCTATCGTCTTTCTGGAAATGAAAAAAAATTGCAATTTCTAACTTGTGCAAAATACCATTTTATCAATAACTGCACTCACCACGCTTGATTCCTTTTTCGGTTTAAGTTCTTTTTTTCCTTTTGAAGTTTTATTATCTGGTGGTCCATCTTCATACTTCGTTCCATTCAACTGTTCATAACGTGCTTTCATGTCCAAAAGAATTTTCTCAGCACTATCTATTTCATCCTGAAATAATGAATATTATTCTAAAATATTCAAAGTTAGGAAACTTTCAATTTATTCCTTACCTTGTTGGCTTTTTTAGCTATCAAATCCCGAATTATGTTTCGTTGATGATTAATTTGAGCACCCATTTCAGCTGCTAACAAATTTCCTTTGTTCTTTGTATTTTGAACAGCTGTTGGTTTTATGTCCGCTTTCCAGTCCCTGCCAGTTAAAGTTTTAAATTCACTTTTTAGTTGCAATAGAACTTTTATTTCACTATCAACTTGGGTTTTGTCAGCTTTTTCTGAAATCAGAATATGCATAAAGTGTACATTGTTTCATTTGGGATCTACGATAGGTATGGGATGAGGTACTTAAAAAGGATTTCACAATTATTTATAATATATTTATATTTACTCAGATTATATTTTAACTATTAGCAACTTAATTAGAATCGAAACGAGTCAATCAGCTGTAATCCGAATGCATTTGATTTTATATAGTGTTGTCAGATTATGAAAAAAAACAATATTTGGACGCACTGGTTCGTCAGTATGCGAACACAATACTTGAACGCTCTTGTCTATAGTAGAGCTTTTCCAGTTTCTAGTCAATAAATAATAAACTTCTTCTCTTATGTAGTATTGTTAATACCATGAAAAACAAAGTTTACGGAATAAATTATTAACAAAATATAAAGAAAAGGAGTAAAAAGTGTTTTATTAGTACCCATTAATAGTTTATCGAATATACGGAAAAACGTATGTCCCACAGTATAAAATCACCTATTTCCATTTTTTAATGAATGTGAGGAAAGGAGATTTTTTTCTTCTCATTGGTAATTTCATTAGTTTTTTCAGATTGTTTAGAACATAAATATTGGTAACCAATAAAGCAGTAAAAAGCTGTTTGCTGATACGTTTCGTTTGGTGTTAAGATTTTAGATTAGATTATTCTTAATTGAACTAATTATGGCCGGTCAAGGTGTTGTCGCAAAGTCAATCATCGTTGATGCTTTGAACATTCTCCAAAATGAACAGATCAGTTAAACGAATTTTACGTTATTAGATTTACCTTTCGATTCGACCGTTGAATTATACAATGATTGGCGAAGATGCGATTGCTTCACAATTCCTGTGAAACGAGCCCCAACTGAAGATGGGTATGAGTGGAGGTGCAAAAAATGCAAAACAACAGTGGGCATACGAAGGTATTCATTTTTTGCGAGAAGCCGCTTATCCTTAAAATAATGATTTTACGATGAAATGGCCGAGTTTCAATGATAAGATATGACATTCGAAGAACGTCGGAAAATTTCCGCCAAGATTGATTTGAATAGATTTCGGGGCTCAAACGAATTCAGGAATTCTCAGTAAAGCTTTTTCATTATTAAATCCTTTCTGAATACCGTTACACTATTTACTCTATATGGTAAGATCAGCTTTTCTGTTTTCTATTTTTTAAAGTTGTTTGGTGAAAACGTTACTACATAAAATATTGAATAAAGAATAAAAGACAACTAGTATAATTTAAAACTGAAAATTTCTTAGTAAAGTATGGACGCTGCACTTCTGAAGAGCTGTATGGTAGTGGGCCCGTACCACTGACGCAAATTATGCAGCCAGGAATGTCTTCGTCTACCAGGGCCTCTCTTGCTGTCCGTTTTACCCTGCATGATAAGCTGGAGGAGGTGATATTTTTCGTGACGCATTATGTGTCCAAAGTACTCCAATTTACGTTTTTTCACGGTAAAGAAGATTTCTTTCTCTTCTTTCTGTTTATCAAGCCTACGGAGGACCTCCTCGTTGGTAATATGGTCTGTCCATGATATGCGTAGAACGCGGCGGTAGACCCACAGCTCAAATGCCTCCAGTTTTTTCATTAGTCTTTCCGTCATCGTCCATGCTTCCACACCATACAATAGAATTGAGAATATGTAGCATTTTGCCAGTCTGTATTTTAAATTGATAGATAGATCTCTACTGGTGAATAATAGTTTCATGTTGTTGAATGCTGTTCTTGCTTTCTCAATTCTTGTTTTTATCTCCATGGACTGATCCCAATCTGAACTTATGAAAGATCCGAGATAGGAGTACTTGTTGACCTGTTCCACTGGTTTCGTGCCTATTATCAGTTGTTTCTATTGTTGTGGTCGTTTACTAACACGCATCCACTTGGTTTTCTCAACGTTGAGCTTCAAGCCATACTGTTCACTAACGACTCGCACTCTCTCCACTAGTTGCTGCAATTCGTTAACGTCGCTGGCAAGTATAACTGTATCATCAGCGCAACTGATGTTGTTGATCAGTTCTCCATTCATCTTTATACCTGCCTCTACCTCGTACAGCGCTTCCTTGAAGATTTCTTCCGTGTATCTGTTGAAGAGAAGAGGGGATAAAATGCAACCCTGACGTACGCCTTTCTTCATTTCGATATCATCCGTGAAGCTATTGTCTACTTTGACCCCACAGGTCTGCCCCCAGTAGAGATTAGTTATTACTCTTACGTCTTTATTGTCAAGACCTGCTTTTTGTAGGATGGATACGAGTCGTTCATGGTTGACGCTATCGAATGCCTTAGCAAAGTCGACAAAGCATATATATACATCTTTATTCGTGTCTCTGCAACGCTGGATTAAAACCTGCAGAGCAAAAATAGCATCTCTTGTGCCCAGAGCATTACGGAAACCAAATTGCGATTCACTGACCTCTAGATCGCACTTTGTGTAGATTCTGTTCTGGATTAGTATTATTAGTACCCATTAATAGTTTATCGAATATACGGAAAAACGTATGTCCCACAGTATAAAATCACCTATTTCCATTTTTTAATGAATGTGAGGAAAGGAGATTTTTTCTTCTCATTGGTAATTTCATTAGTTTTTCAGATTGTTTAGAACATAAATATTGGTAACCAATAAAGCAGTAAAAGCTGTTTGCTGATACGTTTCGTTTGGTGTTAAGATTTTAGATTAGATTATTCTTAATTGAACTAATTATGGCCGGTCAAGGTGTTGTCGCAAAGTCAATCATCGTTGATGCTTTGAACATTCTCCAAAATGAACAGATCAGTTAAACGAATTTTACGTTATTAGATTTACCTTTCGATTCGACCGTTGAATTATACAATGATTGGCGAAGATGCGATTGCTTCACAATTCCTGTGAAACGAGCCCCAACTGAAGATGGGTATGAGTGGAGGTGCAAAAAATGCAAAACAACAGTGGGCATACGAAGGTATTCATTTTTTGCAAGAAGCCGCTTATCCTTAAAATAATGATTTTACGATGAAATGGCCGAGTTTCAATGATAAGATATGACATTCGAAGAACGTCGGAAAATTTCCGCCAAGATTGATTTGAATAGATTTCGGGGCTCAAACGAATTCAGGGAATTCTCAGTAAAGCTTTTTTCATTATTAAATCCTTTCTGAATACCGTTACACTATTTACTCTATATGGTAAGATCAGCTTTTCTGTTTTCTATTTTTTTAAAGTTGTTTGGTGAAAACGTTACTACATAAAATATTGAATAAAGAACATTATAAGTAAAGTATGGACGCTGCACTTCTGAAGAGCTGTATGGTAGTGGGCCCGTACCACTGACGCAAATTATGCAGCCAGGAATGTCTTCGTCTACCAGGGCCTCTCTTGCTGTCCGTTTTACCCTGCATGATAAGCTGGAGGAGGTGATATTTTTCGTGACGCATTATGTGTCCAAAGTACTCCAATTTACGTTTTTTCACGGTAAAGAAGATTTCTTTCTCTTCTTTCTGTTTATCAAGCCTACGGAGGACCTCCTCGTTGGTAATATGGTCTGTCCATGATATGCGTAGAACGCGGCGGTAGACCCACAGCTCAAATGCCTCCAGTTTTTCATTAGTCTTTCCGTCATCGTCCATGCTTCCACACCATACAATAGAATTGAGAATATGTAGCATTTTGCCAGTCTGTATTTTAAATTGATAGATAGATCTCTACTGGTGAATAATAGTTTCATGTTGTTGAATGCTGTTCTTGCTTTCTCAATTCTTGTTTTTATCTCCATGGACTGATCCCAATCTGAACTTATGAAAGATCCGAGATAGGAGTACTTGTTGACCTGTTCCACTGGTTTCGTGCCTATTATCAGTTGTTTCTATTGTTGTGGTCGTTTACTAACACGCATCCACTTGGTTTTCTCAACGTTGAGCTTCAAGCCATACTGTTCACTAACGACTCGCACTCTCTCCACTAGTTGCTGCAATTCGTTAACGTCGCTGGCAAGTATAACTGTATCATCAGCGCAACTGATGTTGTTGATCAGTTCTCCATTCATCTTTATACCTGCCTCTACCTCGTACAGCGCTTCCTTGAAGATTTCTTTCGTGTATCTGTTGAAGAGAAGAGGGGATAAAATGCAACCCTGACGTACGCCTTTCTTCATTTCGATATCATCCGTGAAGCTATTGTCTACTTTGACCCCACAGGTCTGCCCCCAGTAGAGATTAGTTATTACTCTTACGTCTTTATTGTCAAGACCTGCTTTTTGTAGGATGGATACGAGTCGTTCATGGTTGACGCTATCGAATGCCTTAGCAAAGTCGACAAAGCATATATATACATCTTTATTCGTGTCTCTGCAACGCTGGATTAAAACCTGCAGAGCAAAAATAGCATCTCTTGTGCCCAGAGCATTACGGAAACCAAATTGCGATTCACTGACCTCTAGATCGCACTTTGTGTAGATTCTGTTCTGGATCACTTTTGTAAATGTCTTAGTCAAGTGGTTAATTAGACTTATTAGGCGGTATTGGTCGCAGGATTTTGCATTTGGCTTCTTTGGAATGGGAAGAAATGTCGAGTGCATCCAATTTTCCGGTATTACTCCAGTTTCATAGATATTGTTGAATAATTTTACTAAAATATCAAGAAATCTTGGGTCGGATTCACACATAAGTTTAAGGATCTCGATATGTACACCATCGGGGCCTGGGGATTATTTATCTTTCATGCCAAAGACCGCTTTCTCTATCTCACATTTCAGTATCGGTAGCCCGTCTGTAACATCGGTTAAATTGTATCTCTCGGGGCGTGTATCGTCAAACAATTCCTCTACGTATTCTTTCCATATGCCCATGATCTCAGAGGCTTTTGTTTTTAGCATTCCGTCTTTATTCAGTAAGCTAGTTGTTCGGTGAGCATTACTTTTCTTCGAAGTGAACTCTTTAATTTTCTTGTGCATGTTATAGAAATCGTATTTTTTCTCACATTGTTCGATGTCGTTGCACTTTTCTGATATATATGCTTCTTTAGCTTCTCTGATTTTTTTCTTTATGAGTTTATGTGTTGCGATATACTTCTGTTGATTTTTGCCCTTATGCGTTCTCCTTTCTTCCATTAATCCTAAAATCTCGTCGGCCATCCATTCTTTTCTCTTCGTTTTTTCTTTTTGTAGCAGTTGTGTACAGGTAGCTTGAATGGCTTCTTTGACTTTGTCCCATTGATCTAAATTACTGTCATTGTTGTTTGTAGCATTTGTTATGGTGTTGCTGATGGATATCTGGACTTCTCGTTTGATTTTAGGATTATAGAGTTTCCTAATGTCGATAGGTCGTCTACCTGTTGATTTTCTGTCGATTCGTTTTAATTTGATCTCCAGTTTACTTACTACGGGATTGTGATCGGAGTTTATATCAGTTCCTGGGTAAGTTCTCATATATTTCATAGAGTTACGAAACCTTTTTGAAATAGTGATGTAATCTATCTGGTTCCTCACAATGTTGTCGGGTGAGTCAGCAGCTGATCTCCATGTATATAGTCGGCGTAGAGGGAGTTTAAATAGGGTATTACCAATGACTAGGCTGTGTTCTTCGCAGAACTGAATAAGTCTATCGCCTCTTTCCTTGCGTGTTCCTAGTCCGAAATTGCCGACTATGTCAGAGTGCTTTCCTTGACCCACCTTGGCATTAAAGTCCCCCATAATTATCATTATCTCACTCTTTTTATTCTGTTTCATGAGGATTTCTAGTTGTTCATAGAACTTCTCAACTAGCAAGTCATCTTTGTCCGTCGTAGGGGCGTACACCTGTATGATGTTGATGTCTACGGTGGAGGCATGCAGTTTCCTCATGATTATTCTGTCTGATACTAGTATACATGATTGCACAGCAGGTTTTGTTGCCTTATCTACGATTATCCCTACTCCATTTCTATGTTCTGGATTATTATTGCCTGAATAGTATACTGTATGGTCTTGTACACATTCTCCTGTGCCTGGCCAGCGTGTCTCGCTTATTCCCATTATCTGTATATTTAGCCTCTTCATTTCCGAAACAACGTTGTGGGCTCTCCCACTCTCATACAGGGTTCTAACATTCCATGTACTAATTTTAAACCACCCGGGGATTCTTCGCACCCTCTGCCCATTTAAGGGCTGCCGGGGACTGAGGGCCATTGATTTATTTGTACTAGCCATGATAATTGTTCCTGGGAAGGATAATGAGGTAGTTTCCCGTTGCTTTCCTGATCGCTGTGTCACTACCATTTAAATCGTGGTCGTATACCTGTTGGAAATGGATTATCCTGCTCTATTCCTCAATTATAATTTGTTAGGAATAGAGATACAACTTTATTTTTCAAAATTGTGCTCATAATATCAAACGATAATGGATTAATGGAATATTTTAAATAATATTGAGATTTATCCGAAGATGAAGGTGAACAAGGAGAAAAAAATCTCACTTCCAGTGGAGTCCCAGGAGGGTGTATAAGACTTCACTTGTCTTGGCACTTCACGAGTTAAATTCTCTAAGTAATTTTGTGGGTTTTTCACTCTTATCTGTGAAAGAGCCGTTTTAAGCTGTTGGAGGGTTTGACGAGGGTCTTGAAACTGCTCGACATCTCAGCTAAAATATGTTCAACGTAGTTCATATCTGGAGCACGTACTGTCCATTGCTTTTTTCGAATTTCGTTCATATATATATATATATATATATATATATATATATATATATATATATATATATATATATATATATATATATATATATTATATATCTTGGGAGATTGTGAGATTTGAAAGTTTATGTATGAGATCTACAGAATTAGAGATAGTGTATTGTGCTTCAAAATTCGAGAGGTCTAGAAATTTTTGATTCAAGAATTTTGCTTGTTTACCTGATGGTGTGTTTATATATGACACTACAGGTCTTGCAGATTTTCATCCTTATGTAGTTTAATCAATCCGTACATTTTTGGAGCTTGAACATTCATCGGAATCAGTTTCCTCTTCTCCCATTCTGTGTGTGCTAGGTGTTCTGACAAACTTAGCTCTTCTTTAATTTTTTAATATATATAAACACACCATCAGGTAAACTAGCAAAATTCTTGAATCAAAAATTTCTAGGCCTCTCAAGCACAATACACTATATCTAATTCTGTAGATCTCATACATAAATTTGCAAATCTCACAATCTCCCAAGATATTAAGTTAGTCTCTTTCGATGTCAAAAATATGTACCCGAACATTCCAACGAATGAGTGTCTTTCCCTTGTTACAGATATCTTATCCGAGTCTAACACACCGCCATATATCACTCATGAATTTAGCAATCTTCTTTAAATATGCCTGTCTCAAAGTTACTTCCAATTTAAATCTAAATTCTTTAAACAAAGGTCTTCCAATGGGTTCACCTTTTAGCCCTCTACTAGCTGACATCTTTATGAATAATTTAGAGAAAACCTCAATATTAAACACAGATTTCGCTAAAAAACACATTACTTTCTGGTACAGATATGTAGATGACATTTTAGTTGGTTTTCGTGGTTCAAACAGACAAATTCAGCAATTTTTAAATTTCCTGAGTAAAATACATTGCCGCGTCAGCTTTACTTCTGAATTAGAAGATATTAACTCAATTAATTTCCTCGACTTAACCATTACAAATTCAAATAACCAACTCACTTATAAAATTTACAGAAAAGGTAACATTCACAGACGCATCGATTCCAATGGACTCGTTCAGTCATTTAAGCCACAAACTAGCTGCATATAACTCCATGATTCATAGAGCTTACTCTGTTCCCTTTTCGACAGAAATTTTTTCGAACTGAACTTAATATCATCAGAAAAATTGCCTCAAATAACAACATACCACAACATTTTCTAAATACAATCATTAAACGCAAAGAACAACGTATTACCTCTCAATTACTAAATAGCATCGTAGAAACCCCGGAAAAAAGATACACTAGTCTCAGATACACCGGCGAACTCTAACAAAATCAGTAACTACCTTTCCAAATTGATTATAACTACTTCATTCTCAAGCGGCCCCAACTTAAGCAGATTATTATTCAATGCCAAACAAAAGAACGATAAATCCAAGCAATCAGGAATTTATCAAATCAAATGCAATGAATGTCAGGTAGCCTATGTCGGACAAACAGGGAGAAGTTTTGAAGCTAGATTCAAGGAACATATTTCCTCAGATAAAAATTCGCCAATATTTGAACACAAAATCAACTAACCACTCGATATCATTGAACAATCTTAAAATCCTTCATAAATGTGACAAAGGGAGAGAGATGAATTTGTTGGAAAGTTTGGAGATTAACAAATTATGTAAAAACCCACAATTTATTACCCTCAACAGCCAACTAGAGCATAATGGATCCCTAATAGTCAATATTTAGAATAAATTTCATTCTGTACTTGTACTTGCCTACTCATGTATTGTATTGTTATTCACTTGAAAATAACCGTAGGGTCGAAACCAGTCGTGATTATTGAATAAATTTTGGAAAAATGACAAAAGTGTCTCATTTCGTTTTACTTCAGAAAGCATTAAGGCGTTAAAGATCTTCAGATTTGGAGAAGGCACACATGGACTGTACTGTTTTGTGATATTCTATAATGAAAAAAGTACGAATGAAAACTCTGGCTAACGGTAAAGTAAGTAAGAACTATTCCTGCCACAATTGATGACATGAAACGAAAAGTTCATGAAAAATCATTAGAATAACTCTTGAAGTTCCGGGTAATGTTCGAAGAAATTTTATTTATCGGCTTGAATAGATCATTCGATTTCTATTCCTATTAAGATTCAATTATTTTATTTAATACAGTATGTGCCATTTGAAATATATATATATATATATATATATATATATATATATATATATATATATATATATATATATATATATATATATATATATATGATTTGAATGATTCCAAATTTTGACGATTGCTATAATCCGCTTTGCTCTTTACGAAAGCTCTGATTTTTAAGAAAATTTTGGTGTCAGGAAAAGGGAAAATTTTCTGACAATCCTAAGAAGTCAGGAAAAGCTTGAAAAATGTAAAAATTTTGCAAAACCTGGAATAATTAAAAACCGTTGGGTTTACGTTTATGACAATTTCTTTGAAACTCTTTATTCTTTTAACAGGTTGTAACAGCTGATATTTTGTCGCTTTATGGACTTCATATTTGCCTTATGCTTTATAGTTGTTATATTATAACCACCTACCAAAGCAGAGACCAATGATTTACACTATTGTTTTCCCTTTCACTCCTTATTTATTTCAAAATTCATGGTTTCATTAAAACTAATTAAAATAAATTTAAAAAATCGCCACTAGAACTAGTTATTGATATCCTGTTTGTTTTTCGCGGTCTAACAAGCAATCAGAGTCCAAAATGAAAGAATCTCAAGAAATCAAATTCAATTACCCATTAGTAGTACACCAATTTTTCGTCATCCCTTGTGGCTTAGGAAATCCATTTACGTATTGATAAGTGTCAAACGTCACCCATTTATTTTAAACCTGCTGAGCACCAATTCACGAACACCGGTTGAACCAGTTCTGCAAAGTTGAGAAATAATTCCGAAGGCAGACAAATAAAGACCATCAACCTTTTATTACAACGAAATATTACCTCCTACTTTCGTTCGATGAAGATACCGTTGTGTAGTTACAGGGTCAATACAAAACATTATTCGACTTCAAGGTTTTTCAGAACAAAAGTTTCGGAATTATAAATCCACTCAAAAACCATAAATATATTTTTCGACAATTTCAATTCATTTCATTTAAACAAATATATGATTGTTTAATTTGGCTTCCACGCGAAAGCGGCAAATGTCAGAATGAAAAATTATTTCCAATACAAGAGATCTGACAAATTGTTCAGTCGTATTGATTCTTGGCCGGAACGTATTTTGGCGATAGGATGTAAGAAAAACGAGAAAGGACTAACATTTTGCCCGTTTTTAGGACTGAAGAGAAACAAAAATTGTCTAACTTTCTTTAATTTTTGTTGAGGAAAAAAAACAAAAAAAGGACACTCCTCTACTTGAGAAATGACTTAAATTTGCACCCAGTATTAACGGTAACGCGGCAAAAGAAATTTTAACAGTAGAATCCAATATTACTCACATATAATAGCTCCAAAAATTACAAGAACTTCGGAAATTTCTAATGATTATACAGCTAAAATTCAAAAAGCACTATATCAGGCATTACATTTGATATTTCAACTAAACCTAGTAATTATTACACAAACATGAATTCAAGCCCACCACAACTATATGGTCTCATAAAAACACACAAAGAAAATGTTCCGATCCGTCCAGTTGTTTCATTGTTGATAGTCCCACTTACAAGTTATAAAAAGAATTAAATGTGACATTCAAAAAAGTGACTTCACTCCTAAACAAATAATCAAAGATTCAATTGAATTTACCCAAAAATCAGAGAACATCACTTCACTAAATAATTTGTACCTCCTAATTTCCGATGTAGACAACATGTTTTTAAACATTCCGAAAAATGAAATTATTAACTAATCATCTATTATTTTAGAACAATCCCATCTTAACTCTTTTATATATTGCGAATTTGTATTTCTTTTGTGCATACAGTTTAATTATCTTCAATTTACTGAAAAAAATATAATGAACAACCTTGCGATTTAGCGACCGCATCACCACTAAGCCTCCTTCTAGCGGATATATTCATGTCTAGCATAAAAAACAAAGTACTAAATTCTATGTAAACAACAACTGTATGTAAACAAACAAAATGTTTAAGCAAAGCCACCTTGAAGAATTTTTATTCAAGGAACAATATTCAACCTTCCGTAGAATGTTAAATATCCTACCCTGAAGGAATTGGTTTTTCCGATCCACCCCTCATAATCTACGTCAACCAGTCTATTACTCCTATTCAAGACATCCGATGGAGCTGTTCCACTGCTGTGTGGTCCTGGTTGACGGTGATTATGAGGGGTGGATCGGAAAACCAGATCCTTCAGGGAAGGATTTTTAATATTCTACGAAAGGTTGAATACTGTTCTTTAGATAAAAATTCTTCAAGGTGGCTTTACTCAAATATTTTGTTTGTTTACATACTCGAAAAACCGACCCGCGAAGGTGGCTTATGTCAAAGAAAGAGCCAAACCAATATAGTCATATTCGAGGGAGGCTTTTACCGGACGGAATGTCTAATAAGTGGTTTTCAACAATATACTTTATGCATTGAGTAATAAGGTGGGTTTACAGTTTCAAAAATTACAACTTGCGAAGTTATCGCTATATGTGTAGACACATTGAAGAATTTTCATTCAAGGAACAATATTCAATCTTCCGTAGAATGTAAAATATCCTTCCATGAAGGAGCCGACATACACATATAGCGATAATTTTGCAAGTTGTGAATTTTGAGATTGTAAACCCACCTTATTACTCAATGCATAAAGTATATTGTTAAAAACACTTATTAGACATTCCGTTCGGTAAAAGCCAATTTGCGTTTTTATTGTTTCATTTTTCCATTCGTTACAAAATTTGTGATCGCATAATACGTATCTACCGTTGTCATCCTAATTTATAATGTCGCCTGAAAAAAGTTGGAAAACGGGTTTCGATACGAAAAAAATCAGTGTTACCGCTTGAAGTGAAAATAGAAAAGCTTGATCGTTTACACCTTGGAGAGTCGTTTGCATCCATATCACGTTCATTCAATGTTAACGAATCAACTGTACGATGGAAAAAAATTCGAAGATAAAATAAGGTCGTCTGTAATTTCAACTTCATTGTCAGCGAAAATTGATCATATTCAGCAGTAGAAACAATATAAGTGGCCTTGTCATTATGGATCGAAGACTGAAACCAAAAGAGTGCCCTTGAGTGGTCCAGTTATCCGGGAGAAGGCAAAGCTACATTCACGAACATTTTAAAGAACCAGGTGATAGTTGTGGTAGTGGAACATCAGAAGGTTGTATAGCATTGTAATCGTTGGAGAAGCTACATCTGCAGACAGTTTTGCAGCAGAAAGATATCAAGGAGGGTTTGCAAACCTAGTAGATGATGAAGGATACAAACATGCGCAAGCATTTGATGCAGACGATACTGCACAATATGGCAATGCGGGAAATGTCTTGAAGATCGGAAGAAGAGTTGTTGTAAATATATCAGTGTCGAAGAGGAGTACTTTGAAGAATATAAAAAAAAATTGAAGAATATAGTAACACTAGTGTTTTTTTGAAAAGAATTACTGAATTTTGATCACAGAGGCATCTCAAATGGTTTTGCTTTACACTCGATATAAAGCAAATACTGCATTTGCAATAAGCATTTTTTCATATTTAATTCTCTGGAAAATTCATGTTTTTCCTTACCTGATTTCAGCTTCCGAACTTTATCCCCCTGATCAGAAATCTTCAAAAGTAACTCATTTTCGCCATTCTCAGATTTCTTAACATCATTTTGGGTAAGATTGTTTGCTGTAGGTGTAGTTCCAGGCGTCCAAGTTTTTCCTGTCAAAATCTTATATTCTTCTTTCAAAGCTAACAATACTTTAACTGCAGCGTCTACTTCAGCTTTGCTTGCTTTATTTCCTTTCAGTTGTCGCACTACATTACCTTGTTTGGCAATTTTTTCGAGTATACTATTTTCACTCTGGTCAGTTTTGACTTGAGCAACAATGGGCGCACTTTGGGGTGGTGCAGCTACAGAAGGTTTCCAATCCTTTCCAGTTGCAGCTTTGAATTCTCCTTTAAGCGATAAGAGAGTCTTGACTTCAGCATCTACTTGAGACTTCTCAGCTTTTTTTGATTTCAGTAGTCTTACCTGAAAGTATTTGAATGGAAGACACAATTTAATTTGGGGCAGAAAATCTGAATTATCAAGATTCGAAGGAAACTTATGGTTTTCATGAAATTTGTTAGAAAATATTCCACACAAAACCTTTGAAAGGCGTGAAACCTTTTATTTATAACACATACTTTATCTAGTATTTACCTTATCACCTTGAGCTTGAATTTTCTTGTCTAAATCTTCAGCATTATTAGATGGTATGGCTGTATTTGAATTTGGAGGCGTACAACCAGGTTTCCATTCACAACCAGAAGCTTGTAAATATTCGGCTTTAAGGGCTAGTAACTTTTTAACTGCACTCTCTATATCCGATTTAGAGGCTTTTTTCGCTTTAAGGTCCCTCACAATATTTCCTTGTGCAACAATTTCCTCATTTATAGATGCTGCCGATTTGCTTGAAGATGGTGGAGCTGCTGTGGATGCAGGTTTTGCTTTAGGCGCAGGTTTTTCTTCCTGAAATAATTTTAAATAACATTAGTACAAAAAATTACAGTTCTACCATTCTAAATGCATGACACATTTATAAGTTTGAATTTTTCATTCCTGTTCCTTTTTGTTAGAGAATGTTAAATAGAGCTCATATATCTATGTAAATGAGAAAGCCCATTTCAATTAATTTGAAGAAATATGAAAGAAAAAGGTCTTTTCCATTATCTATGTTGAGTAAAAACATAATTGGTGGTTTATTGCTTCCTTATTGTTTTCCAAATCTACCATTACTTCACAGTGCCAATCTTGGTATCATCTTTAATATAACAGAAGGTAAGCCATCAATAATAACGATTTGAAAATTATAAATGATTAGAAAGTTCAGAATCGAACATAACTTCTTATCTTACGTTCGCTCTTCAGATTAATAATATGCTATAAGTTAAAATCAATTTACAATGAACAAAGTAATACCTTCTTAACTGAAGTCTCTTGTTTTCCACTCAAGGCAGAGAAGGGATTGTCCTTTGCAGATCCATCAGGTATATAAAATAGAATAACTGGCTGTTCTTTGCAAGTGAAAGGACTTCTTTCTCCATAGGGTACATCGACCCTGAAGAAACCTTTTCGTTGCACTTGTATTATATCACCTTGTTTCAAATTTTTTAATTCTGGATCTCCCAGCACTTGAACATCTTTCTAAAATATATTATTAAACTTATGAGATCGAAAACTTTATAACTTTTATATTTACCCTAGTCTCATGACCAATGTATTGCTTGAAATCTTCGTCTTTGCCAAGAAGAGGTTTGCTGATGATATGATCGAAATATACACAAAAAGTAGGAGTGAACTTTGCTTTCGGTGTATCGCACAAGAAAGTTAATTTCACGGTTTTCTTGTAATCTTTGTTCTCTAGATTAAGTTTAGCATCCACTGATACTATTTTTCCATCTTGTCTGAAAACGAATGAAACAAACAAAAAATTATGGTGATAATTACACTTTAGAAAATGAATAGATTCATAGGAATTCTTTAGGGATAAGCAGAAGGACCTTCTAGAGATTGAATTAGCTAACATTACTTTTCCCCATTCCTTTTTCGTTTATGCCAAAAATATAATGATGAACAAAACACTTCAAAAATTAGGGATGGGATGAAGGTTGAATTGGTACATACATATTAAGAACAAAACTCTAAATAACTCAAGAGATTTTCTTCTGAAACTATTAGGAAACCGAGACATGAATGATGATAATTTTCAGTAACTTTTCAGCAAGATAATACATAACTCAATAGCTCCGCGGCCTGCTACATAGATGGCACTACCAATGTGGAACCACGTTTGTTTTTTGTTATTATGAACCTTCGAAGGGTACGTGGACAAAATCCATGGTTCGGCAGCTGTTGTCGAAATATCGAAGGATAAGTGATGTTACATTTGAAAAAAAATGTTCATGCAAAGCAATGGCTTGATTGAAGCGTAACCAGACTCTGCTCCATCGAACAATGGTTGAAAAATCAATGCTGACTTTAAACGCAGTCGAACCGACTATACTGAGCGCTTGGATCGTCGAAATTCGGCAGTTTCCCCAGAAATCTTGAAACAATTCTAAAAATAATTTTGTCCGATCGTAAATCGAAGTTCTGTCAGATAACGGAAGAGTTGAAGATACCAGAAAGCATTGTATTCATCATTTTGCATGATCATTTCTCCATAAAAATGCGTTGTTCAAAATGGGTGCTCCGCTTGCTTACAGCTGATCAAAAACAACAGCGCATTGACAATCCAGAATGGTGCTCGAGTTGAATATGTACGATATTTTGCGTCGATACGTGAAATTGGATGAAACATGGAAACAGGTTTCGTAACTACACACCCAAATCGAAAAGCACTTCAACTGAGTGGACAGCAGTCGTCCAAAGCAATCAAACACTCGTCAGCTGGCAACGTTATGGTATCCGTAGTTTGGAATGCGCAGGATATTTTGTTCTATCTATGACAAAGGAAATAGCATCAACTGTGCATATTAGGTAGCGTTATTAAATCGATTGAGTAAAAAATGAAAAAAATTCTTCAGATGCAAAAGAAACAAGTGCTGTTTCACAACTCAATGCCCACATGTTACAAATCATTGAAAACGATGGTCAAATTGAATTGCGCTGAAAAGTCAGACAAATGTTCTTGAAGGGGACTATGTTGATGATTAAAGTAGAATTATTACATGTTGTATGTTATAACACAACAAAAAAGTTTAATGAATTTATAGCTATCAAATAAAGGAGAATTTGCACAAATATGATGAACTTTTACACATTTTTTTGATATAATAAAATTAACCTTACACTCCCTCTGCGTTCATTGAAATTCAGTTTTTAGGGTTCTGCACCTCAAAAAGAAAGGAATAATTCTGTTTGTTTGTGGGCCAGGAACATGTAAAGGTACAGACTTGAAGTTGATATCATATATTCAGAAGTGTTTTGGCGCTGAGAAAAAAAAACCAAACTTTCCAAGTTAATGCAATCGAAAGATACGACCATTTATGTTGCAAATTGCGGCATATTTCGACACTCGGAAGAGGGTCGAAATTTATGTATTCCCGTTAATCTAGAAACATGAAAAAAAAGATAATAAGAAATTGAACTAGAACGTATAATAAAGTTCAATTTCTTATTATCATCATGATTAACTATAATGTAGTAACGGCGGAATCAATTGCCTATTTGTCTAGTAGCATAGTTACCAGAAAAAAAAGTCGAAAACTAGAGAAAGCAAAAATATTTTTTTTTGCGATATTGGACTTTTCTCAGAAACGCGTGAATGTATAAAGTTGAGATTGATACCAAATACTTAAGTCTGCTTATACATCTGTTTATGCAAAACTCTTGGTGCGCGCGCTCACTCGAACTAGCCTGATTTTTTAATTATCAGATAATTTAAGGAGGCATTTTAGGAAACAGATTGGAGAATTGTGATAGCTTTGTCACTTATATATTAGTATTATTCTGGGGAATGAAAAAACCTGAGATAAAGACTTAATGTAACATGAACTATTAAGGATTAATATGAAATTGTGTCATACTTATTTATTTTTTTGATTATGAGATTTCCCCAGTTGATGAAGGTAGCATTTTCTCCTTCTTTCAAAGATTCCGCATCCGCTCTGTCAATAAGGATTTTTGGTCCTACCCATACAGACTTTGTGCCTACTTCAATATTTTTGGGATGCTTAGGGACTGTTAAACATTCCTCTTTGGCACCTTCAACATTCACTGGGATATGGATGTCATGATCAACTACTGTATATCTAGGTGCTATAGGGTCAATAACCTGCAATTAATAGAGATTTAGTAAGTTGTAAATAATCTCTGTCCTATTTCGAATAGTCTATAATTCACAACATTCTGGTTACCAAATCAAGCTATTTTTAAGAGTAAAAATATGTTGAATAGTTTATTTATAATAATAAAAAAAAATTTTGAGAATGAAAATCACCTTCTTATTAAAAGCCCATATCTTATCCCATTCCATGAAAACAACAGATCTACTGGATCCTTGAGCTATAATGAATTCTTTCAAACCTTCCACTGTCATACCTCTTCTCAGAACTCCTCTGACAGTAGGCATTCTTGGATCATCCCTTAAAAAATGAAATATACATAAACATTTTACATATGCGCATTTTTCAAAATTTAAGTTACGATTAAATTATTACTTGAAGGAAGAAATATCCTAAAGAATATTTATATAATGTTGTCACAAGTAGAGTTTATGTAACTTGAATCCAAACTAAGTTTTACTATCTAGATTGTTCATAGTCTAGAGTCCCCATAAATAAATGGCAGTAACCCAGAATTAGATAGATCTTAGTAAAATAATATCACAACTTTACAAAATTTTTCTTACAACCTACCTCTGTTGAGATATTAATCCTTAAAAATGAGGAAAAGGTTCTTTAATGAAATCTTTTTCGTGAAAATTGCAAAAGGAATTTACTCTACAAGACAGAAATTTTTGTTTTTCAGTTATGTCCCATGAATTCAAGGGGCAATTACTGATAACACTTTCCTGAATTTTACAATTCTACAATAAAAAAAATATTTGTTATATGTGGAAAAAATGAACAATATCGAGGAAAAACGGACTCAAATAATAAAAGGCGTGGCGAAATTCTGAAATGAAATTGCGGGTGATAAAACAATGCCGATCAAAAAGATTCAATTATTCAAAAAGCACATGCAAGATTATTTAATGTAGAATTTTCGAATTAGAGATTTTTCATTGAATAATAAATCAGCTTCACTCTCTTGGGATTTCATACTGCACTTATGACAAATAGTAGGATGGTTCTTAAAATAATAAGATATTATTATTAAAGAACAATGAAATTTATTTTAGACCACAGATATATATCACTTGTTGCAAGAGCCCAAAGAATGTATCATGTATGAAATTGAAAAAAAGCCATTGGCGTCTAATTTTCCTAATAAAAATATTGCTTAGTCTGTTCTGGGTTTGATAACTTCAAAACTAATTATCTCCCCATCAGCTTCTTTGCTTCAAAATCGAATAATTATTCGCTTTTAGAAATAATTCAGATTAATTTGTAAACATTTTGTGAAAAATATTCAAATTCTTTATGAATCTCCAAGGCAGATCCATTTTTTACATCTACCATCCATCTACCAAACAGTATTGGTCTTGTTCTACAAACCAGGTGAGTAAAATTTTCTGTCTTACTCAATACAGTATTGGTCATAAGTTGGGTAGATTGACAATCTACTGTATTCCCAAATGTAAGGTTTTCGTAAGCCTAGAACATCTGTGAACCAGTAAAATTGAGGGTCTCTGTCATGATATTCCATAGTTCTTAGAGTATGAGTAACTCCTTCTACTGAATCAACTATTGGACATGCAAAATCATAAGTTGGGTAGACTCAAAAATTTGGCAATAAAGGCGACGCAGAAAATCCACAGTCTTATCTCTATTCATGCTGAGCCTACTTGCATAAAATCATTCCAAAGCCCTCAACTGAACTGTCCTGATAACTCCTCCACATTCATCATCAGAAATCTTTACTTCAATGCATTACTGTTGAACTATATATTATATCAAAAATTTTATACACTCAATTTTTGTGACTAAATTCTCAAAATTAATTTCTTTGATCCTTTTAGTTTATGTTAAATGGAAATATACTGAAAATATTTTTAGAATGAATTAATTATGATTTTTCATATGTACATGTTTCACAACTTTAATCTCAATTTCTTTGAGAACAGATAGTAAACTTTTCTATGAAAACCTGGGATTTATATAAACTGATTGGAACTTCTGGAGTTTAATAACTTTAATGATGGCGTGAATATCTCATCTCTCTTATCTGGTATGTATGAGCATCACCGGGACACGATAATAATAGTATATAAAAGTTAGATGAAAATTACACAAAAAAAAACTTGTGTAGTATATTTTTAAATAATAAAACAAAAATATAAATTGTGTATTAAATTTTCGAAATTACTTACTTGTATTTGGTTCCAGTTCTTGGATGAGCTTCATTTTTACAACGGTATATTGTAGGATCCCTCAAGCAACCATTTAGGGATTTCATGTCAATTTTAGCTCTAACACAGCACTTTTGACCATATTCTGTACCCTTTTTCATTTCTTCCCACATTTTGAAATTCTTAGAAACATCTATAATATAAATACAAACAATATTTTATCAAAAACGAAAACTAGTTTGAAATAATTTCATGATCTTATACAAGACAATCGAAATCACAAAGACTTAAACATCTGAGAAATAAGATACAGACTGGGTTTGATTACTGCCACAATAGAATTGTATATGTGACAAGGTTAATATCTGCCTCCAGGTGCCCTTGAGTAGTAAAACTTTGCTCCATCCTGTTTGAATATTAGTGATAAATTATGGAACAAATGGCGCAATATGTAATTGAGACAAGAAAAATATTATTTTTTTTCTTGAAAACTTGGAAATCTTGCTCTACTTCCTTGGATTGAAACTAGCATTAAATTACTTTCAAGAATTACAAGAAAGCAGAAATGAATTGTGAAACACAGCTTATATTATAAAATATTCCAAGAAACGCAAGCTATACTGTCTATTCTAGAATTTTTCTCGCTCAATTGAATACTCTTTTAACTATGTAGCGCGAACCAAAAAAAGGGCTCCTAGCGTCCGAGCGTGAATTTGTAGGAAGAGAAGTGAAAGGCGATTGGCCTATATCTTCCGATATTTCATCTCTGTTTAACTCGCACAGACAGGACAATGATGATTGAGTAGGTAACGATTGAGAACTTTGTAAGGAGAAGGTATGTTCAGAAAAAGAAAATCGACTATTACTGCTAATTATACAGGGAAAGTGATTTGAGTTTTAAATGATTTTTGGATCTACAAAAAGCTTTCGATAGCGTTGATCACCGAAAGTTGAATGGGAAGTAAGAAGCATTTGGGGCGCCTATCTCAGGGTTATTGAGTTATACGTTCTAGTAGGTATCGACATATATGTGAAGTGGATAAAAATGGCGATTAGTTTGTTTCTGCTAAAATTGAAATACTTTGAGGTGTATCATCTTGGGGCCTCTTCTGTACATCCTTTATGCAAATGATATACCAAAAGAAACAAGGGACTCAATCATTCAGTATGCTGATGATACATCCTTGATTTTCACAGGCCAGAACATTGAGCAACTTGAAGAGAAGGGACAGGAAAGTAGGCACACTTTGGAGACTTTGTTCAGTTCGTACAACCTAAAACTGAACTCAAGTAAAACTTCAAATATCATTAGTCTGACAGTATCTTTGAATTTTTATATGGAGGTATAAAAGAAAATAATGAAGTAGTCTTTCTTGGGGAGAGGTTCGATTGGAGCAGAAATATCAAATATCTTGCGAGTTCTATTGGTAAATACTGTTATGGTTTCAAAGTCCTTTCTTCTTTTGCAAACATTGGAACAGTCTTTCGAAAGTGGAGAGGATTTTCGTCTGGTAGAAGAGATGGATCAGATCAATACTAGATTTGAACTACCAGGAAAGCTGCAGGTTGCACTTCGTCCCAGGAACATTTGCACTTTGCCTGGTCTGTACATTTATGAATGCTCAATTTTCTCAAGGAGACACTTAGTGAATACCCATAGCATGATGATTATTTATATATAACACAAGATATAAAACATACAGATTCAATAATACTTATCATCCAAAAACATAAATTTTTGAACAAGTTCACAGAAGCAGTTCGAAACTCCTAATGAGGATATTTAAAGTTGAACTGAGAATTTTTGTTTTCTAAGAAAGAATAAGATGCAGGATTTCTACTTTTGGTAGTGGAAGAATTTCTGTAGTTTGCATTAATAACTGTAATATATTTCTGTTTGAGGTGTTTTAAACCTCTGACGGTTTTATAAAACAAATATATTAACTATCTGTCTATCTTAATTCATTATGCTGGAGGTTCCAAGTATATGGAAATTGATATGTAATGGTTTGTAAATTTCTTATATGGAAGCCACCAAATAGTTACATGTAAGGAGTTTTTATCTGGAGAATCTAGACTGTTATTGATGTATTCCAGCGTTCATACTTGGGACTTATCGAGTTCAATGTGATGTCTCCACAAAATTTTTGGCCATCGTATTAGCTTTGACTGCCTTCTAGTATTCAAGGAACATTTATACCTGCCAAAGTGTCATTATTTAGATTGAACTTGGAATATGTAATTTGCAATGGTGGTTAGTAATTTTGTTAAAAAAGTTTGCTTTTAATTTGAATTCTTATTTAACTTTTGTTTATCTTTATTTCTTTAAACCATCCGAAGTTTTAAATATCATACAATACACCTGGGAGATCAATAAACAAATATTTGTTTCATTCTGAAATATATATAACTACAATTGTTCAAATTTTAATCTTGTATTGTAATGCCTCTAATATTTTCTTCCCTCTCCCTCTCATTAGATGGCAAAGAGGCATTTTATTGTTCTTTTTTCTTCAAAACTCCTGCAGTTTTTGAGATATTCAGCACAAATTTTGAATGCAAGCTATTTTTTACAGCCTCCATCATTACACGTCCTAAATTTTAATTAGAATCTACAAGGTGTTTTCTTTTCCGGGGCCATGTCTTCTATTGCCCTTTCAAACTTTTTTGCAGTACGCCACTGATCAGCGTACAATCAATTTTCGTCATCTTTGTTCAATTAAGAAACTTTTTTGACACTTGTAATTTTTTTGTATCTCCAACCATTTTCGGAAAATTATTGAATTCGAATTATTTGAATTGTATGTTATTCGCTAAATAAATAAAAAAAATAGAAATACTCGATAGGTATGCCCAAAATTTGTTTTATTTTGATAGCTTGTTTTCTGAGACTCAACTTATACTTATTCAATATCAAACTAAAAATAAGATATTCGATTTCTCAATTCTTCAACAGTGTTCACTGGAGTGGTATAAACTAAACTTTTGAGATATCCCCATAAGAAAAAGTCTAAACTATTTAAGTATGGGGACCTAGGAGGCCATGGTTCTGGCCTACCCCGACCTATCCATCGCTTGTTGAATGTATTATTCAAGAATTCCCTACCTTCTCCACTGAAATGTGCTGGTGCCCTGTCATGCATGAACCACATTGTTAATATTTGTCATAATTTTAAAACGAATGTCAAAATTTTTTAGCAAATTTTTCTATAAATTAATCAGGATCCACGAGGAAATATTATATGGGCGATGTCAACCCAAATTATTCGGTTCATAATGAATGTTGAATGAATATCTTGAACATCTATAGATTATAATCGGCATCATTTAGAAGACCGAACCTAGCCATCAGAGCTCTCTCGGTTAAACAGAGAGGAAATTGTTTTGTTTAGTTTTGAATATTTTTCCAAGGATAAATGCGATTATACTTCAAAATTGGCAAGCAAGAACAAGGTGGAAGTGATTATGCTTCAGGAGACTTACACTGCAACTGAAGAACATTGTTATATTTTGAATTTAGGGTGTCATAGAATTCAAGAGAAACTTTTTCCTCAAAGAAACATTACATTAAGAATATAGGTTCGGCACCTGGAGTAAACAAATTGCTCTTAAGGAAAATACATGTAAATGAACTTTTAGAACTTGGTACACACCATTATTCCTATTGGCAGATTCAGTTTTCTGTTCACGCTCTTGTTTCATAGTTTCTGGATCTGTATCATCAACGTAAGCAGTTCCATCTTTCAGCATCTTTTCACAATATTGCAGCATCAGATCAAAGTAGTCAGAGGAATAAGTAAATCTATCAGGTTTGATATCTAACATGGCAACATCTTCTAAGATGACTTTCTCAAAGTGAGTATTCTCTTTGGCAGGGTTGGTATCATCAAACCTCATTATTAATTTTCCCTCAAATGCTTGTTGGTAATACTGATTGAGGAGAGCAGCTTTTGCATGACCAATATGTAAGTATCTTAAAATCAGAAATTAGAATATTTAAGTTTATTATGGCAGCAAGTTTGATAGAAAATATTCTCAACATTTATTACTTACCCAGACGCTTCTGGAGGAAACCTGACAACAACTTTTCCAATTTCAGCACCTGGAAGCTCAACAAATTTTCCTTCTCTTGCTCGACCACTTGCTGTAACTGGTTCATTGTCATTTGATTCTTCAGTAGATTTTTTAATGGAGTCTATTACTTCAGGTGATAAGCTGTTTATTACTGTTTTCACATAGTCTTGAGACTCAATAAACTTATACCATCTCAGGACATTAGTGGGGGCAGTACGTTTTGAGATCAGAGATTGCCATTGCTGATTTGCTGAATCAAAATGATTATGCCTACAGTACCTCAATCAACAAGTGGAGATTAATTTTGCAATTCACTTTATTCCTCAGATGTGGAAGTAACTCAGAGGATTATATGGACTTTCACTAATATATCCAGTTATATTGAAAATAGCATGCACGAAAATGTTTCATTTGGCAGGTGACATATGTTATGATAAAAATAATTTTTTTGAGTAATAATGAATAGGAAATAAGAAATAAATACAATTTTAACCTACCATACAAGGAAGCAAATATGGCAAAATCTGCTACTGTTAATTGTTTGCTAACAAGAAAAGTAACAGGTCCTAGAATTTTGTTCAAATTAGCTAAAGCTGAAAAAAACTCATTCTTTGCAGCTAAAGGGACGAGAGTAAAACATAGCCAGTGGTCGATTTCAGTTCTTTCCAGTGGTGTAGTTCCATATAAATTGAATTCATTGCAATTACGAGCGATTGTTCTCAAAACATCAGTTGTACTTTCACATGCAACTTTTTGAGATGAATTATCTACTCGGTTTTCGTCGCCCCATTCAATTTTAATTGCACCTTTTTTTGAAGCATTGATATAATTCGCTACCAACAATCCTCCTAAAATTAAAGAGGGTTCCAGATGTAATTTCCAACTAGAAAGTTTTCTTACCTAAAGGAGGATTGGATTTATTACAGACTACTATTACAGTCATATCAAAATTCGAATTAATGAATGTTTATGGGTAGAATGTAGTATGTAGAATGGAGTATTTTAAAAATAACTTTATTGAACACTATATCACCATCTGGGTGTTTGGCCGAGTGGCCAAGAACCTAACCTCGAAAAGTAACATGAAAAACATAGAATATTAATTTTGTTTTTCTTTCTTTTCTCAGCTTCGTATTTAGAGATATACTTGTAAATCCTAGTTTACACGTGCTGATCCTATTTAAAGAAGCGTTTACACTTGCCTTTCCTAATTGTTAGATGGACGGAGCCGCTCAATCTTTTTGAAAGGATCGCCCATGAACCGCCTCGCTAACTGTACGGTTGGTGAGCAAGTATGTAGGAATATGCTTAGCCGAGAAGATTGGATACATAACCATAGTTGTTGGTCCATGACCTCTGAGAGCCAGATAGCTTGTAATCCTAAGAGGTGTCAGTTATCATTGCACGGTCTAGGTGAGTGGTTCGGAGTCCACTATTAAGGTAAAAAGGAAAAGAAAGATTTTGAATGTGATCTGCTTCCCGGTGGTAAAGTTATCATGAATGAGAAGACGTTACCACAGACATTTTTAAAATGTGTCTGCGAGAACATTTTATACCTCTAAAGGAGCCAGGTAAAGTACTACTTATTTTAAATGGACCATTGTTCAGATGTAAAAATATTAGATTTAGCCGCAAACAATGATGTCATCATGTTCCGTCTGCCAAGCCACACAACTCACTGGCTGAGATTGATAATATTCTGAAAAACAACGTATTATTCCGGTTATACCTGGACCAAGTAGGTGTCAGAAGAGAAAGCAGCGTACTGAGTTACTCACATCCCCAAAAGTAATTGCGGAAAAAAGAAGCAAAAAATGTATATGAAAGATAAAAAGAAGACTTCTGAGCTAAAATGTAAAGTAGATTAAATGTAAAGTGAGAAGGCCATTAAAAAGAAAAAGAGATTCCAGTTCATTTGAAAGTGAAGTCGAACTACTTGCAATGGAAAGTGGTTACTCCGATGAATCAGAATTTTGTTCAGGATTTGTGAGTTTTATTTGGACAAAAAAGGGCTCAAATATGATTGGTTGCAATGTGTTAATTGTCACATTTGGGTACACGAAATTTTAACCCTATCAGATATGTATTGTGTAAATTGAGTATAACCCCGAAAGCATATTATGATATCTCTTTTTTGTCCAAATAAAACTCACAAATCCTGAACAAAATTCTGATTCATCGGAGTAACCACTTTCCATTGCAAGTAGTTCGACTTCACTTTCAAATGAACTGGAATCTCTTTTTCTTTTTTATATTACTTATTATGTTTTAACATAGGTATTTATAAAAAATATGTATAATGTTTGAGCAATAAATTTTTTCATTCAATAAAGTTGTTAATTCTTATGAAAAGTGCACGTTGCCATATTCCCCAATGTGTGATGCCATATAACCCTGATAGCGAGAATATGGCAATAATGTATTGGCATGCATTTTCAATTCTAGTCTTTTTATCAATGGAAATGTGGAAACAAGCAACCCACAACACATACCTACCACTGTGTCCAAAATGCAGGGTGACTCAGCATTTATTTGTAAAAATCGTTATGTATTTTCAAAATCAATTTCATCGGTTTTCAAGTAACCCCCTCCAGATACCATGCACTTATGTTAACGGATTTGCAATCGTCAAAACAGTTGTAAAAGTCGATTTCCGGGATGGCCTTCGGCTCTTTTTTCGATGCGGTTTGTATCGTATATATTAGGGTGGAGCGAAAATATATGAAATTTTAAAAAAATATTTTTTTTCAACGGCATAGCGATGAATAGTTGCCTTGTTATATACAAAACAAACATAGAAAATATCACACAATTATCTTAACGTTCTGAGGTGCCCCAGCAGGGATGAAAAACAAACGAAAAACATTTTTTTATGTTTTAATTATTTATTACAAGAAATATCCAGAAATATTAAAAATACAGTTTAAATATTAAATTGATTCTTTGTGTTAAAACTAGGCATACGTTGACGAGATAGTAATCATGCTCTAATTAAACCATCTCGTTTGTTTTCCCCACAAACTACACGCGATGCTTCTGTCACCAACTTAATGCAGCGCTCCACGGCTTGGGTGTGGTATACAAAATCTTTAATATCCTGACATGTGCCGAGACCATTTTTTACAATTTCCTTCAAGGTTTCATCAGACAAATTTGAAGTTAGAGGTGGCTCAGTTATGCCACAGTCACGCCACAAAATAATGTTAGTATAGTGTTTAGCATCGAAATTGAACACCAGCATCTTGAAATTTCGAAGTCCTCGAGTATTCTGTGATCTTGCTTCTATAATTCTTCGATATGCCAGATCTCGGATAACCTCTCTTTCATCGCCAAGCATGGTAATGATGATATTTTCTGGATGACCGATTTATATCCATTTAGTTGGATTACTTTGTCAATGATAGCCTTCATAACGGAGTTCAAATGGCGACTAAGATTAATAGTTTGCCAAAGGTGCTTAGCCCCGTCAATGCACGAGGAATTACATTTTATTGTAAACCACATCGGTCCATAAACTTTCATTACGTACGTGGCTAATACCACAATGCTGTAGAGAATTTTCACTCCTTTCTTATTAAAATATTTCTGATCTGATTGTTGTCTCTTAGATATAAAGGTCATAAATTTTTCATGGTTAACTATTTTAGGTTTTAAATTCTCACAAGTTTGTGGAATGATACCTCTAAGTCTACGAGACATTAAAATTTCAGCCGGTGAGTGATTTCCATCAATATTCATGTTACGATACAACAGTAATGCTAAGTATATGTCTCTTTGATCGTCTAAAACCTTTTTGAATATTTTCTTCGCGGTCTGTACATTTCTCTCAGCCATGCCATTTGACTGGGCATAAGTTGGTGAGGATATTATGAGGGTAAATTCCCACTTATATATCTACTTATATAATCTGTCAGAAGTAGAAATCGCATAAGCATGACCCTGCTTACCCTCTTACATTTGCAATAATTCAATCACTTATTTTTGAGAATACATTCCAAATTATGTCACGTGGTGATTCCACAGCTGAAAGGTGGAAGATTCGTATAACAATTTTTTTGCTTTTCCTTCTGGCTGCTCAAAGACATGAAATGTGGTTTTCATTTTCTTCACAAACGAAAGGAGCATTGAAAATTCTGTTGAAAAATTATGTGAGCACCAGAAACAAAAAATTTAAAGAAATTCTGAATCGAAAACAATTGAAGTAGGCTGCTGGCATTCTTAGCATGTGGAACTTCGTGTGCCAAATCGCTGAAAATGTTACAGTTAATTTTAGTAATAGTTAAATCCAGAAAGTTAATGGAGTTTTCTGTTTCTATCTCTAACGTGAATTGAATATTATCGTGAATTTTGTTAATGAAAGTTTTGAATGACTCTAATTGTCTGGTTGTGCCAGTGAAACAACAAATGATATCGTCCACATATCTAAACCAATAAATAAAGTGTTTGAATAACGGTTTAGATATGTTAGATTTGTTGTTTCACTGGCATAACCAGGCAATGAGAGTCATTCAAAACATTCATTAAAAAATTCACGATAATATTAAATTCACGTTAGAGATAGAAACAGAAAACTCCAATAACTTTCGGGATTTAACTATTACTAAAATTAACAGCAAACATGATTTTACTATTGTTATAAGCCATCCCATACAGATATTACTATTCACAGCTCATCTACACATCCTTATCCACATAAATTAGCAGCTTACAATAGTATGGTACATAGACTCATTAATATCCCAATGTCACAAAATAATTTTATAAAAGAGCTAAATATAATTAAACAAATAGCAGTCACTAACGGTTACAGTCCAAGTAGGCATGATTGAGAACATGATTTCACGCAAAAAAATTCAAAAATCAATCCAGGAAGTATTTCCAAGTATAAAAAGTTCTTACACAGAATACAACAGCTTAACTTATATTGGTAATCCTAGTCTAAAATTCAAATCATTCCTCTCGCATTATAATTTCAATATAGCATTCCGAACTGATAATTGTTCAGGTCGACATATCAAAAACTGCAAATCTAAAATTGATAAAGGTAATAAATCCGGTGTTTATAAACTGTCTTGCGGGGATTGTAATAAAATTTATACTGGTAGAACCTTCAGAAATTTCAAAGTTAGATTATCCAAACAACCAACAAACATAGTTTTAATTATCATAAATCATATTCCATTATTCTAATCACAATCTTTTCAATTCATAAAGTAAGCAACTCCGATGGGTTTTCCAACATACCTCTTGTACCTATTGTAATATTAAGTAGGAAGTAAGACTAATATATAAGGAATAACTCTGTTCATTAGTTTGTATCTATCTGTTGAAGCCACAGTGTGGTGAAACCGATCATAGTTTTGTTAATATAGTGGAATCTAAATATCATAGTTTTATTTCATTGAGAATATGTATATCATCAAGTAACGACCTCCTCAATCAAATCATGGATTTTGCACTACAATAATGCGCCATCTCACAAGACTCTCTTCTTTTTCCAAAACTCAAATTACTACTTCGAGGTACCCGTTGTGAATCGCGAGAAGACATAAAAGGGAATTTGCGGCGAGAACTGAAGTCGATTCTGAAAAAAGTGTTCGAAAAATGTTTTGAGCTTCAGTTTATTCGTTGGCGTAAATGTATTATGTGGATGAAAAATAAATATTTTGTTTCATTGACTAATTGCCGGTCGATTTTTGACAGAATGTACTTCAATTGTAAGGCGGTAATTTTGAAATTGTCCGAATATGCCTCGTGTCGGAATGTACCCTGCGCTGTCCTACGTAGCAAACATACTGTGTGTAGACTGCAGACATTTTCGATAAAATAGGACGTACAGATAAACGTCATATTCATTTTCCGAAAATATTTTTCTTTTGATTTTTCCAAGTTTGTTTTAGATATTCAAGTATAGAAAACTACCTTTCATGTATGTCTCAAATAATCCCTAGATGGCTGCCGTGCATCAGATCCCGGTTCGTCTCCATGACAACTCAACGCGCTCGGCAGCTTCTTCATCAAAACGGCGCGTCCAGCATGAGCATCGTGAGCGACGCGGCGCCTCCGTCAGTAAAGTTCGCGTAGGCCCGCGAAGCGCGATTCCACCAACTACGATTCCGCGATTATTATTTTTAAATTCGGTCTGTTTACAGAGAAGTAGGCTGTCACGCTTGGAGCACCGGAATATTATGGAGTAAGTGGCCCGTGCTCTCTGTGGTAATATGTTTGGTTTAGGATTATGTTTATCAGTTTTGAAGGATTAATGTTTTTAGGAAAATAATTATGTGTGTTGATCATATGGAAATTAACGAGACTCATTTTGGGTTTCATTAAATATTCGGTTTGTTATATATAAATTTTTTCATATACATTTATTTTGAAGTGTCATATATATATAATATACTTCAGTTTTTTGTTATGAATATGAATTAGATTCATAAACAAATTAGTATGACATCCTTCAGAAGATTTGTACATTATTGTCTATTCATTACTTAGGAATTTCATTATTGACTATAATATTGGGACAGTAACATTTACTAGTATTAAAAACAAAAATTCATTGTAATAAAAGTTCTTATAAACTTACGATGTTAAGTATAGTACAAAATGATATAAAATGCAATTAGATTGTATTCTCATGGAAATATTAGTTGAATATACAGAGTGTGGACTTTAAATGGAACCAAATAGTTAAACGTCAGGCAATATCTCTAATGAAATTTCACAAGATACGTCGATTTTTGTTTCAAGTCAGTTGTGTTTTGTGTGTAATTTCCTTTTTCTTGGTAATAAAAGTGGCGAGGACAAGCTTCAACTATTTTTCAAATGGCATGTCATGCAACACCTTGTTGGAAAGCCTGGAAAAAATTATTTTTAACATTATCTTACAACTTCAACTTATAATTCTAAGAAACGTAAATTTTAACAAAAGATAAAATTAACGGCTGAGCTCTAGTCCAAAATAAACATCTTATCATCTAAGACAAAAATATGAATCTGAAAGAGCGTAATATCTTCGATTTTGATCGTATATCTGAGAGAATTTCTAAATGAAAGCATTTACTGTGTAGTAAAAGTTTTAAATTCTATTTCTAAATAATGCATCTAACTGAATCGTAAAAAATTGAAATATTAATAATGATTGGTATGGAGATCGAGCTGCTCTTGTTTGGTTATTTTAGTAACGCATGTTGTTTTACCTTCAAGTAGCTAAGGCATTACAAGCAAAACGGACAACACCGGGAATTAGGTTTGTATACCTTCCAGAAGGCAATCTTCAAAGTAAAACGAAATGAGACACTTTTGTCACTTTTCCACAATTTATTCAATAATCACGAGCGGTTTCGATCCTACTGTCATTTTCAAGTGAATAACAATATAATACATGAGTAGGCAAGTACAAGTACAGAATAAAATTTATCCTAAATATTGAGTGGTGGGGATCCATTATGCTCTAGTTGGCTGTTGAGGGTAATAAATTGTGGGTTTTTACATAATTTGTTAATCTACAAACTTTCCAACAAATTCATCTCTCTCCCTTTGTTACATTTATGAAGGATTCTAAGATTGTTCAATTGTATTGAGTGGTTAGTTGATTTTATGTGTTCAAATATTGGCGACTTTTTATCTGAGGAAATATGTTCCTTGAATCTAGCTTCAAAACTTCTCCCTGTTTGTCCGACATAGGCTACCTGACATTCATTGCATTTGATTTGATAAATTCCTGATTGCTTAAATTTATCGTTGTTTTGTTTGGCATTGAATAATAATCTGCTTAAGTTGGGGCCGATTGAGAATGAAGTAGTTATGTTCACTTTGGTAAATTAGTTACTGATTTTGTTAGAGAGTTCGCCGGTGTATCTGAGAGTAGTGTATCATTTTTTCAGGATTTCTACGATGCTATATAGTAATTGAGAGGTAATACGTTGTTCTTTGCGTTTAATGATTGTATTTAGAAAATGTTGTGGTATGTTGTTATTTGTGGCCATTTTTCTGATGATATTAAGATCAGTTTGAAAATTTTCTGTCGAAAAAAAAATTGTATCAGGCAATAAAATAGTTATTGAGTTTTCATTATCGTTTTTTATTGATCGTATATTATTTAATCGGTTAGATCAGTTTTGGACATGCGTCCTTATTCAGCAGTAAAAATTCGATCAAGCAGAAATTAAGTTAAAGATTCCATAACTCTCTGATTTATCTTTCGATATCCTTGAATTTTGGATATAATACAGATTATATAATAATTGACATTCGTAATGTCTGAAAATACATTTAAAATAACAATACACGAGAGTAAACCAAAAATGCTTTTTTCACTATTATCCTCCTTCTTTTGTTCTGTTTTCTTCGTTCAAATTTATTCAGAAATCTTCTATTGGGAATGTCCCAGACATGTTCGATGTGATAGAGGTTTTGACTTCGTGCAAACCACTTCATTGAAGTGATTTCGTGATCTTGAAGTTGGTTTCTAACTATATACGCTTGGTGAGGTTTGGCGTTGTCATGCATATACAAAAAAGTTTTCATCTATGCTTGTAAAACATGTTCTAAAATTGAAAGTATTGTTGATTGCGTTATTTTGTGAGAATCCATCTTTAATGGATAAATGATACACTATATTTTATAAAATTTTTCGTTATTCATATTACTGCTAGGCTCAGGAGGGGGTAAACTTATTATAGATTAAGTAATGGGGAATTATTTCCATCTAATTAGTGGTTTAGCGTTAGATAATGTGGTTTTTCTGTTAATTTCCAAACTCTTAGGGAGGTTCAATTTATTTCCTACATTATAGATATGTAGTATTTTTAGGTTAGCAAAAACGCTGAATATTCAGTTAGATGGAAAAAATTCCTCATTACTTAATCTATAATAACCTCATCCCCTCCTGAGCCTAGTAGTAATATAAATACCGAAACTGTTATGCAGTATTAACACTTGAAAATGAAGTAATATTCGAAAGTAGTCGTGTACCCAAACAATAAATCATGACAATTTGACAAAATATCGTGTATCATTTACCCATTTGTTCTAAAATGTTTGTAACGTAACTCTGAGCATTCTGGCTTCCATTATTTACGATGACCAGATCAGTGCGGGCGTTCGAAGAAATTCTTACGAACACCATTATTGAACCTCCACCAAAACTATAAGTAGATAAGAAGTTGCACTAGATATATCTCCAATTTCGATAAATGTACACTAGAGAACTCGATCGCAACAAATAAGACAAAATCCCAACTTATCTCTAAACCGAATTGTATCCCAGTCAGTTCTCAATTCTCTTCCTGGCAAAATTTAGTCGGACTCTTCGATGTGCTGCGGTTAGTGCTGGACTTTTGAAGGTGCTTATCAGTAGCGAGCCGTTGTCTAAACGAGGAAATTCTTATATAACGGTCATGGATAGCCGTTGATGCTCGAGGTCTTGCCAAGGTGCTTGCTCAGATCCCCTTTCATGACTACCAATTTCCCTGTATCTGCGGATCATTCTGGAAACAATTGAAAAGGACAGCCCCACCCTTTGGCCATCTACCACCACAGTTTCAGCAGAAACTGCAACATTTCGTGGTTCGCGTTTGACACTCCCCACAAAAGTTGTCGCATCACCCTACTTTTACGACAATACTATATAAACTTTTAGGTTGGTCATTCAAGAGTCGCTTGGTAACTTTCAGAAGTGTAAAATAAGAAGATATCATTCAAAACAGATGAGTTTATGATGGGAAATATCAACAATTTTCGAGTTAATAAAAATTAAAAAATTCTACCATCTTCAAACATTCGCGAAGAGATCAATCAACTAGCATCGAATGGTTACTAATCATTTTCAGAGGAGTGTTTCCTCCTCGGGCCCTAATTACTGCCAGTATACGTCTCGGAAGCCTCTCAAACAAATTTTGGATGTATTCTTGAGTCACTGAGTACCAACTTTCCGGAAGCAGATTTTCTAATTGTTGGAGTGTTCTACAAGGCATCCTACGTTGCTGAATTGGCCATCCCTTGTTGTCCGAAACATGTTCTATGGGATTCAAGTCGGGATTTCTGGCTGGCCATGTTAAAATATCAATTTCGGCATTTTGCAGAAATTCTGTAACTACTCTAGCTGCATGAGACCGAGCATTATCATGTATATAAATGAAGTTTTCGCTAATCAATGGGCCGAAGGTTACAACATGGGGTTCAAGGATATCTGCGATGTATCTGGCCGCTGTCATTCTTCCATAATTCACTAGGACTAACTATATTCGACCATGGAAAGAAATGCCTTCCCACACCATTACTGAGCCCCCTCCGAAGTTTTCGGTTTGCCGGATATTGCATTGCTGATACTGTTCTCCTGGTCGTCTGTATACAGGCATTCGTCTATCATTTGATACTAGACAGAACCTGGACTCGTCGCAAATGAGAACATTGCACCATTCTGGAATACCCCAATTTGCATGTTCCCTCGCAAACTGAAGTCTTGCAACTCGATGCTCTCTGGTGAAACGCAGGCAGGTAGAAGCCACCCCATGGTCTGATATCGTCTTCTTTGAGCCTGTTCCTAACAGTTTGCAATGAAATATGCACATTTCTGGAAAGTGCAAGTTCATTTTGTAGCATTCTAGCCGTACATTGCCGAACTCTTAGTGCAGTTAAACGAAGCCAACTATCATCAACTGGTGTTGTTATCCGATTTCTTCCCTGTCCGGCCCTTCTTCCATATTTCCCTGTTTCGTGGTACCGATTAATTGCTCTTGAAATAGTGCTTTGGTTAACATTCAACAAGTTAGCCCCGTAATGTTGGCTTCGCCCTTCCTCTAGAAGTGTTACAGTTCTTACCACTTCATGATCACTCAAATAGCGTCCACGACGTTCAGCAGCTATTACAATAAATTCAGAGATTCGAAAATCAACAAGAAACACAGAAAATTTGCATTAATTTAGCGTGAAAACTGAAGAGAAATTGAATGAACACTGATAGTCAAATAAATTCATTCTTGTTTCAGATGTGTTTGAAATCTTATGGAAACAAATGTTACTACATAGATAAGATTTTCCCCTCATATGTCCAAAAACATATGTTGACAAAGAAACTGCGATCGAGCTGCTTGATCGATTGTGGAATTCAGAATACCAGGTGATGCGACAATTTTTGTGGTGTGTCTATTATTACCGAAAATTAAAATTTTCGAAAAGAAAGGTTACTCGCAAAAATTGATCAACAACTGCTGTTATCAATTTATGGTGGTTTCTTGAAATCATCTCAATTCATTTCTTTGATTTCATTTTTCACGAGAAGAACACGTGTGCCAAGAAATAACATCGAAAAAACATGTCTTAATAATTAGTAGCCTACCGAAATGAAATTTGAAATATTGAAATTGTGCTTTGATTTTTTGGGCAGTGTTCATCCCAGTTTAGCATTATATTGCAGTACGGTAAGTTGAATGTTTTCTCTCAGATCTGAAGAATTTTTAATTGAAAATTTTGGACTGAAATTACTTGAAACTTCAATAATGTCTATAAGATAACGTTAAAGTTTAACCTTTGGGGCTGTAACGTATAAGACAACTGATCTGATGCGATAACCTATTTCATGGAGTTCGACAGGAGAATAAACTTTTGATGACTGTGGATTATCAATTGATTTTTGGAATTTCCAGACTCTATAAAATGTTTTGTTTTAAGTAAATAATCTGCCTTATTCAAAGCTATAACAATTTCATCTACTTTAGTATATACGTAGGTTGCCTTTCAAAGGCGCCTAATAAAAAAAAAACAAGTACCTAAGGGAAAAAATAGCTTTGTTGTTCTTCAAATGAAGATCGATGAACTTCTGCATGCGCTTAAACCAATTTTCGAAATACTTTTGCCACTCCAAATGAGATACCTCTAAAACATGGTTATGGAAGGATTCAACTTCTTCTTCTTCCGTTGAAAATCATCGTCCACGCGGTTTTTTTTTGATGTGCGTATACAAAAACAAGTCGTTAGATGTAAAATCGGGAGTTTAAGGTGGATGGCATGGCCTATTAATTCAATGTTGTGGGTGTTCAAATAGTCCATTGAATGCGCTGATGTGTGTGAGTTTGCATTGTCATGATGCAGAATAATTTTAGTTTTTCGATTTGATTTCCTCAAATCATTGAACACTTGCGGTAAACAAATGGTTGTATACCATTCAGAATTGACCGTTCAATTTTACTCTAATGCAATGGTTGATGGTTGGTCGTGCTCGAAGGAACACCCCTACTATGGTTAAAAATATCAAAATACACGACGCAGTTGTCGGATGGGAGCTGTCAACAGTAAACGTGCCAGAAGCGCATAATTTAAAAGGGACCTATGTGTCTGATTTGTACTTTGATTTAGTGGATTTGAAGGTTTTTTTTATCAAATTTAGTAGGTTAGAACCGGATGAATTCTTGTTTGATCTGATTAGAATGATACTGGCCAGCTTGGCTCTTAATTAGAGAGCAATATCCGAAAGTCACGTGAAAAACAAGGTAGGTTTTTATACGAGGGTATCACATTACCTTCGGATTCGCGTATTTAATGATCCTCTATTACTCTATATCATTACTTAATATACTATGACTACGATTTTAACTGCTGGACGGGGAAATTTAATATTTTTATGGAAATACTTTCATTTCATGTGTTTGATAAAGGAGTTGCAAATTTATTGTGTTATACTAAAAGAAAATAAAGAATTTGTGCAGAATAGTTTGAGTTTTTAGAGAAATTTTATTCTCTATCTAGGTTTCTGGGCTGAATTAATTCAACACATTTGTTGAAATGATGAACTTCATTCCTTGCTGGAATTAATTAAAATTCTACCAAGACAGCAGTACGCTTCATTTCAGAATGAAAAATAACAAGTCTTGAGTAATCGCACATAATTTGCGAGATTCCAAATTGTCTTAGAGATGGAGAAACTGATATACAGTTTCCTAATGGCTTAAATGGAGTTGCTACATATATCAGATTACAGATGAGAAAGAGCGTACACAAACTTATACCATTGCATCAGCGTGCAGTTGTTTCGAATTGCAGAAACCACAAAAGATCCTTTGTGTTTGCGAAGGGTGACAAAAATATGTTTACATTTATGAAAATGGACAGAATATAATAAAAGGTTTCATATATATTTTCAATGGAGAATAGGTCTTATATTCATCGACGAATAAGAATGAAGATTCATTTGACCTCTTACTCGAAAAGTGAATCACAATAATTATATTCTTCGAAGAATAACAAATAGACGTCTAGACCAGAATGGTCTCAAAAAAGATGTCTTTTTATTGATTTTTTATAGAAACAGTTTTCATTTTTCAATTACATGTGACGGTTATTCAAATAAAACCTACTTTTGAGATTACAATAGCGCGTAAATCATGTAAAAATATTGATGTGTCCTGTTTGAATTATCTGAAATCAAAAAATATGGTGAATTTGCTAAAGGCTAGATTAATTGCTGGTTATCTTTATCGAGAGTGGTCCCCAGAAAGCCAGCCTGACAAACGTTGTTTCAAAAGGTTGGAAATCAATTTCCGGACCTACTGTTCTTTCAAAAACCCGAGAGTCAGAGAGAATGTTAAAGAAAATAATGAAGCAACTGAAAGCTACGTAATTGCAGCAGTAATTGAAATACTAAAACATTGTCGAGAGAAATAGCCGATTTAACTGGTTTTTCGAAAAGCTGCAAGAAGAGAATATTAAAAAAACATAAATTTGAACCATATAAGATGAGATTGAAATACCAGGTTTTTCTAGGCGATTTTTTGATGGTTCAAAATGCAGATTTTTCAAGAAACGTTATTTGGAGCAATGATGTTAGGATAAGCATCTTTGGTCAGATGAAAACTATAATTTTTTCCAAGAGAAATCGTCATGGTGACTTTGGTTGTAATGCGTGGTTGGCAATTGTTGGACGGCAAATGATAGGACCATATATTTTCGAGGAATCCGTAAACGTTAACGAGTATTTGAATATTTTGACCGAATTTGATGAGTCATATTTGAAAAATGTTCTGCTTGTAGACCTTGAAACAAAAAAATCTAACGACATTCTGGTAGATCACTGGATAGGAACAAGGGATCCAGTTTTATATCCCTCGAGATCCCCTGATTTCAGTCAATTAAACAGTTTCATATGTGGTTTTACGGAGAACAAAATTCAGTACACGCGACAGGAAAGTAGGGAGATTTTGATTAACCGATTCTAAGATGTCTTTGACCAAATTTGTGTAGTTCTACTACTGTATGTAGCGAATTCGGTCAGAAGAAGATGCAGACTATGAAAAGAGAATTTTGGGGGACAATTCAAGCATCTCCTTTGAAACTGGCATTGCTTTTTCATCAATCTTCATTCTTCATTCAATAATTCAATATCAAAAAGCCATATATTTTTGTGTTATATGTCTGGAGTTTTCGGATTAAAAATTTATGTCGAAATTGTGTTTGTAGTTTTCAACGTTCCTAAATATTTTCGAAAACGAAATTTCAAGAATGCCTTAGGTTTCAGTTCTTCCCAATAAATAGTGAATATTTTCGAAACTGGTTTTCACTGTTCTGCTGTTCTCGCAAGAATCGCGTACACATATCTCTTTATATAAAGATCACTAGCAGCTCAGCCATTGCCTCCACTTTCAATTGAATTAGAGATTATATCATGCTATATTACTGTTTTTTTTCGTTGTAATACAACGGAATTCTATTTCTGATATCACGAAATCTTGGTGAAAAAACGAAAACGTTTTCTGCGGTTTTCCACTTCATCTGTTTAGCATCGATAGTTCATCCGAATTATACTGTGATCTATCCATGTTCATAGATATACTATTATTGCCATAGAGAATTAATTCACGAATGGCAAGGTTTCCATCTCATAACCATACTACTTTATTAAGTATTCTTTCAGACTTTGGTATGGCTGAATCACTGACGAGATGGTTGCAATCATATTTGATGAATAGGTCACAGTTTGTAGTGTCTCTTCAGAAATGCACCTTGTAACATCCGGGGTACCTCAAGGTTCTCACCTTGGACCCCTTCTTTTCGCCATTAATATCAATGACATTTCTGAGTGCTTCCCTAATACTTCACATGAACTCTTTGCTGATGATTTAAAAATTTACAAACGAATTGAATCTCTTGCTGATACACAGTTGTCATAAAGTGATTTAGATCTCTTTTCTTTATTCTGTAAGTCCGATATTTTGAACTAAATGTCGATAAATGTCAGCACATAACCTTTACAAAAAACATCAACATCATACATCCTTTTCTCTCAATAATCAGGATGTGACTAGGGTTGAACAGGTTAAGGACTTGGGTATTGTCTTAGATGTCAAACTTTCATATGCACTTCATGTGGATTGCATAGTATCGAGAGCTTTTAAAATGCTTGGTTTTATACTCAGAATTACTAAGAACTTTAAGAATATTCAGTCATTGAAAACACTATACTTTGCCCTAGTCAGGTCAAATTTGAAGTATGCAACACCTATCTGGTCAATCTTTTACCACGTTCATATTGAGAGAATTGAGAGAGTACAGAGAAAGTTTTTTAAAAGTTCAAATTATAGATTTAATCACAATTTGCTGCTGATTATAAAGTCAGCTTGTGCCGATATCGTGTCTTAAGCTTGGAGGGTAGACGTGCTATATTTGATGGTGTTTTTTGTACTGAAATTTGAATAATTATTACAACTACCCTTTGATTAATTTTCTCACTTTTAATGTTCCTCAATATCATAATCGTCATAACACCTTATTTTGAGTACCTAAAACCCGAACTGCTCTATACTACAAAAATTGATTTTATATCTACCAAACCATTAAAATTCATGAAATGAAGCTACAATCGGATTACATGGATTACAACTTTGTTTCTATATGAATTGGATTTTTTCTTGTATTATTTGAATTGAAAATGTTTTCTTCTGTTTTTCATTAGTTATTCAATATTGATAGAATATCTGTCAAACTTTATTTATAATTATCTTAAATTGTTTTTGTAGAGAACCCCTGTAATTGGAATTTTTCTGTTGGGGTTCCTGATTCAGTAAATAAATAAATAAATAACGAGATTTGTATAGGACAACACAGTACGTTTCATGTTAAGGTTTCGAGAACTCTTTGCTGAACACAAGTATCATGCAAAGCCAGTAAGGTGTATCTTCCACGGACAGAGCTTACAAACCTACCTTATCTCCCATTTTCATTTTTCTCTAGGGACCTACAGTTTATATGTAGTAGACTCTGAACCACTCATCTAGCCGGTGCAATGGTAGCTGCCACCACTCTGGATTACAAGTTATGGGTTTACCCGTTAACCATGTATCCAGTCTCTATGTATATCTTTTTTAAATTCACATTTTTGTTCAAGGACAACATCCATGGCTCAACATCTATGGTTTGAACTCGGATTCGAACCGAGTACCTGGGCTTATCATGTTCTTACATGCTTGCGCACTAACCGTGCGATCTACCCAGGCGGTCTAAACATATCTCTGTGTGACATTCCCAATTGGCTTCATGGATGAGTGTCGCGGAACCACAAGCATGTGCAGAAACTCAGTTCTGCTTGCGCATTTTATTTGTTAAGGTCTTCTTTAATTTCACCTCCTCTCAAATGGTTTTGAGGGTTATGACAGACCCAGGTTTCAAAATGACAGGTTAAGGATTGAAAGTAACCTCATTTCTAAAAAATCTTCAGTTCTCTTCGTGCATGTAAAAAAATAGAGCTGATAGGGGAAAATTGATTTTAAATTTAGATTTATCATCCCTAAAATATCTGAAATCAATTGTAAAATCCTAGGCACCAAAAAACAATTTTTTTCTGTAGACCTGTGTAATAGTCACGATCATTTTACCTACGCGGCAAACAGAAATTGAGGGTTTGTGCCTATATTTTACTTTCTCTTTAAACTTTCATGAATACGTCAATTTCCCGCTGCATAAAGCGTACAAAAGAATTGAAAACAATGAAGAAATATAATATCGCTATCCACGTCAACGCAGTAAAACACTTTTACGACTATGTTATTTCTGATTTTACGAGCATATCCTTCTGCAACAATAATTTCGTAAACAAACTAACCGAAGCGGCGCAATCTGCACAGTTAATTCAATTCGGAAAAAAAATTCGCGTATGGTTGCCAATTGCAATCAGAATTTCTATTAAACTCGAAAGTGAATACATTGGTGTTTGAATCTATGTGAAATTTGAACAAAACTAAATAAGAAAAAAATAATATTTCTCGAGCGTTTTCTAGAGGAAGTTTATTATCTTCTTGCAGTATGTGTTTTTTTACAAAGAGAAAAAGATTCCACCTGAATTATCTGGAACCTACTTTGAATTCATTATTCTTCTTGGGGGATATTGAATGAAAAATAAGCGGCCATAGGGAAAGTATTTAGTTATTTGTGTATCTACCGGGTGTGGCAACTAAAACGAAAAAGACTCAATAACTGCTAAACTAATTGTTTCTGGGCAAAAAAGAGAAGCAGGTTAATTTTTGTCTGAGGGGGGACATCTTTTAATACACGGTGACTTCATTTAACATCAACCCCTAAGCAGTGGTGCACAAAACTCAATTTTTTGGTAGGAAAATAGGTCAGATGATACCTCATTGGAAAGCTCTTTTGATTCTCAACACAAATGTGTAATAATTTTTGAGTTTTGACATATGCAGAAGAAGATACAGGCTGGTTATTTATTTTGGGGTTTCCACTACACCCCCTCAGATGAGGGTTTCAACCTCTCAAATCTTCAAATTGATCAGTTAGTCCGAGTTATAGCTCATTTGATAGGTATTTAGAATTATCTGATAACATTTCAATGAGGATACAGGGTGGATCATGGAGAAATTCATACACAGTATAAGAGCCTCTTCACAAAGAAACGATGATCGCTCCTTGTCATCGGTTGAATCGCAAAAAATGTTCCTCATCGGTGGACTGATGGAACGCAGACATGTGAAGACAACCACTAGGGTAATGGCCCGCACGCCTCACGACCGCATACGCAACCGATCGTCGTATGTGAAAAGCCTGCAACACCATGGTATCCCAGGTTGAAATGAAACGAACTCAAGTTCGTACAGGTGTAAACTTTCGTTACAGAAAATATTCAAGTTCATACAGGTGTAATGAAGATTTCTCAACAAAAAATGCGGCATTATTTGTTTTTTCCAGATTGCTTGTATCTGTTGAATGAAATTCGAATAAGTTTGTTTGTTTATCTAGCGGTTTTTTACCCTCACGGGTTGCATCCATACCAGTATAATGGTTTATTCAATAGCTGAAAGAGTAGAAATTATTGAAATTTCTTTCAGCAATACTTGTGCAAATAGGTCAGCTGCTATTTTCATTGAACGCCATGACGACAACCATGTAAGTGCCAAGTACATTTTGGAGTTGGTGGAAAAATTCAGAGAAACTGGCTCTATTCTGAATACGAAAAGAGAGCATGTCCAAAGACCCATATGAAATGAGGAAATGGAAACTGCTTTGCATGGGCAAGTAGTGATTGATCCCACTCTGAGTACAAGAAAATTGGAAAGTGAAATTGGTGTGAGTCAAAGAATTATTGGATGATTTTTCAAACAATACAAATTCCATCCGTATAAAATGAAGATCGTCCAGGAATTGAATGAGGATGACTTCAACCGCAGAGTGCAATTCTGTGAAATAATAAGTGAGCAAATCGCAAACAATCCCCACTTTCTCTACAATATTTGGTTCTCGGATGAATGTATCTTTTTTTAGAATGGCATTGTAAATCGTCATATCTGCCTGTTCTGGTCGGACTCTAATCCCAGAATCTTTCGTGGAGTACAATAAAAAATGCAAATTCTCTTGCGAGTGTCAGAATACATATACCGCAAATGTAACATAAATGGCTGTATCTTCCGACTGAGTTTACTTAGAAATTTAATTTCTCTCATAGCTCCAAGATTGTCATCAGTATCAGTTCGAGCTATATATTCACACCTGCTTCAGGTGAAATAGTCTTAATAAACAAACTGATGGATTAACAGATCGACATAATATATCTATTGGCATAAAAAACGATTGTATATTATACCATTTGGTACCAGAAGAGTGATGGAAAGGTGAAAAATGTCGTTCAGAGAAAAGAAAGATATTTTTCAAATTTATTTATTTATTTATTTATTGATACAAGCTCAACAGGATTACTCCCAATTACAGAGCCGAATAAGTATAGACAAATTTGCTCAGACCTAAAAAACAGATTGAAAAAAAATTCATAAACAATAATGACAGAACGCATTGATAATTGATAATGCAAACTCAAATAATAGAAATACACACCAAACAATCAAAACAATTTGAGTGCGTGAACTAAGTTTTGCTAATAGGTTTCTTTTGAATGTAGCTTGACAATCGAAGAGGCCACCGTGTTGAAATAGTGACAGCTTCGATTGATAGGTGAGTTGAAGAAAACATCAGTAACAGCTCCATCGACATAAAAAGTGACATTGCCTCTGCCAGTGAGCCTGGGTATCAAAAACTTCAGTCTGTCAAGCAGACACGAACAACAGATGGTCCATACAAAAACATGCAGCACAAATATTTCCTTCTAATTTGAAGCTCCAACACAGAAAAACGATCGGTTAACAGAAAACCTGGCATTCCTCGGATAGGATATACTTCATCCTGTTTGTATGCCAGGTACCTTAGGAAGGTTCTTTGGACGCTTTCTAATGCAATGTTATATTTCACATAGTATGGATCCCGGATAACGCAGGCATATTCCTATCTAGACCGAACGAAAGCGAAATACAGAACCCTGAGAACAGCAGTGTACCGGAAGCTCTTGGAATTTCTCAGAATAAAACCCAACATTTTTCTTGCTCGCAGAACAACATCTCCTATATGGTCCCGGAACGACCATTTCGAGTCGAGAAGCACCCCGAGATCACAACAGAAAACACGTTCAAGCCGTGAGCCCGTCAACGAATAAGGAAAAAAATGTAGCGACTGTTTGCGCGTAATTGACATGTACTTGCACTTAGAGACGTTCAAAGGCAGTTTGTTTTCTAAACACCACTGATGTATCATCAGCAACTCTCCTTGAAGACTCTGACAGTCCTCATTCGATCTTATTTCTGTGTAAATCTTGAGATCGTCGCAAAGGCTACGCCCCCAACGTTTAGCCTCTCAAGTAAGTCATTTACGAACATTGTGAACAGAAGCGGACCCAAAACCGACCCCTGAGGGACTCCCGAGGGGGCTCCCAAATCCTGGGATCTGAATACATTGTACATAACATATTGCTTTCGATCACTCAAATATGAATAGAAAAACCTGAGAAGGCTCAGAGGGAACCCTATCTCCTTCATTCTTTTTATTTGAGCAACATGGTTCATGCGATCAAAGGCCTTAGAGAAATCCGTGAAGACCCTGTCAACCTGGCCAACCCGGTTCAAAACCTCAGTTACGTATTCCGAAAATCATGCAAGATTCGTTACAGTTGATCTACCGACCCTAAAACCATGTTGCCGGTCCGAAATCGATTGGCTCAGCTGGAATGCTAAAGATTCATGCATTAGAAGCTCAAAACCCTTTGCAAAGGAGCAGAGCTGGGCCAAAGGACGGTAGTTCGTTACATCGGTCCTATCACCGCTCTTGAAGATGGGACAGATTTTCGCGATCCTCCACTTGGACGGAAACTGATTGTTCTTCAGGCACAGATTAAAAATTGAACATAGCGGAGCTACTATCGCCCCTATGATATCCTTTACTATAAAACAAGGTATGCCGTCATCCCCAAAACTAGCTTCAGATTTCATATTTTTACTCACACGCAAAATATCTTGTTCGGTTACTGAGGGAAAAAAATAGAATTCGAGCCTCGACAATCAACCACACCCTCCGAGATAACGTCATCAATATTGACATCTGAACCCACAACATCATGTACCCCACTAAAAAACATAGTAAATGCAGAATCGATCTTCTGGGGGCTATCCAGTCTCTCACCTTGGTAATAAATGACGCCAGGTAGTCCATCCGCTTTGCGTTTACTCCGAACAAAAGACCAAAATTTGTTAGGCTCCTTCTCAAAACTATTTTCCGCGCTACAGAAGCAATGTATCCGATATTATTCCACGAGTATTCCATCTTTCCTTCCATACCAAATCATCAACATTTTGATAACGAAAACAAAACTACAACGAGTACAATTTTACAAAACATAACAGATTATGATAAGGCTTACCACTATTCGGAAAAAAAGAGAATGAGCCATAGTTTATCACTATCACACATCTAAACAGCGGTACCGCTTTTTGATATGTTACTCACGATAAATGGCTTTCAGGACATTATTGGTCAGCACACACAACGTTTTAACATATCCATAGCATAAGATAGTATAAGATTAATTAGAGTAAGGTCCTGAGTTCCATTCTACATTCCGGTTGATCCGTAATCGTAATTTAAACTTGCTTGTAGATTGTATGCTCATACATCGCAATAAATACAGTTTAGCACCAATCATCATGCCATTCTCTACCACCACACGGTAAGCCGCGGGTTGAGTTCTTCAAGTTACAATCTGAGAATATTTCAGATACATTGCGTCCAGAAATTAACACGCAAAATCGACAATTCAAATTTATTCAGAAGCAGTTGAAATATGTTGAAGAATTATATTTCCAGTGATCCATCAGCACGAAGGAATGCTTGAGAACAATCGAAATGAAAATGGTACTCATAAAAATTGAAATAAAAGTAATAATGAAAAATGTAACTGTTGTAAACAGTCAAAGTCTTCAAAAACCTGTTAATACCGAATATTTCGAACCCTGGCGAGAATAAATGCTTGGCATATACGATTCATACTCAAAATCAATGAACTTCTGAATTCTGATCCATTTCTTCTTTTGACACTTTCCCAGATGTGTTTGATGGGATTGAAATCTGAACTTCGTGCAGGCCATTCAATTGAAGTTATTTCGTGATCTTGAAGGTAGTTTCTAAAGATATGAGCTTGGTAAAATCTAGCGTTATCATGCATAAACAAAAAGTTTTGTTTTATGTTTACCTAAAATGGTACAACATGTTCTTTCAAAATGTCTGTAACTTATTGCAGACTAACCAAGAGTAGGTAAAAGTGGCACTGGTCATATCTCTCATTTCGACATGTGTACATTAAAGAATGTCGATCGCAATGAAAAAGACACAATCTCAACTCATTTAAAAACGCTGTACCAATCAGCTTCTAACCAATCGACATGATTCCTGGCGAACTTCAATCGGATTGGAGCTGGGCCTCGAACTGCGACACGAGATTTCAAACCAAATTCCCTGAGACGTTGTTGTATCGTCTCAGTCTAAATTTGAACTTCAGTGTTCTATCGAAGATGCATTTGAAGGTGCCTAGTAGTAGCGAGTTTGAATAATGGTCATGGATCGCCGCTGTTGCTTGAAGTCGTTCTTACCTAAACCATCCTTTCATAAGTTTTAACAAAATTACCTATTCAATGATTTTTTTGAGTCACTCCTGTATAAAATGATGATAATCTATTTCGATTCATCAATAGAGCTATCCCTGGCCAATAAGAAAACGAAAGGAAAAAAGTATTCATTCTCTCTGGTCGAAGGAGCATGCGATGATGTGAGAGCCTATTATTTTCACGAATTTTTACGGAAAAAAAATTTTGAGACGAAACTACTCACCAAAATAACTTATTATTTGAAGACATTATAACAGAGTTTAGGATGCTCTTGAATTTTCAACAAAAAAGTGGTCTTCCAATCTGATAAAACTTCCCAAGATTTTTTTATAGAAAATTGGGACACCCTGTTTACTTCAAAATAAATTGCTGAAGTAGATTTTTACTTTCTAAATACAATACCGTTCGAACAAAAATTAAATCTTCAAGAGTGTACGAGCTACAGAGCACCGCGCCACTGGTGAATCACCCAGTATATCAAAAACCCATCTTTACTGATATTTGCTTTCCTTATGATTCAACACACCCAAAATCTTATAAATACGCTGCATTTAATTGAATTGCTCACTGCCATTATGGGGAAGAAATATGTCTAGTGAAGTTTTAACTATTAAAGAAATAGCTAAAATATAGTAAACGGAAAGATTCGAAAAAAATTAGTGAATGAGTGTGTAATACTGATGAGGTCAAACGAGACCAAAACTGTAGTCTATTATTCCTATTCATGACATCCGACTGTATTTACCACTGCTGTGTGTCTCTGGTTGATGATGATTATGAAGGGTAGATCGGAAAACCAACTTCTTCAGGGAAGGATATTCAACATTGTACGGAACGTTAAATATTGTTCCCTGAATGAAGGTCTTCATTATAATTGTAATGATTCAAGTTCCCTTCAAGAAAAACTGGTCCTATCAAGCGATATTTGCACACCAGACACTTACATCGAATCTACGCTGAAAATTATCGTTCATTATGTGATGCGGAGTCTACTGGTTCCAATATTTAGAATGTTTTCTATAGACACAACGATTGTTGTGTAAAGTACACTCAATAGACCAAGTGATGGTTCTGAAAAAATAATAATGCATTTTATCAGTAAAAAGATTAGAAATAGTCGAAGACTACTAAAATGTCATATTCTTCAAGAGGTTGAACGTTTTGAAAAACAGAAGGCTTTCAGCTATATTTTCGTGAAACAGATGATGCCCCGGTTGCTGCAGAAATTTGTCGTACAGATTTCTTTGGGTTCGCTTCTTTACTCAACAGGCATTCAATTCTGTTTATCATTAATCTTCTTTTTGTAAGTTTTAGGTTTTTTAAATGAACCATATTCGCATAAGTCCGGAAAACTTGCGGTGCTCGGGTTTATGTCGATCTGGAAATCGTTACCCATACAGTCGAAATGCTCGAGCACTTTTTCGGTAAGATTGAAAATTGGCTTGTATCATGTCTGTATTCAATTTATTTTAGTTCCATGAATATTAACTCTTTGTGAAAAATGGTCGAAACAAAACAATAACAAGAATTAGCGGGTAAGTTTCTTATCTGTCTTAATTTCTCGTCAATAATTACGAAGAACATCAATTATAATTCTATAAAGATTGTTTGGTGATTTTCGATGGTATTCCGCTGTAGAGTTTACTTCACGATTCGTTAGAATATTCTGTTATGTTTTTAATCTTCTTCTTCTTCTTCTTGGTGCCTTATCTGGTACGGACGTTGGCGATTAATATAGCTGTTCGTATCTTGTTAGCTGCACTTCTGAAGAGCTGTATGGTAGTGAGCCCGTACCAATGACGCAAATTATGCAGCCAGGAATGTCTTCGTCTACCAGAGCCTCTCTTGCTGTTCGTTTTACCCTGCATGATAAGCTGGAGGAGGCGATATTTTTCGTGACGCATTATGTGTCCAAAGTACTCCATTTTACGTATTTTCACGGTAAATAAGATTTCTCTCTGTTTATCAAGCCTACGGAGGACCTCCTCGTTGGTAATGTGGTCCGTCCATGATATGCGTAGAATGCGGCGGTAGACCCACAGCTCAAATGCCTCCAGTATTTTCATTAATCTTTCCGTCATCGTCCATGCTTTCACACCATACAATAGAATTGAGCATATGTAGCATTTTGCCAGTCTGTATTTTAAATTGATATTAGATCTCTACTGGTGAATAATGGTTTCATGTTGTTGAATGCTGTTCTCGCTTTCTCAATTCTTGTTTTTATCTCCATGGACTGATCCCAATCTGAACTTACGAAAGATTCGAGATAGGAGTACTTGTTGACCTGTTCCACTGGTTTCGAGCTTATTATCAGTTTTTCTCATTGTTGTGGTCGTTTACTAACACGCATCCACTTGGTTTTCTCAACGTTGAGCTTCAAGGCACACTGTTCACTAACGACTCGCACTCTCTCCACTAGTTGCTGCAATTCGTTAACGTCGCTGGCAAGTATAACTGTATCATCAGCGTACCTGATGTTGTTTATCAGTTCCCCATTCATCTTTATACCTGCCTCTACCTCGTACAGCGCTTCCTTGAAGATTTCTTCCGTGTATCTGTTGAAAAGAAGAGGGGATAAAATGCAACCCTGACGTACGCCTTTCTTCATTTCGATATCATCCGTGAAGCTATTGTCTACTTTGACCCGACAGGTCTGCCCCCAGTAGAGATTAGGTATTACTCTTACGTCTTTATTGTCAAGACCTGCTTTTTGTAGGATGGATACGAGTCGTTCATGGTTGACGCTATCGAATGCCTTAGCAAAGTCGACAAAGCAGATATATACATCTTTATTTGTGTCTCTGCAACGCTGGATTAAAACCTGAAGAGCAAAAATAGCATCTCTTGTGCCCAGTGCGTTATGGAAACCAAATTGCGATTCACTGACCTCTAGATCGCACTTTGTGTAGATTCTGTTCTGGATCACTTTTGTAAATGTCTCAGTGAAGTGGTTAATTAGACTTATTAGGCGGTATTGGTCGCAGGATTTTCAATCTTGCTTTACCTAAACTACGGAATGATGTGAATTATTCATTATAACTGAAATAATGACCAAACACTATCTAGGACAAAAGAATTTTATTACTCAAAGAGTAGCCCATTATACGAATTACATCAATGAAATGGAAATGTGAGTTTTCCTTCGAGAGTTTTCGATAATTTCCTTTTTGTTAGAAAATACAGCTTGTAAGTGATACTTTTTTCGCAGAAGGTACAAAATTGATTAAATAATATAAAAAAGGAAAATATGCGGTTACCATTTAAAAGGATATTAGAATATCATCCAAGATTCAATTCGATTTTTGTTTGATTGAAATTGATCAACAATAGGCGTGACGATAGTATGAAATAATCAAAAATTTAATGACTTCAGGGAAAATACACTTTCAAAGTATTTAAGAAACTGATTCAGTTTTATTTAAAAATTGAGATGAATAAGATTTTCAATAAAATAAAAGAGTAAAATACTGCATTCGGCCAATTTGACTGAAACGCCAGTCATAGCGCATGACGTCATACTTATGTAAGCTTCACTGTGTTTTGATTACCTACTACTGATTGCGCGTTACGATTGATTGTATATATGTTTTTGTGATTTATCGACTTTACAACACGAATCTATCTATAACAGTGGAACCAGGCTTTGTTAAGGCAAACAGCTCAAATTTGCCCAGGATCGATTCATTTATGTTTGGCGAGCTCCTCGCAACAAATAAAGAATTTTGCTCGTCCGAATTTAGAAACGTGAAAACCTCTTTGTAAGTATATTTTATTTGTATTTATCTTTAACACTAGATATAAATATGACCAAGTAGTACTGAACTACAAGATGCAATTTCTTTCGAACTTGATGGTTCTTTAACTATAGTACTTTCTTCTAATTGCTTTTCACACTCTTCAAGAATCATCATCCTTCGTTATAGGGAATCATCATCCTATATAGGGTCGTTCTGTTGTGTTAGATGTTTGTGTTTTCCTGTCTGGTTGGCAAGTAAATTGTGTGGGCATACATCCTGGTTTCATACGTGCTTGTGATACCGACCCCATCATCACATGGTATTCCATATAATTTTCCACATCATTTGGAACTGAAAACTGCAAAGGTAACAATTAAAATTGTTAATAAGAATGATAACCAAGACTAACACAAACATAACCTCAACAAATGATTAGTTATTCCATAGCCTCTACATTTCAACTATTTCACGTCAAACAAACTTTAAGTTGAAAATCTATCAATACATGATAACATACTCACATCAAAGTGATCTTCACAGAAATAAAGTGGCGAATTTGTCTTTACATCGTTGGGGAGATTTAACCATTTATCTCTTATTATTTCCTTGTATTGGACATATACAAACACCGTGTTTGGTGTCGCCATTGATGTATTTTTGCATTGAGGTACTGCACACCACTTATAAACTTTAGAATTCATTTTTAACAAAAGAAATACGCAACGTTTGTTCATTTTGCTGTGTAGCTGCGCGAAAATAAATTTGACGTTTACGTAAGTATGACGTTACACACGACGCCATGACACGGCGAGCTTTTTTCGTGCAGTATTTAAAAATGATTACAAAAATGGCTTTAAACTTACAAAACTTTTAGTTTATTACCGAAATAGAGGTTTTGTTGTAAACAGTAGATGTGTATCCGCATTACGGAAGAGGATTTCAAAATCTTTCGTCATGCCTATTGTAGGAGCTATAGATTGATGCATTTCTCATAGAACATCCTATATACAAACGTGGCAAAAATGTAAGAATTTATTGAAAACTTTCTCTTATTCTCAAACGCTTTATGGAAAGAAGTCCATTTTTTTGTTACACAAATTCGCTCATTAATCAACCTCATGTCGATTTATACAGGGCAATTCGTTTAAGTGGACCATTAGAATAATTTTTACTTCTAATAGTCGTAGAACTGAAATTTTGTATGCGGTCTCAAATTGCCGAAGAAATTGTCGAAAATATTTTCACACGAAGCAAATGGCATGGTGTTTTTTTGACAAGAATCAACAACATTTGTTACCCTAAATCTACCGAAAAAAAGGTATAATTGTTATAGTCTTCACTTGGTGAAACATTTTTACTAAATAATTATACAATTGAAGAAAAAATACTAGGCTTAAGTTTCACATAATATAATGAATAAAAATATGTTCCACATATTTTTCGGGTTGTTTCCCATCTTAAAAAAGTAAGGGAAATTGATATACTACAATGTCATTTTATCTGAGGAACAGATGAGAGAAGTGGGGTCAGTGGTTATTGGTGGATTATGTTTGTGAGATGATGACATTTTTACGAATTAAAATAAATCTGATCTCTTGCTTGACAGTAACATCACAGACAAATTTCTAACTAAAAAACAACACAAAGCCTTATTATCCTTGATTCACAAAATAATGAAATACCACAGCATTAATTATGTCCCACAAATAACTAAATTTCTAAATTGTGGCATAAATTAAAACATAATAAAATGAACACAGTATGCAACCGTGTAGGCTATGCAAACGATGGTAACCAAATTTTGCATCAGTTTCACTCAATTGGATATAAATACACCAAATTGTTTTCGTAATTGTTGAGTACCTACCGGAGAATGATGCTTTTGCATTAGCCAATTTAATGAAGGTCTCGATATGTCCATCCGTGACCAAATGCAGCAATTGAGTATGCATTATTTGGTCTAAAATCTTTGATATAACCACTCTGACCTACGAAAACGTCGACTTTTCGGTGAATAGGCTTAGAAGGTTTGGATCAAGATTCGTTCTTCATCGAAAAATTGTTTACACTGACGAGTCTCATTTTTGGCAAAATTCATGGTTAGGTGCAGTTTATGGGTAGGTGGTGTTATTGGACCATACTTCTTCAACGACAATCCAACGGTTAACGGAGCCAGGTATCGTTAGATGATAATAAACTTATCTTGACTAAAAAGGAAGAATTGATCTTGGTTTCAATAGGATGGTGTTAGATGCGACAATGAACACGATGCCGTATCCTGATTGAGAAAAATAATAATTAATAGTTTTGGCGTAGTCAAGTCACCATCAGGATCGAACAAATTGGATCCATTAGACTATTTTAGTGGAGATACGTCAAATTTCTCATCTATGAAGATTGCTGGTTATGAAGACAACATTGAAATATTGGTGATATATCGACGGAAAAGACCAAAATTGAAGTTTTAGAATAGATTACCTAAAGCATAGTCATATATAGCAATCGGCCAATAATTGATATATTCATTCTCTTTTTTATATACTGGGAATTACTCTTCCTATCTTCCAGCAGTTTTAATAAGTTCCCTGGGTGAAACACAACTTGATCATGTGACTTAAAGATATCGCTATAATATTTATAATCTCTTGGACACTGTGACGTTCATGCTATAAATTTCGCATGTGGACTTTTTTTATACATGCGACTACACTCTTCACCTAATCCGAAGTCGTTGGGCGGAGAAACATTCATGCAGAATTGCATAATTGAATTTATTTTCACGCATCCTAAGAATGATTCAGAACATATTGAATGAATATTTGCGAAATATAAGTTCAGCTTAGTAGCATTTAAAGCCCCAGCACAAGTTTGTGAATTTCTTTATTCTCAACTCTTGGCAAGAGGCGATGGTTGTCATACCACAGCTGTGGCCGCCCATGATTTAGTGTGTGTGTGTGTTTACTCGCTCCTTGAAGAGGTCCAGACTGTTGTCGCAAAGATGTTCGATGGAAGCTAGTTCCACGGTACACTAGCCCTGCAAAACAAAAGAGTTTCTATAGAGAGGTATGCAGCTGAGATAGTTGCACCGTCCGCTGATGAGAGTTTTCTGCAAGTCTAGTTTTTCTTCGGAATTGAATTATTTCCGGGACCAAGCGTTTCAGTTCTTCAGAGCATTTGACATGGAAGTATCTAAAGAGAAAGGCCAGCAACCTGCCGCCTTTGAGCGAGAGGTTGGAGATCACGCGTGATCTCCGGCTGGACAATGAGGCGCACTCTTCTGAACATTATTCAATAGATGTAATGAATGTTTGGGTGCAGAACTCCACATGTGCGAACAGTATTCCAAACTAAGTCGCACGTGGACCTGGTATAAAAGCATCAGCTGTGATAGAGTGAAGTACTGCTTAGCCCTTAGAGGAAAACTCAGTTTAGCAGAAGAAGATTTGGAAATGGCTGACACATGCCAGCAAACTCCGGTATTTGCCGAGTAGATCCATGTCCGTTCCTGAGGAAATTGGATGTCCTTGCATGAGCGAAGGAAGATCTCCAGCAGGGACTTTTCTGTAGAACGTTCTTGATAGCGTCTTGTTTGCGTTGTAAATGACCAAGTTTAACCGGCCCCACTCTGATATCTTCTCGTCTGAATTCAGTGACATACTCTGTTGGTCCCTTTGTCGGTGTGTCTCCTCATCAGTTATAGGATGCTGACTATCACCGGGACATCGAGGTACGTCGTCTGCAAACCCAAATATTCTGTTTTCGGTAAAGTGGAGCAGATTTTTACTCTGCAAGAGAAAAAGAGTTGGCGAGAATATGGATCCCTGGGGTACTCCTGGATCAACCAGAAAAGATTCACTCATTACACCATCAATCCCCACATGAATCATATCTTAATGTTTTCAATTATTATTTTCCATATAGCGTTGCTTTCATTTGTTGATTGTGTTGATTGATATGATTTGTATCTATCTTTTTTATGTTTCGGAATGATTTGAAAGTGTCGATTGAATATGAATTAAGAGGCATAGAAAGTGGTTCCTCTATCATAAAACAGCCTGTATATTCGGGAGGAGGCCACATTCGTCAAAATAAAATATCGTACCTTTTCATCAGTTACAATATCTCCCTTTTCTGCTAGACCAATCTGTATAAATACTTTTTGAAAGTACTATAGAAAGAGATTATTTCATTCTTAATAATTTCTAAAGTGATCAAGATTCGAGAACTGTGTTAACATATTTCCGATTTCTCTGAAGATACAATACGCAACGCATAATATTATATCCTGATTTCAGTGAACGGAGGATATATTTTCGGCGTTGTGTTTATTCTATAGTATGAGAATGTTTCCTCGTAAATTTAGAAACACTGAAATAATGATGGTAAATGAGATATTAACTGACAGATCATTGTTTTCTTCCCTCGGCTTTTCAAAGAAACATTTTCATTTACGTTTCACAGTTTATTAACACTAATTTCCATTGTTCGTTCACTTCATATAATTTGTATACATATCATGATTGTACTTTTAATGAACAATTATTCACCAAACGTTACGCAAACATTTCAAACAGACTGTTGTCGATTTAATTTTGTATATTTATGCTTCAGGCTATGAAAATAATAATTATTTCACTGTTATTTAAAAGATGTATGGCTTCTCAATTTAAAACTGTGTTCATCCAAATGCATAATTTTTTTTCTGTAATCGCCCAATCAAGAAGAACAAAATTCGCCAACTTTTCAAAAGCGTTGAGCGGATTGGGCAAATCTAAATGAAATAATGTACAATTGCTTTCGACATTCATACATGTATTTAATCTACTGATTTACTAATAATACAAAGTTATAATAGATTATCAACAGAAAAACTAATATTACTAATACATTTCACCTAACTAAATCTATAGGGGAAAAGAGCCCTTTAATGAATTACAAAAGGACTATGCCATGAAAGTATATATTTATAAAATTTCATCAAACTCAATCTTTAAGAGGTTATTGTTAAGAACAATTCTTTTTTTTTTATTGCTTAGCAAATAAAAATATAAACAAAATATATGCTTTAATGATCATTTTACCCCAAATATGCGGGTAAAATGAGCCCAACATAAAAATTAATTATATGGTATTCAAAAATATGGAAAATATCAATGTAACTTCTTTCAAAATCGAATATTTCTATGTATTTTGACTAGGGGGAATATCTGAACAAAGATCACAAAAAAAACCATCTTCGTCCTCGTCCATTTAAGTGCACTGATCATTAACCCACTTTAGGCAGTTGCCAAAGCGAATCCATCCTTTTGCTCTTGCTGAGGTAATATATTGCATAGTACAAGACAGGCAAGTAGAAGTTTCCTCTTCGTCAGAAGAGCTGTCTTTTCTGGTGTTTTGTCTTTTAATTTATTTCCCTTTTAGCGTACTTGCTGCTATTTTCTATACTTTTTTTCTTTTTTATGTAAATTTTGAATTTCCACAGCAAGATGTGCAAGATGTACACTTCCACAATATTTTCTTTGCATCTTATTCCTTTTTCCTTGAAGTTGTGATAATGGTTGACACTCCTGTGGTGTCATAATAAATCATGATTCTTACATTTGAATTTCTGTTTCTTGTCCTGTACTCGGTTGTGCTGCGTCACTAGAAGGATTGCTCCTTCTACCAGTTTGGTCTGCTAAAAGCAGTGTCGGAGACATATCTGCAATCTTCTGCTTCATCAGTTAATTCAGCTGCTAAGAAATCCACTGCTGCGATACCTCTAGGCTCTAATGTGAAAATGCCAGTTTTTCGTCATCCATTTATTCCATTTGTTGGAATACATGCTTCAAGGTATGCCAAGCATACCTGGCTTACTTGTAATACTGTCATTGTTCCTCCTGTATAGTGGTTTAACCATTTTTCTAGTGTCTGGTCGGAATACATACCAAGAGGATTCATCACTGCCACCTCCAAAGGTTGGAGTTTGTGATAGCAATGTAGTAGCAAAATTGTTACAAAATTTTCTCTGGCCGTTAAAATCACATCTAGATTTCTTGTGTGATAGAAAAGACTATGAAGAATAAGTAGCATGGGGTCATCCATACTTGGTGTTACAAAGGATACAAAATGATGGTAGCAGGTTTTGAACACTTCTATACGCATCTATCTAGTTTCGACCAATGCTGTTTTCTAAACTCATACAGCCGATCTTTTCCAGATTTCTAGCTGCTTTTTCGACATGAGAAAATTTATGCGGAATATTGTTTCTCTCGGTCAGTTGGTATGCCAGCTGACGTAGATCTTGGATGGTCAGTCCATACTCTTACTTTCGAAATTTAAAATGTGTTTAACGAATTCTTCTTCTTGTTGGGAGAAAAATATGGCATGGTTGGCTCCAAGAAGTTTTAGGTCTTGTTCTGCTTCTATCTTTATTGGCATTCCTTTATTTACTTCTAAGAGGGTATAATCATGTGCTCAGGATCCCAATTTTGCTGATTCGTTTCACGCTGATATGTACGCCTTCCGTAAGAAAAACCAATATTAAATCCAAAGAATTTTCAATCTGTGAGGGGTGAAATGATCATTTTGTGACATAGGGAGCATTTTACCCCTGATCGAGATGATCATTTTACTCCAAAGGACAGTTTTTTGTTAATATATATATATATATATATATATATATATATATATATATATATATATATATATATATATATATATATATATTTATACAGGTGCTTCAACGAAAACTAAACAGAGGTATATCTACCAAGATATTCATTTCGGATCAAAACGCAAAAACAAGTCAATTTTTGTTTCAAAGATGATATCTTTTGGGGTACAAAACTTGCCTGAAATATCAACCTCCTAAGCGGGGTTGCGATCATGGACATTTTGAATAGGGAAGATGGGTCGAGTGATGACTCAAAAGAAAGGTGCTATCTTTGTCTATATCGCCTTGAACGAATTTCCATTTTTAATTGAAAACTGCGAAAGATACAGGGTGAGCAACTGAAGATAGTGAAGACTATTTCCTGAGACTATTCAAGTTTCAGTGAAGTAAAATGGAACAGAACCATCCATCCTCATCTCGAATTTCAACCCCTAGAGCAGGGTGACAACCAAGATGGGTCGAGTGATACATCGAAAGAAAGGTATTATCTTTGTCTGCATTCCTGAACGAATTTTCATTTTTGATTCTGTAGAAGATACAGACTGAGCTACTGAAAAATAGAGGAGACTATCTATCGCCCTGAGCTATTTAAGTATTAGTGCAAAAAAATGGAACAGATTCATTCCATATCAAAGGCTGTCATCTTTGATCTAAATGAATCTATTCCAGTTTTTCGCACTAATACTCCAATAGTCTTGGGGCGATAGTCTTCTTTATTTTTCAATGGCTCACTCTGTATCTTCTACAGTTTTCAATCAAAAATGAAAATTCTTTCACGGGAATGCAGACAAAGATAATACTTTTCTTTCGAGTTATCATTCGACCCATCTACCCTTTTCTAAATTTTCAAAGGTTGTCACTCCAGGGGTTGAAATTCGAGATGATGATGGTACTTAATGATGACTGCCACTGATCAGCATGGATCTGTTCCATTTTACCTCACTGAAATTAATTTGAATAGTCTCAGGGAAATAGTCTTCCCTATCTTTCAGTTGCTCACCCTGTATCTTTTACAGTTTTCAATTAAAAACGGAAATTCGTTCAAGGCAATGTAGACAAAAATACCACCTTTCTTTTGAGTCATCACTCGATCCATCTTTCTTATTCAAAATGTTCAAGGATTAAACCCTGCCAGAAGTTGATATTGATATATATATATATATATATATATATATATATATATATATATAAAATGGGTCTAACTCCGACGAGTTGCCCATATATCTGTTCATGCAATTAAACTGAATTCATGAAAAATATAACTTTAAATGTTATGAGAATATATCAATCTACCAGAATATATACAAATTATAGCATCATCAGACAAAGACATCAATGTACCAACGAGTAGTGTTAGAGGCTTTCTCAACATACATTGGAAATGTGAATGATGAACCAGCAACGGTATTAGGACATGTGAAACTTATGCCAAATACGCAATCTGTATGACAAGTTTCTGCACCTTCCGGTGTTAGCTAATCTAATGTTTTTAAAAATTTACATGAATACAAGTTTCATCCGTACAAAATTAAATTCATTCATGAATTGAATGATGTTGGCTTGAATCGAACTCATGAGTTTTGTGAAATAAGGGTGGAACGTATCAACAACAACCCGCATTTCTTGTACGCTTTCTTTCCTGAAGAATACACTGTTTCACTTCATGGAAAAGTTAACTGGCATAACTAGAGATTTTGTAGCGATACAAAACCTCATGTATTCCGAGAAACCCAGACTCAATATCCGGAAAAGCTAAATGTTTGGGTAGGATTTAGGGAGTACACCAAATTAAACATCTTTTTAGTCCTGATAATTTGAACGGAAGTACATCTCGATATGCTGGGAAATGCGATTAATTCATTGATAACACAAAACTAGAACAATTGCATTTTCAACAAGACAGAACTCCTCCTCAACACGAGACACTAAATTGCCAATACCTCAATTTGCAATATTCTGTTCATTGGAGGAAGAGGTTCTATGGAGTAGCCTGCCGAATCTCCTGACACCTTTGGACTTTTTCTTGATTGGACATCTCGGGTCCAACATTTTTGAGACTCAGTGAATTGTAGATGAGTACCGTCAAACAACTCCAGAGATGCCGCACCATATTAGAGACGGTTTTCAGTCAAGATTGTTTTATTGTAAGGAAGTAAATGAAGAACAATTTGAACATTTGATTGGAAATTATAGGATTATATATTTTTATTGAAAACATGATAAAATAATAAAATTCTCTTAAAACTACTGTAGTTTGTGAAAAAGGCTTTCAAATCAGATTACATCCTTATCTAATACCTCAAAATGAGTGAATTTACTGGTGAATGCACGCAGTTGCTAACCAGCCTTGAAAGATTTCCCTTCAAAATGAAGACTGATTTGTTTTTTCTTTTTTCAATATTCTTGAAACCATCCAGAATATTCAACTTTGCTGAGATATAAAATGAATTTTTGCGAAAAAGATTCTAAAAAATTACTTTTTGTAAAGAGGCTTCTAGGAGCTTTCAAATTAGGTATCACTCGATCCCTTTGCCCATTTCAGGTTTAAATGGTTGAAGTGTTTTTTCTTAGGGGTTTGTTCGCTGATGCTTCGAATATACGTCAAAAGATATCACCCAAACTAAATTGTGCGATGTGTTTCGGCAAATTTTTTCTACGGGAAACGACATATAGAGGATGTCCTGTTTGAGATAGAACACCCTGTAGTTTGATACGGTCACTCGAATATGATTATTCAAATGTTCATCTGTGAGTCGATTGCGGTATTTGTTCTTAACTTCATATTTGAAAAGGAACATTCGCACAAATAGGTCCCAAAAAATGCTTTCATTTTCAAGGCATCACGACAGAGGACTGAATATTAGTTTTCACTTACTATAGACCAGATAAATTTGAGACTAACGATTTGAGGGTTATATTAATCGCAAGCATTTCCATATCTGTTGCAGCGATGCTGCCATCTGTTGGCTATCAATTTCTAAGACAGGTAAAACAAAAAGTTGCGACACTGAAATCATTTCGTCCAAATCCTTAGAACTGTAAGTTGTTTTTGAACGAATTGAGCTCTTACTTAGGCAAGATTTCGAAAAAATTACCGTTGAGGTACAGAGTTGATTTCCAATGTGGGATGAAATTACTACTGCCGCTTTTTGTCAGATTGTGCCTAATTCATAATCGGGAATTAACGTCTCAAATTTGTATTCATGTGAAATGAGAACAAAATATGGAGTTCTAGATTATAAAAGTTCTAGAGACGGAAAAACCTGGAGATGGGAAAGTTTAATCTATAATATAAAAATGAATCGCAAAATGTGTTGGTAAGCTCATAACTCAACAACGCCTGGACCAATTTGGCCAATTCTTTCATTTAAATGTTCGTTGAAGTTCAAGGATGGTTTTTACGGCGAGAAAAATTCAAATAACTGCCGGAAAAACCCTAAAACAGCCCTTTTCTTTTTCCCATACAAACGTTTTCTAACTAAAACGTAAAGTCAATATTAGCAACAACTCGCTTACAAAATAAAATTGCACTTGCACTCGCTACGTCGGGAATCGCAGCAACTTTGCTTGAAGGTGGTTAAACAGCCCATTCAGCACTAAAATTGCCATTAAATATACAAAGCAATGAAAGTCCAACCTGCAACATTTCGAAGAACTTTGCAATGGCAAAGTTTTTGCAGCAATGTAAATTGATTGCTTGGAATGAATGCACGATGGCATATAACAAATCTTTGGTGGCTTTAGGCAGAACCTTGAAAGATCTCCGGAGCAATCATAACCGATATGATGGTGCAATGATTTTATTAGCAGGAGATTTCCCTCAATCATTGCTAGTGATTCCACGATCAGCGTCAGCTGATGAACTCAATGCATGTCTAAAGTCCACCAATTTGTGGAAACATGTCAAAGTACTTCATTTAAGCAAGAATATGCTTGTCGAATTGCAAAACGACGAACATATTCTCTAAACAACTCATTGACATTGGTAATGGCAAAACATGGATGTAAATGAATTAAATTTTACAATTCCAGAACAAATAACAGGCGAATCGAGGATATATAAATCAGTTGATTTGGTTACTAACCAAGATGATGTAGTTAACTATTCACCGTAATTTTTAAACTCGCTGGATTCACCAGGATTGCCACCTCACAATCTTCAATTAAAGGTTGGATCGGTAGTCATAATGTAGCGAAATATCAACCAACCGCGTCTTTGCAACGGCACACGGTTAGCGATAAAAAATTACTGAGCAACGTGATAGAAGCAACTATACTGAAAGGAAAGTATAAAGGAGAAGATGTTCTCATACCGCACATCCCAGTGATTCTGACTGATGTGCCATTTGAGTTTAAACGACTACAGTTGCCAGTGCGGTTCTCTTTTGCTATGACCATAAACTAGTCCCAGGGGCAATCATTAAGTGTTTGTGGTATTAATCTGGAATACCCATGTTTCTCACATTGTCAATTGTATGTTGCCTGTTCCGTGTTGGAAAGTAATCAGATTTGTTTGTCTATGCACCAGGTAATCAAACAAAAAACATCGTATATCACAAAGCACTACAATGAAAATAAAAATGATTTTTGTTAATAATTATGATTCACATGATTAACAATGAAGCGATTACTTACTTTTAAATGCTTATATATGTTTGAATTTGGGAGGCTTTTACTTGGTAAAATTCCATTATCAATAATAAAAACAAGTACTGTGTTTTAAGGAATTTTACTTAATAATTGCGATTCGTAACGCGTTTCACTACACCGTAGCTTCTTCAGACGAATGATTATGCAGAAAATGTAAATGAGAATATAACTATAAATGTTCTTGAGTAATTAAAAGCTTATTGGTTGCTTCTTCTTAAGTGGTTATTTATGACAGGTATATCCAATAAAATTAAGGAATAGATTGCTCCCCGAAAAGATTCAATAGAGGTGAAGGGCTTAAATCGACTTGTTCATTGATGAGTCTACCTGAGTGTTTGTATTTATTTATTTCTAAAGTTTCCCAAAGATCTACCTTCCAATATTTATTATCTGTATGCAAAATTTCAAACTGTGGGTCGAAAGAATGATTATTTTCTAAGAGATGATTCGCGTAATTTGAATCTGATTTTTTATTTGAAAAACTGCGTTTATGTTCCGATATTCTAATATTAAAATTTCTATGTGTTCTACCAATGTAGAAATTATCACAGTCATTGCAATTCAATCTATAAACACCTGATTTATTGTTTTTACCTGGTTTGGTTTTATTATTTTTATATATTTGCCTAAATTATTATTAGTTTGGAAAGCTATGTTGAAATTATTGCTACTTAAGAATGATTTCAGTTTCTCACTTGTAATGCCAACGTAGGTTAAGGTGTTGAATTTTTGTTTCAATTTATCGACAGGGTAAACTTCATTCAATGCGATTCTACTTTGTTCTTTATTTAAAATATTATTTATTAGTTTGGGATTGTATCGAATTATTGCTTTCTATTTCGGTTGTATTTCGGTTGTGAATGCAATTTTGGATGTAATGAATTTATATGATTTTCGAAAATTTTAACTGTCTATCTGTTCCTGTGAAGCAAATAATGATATCGTCTACATAGCGATACCAGTATAAACAATATTTACTGAGTGGATGATTATGAATTAATTTATCTAAGTTATTCATGGATATTTCTGCTAACAAAGGACTCAACGGATTGCCCATAATCAAGCCGTCTTCAATAGTATAATATTTGTTATTGAAATGGAAATAATTTTGATCTAAACAATCCCCGAATTATATTCGTTGATAAAACTTGATAAACTTAATTATCCTATTAGACCTGTTATTTCTTATGTAACGGCACCTTATTTCAAACTTTCAAATTTACTCAACATAAATAAATAGCCAAAAATATTGGTTACAATCCAAAACTAATAAATAATATTTTAAATAAAAACAAAGTAGAATCGCATTGAATGAAGTTCACCCTGTCGATAAATTAAAACAAAAATTCAACACCTTAACCTACACTTGGTATTACAAGTGAGAAACTGAAATCATTCTTGAGTAGCAATAATTTCAACATAGCTTTCCAAACTAATAATAATGTAGGCAAATATATAAAAAAAATAAAACCAAACCAGGTAAACACAATAAATCAGGTGTTTATAGATTGAATTGCAATGACTGTGATAATTTCTACATTGGTAGAACTCATAGAAATTTTAATATTAGAATATCGGAACATAAACGCAGTTTTTCAAATAAAAAATCAGATGCAAATTACGAACACCTCTATTGAATCTCTTCGGGAGCAATCTATTCCTTAATTTTATTGGATATACCTGTCATAAATAACCACTTAAGAAGAAGCAACCCAATAAGCTTTTAATTATTCAAGAACATTTATATTTATATTTTCTGTACATTAATTCGTCTGAAGAAGCTACGGTGTAGTGAAACGCGTTACGAATCGCAATTATTAAGTAAAATTCCTTAAAACACAGTACTTGTTTTTCATTATTGCTTATATGTGTTTCATTTAATTATTTTTTATTCACAACGCCCTTTCACCAGGGTGACGGTTCTGTTCAGAAGAATTTTTTCCCCGACTATGAAATAGGTAGAAATAAAAACTGCCACATTACAAATCTTTTTAACAGGACAAGGTCTGTCGGATCCTCTACTAAAACATAAAAACTCGAGTCTTTCATAAACAGCCGAGATTAAAAGAGAATGATTTCAGAAAACTTTTTGTTGGAAATTACCAATTAATAACCCCTTCAAAAATGCTACATTAAGTCTGTTACACTCTTTATAATGTGAACAACTGTACGCTTACTATTTTGAAACAAAAAATGCATCTATTCCATTTCAGGATGTTTTGAATCATTCAGTTCAAGAGTGAAATAAATATTCTCCCCCATCAATATTTTCTACTTTTTCTGTAGTTTGACCTCTGTCTCGAAGCGATCTTTCGAAGGCATTCTTCGAAGTAGGCTAAGGCAAAATTGAAAAGTTCCTGAACGTTATTTATTACTGATAAACTGTTACTGCGTTCAGGTTTATATGTCGTGAGCCTTACAAACGCCTCAAGATGGATTTGCATTTATCGATCTGACTTGTAAATGACGCTCTGCTTAATATATGAAATATTTAGTGAACAATAAATATTCCAACAGGAGTAGTAACGTCAGTTAGAATTTCGCCTCAATGTAGATATTTAGCTACTTAAATATTTACCCTTTAAGCTGCAAATGTTCATTACAGACAAGGTGGGTTCCAAAATGAACAATTTCCCTATATAATTGATGCCGCTTCTAATGGTGACACCTATATGTGTTATGTTCATGGCCCCAAACAAAAAAAAAACTAAAAAATTAAGACTGGTTGATCTAGCAAGCCTTAGTTCCAATCGCTTTTTTAGTGACCACGAGAATTTTCGAATATTGACGAGTTATCAGGCTAAAACCGGCAGGTGCACCGACATGCATGACCATTTAGTACGGCATAATAAAAGTGGTATACTCAAGTGACAAGAAAGTTTTCAATTGAAACAGGGCTTAACAAGGCAATTATTTCATGTCCAAATTATACTTTCCAAGAAAGGTGTTGCGGATTGCACCCATTCTCAGGACATGTGGATGAATGTATCAATACTAACAAAAAAGCTTTTGTTGAATTGAGAATTTTTGCAGAAGTTGTATGTGAACAACGATAACTTCCCCATTGAATACTATTAATTTTTCTTTTCATGACTAGCGCCGGGAATATTGGGAAAGAAAAATATATATCTCATATCGAAAAAATTATGCTCAGACAAATTTAATTCATTTTGATAGAGTTTTTATATTATGAGAGTTTTCCGCTAATTCCAGTCAGAAGAAACCTCACCGAATGCATTTTCTGTTGATTTTGGATTCAAACTAAATGAAGACTAACCGAAAGCTGGAACTACTCTAAAGTTTCATTAAGTTTCCCGTCGATCTTACTTACGACTTCGCAGCGTTATTTTTTATGATAACTGGAATAACAACTAATTATATAGCCATAACAGATCGTAGAATTAAACTTCACTAACTTTCAGGTCAGAGAATGTCAAACAGTTTACAGTTATTAAATTTAGTTACCAAAAAATTCAGCAGGCATTTATACCGCCTACAACGATTCTTTCTGTAATAAATAAGAATCAGGCTCCGAACATCAATCAGCAATCAATCTTAAAAATTTTCAACAATTGAGCTGATATGTGTTCATATTATAATTTCCCTTTGTCTGTTCACAGTTGTTTTCAAAATAATTAGTTGCTCAACAAGATTTCCCAATTGGTTAAAAACATTTTACTGGAATAAATTCAGTGGTGTTTCCCTTGGAAATGATTAGTTCCGGCAAGGATATGGATGTTTATCTAGGCTCGAAGATATCTTTTACTCTGCTGTTTTACTGTATGGTCACCTCTGTATGCCACTCACATAGTTAGGATAGAGATGATACAGAGAAAATTTGCTGAACCATTGTGTTATCCGAGAGGAATTGTTTTTGAAAATTTATAAAATTGATAAGACACTTCGTCTTTTTCTTGAATTTGTTACGAAAAATTGGAGTACCAATCTTCATTTGAATATTTCAAAACAATCGTTAATATCCAAAGTCATTCCAATCAAAAGAGGCATTTTTCAAGGAGATTCTTTAAGTGCCCTACGGTTTTGTCTTTGCCTTAATCCATTATCTCATGAATTAAATGCTAATAATTTCGGCTTTAAATCAAAAAGTTCATTAACTGAATTCAAATTTACTCACTTAATTTATTTAGATGATATTAAATTATATGACGGAACTAGATCTCATTATAAAAGTCTGCTTGAGATTTCTTTTAACTATTCCAATGATATCCATATGAAATTTGGGCTTCCAAATTTAAAAATCTTTCTATTGAAAAGGGAAAGATCATCTCTGATTATATAAAGATTTCCAATATCGAAATCGAGCCAATGCATCAAGGAGATACATATAAATATCTAGGATTTGTTCAAGAGAAGACAACTAACCATAGCAGAACTAAAGAAAATATTAGAAGTTTATATTATAACTGACTAGAATTATTATCAAGAGTCATTTAACTAGTAAAAACCTTTTCAGAGCTATCAACCCCTAAGCAGTTCCTATTCTTATATCTTCTTTTAGAATTATCAAATGGTCTAAATTGTATCTAAATGAATTACAATGTCCAACGAGGAAAATGCTTTGTAAATATCATAAGCACCACCCAAAGTCAGCAATTCAAAGAGTTACACTACTTAGACATCTTGGAGGTCGTGGACTAACTGATTTGAACAATCTTTATAGTGAACAGATTTTTCTTCTACGTTGCCCATTTTCATGATAAACAAAGAACGTCTAAATTACATGATATTGTTGTTACTTCAGATTATAATCTTACACCTCTGAACTTGACAATGCAGAAGGTAGATTTCGATATATTTGATAATAGTTCTAAAAGAGAAAGTTGAATGCAGAAGGAATTACACGGATAGCACCGTAAAGAATTGAAAAAGGATTATATTGATGGCATCAAATAGATGGTTAGTATCTGGAGAATTGTTCGTTGAAACAGAAGGCTTGGCAATTGCGATCCAAGATCAGGTTGTTTTCACAAGAAAAAAAAACAGTTATTCTTATATTATCATTTTGCTTAGATTCGAGAATCGAATAATATATATAATTGATATTGCTATACCCGACACACATAACATACATAAATACCATGAAAAAATTTCTGAATATATGACGACGAAATTAAAAAATGTGGAAAATGAAAAAATAATTATTTTACCAATTATTATTTCAATAACATGTGTTAGTCCTTGGAATCTTCACGAAAATATTGATATTTTAGGTCTGAAGAAAAATTTATTTGAACAAATACAGAAGACAATAGTCATCAAAACTTGTAATATTCTTCGTTCTTTCCGAAAAAATAATGAGTTAGAGTCAGAGGTTTCTCTTTAGTTTAAACTGCTCATCTTATCTCATATTTTATTCATTTGTATATATAAATGTAATATAATTAGCTGATAATTCTATCATTTATATTCAAAGCAGTATTCTATTCGATCGTTCATCACTTCACACAAAGAAAACTATGAATGAGTAACATTCAGTGCTACTTGACTAAGGTCTGTACACTGGATTTTTCGGGGAGAAAGCCTCCGGCACTACTCGTTGGTACATCGATGTCATTGGCTGACGATGCTATAGTTTGTATATATTCTGGTGATTGATATATATATATATATATATATATATATATATATATATATATATATATATATATATATATATATATATATATATATATATATATATATATATATATATATATATATATATATATATATATATATATATATATATATATATATATATATATATATATATAGGAGTTTCACCGCGATGAGTTGCCCATATATCTGGTCATGCAATCAAACTGATTTCATGAAAAATACAAATCCACCACCCGGTAATTAATACCAATACCATTGCGAGGCAATGATTATAATCAAAAAATATCCTGGAATAATTATATATTAGGATAACGTTGAATGTTATGAGAATATATCAATCTACCAGAATATATACATACTATAGCATCATCAGACATTGATATCTGATATCAATGTACCAACGAGTAGTGTCAGAGGCTTTCTCCCCGGAAAAATCCAGTGTACGGACCTTAGTCAAGTAACACTTAATGTTACTCATTAATAGTTTCCTTTGTGTGAAGTGGTGAACGATCGAATAGAATACTGCTCTGAATATAAATATGACAAAATTGTCAGTTAATTATATTACATTTATATAAACAAATAAATAAAATATGAAATGAGATTCTGAGCAGTATAAACTGAAAAGAAAACCTATGACTGTACCTCATTATTTTTTCGGAAAGAAAAAGAAGAATATTACAAGATTTGATGACTGTTATCTTTTGTAACTGTTCAAACAAATTCAACAAGCCCTCTCTATTTTATTCATTAAAAAAAAAGGACTCAATTTGAAGTTTCTGTTATCAATAAGACCTTGGGATTCTAGAATTCCTAAAGAAGTTACACATCAGTAATTGATTTCAATACCGAAACGAACTTTGAAGCATGACAAATAGTAGATATCCGATAAAATATCTTCGATTTAATGGCATTTTCGCGAACATACAAGAATGGTTCTTCTGAAATATGGTTTCAGATATCTCATGCCTTAGAAATATTTTTATCGAACTGTGATATATTTCATATGCATGAATTCTGGAACGCAAAACGTGGTTATAAAAATGTTTCACCTCGAGGAAGTTAGGAAAGGCATTGAAATGTCGTGCCGGAAGGCTATTCGAAAAATGTCTTGAAGAATTATATTTATTGAACAGAATATGAAAGGAATTTCTTGTAGAAAAACATTTTTTCATAGAAATGGAGGTTTTATTGATGTAATTGAACATCTTTTCTACTTTCATGAGGGGCATTGCTCAGGAGGTTATGTTCATCTGGATAAACCTCCATTTTCGACAATAGCTTTGTTTGTTAATAGTTAGCAGACCGAATAAAAAACTAAAATGACGGAGGGGAATTTCAACTTTCGTTATTTTCTTGAGACGAGCAAAGTTTAAATGTTTATTGATTTTCAGTTTTTTCTCAGAGAAAATTTTGCGAATTATTTAATGAAATTATTGAATAACTATACAGTTCCTGTTCCTGAAATTGGTTGATTTTTAATTGGAGAGGGACATTTTTCGTTACATGTTTCGTTCTCCCCTTTCCTCTGGCAGTTTCTTCCTCAAATTTTTTAATATGGAAAAAGGGTCGTGTCATTCTTTTTTGAAAAGGTGATTTCATTCTCTATACGAGTACGTGATTATTTACTTCCTGAAATAACATGTGACGAACTGAAATGGAGAATTGTTTGAAAAAATTCTAAGTTTTTATTAATCCGTTCAATCTCCGTTTGAGGAAAATACTTGGTTAAAATCGATTCTGTGGGTTCAGAAAAATTTTATTCCCTCATTTGAACGATTGAGCATTATCCCCCTATATCTGTTAACTGAAACTCCGAAAATTTCCATAAAAGAAAGGTGTTCTGTGACACTTTGTTCAATTGTTTCGAACTCATCGACGATCAATTAATCCTTTACATTTTAAATTAGGATATATCAAGTCGATTTTGCTTCGAAGAGTTAATGATTCTGTCGATCTGGAAGGGGAAACAGGGAGTATACGATATCATTCACACAAGAAAAAGCTAGCTTTCTTCCCTTTGAATCAATATATAAAAATAATGTTTCGTTTTGATGGAATGGGTCGGTTTATTATTAATATTTTCATGTTTTAATTTTTTTCCAGATCAAGTGCAGTTACCTTTGGTTATTCGTTTAAACACGTGACTTATTTGTAGTATTTTACACAGTTTCGATAACCTGGAACAACAGTGATTCATTTGAAGATGCTGTACACACTGCAGGAGCGGATCGAAATTGTTCATTTATTTTTCAAAAATACTAACTGTGCTATAGCATCTGCGCGCATTTCCGCGAAAACATACGTGAAATAAAGTTGGGGCATTAATAATTACTATATTTAATAATTATAATTAAAAGCAGAATATCATCAGAGTTGCGAATGACGAAGGAACTGGTGGGGCTTGAAAATTTGATTGATAATCTCATAACAGTTATCATCGATAGAGGTCCAAATTTTTTCTTGATATAACGTAATGTATCAACATATTGGAGTACCGCCCCATTATGCTGCCGCTAGGCGGGACTATCTCGACAATACTTATCTCGGTCGTTGTATAGGTAGATGAGTTGCTATAGAATGGCCGGCAAGATCGCCCGATCTAACGCCTCTCGATTCTTCTTATAGGGCCATCTCAGGTCTGAAATATATGTTACGCCACCTGAATCAAAGAACTACAAGAAAAGATTGTTTAAGAATGTCTGCAGATAAGACTACAAGTGTTTTAAATTGTTAGGCAATTTTTCAAATCTCGATTGTATCAATGCTTGGAAGAAAATGGATGCCAATTAGACAATTTGCGAAAGGAATGCACCAAGATTAAACAACTCATTTTCAAAATAGATTTTCATGAGAATCATAGAAGTTCAAGGAATGTTACTTTTTAATAAATGGCACTTTAAGAAGCAGACTGATAATGAGGATCACATCACCTTTCTGATGAGGTATCACACAAGCCCTTTCTCATTATAAAAATTTTCGTTATGGTAGTCGTTATGGGTGATCGTCATCTTATCGCGAGTGTTTCTGTTTTACTATTAGGGATTGGTCTACGGATCCACCTACGGAGCCCGCGGACCCCGGAGATACGGATAGGTATTCTAAGACAGATACAAAAATTCATTTAACGCCAAGCTTATTATCGCAATCTCTTAATTTATTGGACGAAAAATCTATTGGCAATGAGGAATATAATATTGAAACCTTTAGTTCAATTAATTCTCAAGAAGTTCACATGATGGGAATACACAATATGTGAGGAGTATTTTCACGATTCTTCACAAGTACAAATTCCATCCATATGAAGTTAGACTCGTACACGAGCGGAATGAAGATGATTTCGATCATTATTCAGATTTTTGTGAACATTTGAGTGAGTAGATCAATAGCGATCCAAATTGGCTTCAAAACGTTAGTTTTTCTGACGAATTGAGTTTATTTTGAAAGGCGAGGTACATAATTGTAGAGTCTAAACCTCCCTACTTAGCGTCTTCATAAAGTCCAATTTCTCTCTGCTCTTGCATGTTCAAAACTTATGAATGTCTCATAAAGAACATGTTAGAATGGTGGTTATAACTATACAGAAAAATGCCTAGCACCCAGTGTAGCTTCAGAAAAGGTTTTTCTACTCAAGAAAACTTGGCGAAATTGATTTCTTCAATACAAATGAGTCTATCTGAAGATAAAATCATGATTGTGACTTTTCTGGACATTGTAGGAGCATATAACCATTTCATTCTGAATTTATTATACAATGATTTGATTTGTTTGTGAATATTCACAAACAGGAAAACTTCTCTAAGACTTCATGGTCACAACTCTAAATATTTTTTCTTTAGGCCTACCCCAAGGTGATAACCTATCACCGCTCATGTACATTCTCTATACAGAAAAGTTGGAAACATTAATTCCTAATTATATAAAATTGTTACAATTTGCAGATGATATGATGATATGTGTGTTCACATCAGCAAAAACATTTGTTGAAGCTCATCAAAATATGTCAACATGTCTCAAAGAGATAAAACACTTAGATATTTCACCACAAATGGGTGCTCATCAGCATTGATGGTTTTCTCTAGGAAAAAAATTCTACTACCTCCAGTCAGATTCCACTGAGTAAGAGATCGAAACTAATGTGCACCAAATTCATCCTTCATCTTCGTAACAAATGCAGTCCTATTTATGAGGATTCATACAACATAAGCATTTTCAATTTGACGTTACCATATTGGAAAAATAAAAAAAAAATTCATACATTTTAGTAGATAAATCCAACAATTGGTGTTCGCTCTTCAGAAGTCACGTCCACCCAAATTTTCTACACAATTTTGAATCCCTTTTTTCCCACTATAAAAATAACATTGAATGCCCCATTCAATGAAGAGGTGATTACCTCTTGAAAAAAGAATTTCAAGCATATATAAATCAAAATTACACCAATTTTTCAAAAATATATCAGAACGGCTCAGTTAAAAATGGTAGATCGGGTTGTGCAGTTGACGATTCATATTCTGGTTGGAAGTTATTGTTTCGGCTTCCCAATACGTTATCAATTTTCTCATGTGAAATGTTGGCAATCAAGGAAGCTGTCGAATATTGTCTATCTTCGAACTATAATGATATTCTAATCATCTCTGACTCCCGCAGTGTCCTAGAACAACTAGCTAAATCCTCTTTTTCTTCAAAAAATAACCATGTTTCAATCGACTTGAGACAGAAACTTTTTTCTCCAAAAACCAGGGAAAGAATATAGAGATCATTTGGTTTCACACAAAGGAATGGTAATGAAATCGTCGATCACCTAGCACAGGAAGCCACCTCAGAAGATAATGAGGCAACAACAATTGCGGTCCCTGAATACGAGTTCAACAGGACAATTAAGGCTTAAATTTTTGTTGAATTGATCGACGAATTTCGAAACGATAGGAAAGGTTTCAAATATAAAAATATCGTCAATACTACTCCGTTTAGGAGAACTTGGTTTCACATATCATGGAATGTACGCTCAACACATGTATAGAATAGGTTTGAAGGCTAACTCCAATTGTTCCTGTAGTGAAGAGGAAACACTTACCCATATATTTATATTGAGTACTGTGTCCACAAGTACAGGGAATTTATGTTCAACAAAATTTCATCTGAAATTAACTGGTCTTTTGAATCTAAACGATCTATTGATAGCTACTAACATAAAAATCTACACACACCTTTATCAGTTTCTAAGCAACGCTAAAAATTTGCATGAACCTCATATGCACGCAGTTTCTTATTTACATCATCAATGATATATTATTCTAATATTCATCATCAACTGTATATCATAATGATTTGTAACAGTATCCATATATTTTGATGACTGAATAGTGTAAACATTAAGGTTAATACTTCAAAAAAATATATACACTTTCCACAATTTTATTTTCAAAAACACTACCGGTTTCATTGATCATCATTCCACTGAGACTTGAAAATGACTTGAAGGTCGAAACCGGTCGTGTATGTGAAAATAAAATTGTAAAAAGTATAAAATATATTTTACTTCATCTTCATCGAAAATGAATTTCCATAAAAGAAATAAACCATCAATATTACTCATTGGTTCGTTTTCGTTGGACCGTACAGTATGCCTGTTTAAACAATACTAAAATACAACATTTATTCCTAAACATATACAATATAGGGTGTCTTAAACTGATTTAGTCAGGCTCTAGTTTGTAAAAATTTTGAGAGTTTTAATTGCAACGAAAACAACATTGTTCATGGATGAGGATACTTTAATATGAAAGCAACATTTTTTTGTGAACGATTCGACCCAAATCCTAAAATTGAAGATTCTGTGTATCGAAAAGCGGTAAATGAAAGAATTAACATTCCTAACAAGTGAGCCGTGTAGAATTGGGTATATTTCAAAGATAAACGAAAAGAGTAATAATGTTTGAATATTCTAGAATTTTAAAGATGATGTATGTTGATAAATGTTTAAACAGTAGACCTTCAGCAACTACACATGTTTCAAATCTTAACACAGGTAGCTTTTTTCTTTTGTAGCGTTATTCTGCGACAGGCATTTCAAACTTTTTTCTTCAGATCTCCTACATCGTGTGGTCGTCTTAGATACTCCATATCTTTTGAGGTTTCCCATAAGAAAAATTTCAAAGGGGCATTTGCGATGATATTGGTATCAAACTTGTCTTGGAGGAATTCATTATAAATGCATTGTCTGCTGGAAATTGTGAAAATTCCGTCAAAATAACTTCATAGAAGTAGGGCCAATTATCTTTCTATTAAATAATCCATACCGAACATTGACATTCCAAATGCGTTATAATTTAGTTTCTATAACCCAATGTGGATTAACTGGAGACTATTAATTGGAATTATGCCTATCAATAAAACCATTATTGTGGAACTTGGCTTTATCACCCCACACTATTTCTGTTGTAAGGCTGGATCATTTTCAAAGTCAACTAATACCCTTGAAATAAATTGATAGCGTCTGTCAAAATCACCTGGATAAAGCTCCTGTACCGTTAAATACGTTCAATGTAACTTTTTGTTATACCGAGTACTTCAGATCGACACAAGAGGGTTAAAGTGAACACACCTTAAATAAAATTCTATATTTTCTTCGGTTCCTACTAATTTTCTGAATTTATTGCAATTTTCAATTGGGAAATGTGCTTCTCGTAGAACGCATTTTTGGTTCGCTAATGTATTTTTATTTAGCGTTTGACGGTCGAAAAAACGAATATGATATAAATGCTTATTTTTTTAAGCACTCGCCGTGAATGAGAAATATGTTAACAATTTTTCTACCTCAAACAAAAACATCGAATATAATAAATAAACACCTATCTCATTTAGCTCAGTTTGAGAGGTGCAAAAATTTTTTGTTTTTTCATGGCTAGCTAATTCGATGGAAACATAAAATGTTGATTTTTTCATCCACCCTACGATACGAAATGAGCGCACAAAATCGAAAATTCAAATTTATTCAGAAGAAGCTTCGATATGTTGTAGGATTATTTTTCCAGTTATCCACCAGCAGTGAGGATTGCTTGGAACAATCGAAATGAAAATGGTACTCATAGAAATTGTAATGAAACTGATAATGAGAACCGTAGAACTTTTGGAAAAAATCCCTCAAAACCTGTTAATACAAGATATTTCCACCCCTGGCGATAATTACTGTTTGAAATCTACGATACACACTGAAAATCAATGACCTTATAGCATTCGGATCAATTTCGTTTCACATTGCGATAAGTCTTTTCCGAACCTCATTCACGGTAGTTGGTTGATTTTGCTGTTTTTTCGATCTTTCATTGAGAGTGTCCCAGACATGTTCGATGAGATGAGGATCTGGACTTTGTACTGGCCATTCCATTGAAGTAATTTTCTGATATTAAAGGTAGTTCCTAACTATATAAGCTTGGTTTTCACCCATGTTTGCCGTAAACGGTACAACTTACCTCTAGCATTCCGGATTCCATTATTTACGAGGAGCAGATCAGTTTGGTCGTTTAAAGAAATTCCTCCCTACATCATTATTGAACCACCACCAAAAGTGCCTAGCTGTAGGACGCCGTTGTCTCAACGAAGAAATTCTTAAATAACAGTCATTCTGGAAACAGTTGTATGGGACACGCTACGCCTTTTGCCTACCATCTAACACCACTGCTTCAGCACATTTTGACTGGGTCAAATGTTGTGATGATTAGTTGTATCATTACCGGAAATTAAGATTTACAAAAAGAACGAACGTTACCCGCAAAAATCGATCAACAACTGCTGTTATCAATATGTGGTGGTTTCTTGCAAAATCTCAATTTATTTCTTCCATTTTATGTGCGCCGAGAAAAACATCGAATTTGTCCGGACATATTCGGAAAGAAATATGTGGGTAGAAACATTTTCAAACTTTTTCTTAAATAGCTTCATATGTCGTATCACGTTGGAAAGATAAATGTAATGGACTCTATTTCTTTTAAAATTATATAACCACTTCTTCTCATAATGCCAAATAAATCGATATATGAATTGAATGAAAACAATCGTTCCGGTGAGATTTGCCTAATCTTCTGGTTCATAAGAACCTTAATTGAATCAGGTTTATTTGATAGTCAGATGAAAAAATGATAATGGTGTAAGATCCGGTGATTTGGACGGCTACTCAATTGGCCCTCTTCTTGAAATCCACTTGGTGGGAAAATTATCCTCTAGGCATCAGCGCATATTTACGGTATAGTGAGGAGGCGCTCAGAATCTTGCTGAAACCAGATTCCCTAGCCGGACAAGTCTGATTCTGTCTTACGCTGCCCAGTCACGAATTTTGGACCTTCTGAACATATTGCTGGTTGTAAAGATACCTGTTTGTTCTGCTTGTTGTCCTTGGGTGTTGTCCTTTTCCCGACTTCTGTGTCAAAGTTGTAGATACTCCGGTTAGGTTAGGTTTGCAGATTATTCGGTTACAGTATTTAAAAAACGTCTTTATTCTCAGCTCTCGGTTGTCTTATCCTTTCAACATGATCTGTCCGAGTCAGTGGTGGATCTAAGGTCCAGAGCTGTCTAGGCAATTACTTTATCGTTGCCCCTGTTCCAGTCATAAATGGCCATCATAATACTATAAATTTTTACTAGTTATTTTGGCAATTACGATGACGTATCTTCAAACCCTAGACTTTAGTTGATCAGGGCCCTTGTACTTTCGCTAATGAGTGAATGAAATATGACGTGATAACTGTGGAGAAATCAAGAGGGACGACAGAACGACCATCGAAATTCATGATTTCTCTTTGCTCTGGGAAATAGGCTTTACTGTATATGTGTGTTGAAAGATGATGGTATGTTATGAATATATCACTAGAGGACGTTCCGCGATTTTATCCGCGTAGACCCCGTTCCCGTGGTGCATTGAATCTGTTACAGAAATAATTCATGCGGAAATGGATCCCTACATCCCTCATTCCATGAAAAGAATAACACAAAAGCCATCGTTCAACAAAGACTGCGAAAGAACCTCTGCAATCAAGAGCAGAGCTTACAAGTCATGGAAGATAAATCCAACAGAGGAAACAAGAACAACCTTCGTTAGAGATCGGAACGTATGCAACCTGACATATGCAAGAGTGAAAGCCAATTTCAACGAAGGGGTAACTAATAAACTCTTTGAACAGGCAAGCGGGACTAGACAACTCTGGTCTATGGCGAAGACCGTCAGTGCCAATTTCTGGAAATCTGCGTTTCCGCCTCTTGTTAGAGAAGACGGAAGTATAGCATCATCTCCGAAAGAGAAAGCTGATCTGTTTGCTCTCTTGTTCTCAAAGAGTTCTGTGCTAGATTCATCTAACGCAATACCACCGAACATTCCACCTACAAATTCTTCCATGGCAGAAGTCAAGTTCAGAAAGAAAGAAGTCCCTATCCCAAAACTACCACCCTGTTCCCATCATGTCCAAAGTAATAGAGAGAGCCATAAATGATGAATTCATAAAATATCTTGAGTTGCAGGGAATTATAAACGACCGTCAGTATGGTTTTCGCAGGCAAAGATAGACAGGAAATCTGCTCCCCTGCGTGACTTATGTTTGTACATCAATGATGGGAAAGCATGGGGAGTCTAGAGCAATAGCCCTCGGCATCTCTAAAGCCTTCAATAGGGTTTGGCATGCAGCCTTGTTGAATAAACTTGCTGCATATGGGCTTCCCGAAAAATTGCGGTGTTGGATAAATAGCTTTCTTTCAAATATATCAATTCAAGTTGTGGTCGAAAGTATAACATCTGATTGTTTCCAGTTGAAAGTAGGAGTACCTCAGGGATCCATTCTTTCGCCAACCTTGTTTCTGTTGCAGGTAAACGATCTTCTGTCATCTACAGAGAAAAAGATCTTCGGTTTTGCAGACGATTGTACCCTAGTTTCGTGTTTCAGTAGTCTGCGTCCGATTACAGCTGCGTCAGAGATGTCTATAAATTGATAACTTAAACTCTTACTTACTGATATCTGAGTGGGGTCAGTTGCACCTGGTGAGCTCCAACGCAGGCAGCAACTACGTTTTCTATAAAGGTCCCCGCTGGAGAACCTCCTCTAATGATGTAAGGCCAACAAATTGCATCCAAAGATTCGATGCATATTCTAGGAATAACGCTCAACTCCGCGTTTTGCTGGCATGAACATGTATCAGCAATAGCTGAGTCGATATCAGCTAAACTTAGTTTTCTTCTCAGAGCCAAGCGATACTTCACGTCATCTCAACGATTGCTTCTATATAAAGCGCAGGTTCGATCAGCTTTGGGATATTGTTCCTATGTATGGGGATCTGCGCCCAAACATTCGTTGCGGATGTTGGATAGTGTGCAAAAACGGGCTGTACGCCTCATCGGCCACCCGGAGATCACCCACGATCTCCAACCGCTAGCTCTCAGAAGACAAGTTGCTGACCTTTCTCTGTTTTACAGATACTTACCACGAAAGATGCTCTAAGGAGCTGAAAGATCTGGTTCCGGGAAAACTCATGTTTTACCGCAACACTAGGCTGGCAAGGAGTTCTCATCATATGGCGGTATATTTAACGACCCCTTGAACCCCACTCTGTAAGAATTCCTCCGTTTACAGGGCCGGTGAGCAGTGGAACTTTTGAGTTCATTCGTTATAAACAAACAATCGAATAGTGGTAGAGCACAGCTGAACTGCAACTGGCCGGCCCGATTGGGGAAGTACCACATCCTTGCAGAAGACTGGCGTGAAACAACGGGGTGAATAGCCTTGTTGTGTTTAGTCAAGTGAGTAAGGGTTCCGTTGGCCTAGCTCTGCAACACTCGCAAGTCAATAGCGTCAATTTACTTTTGACTTGTGTAAGTGTACGCTGTACCATAAGGACTTCAGCGCGTGTTCTTTATTATCGCCGAGTATGGCAATGGCGACTGACTTGCGACGAAGGTCTCTTGTCAGTCGCTGATGCAACGTGGGCTCCTCTCATGCTGACCATTAGGCAGAGTGGGGCCAGTATACTTGGCCACAAAAAAAACAATCAAAATCTTGCCTTTTTATAAAATAAGTGTAGATGTAGATAAAGATTATGTAAAAGCTTGAATAATTTATCAATATTTAATTATTCAAAAAAATAAGTTTTGAATTATTTATTGAAAAAATTATAATTAAGTAGTGAAAGAATAACAAACAAAATTTTAAAAAATAAAAATTTCTTCGTCTACATTTTTGTTTCGCGAAATTGTCAATAACATCGTTGTAGTTTAAAGACAGCAACAAGGTAGATTCAATGTTTAGTATTGCTAACGAATTTAATCTCTTATCTGTCATGGTTGAGCGAAGATAGTTTTCCACTCTCGTTAGGCAGGAAAAACTCCGCTCCCCACTGCAATTACTGACTACCATCGATACGCACATTCTTAAGGCTATGTCAATGTTGGGGTAAGTTGTCTCAAGCTCTTTATTTCTCAGAACCTGTAATACCGCAATCGTTGTTCGGGCAGTTCTCCGTATCGAGCTATCGTTGTTAAATTTGAACGTAGATGGATACATTCGTCAACAAAGCATTTTTCTAAATCATTAAAATACATTGTTACCAACGTACTTGCTCTATTTTGAACTTCCACGATGTTTGAATTTGTCAAATTGCATAAAAATCAAATTTTTTGCAAAAATTATTGTACGCTTTTTGTCTTCATCATACGGACTCACGAGAATTAATTGGTCAATGTGGAAAACATCTGGTATTGAATCCACTATCATTGAGTGATATTTTGAAATCTTGATTTCATCTTTTATTTGTGTTGAAATTTTATTTGGCATCAACTCAATAAATTAGTCACATATTGTAGAACTCACGTAATTGGTACATTCCTTTGCCTTGCCGCCATATTGAGCAATATGTTTACTTAAAAAAAGATCAAACACCGCTATGAGTTCCAGCGTCATTAAATAATTTCAGTTAAGTTCAGACCCAAGTTTTACTTCATGTCCCCTAAATGATAATCCACGCGATGCTAAAGACTTTAAAGTCGCAACCACTCGCCAACAAGTTAGCTCTTCTTGAAATTGAGCGACGATATCAGAATCGACGACAAACGTTGCAAAGCTAAAACACATGTTTTATGTTCACAAGAGTTTTCCTGGCTTTCTAATATAATCGACGCGTTCTTCCAATAATTGAAACCTACATCTTGTTGTCCAAAGCTAGTTTCACCACCGGATAATAAACAAGGTTCACAAAAAACTTTTCCTGTGCTTGGAGAGTAAGTAAGCCATTTCTTGAACGTTCTTCTCTATGTAACAATTTCTGTTCAAAGATTGTTTTTGTCAAAAAACGCGAGACTTTATCTTCATATATTCTCTTACTCAATGAAAAATCTACGTTTATATTTTGATTGAAACCATTTGGTGGAATATATTCTTGTGCTTCGTTATTGATACTCCACTTGGCTGGATCACAATCCACGATAATTATTGTATTTTGTGACTGGTGCACAACATCTACTGCTGATAAAGTAGACGGCGTGGGCACGAATAAATCTTGTAGCTGTAAAGCTGTATAGCAGGAGTTCCCTACGCCCCTTGGGGGGCGTAGTGGAATACCGCCTTAGTTGGTACGCATTGTGTTATTCATCGGGAAGCTTTGGCTTCGAAAACTTTGCCACAGAATTTATGCCAGATTTTGAGCTCTGCCATGAAGATCGTTAACTACATCAAAAGTAGTGCATTGAACAGTCGGTTATTCACTTTACTTTGCGAGGATCTCGATTCTGATCACAAGGTCCTCCTATTCCACACCGAAGTGCGCTGGTTGTCAAAAGGCAACATGCTAGCTCGCCTTTATGAATAAAGAGAAAAGGTCATCCTCTTTCTTGAATTTATATTTGAATTATAATTTTATGCAACTATCCAAAGATGAAAAATTTCAGTGGCAGCTGGCCTATTTAGCTGATATTTTTGAGGCCCTGAATCAGCTAAACTTGAAACTTCAAGGCAGAAATGGCAATTTGATTAGTAACTATGATCATTTTCAAGGTTTCATATTAAAGCTTCAACTTTGGAAAAATAAGGTATCTGCTGAAAACACAAATCCTTTTTCACGGCTATCCGAAGCGATTAATGATCAAAAACTGGATAATGATTTGAAATAGAAACTCATCTACAAACATTGGAAAACGTATTTCACCTGTACTATCGAGATGTTAATTTCGAGTCACCAATATGGCGTTTGACCAGAAACCCATTTGTTGTCGACGTCTCAGATTTGCCTGAAGATGTTCAGGAAGAATTTCTAGAAATGAAGACTGACTCGACCATGAAAGATGACTTCCAACTCTTGACATTAGAAAAATTTTGGGACAAACGATTTCTTGTTAATCACAAAATTGCTTCACTTGCTTTGAGAATAATTATTCCATTTTCGACCACATGTTTATGTGAGACAGGTTTTTCAGCTTTGGTTTTAATAAAAACTAAACAGCGAAATCGTCTTGCCGTCGATAGCGATTTAACCATTGCTCTAGCAAAGACTGAACCCAGAATCGACATACTGCTACAGAACATGCAAGTTCAAGTATCTCATTAGTATTTAATAATAAAAATAAAAATAACATATTTACCTAAATGTGAAAGTAATTAATGGTTTTCAAGTGTATATACATATATCTTCTCTTATTAGATCCTTAAAACATAAATATTTACAAATATCTGTATGGAACTCTTTGTTTTTAATTTTAATTCAAATAAATAATATAGTTGTAAAAAAAATTGTGTGTTTTTAATGTTTTTAAACTTAAGGGGGCATGAGAATATTATTTTTGAATTGGGGAGGCTCAGTGAAATAAAGGTTGGGAAACCCTGCTGTATAGAATGATGAAATGAGGATAGGAACAAATTTCGATTATTCACCAATTCATATTCCAGGAATCGAACATGATGGTGCTCTGAACGTTTCGCTAGTTTTTACACTCCGACACATTAAAATTATTTCGAGAAAAAATGTTTCATGCCATTTTGAAAGCCACAAAAATCATCGTTTTAAAAATTATTTGCCACCATTTGCCAAGTTTTGTAATGATGTTCCTTTGTTGAAGGGGAGCAATAAAAATGGCGAAGGTTTACTGGTTAAAAAAGATCTATTTATTTTTGCTCAATTGACGACCAGCGCAATCTTTCATATCGAATCGGTTAATATGCTGAATAGTGTTTCCAAATCATTTTTTTTATACTAAGTACGAGTAGATATGTCGTAAATATCGAAATTTTCTTTTTTTCACGAAACTCTGTGTTTCTTGAGAACCAAAAAACTTCCTTTCAGGTCTTATGGGTTTATCTTTTATCCATGTTCGTATTTTATTGATTCTTATTGAAATCTTGATAAGGCACTATCTGTATGTTCAAGAAATCAATATAAAACCAACTTACTATTTATAAGCAACAAAAATTGAAGAAGAAAGGTTTGTTTTTATCTCTACTCATTCTTTCAGCGACTTAAATAAGATAATCAGTTGGCCGAATTATAATAGCTGCCATATATTTAAAGATGTGCCATGTAATCTCTAAAGACCTCCTGCAAGCTGTCACTTCCAACTTTACGCACAGGGTCAGCGTAAATTTCCGCAGTAATCTGTTATCTACCCTTTTGAGGGTCATGCCCTGATGAACACGCACAGCCTAAAATATTAAACGTGCATATCAGCTTATGTATATATTCCATAAATAAAAAATATTTTTTCTTCATGGATAGCCCAAACAATTTCTTCCGGCAATAAAAAGTTATGGATATTGTTTTACTTGTCATAGAAAGTGCAATTCCATTTTCTTTGATGTTACGATTTAACATCCATGGTATCAGTAAAACAAATCATGCGCTCATTTCAATTTGAGTTAAGCACCTCTTCCATAACCTTATCACAAATTGTTATCAAAGTTGTTGCTGTATATGCCGAGTGGTCCAATGTCTATAGCGGAAAATTTAGAGACCAATAGAGGATCGAAGAATAATATGAGTTGCTTCATAACTTATATTCGAAAAATGCTTCGTTAAGGAAATTAGGTGGAAGTTCAAGTTTTGTAATAAAATCAAATTTATTAATTGTTGCCAAACTATTGCAGATGTTTGAATGAAATGTTGTAGGCGTTAACTGCCATCTAGGAAGTATGTTTTGCAATGACAATATTATTTTTAATTGTACTAGAGGTATACGTACTAACACGTAACTGGATATTTTCAAAGAAAAATTTGATTCGCTACTATTTTTCCACAACATAAAAGATGAATGGATTGTCCATTTAGTTTGAAAAAAATGAAATACTCTTTTGATTTTTATGTACGACTCAGTATTTGCGAGTGAAAAAAACTAAAAGAATTTATATGTTTATTTAAAATTTTTTCGTCGAATTTCTTGAGGTATTTTGTGTGCCCAACCATGGATATTTTAGTAATTCGTTACTTCACGTCTAGTTAAAGAGAACTCATCTGTCCAAAGAATTTTGTTCAAAAATTAGAATTTTCTTCCGTACTGTTCACTGGCAGAAATCTCATTCTCATTTCAGCATTTCAGGTATGAATCTATATATATATATATATATATATATATATATATATATATATATATATATATATATATATATATATATATATATATATATATATATATATATAGTCCTTTGAACTCCTATAAGGAGCATAGGGCCTCTAGAAAGGTCTTCCATCTGGATCTATTTCTGGCAATTCCTTTCACTTGGTTCCAGGTCTTGCCAGTTGGTAATATTTTGTCGAGAATTGTTCTCCTCCATGTGTTTCAGGGCCTTCCTTGTTGTCTTGTTCCTGCGGGTTCCATTCCAGCACTTGCCGGGTGGTGTTCGTGGTTTCCTTCGCAAGATATGGCCGATCCATTTCCATTTTCGCAGTTTTATCTCTTGGCTAGTTTTGCTCTGATGGGTGATGTTGTAAAGCTCTTCATTGGTTATCCGTTCAGGCCAGTAGATGTGTAGGATTTTACGGAGGCATTTGTTCACACAGACCTGGAGGCTCTGCTCGATTGTTCTTGTTTGCTTCCAGGTCTCGCACCCATATAAGAGTACCGACTTGATATTCGAGTTGAAGATGCGCAATTTTGTTGCGTTGGTAATGGCGTTTGATCTCCACACATTGCGAAGCATTGCGAAAGCCTGGTTGGCCTTGGCTATTCTGTTTTTGACGTCTGCCTCTGACCCTCCTTCTGTCGTTATGAGGCTGCCCAGGTAACAAAAAGTCTCCACATTTTCTATGGGGATAGCATCTATCATAAAAGGCTGTGAGTTTGCAGTGCCTATACGCATTGACTTTGTTTTGCCAACGTTTATTTGAAGACCTGTGCGTTTGGCTATGCTGTTCAAACGGTCCAGTTTGTTCTGCATATCTTGATGGGTGTTAGATAGTAGGCAGATATCATCCGCATAGTCGAGATCTTCAAGTCTTTCGGTCAAACCCCAGGTGATTCCTCTTCTTTCATTGTTAACTTCCTTCATTATCCAGTCAATAACTATGTTGAAAAGTATGGGCGATAATAGACATCCTTGCTTAACCCCCGCCTTTACTGCGATCTTATCTGAGATTTTTCCCCTATGGAGGACCCGACATGTAGAATGTACGTAGAGCCCCTTTAGCATGTCAATGATTTTTTTGGGGAAACCCACAATTTCCGAAATGTTAAACAGAGCCGCCTGGCTGAGGCTATCAAAAGCACGTCTGAAGTAAATGAAGATGATATACAATTTGCAGTTAAATTCCGAGGATTGCTCTATTATTATTCGTAGCGTGTTAATGTGGTCTACGCAGGATCGGTGGGCTCTAAAACCGGCCTGCTCTGGCCTCAATCGGGTTTCCATTTGTTCTTTGATCCTCTGGAGAAGGATGTAGGAGAGGATTTTATTTATGTTGTTAAGAAGCGTTATACCTCTCCAGTTGATGCACTCTGCTAGATTTCCCTTCTTGGGTACCTTTATTATGAGGCCTTCTTTCCAGGTGACAAGAACAGTTTCTGAGTTCCAGACATCTTTCATAATCGGTTGTAGTAATTGCGCTACGCCTTGTGCATCCGCCTTCAGGATTTCGCTTGGTATGTCGTCTGGGCCAGGGGATTTGTGGTTCTTTAAATGTCTGATTGCCGCTTCGATTTCCTGGGTTTTTGGCTCGCTGGTGTCTATGCGTAGGGGTCTAGTCGGCGTGTTATTTGGCAGGTTGTTTATGCCTTCGGCAGATTCAAGGAGGCAGGTAAAATATTCTTTCCATCTACTTAGCTGTTGTTCTGCCGTGGTAAGCAGATATCCGTTACGGTTCTTAATCGGATGATTGTTGTTTGGCTTTTTACCGCTCAGTTTCCTAGTAATGGCATATACTTCAATGATGTTTTTTGTTTCAGCCGCTTTTTCTGCTTGTTCTGTCAAGGTCATCACTCATACTCTCTTATCTCTTCTAGCGCTGACCTTCACCTGCCTGTTAAGTGCTGAGTATTCTTCAGTTAAGGCCCTTTTTCTATCGCGGGTCCGCGCTATGTTCAGTCTGTTCTTGACCTCTTTTCTTTTGTCGATGAGCTGCCATGTATTCTCTGATATCCATTCTTTCTGTCCATATTTCTTTGCTCCAAGCTCTTCCTCCGTACTCTGCAACATCAGCTTCCCAATAATTTCCCACGAATGCGGCAGAGTTTCTTGGCTGAGTTTTTCCGCTACTTTTGCTTTGTAGCTAGTGAGATGCGAAGGGTCTTTCAATTTCTCTATATTGAGCTTTGTTCTTCTAGCCGATTTAGTTGACAGTTTTTGTCGGGCAATTTTCAGGCGTAAGGTCGTTACCAAGAGATGATGGTCGGTTGCGGCGTCGGACCCTCTGAAGCTCCTAACATCCAGCAGACTTCTTCGCCAGGGTCTTGTTATCATGATATGGTCAATTTGGTTTTTGGTTTTGTGATCAGGGGATATCCAAGTTATTTTGTGAATCGTTTTATGGAGGAAGAGTGTGCCGCCTCTAACAAAGTTGTTCTCTTGGCAGAAGTCTATAAGAAGTTGACCATTTTCGTTTTTCACTCCTACACCTTGCTTTCCCATAGTTGACTCAGAGCCTTCGTTGTTAGTGCCCACTTTTGCGTTTAGGTCGCCCATGATGAGTTTGATGTCGCCGTTGGGTATTTGATTGAAGGTGGCATACAGACTTTCATAAAAAGCTTCTTTCTCAGATACGTTCGATGGCTCTGTTGGTGCATAGCATTGAACTATTGTAAGATTTCGGGCCTTTGTTCTGAAGCGTGCTACAATTATTCGGTCTGATATGGGCCTCCAGTCCATTAAGCTATTTTTGGCCTCTCTTGTGAGTAGCATTCCAACTCCATTTTGGCGACTTTCTTGTTCTTCTTTACCTGAGTACAATAGCACGTTCCCGTGTGTGGTGATGTGCTCACCTTGGTTTGGCCATCGAACTTCGCTTAACCCCAATATTTTTATTTTGTATGACTGCATCTTTCTTTCCACCTGGGCGAGCCTACTAGCCTCTGATAGTGTTTTTATATTCCATGTTCCTATTCTATTCCTGTGTTTAAAGCCAAAAGTCGTCGTTATAAGATCCATCCGTTTCTTCCTTCTATTGGTTTCAGTAATCAGTTGATTTCGGAGTAACAGGTGATTGGCCTATTGCCTCCTAGTCTGATGCTGGGGCTGCCAGCTTTTGCATTTAGTCCGGAAGGTACGCTACGGTATTTAGTCGTGCTGATGTTAAGGTTATACCGCCTTTGCTCGGTCGCCAGAGCCTCGTTGGTTGTCAAGCAGGGTGTACCGGGCGTCGTAAGGCGCCATTCGTGCAGGTGAGGTTGACAATTGGATTGATTCGGATGTTATACAATCACTTACACCCCCATGAATCCTTAGTTATTCCTTAATACTTTTATTTGGATAGTGTCTTCGATATTCACAAATTTTATATTTGTTTTTAATACAAAGAATGAGGTGAAAAATTAAAATACGGATCTTTGGAAAGCAGTTGAACAAATTTATTTGTCACAATTGACAAAAGCAAAGAAAGTGTAAAATTTATTAAGATCTCTAGTAATGATCGTTATTGTTGTTATTAGCAATAATTGCTAATGTTATCGTTATTATTAGTTATTATTAGTATTCTAAGTGTTATGGATTTTCTGGTGGAAATGCGGAAGTTGTAGATCGAGAATATCGAAGAAGCTATCCAACTAGAATAATTCTAGATGCACGTGTCTTCATTGGAATTTTCGTAACTTTGATCTACGTGTCAATAATGAGCAACACAGAAACCGTCGAAATTACATTTACAATCGTAATCTCGTACTTTCCATAATAATCCGAGGCTCAGCTCTCGAAAGGCAGCTCAGCAATTACAAATATCTTAGTCTTACATATCAAGAACATTACGAGACGATCACATGCACACATATCACCTACAGCTCGTTCAGGATATACATTCTGGAGTTGCTGAAGAAGGAATGAGATTTTCAAGTGGCCTTTAAATTCGACAAAAGAAAATTCTCTTTCACTAGACGTGGAGTAACGAATTACCATAATATCCATGTTTGTGCACAAAAAAATCCTCGGGAAATTTGACCAAGATTATTTAAGAATAAATTTCCGGTAAATGTTAGATTAGGAGTTTTTGATAACAACACACATTATCTACCCCCAAGATTAACTTCAGAATTATTTCTCGAGATTCTTACGAATAACTTTCTGGACTACATCGAAGATTTACCTATTGATTTAATATATGAAAGTTGGATACAAATGGATAGAGCCCCCCGTACTTTGGAGTAGCTGTGAGGGAATGGTTGAATATTAATTATCCCCAACGTTGGATTGGTCGACTAGGGAGAAATAATATACATCGTGACGTAATTAAAGACATTGGACCACTGACTCGGCCACCTAGATAATCGGATCTTTGTTTGTTTGTTATTCCTTTAACGTGCTCTATTTCCGCCTTTCGGCCAAAGATACGCCGGGGAATTTTGTCACCTCACTAACCCGGGAATTTTTCCGAACCCCTCTCGTGTCGAATGAAGGGATCTTTAATGTCCAACACATCTCTGTTAGACAGGACCGACGGCTTTACATCTCCTCCGAAAGATGGATACTCAAGCGATTTCCAGAATCCGAAAAATCGCACCGACTTTGTGGGGATTGAACCCAGGTAACTCTGCGCAGGAGACGAGCATCATATCCCATACGCCACCGAGCCGGCCTAATCGGATCGACAGGACTTCTATGTTTCGGGAAATATAAAAGAAAAAATTTACGTTACTGCAGAGATGACTCAGTTTTATTAAGGATTCAGCAATTCTGCAATGAAAGGCGTCAAAATCCGAATGAAAAATCTGCTGCAATAAATTCATTGATTAGGCGCTGTCGCAAATGTATCGGGATGGAAGGGCTACATTTCGAGCAATTTCTCAAAAATTTTTATTCATTCAATTCTGTTGTTGAACGCCATTAATTCTGTTGTCCTTGTAGTTAAATTAACATAAAAATGATTTCAATTATAATTTCAATCTTTTACTTGCAAATGGTGAGTAGTTAATCGAGTGCTTTTTTTCTTCCAAATTGAATGGAGAATATAAAACTTAATTTAATTTTTTGAAAAAACAGTAGTGTACCAATTTTGTCTTTAATAATATCAGAGTTCAATTTAGTACGGACACCACTGTTAAAATTGAAAATTCTATATAAATCGCAAAACACTTCCTGGACGGCAAACAATGCCAACAGTATTTCATGCAAATATCTGCAGTCGTTCGGCCGCAATTAATAAATTTGATTCCTTTACCCTGTATTTCTCTAATGAGGATTTTTCGAAAACAGTTTATACATTTTTATGTTCAAAATTCATCTCTTGGAATGATAAGTACAATTTTGTATATCAAAGGAGACAAATTTGAAATTGAAATTATTAACCCATTAGTGCATGTGGAAAAAATTTTTGATTTGATTATAATTTTTCTTGAAATGGATATAATTTTACTGTTGAAACTTGGTTCTGTCGCTATTTTTAAATTTAATCTCTCAGTTTAGAAAAAAGGTGACTATATGCATTAGAGCATATTTGGTTCGAAAATTCATTTATTTTTTCTACGAATGAAATATTGAAGATATTAACACATTTGAATAAACTAAATACGATAAAATTAACATCATATTTTTTGGCTTTATTTCTCATGAAAATCGCAAAAAAAACAGTTTTTAGGGTGTAAGCCAATATTGCACTTATCACATATTAACTTCGAATTCTTACACACATTTTACATTTTCTGTCACTTTCAGAGTATTTGACCAAATGCCCCACATTACCGAATCTAACATAGTTATTGTTGACAAACTGTCGGCAGTTTCTGACTGATCTGGTCCCATATTTCTCCAGGAAGCTCACGGCTATGCGACGTCTGAATGTTAGAAGATTTGCACAGTTCGGATCTTCAGGTCTCAGTTTCTTCATCAAAATCCAGCCATTTACTACACTCACATCGAACAAATACTGAAAAATGGGCCAGTAACATTTTCTTTGCTGCATTCTCGATTTACCATCTTATCAGGCCCTCCTATATATTTATTGTAATTTGATAACACTTATGGTTGGGTTTGGATTTGGCTTCTTTGCACCAACGTCTAGCGGTCATTGCGATTGATCTTCGAAGCTGGCGGCCATCATTACCACCTTCTTGTCTTTCCATTGAGCCATCAGAATTTTGTCGTTTGATAAAAACTGAAAAGATCCTCTTCTTTCTCTATTCCATACTATTATCTGGAAAAGAACATCCTTTTAAACGTATAGTACCAGTAGCACAAAAATTGCGGTCCGCTAGATGGGACATTAGATCAATACCAGTAAAGTAGTTATCGAAAAAAAGTTCATAACCCTTAATTCCTTCCAGTCCTGCTAATCGAATTAGAGATAAAACAACATCGCCACCCAAACCCAATTGTTTTTCATTATCAGATTTACCAGTACATATTTCGAATGCTGACATATATCCCCCACTTTGACAAAGAGCCCAATATTTACACCCAAACCTGATTGGATTTCCTTTGATATATTGCTTCACATAATGCTTTCCATAGTATGGTGTCATGCTATCGTCAATCGATAGATGCTCATCTATACTGCCGTTCTCTCGAAAATTTTGATTCAATCCGTCAATAAGTGGTCTGAATTTGTGAAGTTTGTCTGTCGAAACATTGTTGTTATTATTGAAGTGAAGATGACGTAAGAGAAGCTCAAAACGGTTGAGTCTCATCGAGTCCCGAAGTATTGAAGGGGTATCATTAGTGGCTTTCCAATACATGCGTTGGCATATCAACTGAGCAATAAACCTCCAAAGATTATATACAGTTCATCCATAGAAGAATTTAAAGAAATGTTTTTTGTAACCCATACAAATTAGTCTGGTGAACGATATTTTCCATGATCGCCTCCGTGAAAAAAAGTTTGAGGAAATCGGCTGGAGATTCTGCCGACTGTACATCACGAGATGGAGGCACATGATCACAAGTGGTGTTCATACAATATTTGGGTGTATCCCCTGTCCACTTATGAATTTTTCTTCTTTTTCTTTGAACAGTTTTACATTTCTTCTTCCTGGAAAGCTGTTGTATAATAGAAAGTGGTATATTTTCTTCATCATCACTCTCCAAAAAATGGGAAAATGTGGTGGCTTGAGGTTGAAGTCCACTTGTTCTAGCAGAAAGTTGTTCATGAGTTTCCTCATCTTCACTATTCTCGAAAGAAATTTCGCATCCTTGACCCAGAATACCTCTGAGTAGGTGGTTTATATCGCCAGATTTTTGGTCTGAAACATCGCTGTCTTCTTCAGATTCTGCTGTATTTTGATTGGGAGGTTCAATATATATTTTCGTACTAGTTTCATAGAAACTAGGACCTCTACGATGTCCAAAAGTTGATGCAGAGATAATCTGAAATGGAAACAGAAATTACTTCTGTGCATATAGTCCTTTTAAGCAGATGACCGAGAAAAACTTGCATTATAAAAAAACTTGGTAAGAAAATGTGAGAATAACATCGAAGTTATGAACAAGAGACCATAAGGCGTCGGAGTTTTTCAATAAAGTTCCAAAAGTAATTTTGTTGAATAGTAATTGAATATTACTTACCCGCCATGTTTAGTAGAATATAAACTGGGATTCATGGTCGTCAATGAATTCAACACTATCGTATTTTACGTCGTGCCAAAGACATAAATGCTTCTGGGAAAGGTCTAATGAGAAGATGCACCTGTTGCCTGGTCCCCACCACTCTATGGATATTTACGACATGCGTTTATATTGTGATCCTTTTAAAAGGACTGTATGCACTAATGAGTTAAGTGTTGAAAGTTTATCTCGAAACATATATAGATCGCTGGATAGACCGACGTGAAACCCAATTTTGGCCAGCCCGTTCGCCTGATCTGAGTCTAATAGACTTTTCTACTTGCAGATATTTGAAAATATTGGTTTAAAGGACTTCTGTACAAGACGAGAAGAAACCGCATTATCATTTCGTGTGGGGTCAAGAACTCCTGGGATCTTCAATCGGAGTGTCGACGTCTATATTCCTGTATAATGGCTGAAGAAGACCATTTTCAGCACGTACAATGATCGCTTCCTTTACATTATGATTTCATCAAACATAAAATTGATCAATATATATATATATATATATATATATATATATATATATATATATATATATATATATATATATATATAAAAGAGGTTTAACCCCGACGAGTTGCCCATATATCTGCTCATGCAATCAAACTGTTTTCATCAAAAAATATAAATCCTCCACCCGGTAATTAATACCACTGCCAGGCAATCATTATAATCAAAATATATCCTGGAATGATTATATATTAGGATAGCGTTAAATGTACCAATCTACCAGAATATATACAAACTATAGCATCATCAGCCATTGACATCAATGTATCAACGAGTAGTGCAAGAGGCTTTCTCTCCGGAAAAATCCAGTATACGAACCTTAGTCAAGTAGCACTAAACTTTATTCATTCATAGTTTTCTTTGTGTGAAGTGATAAACGATCGAATAGAATACTGCTTTGAATATAAATGATAAAAATGTCAGCTAATTATATTACATTTATATACATAAGACATAAGATTCTGAGCAGTATAAACTAAAGAGAAAACCTATGACTCTACTTTATTGTCTAACCGAACCTCACCAATATAAATCTTTTCATTTTTTAATTTCGTATCTCTCCAGAGCTTCTGGAGCTGCTCTGTATTTACAGTTTTTGATATGATTATAATGTTCTTCCACACTTTGCATCGATCATTTTCTCATCTAACCTGTTTGTGTACAACGTTTTAATCTTCCTATATCCAGACGCTTCAGATTGTAGTTACTTTATTTCAGTTTTTCCTGTCTCTTCTCTACTGCATATTGGCTCTTCTGAGAAATGATACATTTGATCATACAACATGGTGTTCACTACCACCCAAAGCTCCTTTACACACTGTAACGTCTTAATAAATCAATTCAGTTCTCTATTTAGTTTAATCTAGTAGATGTAGTGGTATCATTTATATTGACTGTATGAGAAATGGACTTCTTTATTTCAGTATTGAATATACGACTTTGCAATCACACGGCAATATCATCATATTAGGAATTTTCATTGCTTAGTAGTTCATCTCAGGATGAACAGTTCACTTAAGAATAAATGTTATGGGTTAGTATAATTATTAGTTTAAGCGAGGATTTGACTATTTTTCAGCTACAGCCGTGGCTCTTGAAAACAAGCTTGAACCTCATTAATGCAATAAAAACTCAAAATCAATAATATCTTTTTATGCAAAGTGTATTCTATCATAATTAGAGACCAAATGAAAATAAAAGGAATTTTTGTTTATTAATAATTTTCTGAGTTTCCTTATTACTATAATATTTGTACATACTGTATATCATGTAAGATAAATCTAAAATAAATTTCTTTGTGTTTATAGATGACACATAACGAGAGCTCGATGATGGCCCAGCAATGGGAGAAGTTATCGCCCCAGGAATTTCAGCAACTCCAGGATCTTGCTGCATGTGAGTTGGCTTTTTTGATCTAGAACATTCCATTGGGGATAATCTTCCGACTTTGCTGTTCGTTGTGATGGAACTGTTCCCTTTGCTCGAATTCCGAACTTCTATCCTCGTGTGCTGCAAATGAAATGAAATTGTGGTAAAAACTGTGGATCGAAAATCCTTACAGAGACAGTGAGTTATGATGTATCATTCCCTTGCTCGAAAAAGAAACATTTGATTCGAAGACTCGAAATTCATAACGAGAATACGATTGCCAACATATCGACTTTTTGGATTCTTTGTTTACTGTATATTATTGCTTCATCAAATCAGTTTCTTGGCATAGAAGTGTTTATTGCAAATATCAATATATACGGGGTTGATCCTAGATGAAAAACAACATCTAACAAAGAAAACACAAATATTTGGGAAAAAATCGTATTTATTTCCTCCTTTCAGTTCTACACTTTTTCCAGCGGTATTCAACATGTTCTATATTCCTCTGCAAGGACTGTGAACGAAGAAAATAATTCGAGATGATTAAATCTGGCAAATAGCGTACATTAGGAAGCATTTGAAACGTTAACCCATATTTAAGATTCTTGTCGGATTTATTTTATGGAAATTCATTTTAATATCAATAAAATGAAATACTTTTGTCTTTTTTCCAAAATGCTTATTTTAAATGCGCACAACCGAATTCGACAGGTTCGCCATTTTCAAGTATTTAGATCTAACTGTTATGAGAAAGAATGTGCTGATTTTACCTATTTTATATGTTGAGTTGTGGGTTGTGATTCAATTTTAGATGACTATTGAGAGTAGTGAATTTTTGGTTTCTACGAAGTTTTTTAATTTTCAAACTTTCCAACAGATTCTTCATTATCCCTTTATTTTAATTATGAAGAATTTTCAAATCATCTAATGTAATTTGAAGATTAAGTATGTGCGGATTTGTTATCAAAATGTCGACTTGTTCGTCCTAGGTAAGCTGTCGGGCATTCATTGCACTCAATTCTGTTCATTAAAGATTGATTTTATTAGTTTTTTTGTAAGGCATTGAAAAGTAACTTCCTTATGTATATGTTGTAGGTGAGATTATCATTGAGTTTAGTCATGGTTATGCTTAGGAAACTCATTGCATTGTTGGATTAAATTCCAGCGGTTAAGGTTATTTTATTCTGCATTAAATTAGAAAAATGTAAATATTGGTCTATTTAAGACATGAAATCCTCAAGAATATCATCCACATATCTGTGCCAAAAAGTAGTATGTTGTAATATCACTTTTTTTTAGCGCGCTTCCCTGGAATAGGCGAACCTGTTACACCACATGAGTGAGCGCCTGGGAAGAACAAATTGTAGGATGTTATGAAGATGTTGGACGGAAGCGAGTTCCACAGCTCACCGGCCCTGTAAACGAAGGAATTCTTATAGAGAGAGGTTCGTGGGGTCGTTAAATGTTCCGCCATATGATGAGAACTACTTGCCAGCTTAATGTTGCAGCAAAACATGAGTTTTTCCGGAACAAGGTTTTTCAGCTCCTTGGAGCATTTTCCGTGAAAGTATCTGTGAAACAGAGAAAGGTCAGCAACTTGTCTTCTGAGAGCCAGCGATTGGAGATCGCGGGTGATCTCGGGTTGGTCGATGAGGCGTACAGCCTGTTTTTGCAGACTATCCAACAATCGCAACGAATTGTTGGGCGCAGATCCTCATACATGGGAACAATATTCCAAAGCAGATCTAATCTGCACCTTATATAGAAGCAACAGCTGAGATGACGTGAAGTATCGCTTGGCTCTGAAAAGAAAACTAAGTGTAGCTGATGCCGACATAGCTATTGCTGATACATATTCATGCCAGCAAAACCCGGAGTTGACTGTTATTACGAGAAGGTGCATGAAATCTTTGGATGCAATTTAATGGCCTTGAATCATTAGAGGAGGTTCTCCAGCGGGGACCTTTCTAGAAAACGTAGTTGCTTGCTTCTTGTTCACGTTGAAACTCACCAGGTTCAACTGACCCTACTCAGATATCCTCTGTAATTCAGAGTTTAAGTTATTAATTTGTTGACATCTCCAATACTGAGATTCCGTAGCTGTAATCGGCCGCAGATTACTGAAAGACGAAACCAGGGTACAATCGTCTGCTAAACCGAAGATCTTGTTTTCGGTAGATGACAGATGATCGTTTATCTGCAACAGAAATAAGGTTGAATGGATCCCTGAGGTACTCCTTCTTGCAACCGGAAACCATCAGATGTTATACCGTTGACCACAACTTGTATTGATCTATTTGAAAGAAAGCTACTTATCCAACCTCGCAATTTTTTAGGAAGCTCATATGGAGCAAGTTTATTCAACAGGCTGCATGCCAAAGCCTATCGAAGGCCTAAGAGATGTCGAGGGCAATCGCTCTAGATTCCCCATTTTTTTCCATCGTTGATATACAAACATGAGTGACGTAGGCGACCAGATCTCTTGTCGGTCTTCGCCTGCGAAAACCATACTGACGGTCGTTCATAGTTCCCAGCAACTCAAGATATTTGATGAGTTCATCATTTATGACTCTCTCCATCACTTTGGACATAATGGGAAGAAGTGCAACAGGGCGGTACTTTTGGGGTAAGGACTTCTTTCCTTTTAAGGACTTCTTTCCTTTCTTTGGTATCGGTTGAATTCTAGCTATTTTCCAGCTGCTCGGAAAAGTGTGGCTTTCATAAGAAACTTGAAATAGATGGTTAAGAATGGGTGCCAGTTCGGGAGCACACTTTCTCAGGACGATTGGCGGTATTTCGTCTTGACCAACTGCCTTCTTGCAGTTCAGCTGCTCGAGAGCCCATCATACAATGCTGACTCTGAACTTCATTTCTGCCATGGAAGAATTTATCGGTGGAATGGTCGGTGGTATTGCGTTAGATGAATCTAGCACAGAATTCTTGAGAACAAGAGAGCAAAAAGATCGTCTTTCTCTTTCGGAGATGATGCTATACTTCCGTCTTTTCTAACAAGAGGCGGATAGCAGATTTGCAGAAATTGGCACTGACAGTCTTCGCCATAGACCAGAATTGTCTAGTGGCGTGGAGAAAGTGCAGGAGGGGCGTGACACCCGAGTGAAATAAATAAAAGAATTACAACAATAATTTCCTTAAATCTTTGAAATGAAGTCTTTCTAAGTTTTCAGAATTGTTTTTGTAAAAAATTAATAAAGTTGTAAACTTTATCAAAGAAGGTTACAGTTTTTAAAACAACAAAGCACACAAGAGTTCAAAGTTCTCAAAACCATCCTTCTCGACTGCAGCGGTCGAGTGCACCGATACCTCCGTTTGGCCTTAGTGTGAGTTCGAGTGTCCCCGCACCCCTTCTTCCCCCACCCCCACCGCATCAGCAGTCCAATGTCAATAACCTAGCAGTTTGTTCAGTGCTCGAGTTGTAACTAGTCCGTTCTGCCACAGTGCTTACCGTGAAATATCAGTCAGCGTGTTTGCTGTATTGTGGGTGTTCTATAATTGTTACCACGTTTGAATAGGACAAATTGTTTGTGTTGAGAGAGTTCTGTGTGAAGCTGAATCAGAGAAGATGAACACAGCAAAGAAACGCAAGTATATTGACGATTATATTCAATATGGGTTTGTTTCCTTGCTGAGAGATAATGTTGATCCCCCTCAGTGCATTATTTTCTATGAAGTATTAAGCAATGACGTTATGTGGCCTAATCGTCTTCTGACACATTTGTCAACCAAACATGCCTCTTTAAAGGACAAACCTAAAGAGTTTTTCGCTGCAAAATCTCAGAATTTAAAGCGCATGAAGTTAGATAGCACTGGATCTGCTGCTCAGTCATCTCTAAAAGTGCTTGAAGCTTCCTATGAATTATCCCTTCTTATTGCTAAGGAAAAGAAAAGTCACACTATTGCCTTATTAAACCGTGCCTTTTAAAAGCAGCCGATGTTGTCCTTGGAACTGATATTAGGCAAAAGCTATCACAAATACCACTTTCAGACAACACCTTAAAATGCCGAATTGATGATATGGTCGAGGACATTAAACACCAGGTGGTTGATGCAATAAAAAATTCCCCGTTTTTTGCTATCCAGCTTGACGAGAGTACAGACGTAGCATGTTCTTATTTAATTGTATATGTTCGTTACATTGAAAATGAACGAATGAAGGATGAACTGATGTTTTTTACTGAGCTGGTGACTACTACTAAAGCTGAAGATGTGATGAAAGCAGTATCATACTTTTTTGAGGAACACGAACTTTCTTGGCAAAAACTTGGTTGAGTATTGGTGTATGCACAGATAGTGCTCCTTCAATGCTCGGTTCTCGCTCAGGCTTTGTGTAGTAGGTCAACTAGAAGAATGCTGACGTGGTTGGAATTCATTGTTTTATTTACCGCCAAGCCTTGGCAGCAAAAACGCTTCCAAATGATCTCAATACTGTTTTAAAGCTATGGATTACAGTAGTCAGTAAGAACAGTGCATTAATTACTCGACTGTTTGAAAAACGTTGAAGTACGTAATTTTCATGTAAAATTTAACCTAGAGAAATAAATACAAATACACACGTTACTAAAAAAGTATGCCTATTAGCATGCTTAAAACTATTATGTTTTCGATATTATACTGCGTTCCAACGAAAATATAACCCCTCCTTTAACTCAACAGAGAGTGATGCTAGCTAAATATTGATTCGAAGCATATGAATTCAACCCCCTAGTTTCAGTATTCCCAACTCAAAAATCATCGAAGGGAAAGGAGTTATGAGGTATTTCGTTAATAAGGTCTTTCAATACTTTACTCTAATATTTTATTTTTAAAAAGTTGAATCAACACATGCGTCAGAAAGTCCCGGAGTAACCAACAAAAATACGATTTCTTCTCAACTTTCAAATTTATTCATTTATATGCCTTTCTTGTAGAACGATTTATTCTTGGCTTAAAAATAGACTTTGGTTCAATAGGTATTGTGCTTTACTTGCTTTAAAACCTCCAAACAACGCTCAGATTTATCAATTCGTTTTTGTTTTACTTCAACTGTGGACAAACGTGGCATTCACTTCGAAATAAGTTTTCATGCCTAAATTTTCGGGTAAAATGTTGATTACTGTGGCTTTTGATATCTTTAGGGTATCAGTTAACACCTGCAATTTCACCAATAACAATTGTCAACACTTTTCTTGCGTAATCACCTATTTGGCCTTACAAAGCGTTCTGCGTATTCCTTTGAAATGAGCATAACATTGGATAATGGTTCTTTTCGAAGGAAAAGTTCTCGGTAACACTTTTCAAGTCATTCCTGGGCTTCTACCTTACTTTTACTCATCATAAAGGAATGTTTCATTAAGATACGAAAATCATTTTGATTTATTGTTCACAAATTCACCAAGATAGCGTTACTTCAACCTTCAACGAAAACTACTGAATGTAAGGTCATAAAGTTTTGACACGTTTTCTCCAAAAGTAGATACTATAGGTACTACCTGAAACAATAACGCATTCGATACTTCTGGAGGCATCTATTCATTGTGCTATTATTATTATATAGGTTGTCCCGTCGTAGCGAAAATTATTACTCATTAAATACTTCTGAAAAATGATTCATTTCGATAAAATATGACGATAGACCTAAGTCCGTGTCAAGTACTACGACATTTGAATTTGTAATTTGAGACCAAACCGTATACGTATGTGTATTTGACTTGACAATCAAATGGGTAAAAATGGGTGGGGCTGCTTCTCATCGAAAAAGTAATACAATTCTCTGATCGTTGTTGCATTACTTTCAGGTTGGCTCTTCATCACAGATTTGATTGATTATCAACAACTTAACGGATATCGATGAAGAAATAGTAGATTTGTGAATACTTCAAGTGCCAAAAGTCTTCCTTCAATGATAATTCTTATCCTCAGCTCCTTCAAGTTTTCAGGATGTGTGGTATAAACTTTCGATTCATATTGACCCCATAAGAAAACATTAAGGAATTCAAGTCAGGTGACTTGGTTGGTGACTCAACTCTTTTAGCAATTCACCGATATGGGAAATTTTCGTTCAAATATTGTCGCATACAAACGTAGAAATGTGAAGGATGCCCATCTTGCTGTATTTTATTCTCTGAGTTTCTTTCATCCTTGTCCAAAATTTTAGTAATCCTGGAATTCATATGTTCTTCTTACAACAGTTAATAACTATTTCCATTGAGATTGCCTTCGATCAAGAAAGGCCATGAAAAATGGTTTTCGCCTAAACGTTCAATTTCTGTGTCTGAACCAATGAGGATATTGGGTATCCGAATATCAACTATTTACTTTACCATCGGGCATGAAAGTGCAATCGTCGGAGAAAGAGATATTGTACAGATCAAGTTTTGGTTCATATTTTCCCCTAATTTTCACTAAATTGCATGCGACGCTCAATTCATGAACGAATTTCAATTTGAACCGGTGTAATTTGCGATATTACACGATCCTGTGGACAGTTGTAGTTTATACGACGAAATCATTTTCTGATGGAAATAGTATTTCCATTTGCAAGTGATCCACTACTGCCCCTTCTATTGCGTCGTTTTTACTAGATTGCACCTTCATGTTTCTTATTATCCTCCCAGCCAGTTGTTAAAAATTTATTAATGAAAAATTTTACACACTGCTGACTGAGTTGTTTTTCTGGATGATTCACAACGAATTTTCTTGCCGACTATTATTTCAAAAATAAGTCAATACATCTCTTTCTTCAGTCGAGTAAATCATTTTCAGATTGATCTTCTTACAAACCAAACCGATTATTGTATTGAAAATATCAAAAATATATGAAAAATATGATGATTGCGCAATGAAAATGTTAATTTCCGCCAGTAAAACTTAGCAAACATGGTGTTAATCCCACAATCAGATTCGTCTTATAGACCGAAAAAGATGCAGAGAAGAGTGAATGAAAAATTTTGAAATTCGAAGTACAGGTAAATGTTACCATTTCTTATGATTATTCAGCACTTTAATAGGTTTTGGTGCTAATCTCATGTTTAAATGAATTTTAAATATTTTCAATGAAATAAAACTATGCTATTTAGATTTTCACTATATTAACAAAACTATGACCGGCTCCACCACACTGTGGCTTCATCAGATAGATACAAACTAATGAACAGAGTTATTCCTTATATATTATTAGTCTTATTTCCTACTTGATATTACAATAGGTACAAGTACAAGAGGTATGTTGGAAAACCCATCGGAGTTGCTTACTTTATAAATTGAAAAGATTGAGTTAAGGAGAAGGATTTTGATCTAATTTACTATTAAGTAACCTACCTGAATTCTATTTTTGTTGATCTCTAAAATTTCAAATAGATTGAGTTTTTGTCTATTAATCATTGTGTAAAATTTTGAAATTATCATTGAAGTTATGGTTTTCTTCGAGTAAGTGATTAGAATAATGGAAATCTGACTTATGATAATTAAAACTACGTTTGTGCTCGGATAATCTAACTTTGAAATTTCTGAAAGTTCTACCAGTAAAATTTTATTACAATACCCGCAAGACAGTTTTAAACACCGGATTTATTACTTTTATCAATTTTAGATTTGCAGTTTTTGATATGTCGGCTTAAAGAATTATCAGTTCCGAATGTTATATTGAAATTATAATGCGAGAGGAATGATTTTAATTTTAGACTAGGATTACCAATATAAGTTAAGCTGTTGTATTTTGTGTTAGAACTTTTTATACTTGGAAATACTTCCTGGATTGCTTTTTGAAATTTTCTTCGTGAAATCATATTCTCAATAATAGTTGTAACCGTTATTGACTGCTATTTGTTTAATTATATTTAGCTCTTTTATGAAATTATTTTGTGACATTGGGATATTAATGAGTCTATGTACCATACTATTGTAAGCTGCTAATTAATGTGGATAAGGATGTGTAGATAAGCTGTGAATAGTAATATCTGTATGCGATGGCTTATGAAAAATAGAAAAATCATGTTTGCCGTTAATTTTAATAGTTAAATCCAGAAAGTTAATGGAGTTTTCTGTTTCTATCTCTAACGTGAATTTAATATTATCGTGAATTTTGTTAATGAATGTTCTGAAAGACTCTAATTGTCTGTTTGTGCCAGTGAAACAACAAATGATATCGTCGACATATCTAAACCAATAAATAAAGTGTTTGAATAACGGATGTTCTTGGATAGTTTTTTCAATATTATCCATGAAAATTTCAGCGAGCAGAGGGCTCATAGGAATACCCACGATTAAACCATTTTTACTATTATATAATACTCCATTGAAGTTGAAATAACCTTTTCTAAAAGGTGTAAGATTTCTGATTGAATTATCGGATTGACTTTATTAATTTGAAGGGCGTTCTTGATGAGTTTCACTGTATCACTAGGTGGAACACTAGGGAAGAGATTTACTACATCCCATGACATAAGTTTAGCGTTCGGTGATAGTATCGTGTGCTCAATCTTATTTATTAGGACTGAAGAGTTTTTTATTGAGAATTTAGGTTCAATATTAGCGTATAGTTGAATGATGTCTATGAGAAAGCGTGAAAGTTTTGCAGCTGGAGCTTGAAAATATGAAACTACTGGTCTAATGGAATGCCCTGTTTTATGGAGTTTGACGAGGGAGTAAAGTTTTGGTGATTGGGGGTTGTCAATGAAAAGTTTATATTTTTGGTTGGTAGGTATTACAGACTTGGCATACTCTGAAGCGTTTTTTACTATGGTTTGAAATTTATTAGTTGGATCTTTATCAATTTCTTCATAACAACCTGATTCAATAAAATTTTGGGTTTTCAATAAATAATCTGCTTTATTTAAGGCTATGACTGTATGACCTTTGTCTGCTTTGGTGAATATGATATCTTCAGATGCGGACTTAGATTTAATGGACTTTAAAGTTGTATTTTCGAATTTTTTAGGTTGAAAACTATTGAACTCTTTTTGAAGTAGTAACGCTGAAGAGTGTTTTAGGTGTTTGGCTTGTGGTGAATAATTTAGGGCTGTTTCGGTTCCAATTCCTAGCAGATCGAAATGGAGACAAGCGTTATTTGACTCTAAATTGTGTTTAAAACCCTTTTCTAGAAGTAAAACTTCATCTTCGGAAAAATAAGCATCTTTCTTCTAACTATAACAGAGTTAAAGGAGGCAGAAAATGCTGTAAGCTGGTTCCAGAAGAGGACGGTAATGATGTGTGGGGGCATCTGGGGGCACTATGTTGCCCCCAGATAAAAATGAACAAAGCTCACTCGGACGTGTCGTTTCCTGATGGGGCATATAGAAGTTAAAGTGTCGAATTGTGTGTCATTATGAATTGTAACTCGAAGGCAATATTACGTCGATACAAAGTTTATTATTGAATAGTACAAAATGAGTGCAGCGAAGAAATCTAAAACGTATCATTTCAATAACGATTGGGGAAGAATTTTCCTTTTGTATGGTGAAGGATAAGTGCATTTGTCTTATTTGTCGTGCGTCAGTTGCAATACCTAAGCGTGGTCCTTAGAGAAGCATCATAAAACGGTTCATAAAAACTATGAAAAGGATTTTCCGCCACAGAGGGAATAAAGAAAACGAAAAGTTAGTTGTTTGATATCTTGTTTGAAAAAAAGAACAAATCAAATCACAAGACCAGGCAAACAATCAAAAGCTACTACGATCGCGTCATTTAAAATATCTCATATATTGGCGAAACACAAGAAACCATTTGAAGAAGGATCGGTTGTCAAGGAAGCATTTATTGAAGCGGGTGAGACTTTATTTGGAGATTTTAAAAATAAAACAGAAATCATGTCTGCTATAAGAGAACTTCAGTTATCTCGTTCGACTGTCACAAGGCGTATTGAAGTCATGAGTCAGGACAAGGCAGATAAACTAAAACATGATATCATGAAATGTACATATTTTTCTTTACAGTTTGACGAATCTACCGATATGACAGACACTGCCTAGCTGTGTATTTTTATTCGGATGGTATTCAATGACATGTTGGCTGAGGAAGAATTTTTGACAATCATTCCTCTGAAGAGGAAGACCCATGTTGAAGATATATATTACGTTTTCTTAAATTTTGTAAAAAACTACAAGTTACCAATATGTAAATTAGTGTGCATTACAACCGATGGAGCACCAGAAATGACTGGAATTAAAAACGGTTTTGTGGCATTGCCTCGAGCTAATGAAGATTTCTTTTAATTTTTTTCATTCCATTGCATTAAACATCAACAAGTTTTGTGTTCAAAAGTTTTAAACACGGAGGAAATTATGGACATTGCAACAAAAATTGTAAATTCCATCCGTGCACGTAGCTTACAACGGCGGCTCTTTAAGTTGCAGTTGAAAGATATGTAGTCAACTGAACACACTGATTCAGTTCTTCACACGGACGTCAGGTGGTTGAGTCGCGGAAAATTCCTAGAAAACTTTCAAGAGTTATTGCCCGAAATAACAGCTTTTTCAGACGAAAGAGGTGATGACACTCAGATGTTGAAAAATGAAAAATGGCTAACTGACTTGACATTTTTGACATCACAATGCACTTGAACATCATTAACTTGGAGCTTCAAGGTAAAGGAAAAACTATTATTGAGATGATTAGTGCAGTAAACGTATTCAAGAGTAAATTGCAACTTATGATAGATCAACTGAAAAGAAAGGATCTGAAACATTTTCCGCCTTTGAAAGCAAGATTTCCTCCGTTGAATTATGATACGTATGAGGCTGAATTATCTAATATTTTGGGACAATTTGAAATGTGTTTTTATGATTGCAGTAAATTGGCAAATATAGCATCATTTGTGAGTTATCGTTTTTTATGTAAAAACATTGAGGAATTAGCTACTGAAATAACAAGTCAGTTTAATATGAACTCATGTTCTGTTGAAAATGAGTTGGTGCAGATTATATCAGATATACATCTCAAAGCTACAACATCTGATACAAATTTCTGGTGTTTTATATCTGAATATAAATATCCGAATCTAAGGCAAATCGCCCTTCAACTGACGGCAATGTTTGGGTCAGTTTACTTGTGCGAGTCTGCATTTTCTGAAATGAAGATAATTGAGTCAAAATATCGCAATCGACTGACGATCATATGTCATCATGCTTGCGATTAGCACTCAGTGGTTACTTACCATCTTATGAAAAGTATGCTGAGGACATGCAGTGCCACGCTTCAACATCCAAAGTCACTTCTTAGTTTAGTTTAACACCATATGTAACTCTTTTGTTTTGTAACAACCAATAAATTAGCAATTTTGAATAACTATGAGTTTTTTCAATGATATTTTAGAGAAGAACTTAACTAAACCTAACCCAACTCTTGACTAAAATAATGTATATTGTGCGGAAAGTTAATATCTATACATGCTACGGTACACCCTATCTAGGTGTATCGTGTATGTACGATAACCCTGCATCACACATACTTCTCAGAGTCGATCGCAAGTAGTCTAAAAATATTGAGGTAGATCGCCAGCAGTTTGAGTTTGAGCACCCATGCTGTAGAATGTCAAAATAGTTTTCACCTAACTTTGATAGCAACCGAGATATTGGCATGCCAAAATCTCGAAAAATCGAGAAATGCGGAATAACTCGAAAACAAATAAAAGACAGGGGTGTCGATTTCTCTCATAGCAGCATTTTATATCTCTGCCATACTGAAACATCGAAAATTGGACAACCCTGAAGAACATCCCATATATTTAGCTTCGACTGTTCAGGATATTTCTCATGTTTCCGTGTTTTTTTACAAAGAACTAAATCAAAGAAATAAAACCAGAAATTTGAAAGCTAATAAGTATTATTTGAGTTCAAATTATAATCGACAGAATGAATGTAAAAATTCTTTGGGTTAATATTATTTGAGAATAAACAAATACGCACTGAATTATCAATTGATATTAATTTTTACATAAGTGCGAACTTGTTGTTTCCAAGTTCAAATTTATAAGAAATTCTATAAAACTGCATAGGCCGTTTTTTATTTGCAGACCTGTGTAGTTCCTTTGAATTATATAATCATTTTATAAATTTTTGCGTTAAATGATCAACTGATAATTCTCATAGATTGAGTTTTCTTTGTCTTCTAACAAGAAGGGTCCTCCACTCCCAAATGAACATGAACTGGTGAATTGAGTTACATTACTGTACATGCTTAAGAAATGATTGAGAAATGTCTTCTTGCAAGTTGCGGACGGTTCAATTGTTCACAGATAATTTAATGTACCCTGGCGAGTTGTTAAATTTATCCTCTTTCACTTCCATCTATTTGATTACTACACAATGTAGAATGCTGAAAATCTTCATCCTTTTATCGAAACTCCATTACTTCTAATGAAAACTGGAGTTTGGGTAGCTGTTTCACCTATTCCAATAATTTGCTCAATTTTCTTAGATGGGATTGCTACTGCTGGAAGATATCGCAATAAAAATTTTTGGCCCAAAAACATGTTGTCATCAATAGAAATCTGTCATTTTCGGTTATGATATACCTTCACAATAGGATTTGCGTTATGTACAGCATTTCTACATTTTCCTTCTTTCTTTGTATTCGGGGGTTTCTGATAATTTTTATTATTTGTAGAGTTCGTTCTGTATATAGAGTTGTGTGATTGAGATATCTCAAATAGGGTGAAGGATCCTAGCTATTATGATGTTGATTTTTTTATGTGATATATGTGTTCGTCTGCTCATGTCTAATTTATATTAGTGTGTTCGACTGCTCATGTCTAATTTATATTATTCATCATCTAACATGTTCCAGAAGATCAGACGTCTCTTCTCATCATTTTCGATATCGTTGGGATTTAAATAGTTTATTAATTTTGCCTTATAAATAATAAAAAACAAGTACTGTATTTAAGGAATTTTACTTAATAATTGCGATTCTTAACGCGTTTCACTACACCGTAGCTTCTTCAGACGAATGAATATACAGAAAAATATAAATGAGAATATAACTATAAATGTTCTTGAGTAATTAAAAGCTTATTGGGTTGCTTCTTCTTAAGTGGTTATTTATGATAGGTATAATCATTAAAACCCACAGATTGCTGCAAAATTTCCCGAAAAGATTCAATGAAGATAATACGTGAAAGGGCTTAAATCGACTTGTTTTTTGAAAACTTTAGAAATCAATAAATACAAACACTCAGGTAGACTCATCAATGAACAAGTCGATTTAAGCCCTTCATTTCTATTGAATCTTTTCGGGGAGCAATCTATTCCTTAATTTTATTGATATACCTGTCATAAATAACCACTTCAAAAAGAAGCAACCCAATAAGCTTTTAATTACTCAAGAACATTTATAGTTATATTCTCATTTATATTTTTTGTATATTCATTCGTCTGAAGAAGCTACGGTGTAGTGAAACGCGTTATGAATCGCAATAATTAAGTAAAATTCCTTAAAACACAGTACTTGTTTTTTATTATTGATAATGGAATTTTACCAAGTAAAAGCCTCCCAAATTCAAATGCCTTATAAATATTTAAATTCGTTATTTTGAGATGAAATTCCATCAATTGGACGCTGTTGCCATATTGCAAGTTGATTATGTCGTTGGCTGTTTTTCTTCCATTAACACTATTATGACCTTTACTGTTTTCCTCATCGACAATTTTATGTGAGAAGAATACGACTATTTATCTTAATTAGTTTATTACACAAATTTAATATATCCACTGATTTCGGATTTGACTAGGTTCCCTAAGACTGAGTTTTGGAAGGTGGGGGTGACACGTAGGTCAAATGAATATAAATTACACCCTAATACATTACATTGCCTTAACAAGGTTAGAGCTGTCGTGAAGTGGGACCTAGATTTGACTTTGCTCATTCGATTTTTTCTCGTGAATCGACGATTTCAACGAACGAGTGATCATGAGAGACGATCAGGAGAGAAGCCGCTGTACTTCGGCTGTCAATGATCACTTCATTCGAATGCGTGCCTTGATAGAACGTTTCCCAACCACTATAAGTTTCCGAACACAACTCCCATTACGCATAACGTTCTTCTCAGTATTAAAATGGTTAGAAACCGTCTTGCAGGACATAACCTTCATACCGGAAGACCTTCCACAGGCCCTAAGCTCTCTGCAGAGCATCGTGAAGCTCGATTCTAGTTTTCTCGAGAACACCTTAATTGAAAAGAGTCATTCGAAACGCGTTTTATTGAAGGATAAGTCCAGATTCTATTTTTTTCAGTAAACATGGACTCTAAAACATAAGACCTTTCCTTTCGGCGGTGGATCTCTGATGGTTTGGGAAAGCATATCTTCCAATGCATGCACTGACCTTTTAATTTTGAGCGAGTATGTAGTAAGTTATGATATTGATGATCTTTTTATTTTGTGGAGATTTATTTTCAACTGAATAAAAATATATATATTTTGGACTTTACTTAATTTTTTTTTCATAAACACGACCGGTTACGACCGTCAGATCAATTTCAAGTGTCTAAGTGTCTAATATACAGATTTGAAACTACTTAAACGGAAGCTATTAATCTAACTTGATGTTGAATAGGTGAGGGGTACTGATGGCTAGCTGACTATTAACGGTGGTAATATTTGGGTTTTTACAAAGTTTATTGATTTCTAAAAATCTTAATTATTCTCTTTCTTTTGTCGCCATTAAGAAGTATTTTGAGTTTCTTTGATATAATTGCATCTTTTGGGGCTTTAATGTGTTCTCATATATTGATGAATTGTTTTCGGAAGATATATGTTCTTGGAATCTGGTTTCGAGGCTCCGACCTGTTTGTCCCACATAATCAACTGAGCACTCGTTGCCTACAATTTTATAAGTCCGTGATTTTTTGAGTTTGCCTGTCTTTTGTTTAGCGTTAAATTATAGTTTGCTCAGATTGGGACCGCTAAAGAAAGAGTAGTAACTTATGACGTTGGAGAGAAGACCACGTTATAGAAGCTAGCGTATCTTTTAGGGGTTGCATCTTTCGTTCAATATAATAATTATGAAATTCGTTGTTTTTCTTTACATTGGATTACTTTGTCTATAAAAGGAGGTAGACTGTTGTATTTGAAGGAACTTTTTGAATCTATGAATCATTAAGTTATAAACTACTAGTTGGAAACAGTCTCTTCAGCGAGACCGGCTCGGTGGCGTAGAGGATATGATGCTCGTCTCCTGCGCACAGTTACCTGGGTTCAATCCCCACAAACTCGGTGCGATTTTTCGGATTCTGGGAATCGCTTGAGTATCCATCTTTCGGAGGAGATATAAAGGCGTCGGTCTTGTCGGACAGAGATGTGTTGAACATTAAAGATCCCTTCCCTCGACACGAGAGAGGTTCGACAAAATTCCCGGGTTAGTGAGGTGACAGAATTCCTCGGCGTGTCATTGGCCGAAAGGCGGAAATAGAGCATATTAAAGGAATAACAAACAAACAACTGCTAGTTTGTGGTTTAAATGATTGAATGAAACCAATGTCACCCAGGAATTATATAGGGTGATAAGAAAATCTATCCCGAACACTCATTTACAGGGTGTTTCAGAAATTAAAGCAAAGATTTTGATGGTAGATATAAGAGACCCAGTGGAGTTAGCAATGTGACTCAAAAAATTAGGTAAGGCTATTCTTTCCGAAAATACAGGCTGTTTTATGATTCTGAACCAAATCTTTCATCCGCCATACTTCTAGAATCTTGTGACCGATTTATGTGTATAGGTGTTACCTATAAATTAAGATTTCACCCGAAGATTGATGGAAAAATCCAGAGAGGGACTGGGAAAATATAGTTATTTATGAAATATTCAATTGAACACCTTGTACATGGTTTTTCGGAAATTTTTCACTCTCGCCCAAGCCACAACGAAAATGTCCTTCTGTCAACAGTATTTGCTCAATTGTCGAACTCCATGAAATATCTAAACGTATCAGATATCTATCCATGGAACATAAAATGTCAAAAACCACCTATTCTGAAATATTTTCTTGAAGATTCGATATTATTCGTATGAAAGCAGTACGTACGAGTATTTTTTTTCATTTCAGAAGAACAACAGAAAAGAAATCGAGAATTAAAAAAATAATAGAAAGAACCAAAAAAGAACACACGAATTACAACAAATGTTCTAACGTACTTTCCCCTTTTTAAAATTTTTCAGTTCTCAACCTCAATTATCCTACTGCTTACATACGATATCGGGTTGATTTCTTATTTGTTCACCGGTCTCATCGATTATATGAATCAATGAATGATGAGAGTCATTATTCTTTTCTATGATTGTTCTTGTTATTCCATATGTCATTGCATTGTTCTATGATATAATAAATTGGATGATATAAGTTGAAATTCAATCTCGTAAAGATGCTTGTTTTTATACATTTAATTCACTAGCGGCAGTAAGGGAATATCGAAGAAGGTTTGCAGATCGTAGAATTCCAAATCATCGAAATTTCGTGAATTACTCATGATGCTCGCGTAAAAATGGTAAATTTCCTTCGAATTTGGCAAGAGGTAGGATTGCTGTGAAAAATGCAAGAGAAAAAGATGTAATTGGTAGGGTAGAACAGAAATCAACAATTAGTGTTCCTCCATACTATACTCAGCTAGTTCAAACTTTGAGGAATTAAAAGGTAGGCTGATCTGTAGATGCTTACTACGCCATCACCCTAGCATTTACAGAATTTTATCTACAGTGGAAGTGTAGTTCATGAGGAGGGAAATAGTTAATGTCCGAAACTCATATTTGAGGTCCAGAGAGTATCCAAGAGTAACAAGAAGGCGCAAAGAAGATTTCTGGTTAATGTACGGTGTGGGATCCACAATAAGCAAGAATTTGGACCATTCACTTTACCAGCACGGTTGAATGGTGACGCTCACCGTGATTTTCTAGTTGATGAACTGCCAAATATTATTTCGAATGCGAACGTCGACATTATGGGAGCTTACCTCCAGCAGGAGCATCGTGTTAATATCACCTGTCCCTTGCATCAGTTTGGGAGAGGTTGGCCTCTTATTTGGACTATTATTTATGGCGACATTTAAAATCATTAGTTTACAGTGGAGTACTTTTGGATAGGGTACAAATGGTTCATAGAATCAATGAGGCCTATGAACAGATAATAAATGAACCCAATATCATAAGATAGTAGGATATTTGCGGTTGAGAGCTAACAAATGTTTAGATTTAGTAATTCGTTTTTATTCTTGATTTTTTCTATTAGTTCTACTTTTCACGATTTCTTTTCTGTTGGTGTTCTCGGTTTTTAGTCATTTGTCTTCTCAATAAAAGTCAAAACACTCTTAGATACTCCTTTCATCGAATAATATCGAATCTTCAAGAAAATATTTTAGAATATACGGGTTGTGACAATTTTTCTTCCACGGACATGGCGTAACGGGAACAAGATATGTGAGATAACATTTCGATTCGTCATAACTATCTTTAATAGAGTGCAACAGTTGAGCAAATACTGTTGACAGATGAATATTTTAGTCATGGCTTGGGCGAGAATAAAAAAATTTCCGAAAAACCACGACAGGGTATTCAATTCATGATTTAATGAAGAACTATATTTGTCCAATCCCTCTATGGAATATTTTATTAATCTTCGGTTGAATTATTAATGTATAGTTAACGTTTCTACCAAATTTTACATGAATCGATCTCAAGATTCAGCAGTTATAGCGCATAAAAGATTCTGCTCAATTCATAAAACAGTCTGTATCTTCTGAAATAATTGCCTCATATACGAAAATAGTACCATTCCATAACCCCTCCCCCCTGTATATCATTTTTTTGATATATTAAAACGAACTATATCGTTTCATTAGTAGTATTTCATAAAATTGATGAATAAATTTTACATTCTTTTAATTTTATTCAATACAGTTATTCACTATCAGTCACTGTCGCTTAATGAATGCGGAAATAACGAAGTAAAGCTTTCGGAAAATTGACATAGCAATCTGAAATCGATATTGTCGGTTGAATACATTTTGGTTTCATTAAAAAACTGATTTCGTTAGTACGCTAATCATTGTCAAACAGTTATAATATATTTACGAGTACGGAAGCCTTTTCCCCAATATACGGGTAATTTGTTTATCAGAAATATCGAAAAAAGCGAACGAGCTCAAAAATACGTCCAAATATACTGAATTATTCATGAGTTCAATATGAACTGCGATGCGGTGGGATATTATGAACAAAATGCTATGTTCTCTCTAACAAAGATAGGGTGATGTAGGGGTTCGCTTTCCTGTTCATTCTCCATCTGTCCCTTGACGATTTATGGGATCCTTTGTTGGTATACCTTTATTTCTAGTGTATTTGTAAATTGCTGTGAGACATTGTAAGAGAAATTTTATGTGAAATGTAGTAAGATTTCTCAATTGGCCACTAAAAAATTAAACAATATTGATCGCTATACTGTGCAAGTGTAAAGTATGAAATGAAATTAATTATTTTTTCCATTTCAGTCTTTTGCGAAAAATGCTCGGGCCGGTCAGGTTTTTGAGGGTTCCTTACTCCAATAGAGAAAAGAAGGAAATCTTATTAGATTACTGTCTGTCAAGACACTTCTTTCAGGAACACGTGCAGGTATAGAGTTGAGATTGATACCGAATACTCATCTCTTGTAACTATAACCAAAACAAACTTATATAGTTACGTCATGAAAAACACAAATAGTTTGCTGTAATTAACGTAATTCACCTTTTAGAACACATATGAAAGTTTTGCTATGTTTTTACTACCAACAAATGAATTGAATCAACAGATCAATGTTACCTCAGCTATATACAAAGCCAGCTACTCACTGGGCTACATACCCCAGTCATGGAGGAAAGTCAAAGTATTATTTATACCGAAAATGGGCAAGAGGTCTCCAGATGGGCCTAAATCATATCGCCTGATAAGCTTAACCTCCTTTCTCCTAAAATCAATGGAGAAATTTCTCGACAACCATATGAGAAGTTTCATAAAACTGCATAAAAAACAATTTGCCTACCAACTGAGCAAGTCTACAATTAATGCCCTACACGATCTAGTCAAAGAAGTGGAAGGAGCGCTAGAGGCTAAGGAAATAGCCTTAAATCTATTTGGAGACATTGAAGGAGCCTTCGATAATACCTCCTATACATCCATTAGCAATGGTGCAAGCAACGAGGGTGTCAAAACACCCACCATCAAATGGATCAAAGAAATGCTCAAAGGGCGGGTCATAACGGCCACTTTTGGAGACACCGAAATATTGGTGTCAGCAGTGAGAGGATGCCCTCAAGGAGGTGTCTTATCGCCGCTACTATGGTCAGTAGTTGTTGATGGCCTCTTAGAAAGACTGAACAATGCTGGCTTCAACGCACAAGGCTATGCTGATGTTATCATCATTATATTATTATCATCATTAGGGGAGAGCATGATGGAATCTTATCGAACGTGACGCAAAAAGCCCTTAACATCGTAAATGAATGGTGTGCTGAAGAGGGGCTCAGCATCCATCCAGACAAAACCATTCTAATTCCATTCACAAGACTAGAAAGTTGAACTTAAAGCCGCCCTTTCTAAATGGACATACTTTGAAATTTTCGGAACAGGCGAAGTATCTGGGGTTAACCCTAGATCAGAGACTCAACTGGAATTTACACATTGACAAAACTCTTTCCAAGGCTACATCATGCCTATGGGCATGCTGTAGACTCTTCGGAAAGACCTGGGGGCTACAGCCAAAAATAACCTACTGGTTATATACAGCGGTTATAAGACCCATTGTCACATATACATCGTTAGTATGGTGGACGAAAACCTCAGAAAGAACTACGCAAAACAAGCTGTAAAAACTGCAGCGGCTAGCGTGCGTGGGCATAACAGGTGCTATGAGAAGTACCCCGATCACTGCCATGGAGGTAATCCTAAATCTCCCTCCTCTTCATATAAAATTGAAAAAGAAGGCGTTGATGGCGGCGTTACGGCTCCAAGACACAAAAAATTATTACCTGGTGATCTGAAGGGATACCTGGGGATTCTGGGTTACATAGCGCCAGAAATCTTATCACAACCATCGGATATAATGCCACTTAAGTTTGATTTTCACACACCATTCGAAGTGGTCATAGAAGACCGCACCATCGTAAAGGGAAAAATAAATCAATTAGACCAAAAATCCTTAATTTGGTACACGGACGGATCAAAAGCGATTGATGGAACAGGAGCAGACATATATGGACCCAAGTACTCATCATCAGTGCCTCTGGGCTCTACACCCACAATCATGCAAGCAGAAACACTTGCTGTAAACCTTTGCTGCCAGGAGGGACTACGAAGGAAACTCAAAGATGCAAAGATTTACATTTTAATGGACAGTCAGGAAGTGATAAAAGCTCTAAACTGTTACAGTTATCGAAGCATCTCTGTCTGGGAATGCCGTCAATCCTTGAAGCAACTTGCTGAGGGGAACAAACTTTTCCTGTGGCGGGTGTCTGGCCACGAAGGGATACAAGGAAATGAAGCCGCTTACTAACTGGCCAAATCAGCTGCTGGAATCCCACCCATCGGACCTAAACCGTTCTGCGGTCTAAGTAACCCGCACAGACGACAGGAACTGGAACGATGGGAAGAATCTAGCTAAAAAGAATACTGCAGGAAAACTCCAGGCCAAAGGTAAGCGAAAAAGTTCATTGACTATTCGCCAAAGAAGACAAAACAACTTCTCGATCTCTCTAGGGACGAGCTGAGAATCATGACAGGCCTCCTTACTGGACACTGCCCACTGAGATACCATCTCAATAAAATGGGCAAATCGGAAACGGCAACGTGCAGAATGTGTAAGGAGGGGGATGAAACTGCCAAACATAATCTTTGCAGTTGCATCGCAACTGTCCGTCAAAGACATATACACTTCGGTAGCGACAAACTAGAGCCGCACGAAGTAAAAGCGAAAGCTCCCAGGGAGATTCTTAATTTTGTAAGGGATTTAGACCTTCAGGGAAATGAATAAGAAGGGTTACGAACAAAGGACCAATTTGGTCGTAGTTCGGAAAGGCTTGCAAAGCCAATTGACCCCCACGAATGTAATGTAATGTACCTCAGTTTTGAACTGTTGTTTATCGTCGGATAGTATGAAAAGATATAAGGTGTGTAGCTAACAACTTTTGGAAGAGAGTTATTTGAATACATCGGGATCTACATAAATGAATCTAGTCGTTCATTATAGAAAAGTGTTCTTCAAAAAGTGATTTGAAAATTTTACATCTTCCTTTGGGGTTATGTGCGAAACTTTCAATTTATTGATACAAGGAAAGGAATGGGAAATTTGAATGCAGTAGTTATCTAATGTTGAATCTTGTTTATCTTTAAGGAATAAAATTTGATGTTTTATAGTTCTATCTATCTGGGAGTGGCGAACAGTCTGACTTATGTAGAAATTCTTCCATTGGACAAGATTACTTATGAGCTCCTCATTCATTTAAATGCTCTTTACGATTTTTAGCATTGGGTAAGAGTGATGACAATTAATTTTGAGGTCTGAATGCCACTTTAGATTTCAGTTTCGAACGACATTCTAATTCATCTGTCGAGAATATGTTAAAGGGATGGATTTTCTCGGATTTGTTGGCACTTATAATTGGATCTATATGTAATTGTTTTCGTTTCACAATTTTGTCGATTGAGCCACGACAAAACTTATTCCAATCTATAGTTTTAATGATTTTAATTTCTTTTTCAAGATTATCTAATGATGAAGGTAACAAAAATGTTCTGTGGATCAATGAATTGTTTACATATGTCTTCGCAAGTAGATTTTCTGAAGATGTGAAAGTAAATTCTGCTATTTCAGTGGAAAATTGTCAGATTTAAAAGAGATATTTGATGAATTTCCTCTCTTTAAATATAGAATTTCATTTTGTATAGGGTTTATGAATTTGAGAAAATAATCAAATTGTCTAGGTGTACCGTTCAAGCAAATAAGTATTTCATCGAAGTTTCTATACCAAAATTGAATTTTAACAGGCAAGTAAGTAGTACCTTGTTTTCTATGCTAGATATGAATAAATCTGCAAGAACGGTGCTTAAAGTGATGCTATGGCAAGACCGCTTGGTTGTTCAAATATCTTCTTATTAAATTGAAGATAATTAAAACTATATCAGACAAAGTTATTTTAGAACAATCTCATCTTAACCCTTCGATACATTGCGAAATCATATTTTATTGAGTTATGCATACACCTTAATTAGATGCAAAGGCTATAGGAACAAACAAGTGGTATTGCGATGGGATCAACACTAAGCTCCCTTCTAGAAGATATATTCATGTCTAACATAGGAAACAAAGTAATATATTCTAACTCGCCTGTTAGGCTTATATACATACTTATTTGCCTAAACGTTAAATGGGTCGATCATTCTCCGAAATTCATAAAAAGTATTCATCCGAATATAAAACTTGAATTGGAAAAATCTTGAAAATAAATTGAAACCATTAAAAGTATAGGTCACAACAATTGCTTTGATCGAGGCTTAATTGATAAAATAGTGGAATGAAAATAATTACATATAGCTACTAGAACTGAAAAGTTTATATGCTAACATAGTAAAATACATTTTTTGGTTAAATTCAATTTTTTATTCAATATAGTCACCTTCGAGGTAGATACAGCGATTGTAGCGATCAATTTTTTTCGATACCATTTTTATAATAAGAGTCCCCTTTAACTTTGAAATAGGCTTCAGTTTCGACGACTATCTGTTCATTAGTCTTGAATAATTTTCCAGCGAGCATTCTTTTCAAGTCTGAAAACAGAAAAAAGTCGCTGACCTAGTGAATGAGGTGCTTGGGGGGTTTGATTGATTTATGTCAAGGTTCATTGTCTTGATGAAACAGCACTTTCATTTTCTCTAAATAGTGTCGTTTTGTAACAAAAATAAATTTAATGGTTAAGCCCAGGAAAGAGCAATGAGACTCTAATTTCAATATTTGTCACTGTATTTATTTATATATTATAATTATAGTAAACAATGTCAAATATATATATATATATATATATATATATATATATATATATATATATATATATATATATATATATATATATATATATATATATATATATATATATATATATATATATATATATATATATATATATATATATATATATATATATATATATATATATATATATATATATTATATCTGTTCATGCAATCAAACTGATTTCATGAAAAAATATATATATATATATATATATATATATATATATATATATATATATATATATATATATATATATATATATATATATATATATATATATATATATATATATATATATATATATATATATATATATATATATATATATATATATATATATATATATATATATATATATATATATATATAGAACTACCTAATTGATTATTCCTCTTTGATTCGTTCATTATAAACACCTCAAAAAGTCTAGGGAACACTTCTGAATATCGATATCGTATCCAGAACGACCAATATGGATGATTTTTTTTAGGAATGAACACCTGCATCAATTTCTCACCAAATTATGTAGAGTGCCGCAACAGATTTCAGTTTTTTTCATAAACAACTAAAAATGCAGCAGATGCGACACTGCTTTATAATCATTTCATGTACTCAGTGTTTGAAATCAGTTAGTTGGCACTTTGTTTCTATTGTAAGCACAAATAAAAGATTCAAGTTTTGTGATTCGACCATGGAAAGACGACATTTGACTAGAGAAGAGATGTTACGAGCCGTTGGCATGCCCCAAGCTGGGAGCTCACAACGGGAAGTATCCAGGGTTCTGGGAAGTAGCCCAAGTGTCATAAACCGTTTATGGTCGCGTTTCAATGAAACAGGTAGCGTAGAAGAACGCCATGCAGGTCGTTTCAGGATTACTACAGTCACCGAAGACTCCATTTCAGGCAATTTATCGCTTTTCGTGCTTGTGTGGTTCGCGAGGTGATCTTTGGTTTGTCTGTTCCTTCCTTGTTGAATATACATCCCAGATATTTATATTCGTCACAACTGTCGATTTCTTGTCTATTATCGAGCATGAGCTTTCCTTCATCTCCACCAACGCACAGGTATTTGGTTTTTTCAGTGTTTACTGTAAGGCTGCATTTTTTATATTCTTCTACTAACTTTCGAATCACGTACTCCATTTCGTCTTTGTCATTTGCTAAAACGACTTGGTCGTCAGCGAATTGGAAAGTATAAAGGGTTCTATCATACAGTTCTATTTTCATACCATGACATTTACGTTTCCTTAATTGAAGAGCTTTGGATATATAGATTTTGAACAATGGTGGAGAGATACAGTATCCCTGTTTAACGTTGGTGACATTGAGTTACCTATTTTCACTCGGGATTTCGAGCTACTGTGAAGATTTTGAACGGCATCTATGAATGTATGAGTTAAGTTAGATTCATACAAAACTTCCCAAAGCTTCGCAACTGGTACTGAGCCATACGCTTTCTGTAGGTCTATGAACGTGATGTGCATTTCCTGATTGATTGGTTGCTTTCTTTTTTTTCTATAATCAACTTGAGGCAAAAGATGTTATCTGCGCAGGACCTACCGGCTCTGAATGCGCTCTGATCTTCTTCTTGGAAAGGGCTGTACTCTTGTTTAATTAGGTCTCGAAGGATCCTCCCATAAACTCTGCTCATTGTACTGGTCACCGAGATACCAAGGTAGTTGTTTGGATTTTTTTTGCTACCCTTCTTATGAATAGACGATGTGTGTGCTAATTTCCATTGCTCAGGAGGAGGGTGTCCATTGGGGCATTCATTCATCAACTTTGTCAGTACGGTATAGTTTTTCGGTACCATTCTTCAGTAGTTCAGCTGGTATAGCTTCTGGTCCCGAAGCTCTACCGTTCTTCAAGTTTGTGATAGTCTTTTACACTGTTTCTGGTGTCACTTCTACCGGAAGTTGATTGATGTTGTGTTCTATCTCTATTCTGTGCTTCTGTCTGTCTTCTGTCAAGAGTTTTTCCTAATGTTTCATCGACTCATTAAGTGTAATTACCCGAATGCAGATTTTATCCCGTTCTTCTCTGGCACTCGCTCTGATGAATTTTCGAGCCTCTGTGTTCTTTCTTCCCCCTATGTGTGTATTGACTTTTTCGCATTTTTCTCCCATAGTCGGTTCTTCTCATTTGTAATTGTGTCAATCGGAACGCTCAGGTCTAGCCTGGACAGTTTAAGCCAACTTTTGACTCTTGCAGTGGAAGGTCCACTGATTGCAAGCTGAGAATGTCTGAGACCTGTGAGGCTTAGCCAGTGTTCCCGTACCTTCAGATTCTACTACCTTGCGATCTTTAGAAAAATGTCAATCCAAGGCTCCGGTCTGGTGAATCTTAAGGCAGTACCTCGAGCGCCTTCTTAATACGGAGCCTATTTCTTTCTTCGAGTTTGGCGAGGAATGAACGACATTACTGCACAATAAATGACGTGCAGTTTTCGGTTTTCAGTGCAGCTAGGTTATCTGTGATGATTTTTTTTTGACTTATTTGTTAATTCTCTCGCGAGCAAGACGTTCGCATATTGATAGGTGTTGGTTTTGGGTATTACTATCTCAGACTTCATACTCAGCATCTCGTTGGGTTCACTTTCAGACTGTAAGCAGCCGAGTACGAAGCTGACCATATTCGCCTCATTTCGGGAAATGTATAGAGTCTGTAGCTCTAGCTGCTCCATTAATTAACAGTTCTTCTTTCTTTCTTCGAGTTTGGGAGGAATGAACGACATTCCTGCACAATAAATGACGTGCGGTTTTCGGTTTTCAGTGCAGCTAGTTTATATGTGATGATTTTTTTGACCTATTTGTTATTTCTCCCGCGAGAAAGACGTTCGCACAGTGATCGGTGTTGGTTTTGGGTATTACTATCTCAGACTTCATACTTAGCATCTCGTTGGGTTCACTTCCAGACTGTAAGCCGCCGAGTACGAAGCTGACCATATTCGCCTCATTTCGGGAAATTTATAGAGTCTGTAGCTCTAGCTGCTCCATTAATTAACAGTTCTTCTTTCTTTCTTCGAGTTTGGGAGGAAGGAACGACATTCCTGCACAATAAATGATGTGCGGTTTTCGGTTTTCAGTGCAGCTAGGTTATATGTGATGATTTTTTCGACCTATTTGTTATTTCTCCCGCGAGCAAGACGTTCGCACAGTGATCGGTGTTGGTTTTGGGTATTGCTATGTCAGACTTCATACTCAGCATCTCGTTGGATTCAGTTTCAGACTGTAAGCCGCCGAGTACGAATCTGACCATATTCGCCTCATTGCGGGAAATGTATAGAATCTGTAGCTTCTAGCTGCTCCATTAATTAACAGTTCTATGCCCGCAGTGGGTGTAGAGCGGAATGCTCCAGTGATAATCATTCAGGCCGTTCTCTACAATTCAGAGAGCTTGAGTTGGAATTACTTTCTAAGGCTGCACTACCTCCGAACAATGCAGCCATATGTAATACGTCATCTCACCATCTCGTATAGCCAACCTATAGGGAACTTCGCGTTCACTTAGATACATGAAATTTGACGAGGAGTAATGTATTTCAGGATACAAGTGAAAATGAAACTAGTAAATTTGTAGTTACATCGTGATGAAACATATTTCTTGTTATAATGAACGCATACATATTTTTCTGAAAAATGCGTGATAGTAACGGATTGAAATTGATTACAAATTTTCTGAGATGGGGATGCTGGGTGTTGGGGTTGATTTAACATGATTCAAATAAACTTCAAAAATGGCCCGCTCCAATGAAAAATCAACCTATTTCAGCATTATTCGCTTGTATAACTCTTTTCAGAGTAGGGTTGAATTTCCGTTCGAACACAGTGGGTACAAACAATCATTTTTATATAAAAAGATTCAACCGAAAGTTGAGGTCAACGCTGTCATTTGAATTAATTGGATAATTCTCGCCAAATCAGCAAAATCAAATTTTCTGGATCCATCCAAACGCATCCCTAATGATGATTAGGGTGTTATATCATAAAATCGATACATTTTTCCGACTGATTGGTCATCCTTAATTACCAGGAGTTGGAAAAGTTCAACGATTATTGCTAATAATAAATTCCTATATATATATCACCTTAATGATCTTTCTTTTAATATTGGAGTTTGATTCCCAAAAGACGGCTATGAAAGTAGGTCGAGATTTTCATTAAAAGCGTAGATTATTGTGCAGTGATATTGAGGAATTTTTAATTTGACGCATAAGTGATATCATAAATGAGTTCTGGGGTTCGATTTGCCATTCCGATAAACTCTGGATTTCTTTTATATAACATTTATTAAATATCGGGAGTTCTAGTTCGAAGGACGGATAATAAATGCGAACAAAGCTCGAACTTTAAGTTTTAAACGTCATATGTTTTATTTATTTCATAACTAGTCTAAGGCAACGCTCCGCCGGATTAGTAGTGGAGTATAGCAAGCAATATTATTGCTTGTGTGCTTGTGACTTTAGCACGTTGAATAAGCACTCATTTGCTGAAAGGCTCAGGAGTACTGGTACTTTCACACAACATTGTAGCTATGATCTTAGATATCTACTATAACGGGAGGACAAAGGTACTTTAGAGAATTCTTTGCCGAAAAAAGGGGAATGGGCCCAACCAGCTGGTGTTCTCTCGAGAGTCGATGTAGACTTATTTTTTAATGATTCTGCAACTGTTAAAGGTAGGGGATTAGGAATATCTGATAGCAGGCAATTTTGCGGTTAGCAAGTAACTTAGTTTCACCTGACCAACGCACCGAGAACTAGATAGATTACATATCCACACCCAGGAAATAACGTTCATCCCTGCAAGATGTCCGCAACAAGAGATAAGCTGATATAGCTAGTGATCATCACCTTGTTATTGGCGTTTTGAAGCTCAAGCCTACAAGGAACCAAAACCCAATGAGACTGAAGAGACCGAGGTACAATGTTGACAAACTGAAGAACAGAAAAGAATGTAACTTATTCAAAGAAGAAATAAAGAGAAAAACAAGAACAGAAAATATTCGAGATTGGGAAAGCCTGGCAGAGGTAATCACAGAGACAGCTGAAGACATACTGGGTACAGTAGAAAGAAGAAGGATATCTGATGAAACATGAAAACTTATAAATGAAAGAAAGAGAATAAAAGGAAAAACTTTGACAGCACATACGATGGAAACGAAAGCGGCATCCAACGATTATATCAGAAGATGAACAAAAGAGTAAAAAGAGCAGCCAGAAGAGACAAAAAAAATGGGGAACTTTCAAAGAAGGCACAGATAGTGGCGCAAAAGAATAATGCAAGAGAGCTCTACCAAATTACTTAAAGATTAACAGGAAAAGGCTCAAATCAGTGAAAAATTTTAGGATCGGAAACAGGCATCTTGCTAATTACGGAAAGCGAACAACTAAAGAGATGGAAAGAACATTTCCTGAATATGTTAGGTACCCCGCAACATGAAGGGGATGATGCAAACGAGGATGTTTCTGAAAACATCGTGCAATTGCCAATCTCCTACGACAAGCCTATATTATCCGAAATAATCAGCGCCGTAAAAGTTTGAAGAAGAACAAGGCCCTAGGAATTGACAAGGTGCCAGCTGACCTTTTGAAAGCTGATCCACAGATGGAATGAAGGTATCATCATAAAAGTGCCCAAAGAAAGTGACCTCACCTTGTGCGAATATTGGAGGGGCATTACTCTGCTTAATACTGTCTACAAGGCACTGGCTTCACTAATAAAAAACCCACTAACAAAAGAGATCGAAACGATTTTACGACCGAACAAAACTGGTTTCAGACCGGGTTTTTCCTGCACTGACCATATTATAACAGTCCGAATCCTCATTAAACAATCAGTGGAATGGCAAGTGACGTTATACCTCATTTTTATAGATTTCAAGTGAGCCTTTGATGGACTGTCACAAAAAGCAATTTAGAGAGTACTTAAGCTGAGAGGAGTACATGAAAAAATAATAAACCTATAATAAATGTCTCTATAAAGACGCAAAATGCTGAGTCGCTCACAATGGCACAAGTACTGACAAGTACTGACCTCTTGCCAAAGTGAGTGAAACAGGGCTGTGTGCTCTCCCCCCTCCGATTTAATATCATGCTCGATTATGTACGAGAAAGCGAACGTTGGAGTCAGATGGACACTAACTGACCACCTGAATGACCTAGAGTATGCTGACGATGGAACGCACAGGGCGGAAGAAAAGTAGGAAGGCCAGCGCACACATGGAGAAGGTTAATTGTGGATGAATTGAAGACGGTGGGAAAGACATGGAGAGAAAAAGGGCCGCTGGTGAGCACTTACTGAAGCTCTATGCTCCGCGTAAGAGTTAAAGAATCCTATATAAGTAACTTAGTTCAGGATTATATAGGCCTATAACGATTTTGGTGCCTGGGGTCTTACACCTGATTTTAAGTATCTTACACGATGATATCAAAAGTGTTACCGCTTTAGTAGCCGAGATAAAAAAAATATACTTCACAAAAATAATATTTTACTGGAACATCAAGAAATTGTATTTTGGGTGATTTTCTAGAATGAAACTAACTTATCTTGATATCTATTCTCCATAGTTTTTATATCTTGATGGAGGAATTCTTCTTGTTCTTCGCTCAGATCCAATAAATTGTGTTGAAATCGATCTAGAGGACTACTGAGATTGAGTGTAATTTAACTCATATTACAGCCTAAATCCTTTGAATTTGGGAGGCTTTTACTCGGTAAAATTCCATTATCAATAATAAAAAAAACAAGTACTGTATTTTAAGGAATTTCACTTAATAATTGCGATTCGTAACGCGTTTCACTACACCGTAGCTTCTTCAGACGAATGAATATACAGAAAATAAATAAGAATATAAATATAAATGTTCTCGAATAATTACTTATTGGGTTGCTTCTTCTTAAGTTCTTCTTAAGTGGTTATTTATGACAGGTATATCCAATAAAATTGAGGAATAGATTGCTCCCGAAGAGATTAAATAGAGGTGAATTGCTTAAATCGACTTGTTCATTGATGAGTTTACCTGAGTGTTTGTATTTATTTATTTCTAAAGTTTCCCAAAGATCTACCTTCCAATATTCATTATCTGTATGCAAAATTTCAAACTGTGGGTCGAAAGACTGATCATTTTCTAAGAGATGATTCGCGTAATTTGAATCTGATTTTTATTTGAAAAACTGCGTTTATGTTCCGATATTCTAATATTAAAATTTCTATGTGTTCTACCAATGTAGAAATTATCAGTCATTGCAATTCAATCTATAAACACCTGATTTATTGTTTTTACCTGATTCGGTTTTATTATTTTTATATATTTGCCTAAATTATTATTAGTTTGGAAAGCTATGTTGATATTATTGCTACTCAAGAATGATTTCAGTTTCTCACTTGTAATGCCAACGTAGGTTAAGGTGTTGAATTTTTGTTTCAATTTATCGACAGGGTAAACTTCATTCAATGCGATTCTACTTTGTTTTTATTTAAAATATTATTTATTAGTTTGGGATTGTAACCATTATTTATATATTATTATATATTTGTTTAATCAAATTTAATTCTTTGTTGAAATTTTCTTGTGATAACGGGATGTTAATCAATCTATGAATAAAACTATTGAATGTTGACATTTTATGTTGTTGTTACGGATGACACGACGAGTTATGTATTATAATATCTGTATGTGACGGCTTATGGTAAATTGCGAAAACATGTTTTCCATTTTCATTCGAAATTGTTACGTCTAGGAAATTTATCGAATTTTTGCTTTCTATTTCGGTTGTGAATCCAATTTTTGGATGTAATGAATTTATATGATTTTCGAAATTTTTAACTGTCTATCTGTTCCTGTGAAGCAAATAATGATATCGTCTACATAGCGATACCAGTATAAACAATATTTACTGAGTGGATGATTATGAATTAATTTCTTAACGGATTGCCCATAATCAAGCCTTCAACTTTCATAAACCTAATTACCCTATTAGACCTGTTGTTTCTTATGTATTGGCACCATCTTTCAAACTTTCAAAATTCCTCAACGACTTGCTAATAAAACATTGCAATTTTAAATCTAAATTTTCGGTCAAAAATTCATACGAACTAATTGCCAATATCAAAGATACCATTATACCACCTAATTCAAAACTCATTTCTTTCGATGTTAAGAATCTATTTCCCAACATTCCTTCGGAAGATACGTATTACTTAGTTGAAGAATTATTAGAAAAGAATCATGTCAATACTATCATTAAATCAGATATTCTTTCATTATTACAAATTTGTTCAGATCAAAATTATTTCCATTTCAATAATAAATATAATACTATTGAAGACGGCTTGATTATGGTCATTCCGTTAATTCCTTTGTTAGCAGAAATATTCATGAATAATTTAGAGAAATTAATTCATCATAATTCGATAAATTTCCTAGACATTACAATTACGAATGAAAATGGAAAACATGTTTTCGCAATTTACCATAAGCCGTCACATACAGATATTATAATACATAACTCGTCGTGTCATCCTTATCAACATAAAATGTCAGCATTCAATAGTTTTATTCATAGATTGATTAACATCCCGTTATCACCAGAAAATTTCAACAAAGAATTAAATTTGATTAAACAAATAGCCAAAAATAATGGTTACAATCCCAAACTAATAAATAATATTTGAATAAAAAACAAAGTAGAATCGCATTGAATGAAGTTTACCCTGTGGATAAATTGAAACAAAAATTCAACACCTTAACCTACGTTGGCATTACAAGTGAGAAACTGAAATCATTCTTGAGAAGCAATAATTTCAACATAGCTTTCCAAACTAATAATAATTTAGACAAATATATAAAAATAATAAAACCGAATCAGGCGAAAACAATAAATCAGGTGTTTATAGATTGAATTGCAATGACTGTGATAATTTCTACATTGGTAGAACACACAGAAATTTTAATATCGGAACATAAACGCAGTTTTTCAAATAAAAATCAGATTCAAATTAAATTTAATATTTTAGTTAATAATATAGTTGTCAGCCTTACGATTTTCGCAGAAATTTTGTGTATCTGCTACAAAGATTTCCACGCAAGCCTTTCTAGATCATTCATAGAAGTCTCAAAATTAGTGGTATACTCCATTAGATGACATATTCAAGGTCCATCAAAAATATTCGAATAGTCAGTACTCAAACCACGTAGTTTCTTTGAAATAAACTGAAAACTTTGTACATTTTTGTCGAGAGCCCCAACAAATTGCTTCATAAGCCTTAGTTTTATATGCAGTACCCGAAAAATGATTTTTTTCTTGAAACTAAGAGTTCATTCATAATATATCTTTCCCCAACAATAATTGCATCTCTCATAGGCCAGATTTTTCTGACTCCAGTTTGATTGATGTGATTTGGCTCGACTATCACAGAGACATGGGCGTTTAGTATAACAACTCTGTTGACCCAATAAACAATTAAAAATATTCGCGTCAACGCAGATAACCCAGCCATGTTCCAAACAATTTATTTTCTGTGAAAGAATTGAAATACCTGATATCTCCTTTCACACATGTTGAGTGGGCAATTGGAACAGGAGCATATTTATTTCCGTTATGTAGAAAAACTGCTTTGGAACTTTTGTTTATTCGTCAATAAAGAGTCGCCATTCATTGGGCTGATAGATCTTCAAACCCATGAAAGTTAGCAAACCACTCACAATACAGCAATACACAAAATTTTCAGATGAAAAAAACTGCAATACGTTTCGTTCTCTCGTGTGAAATCTAGACACTCTAAAATATGAGAAGAGAAATAAATATTTCAGCTCGATTTTTTTCAAAAGTACCTGGTGAAAAGCTGGTATTGGAACAATTTCTGAATAAGGAATAGGTCCTCGTGCTGAAGAAATATTAGGGTGGTTCCATTTATGGTCTTTCAGTAGGTATTCATTACAAACATAACGAAATTTATCAGGATTGTTAACACATCTGTACGTACTAGCCATAATGAAATAATAATATAAATTTGTTGTTATTGGAATAATGACTATTTGTGGACAAGACCGGGAATTTAAATTGGGGGTAGTAAACTAGAGCTGATGAGTTAAAATGAATGGAAATGTATGGAAATATAATGTAAATTACGTACTTTATCGACCATAGACACAAACAGTCCTGCGCCATTAAAAATTTTTTGTAGCCCTGTGTTATATGCGAACACAGAATTTTATGTCAATGAAACCTCGGAGGATCTATTGATAGAAATGCTAATCGGCCATGGTAACTTTAAAATAGTTACTAACAGTTGAACAGCAATGAAAATTCTTGATTTAAATTGCTGTACTGTTCGATATGGAACTGCCGAATTACTCGGAGCAACATCAGATTATAATTCAGGCTACTTATGTAACGAAGAGATATATGGACTTGCAGAAATTAGTGCCACATCCCCTGTTTACGTCAGTCTCTTGTTTTGGTATTCCACTTCAAATTACGTGAGTAATAACCGACTGAAGAAACAAATAAACTTATATGATTTTGGCTAGAGCAACGTGACTCAAAATTCCAAAAAGTTCATCGAAGGCGTATGAAAACATAATACATAATACTATATAGGAACACTCGCTTAACACTCGGTGAATTATAATGATCAAAGGATTGAATAAAACACTTGGTAAAGATTTCATAAAAATATATTAAGATACTTGAAATGTGGTTCGCGGCTTCAGCTCATTATCAAGAGTAATAATATACTGAGGGACAAAATGAGTGTTTTTACTCAAAGACAACAGTATTTACAACAGGGCATAGATCGAAGAAGCCTGAACTACGTGATAGTTGATAGTCATAATGAATAATCAAATAAAACAAGTTACTATGTTTTAACTATCACTAATTTATTGATGTAACGAATAAAAATTACATTGGTTGGACCGGTTTCCATTATCCATTATAAACAACAAGATAATGAAAACTGAATACTCATGTACAATACAGAAACTAACATCAAGATAATGAAAGTAGATGATTATGTCTACCTGGTGGTTAAGGAGCTTATTTCTTTCTACCCTAGATGCTTTGAAAAATTGACATTATAAGATTTATTATAAGAATGAAGAAGTTTTAGCTGTTGAAGTTCTGGAACAGGAAGACATTCATTTAGAAACTGTGCAGCTAAAGCTGAATCATATTTCTGATGTAGGAATGACCGGAAATGACATTGTATTCTGTTTGACCTATATAAAAGCAGCTTCACTCAGAACATCTTAATTGGTATACTCCAGACTTTTCAAATTTATCGGTTTTATCTTTAGTATTGAAAAGGAAGCCTGACAATTTGCTAACTGGTTTGAATGCAATATGAACTTTTTACTATCAGACAAAACTCTAGCAATCTGTTCTGCCGTCTTCCCAAAATATGTTAGAGACATACATTTTTAGGGCTCTTCTCTCTTGGATAGGGGATATATCATGTTAAATGTATTGTTGCGCATTTTTTGATTAATTGAACTCTGTATTGTTTTTATATCGAAGACGTTGTTCCCTGCTATTGTCAATAGCAGAAATTCTTCATTATTGTGATAAATCTTACAAACTCAGTTTCTTTGAATCGATGGAAATTTTCAAAGCATCTAGGGTAGAAAGAGATAAGCTCCTTAACGACCAGGTAGACTTAATCACCTACCAATCACCACTATTCAAGTTGCTGTGATCCCTACTACCATTATCTTGATGTTAGTTCCTATGTTGTACATGAGTATTCAGTTTTTATTAGCTTGTTGTTGATAATGGACGTATGTGCAAAACCGGTCCAACCAATGTAATTTTTTATTCATTACATCAATACATTAGTGACAGTTAAAACATAGGAACTTGTTTTATTTGATTATTCATTATGACTTAGACTGAAGTCTGTTCGATTATTACAAATTGGCTGTTTTTCCTACGACCGAACGTGATTTTCATCATCTATTAAATGTCCAACTTCTTGTATTTATCACCTCATATATCCGTATGAGTTCAATTCTCTTGAAATCTATGAGATGATTGTCATCGATACAATGGTCAGAAAAAACAGTATATCTTTCCGTTTTGCCTATATAGGATATCTATAGTCACTGCAGTGTATTTTAAATATTCGCTTTTATCCATTAATTTCTTTTCATTTTATTATTAATTAACGAAGGAATTAAATTCTCTTTATTAGTTCTGATGGTGTTAATATTATTTTTTTAAATTTTAATATAATATTAACCCAATCAGCACTAATAAAAAGAATTTGGTCTCATTGTTACTTAATGATAAAGATGAAATGAAATTATTGGATGAAAGCGGAGTATATAAAATACACTGCAGTGAATGCGAGTCTTAATATATAGGCCAAACCGGAAGATGTATCGAGGAAACAATTGAAGAATATGAAAGATTCATCATTGGAAACAAAAATTCTACTGGTTTTTCTGGGATTTCGAGAGAATGGAAACTAACTTTCTTGGAGAAATCAAATTGTGTCCAGTTCAACTATTCGAAACTCAAGCAACAAGTTTATGATTACTCTTGATCTATTGAAGATGGGCACATAGATCCAAATGACTATATTTCCTGCGATTCCCGAATAATTAATACGAATGAAAGAAAAACTATCATTTTGATTTCATACTAGGCAAGTTAAAATCATAATTTTACATTCATCTAATAAAAAACAGAAATCAATAGATAAAAATTATATATTATATTTTCAAATGAACAGCTCAATTTTGACGATTCCTCTTTACTTAATTTGTTTCTTGTTAAGTGATTTAGATAATGTTTCATCAAATTTGCCTTGGTTTACTCGCTCCAAATCCAATTTTGTAGATCGTAAATAAATGGTTGTATCTTAGTTTAGTTCATATTTTGTATCCATGTTGCAGTGTCGTCGAAACGCCTCAAAAATACAGTTAATGAATGTAAATCAAATATTCCTTCATTTATCATTTGAAATGGATTTGCATCGAGTAGCAGTCACTAGTGTCCCGTTTTCGCCCTTATTTGTTATTAATTATTATTAATTAATCACTTCACTTTGAATGAATTTCACCATTGATATGCTTGGAATTTTGTTAAAAGTTATCTTTATTCTTGGGGAAAATATTATTTACAATTCAGAATTCAAGACACTATTCAACAAATTCAAACAAACGCGATCACTTATATTATTATAAATCATTCAGAAAAGATTGATGATTTTTTTTATTAGTTGGTAATAATATTTGTACCTAATTAACATAAAAATATCTTTGGATTATCTCTGCACTGAATTTTCAAATAAGAATTGTCGGTTGCTTCGAAGTAAATAAAATCACTAAACAACATAGCCTCAGCATCTACTTTGACAGATACTTTGCGTGGATCATATTCGAAAAAGCATGTACTGGAAAATCACAAGGTCCTGGAGAGTTATTCAATAAAATATAAAACAATATTTATTCTGGGAAATCTACCGTAAAGTATGATTGATCGTTACTTGGGTTTCATGCGTGAAATTGGAACTTTTAAACTCATATGAAAAAGCAATAAAGTGGAGTGATACTCTGGATTCGATGGATCGACTGATTACATTGATAGGTAAAAAATTGCCCAGATCGATTCAATAAATATACAGTACAGAGAGGTCTAAATTCTATGTTAGTGGACAGGAGTGGCATATTTTCAATATTTCATTCTGATATAGGTAAAGATTTTCCATCCGTTTTCGAAATATTCCAAAAAATTGAACTTTTCATAAACTGTTTTCACATGTTTATAAATCTTAATTTTTTAAATATCGTGGCGGTTTTTACTATTCAAGTAAAACACATTATTGAGCTCAAGGTCAATATATAACTTCAACTGAACTACTTCGAAATAATTACACAAGTCTGGAAAAAAAAAGTTGAGAGTTTTGGTTTTTTTGTGTAATTGTTATGTTTTTGGGTTTGCTGAATTCGAAAATGACTTTCATTTTGTCATAGCACGTCACGTTTTCTGACAATGTAGGCGTCTATGCTAAACAAGTTATTATCTAAAAAAAAAACATTATTTTTTTTCAAATAAAATAATTTATAATTGCGTATCAAAACATATTTTCTTATTTAAAATACATTAATAAGTGAGCACTAAACACATTCATTTTCACAGTGAGACTCCTTTTGGTACATTTTCTCCCCCTTTCCTCCACCATCAGGTCAATGGAAAGCGTCCCTGAAATTGTGATATGCGGAGCAAACACCTGTCTCTGCGCTCTAACTAGCTGGTCCACGTATTTCTTGTATTTGAATGCTCCAGCCCATACAGGGGCGGCGTATAAGTCTGTGTTATGGGCCACCGAGCTGAATAGGTGTCTTCTCTCCTGCCTCGGCCCCCCTACGTTTGGCATAAGCCTGGCCAAGGCAGCAATTAGCTGCGGCGTTCTTTACCTGAGGGCCCTATGTTAGACCCTTGTCCATCATTACTCCTAAGTATTTGCCTGACTTCTTTATTTCTATTTTGGTTCCCCACATGTGGGTCGTCGAGGTTTGCCACTTTCTCGGACCTTTCAGGAAAATCACTTCAGTCTTCTGGTACGCAAATTTTAGTCCCATCTCTTCCATCATTGAGCCTATTGACGCGTAGACCCCATCTTCTCCTGAATATTTTCAGGAAACGACGCCCCCACTACTAGGGCGAGGTTGTCCGCGTATCCCGTTGGGACCGCGCCCTCTGGGTAGTCAAATCTCAAGACCCGGTCGTACATCAAATTCCAGAGTGTAGGCCCCAGAAACTACCCTTGCGGCACCCCTTCTGGCATATGTGCACCAGGTCCCCTATCAGTATTCTCCTATGTCGGAAATATGCAGATGTTATCCCCGAATTGGGCTCGATAACTAGTTCTCCTCCATTGCTTCCATTATTTTCGCCCATCGAGCAGTGTTAAAGGCATTTTTTCATTCAACGTGACCAGATATAGTAGAATATATTTAGAGGCTTGGACCAGTCGTACTATGGTCTCAACCGCTGTCGTCGTGTCTGAAACCGTGTTGTCTGTCCGAAATAATTTGTCGCCTCTCGAGTTCGTTGGTTAACCGATTTAGGATGACTCTCTCAAATAGTTAGCCAACCACGATCAGCAAGCATATTGGTCTTAGGCCCGTGGCATCCATTGGGTCTTTTTCCGGTTTCGGTATCAGAACAACTCTAGCCACCTGCCACTCTGCCGGAAAAATTTGTTTCCTCCAAAGGCATTGAATCATATTTCTTATTTTATCCGGGTCGTTTTTTCATATTCAAATGACAACTTCTGTTGTAACCCCGTCAGGACTTGGTGCTTTCCCTTTCTTCATGGTCTCGATAGCGTTTGATACTTCTTCTTTAGTTATACCCGTTTTATCGTCATTTGCCATTATTTCTTCCTGTCGTTCAGTATGCTCAGTTCGGATTTCATTTTCCCGAGGGAAAAGGTCTTGTATAATTTCCTGCAGTTTCCTTTTAGGCGGTCTGAAAGGCTTAACTACTCCAGTTTTTCAGATACAATCTGGTAGTCCTACCTCTTCAATAAGTTTCTTCCAGGACTCTCTTTTTGCCGCGTTAATAACTCACCTCAACTGTGCACGTTTCTTTTTGAAACAAACCCGCAGTCTGCATCAGGGCTTCCTGCAGCAAGTTCCCACATATATCTTCTCCTTGCTGCAATAGTCTCTTTTTGCATCTGTCGAGCCCCTGTGTATACCAGTATATCGTTGTCCTATCTTGTCTGATGTTTACTGTCGCCATTTTTTTAGCCTTCTTGATTCGTTGATGTGTCATCTCGGGCGGAGTTGCTTGTAGACTTGTCCATGCTCTTGCAAAACCGTCTTTCGGGAGGACCTTTCCCATTTCTGGTCGTTTTGGAGCTGCCTCGCCTGCCTCAAACATTATCGTCCCGTGTAGGGTCAACGGGTCATCGAACGACACCTCCCATCCTCGGATCCCCCATTCAGTCAAAGGGTATACAAGGTCAGATCGATGTGTGTGCCTGTTTCACCTCTTCTGAATGGGCAACCTACCCATTGTTGGCCACCAGCATTCCTCTATTAGCCACCCACTCCTCAATTCTCTCTCCTCGACGATCAGTCCATGGTGACCCCCACAACTCGGATTTGGCGTTGAAATACCCAAGTACCACCTCTTCTGCGTCGGGTCCATTGGTAGCGTTGAAAATATCATCCAGTTTTCTATGGAATGTTTCCATATCTATATTGGGTGAGATGGCCACCACGTACCCGTCGAAACTACATGTTTTCTCTACCGTCAGGCCACTAATCGGGAAATAAAAACCCACATTTGACGTCTTGTCGAGAATCCATCAAGGTCTTACTGCTTCAGCCCTATTTGGCTCGCTGATTACCGCAACATGCACTTCTTTCTTTGAGACCTGCTGGTCCTGGGCCGCCCGAACTCGACCCAGATTTGCCTGTGTTATACCAATCATTACAGAAATATATACGAACAAACAAATGAATAAATATAAAGGAGCTATATAAAGGCATTAAAGTCACAATAGAATAATATATAAATATAAATATAAAATATAATATGATATAAATGTGAATGAATAAATATAAATATTAACACACACAGGTATCACAGACTTATATCACAGATATATGTATATATACAGACAATGATTCAAACCTGCCGGTTTCGTGGTCTCAGTGCCTCTTGATTTTCTTTTCTTGCCTGTGCAAGACCTAGCCGAAGCATTTTGCACCTACTTGTGCTAGCAGCATACCCTTGTCCAGAGCAGAGCGCACAATATGGCTCGTCCTTGCACCCCTTAGCCTGGTTCTCAGTCTTGCCGCATTTGTAGCAAAGCCCAGTCCTGTCTTGCCCCTTGCAGTTTTTCGAAACGTGGTCGAACCCTCAGCACTTGAAGCACTTGTCAACGTCTACTCGCATTTCTAGCCTCCCACTAACAGGTACAACCCTTATCCTTTTGCTACTGCGAAGTAGGCTATCTCCCTTTTTTCTGTCCATGGTAAGGGTAACCGCCACCATCTTGTTAGTCATTGGTCTCAAGTTGCTGATGCTTCCTTTTCGCCTCCGAACTCTCTACGACTAGAGCATAGCTTTTCTTTAACGGCTGGCCAGTCGCTTCGTTACCATGAATTACAACATCCTTGGTAGTATCGCCGAAGGAGGCCTCGACGATCTTTCTAAAGAGTTGGGGATTGTAACCTCTCGGGACGTTCATTGCCACCATCTCCTCTCCAGATGTGTCCTCCTTTATCTTCAGTAGGTGATCGTAGGCATCTTCAAGGGATATGGGGAGTTTTCCTTCTTTCAGTTTTCCAGCTTGTTTGAGTAGTTTTCTGGCAAGTGACTCAATTTCTTCTCTCGTGTTTCTTTCGATTTTTTTGTGTAGTTCCTTCGTCAGCTTAATCATCTTGTGATGTACTTTAGATATCGGTATCATGTCATCCTCGAAGCTGAGGTCCCCCAGTTGGCTCATTGCTATTCTAACATTATCTTGAAGCAGCCGCATCTTCTGCTCCTGCATTTTGACTTTATTTTCCAGTCCTTGACATACTTCGTTGCGTCGTCGTCAAGTTTGGTTGAAGAGCCGGCCCTCCTTTGCAAGGTCCCATTACTTACTTTTCTTGGTCCTCCTCGTCCACCGAATGCTGGCAGACAGATAGTCATCGCATGTATTTCCTTACTCCCCTTCTTCATCCAGGTCATTGAGAGCTCTTGTTTCTTCCGACAACGCTGAGGGCCACATCAGCTCCCTGCAAAAATCACTTGCGTTTGAGCCTGGGGTCTTTTCTCTGGAGGTCACATATGTGCTAGGGGGAGTCGTTATCCCGTCGCACTTCTCAGCTTTGTTGGTTAGGATTTTATTGGGACGATCTACCTCCATGCCTCCTTTCAGCTGAAGAGGTCTTTAAGACGCCCAGACAGGCTGGTTCCCTCCTCTCTGGGTTTGTTTTGCTCTCTACTTGAATTCTGCGCTGTATTCAGTAGCTTGATAACGGTCGAGGTTGGCCTGCACCTTCCCCTACCGGTACTGGGGTATTCCTCCTCTGCACCGTAAAACATTTCCTCCCGTAAGATTTCATGTTCTGGTCTTTCCCAGCGTCTGCATGTCATACCTTCTACCAGGTGAAAGAAAGCTGGATAACTATCTTTTTTCAATCCGCCACCCGCTCCGGATCAGACGCGGACCAGTTAGCCGCATGCTTTAAGTCAGACGTTAAGTGGGTTTGAGTCTGTTGCTGTTGCCGCCCACTCTGGGTCAGTCACAACAGCGGGGTTTCCTGTCAGGGTTGTCTTCCCTCAGCCTTTAGGGATCCTCCCCCTATTTGCAAGGCAGAACATGTATGTTTTTTGGTCTACGAGGGCTATTTAATTTCGCTCCTACCACCCATATCTGGGAGGCAATCCCTTATCCGCCACCTGGGGACGCACACGATGGGGAAACATACAAAACCCCGCACGGGATTCACCCTGTACCTGGTTCCCAACCCCAAATTTTTCTCTCCCAATTGAACGTTACACTTTATGTTAACATTTATCAAGTCGATTTTGTTTCGAAGATATGATAATTATACTGATCTGGGATGGGAAACAAGGAGCGTGCGATCATTTCATTCAGAAAAGGCTGATTTCTTCCTTTTGAATCAATGAATTGAAACGATGTTTCATTTTGTATTACTCTTGGTTATTCATAAAAACAAAGGATCTTTGTATTGGTAGTATTTTTCATAGTTTTGATAACCTAAAATAATAGTGATTCAGTTGAAGACGGTGTACATACTGCAAGAATGCATTGAGATTGTGAGTTAATGTTTCAAGAATAATAACGGTGCTAAGGCAACTGTGCGCATTTTCAACGAAATCGCCCAGGGAGACATTTTGGGCATAAATATCTTTTTGAGTTACCGAGCAAATTCTTGGAAACTGGAAACGTTAATAATTAAAAACATAATCCCACCAGACTTGTGAATGCCGAAGGAATAGGTGTGGTGGTGAAGTTGGCATGATGGAGAATTCACATTCTGCTAGGAGACATTTCCAAATATCTGGATAATGCCGGACAAGTATTTTCAGCAATCTACACAAGTACAAATTTCATCCATATAAAATTAGATTCGTACACGAGCCGACTGATAATGATTTTGATCGTCATTTAGAGTTCTGCTAACATTTCAGTGAGTAGATTGATAACGATCCGAATTTGCTTCAAAATGGTTATTTTACGGATGAATCGATTTATTTTCGAATGGCTTACATTGCCATAACTGTAGAATCTAGTGTGACACTAATCGCCATTCAAAGAGGGACACCTTTACTTATACAAGAACACTTGGATGGTGAAACTCATTTAAACAAACTTGAGGTTTTGATTGATTCTCTTATAACGGTTATCATCGAAGGAAATCTAAACTTATCTGAACAAATCGTTATACATAAAGTAATGTATCAACATGAACATTATGCTGCTCTTCCCAGGAATATTCGGAATAAAAGATTTCCAGATCGTTGGATAGATAGAGGCGTTATAGAAAGGCCGGCTAGATAACCTAATCTAACGACACTCGATTACTTCTTGTAGTGATATCTCAAGTTTGAAGTCTATGTTGAGCGTTGGAAGAACTACGAGAAAGGATTATTCAAGAATGTCAGCAGATATCACCACAAATGTTGCAAAATGTTGGGCAATCATTCGAATCTCGATTGTACTAAAGCATGGAAGTAAATGGGGTCCAATTGAATTATTTGTGACATTAATGTACCACTACTAACAAACTCAATGATATATTTCATTTCATAATAGATTTTAATGAGAATCATTCAGTCCAAGCAGTTTATGTTTTAATGAATGGCACTTCAAAAATCAGACTGATGTTGACGATCAGATAATACTTTCTCATTATAAAAATTTCGGGTTTGTATTTGATGGGGATAGGGGGTGGATACGCAAATGTTCGAATAAGTAACAAATATTTTTCCAATTCAAACAAAACAATTTTGATCGATTTCAATTATTCATATGTTAATTCAGAAAGTAAACAATTAGGTGATCGTATAGAGAATAGAATGACCTTTTCGAAAAGGTGTTACACGACCCCTTTTCTCTTTACAAAAATTTGGGGTAGACGTAGCCAGTGATAGGTAGTTGATAGGGAGAGAGGAAACATGTAACAAAAATGTCCCCCTCGAACCAAAAATCGACCTGTTTCAGGTAATTCACGGAAAAATAAAACTAGCAGAGTTATTAAGGGTGGTTCGGTTTTATTGGAACACACTGTACATTGCCTTTTAAAAATGCGTCATATTTTCGAAAGGTATATTTAAAAAAGCAAATAAATTTCATCAGAGAAGTGACAAAGTTGAATAGAAATTCGACCTCTACGAACATTTTTTGTAAAACTTGAAGAATAAAAAAGTATTTCGATTTTTCCCACACTGTAACCTAACAACTACGTTCCTAGAATATTATTTCATGCAAACAAAAATACAATCATTATGATAAAATAAAGCGAAGCGACGGCGTGCGCTCTCATTAAAAAGTTCATAGATAGGATGATTACATGTTTACAATGGGACTAGACTTCACATATGGGGTTGCACTGTTGAAACAAAAATTCAATTGTTTGAAGCATCGTCGAATGTACACTAGGTTCAGTTCAACTTTTGATTCAAATATCTTCGAATGAAATTAACTTTCGGATAAGATCTTATGGACTGTAAGGGGTTAGATATAAATCTTCCGAACCTATTCATTATCTGAAATTAGAACTAGAAACAAACTGAACGCTATCATTAGAATTAAGTGGGTAGTTATTGGAAAATCATTCAAATGAAATACAACTTGGTAGACTTGCTGGAAGCCGATGATGCTTATAGAGTTTTATTACAAAATCGATACTTTTTCAACGGATTTTCCAACCGTAACTACGAGAAATGGGGAAAGTTCAACGATTATTGTTAATAATAAATGCGGATATATCACCTTAATGATCAGTTCGAAGCTTGTTTCAATATGGAAGTTTTGTATTATGAATTTTCCATTGAAAGTATGGATTGTTGTGGGCAATTGATAAAGGAAAATTTTTAAGTTTGCTATACGGTGTGCGGGTTTTAAATAGAATAAATTCAGTCAAACGTCAGGTAATTTTCGTGTTTAGTCAGTTATGTTTATTATTTTTTAATCAAATAAAACAATGATGTTCAAATTTCCATTATATTCACCACACTGTGGCTTCATCAGATGAGTAGTACATTTGAAGAGAAAATGTGCCTTATATATTACATCGTTAAAAGCAGGTTCTTGGTCTACTTGTAGGAAAGTCCAAACAAAGTAGCTTTCAGAACTGGTCTAATTGAGTAAGTATCCAGAATTTTTCCGTTTTTGATTGAATTTCATTATGTAAAATATCAAATTGATGAAAAGTATAGTTTTCTTTAAGTAAATAATTTGATAGTGGAAATTCTTGTATGTGTTCTGGTAACCAAATGTTGAAATTTCTAAAAGTTATACCGATATAAATTTTATTACAACTTGCAAAAGAGAGCTTATACATAGGCGAATTGTTTCCTTTATGAATTTTTTTTAAATTTTTATGCTTAATGAGTTATCCGTTTTGAAAGCTTTATTTGCATTATGAGATAAGGAAACAATTTAGTCTAGGTTTACCAATCAATGTTAACATAGACATATTATACTTTTGATTGGTCTCTTTAATATTAGGAAAACCTCATCGATTGCACGTTGAAATTGTTTATGAGAAAGAATATTGGCAATAATACAAGAATTATAACCATTATTGACCGCTCCTTCAAGAAATTGTTTCCTGAGATGGGTTGCATCGTGAGTTTCTGTATCGTATTGTTATAAGTGGATGTGTGGAAGAATTGTGAATGGCTATTTCTGTACGAGTTGGTTTGTGAAAAATAGAATATGCGGTCAATTTTGATTTGAATCTAAAGCGTAAATGGAATTTTCAGTTTCCATTTCCAGAATTCCAAGAATTCCATAAACTCTTTAGATTCAACTTTAACAAAATGACAAAATGACAATATGACATAAGTGTACCAACGAGTAGTGTTAGAGGTTTTCTTCCTGAAAAAATCCAGTGTAAGGACCTTAGCCAAGTAACACTCAATGTTATTACATTATTGTTTGTGTTTGTTATTCCTTTAACGTGCTCTATTTCGGCTTTTCGGCAATGGCACTCTGGGGAATTCTGTCACCTCACTAACCCGGAAATTTTGCCGAAAAACTCCCGTGTCGAGGGAAGGGATCTTTAATGTCCAACACATCTCTGTTAGACAGGACCGAAAGCTTTACATATCCTCCGAAAGATGGACACTCAAGCGATTCCCAGAATTTCGAAAAATCGCACCGACTTTGTGAGGATTGAACCCAGGTAACTCTGCGCAGGGGACGAGCATCATCTCCTCTACGCCACCGAGCCGGCCGTTATCACATTATTATTCTTCTGAAAATCTAACCAAATATTGCTCAGAATAGAAATAATTGAAACTTCAGCATATTATATTTCATTCATATATACAAATAGATGAAATAACAAATGAGTTTATGAGCAGTATTAACTAAAAAGAAAACCTTTGACTCTATCTCATAATTTTTTCTGGAAAAATTCCACGACGAATATTACGAGATTTGATGATTTTTATCTCGTGCAACTATTCAAATGAATTCTTTCTCAGACCTATAATATAATATTATATAATAATAATATTATAATATAATGATTAAGCAAACTTTGCATGATAGCCTTAAGAAATTAGAATTGCATAAGAATACCTATATAGAAATGCAAAAGCTGTAATTCTTAATACATGTAGGATAGTTAAGAAATTTATGTCAAGTATATTGTAATCGAGCCTATTCCTTTGGTTGCTAAATCTGGGAAAGGTAAATTATATCCAGCTAACAGCTGAGATAGTGCTTAAATATAAATATTTTCTTCATTTTCCACATTTTCTCAATCTCTTCGACTAGTGTCATATATTTCGAAACTGTTCTCTTATATTTATAACGCGTATGACAATATCATATGTATGTTATTATTTTTATTATTTGATTTTGTTTATCCGTAAGAATGATATCTGGTCTATTGTGATTTACTGTTGTTGCGTAGAATTATTTGCATCAAAATAAATTTTGTATTTGCCGTTTTCACAAATAATATGGGGTTTATATTTGTAATATTTCTTGCTGTAAGGAAGGAGGGCATATTTTATTGCTAAATTGAAATGAAAAGTATCAGCGACAGCATTTATATCTTTCCAAATAATCTGTTGAGGTAGTATAGAGCAAGATAATAGTTAACGGATCATGTTCTGAAGAAGAAAAATCATCTACGGCAAGAATCGTCCAACAACTTGATCTTGGATTGCAATTGCCAAGCCTTAGTTTTGGTGAATAATTTTCGAGATCGATTATAAGAACCGATTTATAATATATATATATATATATATATATATATATATATATATATATATATATATATATATATATATATATATATATATCCTTTTTATATTGCGGTATGGCCTTTAGAGCCATCTTCGATTTTTCCATTATTTCCTCTCGGCTGCTGAAACGCGTTCCCCGGAGCGGTTTTTTCAGTCGAGCGAACAGGAAAAAGTCATAAGGAGCCAAATCAGGTGAATTTGATGATTGTTGGATGGTATTGGTTAGATTAAAATCGTAATAATAATCGCGAATAACTCGGAAACGATGCATTTTAAGTATAGAAAAACCTATATCGATGCCTATCAATATATGTTAACAGTTAAAAGGTGTGTGCAAAATTTGCTACGTTCTTTGAAAATACCCTGTATACCGTGAAGCCTCTGAATATCGATATTGAATGATCCTTAGTATTTTTATGATGCCTTCTAAGAGACAACTGAAAATCGCAAAATTCCGATTGAAAAATTCATATCTTCCTTTCGATTGATTTCAGGTGGCAATGATATGTGAAAAAATTGGTAATTTTGTTTAATTTTCTACGATACCCCTGATCCTGGGGTGACAAATATCAACCCCCTAAGCGGGGGTTGCAATCCTTAAAAATTTGTCTTTGTCTGTATTCCCGTGAAAGAATTTTCATTTTTGATTGAAAACTGTAGAAGATACAGAGTGAGCCACTGAAAAATAGAGAAGACTATCGCCCCAAGACTATTGGAGTATAAGTGCGAAAAACTGGAATAAATTCATTTAGATCAAAGATGACAGCCTTTGATGTGGAATGAATCTGTTCAATTTTTTTGCACTAATACTTGAATACCTCAGGGCGATAAATAGTCTCCTCTATTTTTCAGTAGCTCACTCTGTATCTTCTACAGTTTTCAATCGAAAATGGAAATTCGTTCACGAGGATGCAGACAAAGATAATACCTTTCTTTTGAGGTATCACTCGACCCATCTACCCTCTTCCAAACTTTCAAGGGTTGTCAATCCTGCTCCAGGGGTTGAAATTCGAGATGAGGATGGTACTTGATGATGACTGCCATTGATCAGCATGGATCTGTTATATTTTACCTCACTGAAACTTGAATAGCCTCAGGGAAATAGTCTTTCCTATCTTTCAGTTTCTCACCCTGTATCTTTTACAGTTTTCAATTAAAAATGGAAATTCGTTCAAGGCAATGTAGACAAAGATACCATCTTTCTTTTGAGTCATCACTCGATCCATCTTCCTTATTCAAAATGTTCAAGGATTGCATCCCCCGCTTAGGGGGTTGATAGTTAAGACAAGTTGTACCCCAAAAGATGTCCCTCTTGAAACAAAAATTGACCTGCCTTTGAGTTTTGATCAGAAATGAATATCTTGGTAGATATAGCATATATATATATATATATATATATATATATATATATATATATATATATATATATATATATATATATATATATTGATTCGAAGAAAAATGTCATAAGTATCCTTTAGATCCGAAGCTTTTCGGAACACCCCTGTAATATCATTACGAATGACTGACCCAGGCGACGTGAATAAAAAAACATGGTAAAAAAGCTTCCGAACATCAAATCAAAGAACATTCTTGTTCTGAAAGTAGTTATTAATATTATCAAGGAAAATTATTCAACAATTCCTCAATGAATTATCAAAAATCCTTCAGGATCATGCGGAAGCTCCGTCTGGAATCATGAGATGTAAGGTCGAAAATAGGCGAAAACAATTCAGGATTCAATAAAAATTTCATGCGCTGAATTAAGAATTCCTTTCATCCTTCAGTAAAGCCTTGAGATACTTACATGAAGCGGGAACATTTCCACAAAATTAGATTCAGCTTTTCCTGGATGAGTTTCAACCGAAAACAAAGAGGTAAGATTTTGTATTTTATATATTGCTGTAATGTTTTTGAATACAATTCTCTAGAATAATATGGCACACTCACAATTGATCGTAAAATTATCATTCGCATTTAAGCCAAAAGATTGCTAACAACCAATTTCACGTTATCAAGTCGGACTATTTCTTTAATTTGCAGGATCCTTAGACTCCTGTATAGGGTGGAGGTACTTGTTCTTTTGGGTAATCCAAAAAGAAGTTTTATTGCTTTATCCTGACCTGCCCTCAGAATACAGTCGTGTAAGAGAGGTGTGAATGGACATACGAGTAATATAAGTTATATTCAGCCTTTGTATTCAGGTATTTAGAGTTTTTTCGGAAAAAGGTGACAGACAGCATTGATTTTATTCTTCATGTGATTTATATGCTCTCTAAACTTCAGTTTGCAATCTATGACTAACCCCAAGTATTTGGAGCTATCAACCTGTTATATAATTCTGTTATTGATTTTTAAGGCTACATCTGTATATTCTTTCTGATAATTAAAAATTACATAATTACATTTGCTTTCATTGAGGGTTATGTTGTTCTCATGTGTCCATTGGGAAATAATCTCTAGATCTCTCTGCGCATCTCGAAATATCTGATTATTTTTGCTTGTTAATAAAAGCATTTAGTCATCTGCAAATAAAGTTAGGAATCATGTAAGCGAGAGACTCGCAACATCATTTATGTATAGCAAAAATAGTATCGGCCCTAAGATAGAGCCTTGCGGTATTCTATATTTAATTGTGCGTCTGTCACTCACTCTCTCCCCTATACAAGTATATTGCTGTCGGTTTCCCAAGTAACTTTGGAAGATCTGTAGTGCTTTACCCTGTATACCCATACCATACATCTTCGATGTTAATATGATTCTTTCTACCACGTCAAAGCCTTTTCGCAAAACGAGAAAGATTGCCAGTACGAATGCTCTTGCTTCCACATTGTATATATTGATTCTAAGACAGGGCAAACCGCTGTTTGTGTGCTCTTCCTGCTAGGAAATCCATGTTGCTTCTTTGTTATAATCTTGTTTTGGTGCAGGAATTGAAAATACTGGTAGGATAGAGATTGGTCGATAATGCAAGTATCAGTTTTAGAGCCACTTTTATATATTGGGGTAATTTTTGCAATTTTGAGGACATCTGGGAATGTACCTGAGCTTATATGAGTGTTTTTAACTAAAAAGGGAGTTATACCATCATGTCTTTACTCAATTTAGGTTTTATTCTATTAATTCCAGGGCTGGCATTCGCTTTCAGATTATTTATAATGCCGTGGATTTCTTTCTCAATAGCTATCTATAGACAAACATTTGGCTTGCCAAGGTTGCTATTGATGTGATGTGTATTTCTCTTTGTAATTAATTTCTCTGCCACTTCTGTGAAATAATCATTCAAAAGATTTACGGTTTTTTCAGGTTGAGTAATTTCTTCCCATCATTCATTAAGATATCACAGTGATTCATTTCTCCATATTGTCCAGTCATTTCTTTCACTGTATCCCATGTCTTTTTCATTGATCTCTCACAGTCTTTCAACTTAGATTCAAAGTGCTCCTTCTTATTTTACTCAATAAGATTTTTCATTCGCCTGTGTGGATCTAAAAATTCAACTTCGAATCACTTATATTTAGTTGTTCCTGTTATGGGTCCCTGAGACCCCTTTGGGTTTGAAAATAAATAAATGAGAAAAAACCAATATCTTCAGAATCTGAATGTTTCAAATGAATTGACCATGAGAGATATAAATTATGAACATAAACGCATTCTTTTAATGATCTTTAAAATATATTATTGTTGAACGTATTACTCGAGAACTGTTGTACCGAGGTAGCTATTTTTTGTTTCAGAAAGTTTGTCTTAATGAGTTCCCAACAGAGAATAAAAAGAAATACTTGTTCCAATGCTTGATTTGTTTCAAGGGGATGCCTTGGAATCAAATTTATCATTTATACCCTTGTCTTTTAGTTATTGATATCCGAATGAAATAAAGTAAAAAAAAATTGAAATACTATGATGACTATGTGATGATGTTGAATTTAGATAAGAGAATTAAATAGAACTGATATATATATCAAATCAGACGCTTCCCGCGCTCGCCCTTAATGTATAGGATCAGGAAAATGGGAAAAAAAGGGTGGGCCATTTTAAATCTTTTATATGATTTAAGACAACAGGGGTAAAAAATCAGGCAGTTAGTCTGTGAGTGTGTTTTTAATAAAAAATGGAATCGAAGTGATTGTGCTCACGTTCCATTGTTCTTCATGCTAACCAGTTTTGGGATTGGTAGTAGGATGAAAAATAAACGAGAAAAACATGATGTGAGTATTGAATATCCTACTACTCTCGTACTAACCGAATATATCTAAAAGAAAAATGTAACATGACAGATGTGAAATAACTAGTTAACCCTGTGCACTTTATACCGCCTAACAGTCAATCAATGTCGTGTTGCTTTTAGATGAACTCAATGTAGGATTTTATGAAAGTAATATAGTAAATACAAAAAAAAATATTGAATTCATTACTTCTTCAAGATAATAATATCTACAGAAATAAAAATACAAATATCGTGTACTTCAATCGCACGTTAATAAGAAGATTGAATGAAACTATATACACTTATATAATAATTTAATGTTTTTGTATCAGGCGCAAGTACCAATCAACCGAATGATTTATCGACAACGTGAAAATGCCAATGACAACTGACCTTGGGTAAACCATGCATTTTCTAAATTGAGACCACAAAGAGTCAAGGATTGGCTTATGATTTCTCGTTTTCAACCTAGCCGTTTCACAGGTTGGTCCTGTTTGCTCTTGTGCTTGTAGGGCCCTACTTCGTGTCATACCAACGCGGCACTCTTCTCGTGCAATTTATCGTTGTTAATCATTTAATAAATTCGAAATGTTTCACAGCCTAATTGCATTACATCTTCGCGGAAAAAGATGAGATCTTCTTGGTCGCGGCATTGTTAATAAAAATACACAAACCAAATCACAGACAACATGAATAAAAAAATTATACTTTCACGATGTAAATTTTTATATAATATACTAACTTTGACTGAACTGGCAGAATAATCTGGATGATAGAGTGAGATGGATCGATCGATTTGGCAATTGATAATTTTTTTAATTAAGAATTGGCACCAGGTCATCAAGTTATTGTCATTTCTTCTATCTTTTTGTTCATATTACGATTAGATGTATGTATGTATTTCATTTAATAAAAATGCGAAATGAACCTTATAAGCTTTGTAATTGATCTTTTAGTTTACAAGAAATAAATTTCTAAACGCACGTATAAATATTCGACAATAAATGAGCATGTCAAACATTTGTCATTACTGAAACTATTCTCCATTTTTAACTATAAAATACGCAATAATCCAAATATTGTGGATATATCTTGTCGATTCGAAACCTCTTTTTAAATACGTTGTTTAATTCGACGGAAATAATATTGAATATTTAAAAGGTATGATACCCATATAGGAAGAAGTTTCTTATTTTATTCTTTTCAATTTTCTAATTTCTTTAATATTTATTCTGCTATTCGGGACCGGGACAAATACAATAAATCAAAAACCATAAAAATCAATCTAGCTGTTCTGGAGTAATAAATTTTATAAATTTTGAACTAATTCGAACTTGTTAAATACGAGCGTGTTCTGAAAAGTTTCTGACTCAACAGATACAAGTTATTTTTCTGAATATTTATCTTATTTTTCATCATATTATCCTTGTTAGATAGATATATATTAATATTTGAGTGAGGGTTGCCTAGCAGCCCGGCCACTGCTACCCTGACACTCTGTCCTGAATTTCATCCACGAGCTCCTTTCTTCTCGTAAAGGATACGAGTTTTGTGGGTGAGAGCTCAATAAGCTCAGTCAGCTTCAGTTTCCAAGGTCCAAGTTCTTCCATCCTGACCCTTTCCCCAGCTGGGCACTCGCACATAACATGTTCCATTGATTCTGTATCATCTTCTTCACATAACGTGAGGGATCCTCAATCAATCCTAATTCATTTAGGTGTTTCCTGAGGCGACAGTGCCCTGTTAGTAGGGCAGTTAAAACTCCCAGTTCCAACCTAGAGAGTTTGAGCCAGGCCTTGGGTTTTGCAGTGGAAGGTCCACTGATGATACGTCGAGCATGTCTGAGACCTGGAAGGCTCATCCAATGCTCACGTACCCTCAAGTCCAGTCATCGGTTGTTTTCCATCCTTTCAGTTTTTTCTGAGGAATTTCGAGCCTTAGCTCCGGTACTATGAACTCCAGGTTAGTTCCTCGAGCGGCCAATGAGTCCGCCTTCTCAACAAATATCCTCCTCTTCCTGGTAAATGATACCATAAGGGTTTTGTAGGGGTTTATGCTAAATTTCTCTCCTTCACACTTCCCCTGAATTGCAGACATAGGCTCCTGTAGTCTGTCGGAAACATCGCTATCATCTCCGACAGCCAGAATGACTATATCACCAGCGTATGCTTGTACATAAACATCCAGTGCGCCAATTGTTGCCAGAAGGTCAACTAACAGGGACCACAACAGAGGGGATAGTACTCCTCCCTGTGGGCAGCCTCTGCCAGCCACAAAAGTGACTACTTCCCCTTTCAGTGAAGTGTTGATCACTCTGGCACTTAGCAAGTTACTAATCCATTCCGCAATAATATTTGGTACTAATCTGGCTCTCGCAGCCCCACACAGCGAGCCAGTGGGGGCCACATTAAACGCACCTTCAATGACCATGAAGGCTGCAGCTTCAGTCTCCTTGCAGTCCAGAAACTGTGTGATCCTCCCGACTAAATTGTTATGTGCCAGATCGGTTGATCATTTTTTTGATAGGCGTATTAATGTTCACTCAGAGGCATCACCGATAACACCTTGGTCCTGATGTATCCATCTTGCACCTTCTCCAGGGTTTTCAATACAAAAGACGTAAGACTAATAGGTCTAAACGACTTAGGTTGTGAGTTCGATTTACCTACCTTAGAGCTGTAAACAACCCTGATTCTTCGCCAGCTGGCCGGGACAACATTGCAGGCAAGACTCGAACGGAAGAGTCTAAAGAGGTATGGGAGGAGGACATCGATCCCCTGTTGTAACAAGGTAGGCATGATGCCATCCTCTCTCGTTGATAAAGATTCATAAACTAATTACCCTATTAGACCTGTTGTTTCTTATGTAACGGCATATTTTATTTTATTTCAAACTTTCAAAATTCCTCAACGACTTGCTGATAAAACATTGCAATTTCAAACCTGAATTCGGTCAAAAATTTATACGAACATTTGGATTTATATTCTCATTCTTATTTATACATAGTTATCATAATTTCTGTACATTCATTCGTCTGAATTGAAATGAATCACAATTATTAAGTGAAATTCCTAAAACACATTACTTGTTTTTATTATTGACTTCGATTAGTGTCTTTTTATGGGAGCATTTTCAGGGTTCACTTAACATATATTCTGAATATCGGATAATCAAGAAAACTTTAATTTTTTATTCTCTCCTTTTTAAGCAAAAGATTTGACATTTCGTTGATAGAAATCAATGTAAATTCGTGGTATTAGTGCATTTTATCGTTTTAATGGTATTCTTAATTTGTCAACAATTTTACCGCTGTGACTTTTTATTTCTGTAATCGTTGTTTGTTCGTACCATATACTATTTACTACAGTTTCTTAGCTAATCCTAATATCTTATGCTAAAAAAATCCATTGGATGTATTTGAAGCAGCCAGGATTGTGGCTTCAGTTGATGCTTCGAAACATTGTGCGGAACGCTTTCAGGCACTGGTTCCTACACGCGGTGACATATTTCTCCTTCTAAGTAACGTTCTTTGGCGAGGGTGGTACTCTTTTGTCAACCCCTTTTATGCTTGTAAGTTAATGCTGCATGTAAACTTCTGCTGGAAAATTTCAAAATTCTCAAATCAGGCTTAGCTTTGAATCAATTCGATATGGTTATGTCCATGTGTCATGGAGATGTGCACAACAATTTGCTCCTACCATAAGAAACATTATGTAATTTACTTGAAACCTACAATTAAAATATGACCTTCATCAATTGTTAAAGAATATTTTTTAACTTTAAAGCTAATTATGATTCAAATCATGGGTGAAGCAAGTTCTTATGCAAGTAATGGATAGGTCATATTAGGATGTTCTCTAAGTTCCAAGCTAGAATGCGGCTATGTACTATCGTTCATAAATCACACATATATTCTACCAAGTTCCTAGTGGAACTTCCTTCAAAAGTTTTAGTAAATTCTTTTCAAGAAATTCTGAAAAAATTTCGCTATCCAGACAAAGTAGCAACACAAATGAACCAACGAAAAATTGGACAACATTTACGGCCTAGATAATAACTATTCCTGGACCTGGAGGATTGTATTGTCCCAAAAGTGTAACTTATGTGAATTTTTGTAACATAAATTTCTCTTGATGTACTTAAGATGTAATAGAAACAATATCTTGTGAAATTTAACTAGTTTTCCTTAATCGGCAATCTACTTGCGTATTCTATATGAAAGAAAACCTAAAGAAATTTCAGTAGGTTCAGGAAATATTAGGAAAGGCTATTATACAATTTTTTCGAAAATTCCCAAAACGGATGAAGATATTGGATGACACTATCTACAAAATAAGCTCATTTCAACGAACATTGAATTGAGCCTACATTTCGAAAGATCTCTTTTTCTATGACAGGGAATTTATACTATCGGGCATAATAGAATAATATCGCGAGTTTTCTAGACATGTGCATTCCTTGTACTTCATTCAATGCAATAATAATATCTTTGATATTCGATTTGTCTTTTTCATTTCAGATTCTAACAGGAAATTACAAGATGTCCTAACAGAATTTTGTGGTGCTGGTCCACCTTACAAGCATAATCCTGACGGGGTGAGTCAATAATATTTCTACGAAGACTTCTTTATTTCTGTAGAATCTGTTGATATTTTTGAGGTGAAAAGTATTTATCTGAAATTATTTCAGTCCAGAATTTTGAAATTCTAATTAGCATATCATTCTGGATGAATTGAGATTGAAAATTTTTTTTCAATGGAATATTTTTTGATATCATACAGGGATATCCACCGGGACCGTCCAAGTTCCACTTACATTATCAAGCTGAAATTTTATATGCGGCCATAACTAGGGATTTCCAATTGGAGTGAAATATTTTCGAAGTGATACCATTTTCGATTATACCGGAAGTGGGTCATCACTTTGTTATTTCAAATGGCAATCTACCTTTTTCATTATACATCTAGAACCGACATTTGAGCAAGGCATAAAATACTCAAGTTGTTGGCACTTATCTGTCAAAACTTTTGACAGATTTAATTATTTTTGTTATAAACTCGATTTTTGAGGAACATTAAAAAAAATTGTAGCTCGTAGATCTTTTGCACTACAGACACAATTTTTGCTTGGGTGGATAGAAGAAGGATCAAGAAATCTTTTAAGCAATCTACTCATGTCAAATGTTCATTGCGTTGTTTTGTATGATTTTTACAATTTGGCCTTTTTCAAACAGCAATAACTCCATTTTTTCAAATGGCACGTGCCAATTTTTATATCGCCATCAGATGAAGCGTCAAATTTCAGATGGAATTGTATAAGCATGTACTATACCCATCTCTTATAGTTCCAAAATAATTTGGAAATATATTGAATTTTGATGATTTCGCAAGAACTAACAGAGAATGCTTTGAAATATTTGAATCAAGTAACTGAACTGGGTACGCTCACCTGAGAGGTGCCTAAAATTAATGTACTTGTCACTTCGTTCATTCGAATTTGATATTTCAACAAGAATTGTCGTTATTTCAGATTGAAAATATCCAAAAAATATAACACATTTGGAATAAAACCACTAGTTATTCAAACGAAAATATATTTAATCTTTTTTTAATTCATTTTAGAATGTCAAAAAGTAGTGGGTAGAAATTGCAGGCAATTCAATAACCAATATCCAAATTTACCGTCTATGAGTAAAATAAAATTTCGAAGCATTAGAAGCAATTTTCTACAATTCGGATGAATAAAAATTGTAGGAACTAAGCGAAAACCAATCATCGAAGATAATTACATTGATACGAATAAATGATCATAGGAGAAAACTAATTTACGATCTGAATAAATGTTCAATATGAGCCCCATTTTGCTCGATACACTTGACAGCTCGTATACATGATGAGTTACCCTCCTAGTTTCCTCAGGATCAATATTACGGAGAGCGTTATGAATGCGCTCTAGTAAATCTTCTTTACTTCTTACAGGAAAAAGATAATTTTCACTCTTGATCTTACCCTATAAATAAAAATCAAGGGGCGTCAGGTCCGGAGAACGCGTAGGCCATAAATTTGGTCCTCGATTACCCCACCATCTAGCCTCGAACATTTCTGTTAGCTGCCGATCTACAGCTCGTGTTTTATGTGCTGGTGCTCCATCCATTTTGTAAAGCAATCCCTCAGAATGGTAAGGGGTAATCCATCTAAAAAATTTGTTAATGTTCCTCTCAAAATTTCCAGGTATGTTTGTCTATCAAGATTTTCCTCATAAATGTGATAAGCCAACAAATCATTCATTAAAATTGCAAAAACGTTCACGCTGAATTTATTTTGGAAATCAATAACCTAAATGAAATGTGGATTTTCTGTGGACAAAAAATGTCGATTTCTCCTATTGGTTATTTTACTTTCATTAAACTAGGCTTCATCAGACCATATAATTTTTTGCAGAATTGTCTCATCTTCTTGAAGCCGAATTAATAAATTTTCACAGAAATGTAGCCGCTTGGGAAGGTCAGTTGGTTTCAATCCTTTGAATGGAAGTATAACTCAATCCAATATCCATTGATGCTGACTTAATGGACGCATGTGGATTGGCACGAAAATACGCTAGCGTATTGATTTGATTGTCGTTGTCCTCGAGAATTGGTTTTCTTCTAGTTTCTATGTATTTTGATCCTCCAAATTACAAAAAATTGCTTCTAATCCTTCGAAATTTTGTTTTACTCATAGGCGTCAGATTCAGAAATTGGTTATTGAATTGCCTGCAAGTTCTATCAACCACTTTATTATCAATCTGGTGTTTTTCAGAAATTTTCACTTCAAGTTACCAACAATTCTTGTTGAAATATCAAATTCGAATGAACGAAGAGACAAATAAATTAATGTTAGGCACCTGTCAGGTGAGCGTAGCCAGTTCAGCTACTTGATTCAAATATTTTAAAGCATTCTCTGTTAGTTCTTGCAAAATCATCGAAATTCAATATATTCCTAAACCATTTCGGAACATAAGAGATCAACGAATAAAGAATGTATCTAGTCTTCCATTTATTTTTATGTGTGCTTCCCAGATATAGGCGAACCTGTTACACCACATGAGTAGGCGCCTGGGAAAAATTGAGGTGTCTGTTTACTCTCTTCTTGAAGATGGCCAAATGGTGGGATGTTGGGAAAACGTTGAACGGAAACGAGTTCCACAGCACACTGGCCCTGTAAATGAAGGAATTCTTATAGAGAGAGGTTCGAGGGGTCGTTAAATGTACCGTCATATGATGAGAACTCCTTGCCAGCCTAGTGTTGCAGAAAAACATGAGTTTTCCCAGAACGAGTGCTTTCAGCTTTTTGGAGCATCTTCCGTGGAAGTATCTGTGAAACAGAGAAAGGTCAGCCATTTGTCTTCTGAGAGCCAGGGCTTGGAGATCGCGGGTGATCTCCTGGTGGTCGATCAGGTGCACAGCTCGTTTTTGCACACTACCCAACATCCGCTACGAATGTTTGGGCGCACATCCCCATACATTGAAACAATATTCCAGAGCAGTTCAAATCTGCGTCATATATAGAAGCAACAGCTGAGATGACGTGAAATATCGCTTGGCTGTGAAAAGAAAACTAAGTTTAGGTGATGCCGATTCAGCTATTGCTGATACATGCTCTTGCCAGCAAAACTAGGAGTTGACCGTTATTCCGAGAAGGTGCATCGAATCTTTGGATGCAATTTATTGGCCTTGCATTATTAAAGGTGGTTCTGCACTCAGATATCCTCTGTCAGAGTCACAGTTTAACTAATGAATTTGTTGACATCTCAGATGATGAGATTCCGCAGCTGTAATTAGATAGGCGGCCAGAATCTTGAAAGTTCAGTGTACGCTGATTTAGAAATTGCAATTTTCCCGAAAACTGCTTACCCTGTCATATAATTTACGACTATCTTTTTAACCTAAACATTATCCAGGTTTAATATTTCGAAAAAAATTGAAAATTAAAAAATGGAAAAATCTGTAACTCCTCAAATATGGCACGCTTCTGAATGATATTTCAGAATTCTGTGCTCGAATTCTGATAAAGCGTGAAGAAATACTACGTAACAATTTTAGTGAAAACGGTTTCGGAAATAAAGAAGAAAAACTTTCTTCCTTTGAAGAGTTAAAAATGGTGAAAAATAGTGATTCCGCTCTTAAGAATATGTGTGATAGCTCATTGGATCCAAAATGATCTAGAAAATTACAAAATGTAACGGAATCGTATATTAGCACATATAATATTGCAGAAGTTATAAACAATTATATATGAAAAAAGGTATTTAGTTTTCTGCCGATATTTCAAAAACCAATATCATTTAATGAATTAAAAAAGATTTTTGATAATAAAAATCTATATTGTTATCCTAATGGGAAGACTAAAAATATAGGGGGATTTTTGGGGGTAGCTCGCCCAGAGGACCAAATGATGAAAGAGACAGTGAAAATTCTGAAAGAAATTATAGTTACAACTAAATATAAACTAAGGTACACAGCTCTGGGCCACTTTCAGACAGCAGATATAATCATTAAAAAAAACCAAAAAGAAATTAGATCATCCGAAAAATAAATATCAACAAAACAATTCGTTTAAAAAGACATCAAACATTTACCTTAATACATTTGAGGGTTTCATAATCATCATAGATTATACCAAAAAACACAAAACTGATGCTGAGTGGATTAAGAAGGGAATCTAAGAACTGAATACTAATTGAATACTGAATGAATATTCATCGAAAGCTCATTGAAAACTGATTATACAGGGTGCTTCAACGAAAACTAAACAGAGGCTATATCTACCACGATATTCATTTCTAATCAAAACGCAAAAATAGGTCAATTTTTGTTTCAAGGGGGACATCTTTTGGAGTATATAACTTGCCTCAAATATCAACCCCCTAAGCGGGGGTTGCAATTCTTGAACATTTTGAATAGGAAAGATGGGTCGAGTGATGACTCAAAAGAAAGGTGGTATCTTTGTCTACATCGCCTTGAACGAATTTCCATTTTTAATTGAAAACTGTGAAAGATACAGGGTGAGCAACTGAAAGATAGGAAAGACTTTTTCCCTGAGACTATTCAAGTTTCAGTGAAGTAAAATGGAACAGATCAATGCTGATCAATGGCAGTCATCATCAAGTACTATCCACATGTCAAATTTCAACCCCTAAAGCAGGGGTGACCACCCTTGAAAACCGTTTCCAGCATGCTCGAGAAGTTGTTAGACAGGGAGGCGGATCAGTGATGTTTCGACCTCGTTTTCATACAGAACAACCGCACGGGAAATTATTACGCAAATGACATAGTTTTACCTGTAGTGGTACCGCATCTCCAAACAATGGGTCAAAATCCATTCTTCCAACAAGATAATGCCCCTCCTCATCGTGCAAGAGTTGTCTTGAACGTTCTTGAAGAGAATGATATCGATCTTCTACCGTGGCAATCCTGCTCCCCAGATCTGAATCCCATCGAACATGTGTGGGACACCCAAAAAAGAAATCTCCTGCGTTTAAACGTCTTCCATCATGAACAGGAGCTTCGATTAGCAGTTCAGGGGGCTTGGAATGGCTTAGGCCAAAATGTAATAGACAATTTAATATTGAGAATGCCGCGACGATGCCAAAGTGTCATTAATAACAGAGGTGGACCTTCTGGGTACTGAAAAATATAAGTGCTTCCATATCGTTTCGAAAATATTAGTTCAGGATTTTTTTTGTGTTTTACCGAATTTCCTCGTTTTCAAATTTCAAACTTTTTTATAATAGGTGCTTTGGAGAAGTCAAATATTCTTTTGTTTCCTTGAGAATACATTATATACAATACATCCTAACAAAAACCGAAAGATTTCTATAAATTCGAATCATCAAATTTATATTTTAAAGATATTAGTAAGTGTTCCTAGATTTATTTGAGGTGTTTATTGTTGAAAAATTCTCTGAAAAAATTCCGAGAAGTTGGAGAAAATAATATAATTTTGAATGTACTTTCGATTGTAATATGGATTATATTTTTGATTGACTTTTATTGTACTTTTTGGTGAACTCGGAAAAGCTTTAAGAGGAATGATTTGTCCTCAATGATTGCGAAAGAGTTGGAAACTCGGAACACACTACTAAAATCATAATTGCATCTTTAATAATAAGTGTCGAAGCAAGCTACTCGGTTGATCAACGATTTTTATATCTTTATCACCAAGAGCAAAAAGGAAGCGGAAAATTCCGTGAAAATTCAGCTTTGCATGTTATTACCCCGCATCGATTCAATATCGACAGCTTTCCTTTGCTGATAGAGCTTCTTACGACTAAATTATGTTCTCTAATATTTCCCTAATTTCCAATTTCCAGAAGGATTTCATAATGAAAAAAGACGAAATGCCATGAAATATTGGGTAACATCGCGTGTCTTTTTCATCCATGACATAACGAAAAGGGATGTAACAACACTTGAAATCCGGCACGTGTGCACAATTTAGGAAATGTACACGTGTAATCACAAAAAACTTTTTATATTCAACGTGAATGGTAGACCGAAATGAATATAAAGTAAAAGGTATGGATTTGATTGGGTGGTCCTTTTGTATTTTTCCATGACAGATTAATTTTCTGTTTTGATGACTCTGTCGTGCCGTTTCAAAAAAGCGATCGTTCAATTGTAAAATATTCCATGAACATGTTTCTAGTAAAAAATCACTCTTTCTTGTTCTATCAGAAAAAAAACGTGGATATAGTTTTATTATTAAAAACAGACAATATTTTCAATATCTTCATCAAGTGAATTCATATTGTTCCATGGATAAAAACTATATTTTTTAGGTCCAGTCCTGTTGTTTCTATGATTAAGTTGAACTCAAACTATAGTAATTATCTGTAGTCTTAGAGGTTGAGAAACACTTATTTTCTTCATGAAATCTAAAATTTCCTTTCCGTAGTAACATTCCTGGATGGGATTTTCACCTCGATCATATTCATGAAGTGGAACGTCGGCGTGGTCTTATCCGAGATAATTCGAGGAGGTGTTCGTAGTTCAAAGCTTCAAGAAACAGGATATGTCTCGCACCGACTTAGGCTATAAGCAGTCGAAACCTGCTCATGATTGGTTTGGCTCCTAACAATATACTTAGAGCCGCAGTAAGGGTGTTTTTTGAGCACACACCACACTTCTCACCATCATTGATCTGAAGCTCTCAAAAGTCAGCGTTGCCGTCTGTTTTTCCTCTCATCCACCAGACCCCACTGGTCCTAATGGCTTAAATGAGTCTGGGTAGTAGAATGGTTTTGAAGAATCCGCATGTTTAACTTCAAGCCCCATGAGCTGCTGAGTGTCCTTCTACATCTTATGAGAGAAGAAGAGAACTTGCCAGCCACCAGCTCAAGATGCTGGGCTTAGCTAAGCTTCTTCTCCAAGTTCTCAACTGATTCTTTCCTGTCGAGACGCAATCCAGAGAAAATGGGCCTGGAACACCATGGTATCCATCCACGGACGTATACCAGTGTTTCACTCGTTTCAAAGTAATCTGCAGTGTATTCATACATGCCTGTAGATTCCTTCCTTTTCTGAAAATCATCTTCCCTCCTATCGTCAATTCGCGATCAAGTGCCAGACAGACGGTGACGCAACACCCCCCTGTAGACATCCTCGTCTCACCATTGCTGTGATGGTATAATTTCCGATCGTCGTGATGATTCTCCTCATGAGCAATTCTGTAAGAGGAGTAGGCACATTGAGCTCCTCCATCTCTCTCTGAATCAGGTTCGGTGGGGGATAGTTGAAAGCTCTTCCAATAACCCGAAATGTCGCCACACAAATTCCCCCTTATCCAACTGCTGCTCGATAATTCAAACAGCCGAGGACGCAAAGAAGTGCTAAACACCTTATCCTGAAGAGACCTATCAACCAAAATCTCATGAAGTTCGAGAACGCATGTCGTTTAGATGATGAGTCTAAAGTGCGCTACCGAAGTATTGTTTAGTTACTCTGTTTTGGGCGTATACTCTACCCTTGCCGTTTCCCAGCACATGGACGATATACAGAGCATAGGACCGGAAGCAACGTACCGAAATACCTCTGAAGAAGGACGGGTAAATGCCGTCCAGTCCTGGTGATTTATATGGCAGGAAAGCATTAACAGCCCACTTGACCCCGGTCAGTGAGTCTGTCTGGGTCGCCAGGTTCCAGTTAGCTCTACCTGATCTCGATGTCGTGGTCCACCATTCTTCTCCTCGATTCTCCTCAAAAGTGGTGCCGCAGGAGAAGATTCATTGATATCAACATATTCTTCCTCCGATCCGATTCAGCCTGGCTGCTTGCGGGTATTTCAGTATTGATGCGATTGCTGTACAGCCTTTAAAACTTTGCTACAGTGTGTGACTTTGATAATAACCGAAGCATTCGCGAATCACGATTGTCCCAAAATTCAAAAATTGAATTACGCTAAAACAGAGAGAGAGAGAGAGAGAGAGAGAGAGAGAGAGAGAGAGAGAGAGAGAGCGAGAGCGAGAGATGCCGTACTAGAACATCGAAATTTGCCAACCTGTATAATAAATGTGATGGAACTAAAGAAGTAGTTTCAATTTCTTAGCTTTAAAATTGCAACAATTTTTATTCCTGCATTCTTGTTAATGATGGTAAATTTCGTTTTTCACCTGAAGATATTTGATAAGGCCAAAATGTTTCGGAAAGTCGGAATAAAAAAAAAGAATCTTTGCAATCTCTTAGTTTCTTTACAAGAGATATCATATCCTGACAGTTTGCGACTACTATAAAAATAGACAAGAAGACTTTTCAATTTCTTCATTTTGTGAATATCATTAATTGATATCAGAAAAAAACGAATGTCTGAGAGCTCTCGAATTTTTGTGGCCTGAATGCTATCAGATTTTCTCCATTCATATTTTCTGGCGTGGAAACACTCGTTGTTCATAATGTTTTTCTGTAGGAAAATATCAAACTTATGATCTCATTGTCGACAAGAGCTTCATTCATCAAATATTCGTCAGAAACGAGAAGCGGGAGTGAAACGATGTATTATCGGGCGCGCCGTTTCCAATCAATCAGCTTCGAACTTATATAATGAACATTTTCCTATCAGCAACCGAATTTAATTTTAACCTCGTTATAACTCATTCATCTTCTTCTTGCGTCATACTAAGAACTTTGAATAGTATCAGAGTCAAAAACTTGGCGAATTGAAAAAAATTCATTAGCTTTGAAATATTCCCCAGAATTCGAAGTTGAATGAAAGAAGAGACAATTGAAACTTTTCAAATTGATTTTCCATTTTCTGCGCATTGCACGGATTCTTATAACTTTTGTAGTCGTATAAAGTCTATTATATTTCAATCACATCTTTGAGATATATAAGTATTACAAGTAATTTTGGAGAAATGGAACCTCTGGAAATATATCCTTTTCCGATAAGTTTTTCTTTCATTCGATGCAGAAAGTAATTTCTTTTACAATGGAGGAATGGAAAACTTAAATTAGTTAGAATTGATATTTTCTACAGTTGAGTCTTTATTGAAGTGTTCTAATGTCCTAAGGTTTGAAGAGCATAAAATACGCTTTTATATAAATTTTGTCAAACTAATTAAATATTTTGGTATACTAATATACTTATCTTGTAATAATAAATAATATAATGCATTAATGATGAATGCACTAAATACCATGAACCAGCAATCCCAAATAAAAACTCAAAAAAACTAAGATCTACATAAATAAGTAGATAAGATGCTCAACAAAATTTAGTCTTGGAATTTGATCAAATTTAACTTGTCTAGTCGAATGCAACCTTCAGGGATTCGAGGGGCATGATCGTATAATCGTCTCTTCTCGACATAAAATGTAATGTGCCTCAGGGATTTGTTTTGGGAGATCTGTTATTTCTTCTGTTGGTCAATGACATGCCCGCTTTCGCGAGTTATCCGCATAGCTTGATAATTTTTACTGATTATTCTACTTAACTGTGCGCTGATCCTACTCTTTCTAAGACTGTCAAAACGGTTCAAATTTTACTCAATGAATGTTCTTATAGGTCAGAAAACAACGGACTGCTACTGAAGTATCCAAAATTATTTTTACTAACTCTCGCTTCAGAATTGTTGTATTCAGTTCATGCAGGAATATTTTGAAGGTGAATAGCAAGTTTTTCAGAAGGTTCAATCTGCCAAGCTGTTCAGCATATTAATAGACAAAAATCTGAAATGGCATAAGCACATTGACCTTGTAGTTTGTTAACTACTCTTTGTTTTGCATTGTACTGACTACGACTGACGTCATTTTATTATGCACATCTCAGATCCAGGCTTTACTACGGAATTTTATCTGGCATGCTTCTTGTAACTTTGACAGCATTTTTAAACTGTAAAAAAGAGCTGTATGAAGTATCCCAGGTATATAAGGTATAAATTGTCTTCTGCTTTGAATGTATTCACTCGCTGTGAACATATGTAAAACGAAATTTCAATACCTTCTTATTAAACCATTTCAGCCATACCTATGAAATTCGAGAATTGGACCACTGAGTTATACCATCACATGCTTTGTCGCGTTTTAGAGAGGACCTTGATGTAAAGGGTTGAACTTTCCAATGCTTTACCTAGGATTTTTCAATCAATTAACAATTAATGAAGAGAGGAGTCTACATATGTAAACTTGAGATATAAAGAACTATTCAAAAAACCGTAGATCAATGAATAATCCTTCGTGACAAGAGCTAGTTCCCAAATATGCCTGCCATGCACGCAGCCCCCAAGAGCCACAATAGTGCAACTAAGCAGGATGCCGAGAAACGAAGCGGCAGACTGCATTTAGTCCTTATTAGGAGCTTATCAGTGTCGCATATCGATTCTCAGCATCCTAACAAGCTACATCGGGGTTTCCTATCGATTCCAGTTTTTGTCTCAAGTTTACATATGTAGACTCCTCGCGAAGTTTGTCGCGGATAATATTTGTATTATCAAATATTTACCGACAGGAGGTTTAATCCCGGAAACAGAGACCCAGAGCACCATATCTCAATAGGATTATTTCGCTCGTTTTGTTCCATTGATGTGATTCATGGACCGGCGAAAGATGTTCCCCAAGTGTTGGGGTTTTATCGTTCTCACGTCTGTTTGTTATTGTTCGTATCTTTCTCGAAGTCCGGCAGCGGGTTCACCTTCTTGGTCTATGGAAGGCGACTCTCGTACGTATGCACATGGTGCGTCCTTTCTGGAATCGAAAGAGTACCCCGATGTAGCTTGTTAGGATGCTGACAAGCGATATGCGATGATAATGAGCTCCTAATAAGGACGAAACTGCAGTCTGTTGCTTCGTTCCTCGGCATCCTGCTTAGTTGCACTATTGTGGTTGCACTATTCAGGAAGGATTATTCATTGATCTACGAATTTTGAATAATTCTTTTGTCTCAAGTTCACATATGTAGACTTCTCGTGAAGTTTATCGCGGAAGATATTTGTCCCACCAAATAAATAAATAAATAAATAAATAATACTTTAATAAATCAAAACCATACAGGTGTAGATTCAGTCAAAATACAAATAAACATGTAGAAAATACACAAAATTCAGATCACAATAATTTCTTGAAATCATTTTCTTGTAGGAACTCTCCTATATTATAGTAACTTTTATCAATAAGAAAATATTTGAGTTTTGTTTTGCACTTTAATTGATAATGACTTAAATTTTTCTGAAACTTATTCCACACTGACAGTAAACTATAAGTTACATTTTTTGTAAATATGAATAGTTGGGCTTATCCTCTTGAAGAATATTTTTCCTCTTGTATTATAGGAATGTTAGAGTTGAAGATCTTTGAAATCATTATAGTTATTTAAATGAACATCACTGATTCATAGATATATAGAGCATACAGTGTTAAGATGTTGAAATTCTTGAATATATTCCTGCACGTTTCATATTGATTCACGCCAAAGATGATTCTTAGGCATCTTTTTGTAAAGAAAAATTCGCTCCGCTTCTGTAGATCTTCCCAGAAGATGATTCCATATCTTATCCTAGAATGCTAGGCGTGATGCATGGCAGGCAGATTTAGTCCGGAACTAGCGTGCTCTTGTCGTGACTACACCAGTTGAGGATTATTCATTGATCTACGTTGTTCTTTCTTTTTGAATAATTCTTTTTGTCTCATTCAATGTCAGTCTCAAGACTTTTCATACATTCATTTTGATTTTCAGCTTTACATACATATGCATCAGACATTATGACTCTGAACTGAAGTTTATCGCGGAAGATATTTGTACACCCATCAGATCAAATATTTATCGACGGGGATTTATCTCGCTACCCTCTTATACCATATTTCTCCAGAAACAGAGGATTTAGTGAAAGAGCACTATTCAGCGGGATTATTTCGCTCGTTTTCTACCGTTGATGTGATTCATGGAACGGCGAAAGATGTCTCCCAATTGTTTGGAATTTTTAACGCTTCCACATCTGTTTGTTATTGTTCGTATCGTTCTCGAAGTCCGGTAGCGGGTTCGCCGTGTCGGTTCATAGAGGCGACTCTCATACGTATGTACGAGGTGCGCCCTTTCTGGAATTGATAGGGTACTCCGATGTAGCTTGGTAGGATGCTGAGAAGCGATATGCGACGCTGATAAGCTCCTTATAAGGGCGAAACTGCAGTCTGCCGCTTCGTTTCTCGGTGTCCTGCTTAGTTGCACTCTTGTTTCATGGCAGGCAGATTTGGGAACTAGTGTCAGAAGGATTATTCATTGATCTACTATATATATATATATATATATATATATATATATATATATATATATATATATATATATATATATATATATATATATATATACAATAATTGTTCTTGTCTAAATATATAATCAATTGAAACATAACGTATAGAGAGCATTGGAATTAGTAAACAGAAAATCGCTCTCTAAATAGTCGATTAGACCATAATTCGTCACCAATACTGAATTTTTCTTGAAATGAGCAACCCTATTACTGCTTTTACCATTGTACAAGTAAAAACATTAATATATAAGGCGATCTTATTCCTAAATATACATATTATCTGATGAAGTCATGTGGTAAAAGAAGTTATGAGTTTTTGATTATGGTGAAAATTTCAGTATTTCGTTAACATTAAATGATAAGACTGAAATACTAGACGACTTAAATTGAATTGCAATAAAATATATAAGATAATATAACAAAAAAGTTTTTGGGCTTTCTGAATACAAGAAAATTTATCTGCAAGTTATTCTGCCGTTATTGGGTTCTTGCATTGTATAGATGCTTCTTCAAAAGCTCGACTTCCAACAGTTGATTGAGTGAATTCTGCTCTGAACAACTCGAAAAATGTAGATTAATCATATTTCGGATCTGGAACTCGTTGCTCTAAGAGAGGTATTCTCAGGCAAAGTGTTTAGCGTTGTAGTGAAGAGTCAAATTCGTCTGGCTTCATGAAATTTTCTTCGTTTGTTCTACTCTTTGCCCTTTCGTCTCCCGATGGCTCTGGTTGTCTTGTGAGCCGGTTCGTTGGAGAAAAAATTGCTTCTACTATCAATAAGTGGTGGTCTGGCTTAATGTTGTGAATGGCCATGCAATACTGACGGACCAAACAAGATAGAAATTGCAGTATGTTGTTCCTATTCCTGCCATCTGACTAGATTGCACCACTACTTTGTGGCCCTGGTGGACGCCGATAATGAAGAATGGTTCGGAAAACCATCTAGAATATTTAAGATTCTACGGGAGGTTGAATAATAATCTCTGAATAAAAGTCTTCAATGTGTAACCAATCTCACTATTTGAGATCTACCACTCAAATAGCTTTTAATGGGATTCAGAGCAGGTCCTCTTATTCCGAAAAGATATTGAAATGAGTTTTGACTATACTACTGTATAATGCCGCCTTGCAATGTATTTTGAGCTTGCTCAAATGGATGCAGATTGGGTGATTAAGCGGGCTAGTGTGAAACATTATTTCCATGTAGGTTTAAGAAATTCATCGTGACAACTGAATAAATAGAAAGTTTCCCGACTACTGCAGCACAAAGTAGCACAGATTATTGAACAATCTGAAAGATAGTCACAAAAACGAGATCAATTCTGCGATTGAAAGTGATTTCACCCGACACCATCACATATTTTCTGTACCTACTTCTTCAAGCCTTTATACATAATCAGGTTGTCTTTACAATCTAACCTCCTGGAATCCAATCCGAGATTCATCTGGAAATAAAACACTGGACTTACCCTTGGGCCCACATGATTTTGATCGAGTTACGCGATTGCCCCTTGTAAATAGCTGACACCTCCAAGGTATTCCGATATACTATACTACTATACTGCTATACCGATAATGAAAAAAAACATATGTTAAAAAAAAAATGAAACATGGGTATGAGGTTGAATAATGTGCAACTGCGCTCCAACATTTTTGGCATGTGTGTATTATCAGCTAAACATTCCATTCTGAATTGTTATATTTTATTCACTGAAATCCGAGGTTTCTATGTTGAAATTCTCGAGGCGCTACACTTATATTCTTATTAGACTATTTTGCAGATATTTTATTCAAAACAGAGAATATAGGGAAATTGAAAAAATACTTCCACAGAAGAATGCCACAAGTTTCCATTCAATCAGCTATTACGTAGTAAAATGTAAATAAAGTGTGACTTTGCAGAAAACATTTCGTCGGTTGTACTGTACCCATATATTCGCAGAATTCGCTGAAAGGGTTTTCTTGCGAAAACCCAAACGAAAGCTGCTGAATAAGCGGGGTTAATCAAATTTGTGTACCGTTTAGCATTTGAAATGGGAGCATTTTATTTTTTCGTTTTTTTTACACCATTCTCGCGAAGAATGAAAAGAAAAACGTTCATATCTCCGTTTAATTTCCATGTTTTATGTATCATTCATTGTTTACAAGAAATGTTCTCATTTTTTCATTTGTTTTATCGTTACAATGGAAAGGGCACAACTAGAAATAGGCGTTCATCAACTTAATTCTCACGCTGATGGAAATTTTAATTTTTATTCATTCAAATATTTCTTTTTTAATGTATCACGATTTTGATTAATTTTTCATTTTAAATAACGAGATACGAGATATATATATATATATATATATATATATATATATATATATATATATATATATATATATATATATATATATATATATATATATATATATATATTTTACCCCGACGAGTTGCCCATATATCTGTTCATGCAATCAAACTGATTTCATGAAAAATATAAATCCACCACCCGGTAATTAATACCATTGCCAGGCAATGATTATAATCAAAACATATTCTGGAATAATTATATATTAGGATAACATTGAATGTTATGAGAATATATCAATCTACCAGAATATATACATACTATAGCATCATCAGACAATGATATCAATGTACCAACGAGTAGTGTCAGAGGCTTTCTCCCTGGAAAAATCCAGTGTACGGACCTTGTCAAGTAACACTGAATGTTACTCATTAATAGTTTCCTTTGTGTGAAGTGGTGAACGATCGAATAGAATACTGCTCTGAATATAAATATGACGAAATTGTCAGTTAATCAAATTACATTTATATAAACAAATAAATAAAATATGAAATGAGATTCTGAGGAAACCTATGACTCTACCTCATTATTTTTTTCGGAAAGAAACCTACGAAGAATATTACAAGATTTGATGACTGTTATCTTTTGTAACTGTTCAAACAAATTTTTCTTCAGACCCAAAATCTCAATACTTTTGCGAAGATTTCTAGGAATAACACCTGTTGTAGAAATAATAATCGGTAGAATAAATATTTTCTTCATTTTCCACATTTTTTTAATCTCGTCGCCAAGCATCATATATTTAGAAATTTTTCATTGTATTTATTTTGTATATTATGTGTGTCGGGTATAGCAATATCAATTATATATGTTATTTGATTCTGTTTATCATTAAGAATGATATCTGGTCTATTGTGTTTTACAGCTCTGTTGCAAAGAATTGTTTTATCAAAATAAAGTTTATATTTGTCATTTTCACAAATAATCTCAGGTTCATATTTGTGAAATTTTTTCTTTTGGGAATTAGGTCATGTTTAATTCCTATATTAAAATGAATAATATTAGCGACGGCATTATGTCTTTCTAAATAATCTGTTGAAGCAAGGACTGAGCAAGATGATAATATATGAAAAACTGTTTCTGAAGAACAGAAACATCTACGGCAAGAATCATCTATATTTTGTTTGATGATGTGTTTTCTATAATTCCTCGTGAAAACAACCTGATCCTGGATCGCAATTCCCAAGCCTTCTGTTTCAGCAAACAATTCTCCAGATACTAACCATTTATTCGAAGCGATTTCATCAATATAATCATTTATATATATATTTATATATAGAAGGACTCGGAATCATATCTCCTGATTGTCAGTTTGGACGCCGATCCAAGTAAGAATAGAAATAAGGTTATCAAGATGAATTTTCTCAAAGGCTCTACTGAAGTCAGTATACATTCTGTCCAAAAAGTACCGGCAATTGGTCAATGAAAGACGAAATATTTATTTTTTATCCAAATTTATTTTATCGCCTTCAAAATAGAGCCCTTCCGAAATAATACATTCAGGCCAAGGAATAATCCGATCATCAGAACATTTTTCAAACGCTTTTTCTGGAATCGACTTCAATTCCAGCCGCGTCTTCTATTCAAAACGAGTATCTAGAAGTGGTAATTCGAGTTTTAGAAAAAGAAAAAGTCGGCTGGAGCCATATCAGGTGAATACGGTGGTTGTTCGATGGTACTTGTTGAGTTTTTGGTCAGAAATTCATTCGCAATGATAGCGTTGTGAGATGGTGCAAAATCCAAGAGTTTTTTTTTCCACAAATCTGGCCTTTTTCGATGAATTTGCTCTCTCAAACATCGCATAACGCTCAGAAAATATTCTTTATATACCGTCTGACCTTCTGCCAAGAATTTTGAGTGTACAGGGTTGGCAAATTTCGATGTATTTGTACGGCAGCTATGTAAAATATTGCAGATAGAGAAGAATGAACCCACCCATCTCGATCTCATTTTCAGGGACTAGTTTAGTGGTGCCAAAATTTTTCTGATACCTATCTCCTTCCTGGACTTATTTTAAATTTCTCGAATTTTGGGAAAATCGCCCATCGCGGATATCTCGATCATCATCAAAGTTACATAAAAATAAGTTTGACATTCTACAGGCACTTTTTCAAGTAGAATACAGTGCTGTAAGAAAAAGTTTTAATGCAAACATGTTTTTTTTTAATACAAACCATAAGAAATTTTACCTCTATTTTAATTTTTTATTTTTATTTATTAAGTCTCGACTACAGAGGTCATTGACATAACATAACGCATGCGTACAATATTAGATAACCATGTTTAAATGAAAGAGGAATATGAATAAGTTTTTCAAATACGGTTATACAGTTGCGTTACCTCGAGGAATTTCAGTAATTTATCAAAGATTTGTGAGTTGCTGAGGGTGTCTGCTATCGACCCTTCAATTTTCTGCATTAGTCGCTCTTCTTGATATGATGAGCATGTCGTGAGGATATGCTTTTACAGAATTCGCATAGTGGTTGCGGTCATCAGGTGTTCATGAGACACTCTCGTGTGTCCAGTGTTTTCTGGGCATGTGTGATAGTTTTGTGGAGGGCACTAAGGGTTGTATTTCGTGCAGTTTGTTCTCTGATGAGTCCCACTCACGCTGCTATTTTCTGTTAATGATATTCCCCATCTCATTTTTAGCATCGTTTCGCAGATAGATTTATTCTAGGGACAACTGTGCTGCAGATGCTGTTTTGGCTTCTCTGTCCGCTATCTCATTACCAGCGATGCCTATGTGGGATCAGATCAGAGTGACAGATGTGCCTTCACTGGCGAGTCGATTATGAGTTTTGTGGATATTTTGAACGAGAGGGTGTTGAGTGAACATGTCGTTTATTGACTCCAGTGATGCCAGTGAATCCGTGCATATCGCTGCTTTTTTGTCGTCTGATGAGAGTGATTTGTAAGCTTGTAGTATTGCGAATAGTTCTCCTGTATGTATGCAGCTTGTTTGGGGTAAGAGATGGGTTTCGAGGATGTCTGAAGTAGTTGTGACTGAGGTTCCTACATGGGTATCTAATTAGAAGGTATCGGTGTAGAGAATTCTATTGAAATTTTTTTTGGTAGTGAGTTCCAGAAATGCTTGCCAGAAAACGGTGTTCGTATTTTATTGGAATCAGAGAGGCTGGTGTCGATTTCAGGTGGCATCAGAGACCAAGAGGGGGATTGCGAGAGAGAGAGGGGGGTGATTTTTGTGAGACTGATACTTTCAGTTATTGGAAGAAGAAATTGTAAGGTTGATTGCAGACGTTTGGATGGGGCATTGTTATGGGCATTTCTTTTAGACAGGATTTTTGAAAGTATTCTTGAGATTGGGTTATTGGGATTCGAGATGGTACTAGATGAATAGTTCAGGAGAAGTTTTGGTCGTCTTAACCACAGGGGGGGTTCATCGGCTTCGCAGCGAAGGCTAGCTGCTGGTGTTGACTTAAAAGCTCCGCGACACATGCGAAGACTGCCATAGTCCAATTTGGATCTGATGAGCGGAACCAACCATGAGAAATTTTATCTCTATTGGATGCAGCTTTTTTTTTAATAATACTTGTAGACACTTATTGCATTCAATACCTTCCTTCAGAGAAAAACCTGAAATTTCTACAATTCCATTCATTAGGTGCATGCACATCAACGATTCATATTGTTCTATCACTGAAAACCACATATTTTTAAGATCCTTTTTAAGATCATGGGGTAATAGTTTGATACAGTGTCGATAGTCAAACTTCACTGATATATATCCCAAAAATTGGATTCACAACCGAAATAGAAAGCAATAATTCAATAAATTTTTTAGACGTAACAATTTCCAATGAAAATGGAAAACATGTTTTCGCAATTTACCATAAGCACATACAGATATTATAATACATAACTCGTCGTGTCATCTGTATCAACATAAAATGTCAGCATTCAACAGTTTTATTCATAGATTGATTAACATCCCGTTATCACCAGAAAATTTCAACAAAGAATTAAATTTGGTTAAACGAATTGCCAAAAATAATGGTTATAATCCCAAACTAATAATATTTTAAATAAAAACAAAGTAGAATCGCATTGAATGAAGTTTACCCTGTCGATAAATTGAAACAAAAATTCAACACCTTAACCTACGTTGCCATTAAAAGTGAGAAACTGAAATCATTCTTGAGTAGCAATAATTTCAACATAGCTTTCCAAACTAATAATGTTGTAGGCAAATATACAAAAATAATAAAACCAAATCAGATAAAAAGAATAAATCAGGTGTTAATAGATTGAATTGCAATGACTGTGAAAATTTCTACATTAGTAGAACACATAGAAATTTTAATATCAGGATATCGGAACATAAATGCAGTTTTTCAAATAAAAAATCAGATTCAAATTACGCGAATCATCTCCTAAAATATAGTCACTCTTTCGACCCACAGTTTGAAATTTTGCATACAGATAATAAATATTGGAAGGTAGATCTTTGGGAAACTTTAGAAATCAACAAACACAAACACTCAGGTAGACTCATCAACCAACAAGTCAATTTAAGCCCTTCACCTCTATTGAATCTCTTCAGGGAGCAATCTATTCCTTAATTTTATGGGTTATACCTGTCATCAACAACCACTTAAGAATGAGCAACCCAATAAGCTTTTAATTACATAAGAACATTTGTATTCATATTCTCCTTTTTATTTGCTGTACATTCATTCGTCTGAAGAAGCTACGTTGTAGTGGAACGCGTTACGAATCACAATTATTAAGTAAAATTCCTAAAAACACATAACCTGTAATTCAATAGCTACGTTGGCGATGCAAAATTTTTGTTCATACTTATAATATTCTGTGATCATAAAAATATCAGTGTGACAAGTATAAATTCCATTGTGATTATTGATGAAATTATAGGCCCTATTAAATATCTTCCCATCATCTCCATCCAGACATTGAACCCGGAACGTCTTTCGAACTTTCCATCTTCATATCTGTGCTCATTTTGTTGTGACCAGTACCTGGTATTTTGCCTATTAAACATTCCATTGTTCGTGAAACGTGATTCGTCATTGAATAAAATCTTTGTGGGATATTGTGGATCATCCTCCATTTTCCTAATGTACTCTTCACAGTCCTGGAGTCGCCTAACACTATCGTTAACGTAAAGGTGTCGGTACAGTTGATATTTAAATGAGCGGTACTCATGTTTTTTCAAAATTCTCCATGCGCTTTGGTGGCTAATTTCAAGCTCCTCGGCAATTTCCCTTGTTGATGTGGTTGGATTATTATCAACAAATGTCAATACGTCTATTTCTGTATCTTCGTTGATAACGAAATCCTCCTCTTCAGCAGGTTCCACCTCACGAAATTTTCGTTCAATTTTAGAAAAATAGATTCTATTCCGATGAATTCTTTCCGGATAGCGATCTCTGTATAATTGTTCAGCTTGGACGCTATTTTGCCTGCACTCCCCATAAATAAGGAGCATATCGACTTTTTCACTTTGGGTGTATTGATTCATACTCAAAACTGAATTTGCTAATTCGCAATGTCGATAATTAACAACAATGGAATTTTGACATGTTACACTTTTATGATCACAGTTTGAACAAAAATTTTGCATCACCAACGTAGTTATTGTTATTAGCGAATGGGGAAACTCAAACCTAGGCAAAAACTGCCTAGGTATTTTCCACAATATCTCCGGAACCGTTAAGAATAGAGTGACGTGAGTAGTAAAAAAAATATGCAAAAAGACTGCTTCTGTAATACCGGGTGGCCCGATATGGTTGTCTCAGAAGAAAACTTACTTTTTGAGGAAAAAAAATTTAAAATGTTGTCTTCTATCAAATTCCCAAATTTCATCAGAATATTCCACATAGAAAAAAAATTACAGGGGTGGCTCTAGTTTCACAACTGGTTTTTTTACAACTGGTTCAACAAATTTAGCAACAACAAAAATTTTGATAGCACATATTTTTAAGTACTCATCAACCTGTCAGCGCTGCCCAAATCATGCAGAAAGTCATCGACATCAATAAGATAAGTTTCAATTGATTGGAAATAATCTGTGACCCAACGGTATGAAAAAGGTGAGACAACCAAAAATTTGTTTCGGAAACATTCAGTTAATTTATATATAGTTTGATAGTTTGAAATCAGATTTTTGTTACCATCCTTGAATGCAGGAACAATGCATGACAGCTTCTGACGGTCTGAAAACAGACCGTATTTATCGATTCATTATAGATAATAGTAAGTGGTGTACTGAGAGAAGATGAGCAAGAATTAACAAAGAAAAAGGGAATAAGATTAGGCTCAGCTCCTTTGTTCATATCCAACCCGTGGAAGGCTGGCTCCACCATATTAACAGACAATTGTAAGTTATTTAATTGGCTATAATTATTAGTCAGGCTTGATACAAACATTCCCAAAATATTAGGCAAATGAATCAGCAATATCTCGTCCCCCACTTTTACTGCAATCTCGATTTATCATGTTATTAGGAATTATTTGATCATTCTTTTTAATTGAAATGAAACAAAATATTTTTTTGGGCTCAGAAGTGATTCAGATTGAATTGTGAACTTTATTCTTCGACTTCACAAGTTTAATGGTTTATTAAGAATTTTATAGAGGACCTGATAATAATAGGAGAAGATTTAAACACGGTTATTCATTGCTGTGAAATTGATATTCTGACATTTAAAAATTTCTTTCTGATTTAAACTATGGCAAGTATGCATTCAAAAGTGTTGTGTTTATACAAATTAATAAGCAACATTTTTTTCTACAATATGCATAAGAAAAACGATATTATCTACATATAAATATGCATTTCACCTAATGGTGCACACCACGAATAAATAAAATATGAACGAATACCAAAGATTTTGATTAATACACTTTGACTCAAATTTATAATTGTTTAAATTGAATTTAAAACAACGAATTATTGAACGTTTTTCCAAATTTTCATTCAAAAAATTGTGCCTTTCTGTCCTAAACTTGGTGATGATCGGTATATCCGTTTTACGAATACTTATGTTGTCTCATATTCGGTGGTCACCCCGTATAAAGAGTTCTCTTGACGAGTTGACAGTATATCTGTCTATGTAATCATAAACATTGCATGAATGGAAGCATATAAATCCACGACCGGGTAATTAATATTATAGCCAGATGATGATTATAGTGACCATATATCTTGGAATGAGGAATGATCCTATATTACAATAACATGAACATTCACACAACCAAACCTATATATATATATATATATATATATATATATATATATATATATATATATATATATATATATATATATATATATATATATATATATATATATATATATATATATATATATATATGAATCACCTGATATTTTGAATATTACCTCAGGGATTTTTGAAATTTCGAAGGATTATTAGAACTGATCCTTTTGAGATACTTCAATTGAAAAAGAAATAAATTGAGGTGCATTTTAAGAAAGAAACAAATGAAACAAAATAAGAGACTCATGTTATTATTGTTTTCTTATATTATTATTATTATTACCTCTTATTGACCTGATATAAGCCTGAATCCATCTAGGCATGCTTTGGATTAGGTTTTCGACCTCCTCTGGGGTGATATTCTGCCACTCTCCTGTGGCGGCTTGGATGAGCTGTGATGGGGTTCTTGGCGAGATCTAATTTTCCTCTTGAGAGGAGGAGACTTCTCAGGAGGTCTGGAGAGCATGCTGGCCAGTCCAAAATAGCGATTCCCTCTGTCACGCGAGGTTGCCGGTATTCGGCGGAGCATTATCTTGCATACAAGTGAAATTCTCACCGTGGGCACCTCACCATAGCCTCACTATGGACTCCAGCACTAAGTCCATGTAATTTCTAGCCGTTACACTCGTAGGAAACGAAATCAAATCTGTTTTGTCTCCCAGCATAATGCCACCCCAAATCATCACACTGCCCTCTTGGTATTTCGGAATTTATCTTGCTGCTCGGAGTCTAGCTTGTCTTCCACGACTTTTTGAAACCCGAATCCGGTGGTCATCTAATCGAACACCAATTCTGGTCTTATCCGAAAAAGGCACATTTCGCAAATTCTCAATATTCCAATTTTGGTACTCGCTACACCAATTAAGTCTGTTAATTTTTTGTTACATGGCTAGCCCTGGAACTTTTACGGACCTTCTGCTGAATAAACCCCTTGAACGAAGTCTTTGACGTATCTTTTCGACTGAGAAACTGATGCCTATTGTTTCCAGAAATTGCTTTTGGAGTGTGGGGTGCGACGCACTTGTGTCTCTTCTTGCAATTTGGCTCAAAAATCGGTCTTGTTCTTCAGGAGTGATCTTCCTACGACTTCTTCTAGGCCTAACAATTCTTCTGATGATCCTATAAGCTACAGATCCATTGCACATACATCCTGTCTCATTAAAATTCTCGAGGCTATCATCGCCCTTTAAATTGGAAATGTATACGAAAACAATCTTTCCAACAAAGTCGCTCAATTTGGCTTCAGGAAGAGCAAATCAGTGTCTGACGCTCTATCGTTTCTAATTTCCTCTATTTATATTGGGTTGTCCAGGAACGAAGTGATTTTGGTGGTTTTTCTTGATATCTGCTCTGCTTATGATAATGTTAACATCCGAATCCTTGAAAAAATTCTGATTGAGGAAAAGATTCCGAGTGAAATTGCCTCCTTTGTTAAGAACCTCATGACTCAAAGAAACTTATTTGTCGTTGACCCCTGTAACTGTCAACTTATAGGTCCCCAACAAGCTCTCGTTGATCTGGCTCACGGTTCTCCTATTACCGCAATTCTCTTCAATTTTTATGTAAAAGATTTCTCAGAATTGACTAATCAGAAAGGCGTTCAAATATTGAGTTATGCTGATGACACTTCTAATATTGTTAGTGCGGGCTCATTCCAACAAGCCTTTACAAAAATGACAAATACCCTTTGTCGATTTGAGAATTGGGCTAACGGAGAGGAATTTTCGATATCTCCTACAAAATCTATGGCCCTTTATTTTCAAAAATCAAACAAAATTGATAACCCCCCCATCCTTAGGATGTTTGATTCTCCTTTTCCCTGGGTTGACCAGGTTTCCTATTTGGGAATGATTATTCACCATAAAATGAACTGGTTCTTCCACGTCAACAGTATAAGCCAGAAAGCTCGAAAAATATAAGTATTATGAAAGGTCTTTGAAAAATTTGGTGGGGAGCACACCCCTATTCCTTAAGATATACATATATATTCTTTTGAAAAAGAGAAGATTTACAAAAATTCGAATAATTGTGTTTACAATAAATGCCTTTATCTATAATTTTTGTGCCTGTCATCAAAAAACACAACTATGAGTTTAGGAAGATGTATCAGGGGAACCATACAAAAGATTTAGAAATCTATTGTCCGGCCCCACTTGGATTTTGGTAGTATTTTTTTAGGTGGTAATGGAACCAAGAGCTTATTAACAAAACTGGACAAAGTCCAATTCTATTCGTCTGACCCTAGGGGGTATGAGATCTACCCCTATTAATATCCTCCTATCTGAAAGCGGCGAAATACCCCTAAAACTCAGAAGAACTTGGCTAGCCTTTAAATTCATTTCGAGAGGTATGAGAATACTAACAGCAGTTTTGCAGTTTTGATCGCATATCAATACTTGGCAAATAATGAAAATATCTTTGAAGTTATATCCTTACCTTGTTTCAAAGGTCCGTTTATTGATCATTTTGAACCTATTAAGGTTTGGTACCTAGGTCTCAAAAAAAAAATGATGTCAACTCGTCTTCCTTGCTTCACGGGAAAATTAGCGAATTATTCCCTTCATATACTGAACTTTTTATAGATGCATCTAAGAACCTTAACTCTGTTGGCATAGGAATTTATAGACCTAATCTCGCAGCTATATCCTCCGCATTACCAAACTACTTCAACATATGCTCAGCTGAACTTTGGCTATCCTCCGCGCTTTACTTTTAATCGCTGAACGGAATTTGAGGAAATTAATGATTTTGTCCGATTCTTAGAAAAAATATCTAACTGGCATATTCTTTCTAGTAACGACCGTATTACTTGCAGAATCAGAGAAGAATTGCTCCTCTTGAAAAGTCAGGAATTTCATGTGGTGTTCATTTGGGTGCCCGGCCACTCGAATATTTCTGGTAATGAAGTAGCAGATGGCCTAGCCAAACAGGGTACTGAGCTGGTAGTAGAAGATTTCCTCAAAGCAGACCCTAGAGACTTTTGGCCACCCTTCAAAAAAAAGATCCTTAATGACTGGAACCGCCAAAGGGTAATATGGCTTCACAAAAGGGTAAAACCTACATGACTTTTATGAAAGATAAATTCCACACGAAACCGTGGTGCGCTGGTTGCGACCTGCCTAGAAAATACATCCCAACAATCTGCAGGCTAAGATCTTCACATTGTTCTTCTCCTCTTCACCTTCATAGAATTAATGTCAGTATATCGGATCGGTGTGACTGTGGAGAAATTGGATCCATAAATTATATTTTCTTCTTAATATAGTAGAAGAGATTAATCTTTCTGTGAATAGAAAATTATTCTCGAATGAATGAATAAACCTTGAAACTTAATTCATGGACTTGAAACGTGTGTTGAAGGAAAAGGTTGACATTTCGAGTATTTATTGTAGTTTTCAATAAATTTTTGTTGGAATTGAATCCAAAGCCCATTTCTAATGAATAAATCCTAAAATAAATTAAATATCCTTCTCAATACGAGAATCGTTGAAAATAGGTATAGGCAATATATACACGATTCGATAGGTATTGGAATTCCTATACAGACTCAATTCTGTATGTGCAATTTGAAATGAGAGAAATGATAACTCTGGAATATTTTTAAATATTTAGCAAGAAAAGTAAACAACCTGTATAATTTTGCTATTATCTGCTTTACTTTTTACAAAACTCTGTTCTTCAAGAAAGTTCTGTTGTCTTGTTGGAAATTTTCTGATAATTTTGAGAAATACAGGAAGAAATTGGAGAGAAAGTCAGAATTTCACAGAATCCCAAGTAATTCAAAACCGGTGGGTTCATTTATAAAAGTTTTTCACATTATTTCAATATGAGAAATACGAAAATCATGTGAAAAACAGGGAATTCCATTTAAATTAACGTAACTCTGATATAAATCGTTGACACGGAACATCCTGTATATTCGAAAATAATTTTGAAATATAACGATTTAAGATCTACTCATCTTCCCTTCAAACATTTCGATACGATGTACAGGGTGAGCAGATTTAGCCGTTTTAGTACTGCAGCTATTTGAAATATTATGAATAGAGGAAAATGACTCGCTTTTTCCATGTTCTTTTTGCGCGAGGAATTCATTGCTGCAAGCCGATCCAAGGCAAGGCAGTTCTTTCATTTTCGAGTTATGTGGAAGTTTTGAATTTTTGAAATCCGTCAATTGTTTATATTCTCGATTGCTTTTTAAGTTATGTGGAAATGTTTTCGAAATTCTACTTTTTTTACGTAGAATATAATTACGTGCAGATTTTTTTTTTCGTTCAACGGTTTTTGAGGTATAATGCAAACTTGCGTTTTTCAAAAGTGAACCATAAGCAAATTTGATTCAGTCGAATATAGTTTTTTGTCCTTTTCGAAAATATAACACATTCGCATTAATTTGTTTCATCCAGGACGTGTTTGCATGGATCGATCTTTTCAGGTTCTAAACGAAACTCAACGATCACCCTGCGTTATATACATTCATTTAACGGATAAAGGAAAGTTTATATCATGTATGCTACTATATTACTTGTGAGTTGAATTTGAATTACGTGATACGCGAAAAAGTTATGACAACAAAATTTAATACAATTCGCGACATTCCTTATTTTTCTTAATCTGAATCGTTGTACTATCTCTTTATTTTTGCAAGTAAAAGCCTATCTTATAACTTAAATCAACAATAGGAAAACAGGTCGAGAATGACCTAGAACGCAGAGGCCACACGCTCCATTGGGTGGAGAATAAACGGATATTTACAAATGCTGTCCTAATTGTCTGGGAATTTCGCCTAAACTCCCTAAAACTGAAATATATATTGCTCTCAAGGGTTTGAATGAAATGTTGGTGGCTACAAGAAACATTCACGAGAAATAACGCATATAAAATTAATGATACCTTATGATCTTCAGAATGACAAAAGAAAAGACAAATTATTTTCATAATTCAGGGATTTTTCCGAACTAGGAAACTTTCACTTGAGCTCTTGTCATCACCCAATAAAGTGAAATAAAATACATTCACAGCTCTAACAACGTGTTTTAATGAAAAACCGAAAATTGTATAACTTTGTCCTAGCTGTATCTAGTATCCATTCATAGAATTTACACAGAATGATTGAAATAACTTATGTGTGTTCTGCGCTCTGATTTTGACAGTTCGAAAATTAATTCTTGCAATTGAAATTCAGGTAAATCATTCAATGTTTTTCATCAAGGTACAAATATTACATGAATATAGATTCGTTTGTAATAACGAAGAATCCATGACGTACCAAAATTTTGGAGAGTTTGATATGAAGGAATGTTATATTCAAAATAATTATAACGCTGATGCAGCAGATACTGCTCATTTGATTCGTTTTAAAGGCGACAAACTCAGGGAAGTATATTCGATTTATTGAAGGAAAACGTCATGAACCATGGTACTCACAACGTCTCCAACTAATAAGATCATGATTTAAATGATGGAAAAGATGCTACAATTGATGTATTGTGTATCTGCTAAGCCATCGATTTCGAACCAGGCAAATTGGTATAGAGACAGGGAACCTAAGAATCGATTGCTTAGATTCTCAAGGAAAATAGATATTATTATGAAATGAGAATGTCCTAGTTTTTGCAGCCAGGAGTTTTCCAAAGTCAAAGAGATTTTTGCAATTGGTTTAGGTAAAATCTGAAAAAAATCTGCAATTTTTCGGATAAATAATTCAGACTGATGTTCATATCAACAGTGATGGAATATTCAGTCAAAATCAATATTAGTGGTCGGATGTCAACCCACATTGCCATATTAATTTCCAAGGCTGATAGAGGTTCAAAATTTTCGTACGAGATGGGCGCTTAACAAATGATATTATATTCACATGATACTTTGAATGAATGAATTGTCATTGCGAGAATTAATTCTCGAACTGTCATTATGAGAGCACAGAACATTCTCAAGCTAATTCAATTATTCATTGTGAATTCTGTGAATGGTTACTAAATAAAATTAGGAAGAAACTATACAAGTTTCCGTTTTTCATGAAAACACGAATTGTATGAATAAATTGAGTGCACACGTGATATATCCTTGGAAAGGAAAAAAAAATTCTATTTGAAGAAATTATAGTTGTATATGGTTCATGTTCAAAGAAATGCACGTTCGAATTTTAACTCAAACCCGTTAAACAAAAAAAATTTAGCACGTACTTCGATTCTACGTTAAAAAGTTCTTCTAGAATGTCAAAACAATTTTTCACATAACCTAAAAAACAACCGACATATTGGCACTCTATTGATTCTGAAAATTCTTGAAATTTCCGAATAATCCGATAAAAAATGCTAGCTTGAATCTGTTTAAAGCGATGAATTCTTCACCCAGAAAGAATACGGCAAAGAGAAGTTATTTTCATTTATTGACATTTCTTAAATAGGTACAGTATCAAAACGACGAAATCTCTCAATCCGGTACTGTTTCAGAGCTATCGAAGTAACACACACTAAATGGACACACGGTATAAAATCTTCGGAATTGTTCATTTTTCATATGCTTGATTCATATATTTTTTATGCGACAGAAAGTATAACTTTCAGAATTTTAATACAATACAGGAAATTAATATTTTCGTGAATGAAAAATTATTCTTGAATGATTAAATGAATCTTGATGATAATTGTTCTAATTTTCTGTGTAATACAATTCATTATTGACATACGTTGGACATCTGTCAAGTTCCAATACGCATCATCATGAATCCAAATTACTCGTGGTAAACATTCCATTTATATTAAAATAAAAAAAAATAGTAAAATAATGAAACTAAATTTCCGTGAAATTTACTCAGTGAAAATGATACGGAATCTGAAAAGATGCATTCACGTGATGAAACGTTTAGAATGTGAATATAACAAAACTGGAGGTCAGTTGGACAAGAGAAGGAAAGCTTTTGAGGAGGAATATTTCCACAGGCAGAATAGGGAGTTATTGGAGAAGATGCAGAAGAAAAAAGACCGAAGAATCGAGAAAACCTTGAAAGAAGAAGCGGAAAATAAGAAAAAACAGCAAACAGAAAAATGATGTATCAATAATGAAAATAGTTTGGAATAAGAACACAAAAATGAAAAAAAATTGTTTTCGATTCAAATTGAATTATACTTGGTGTTGAGATAGATTAAAGCCAACCAAAGTAGCTATGAATCCCAAATTTTTCCTCTATCCGCTCTGAGAGGTAATTATCAATTGCATGAGCATTTGCTGAAGCTGAAATTGAGAATTTTTTTTCATGCAAAATCTACTTTGCTCACAGACGGATCCAGGTGAGGGGTCGTAGGGTTAACCAAGCCGATTAGTAAGCTGATGCTTTGCATCGGTTACCGCTCATGTACAGTCATTTTCATCGAGAATTACCTTTTACCAAGGATTTAATCGATGAGTTCAAGGGTAGCTTTTCTCTTTCGTCCACGATATACGGTCTGTTTCATAGGTTTTGTGGAAATTTCAATGCGTTATATTTTTCAAATCATTGATCCCAATTCGTACAAATTTAGTGAATTTGTTTAATGGATGGACATCAATCAAATTCTTCTAGATCGAAAAAAAGCTAATTTCATCCTTTATATGAATATTTAGAATTTGATTTTGTTCTACCCAATACACTCAGAACTAGGAAATGAACGAATTCTTAAGGACATGGAATATTTAATATTACTCTATAAGGTCTCTTCTGTAAAGGGCCCTAAGATGTAGCTGGGGAACGGGTTTATTGGTCAATCTTAAATCTTGGGAAAATAGTAAAATAGATAGTGGTCTACTATTTGTAATTGTTTTCAGAGCGGTACCACTTCCGCCCATCGACTAAATTTTCGCTAATTTAAATTACATGGTGTAATTTCAGGAGTTTGTTTTATTAAAGGGCATTCTTTTTCAAACATCTTTCGCTCAGATTTGTCGTATCTATTAACCACCATTGAGATATGTTTTTCAACAAAATTATCAGCATTATGGTGCCATATTCTTTGCCTAAAACAATTGACTCAGAGGAAGATTAAAATTTTCCTTAATCTAATGAGAAACCTGTTATTTTTTGGGAAACGTACTTTCCAATGCTATTTTATATACAAGGGCTCAAAAATCACTTGTCAACTCAATAAAATTAAATTGCCGAAGAAACATTTTTCTCAAATAAGAGTACCATGTGTTTTAATTTATTATGACCTATTTTGAATAAGTATTGATTGGTATTTGAATTTCCTATACCTAAAATTGCTTGTTCTCATTTCATTCGTAATTTTATAAAAAATACTTGCAGTTCCTTCGAAAAATTATATCATTAGGCCGTGGAACATAGCAACAGAGTGGATTTAATTCCGATGCCAGTTTCCATGTTTCGCAATGTTCTATGAATATCTATGAAATATTTAAATAATTTGAAAATAGCAACAACACTAATTTTTTGTTCATAGTTTTTTTGTTGGATGAAATTTTGAATAACTACTCAAACGAGGATACTATGAATTTATTTATCATACCATGGTCAATGCCAACAAATAATAAGTCGAACTTGCTGAACTTTTTACCAGAACGTAAATTTTGCCACCTATGAAATCCAGAAAACCAAAATTAGTAGCGTTAGCTCACTTCAAACGATAAAGATGTCGTTTTGGCGTCATGAATCATGATGTAAACAATGTGGTAAAAATAAAATGAATTAATTGAATAAAATGTTCCAATCGTCTACTTATTTTCTAAAAAGTTTTCAATTCGTTAGCGCTTTTCATTAGTAGTTGCTTTTTGCACTTGATTGGGATCGATGCTATCAAAGACATGCCTCACTTTTAAGCAATTTTTTAAATAGTTGTATGTTGTAAAAATGTTTAACATGTGCTATAAAAAGTGCTCATGCTCATAATCGTTTAATTTAAGTGATTCTTGCATCGAAAATTAATATTTTAGTATATTAGAAAGCTGAATAGAATCACTATCGTAATAATTAACTTTGATGGTGAGAAATTCATTTTGCATACAAAATCGAGTTGATTGAAAAATTCTCAGATTATATAGAAATTCTTATCGGAAAATGATAAATGTCAATCAACACATTCCTTTTAATGTTGTTAGTGCAGAGACTTTTGAAAACAATGCATATATACATATAAAAATACCTCCATATAAAGTGAATATAATAGCTGTGTACAAACAACCAAAAGCATCTGAAAAGAACTCTTTGGAAAAAATGGAAAACGTTCTGAATGTGAAAAATGCAATTTGTCTGGGTGACTTCGAAATCTGCCTTCTAGACAAAAAACCAATCTATAAGGAATACATATCAATTGTACTGAGTAAAGGGTATGAGACGAAAAATTCTACTAAAATGGATGATTATACAAGAGTCTACAAAAGAACCCTAGATCATATTCATGTAACATTTGTAATAGCTGTACCATTGGATTAATAGACACTAATAGCATTAGTGATCATCGGCTACTTGAAATCGATGTATCGATGCCTTAGACTGAAAAAAATCAGCAAATTTATCAATCTAAACTAGTTAAATACGACAAGGTCTGTGAATAGGTGACCCAAAAAATTATGAAAAAGAATCTCGATGAAATGGATTTCGAGACACTAACTGATATTATAAGAGGTGAAATAAAGAATGCAACTACCCACAAAACAAGGAAAACGACAGGTAATATTAAAGAAGGCTGGTTCACAACGGACATTAAACACAAAAGAACAGAAAGAGATAGAGCACATGTTAAAAACTTGAATGAAGAAATGAAAAATATGATAAAAAGAAATAAAAAGCACATATTGATGCAAAATTTTCCTTGGCAGGTGGAATGTCATCAGAGATGTGACATTCTTGGACAACAAGAACGAGCAAGCCAATACCATTCTAGTTGATGATGCTGAACTAGTGGATTCGGGAGAAGTTGTTAATGCAATGAATAATCTTTCATTGACAAAGTGAAAAAATAATACCCCCTGAAAAAGTTGATAAGAAACAGAGTACCAACACTTGTGGAACAGAGAACAAAATGTCAATGTTCCTAAAGCCAACCAATACAGTGAAATCAAAAAGGTAATTGATACATTAAAAACTAATTGAGCACCAGGGTGGGATGGTATCAAGTCAATTCTAATCAAAAAGATGAAAGATGTTCTGGCGCCTGTTCTTGCTCACATTATAACTAGGGAAATGCAGTTGGGAAATTTTCCTGAGGAACTGAAAATAGGAAAAGCATCTCCAATAAACAAGAAAGGAAATAAACAGGATATGAATAACTACCGCCCAATAACAGTTCTCACTGCTTTCTCGAAATTATATAAAATGGTTCTCGACTCTTGGATTTTTTAAAGACATCTGGTTTCAAAACAATAACACAGCATGGTTTTGTCAACAAGAAGAGCACACAAACAGTAATAATGAAAGCCTAAGACCTAATTTATCATAATCTAGACTTAAAGAAAACAGTAACGGTGACATTTCTTGACTTTTGCAAAGCTTTTGATGTGGTCGATCACGTAATATTACTCAGAAAGTTGCGAAAGTTAGAAATAAGTGGATTGGCACTGGACATATTCAGGAGTTACTTAACGAAGAGACAGCAATATACAGTGATTTGTGGTGTGGCTAGTGACAGGGGTTAAGTGATATTGGGCGTTCCACAGGGGTCCATACTAGGACCCCTGCTTTTTGTGATATATAGATGATTTCAATAACTGTAATTTAAGAGGTACACTAATTGATGATGCAGATGATGCTGTGCTCTTTCATGTTGGTGACAGTAAACAGGAGGTAGCTGTGCAGGCTCAGAGTGATCTGGACCAAAATTTGGAATGGACTGAAAAAAATATTAAATGCAGAAAAGTGCAACTAATTCTTACCGGAACACACTTAAGAGAAGTAAATTGCATTAAATATTTGGTTCTTGTTTTAGACACTAAGCTAGATTTTCATAATCATGTTGATACACTTATTAGGAAGCTCAGTGTTTTAACATATCATTTCTATCGCAACTCAATTTACCTTAGTCTGAAAACGAGATATAAAATATACTACTCATATTTCTGGGGCCAGTCATGTAAAACGAATTTGGATAGGTTGCAGACTACTCAGAATCGAGCAATTAAAGTTCTTTTTCAAAAATCTCCCTTACACAGCACTGATTTATTATATAACGAATTAGAAATTTTGATGGTACATGAAATTATAAAACTAGACAGTGTTAAAATTATTTATAAAATAAAACACAATCTGATTGAGAACACAGTCGCTAGCCTTCTTTATAACTATAATATTCATCATCATTCAACTAGGTCAAGTCAGCATATTCATATATTACCAACAGCCACTAACATTCGGAAAAGAAAAATAACCTATCAAGCTGCATCACTTTATAATGAACTTCCCAAACCTATAACTGATTGTGATAATATAAAGGTATTCTCTATTTAACGAAAAAGTATTTCTTCGAAAATAGAATGAGGATAATGCATAATTGAGTTTATACATAAAATTTAGGTTTTTTTTCTTATTTTCAGAATTGTAATGCCTTTGAGGGCTTTTTGGCTAATAAATAAATTAAAGAAAAAAAAATCGAGAACCTTTCGCGAATTTATCGGCGAATTGCTAACTTTGTTCTTGAGGTACCACCATAGTTAAAAATCTGAAGGGTAACATCCGGAGATTAATTCTTCCGATACCTGAGGGGTGCAATGAGTCAGAGCACCATCTAATTGATACCAACATGGAGCAGGCCCATTTATTGGGAGATTCCCCAGGAATTCCAAAACAAATGTGATTAAAATATCTAAATATTTTATATCATTTAAATTTTCTTCTCAAGTTCTATGTTTCTATGTTCCACAATGTTTTATGTAAAGCTCTATGAATTTCGGCTTCAGTTCAACGGCTGGAACGCTTTTTTGTTGAATAAAATGGCAGATTGATATTCAAACGAGGATAATTCATCACTCATGGTCAATGTTAACAAATAATTAGTTGAACTTACAGAACATAACGGATAGTACTCGAATTCAAACCAATTTGCAGAGAGCATTTTGGAAAAATACAGTCAAATTTAGTAGGTCGGGTAAGTTTCATTATCAACGATAAAGTTATCGTCTTGGATTATTTTTATGCTGATCCGTATGCGTAATAACGTGCTGCTGTTGCAGATTTGATGACAGCACGTATATCAAGTAATAAAATATTGAACAAGAATAATTTCCTCCCCTACAACTTAAAATTAATAACATCGATGAATTCAGGAGATACGGCAGAGACGGATCACATTTAAGAAAACGCACACTTCTTACATCATATGGACTGATGGGTCCAAATTTTCGAGAGAAAGGTATTCTTAATTGCCATAGTTCTCATATCGGGGCCGTCCAAACTTCACATCAAACAGGGTAGCAAAATTTCCAACATCGTTTTAGCTTTGATGTATTCAGTTTATTGTACAAAAACCATTGTCAATATACAGATTATGAAGAAAATTTAAATGATGTGAAATATTTAGAGATTTTAACTACATTTGTTTCGGAATTCCTGGACAATCTCTCGTTTAATGCACGTGTTTCATGTTGGTACCAATTAGAAGGTGCTCTGCCCATTGCACACCTCAGGTATCGGAAGAATTAATCTTCGGATCTTACTTTCCAGATCATCAACTATGAGGGTTCCTAAAGAACAAAGTTTATGAATCTCGAATTAAAAGTGAGGCGTACCTTTGACAGAATCGATCCCAACCAAGTGAAAAAGCAAATGTTTATGCGTTCGAGAATTTAAAAAATGTTTAGAAAACAATGGTGGACGATTTGAACATTTAATATGATTCAATTTCACTACGTTCTTTATGAGTTTTTAAAACTTTATTTGTTATAAATGTTAGAAATTTTGTTTTATGTTTTATGCCGCGAAAACGACATCTTCATCTTTTTAGTGAGCTAAAGCGACGAACTTTAGTTTTCTGTATATCATAAATGACAAAATTTAATTGTAATTTTCTGAATAGTTTTCTGCAAATTGGTTTTCAATTTGGGCACTTTTCGTTAAGCGTTCTGCAAGTTCAACATATTATTTGTTGACATTGACCATGAATAATAAATAAATTTAAATATCCCCGTTTGAGTATTTAATGCCATTTTATTCAACAAATATAAACTATACACAAAAAATTAGTGTTATTACTATTTTTGAATGATTTTCAAATGTCAAACTGAGGCCGAAATTCATATAAGCTTACATATAACTTTGTGGAACAAAGAAATTGGCATCGGAATTAAATCTACTTAGTCTGCTTCTATGTTCCACGGCCTAATGATCTCATTTTCCGAAGAAACTGCAGGTTTTCGATAAAATCGCGATGAAGAAAAAATGGGAATGAGCCATTTCCTAAGACCAATCAATATTAATTTACAAGAGGTTTCTGAAAGAGTTAAGAAGGGATATGTGCTCAAATACGAAAGAAACAAAAAGGCTTCTTGATAATTTAGTTTTATGCAGTTGATAAGTTATTTTTGAGTCCTTGCACATAAAATAGCTTAGGAAAGTACGTTGCCCTCAAAAATAACATATTTCTCGTAGAAACTGAAAAAAGTTATAATCTCCCCAAATCTCAGTGAATTTTTCTGGACAAAGAATATAACACTATATTCCAAAAATTTTGATGAAAAGCATAGCTTAATGGTGGATACTTTTATAGATAGGACCAGTACAATAAAAAATTGGAAGTATACCGTGCTATTCGAATCAGCAAAGTTGTAGTCAAGGACCAGTATAACTGGAAAAGTTATCGCTCTAAAAACAACTGCGAATTATAGATCAGTATCCATTATTCTAAAATTTGAAATGAATCGATGAAATTGATCTCAGGATTCTTCCTATTGGCCTTTGAGTGCGGACACGCTGTATTTCTAAACATATGTGTAGCTGAAATAAAACTGTAGTTTCTCATCATTCACATCAACTGAAATCTTCAACTCGGCCTGGACTAAAGGCAAGAAAGAAAATTAGGTTCTCCTTAGTCGAATATAGACCAACACTGACGTACGTAGATGAAGTGATCTCTCTCAATGACGGAATTCGTATGAAATAATATTATGCTTATCCTATGGAATAGTCAATTTGAATAAACACGCTCCATCAAATCATTGATAGATTAACGTAGTTCACTCAACTTCGAAATTATTGGCATGAAAATGAAATTATGAGCTGAAATATGTCGGTCGTGCACGTAAATTGATCGGTCTCCCGTATTTGCTTGGAGTACTCAGGTTATTTATTTAACTAGCGGCTATTTATTTGAAATTATTAATTGAAGAAATTCATTCCTCTAATAAATAATTTTATTATGAAGAAAATTATCTATCTGCAGGGCGTTAAAATCCTAAGATTTTTTAGTATTTTCTTTTTGGCTCCTACAAATTTCGAAATATGCAATTCAAATTTGGAACATGGGTTCTTCTTCAAGTAGACATTATTAAACTACTGAAAAGATCATGAAAATCTGCAGCGCGATATTTTTTTGGGAGACACGTGCTCTCTGCCCACAAACTTTTCAGTTCCCCCCGGGTAATGTCAATCAAGTTTGAACCCTTTTTCCTATGAATTTGTCATTTCTGTGACAGAACCGTTAATATAAAGTATTCCCTGGAAATATAAAAATCATACAGGTATTTACTTATCTAGATTTGCAGCTACCTGTCAAGCATGACGATATTAGCCATATTAAAGGTGTAATGTATTTGTACTCTGTTAAAGATACCTTGTCCAGGACCATTAAGTCAGTAGTATACAGGATGTCCCGAAGCTCAACGTTAAGCCGGCACCACGAAGAAGGTGTGTTTATGTCTATCAAGAAAACAAAAAAAAGTTCTGCTAAAAGTTCAACGGTTTTCGAGTTATAGTCATTTCAGTGAAAATTAAAATAGTCTTTCGTGATATACTCTAAAAGATTTGCGCAAATTTTAATTGTTTTGTTCTTTGAGTAATCTCTGGTTACTATGTCATAAATTTTACCCCAAAAAAAAAAGTGAAATTCGGACTTTCGTTGGACTTCTATATGAGTTTTCAAGCATGTGCCTTATTTAGCCCTTCATATTATATGAAAAATTCATTACGGGATTCTGGCAAGTTATTTCAAAAGATGGCATATTTCTCGACGATTCCCAAGAGCAACAATACTTTACTACTTTTCTTCTAGAAAATAGAAATATGGTTTTCTTTTGTGAAAAGACTCGAATATCAAAATAAATACAAAACTTAATAGTAACAATATCTATGTTCAGTGGTTCGGTCATTGAATTTAAACAAGCACAGAATTTTTAATGTCAGAATGAATTAGAATTGATTTGACACCTGAATAGTGTAAAATACTAAAATACACTGCAGATTTTCCTAAAATCAGTGAATTTATTTCGTGTTTTGCATAATTGAGCCATATTTATATTCAGCACAAGAATATGCAAATATTCATCTCATTTATAGAGATTATTGATGCAATTCTAGTGCAGCAGCCATACTTTACAGGGAAAGATACTTGAATGCCGAACGATTTTCTGTAAACACTTTTTTCTTCATGAAAATAATTTTACAACTTAATGATGATACCACCCCTTCTTTAACTATCAGTGTATTTTCAACAAATTTTCAATTACAAAAAAGTTAATCATTTACATTGGACTCAAAGCGATTAAAGCAAATGTTCAAATTGCTTTCCTTCGGCACATATGCAGGCCCTAAAGCGTCTCAAGAACGACCGCTTCACTAATGGTGCATGGTTCCTCAAATTAATTTGTTCAGCGGCATCAGAAATTTTGTGGCGCAAATCTTCCAAATTTTGCCCAGGTTCTGAATAGACTTTTCCTTTTATACAACCTCAATAGAAAGAATCGAGGGGGTTTAGGTCCGGCGAACGGGGCGGCCATAAAATTGGTCCGAGATGCCCAATCCATCGTCCTCGATATTCATTATCCAAGTGATCCCGAACAGAACGAGAGTAAAGCGCAGGACAACCATCCTGCTGATACCACATATCTCTACGAATATTCAGCGGTACATCTTCTAACAGTATAGGAAACTCATTTGAATTTTCAAGTAATTCAAATGGTCCAACAGCCTGACCGTTTAAAATGCCAGTCCACAAGTTAATTTTAAATTGGTTTTGGGATCGGTCCTCTCGCTTTTGATGTGGGTTTTCAGTATACCATCCATGTAAGTTATGGAGGTTGAAGTAGCCATCTTTCTTGCATGTTGTTTCGTCCGTCCAGAGTATTTTTTATAAAAATTGCGGATCTTCTCGTTTGGTGTCGTTTTAAAATACGCTGAGCAATAAATTTTGGTACACCTGTATTCATTTTAATCGCACGTACTGAAGTGCCAGTGTCATTTTCGACTTCGTCCAAAATCATGTCTTCGTAGTCTGCTTGAGGTATACCACCAGTTTTACGAACGTGAGGCAATCTTCCATCTGAGTATGACTGATGCACATTTACGAACACCCGGTAATCAGGATGTCGTTCAGCATTCGGGTATCTTTCCCTGTAGAGTCTAGCTGCTGTGCTAGCATTGCATCCACATTCTCCATAAATGAGATGCATGTTTGCATATTCTTGTGCTGAAGATTAAAACGGCATAGCGCAATTATGCAACACACAAACAAAAGCACTGATTTTCAGAAAATCTGCAGTGTATGTCAAATCAATTCTTTAATTTATTCTAACTGTCAAAAATTCAGTGCCTGTTCGAATTCAATGACCGAACCACTGAGCATTTATTCTTAATTATTATTTTTAAGTTTATATTCAAGTCTTTTTGCAAAAACAACCATATTTCTATTTTTAGAGAAAAAGTAGTAACATCTCAAAACAAAAAGTTACTAATTGCGAGATTTCGCAACGTGTAGACATATCGAAGAAAATTATTTTTCAAGAGACAATATTCAACCTTCCCTTGAAGGAGCTAGTTTTCCGATGTACTCTCCCTAATCACTGCTTACCGGGGCCACCGGGAAGTGGTACAGCACGGTCAGATGTCACGAATAGGAATAATGGACTGCAGTTTCGGTCTCGTTTGACCTCGTCAGCATTATCTACCCACTCGTAACTCGTAGGTTACGGCACGGCCTTTTGTTGCGAGTGGATAGATAATGCTGACGAGGTCAAACGAGACCGAAACTGCAGTCCATTATTCCTATTCCCGGTAAGCGGTGATTATGAAGAGTAGATCGGAAAACTAGCTCCTTCAAGGGAGGATATTTAACATTTTACGGAAGGTTGAATATTGTCCCTTGAAAAATAATTTTCTTCGAAAAAGTAGTAAAGTGTTGTACCTCTTAGGAATCGTCAATGAATATGCCATCTTTTGAAAAAACTTGCCAGGATCACGTAGTGGATTTGTCATAGAATATGAAGGGCTAAATGAAGCACATGCTTAAGAAATTATGTAGAAGTTCAACTGAAAGTATAATTTTCGACTCGAAAATACGAATTTCACACTTCTTTTTGAAGTGAAATGGACGATATAGTAACTAGAGATTGCACAAAGAACATTACAATTACAATTGGCGCAAATCTGTAATCGCAATATGCAATATTTTTAATTTTCACTAAAATTACTATAACTCGAAAACCGTTGAATTTTCAGCAGAAGTTTCTTCTGTTTTCTTGACAGAAATAAACACCTTCTTCGTGGTGCCGGGTTATCGTTGAAGTATATAGGCCACAGTTACATTCATGCAAAAAAATTCACTCAGACTCACTCATTCAGTTCTTATTTTTTCAACATTCATTCTACAGTCAAGTTCAGTTCTCTTATCTCAAGTTTAGCCATATCAAGTTACAACAATTGTAAAAGTGATTCTGTGAATGATAGTAATAAAGTGTTAATTAGGTAATAGTCAAGTTATTCCCGACCCATTACATAGGAATAGCTATTATATCCATATCATGTTAAACCAGTCCAGGCACTGATTTATGAAACTCCTGTTTAAGAGATAGAAGACGCCGCACTATTTTCTGTAGTTGTTCAAGATTCTCCTGAGATTTTCGATCGGATACGTATATCAATTCGCCGATTCTAGACTACTGTGTAATGGCTGGAGTTATCTCTTTTCAGCACTCACTTTGATTTCTTGAATTTTAAAATAAAGTAAAATAAACTTAAGTAAAACGAAATGAGACACTTTTGTCACTTTTCCACAATTTATTCAATAATCACGACCCTACGGTCATTTCCAAGTGAATGTAGTGAACGGTAGGGTCAAAACCCGTCGTGATTTGAATAAATTGTGGAAAAGTGACAAAAGTGTCTCATTTTATTTTACTTTAAAAATGAATTTCCATTAAATAAATAAATTATCAATACTATCAATTAAAAAAATCTAGTTTGTTTTTCAATTAAGGAAGTGAAATTTTGTGTTATAGTTGGTTCGATTGTTATGTTTTCGCCTAAACTTGATATTCATTGATATACTACACGAAAACGGTGGCAGATACGAAAAAATGCAGAAAACATAAAAGAATTCAAAAATAATATATTGTCAATTTTGTTTGATTAATTTGGGGGCAGAATATCGCCCTGAATTTTTTCATAACTTGAACTGCAATGGTATTATAATATGGATCCTTAAGAATCACCCATGTTTTAAATTTGAACTAAATATAATACCATAATATAAAAAAAGTAGAAACCAACAAGAAAAAACTGAAAGAATCCAAATATACCAACGCTTTAGATTAGAAATGAAGCGTTTGCGGACAATTGTTCACAGCATTTTTTGGTCATACAATGGCTTGGTTTATGTGATAAATGTATTCAAATATTGCTCATCTTGTAAGTTATAAAGTCTTCAAATTTGTATGTTAGGTACAGAAATATTTATAATCATTGAGGCAATCTACATTTCGAATACCTTCATGACATCTAATTTTGTTAGATATGTAAGAAGAGCTTCAAAAAATGAAAAATTTGTAACCATTCATTCAGTAATTTTTCGAGGATTTGTTGGAAACGGAGATATGAAAATATTTCATCAATTGAAAATTAATTAAAAAAAATTTATAATCTCATCAATTACAATTTGCGAAATTATCGCTATATTTTAGGAACAATATTCAACCTTCCGTAGAATGTTAAGTATCCTTCCCTGAAGGAGCTGGTTTTCCGATCCACCCTTCATAATCATCGTCAACCAGGGCCACACAGCAGGGTTACAGCTCGATTGGATGTCATGAATAGGAGCAACAGCTGCAGTTTCGGTCTCATTCAACCTCATCAGTATTGTATACACATTGACAGCATCAGGCCAGACTGTCACCTATTCATTTAAATCCGTTAGAGCGTAACGAAACATGTAAATGTTATTGCGGTCTCCAACGAACTGACACAGAGGCCAATCATCATCGCCAGCGGGAAACCATGAAAACAAAGCGTAAATAAACAGAAGATCTCAAGAATTCACACAAGTTGTAACTGATGAGATTGTGGTGTACGCCTGGTTGACAACCAGATATGAATGAGGAGCTTTAGTCTTTCGACAGCTGACACTGTGTGTAGCGTTGCGGTGAATATTCGAACTAGTTAGACTTCTTGAGGTTTCCTGTTTATCTGCCCTTTGTTTTCATGGTTTTTTGGAGGTGGGTGGCCTCTGTGTTAGTTCCGTGAAGGGAGCAATCTGGCCTAATGTTGTGAATGGTTATGCACTACAGACGCGGTCAAATGAAACCGAAACTGCAGTCTATTGCTCCTATGCATGACATCCGAGCGAGCTGTATCACTGCTGTGTGGCCCTAGTTGACGATGATTATGAAGGGTGGATCGGAAGACCAGCTCCTTCAGAGAAGGATATTTAACATTCTACGGAAGGTTGAATATTGTTCCTTGAATAAAAATGTTTCAATGTGTCTACACAAAAAATTAATGAAATCAATATGTCCGAGTTCGTACATTTGTGGATACATTACTCAAGATAAGAAGTAAAGAGTTACTTAACTGAAACCTCAGGCCTGAATTATATCAACACTGAACTAGTCCTATATTCTTCGATCTTTATTTCTTTGAAAATAGACCTGACAAACCTAGACTCTGAATTATTTTAATGCTAAGTTTTGACCTTCAAATAGCATGTGATCCTCTGTTTTCGATGTAAGTCAAAACACAATGTAGAACAAGTAAATATTGCTGAACTTCCGATGCCTTCCTCTCAAGTATAAGCGCATGAAATTAGATTATGTATGGATGAATCATACATAATCTCTCATATGATTCAAATGAACAGAAAGAAAAAATCTACAAAAATGCTTGTCCCACACATCAATGATCGAAGATTTAATACTTTCAAATACAGTTTCCTCAGCCAGCTACGCACGAATTTGAACTCATTTTACTGAGATGAATACCAAGAATATCTTATATGATAAAAGAAACTTATTGAAAACAACTTTATTCTATTCAGTTTTGCTAAAGAGCTAACGAATAGAAAGTGTGCAGAAAACCAAGTAACCCCATTGTTTTCTCACATTTTGGTTTCAAAGATGGAGGATTTCGAAGTTCGTGAATGAACTTGTTCATTCATGAAGGAAGTGCCAGTAATTCCAACCTTTTTTTATAACTGATTGTCTTCGAATATTTGGAGAATTTGCTTGTCGAACTCTGAAACACATGTGATCCTGGAAGTAGCTTCCAGTTACCTATCTGCTCCAGTCTGTTCACCATCAGTATGAGTCAGAACTGCCGTGATATAAATTCATTTATTGTGTGTTGAGCACTACTTTCTTACCAGATATTCCATTCATTAGCTACAATTTTCTATATTTGTATGAATTTCTTAAGTACATTGCGCCAATAAGTTAACGCCCACTTTCTATATTTCAAATTTTTTTGGTAGACAACTAATTGTTAACACATGGTTTCTTTCTGGACATGTTTGGACATATTTCTTCAAAATTCGATGTTTTTTCTTAGCGCATATGTTGTTTTCATGAGAAATAGAAACAAAGAATTAATATTTTCAATGAAATAAAACTGAAGTATTTAGATTTTCACTATATTAACAAAACTATGACCGGTTTCACCACACTGTGGCTTCATCAGATAGATACAAACTAATGAACAGAGTTATTTCTCATATATTAGTTTTATTTCCTACTTAATATTACAATAGGTACAAGAGGTATGTTGGAAAACCCATCGGAGTTGCTTACTTTATGAATTGAAAAGATTGAGTAAAGGAGAAGGATTTAGATCTAATTGACTATTGAGTAACCTACCTGAATTCTTTTCTTTGTTGATCTCTAAAATTTCCAATAGATTGAGTTTTTGTCTGTTATTTTCATTGTGTAAAATTTTGAAATTATCATTAAAGTTATGGTTTTCTTCGAGTAAGTGATTAGAATAATGGGAATCTGATTTATGATAATTAAAACTACGTTTGTGCTCGGATAATATAACTTTGAAATTTCTGAAAGTTCTACCAATATAAATTTAATCACAATCCCGCAAGACAGTTTGTAAACACCGAATTTATTACTTTATCAATTTTAGATTTGCAGTTTTGATATGTCGGCCTAAAGAATTATCAGTTCGGAATGCTATATTGAAATTATAATGCGAGAGGAATGATTTTAATTTTAGACTAGGATTACCAATATAAGTTAAGCTGTTGTATTTTGTGTTTGGAAATACTTCCTGGATTGCTTTTTGAAATTTTCTTCGTGAAATCATGTTCTCAAACATAGTTGGACTATAACCGTTATTGACTGCTATTTGTGTAATTATACTAAGCTCTTTTATGAAATTATTTTGTGACATTGGGATATTAATGAGTCTATGTACCATAATATTGTAAGCTGCTAATTTATGTGGATAAGGATGTGTAGATGAGCTGTGAATAGTAATATCTGTATGCGATGGCTTATGAAAAATAGAGAAATCATGTTTGCCGTTAATTTTAGTAAGAGTTAAATCCAGAAAGTTGATGGAGTTTTCTGTTTATCTCTAACGTGAATTTAATATTATCGTGAATTTTGTTGATGAATGTTTTGAATGACTCTAATTGTCTGTTTGTGCCAGTGAAACAACAGATGATATCGTCGACATATCTAAACCAATAAATAAAGTGTTTGAATAACGGATGTTCTTGGAAAGTTTTTTCAATATTATCCATGAAAATTTCAGCGAGCAGAGGGCTCAGAGGATTAGCCATGATTAAACCATTTTTACCATTATATAATACTCCATTGAAGTTAAAATAATTTTGATCTAAACAAATTTCTGAAAAGTGTAAGATTTCTGATTGAATTATAGGATTGACTTTATTAATTTGAAGGGCGTTCTTGATGAGTTTCACTGTATCACTAGGTGGAACACTAGGAAAGAGATTTACTACATCCCATGACATAAGTTTAGCGTTCGGTGGTAGTATCGTGTGCTGAATTTTATCTATTAGGACTGAAGAGTTTTTTATTGAGAATTTAGGTTCAAAATTAGCGTACTGTCGAATGATGTCTATGAGAAAGCGTGAAAGTTTTGCAGCTGGAGCTTGAAAATATGAAACTACTGCTCTAATGGAGTTTGACGAGGGAGTAAAGTTTTGGTGATTGCGGGTTGACAATGAAAAGTTTATATTTTTGGTTGGTGGGTATTATAGACTTGGCATACTCTAAAGCGTTTTTTACTATGGTTTGAAATTTATTAGTTGGATCTTTATCAATTTCTTCATAACAACCTGATTCAATGAAATTTTGGGTTTTCAATGAATAATCTGCTTTATTTAAGGCTAGGAATGTATGACATTTGTCTGCTTTGGTGAATATGATATCTTCAGATGCGGACTTAGATTTAATGGACTTTAAAGTTGTATTTTCGAATTTCTTAGGTTGAAAACTATTGAACTCTTTTTAAAGTAGTAAAGCTGAAGAGTGTTTTAGGTGTTTGGCTTGTGTTGAATAATTTAGGGCTATTTCGGTTTCAACTCCTAGCAGATCGAAATGGATACGAGCGTTATTTGACTCTAAATTGTTTTGAAACACTTTTCTAGAAGTGAAACTTCATTTTTGGAAAAATTAGCATCTGAAAGATTATTGAACCTATCATAAAATTGGTGATCGGGAAATTTGGACTTGATTTTTGACACGACAAAGAATTGAAGTCAGATTTTGCAAGACCACATATTGATAACAGCAGTCGTGGATCATTTCTGCGATTAACGTTTGTTCTTTCTGAAAATTTTAATTCTGATAATAATGCAACGCGATTCACGAAATTTCAACCCGGCAGAATGTGCTAAAGCATTGGTTTCAGATAAACTTGGTTGGACTTGTACGGGAAAAGGCCAACGGTTTGGGTTAGATGTCCCATTAAACTGTTTCCAGGATGATTCGCAATACAAGTAGACTGGTTATCATGAAATGAGACCTGGGTTAGCACGATCTCTAGCAACAACGGCGATTCATTATCGTAATTTGAGAATTTCCTTGTTGAGACGACAGTTCGGTACTGCTTGACATTTCTAAAATTAGCACTGGAACCCAAGGACAACGTCTCAGGTTTTGGTTTTTCAGGGAATATGTCATTTGATTAGAAGCTAACTGTATGAGTTTGGTTCACAGATGAGTCGACATTTTGTCCTTTTTATTCCGATCGACGTTTTCTTGAGTAAACCGACGTCGAAATGAGATATATCAAACTTTTTACCAATCTATGGTTTTGGTGGAGGTGCAGTTATGGCGTGGGGATAAATTTTTTGAATGCCTGCACTGATCAGTTCATCGTCAATAATGTAACCTTGATTGCTCAGTGATGGGAAGAACATGTTATACCTCTTGCGGCAAACATGGGTGAAAACCTTTTTGTTTATGCATGATAACGCCATACGTCAAGTTCATATCGTTAGGAAATAGCTTTTATTGAGTGGTCTGCATGAGGACCAGTCCTCATTCTCAACGAACATGTCTGGGACATTCTCAAAGGAAGATTGAGAAGCCAGAAAAACCTGCCAGCTATCGCGAATGAGGTTCGAATCTGACTTATCGAAATTTGAAACGAAATGGATCAGAATGCTATAAGGTCATTGATTTTCAGTAAAAATCGATGTCAGGCATCCTCGCCAGGAGTGGTTGACTGGTTTTTGGAGACTTTGATTTCTCCAAAAGTTTCACATTGTTTATTTTTTTTAATAATAATAATAATAAATTTATTGACAAATTAACGATATCAATCAATTACAATACATTATATCCTGATTATTATTAGTTGATATAATGCATGTTCGCTTAAAATAAAAAATTTTGTGTGCGAATAAATATTATTTACTGACTAACGTACCCATACTAAATTAAAATTAAAAATTAAATGACTACAATTATTTTTATACAATTAAATCAGTCAAGGACTGCACTTAACAAAAATTTTTTATTTCATACCAACTCAACAAATGAATATGACTACAACAACTCAAGTAATTCGGTTTTGTATGAAGCTACAAATTTTTTAACTTTTCTTATAAATATTGGCAGAGCTTGTACGTTATATACATTCTTCAGTTCAGATGATAAAATATTATGGAGTGAAACAGCAACATTCATAAAACTACGAGCAGTTACCTCCTTGCTTACTCTATAGATTCTTATATTAGAAAGATTTTGATTCCGAGTAACATATCCATGATTAAACAATCTATAACAAGGTCTATTCAGAAAAACGAATTTATGAACCTCCACGGCATACAACTGTACTACCTCAAAAACTTTTGCCTCATCAAAAAGAGATTTTGTAGGAAATCTTCTAGGTTTCCTCATAATTATCTTAAGGATAGATCTCTGTATTATTTCAACTTTTCTCAAATGAGTTTTATAGGCTCTACCCCACACTTTTATACCGTACGACAATACGGACTGAGCCAGTGCAAAATACAACGTTCTGAGGGATTCCGGTGATAAGACATCTCTAAGTGTGTAGTATAAGTAACATGTTTTCCTCAATTTATCAGATATATAATTTATGGTTCCATCTTAAATTCTCATCAACAATCCCAAAGTATTTAACTCAATTGACTTTTTCAATTTCAACACAGTTACAAGATGTTTCACTTCTACATAAAGCTGAATGAATCTACAAACTATGATTGACTGGTGGTGTGGAATTATTAGCTGAAAAAGCTAGCTGAACGGTTCTTTTCATATTCAGTGAAAGAAAGTTGCTATGCATCCATTCTTCCATTTCGTTATTGTTTGGAAGCTGCTGAATATTATTCATTCCATGTTTTTACAGTTACATACACTACCGTGTCGTCGGCGGAAGACACAATGTCCACACTAGCCCGCAAGTTTAAGTAAAAGATCATTCAGGTACACAATGAATAGTTGGGGACCAAACACCGTACCTTGAGGTACTCCACAATCTATATTCAATAATCTACTGCTACTTCTATATATCTGAACATATTGATTCCTATTCTGTAACTAGCTCTTGATGAGACTCAAACATTTCCCTCGCAGCCCATATCTTTCAATCTTTCCAAACAAAACATTATGAGACACCGTTTCGAAAACCTTCGCTAAGTCTAAAAACACGGCAAGAGAAGGCTGACTTTTATCCACATTATCACATACTTTCCGAATTAAAACTGTCAACGCATCCGCTGTACTTTTGCCGGTTATATATCCGAATTATCTCTTTGAAAGTATACCAAGTTTGTCCAAAAGATTCAAGATTCGGTTTCTTAATACTTTTTCCCATATTTCAGCTATATTGGACGATAATTTCCTAGCTTTTTTCTCTCACCACTTTTATAAATTGGTTTGACTACAGCCGTTTCAAAACATTCTGGGAAGATACCAGTTTCGAACGATTTATTGATAAGGATTGATAATGGTTCTGGGATATAATCTGAAGTTAATTTCAGGGCCTTCCAAGTTATAATATCATTGCCTGGGGAAGTTTCATTTTTCAATTCATTAATGATTTCTTTTATTTCATTGTTGTCTGTTTGATTCGAGAAAATAGTGCAATCGTTTTTTTTGGACATTTTCAAGTGGATTTAGACTTGATTTGGTGATTTTTTCTAACATTTGTTTACTTATGTCAGTAGAATATCTGTTGAATTCATTTGTCACTTCTGTCTCTGCTCTCATCGTTTCACCCGTTTCTGATTCAATGTCCATTATAGGCTCTGATTTATTCTTAAGTCTGCTTGTAAGTTCGTTTGATAATTTCCACATTTTTCTCGAATCATTCTTGTTTCTCAAATTGCTGCTTGTCATATATCATTTTTGCTTCTCTAAGTCATTAATTCTATTCCTATAAGTTTTATACCGTTCTTCCAATATCTTATTTTTATTCGGTACAGCTTGAAGAGCCTATCTCTTTCATTTATTGACTTAATGATACCTATCGTCATCCATTGTTTACGTTTATTATTATTTGAACTGTATTTCTTTGACGTTGTTGCAGAAGCTATACCACCCTCAATAATTTTGATGAAATTATTGACACTATAGTAAGAATTATAGTCGATAATATTACATTCTGACCCTACTTCAGTACTTGTGTTTTTTTGTTGCAAAGATAACTTCAGAATAACAGGACTAGGATCAGTTATCTGAGATGTGCTGTGGTTCTAGTTCTGATGAAAATATGATCCAAGCAAGATTATTAGTTTTATCTCAATTTATATGAGTACCATTTTTATTTCGATTGTTTTGAAGCATTCCTTAATGCTGGTGGATTACTTGAACAATAATTCTTTCATGCTCTTTATGAATAAATTTGAATTTTCGATTTTGTGCGTTAATTTATTGGGATAGTGTAGAATGGGTGAAACTCATCATCATAAAGAATCATCAATTTTACATTGGATTGATAGAACACTTCGCTGTAATCTTTAGAGTTATTTTGAGGATAATTTTCTCAACACAGTAAAAGGATTTACCGTCAAGTTCTCGGAGATTTTCCAACTTTTTCGAAGAAATCTGGGAAGGCAATAAAATTCACTCTGTGGAATCTTAAATTTCCTTTTTATGTTCTCAGAGATTTCGTAGCCACTCAAATTAACTTCTTTCCACTCGAATCACTGCCATATTTCACAATTAGGCTGAAACTGCTTTTGCATTCCGGAGTGTACACTGTTTCATGAATTTTATTTTCTCTGGTCTTCCCTAACCACCCCAATTCCAGTTACCGTCATCGTTTGTCCGAATCTTCGGCTCGGTTTGGCAGATTCTTTCGTTCACAGGATTATCTGATTCTTGCAACGGGCACTTTTCGTGGAAATAGGGGATTATTTATAATTGCATGTTGTGCTCGGAGAGCAATTGAGGTTCTAGTAGAGCCATCAATTTGGCAGGTAGTAAGCTGGTTAATATGATTGATTTTGATAATAGGTTTTATTATCAAAGAGGTTAATTGCACATTATTGATCGAAATACTCATTTTTAATTTCAGTTGAATTCAGAAGCACAGATTGAAATAATTTTTTGATCGGAAACAGCGCATCTGACTCTTTTACGCTGTTCTATGATTTTTGGCTTCCCACTGTCACTGAATAATCATGGTAAATGAAATAATCTGGAGAGCTTAAAAGAAATAGGAAAATCACAGGTGGATTGGAGATAATTCTTATTGTACTGGGAATTTATGATAGCATATACGGGGAGTGCCCGATAGATACCTGATAGATCTCATCAAAATAATACTAGAACTTCATATGAAATTTCTTCGTACTATCCGAGAAATTAACGTACAATTTGAATATTCCGAATTTTTTCCTTGGTTGGCAATTGAATATAAACATGTTTCTTTTCGACATATGCCAACAAAATTCGATTTGTTTTCTTGGTGCACATGTTCAACTTATGCGAAACAAAATAAAAGAAATAAATTGAAATTTGGCAAGAAATCACCATATATTGATAACATCAGTTGTTGATTAAATTTTTCGAGTAACGTTTGGTGTCGAAAATTTTAATTATAGGTAATAACGCAACGCGAATCACGATTTTTTTTGAAGAACTAGGTTGGACTTATAGAAGAATAGGCCAAATGCTTGAGGTGACCCATTCAACTGTTTCCAGACTGATCTGCAGGTACAGGGAGACTACTTATCATGAGATGAGGCGAGGACGACCCCGAGCCTCAATGGGGATCCATGACCGTTGATAATTTCCTCGTTGGGACAACGGTTTGCTAGTGGCAGGCATCTTCATGTGCCGCTTCGACAGTGGAGTTCAAGTTAGCAATGAAACGATACAAGAATGTCTCAGGGAATTCGATTTGAGGCCTCGTGTTACAGCTCAAGTTCCAGCTGCAACTGTTTCATGTCAATTGGTTCGAAGCTAACCATTTTGTCAATGAAGCAACTATCAAAAGTGATGTTGTGAACTATAGTTTTAATGGTTTCAATTTCTTTTTTGGAAGTATTCAATATGAAAGGTAACGAAAATGCTCAGTGGATAATTGAACTTTTCATGTGAATTTGGGTGGAGGTATTCCGTAGGAATAATCTGTGGTATTGGATTTTCTAAGGTTGTTGTTAAGTTAATTGTACTATTTGAGGAGGAATAGATAGTCTTAGATAGAAAAATCTAAGAAGGATAATTGTTGGTTTTCCTCTTTTTGAATTGAACTTTATTTCTAGGATGAATACTGTTTATGAATTCGGAAAAATGAGATTAACATTCTTCCTCTAACAAATTTTGGGCAGATATGTAAAAATGGCTCAAGTAAACCTTTCTAAATTGAAACTCAAGATGCATTCAGATCTAAAAATAAATTGTCAAGACTATTATATAGAGAATTTAGATGAAACAGGAGTTTATAAGTTATCTTGTCCGAACTGCAATAATGTTTACATATGTTAGTATATAACAATAATAATATCAATGACACACTGGCGCACGTCTCTGTAGGCCAACATGAACAATAAGTCAATTAAAACCGACGAGATACCCATACGTCGTGGAATTTTTCAAGGAGACTCTTTGAGTCCACTATGGTTCTGTTTAGCTATGAACCCATTGTCTTCAATGCTCAATAGATTAGGATACGGATTCAGGATAAAAACAGATAGGAACTATCATACAATCTCCCACCTGCTGTATATGGATGACATCAAATTATATGCTTCGAACAAGAAGCAATTGGATGATTTGCTGAAAATTGTCAGTAAGTTCTCGGCAGATGTTCATATAAAATTCGGGATTGAAAAATGTAAGACCCTGAACATTCAAAGAGGGAAAGTCATAGATGGTGAAACACAACTTCCAAACGGTGATATTATATAGTGCATGAGGGATGGCGAAACATACAAATATCTAGGATACCAACAAGCCAGATTGCTAGACCAAAAACAATGAAAGGATAAGATACGTTCAGAATACAGTCAGCGTCTGAAGACTGTGCTGAAATCAATGTTGAACTCGGGGAATTTAGTCAAGGTAATTAACACCTACGCCATTCCAGTGTTGCTTTACCTATTTGGAATAATCAGATTGATAAGACAGAATGGGATGATATTCAAAGGCAGACCCGAACAATGCTGACAAAGCACAACAATCATCATCCAAAATCGTCTGTGGTACGAACAACTTTGAAGCGGAAAGAAGGAAGACGCGGATTAATAGATGTTGTCAATTTACACACCGAACAGATGAAAAATCTCAGAGAATTTTTTTCTGCAAAAGCTCTCACTTCTTACCTCCATAGAGTGGTATCGTTGGCTGATAAGGGATATACACCTCTAAATCTTGCTACCAGAAATAACCTGCTGAATCTACTGTTTCTATCAGATACTGAAAAACAAGAACAATGCTCAAGAAAGAAATTGCATGGACATCACCATGAGATTAATCAACCACACATCGACAAAGAAGCCTCCAACAAATGGTTGATGAAAGGAGATGTATTCGCGGAAACATTATGGCCATTCAAGACCAGGTGATCGCTACAAACAACTACAAAAAATTTATAATGATGGACGGAACATTAAAAACAGATAAGTGCAGAAAATGCCATATAAGAACGGAGACTATACAGCATATTATGCCCGGCTGAGAACAACTAGCCAATACGGACTATCTTCACAGGCATAATCAAGTGTGTAACATTATCCATCAGAAACTTGCACACAAGTACGGACTTCTGAATACCTTCCAGCCATATTACAAGTATCAATGGGCGCCCGTATTGGATCAGATTATACTACGATAGGCCTGTTGTCACTGACAGAATGGTGACGAATAATAGGCCGGCCATCGAATAATAACAACGCGTTGAACAAGTACTAGGAGAAAAAGTCCAAATACCTTGCTGTTGAGATAAGGCAGATGTGGCACCTTGATAAAATAGATATCGTTCCTGTCATCATTTCTTCGACTGGGTTAATACCCAAAAATTTGCATGATAGCTTAAGAAATTAGAATTGAGAATACTTATATCGAAATGCAAAAGCTGTAATTCTCAATACATGTAGGATAGTAAGAAAATTTATGTCAAGTATATTGTAATCGAGCCTATTCCTTTGATTCCTGAATCTGGGAAAGGTAAATTATATCCAGCTGAAAGCTGAGATAGTACATAAGTTCACGATAATGAATAATAATATATATATATATATATATATATATATATATATATATATATATATATATATATATATATATATATATATATATATATATATATATATATATATATATATATATATATCAAACTGCATTCATTGAAAAATTAATGAGGTTCTACTTTAGCTAACCATTGCATCCAAAATGACTTTTGTTCTAGTATTAATGAATTGAACCTTCTACATATTGCCATTATGGAATCTAACCTAACCTAATTTTTCTTCGTTTTAATGCTTGAAAATTGCGTTAGAGAATATAAATAGTGTTTTCTTCGAACTTAAACTTTTTTAAACTAGGTTAGAATTCGATAGGGTGAATAATGTATTTTTATCTTCCAATGTGTGCTCTTATTATTTTCATATTTCTTTTTTATTAGAGTGCAAAGTTTATGCGCTGTCGAAAATTCAGTTGAAACCAGAAAGATAGAAGTGACTTCTTGAGTATAATATTTAGAGAAATCTGAAATTCTTTCAGATGTGAAAAATTTCAACGAATTCGAAATTATAGCCTCATAAAAATTAAGGGTAGTTCACCCCTTCAAAACGGGGTTGTAAACAAAATATGCTGTAGAATAGAGTTTTATTTATTTTATAGATTTCCAGAATTCCATCAAAAATCTCTTGAAAGCAATAGATTTTTTTCTATGACATCAATTCTTTCCTCAATTTTGAAAAGAATATTTTACCAGGGGTGAATCCTACGAAAAGAATTAATAGATATCCGATTACTTTTTCGTTTGGATTGGAGCTACGAAACCAGTTTAGTATTACTAACTGAAAGTTTTTCTGCTGTTTTTATACCTCAGATAATCTGACAACCAATAAATGAGAAAGAAAACGCAAACACACAAATGCGATTAATCTTATATCACTTCATGTTCAAAATACACTCGCCAACGAGCTACTGATGTTTCCCTGATGGGCAGTGCAGAGTTTTTTCTCCTAAAATACAATCAAAATAGAAAATTGCGATGAGAAAATTGTTTCTGAAGAAGAAAACAAAAATGTTTTTTCGAGGTGGAAAAGTGATGGTAGTGACTGATGAAGTTATTTTGAAACATTATCTTGAAATTGAATAAATTATAGTTTGAAAACTTAAGACACATGCTTTTGTATGCAGTCGTACTAAAAAGTTCAAAATAGTTATCCAACAGTGATGGAAAAGCAACTAACTTGATAAAATAAAATTTTCAGACGGTTTAAAAAGCATTAATAACATTTGATATAAAATGCGTGAAGTCCTTTGTTATATATTTTATTCTTCTAAGTCAGCCTTAAAGATTGATACTAATGAAATATCATCAACTTATGGTATTTGGAGCACCTTACGCATTCTGTATTAATATTTATTTTTCAACGCATTCCCGTCGTTCCAAATTTTCTGAAAATTATTTGATTAACTTATCGATAAATTAATGAAAATCAACTTTACAGTTCGTCCTGCTAGAAAAGCGTGTTTTTCAAACTATTATTTATTTTCCAGATTTCATTGTCAGATATTGGAACAATATTATCGTTAAATTATAGTTGATTGATTCAGCCTTTACTACCTAATAGTTAATCATGGTGATGATAAGAAATTGAAACTATGTATTATACTATCACAAGAGATTTTATTGAGAATCTGGATTACAATTTCGGTCTCTCGGCCATCTTCAGCTGACAACAAGTATTGAACCAGTTCTATCTCGTGATAGTTTAATACATAGTTTTAATTTCCGATCATCATCATTATCGATTTATCGTTTTATCATTGGTCCTTGGTTAGAATGCAAACTTTCAATTGAATCTGATGTCTAAAAGGGGATTAAAATAACGTTAGAATCTAATAAAAGCGTGTTAAAAAGCAGGAGCATCAAACGAATTATTACTCAACGAAAATTTGCGTAAAAATGGCTATATTTGCGGGAAATAATATTGTGTTTCACGAAAAGAATGCGCGTCTTATATCTCAATAAATGAATTATTGTATGAATTGCTTCTCTACCCTCCTCACTACCAGATCCTACCCCAGTCGACTTCTTTTTATTCGTCAACTTTAATTGCGCTCATTGGCGTATCAAATTGCCCCGTATATTCATAATTATTTGTTTTTTCTTCCCCCATTTATTATTGTGAACCCAATTCCTCAACAATAATCCATAAATTGGAATATTGCGAATAGTTCATCAGAATTTTCTAATGAATTTTAATTTAACTGCAAAAAGTCCTAATTGCACTGAAATATTCACTTGAAATGAACGAACTCGGATTAAAATAGAATGGACATTTAACTGAAAAAAGTTCCTCCAGGCCATTATGGCAATCGTGTTCGTTTAACAAGCGGAAAATGAAGTTTTCCCGTCGATGTGAAATGGAAAAGTTATGAGCGAATAAATTTTGCTATGACAATTAGGTAACAAGCTTTGTCGGTTATGCTACAAACGTTTCTGTGTAAGTGAAAGGCGATTATGAAACTTTATTTGATCTAGAGAATGAAATTAATGTTTCGTGAAACAAAATTTCAATTAACTTTTTTTTGTTTCAAAATAACGGTGCTGCTGGAGCAGAAACTGTCTGTAATGGTCTGATTTTCTGAGTATGTGTTTCCTTTGCATCGATTAAAGCTTCATCCTTAGGCAATCGCATACGATCTCAACCACGTAGATTCATTTCTGTGGGAATGTGATATTTAATCTGCTTCAAGAAACTTCATGAAAAATGGAAAATTCTGAAAATTTCGCGGATTATCACGAAACAAGTAATTCTAATCGTATTCCAACATTCCTGGCATACAAGAACAGTACAATCAATTGAGAAACGAATAATTAATACTAACAATGATATTGACCTACCAAAAACCATTTGCAAGATAACTGAATGTTCAACAACTTACAAAAACATGGTCACAGGTCCTGATAATATCTCGTTGATATTTACAATTATATACAGGGATATCCACCGGGACCGGCCGTTGTAAACAATATTAAGCTGAAATTTTATACGCAGCCATAACAGACGATTTTCAATTGGAGTGAAATATTTCGAAGTTATACCATTTCTGGTTATACCGGATGTGCGTTATCACTTTGTTATTTCAAATGACAATCTACCTTTTTTATTATACATCTAGAACCGACATTTGAGCAAGGCATAAAATAACCAAGTTGTTGCACTTATCTGTCAAAAATTTTGACAGATTTAATTAATTTTGTTATAAACTCGATTTTTGAGGAACATTTAAAAAAATTGTAGCTCGTAGATCTTTTGCACCACAGATACAATTTTTGCTTGGGTGAATAGAAGAAGGATCAAGGAATTTTTCAAGCAACCTACACATGTCAAATGTTGTATGGTTTTTTCAATTCGGTCTTTTTCAAACAGCAATAACTCAATTTTTTCAAATGGCACGTGCCAATTTTTATGTCGCCATCAGATGAAGCGTCAAATTTCAGATGGCATTGTATAAGCATGTACTATACCCATCCTTCATAGTTCCGAAATAATTTGGGAATATATTGAATTTTGATGATTTTGCAAGAACTAACAGAGAATACTTTGAAATATTTGAATCAAGTAGCCGAACTCGCTACGCTCACCTGACATGTGCCTAAAATTAATGTACTTATCACTTCGTTCATTCGAATTTGATATTTCAACAAGAATTGTCGTTATTTCAGATTGAAAATATCCAAAAAATATAACACATTTGGAATAAAACCTCTGGTTATTCAAACGAAAATATATTTAATCGTTTGTTAATTCATTTTAGAATGTCAAAAAGTAGTGGGTAGAAATTGCAGGCAATTCAATAACCAATTTCCAAATTTACCGTCTATGAGTAAAATGAAATTTCGAAGCAATTTTCTACAATTCGGATGAATAAAAATTGTCGGAAATAAGCGAAAACCAATCATCGAAGATAATTACATTAATACGAATAAATGATAACAAACATCATAGGAGAAAACTAATTTACGATCTGAATAAATGTTCAATATGGGCCCCATTTTGCTCGATACAGTTGACAGCTCGATTACGAACATGATGAGTTGCCCCCTAGTTTCCTCAGGATCAATATTACGAAAAGCATTATGAATGCACTCTAGTAACTCTTCTTTACTTCTTACAGGAATAAGATAAACTTCACTCTTGATTTTGCCCCATAAATAAAAATCAAGGGGCGTCAGGTCCGGAGAAGGCGGAGGCCATAAATTTGGTCCTTGATTACCCCACCATCTATCCTCGAACATTTCTCTTAGCTGCCGATCTACAGCTCGTGTTTTATGTGCTGGTGCACCATTCATTTGGTAATAGCAATCCCCCAGAATGTTAAGGGGTAATCCATCTAAAAAACTTGCTAATGTTCCTCTCAAAATTTCCAGGTATCTTTGTCCATTAAGATTTTCCTCATAAATGTGATAAGCCAACAAATCATTCATTGAAATTTCAAAAAGGTTCACGCTGAATTTATTTTGGAAATCAATAACCACAATGAAATGTGAATTTTCTGTGGCCCAAAAATGTCGATTTCTCCTGTTGGTTATTCCACTTTCACTGAACTTGGTTCATCAGACCATATAATTTTTGCAGAATTGTCTCATCTTCTTGAAGCCGCATTAATAAATTTTCACAAAAATTTAGCCGCTTGAGAAGGTCAGTTGATTTCAATTTTTGTAGTCTGATTAAAGAATACGGGTGCATGTTGTGTTTTTTGAGGATCCTTCGAATGGAAGTATAGCTCAATCCAATATCCATTGATGCTGACTTAATGGACGCAAGTGGGTTGTCACGAAAATACGCTAGCGTATGAATTCGATTGTTGTCGTCCTCGAGAATTGGTTTTCTTCTAGTTTCTATGAATTTTGTTCCTCCAAATTGCAGAAAATTGCTTCTAATCCTTCGAAATTTTGTTATACTCATAGGCGCCACATTTGGAATTTGGTTATTGAATTGCCTGCAAGTTCTATCCACCTCTTTTTGACATTCGGCAAGAATTAAAAAGAGATTAAACATATCCTCGTTTGAATAAACAGCCAATTATCAATCTGGTGTTTTTCAAAAATTTTCAATTCAAATTACCAACAGTTCTTGTTGAAATATCAAATTCGAATGAACGAAGTGACAAGTACATTAATTTTAGGCACCTATTAGTTGGGCGTAGCCAGTTGAGCTACTTGCTTCAAATATTTCAAAGTATTGTCTGTTATTTCTTGCAAAATCATCATAATTATATATATATATATATATATATATATATATATATATATATATATATATCTATATATTCCCAAATTATTTCGGAACTATAAGAGATGGGTATAGTACATGCAGATACAATTCCATCTGAAATTCGACGCTTCATCTGATGGCGATATAAAAATGGGCACGTGCCATTTGAAAAAATTGAGTTATTGGTGTTTGAAAAAGGCCAAATTGAAAAAATCATACAATGTATGATTTTCAATCATCAATGTGTAGACTGCTTGAAAAATTCCTTGATCCTTCTTCTATCCACCCAAGCAAGAATTGTGTCTGTAGTGCAAAAGATCTACGAGCTACAATTTTTTTAAATGTTCCTCAAAAATCGAGTTTATAACAAAAATAATCAAATCTGTCAAAAGTTTTGACAGATAAGTGCCAACAACTTGGGTACTTTATGCCTTGCTCAAATGTCGGTTCTAGATGTATAATAGAAAAGTTAGATTGCCATTTGAAATAACAAAGTGATGATCCATTTCCGGTATAACCAGAAATGGTATCACTTCGAAAATATTTCACTCCAATTGGAAATCGCTAGTTATGGCCGCTTATAAAATATCAGCTTGATATTGTAATTGGAACTCAAAAAGTTTTAACGGACGGTCCCGGCGGATATCCCTGTATACCTTTTCGCGCGAAGCTCATACTTAATCATTTAAGTAAGTCAACCAAAAATAAAACAGAATCATCATCATCATTTCGCCCCATTTCATTCATATACAATATACTCTAATGACATCTAGAAGAACAAAATTTACTCACTCCACACCCAAACAAAAAAAAAAGGAACAAAAACAATATACATGAATTGAAATCAGTCAAATACCCCTCCTCAGTAGGACAAATAATTGAATGAATCTTCGACGTCAATTAAGCAGACAAAAGGCTGAAACGGCAATCTGTATTAAGGTACTTATTACCTAATCGTAGCATACAGGTCAGTAGTAATCCTCCCAGGAACATGAAGATGATATAACAAATCGGGACAATCCAGCTCACCATCAAGACATTCACAGAGAAAGAGAAGATCCAGCACAATTCTTCTTTCGGATAGCTTTCTTATGTTCACTTCAGCCCTAACAAATGTTGCAGAAAACTGTATCCTAGGGATAGACATTTTATACGATATATAAAGGAGAAGTTTGTTCTCATTCGAATGCTCCAAACAGAAAGGTGACCAGACAGTTGAGGCGTACTCAAGAATGGTCCTGCAATAACAATTGAATAACAATTTCAAAATATCACAGCTTGTAAACATAGCTGTGTTACGCCTAATAAAGCCCAAGGTTTTGAAGGCTCGGTTTACAATTGTGTCGAAATGAAACTTGAAAGTAGCTCGTGAATCGTGAATATCCCGAGATATCTAACAACATGAACCCTTTGGAGTTTGGTACTATTGATAGTGTAATCAAAATTAATCACACTATCGAATTTACAAAAAGAAATGCACTGGAATTTATCCAAAGTGACCTCCAAGCCATTTCTGACAAAACAGTCAGATACAGCATCCAAATCTGCTTGAAGAGACAATGCATCAGTGATGCCATTGATACTTTTGAAAATTTTAAGGTCATCAGCATAGAGCAGGGAGTCAGAATGCCCAATGACAGAACCAATATCGGTAATGAAAATTGAAAAAAAGAGGGCACAAATTGCTGCCCTGTGGAACACCAGAAGTTGATTCTAATTGATGATTCTAAACCTTCCATTTTGACAACTTGCATCATATGCCTATAGTAACTTTTAATCCAATTCAAAAGTTGTTCCACAAAACCAGCCGACTCCACTTTGATATCTAAAACGTCATGATAAATCCCATCATAAGCCTTGAAAAGATTCATACAGGCAGCATCAACCTAATGCCTCTCACTTAACTCTTTAAGTTAGAACTGAACAAATAGAACCAAATTCGGAACTGTCGATCTGCCTCTGATGAAACCAAATAAAAATAAAATAAAGGAAAAGTTCAGAACCCGGATAATGTAACATAATTGACTTGACACTATCACAGTACTTCTGGTATTCATCAAGAGAAGCCTGGGACAGATACACTGGACCAAAAACCAAGTTTGTAGGAGATGCAGAAATACTCACAAAAACATGTTCGATGTCAATGCTTACATCATCAACGATACTTTTCGAAGAAGACAAATTGGCACGCACATTGATCAGAACTCCACCACAGTGCGATTTTTGGCTCGTAAACGAATCACGATCCTTACGATAAACCACATACATGAAGATTCAGCTCACTCGTGGCAATATCGGAGTGGAGCCAGGTTTCAGTCAGCTAAACTTAGTCATATTCACTATTCGATAAAGACTCCCTCAATAAATCTAACTTAGTTCTCATACCACGGATGTTCTGGTAGTATACAGAAAGTATTTTGGATCTAAGCTTGGTTGGATTATTGTTCGGTTCTATTATTTGATATAATCAAGGCCTTCTGTAAAATTACAAAAAATAGAACGGTCAGAATGAAGGTGAATAACCACGTCTCCACTGAACAGAAATTAGAGAAAAGTATTGCTCAGGAATCTATTTTGAGCACAACCCTCTTTCTCATAGTGACTAATACGATAGCACGCACATCAAAGCAACCCTTCACGCCGATTACTTGATACTATATGCAGCAACATCATTACTTCAGAGAGCAATAAATAAACTAGAGAAATGATGAAGAAACACAGGCCTTTTGTTTTCAATGAGAAAATCGCATTATGTTCTATTCAGCATAAAACATACGAACGATAAGCTAAACCTCAAACTTAATGGGAAATCCCTTATGTGGATTTACTTTCGATAGTTAGTTAACATGGCAGGATCACATTGATAACATTCTCGAATCCTGCCTATCTGTTTTGAATATCCTAACAGTTATGTTTAACGTCTCGTGGGATGCCGATTCAAATGATTTCATACACACATACAGAATATTAATTCAAAGATAAATCGTTTGTAGGTCAATATGCTACAACTGCTAATTCAAATATACTAAGAAAATAAAACATAGTACAAAATATTACAATGCCTAATATATCAGGAGTCTATTGTTTTAGCTCAAGCCACAGTCTGAAAGTCCTGCTAAAAGAGCCACCTCTATAACTCTGTCGAGATTATTTATCGTTATTCATCTAGAATCACAGAAAATAAATCTAACATCAACCACTCCATCATCCTTTCTTCTTGTACAATTTTCAGGAAAATATTTTCTAACAGAAAGATTTCTTAGAACCAATGATGATTGAACAATTTAAACTCTCACTACCATTTTAGCTAGCATCCTCTACATACATAGTCCAAATTCCTACCATGAACCGAACGATCGTAAATTTTCCCAAAATATGCATTCACCCCAACCTTCATCCACATAATTCTCCCACAAAATTTTTCCAAATACCGAGATTATGCTTAGATATAGCCGAAAAAACAAGTAATGCTTTCCGCCTTCCAAATAACTTCAGTATCTGCAGTTGTGAAATTTCAACGATATCACAGCCTTTGAAAATATGTTCATCAACATCTGGTTCAAAAATATTGGTCATCATGGACTCATTGAAACGTTTGAAGCAATTATACATCATACGGCATCCTTTCTACCTCAATCTTCAGGGTCAGAACGAAACCGTTAAATTTCTATGAGAATAACAGGCAATGAGGGGGCTGACCGACTTGCAGTGACCTCAACGACAAATCCTGATTTACACACTAACAACAATGAATACCATCATACAGACAACAGACGGTTAATCAAAAAACATATACAGAAAAAATGGCAATTGATCTGGAACGCCACAAACACCCTGCCCATGTCTGTTGTACCTACTTTATCTTCCAAAATTCATCAACCGACCATCCGCGATAGAAGAGACCAAGTAAAAGTAAATCGCTCAAGGATAGCCAACACAACATTGACACATAGCCGCTTTATTAAGCGTGAACCACCTGATATTTTCGAATCTTGTGGAGTCCAAATAACTATAGCACATATCTTGTGCGAGTGTTCTGAATGCACTGTTGAAGCAATCGAAAGGGAATTGCTCACCTCGAAACTTCACTAACAAATGAAAACCACACACTGAATTTCTTTACAAAATAAACCTGTACCAACATCATCACTTATTACTATGTCTTATATTATGTATTGTATGCGTCACTTAATAACCCTTACTGGTTGATGCGTCTAATTTGAAATAGAAGAAAAACTCACTTAAGAGCAATAATGTCTTTTCGTGTTCTTCTTGAACATAACATAACATAACATGTTTTGAGGTTTGAAGAAGCAGGGGTAGAAAAAGAGTAATGGGTTTACGAAAGATTTCAATGAGAAAAGTTGGGAAATTAATACTGGGAAGAGTCTCATCAAAAAAACATTTTTGAACAAAAGAAAAATAGATAATTCGAGATATAAATACTGGATATTTCTGATTCGGGCCTTTATAATCGCTTCGCGTATTCGATTCATACTCATCGTGTTCTGTCAGGCCTGGTCTGTTCTCCCAAATTAACGAGATGACTTCAATGAGTTGTAAGATCAGTTACAAGTGGATTCATGGCTTGTTGTCTCCTTTTCGTGAAATATCATCACATTTAAGCAAATTGAAAGACACTCTAAAGACTTGGTGCTTCATATTTTTCAATCAATAGGCGAAAACGATCTGATTATCTGTTTTTTGAAATTCACAGTTTAGTTTGCATTTTATAGATATCGAAATATTTATAGTTTTCACTTGCAACAAACATAATTGTTTTATATATATCATTTATTTTCTGTTCATATTTTCAGTAGGGATAGCTTGGAATATTTATTAGCTCTGGTTTCTAACATTATTCTTCATAATTGTATGTATATTTCTAGATTTTGATTCACATTCACTTACTATTGTGGGGAAAATCTCGAGGTATCTAAAATAGTTCTGACGCACAACTCCTTTTTGCATATTATTTTCTGTTACTTAAAGAAATATTCCGGCTTTGATTACCTACATTCATTATTATTTCTGTATTTTAGTACATAGGTTGCTCTTCACTTAAGTACCTTGTGATACATGACATTTTTTGTTTTATTATCAGGCGCTAAAACGTACAACGCAGATGGTCTTCCGACCCGTGAACATGCCACATATAATTGTCCATGGGAAAAACATGGATGTTTTAGATTCAAACCACAAACTTTTAAGGATTGGCCTTGTGATTTGTTGATGGTCATGGCAAATGCAAGACGGATCGGAAATTGAAGTCTTTCAAATTCAAACGGCATATCGGTTGGAATAATCGGGATCCTCGGAATGAGAAATTTCTCACCTTTGAATTTTCCTATCGTCGCGTGAATTACATTGTTCATCAATTTTCTAACCACCAAACGCGTACCGTTGCACAGTTTTGGTTGGTTTATGTTTCGAAGCATGATTACTACGGAGCCAACCTCTAGGCGTAAATTGTGCGGTGGTAAGCCAGGTACATCCAAGGAGTTTAAAAATTCAATTGGATAGTTGGTGGCTCCATCTTCATTTGTGACGCAGTCAATGAAATTGAATGAATGCATTGTTCCAATGTTCCATTGATCTTATTCTGAATTATGTAGTTCAAGCCATCTACATCTTTATTCTTATCCGCTAAAATTGCTCGCTCACTCAACCTTTCATTATTCTTGTACTTTGAAATAATGTTTGGAAATACATTGTTGATAAGTTCGTCTTTTGATGAGATAAAATCACAGAAATTTTTTGAAAAAGATATCAATCCGCTCGATTCATCGACTTGAGGTACTTGACCATTACCGATAGTCAGCAATCGCTCCGAGAAATCTTCAGCAGATGTATCATTAAGCAATGTAACTCTCATGTTTGTTGTCAGCTGCAGTTTCTTCACATAGCGCCATAGATTCGACGGTTTGAGGCAAGCGTTTAATTCGTCTGCAGTCGTAGATCTTGTAATTACCGGCAGTGCTTGGCGGAAACCGCTGAACAGTGATACCATTGCTCCTCCAAAACATCTCGAGTCATTGGTTAAATCTTTCAATGTTCGGTTAAGTGCTACTTATGCAAGTTTATGAGCCATTGTGCATTCGTCCCAGATGATGATTTTCGATGCCGATGAAACTTTGGCCATTGCTGAGTGTTGTGCAATATTACACGTTTGTTCTTCTATAGTTTGAAGATTTAATGGTAATTTTAATGCTGAATGAGCCGTAAGGCATCCTTCTAACAATGTGGCTGCTATTCCAGAAGAAGCAACTGCAACCGCTATGTTGGATCTCGCACAAACGGTGGCTAAAACTACTGACATGGTGAATGTTTCACCAGTTCCACCAAGGGCATATAAGAAATATAAACCACCATTTCCATCATCGATTGCCTTCATTGAAGTATCATAAATTTCTTTTTTCCTTTTTTTTTCGTTTTATAGTTCATTTCGCTCTTTTGATATTGATTTCTTACAAAAATCAAATTGTCATCCATACGTCCAAGTCACACGGGAACGCTGTCGAACGGGATAAACAGTATCCTATGTCCGTCTACTGGCTCTGAGCTACCTACCCACCAATTTTCCTTTTATGTATATAGATTTTCCAGATAATTAGCGTAAGTTACTGTCAAAAGTTCGACCCAGTTTTGTCGCAGTAATTGATGATATATAAATATTGATATATCTTGTTTTCTAGCTTTTTCCTTTTAACTTGAAAAAGTAGTGGCGCTCAACACAAATTTGTAGTAAATTTAAGGATAGAGTTAATTTTTATGGATTCTGAAAAAGTCACTTATTACTTGAACCCCGCCACTAGCCGCTTGCGGTTATCATTCGAGGAATAATATTATCAAACATTATCTGGATTTATCAATCTACAGTATGTTCCATTTTGAAGGAGTCACCTTGCAATTTAGATGAAGAAGTATGTTTTGTTTCAATGTCTTTTGCAATCGTTTTCTACAAACTACACCAATCTTGAAAGGTTAAATTGTCCTATCATGTTTACTATGAAAGAATAGGAAATCAATGATTTCGAATAAAATGTTCAAATTAAATTAATATAATTAAATTTAATATAATTCCATATAATAATAGAATATGAACTGAAAACCGTCTCTAATATGGTTCAGCATATTTGGAGTTATTTGATGACACTCATATATAACTCGTTGGCGTAAATCGTCCAAATTTTGAGGCAAGTCACAAAAATTTTGGAATTAAGATGTCCTCATAAAAAAAAATCTCGAGGGTTCAGAACAGGAGCTCGGGCAAGCCACTCCTTGAGACCTCATCCTCCAATTATTCGACCAAGCTCTTGCAAACTGAGGTATTGACATACTGATGTAACGTAGCAAGGAGCAGCTCCGTCTTGTTGGAATTGAAATTGTTGTTTAAGTAGTAGGGTTATTGTTATTTTCTTTTCACATATACACATATCTTTTTGTTTCGCTTATTTGGTATTGGTCGTATAGGATTCAGTCCTTCAATCTTATTTCAATCAATAAAAATAATAATGAGATGTCTAGAACACCGAGGATCCATCCAAATACCGTTCAGTAACTTGTTCATCGACGCTATACAAAGTTATAACTGCATGTATTTCCCAACGAATATACGAACATTGCGAGAACCACAACATTATTGCACCACAACATAAAGGTTGTAAAAAGAATGCCATGGGATGCGAAGAAGAACTTATAATACATTCAGTTATCAGCAACCAAGCTTATTCGTGAATCGTGAATACCTCGAGATATCTAACAACATGAACCCTTTGGAGTTTGGTACTATTGATAGTGTAATCAAAATTAATTACACTATCTTACTTACAAAAAGAAATGCACTGGAATTTATCCAAACTGACCTCCAAGCCATTTCTGACAAAACAGTCAGATACAGTATCCAAATCTGCCTGAAGAGACAATGCATCAGTGATGCCATTGATACTTTTGAAAATTTTAAGGTCATCAGCATAGAGCAGGATGTCAGAATGCTCAATGACAGAACCAATATCGGTAATGAAAATTGAAAACAAAAGTGGGCACACCAGAAGTTACAGAAATAATTGATGATTCAAAACCTTTTATTTTGACAACTTGCATCATATGCCTATAGTAACTTTTAATCCAATTCAAAAGTTGTCCCACAAAACCAGCCGACTCCACTTTGATATCTAAAACGTCATGATAAATCCCATCATAAGCCTTGAAAAGATCCATAAAGGCAGCATCAACCTAATGCCTCTCACTTAACTCTTTAAGTTAGAACTGAACAAATAGAACCAAATTCGGAACTGTCGATCTGCCTCTGATGAAACCAAATAAAAATAAAATAAAGGAAAAGTTCAGAATCCGGATAATGTAACTTAATTGACTTGACACTATCACAGTACTTCTGGTATTCATCATGAGAAGCCTGGAACAGACACACTGGACCAATAACCAAGTTTGTAGGAGATGAAGAAATACTCACAAAAACATGCTCGATGTCAATGCTTGCATCATCAACGATAATTTTCGAAGAAGACAAATTGGCACGCACATTGATCAGAACTCCATCACAGTGCGATTTTTGGCTCGAAAACGAATCACGATCCTTACGATAAACCACATCCATGAAGATCCAGCTCACTCGTGTCAATATCAGAGTGGAGCCAGGTTTCAGTCAGCGAAACTTAGTCATATTCACTATTCGATAAAGACTCCCTCAATAAATCTAACTTAGTTCTCATACCACGGATGTTCTGGTAGTATACAGAAAGTATTTTGGATCTAAGCTTAGTTGGATTATTGTTCGGTTCTATTATTTGATACAATCAAAGCCTTCTGTAAAAATTACAAAAAAATAGAATGGTCAGAATGAAGGTGAATAACCACGTCTCCACTGAACAGAAATTAGAGAAAAGTATTCCTCAGGAATCCATTTTGAGCCCAACTCTCTTTCTCATAGTAACTAATACGATAGAAGAACTTATAATACATTCAGTTATCAGCAACCAAGCTTATTCCAATAAGTGTGACTGATAAACATTCTAAGAATGTTTAAAATAGCGTCTAATCTAGTGGCATTTCCAGAATACTCATTATGGCGAACTAAGATCCGGCTTAGCGTAGCCACCGTCAATTTGGAAACAACAACTATCTCCATAAAAAGATTAATGTTTCAAGGAGACACCTTGAGTTGACTATGATTCTGTTTTGCTATGAATCCCCAGTCGTACCGTTTGAACTCGACAAGGTACGGATTCAGCGTAAACAAGAATAAGGCAGAAATAATGAGAGCACTGTACCACCTTCTCTACATGGACTACTTAAAATTGATAGCTGCCACCAAGAATCAACTAAAAAATGCTAAAAATTATAGAATGACATAGCATTTTTATGTTATCTCCGATGACATAGGAATGCGTTACGGACTGGAAAAATGTCTCAGCCTCAGTGCAATTAGAGGAAAAGTACAGGAAACCGTAGATGGGATCGGTGAGGATCAAAATATTGCCGTAATGATCGAAGGAGAGACCTACAAATATCTGGTGATGAAACAGGCACTAAGAATAGATTATGAAAGAATGAAAAAAGACTTGACCAACGAATTCATTAAGAGAGTTAGACAACTGCTTCGTTTACATATTAACAGCAAAAATATGTTTAAGGCAATCAACACTTACGCATGCTCAATCCTGAATTATCTCTTTGAGATAATTGCCTGGAGCAAGAGCAAAATGATTAATACCACCAAGGAGTGCTATTGAAAGAACTACATTGCAGAGACATCAAGACGGCAGAGGACTAGCAGATATCACGAAGCAGTTGGATCAGCAGATTTCGAACTTGCGAAATTATTTCCAACAAAAAGCGATTACTTCAATTCTCCATAGAACTATCTGGGAACTAACTCAACTCCTTTACGTCTAAACGAACACGAACATATGACTCGTCACAAGATCGACGATGAAAAACTACAGACGTGGAAGAAAAAACCGCTACACGGGAGACATCCCAACAAGGCTGGCAGGGCACATGTCGAAAAATCTGCTTCGAACTACTGACTAACCTCTGGACAGATGTTTCCTGAGACGGAAGGGTTCTTTTTCGTGATACAAGACCAAGTTATTCCAACTAGAAACTATCCGAAATTCATCGTCAAAGACGCATATGTAGCGACAGACAGGCAGATACGGATGCCAGACTTCGGAGACGAAACAACACATAACAGGATGATGTCAGATGTTCACGTCGACAGAATATAAGGAGAGACGAGACGCGATGGTCAAAATCGTACACCAGAAAATGGCACAAAAGCATAAGCACATGCAAGCAATTAAGGTCCTATACTACAAATACATCCCAGAGCCAATACTTGAAAATGAAAACTATAAACTGTACTGGGACCGTACAGTTCACCGATCAACGAGTCTCACACAATTGACCTGACATAATACTTATAAATGAATTTTCTAGGGTGGCTACTTTGATAGACGTGGCCATTCCGAACAACCATAATTTGGAGCTGAAATATGCCGAGAAAATTACAATGTATCGAGACCTGGAAGAAAACATAAGAAAACAGTGGAGAATAGAATTCGTTCAAACACTTCCAATTATAATGTTCACAACTGGAATTATACCAAAGAACTTACAAACGAACATCTGTACAATTCCATGCAAACAGTACTGTTGGTGACAGCTGGAATTATATGGAAACACAACAACGCGTCAACATCGGACTACGCCACTATGGCCTGATAACCTGGAAAGGGTCACATCAGAGCTGAATCCTCTTGATATCGAAGATATCTGGGATCGGTGAATGTTCCCCTTAGAGGGAAGGCGAATCACCTTAGGCTGAATAATAATGATGCATGTTGAGCAACACTGCCACCTTCTCTCAGGAGTTAGGATGGGGGTAAGTTAAGCTACTTAAAGGGAGAAGGCAAGCCACAGGAACCCCAATGGGGCAAAAGCAACGGCTAATGCCGTCCTCATACATATAAACATAAGGTCAGAATGGCTCGATATTGGACAGTTCGTTCAGAAGCGTAATTTGATTCTCCTCTCAAATATTTCAATTATTTTTTTTCATAATTTTGCAATTTTTAAAATTGTGACAGGTTCTAGTTTCGAATTGATGTTCAATATTGAAAACGTATAATTTTCTATCAGCGTTTTGCATTTTCACTACTGCTTAACTGTCCGTTCTCCAACAAATGGAGACAATTCTAAATTTTGCTTCGATTTCAGAAACCTATTATTAGAATAGAATCATGAAATCTATTAATCGAAAGATAATTAATCAGTGAAAGTGCGTTTCGCATCTAACAGCATAACCCGATAAACAAGATATTTAATAATTGATATTTCCTGAGTTTAGCCAGCTTAAACAAATAAGCAAAGAAAATCCTTCTCCTTCATTATATTAGTTTATATGAATATTCACGAGTTTAAAATATTATTGTTTCATGAAACAGGTAAAGTCTCTCTTAACCATTCAGTGTGTTCTCAGGTAAAGCGAGAAGTTCAAAACTGTTTTCAATAGGGAAAGACTTCGATGAAACTTTCCTCAATCTCTTTCGCACTTTGTTCTGCCTTGAACAAAGTTTCCGCACCATACAGTGAGCAATGAATGAATTTCTCGCTTTCGCAGACTATAGACTTAACTAACGCCAGTTCAATGAGTAGAATAATTTGATTACCTAACGGTAGATACCTCTTTGGCGATTACCGCTTAAATGAATGCGCTTGGGTGATGGTAACGATCATTGCATTATGTGCCTCGGTTCACAAAACGTAACATGAACGGGCTCTGGTAAAATGAAAAAACGTGGCAGAATGGAATTGGTCATTCCATTACGTTCCTAATGGAACCTCTGGACTACGATTGCACAAAACGCATTCGGACTTAATCTTCCGAAAAATGATTGTTGGGTCAATTTGTGAACAATGCAAATTATGGTAATCCTATACTTCTTTCCATATCACAACGAATAAATTAACCCTTCCTAACACATAGAATAGTATAAAGTCTCATGTAGAACCAAGTAATTTGTATTAGTTAGTATACTGGGTGTCCTAAACTGATTTACACAGGTTCTAGATCATTAATATTTTCAGATATTTGTTAAGAACAAAAACATATTTATAAGATAGGTCTGAAAAAGTTTTTAGGATTCTCAATCAATCATTTCATAATTTTTGTCGATTGAAAATCAGTTAATGAATAGATGAGAAAATTGATAGTTCATGTTTTCTTTTAGATACCTATGATGAATTGGGTAAATTTGAAAATCTTCTTGAAAAAACTATGTTCACAGTTTTTCATTATTCTGGAGACTATCTACGTCAAAAAATTATCAAATTGTACACGTTTAGCAGCAGAGAAAGCCTCTCATCCTAAAACAGGTTACTTGTAATGATATATCAACCGCGAAAGGCATTTCAAATGATATTCTTCCTCATCTAATTCATTTTGTTGATTTAGATACATCTTACCTTTTGAAGTTTCCCACATGAGAAATTCCAAAAAGGAAAGATCCAGCGAACGGCAGGCCATCTTATTACGAGAGAAGCGTTTGCGATGAAGTTAGTATCGAACAATTTGAATACTTCCAATTTCTTTTTTAGTAGGTAACTAGTTAATAACTCATCTTTTTATGGAAATGTCAGGACATGAGGAGTAAATTGAAGTTTTGCAAGAAACCACCACATATTGAAAACAGCAGTTGTGCATTAATCTTTGCTAGTAATGTTGGTTCTTCTTGAAAATTTTAATTTTCGGTAATAATGCAACGCGAGTCATGAAATTTGACCGCGGCAGAATGTGCTGAAGCAGTAGTGTGAGATGACTTAAGTCGGACGTATGCAAGAATTGGCCAGAAGCTTGGAGTGTCCCATTCAGCTGTTTCCAGTATGATCCGCAAATACAGGCAGATTGGTAATCATGAAAAGAGATCGGGGCAAGAAAGACCTCGAGCAACAATGGCGATCTATGACTGTTATTCAAGAATTTACTTGTTGGGACAACGGTTCGCTACTTCTAGCTACCTTCCAAATGAGCTCAGAGAGAACAGTTGAGTGCAAATTAATACTAGAACGATACGATAACTTTTCAGGAATTTAGTTTGAGGAAGCTGGAGACCTAGCTCTAACCGCAGCACATCGAATAGCCCGCTTGAATTTTGCCGGAGAACATTTCAATTCGTTTGAAGCTGACTGAAAGTGTGTTTTGTTTACAGATGAATCGATATTTTTCATTGCGATCGACATTCTGTAGTGTACAGACGTCGAAATGAGAGATATGCCCAGTGCAACTTTTCACCTAAGTATGGTTTTGATGAAGGTTCAATAATGGTGTAGGGAGGAATTTCTTTGAACGCATACACTGATCTGGTTATCGTAAATAGTGGAACCGTGAATGCGTACGTTACAGAAGAATATATTTATCATTTGCGATCAACATGGGTAAGAAATACACACACCACAAAAATTGTCACATCACCTGGTATTATGAATTCCACAATCGATTAAGCACTAAAAATATCTAATCTGTGCGTTCCTCTAAACGTATAAAAGCATGATCAATTTGAGAACTACCCTGAAATGGAACCATTATTTGCATAAACCGATGCAACCCTTTCTTCCTTCTCCTTCTGACATGAATATTTCGACTATTTATTCTTTTTAATTGTTCTTGTCAATGTTGATGTTTTTGCACCACTAGTAAACGAGCTACATAGTCTGCATCCGAGAACCTAGGTGCTATACCCAGTAAATAGCTATGCTCGATATAAACGTCTTAACAAAAATCATTATGTAAAACATTAAGTAAATCTTTTTGCTAAGGCAAAGATGAAAGGTATAAAAATTTCATAATTTTGAAAGATAGACAGCTATGGCATACTTATAGTTCGTAATATTCCAGATTTTTTATCGCAGTTTATAATGATTTGTTCATATCTTCTAGTTTATTGTACGTTAGAGATATCTACAATCCACCATCTGAATTGAACTTATCTCGTAACAGTAATTCTAAAGGGTTAGGTTAGATGAAAAACACAATTTATTAAGTTTCAGATAAGTGAGAATTACGTTAACAGCACAAAAGTTATTTGGTATTTAGTATAATTCATGTTTATCGTTAACGTTGAAATCTAAGGTAATTATAAAATGGTGTACTCTACATTGAAACGAGTTGAAATTATACTTCGTATTTACCAGATGGGAATTGGCCCCGAACTGTTTCTCATCTCTAACGAGAATCGCCCCGAAGGAAATTAAAATCTCAATTAGGTAGAATGATTGTTGTTTCTTGAGAGTGGGTCGTTTGTAACAAGAAAACAAAATTATGTTGAATTTGAGCTGATGAAGAAATTAAAATACGTGTTCTTGAAGGTTCATGTTATTACAGTGCAGTACAAAAATTTAAATCGGTGTTAATTTTGGTAAAGCAGTTTGAAATATTAAGGATAAACTCTTTGAAATTGTAATGATGAATGAAAATATGTATTAGAATTTTTACCAGCATATAAAAATTACAGCCGTTATTAACAAATTTACATGATAAAAAAGCATTCAGAAAATAATCCGAAACTGTTGATAAACTGGAAATTATCAAAATAAATTCTTGAAGATGAAATTTCCGATGAAAAGTTATAACTTCCGAAACTCTATTCTATTCATGATTTTAATACAATGTTGAATATGGTACTCATTTTTATTGTATAAGTACGGCAGCAATCTGAAATACTGCAAATAGAGAAAAAGGACCTCCCTCTCATCACCGTCCTCGATTTTCGAGGTAAATTTATTGGTGAAAAACTGTTTGCAGCCATCTTCTTTCATTTTCGAGTTATTCCGAATTTCTCGACTTTCCGCTATTTCGGCATATGCCAATATCTCGGTTGCTTGATTAGGTGAGAATTAATTTGTCCCATTTTTGTTGTTTTAGTATGCAGCAATCTGAAATACTATAATTAGGGAAAAATGATCCCCCGTGTCATCTCCATCCTCGATTATCGAAGTAAATTTAGTGGTAAAAACAGAATGCAGCCATCTTCTTTCATTTTCGAGTTATTCCGAATTTCTCGACTTTCCGCTATTTCGGCATATGCCAATATCTCGGTTGCTTGATTAGGTGAGAATTAATTTGTCCCATTTTTGTTGTTTTAGTATGCAGCAATCTGAAATACTATAATTAGGGAAAAATGATCCCCCCTGTTATCTCCATCCTCGATTATCGAAGTAAATTTAGTGGTAAAAATAGATTGCAGCCATCTTCTTTCATTTTCGAGTTATTCCGAATTTCTCGATTTTCCGTGATTTCGGCATATGCCAATATCTCGGTTGCTTGATTAGGTGAGAATTAATTTATCCCATTTTTGATTTTTGTAATGCAGCAATCTGAAATACTGCAATTAGGGAAAAATTAACCCCCATAATTTCCCCGTCCTCGATATTCGAGGTGAATCCATTGGTGATAACAGATCGCAGCTATTTCCTTTTATTTTCGAGTTATAAAAGATTTCTCGATTTTAGGGGATTTCCGCATATGCCAATAGCTCGGTTGCTTGGTTATGTGAAAACTATTTTGACATTCTGCGGGATTTCAGTAGAATGCAGGAACGTAAACAAACATTTATTTTGTAGAATGGTTTCCGAATTATAATATGAGCTTGTGTTTATTTAAATATAAACCATAAGTGTACTTGGATGGAATAGGAAGAGTGTTTTGTTGTTTCCAAATATATTTAACATGCCTGACAAATTTCCTCGAAAATGAGAAGTTTTACTGAAATGAAAATTCTTCGAACATTTTGTGATTTCATCTAGTATGCTATTGCGAATTTAATCAAAATATCCTGAATGTTTTGGATAAAAACTACCTTAAATAACCAAAAAGATTTTCATTGTTGAAAATGCAAGAATTGCAACTTCCACGAACACTTCTGCATGCATTTTGAATTTGAATATTGATCATTGAAGTTGAACAATTTCCAGTTTTGTTTCAATTCTTCCATATCATTATGGGTTTGTCTATTTACTGAATCTTCGATATAGCCCCAAAGGAAAAAAACTATCTGGGTGAACAATATGGCGATCTCACCGATCTCATTCGATCCAGTTATTTCTGAATCCAGTTATTTCTGAAAGACTGGTTCGAAAGTTCTAGGAAGCTATATTTTATCTGGTGTGGAAGCACACCGTCATGCTGAAAATATAATGATTATATTCTCATTTATTATATTAATATACAGGTTGCCACAAAGATTTTTGCTGAAAATAACGTACGCTAAAACACGAGTACCTAACATTGAAACCTAATCACTCCTTGTGTTGAACATTCACTTCCCGCTGGGATGGATATCCGACCAGCATGATTGCGATTTACTCATCCGGTACTAGTCACCCTAATTCATCATATATATGCACATATTAAAACTTTTCTTTTAATTAATCATATGTATTTATATATATATACTAGTAGAATTCGGAAATTTGTCGTGACTTTTCCTGATCAAATCGATAGACGTCGCTCATAATTCCTTGGCTGTAGAAACTATAATTTCCTCACCTTATAAGGTTGAAACCTTTTTTGAGGATTACTTTAGATCTTGATAATGTTCTCTGCGCATTCAGTTTCATTGTAAATTCTTCATTATCTCGTTCATTATAACTTTTTCTTTCTGAGTGCTTCAAAAGGTCCAGTGTTGAGATTCTGCTCCAATCTTGGGAAACTTGTGAGGTTTCCTTCTGGCAGAAAAACGAACAGCTGCATCAGAATAATACTCATTCTGTACATAACATTTTGAAATGTCGAGGTATTACAAAATTCACGAACTTTTTCAATTAAAAAGTTTTTAGGTAATTATTTGTGAATCAGCTATGTGAATTGAGTCATGGATTAGTTTTGACATTTGTTGTTATGAGCATAGAATTGAGAACATTTGTTATTTTCGTTTGAATTGGTAGCAGCATAGTAGATAAAACAACAGAATTCTCATTTCTGAAAAAATTGTGCACTATCTTAGGGGTTACCCGGATATAATTTACCTTTTCCAGATTCAACAATCAAAGCGAATAGGATTGAGTACAATACACTTGACTTGAATTGAGATTCACAGCGTTTTGCATTTCTATCAAGGTATTCTCATTCAATAATTTATTCATGCAATCGTTTGGGTACTAACCCCCACTCAACGAATTTTATGACAGAAACCATATCTATTTCATCGAGGTGACCTCAATTGCAATCTTTTATCATCAGGGAAATAATTGTTTTCTTGAAAAAGGGTGTGAACTCTTCCCGAATAAATTTTTGTGAGGATTTTGTAGACAGTATTTAGATAGGTGATTGGCAGGTAGTTCCTCGAGTCTTTAGTTTCATTCATTTTTGATTATTCCCTCCTGTAGTCAATCGGATATATTAACATCTTCCTTCATTTATTTGTTGAAGACTTTTATTAGATTTGCTTGGTGCTTTTCAGTTTGCAGAGTTGTTTAGTGCTGCTCCAAATTTTATTGTTATTTCATTCCATTTCATTCGCTTTTTATTTGCAGTCTCTTCAAATTCTTCATGAATTTAATCTGCTGATTTTTTATGATAAACATCCTATATATTTCTCCAGTATTGTTAGATGTCTTTAAAAGGCATATTTTTCACTGCATATTTCCTTTCAGGAAAATTGATTACTTCTTTCTGAATGGCTTCCTATTCTATATGATTTCGCTGCTATTTGCTGTCTCAGTTTTTCTGATGTTTTAGCTGAGTTGTTTTTTGTTTCCTATTCGATATTCAGTGTAGTGTATCTCGAGGTTTCTCATTTGCGAGATTAGATTTGAATTTTGACATTCTCATAGATCTGATGAATTTTTTCCTAGTTCCTTGATTTTCTTTTGTATCCGCTTCTTTTATAGTGGTTCTTCTAACTTTACCTTTCTTAGGTTTGGAATCTGGGATGAGTGTATTATGTATTAGTGCAGTTGCATATATGAGATTGTTATATTTCTCTATTTTTCAATTTTATATTTCTTTTATGACTCTATTCAGAATGGTATGTTCTTTTACTTAATATTATCAACTTTCTTTGATAGAGGCATGTTGATTTCCATTATTTTTTCTTCTCGTAGATTCTCTTAGGAAAATATTATAAAATATATGGATTTTCCGAGAAAACATGGGAGATAAAAATTCTTCTTTCTCCGTAGCCAAAATATGCTTATACTAAAATACTAAATTTCAATGAAAGCCTCATATTAATTTGAGGATTTTGTGCATAATTTCATGCTGAAAGCTCTTTCAATGTTACACGGTTCGCCGCAGTCTCTTGGAGAGGAGAATTCTAAGAAAAAAAATGTTATATGGCAAATCTTCCTCATTTAAGTAGGAATCACCATCTGAAGTAGATTCATACTCAGAAAATTTCCCATATTTAAGATTTATGATTATTGTTGCCAACTCAAACATCAGAAAAAGTTAGTGTGTGGCGAGACACATTACGGTATGCTAATTCTCAGAAAAATCCTAAGCACTATATTCTTACTTAATTCATCTTTTATGACCTTTGACATTGTACCAATGGGTTTTAGAGCCGGCATGATGGTCCAAAGGATAGTTTTTATGTTTTTTATAATTCCGAAATAGAGATAGATTCTGCCACACTCTCATTTATCTTAATTTTACTTCGATCTCGAATGAGCCTTGGTTCAGTTGTTGTTTTTAATAGTTAACAGAAAGTTCTTTCTATCAACCAAACGTATTATACCTTCACTTATCAGAAACTGTTCGATATCATAATCATTTCGAAATATAAGATCGAAAATTCTGATTCCAATAACACTAAATTAAAATAGCCAAGTTGGCTCTGGATATGCAATCTAATCAGTTAAGCATTTGTTGATGATATGTGATCTTCGTGAAATAATAAAGGTCGTAATTACGTCAATGTGACGTCATATTTGTGTGGAGGAAATGTCTGTTGATCACGCCCATATTACATTGAACGAGATGTGGGTCAAAGTATGACGTCAAACTGAAAAGAGAAGGAGAAAAGGGATTTGGTTTGGGATCACTTCGTTTAGAAACGACGAATTCAGCTTTTGCGATGTTTCGTATTAGATCGATCGGCTCGCAAAGATGATGGAATCAGACCCTTAAACTTTGAGTTTCTGTTGATTGTTCAAATTCTCAGAAAACTGAATTCAGTGAACTGATAATATAATTAAAAATTTATGCCATATCAACTCAAAATCTTGCGACAGTCGAGGAATATTCATTTGATTATTGATACAAACTCAATTTCAAAATCAAGTTTTTCTTTCAACTGAATATAAATTGGCCATTTCAAAATAAAATTAATCCCCTTCTACATAGTGAGTGAAGGACACTTTTAGTCATTTAAAACAGGTAACCTTTTGTTAGTGATTGTTTTGTTATGAGTGATTGACAGATGTGTGATAATAATTTTGACATTTGAACCTGAGAAGCTTTTAATGAATGAAAATTCATAATCATAATTGAATAAACAAGCTGTGATTTCGTCTAAAATATTTATGTTAAAGGGTTGAGCTTACGACATCACCAAGGTCTAAATTTTTTGGGCTTTCTATAATATGTATGTATAATACATATAAATCCTTTGAGAGGAATTCTCTGAATGATATTTAAAATCGAATGATAATCCGTTGCATGGTTTGAAAGAATTTAGTACAAGAAAACAAATAAGAAGATACTGACGCCTCGAATTCTGGAAAGAGCGATCCTATCAAAAACTTTAGAGTGAAATCAAGTTTTGTTTTGAGAGGAAACATCTTAGCATCTCACAACTGAAAATTGTTTATAGGGAAAGTGGGTAAAGTGAGGTTGAAAAGGTACTTCGATTATATACTACATTATTCGGTTCGTGATGCCGTCTCCGAAGTCATGCCGGTAAATCACGGGGTTCCCCAGGGTTCTGTGTTGAGGCCCCTACTATGTCTCATTTATATTAATGATCTTTCGATTGATTTAGATCCCTTTGATTGCATTTTGTTCGCGGACGACGCCACGATCATAGCCTCTGGCGCTGATGTCCAGTCAGTCACTGATTCGAGGGAGGTCGCGGTTTCGAAGGCGCATATGTGGTTCCAGGGTAATAAGATATTACTCAGTAGACGAAAAACTCAATCAATCATGATTTCTCTAGAGGATCGCGCCTCGTTACCTCGAACAGTGAATCGTCTGGGAATTACCATCGATGACTCTCTCACCTGGGAGCTACATACAGACTTACTTGCTGGAAAACTCTCCTCTATCATCTTCCTGATCAGGAAAATGCGATTTGCCCAATTCGATCATAGGAAAATCAGGTCTACGTATTTTGCCTTGTGCCATTCAGTCATGTCATATGGGGTCATACTGTGAGGTAATTCCGCGAGTTCGGAGAGAATATTTAAATTGCAGAAGAGAGCGGTTAGTGTTCTCTCGGGAGCTTGCTACTTAGATCACTGTAAACCATTATTTATCACGAATAGAATAATGAGTCTACCATCAATGTATGTCTTCTCACAAATTCTTCATGTTCGGTCAAATCTAGACAAATTCGCCTCGCATGCAGAGGTACACAATTACTCAACCACGAGCAGGTCAAACCTTGCCCAAGATACAGGCTGACCAAGTCTATTAAGAAATTAAAATATTGACTTGTCATAAAACGTAAAGTTGTTGTTGTGAATAAAGCATATATTTATTTCGAAATATTCAGCTCAACTTATTTGGAACAACATGGTGGTGTTATCCTTGTAAAAAGATGCCAAAAAAGTAGCAAGCTGTAATGTTTCGTCCGTTTGTTGAAACTCTGTAGAAAACAGCTCTGCCTTAATTTCTTCCATTTTTGACAGAGAAGAAGAGAAAAGGACCCGAGAAAATTCAAATTCTAAATAATCACTCAACTGCTTAAAATGACCAGCACACAAACAAAGCAAGCAATTACTTGAGAAAGCAAATTAACAGTTTGTGGATGAATTCCGAGACTTAAATAGAGATGCCTTGAGGACAATCATGCATCCCTGAACCTGTCACTGTTTCTCGAGAGTATACGAAGGATGTTTTTTATGTTCTGCATGCTGGGACATAGAGAACATCATTAATCAACTGTTAGTGCTCAAAATGAACCTCTATGATTTTTCAATATAAAACCAATTTTTCAGTTCTATGCGTGCTGTGTTTTAGCTACAACATTCTGTCAAAGTTAACGAGTTAGTTCAAAATTGGAGTGTAAGCGTGAGCATTTTCGCTCAATAATTACTTGGAGTTTTTTTAAGACAATTACCTCAAGGCGAATGCATCATCGAGTTGGTTTCTATATCTGGCATCGAATCACTACACCAGTCAAGAGTTTCCGATTGGTATGGAGAATTAAAACGCTGAAAGGTTAGGCTTAGCGACGACCGAAGGGCAAGTGTAACCAAAAACAGTGGTTATCTGAGAAAATGTGGATACTACGCGTAAGATTATCCAGGAAGGTCGGAATGCAACATCTCAAGAGATTGAGGCATCAAACATAAAAACTTGCACGAAGAATTGCGTGTGAAAAAATTAGTTTCCTGTTGGATACCGAAGAACACAAAGTTGCAAGGGTGAAATAGTGTTGAAAAAATCTGAGCCGTTTTAAGTAAGTCTCAAAGCCTTTACATCATTCTCAATGGAGGTGAATCTTGGATTGATGAAAAGATGGTCGCAACGTTTGTTTCAAGAACAGGTCATGTAGCAACATCCAAGAACAGGTATTGCCAATTGGTACTCAACGCCCTAACGATTTCTTCACTTTTCTCATAATCAAGAACGGACACTGTGGTCGAAGGTTTTGGTCCTCAGAAGAAGCTATTTTGAATGTAGCAGTGAACGATTGGAATAACTGCTACCAGAATTGATTCGAACGGATGCAGAAGTATATTAATCTTCGCTGAGATTACCTGAAAAACAATAAAGTCTTTAAAACCCCTCAATTGTTTCATTCTAGCTCTACATGCAAAACTTGACATCACTCGTATCAGCAAAATACAGGAGGATTAGGGGGAACATTTATGTAAAGATTGTGACACACCTTAAATTTTTGCCAATTTTTACACAGACAAAAAAGAAAATCTCCCAAAACATCGAATACTCAAATATTATAACAGCTGCTCAAAATGCAGTCTATACAATGATACGAACGATTTCTGAATTCTATTCTAACATTCAGAAAACATAAGATGTTGTACATCGATAAATTAATTTTTGACGATACATTCAATGGCTTACAAAAAGATAAAGTTTCACGTCGAGCACGAAACTATGTTATTAAAATTGCATAAGTGGGCCACTTGCAGATTGAACACAGTACCTCTATTAGAAGATTACCTCGTGTGACTGACGTGTGAGGTACCATTGTCTACAGAATCGTGAAACATCACGGATTCTATCCTAATGAATGGAAGTTAGTTCATGAAATAATAGAAGATCACTCTGATCGTTTACAATTTTCTGAAAATTTAGGAGAAAAATGAGGGACAATACAATAATAAAAAGCAAATACTGTGTTTTAAGGAATTTTACTCAATAATTGCGATTCGTAACGCGTTTCACTACACCGTAGCTTCTTCAGACGAATGAATGTACAGGAAATATAAATATAAATGTTTTTGACTAATTAAAAGCTTATTGGGTTGCTTCTTCTTAAGTGATTATTTATGACAGGTATATCCAATAAAATTAAGGAATAGATTGCTCCCCGAAGAGATTTAATAGAGGTGAAGGGCTTAAATCGACTTGTTCATTGATGAGTCTACCTGAATGTTTGTATTTATTGATTTCTAAAGTTTCCCAAAGATCTATCTTCCAATATTTATTATCTGTATGCAAAATTTCAAACTGTGGGTCGAAAGAGTGATTATTTTCTAAGAGATGATTCGCGTAATTTGAATCTGATTTTTTATTTGAAAAGCTGCGTTTATGTTCCGATATTCTAATATTAAAATTTCTATGTGTTCTACCAATGTAGAAATTATCACAGTCATTGCAATTCAATCTATAAACACCTGATTTATTGTTTTTACCTGGTTTGGTTTTATTATTTCTTATATATTTGCCTAAATTATTATTAGTTTGGAAAGCTATGTTGTAATTATTGCTACTCAAGAATGATTTCAGTTTCTCACTTGTAATGCCAACGTAGGTTAAGGTGTTGAATTTTTGTTACAGTTTATCGACAGAGTAAACTTCATTCGATGCGATTCTACTTTGTTTTTATTTAAAATATTATTTATTAGTTTGGGATTGTAACCATTATTTTTGGCTATTTGTTTAATCAAATTTAATTCTTTGTTGAAATTTTCTGGTGATAACGGGATGTTAATCAATCTATGAATAAAACTATTGAATGCTGACATTTTATGTTGATATGGATGACACGACGAGTTATGTATTATAATATCTGTATGTGACGGCTTATGGTAAATTGCGAAAACATGTTTTCCATTTTCATTCGAAATTGTTACGTCTAAGAAATTCATCGAATTATTGCTTTCTATTTCGGTTGTGAATCCAATTTTTGGATGTAATGAATTTATATGATTTTCGAAAATTTTAACTGTCTATCTGTTCCTGTGAAGCAAATAATGATATCCTCTACATAGCAATACCAGTATAAACAATATTTACTGAGTGGATGATTATGAATTAATTTCTCTGAGTTATTCATGAATATTTCTGCTAACTAAGGACTTAACGGATTGCCCATAATCAAGCCGTCTTCGATACTATAATATTTGTTATTGAAATGGAAATAATTGTGTAGTGAAACGCGTTACGAATCGCAATTATTCAGTAAAATTCCTTGAAACACAGTACTTGTTTTTTATTATTGATAATGGAATTTTACCAAGTAAAAGCCTCCTAAATTCAAGTGACATATCTTCTATTCATTGAATATCTATTTTTCTGACAAAGGCACCTTCATGCTCAATGGGATAAGTCTAATTATCAGTATTGGGATACTGAAAATCCACAATGGCTCAGTTCATACACATATAAACGACATAGAAATTCAACGTTTAGGAAGGAATTCAATTTAAACTATCTTTTAGGGGCATTTCTTCATTGGAGATTATGTCAACAATAATAGTTATTTGCCGTTGTTGAAAGAACTCCGATATTCGGACAAAAAATTTGCATTTTCCGAGGAAAACACTGAAGACAAAAAAAATTCCTTAAACTAAGCTTGGAAAATAATTATTTCATAACCAAATTAGTCTGTTTAGTTGGAATGAAATTCTGTCACAAAAACCGGAAGGGCTTGTGCATTTACCCATTCCGGATGAATGAAAAATTACTGATATAAAAGCCCTTATTAAGGTGAGGATTTCAAACTGATTGTTTTTCTATTTTTCGAAGGAAAGATTGAAATCCTTATTTTATGCTTCACCTTGAACAACCATATCTCGATAACAAATCCGTAAGACAGAAATCTTTTTAAATTTGGAGATTCAAAACCCTGGCGTTTTCTGAAATCACAATTTTCAACATACTTGAGTGGTTTTGTAGTGTAAGGTTAGATTATCATGAATGTGGAGTAACTTGTGATAGATAAATGTCAGAATATTTTCGTCTAGAGATAATTATTCTGAAACCTTAAATTCCTCGAATTAAACTCCTTTAGTAAAGAAGATATGAAGTATGTTTATGGTTTTGCCGATGGAAACACATGGATGGAGCAGCTGCAAGAGCATACCATCAAAGATTGTATCAAAGACACTCTCCATTTCTTACTGTGGTATTTAAAGGACTCAGAGTAACAGGAACAAAAAACAACCACGATCTTATTAAGTAAACAGACAAGATGAGCAGAACATTGAAGACTATGCTAAAAATAATCCTTCGATAAGTATTCGGCTTTTTGCAAATCAGTTACGAATGCCTCGAAGTGTCTTGCAACGTGTTTAGAAAAGAGCGGAACTGCACAGTTATCTCGACAGGGGGGCAAGCATTGAATGCGTCTTTTGCAGCATCGATTCATATTTCGCCTCTGGTTCCTGTATCAACATGCTCAAGATCCAGATTTCCTTTTCAACATTTTATGATCTGATTTATCATGCTTCGCAAGAGATGGTATGATTAATTTTCATAATGTTTATTTATTGGCCCTGCAGAATACAAATGAGGTAGGTCAAAGACGATTCCAAAGAAGCTTCGGTATTGTATGTTTTATCAACATAACGGAGCACCTCCACCTCAAGGAAAAATAATTGTTGAATGGCTGAATGAATATATTATAAATAGGTGGATTGGTGGAGGAGGTTTCATTGCTTCGCCACCTCGGTTGCTAGATCTCAATCCGTTAGAATTCTATGTAGAGGGATATATGAAAAAACACGTCTACGGTGTAGAGATAACAAATTTCGAGCAGTTACTAGAATGGATAAGAATTACAAATGACAATGACCATCATATTGTTCTGAAGAAACTTCTTCGAAGATGTAAGCTATGCTTTCAAGTTGAACAAGGTTATTTTGTAACTCCTTTGATAATTTATATGATTTTATATATTTCAAAATAATAATTATCTATCGAAAAAGATATCCTTATATTTATCTTTCGAAAGTAACTCATCATTTCTGAAAAAAAGGTTTATGAGACGTTCCCTGTTGAAAAACAGAGGAGCAATAGTTAAGTTCTCAGATTCAAGTGAGTTTAGACATATAAGAGTTGGTATGTTTGATGAAATATTTTTCTGCTGGTTTTTTTTTCCATTGTTATAGATTTTTCCTGTCCCAAACCCCCTTCCTTTTCAACCCTGTCTTCGTGAAGAAGTCCTGGAAATCATGGAGTGCAAGATGAGAATGAAAGAATGAAGCTGCTAAGCATAAACATTTATGGTTCAGCATGGTACATCGGTTACTCAATTTACCTTTATCAGTAGAAGATTATAATAAAGAGTTAAACATCATCAAACAGATAGCCATTAATAATTCATATAATCCGGATATGATAGATCTAATCATTCGTGAAAAACTCTATCAGAAAGCAATAAATAAAGTATATCCTATTCATAAAGACTATAAAATATTCAACAGTTTAACATTCTGCGGTTCTGCAAGTACAAATATTAAATCCTTTCTCGTCAAACAAAACCTTAATCTAACTTTCAAAACTTCTAATAACTTAGGTAAACATATTAAAAATAATAAATCTCGTGTTGAAAAATCAAGTAAATCAGGAATCTATAAACTCAATTGCGGTTCTTGTGATAAAATTTATATCGGTAGGACCTATAGGAGTTTTGGCATAAGAACATCTGAACATAAACGTAGCTTCGATAAAAATAAATCTGATTCAAATTATTCAAACCACTTAATAAAGGAAAACCATTCATTCAATAAAAACTTTGACATATTACATATAAAATCAAAAAGTTTCAAATTAGATCTCCTAGAAGCATTAGAAATAAATAGATACAAACATTCGGACAAGCTTTTGAATGAGCAGGTAGATGTGAATTATTCACCCCTACTTAACTTGTTTAATTAGTTTTTAATTATCTTTCATACTAACTGTACAATGGCGGCTCGGTGTGGGTTTTTCCTGTTATTCATCCAACGTGTTCTACGATTTGTTTATAATACCATACTCTTCATTCTGTTTGTCATTCTTGATAAAGCTGCCGTGTCAGCGAAACGTCGTCGAATTTTTTCAAATAAAGTGTATATTAAAGTTAAACCTTGTGCTCTTTATCTCATCCATAACATTTATGGTACTCTTTTTGTACACACGACACTAACACAACATGAACAGACAAGCTATTGCTGGTGCAATAGCGACAGGGAAACGAGTTCTTTCCTCCGGTTTTTTCACTCGTTTATTGAATCATAGCAAGATAGTTCCCCTGCTACATTTCCTGAGCTCACACTTTAGGGCAATCGTAGGAGGCATGATGCGAGTTTAGATGCCTAAATTAAGGAACAGGCATGGTCTGTTTTTTGCGCTGGTATTCTATTTATTCGCTTGTTTTTTACGATTGTATTTTTCTGACACACCAACATTATATATTTAAGCATTCACTGTAAATACAATTGTTCGAATTTTTGTGAATCCTATCTTTTCAAAAGAATATATATATTCCTGATAATCATTTTATAATGGTAACCAATGTCACCTTCTATGCAACACGTTATGACTTTCATTTCTTTTACGGTAATATCACACAATCGCTCCTTGTCAGTTGCAAATTGTGATTTTCCGGATCCGTGAGGATCAAATTGCTGAAGCTGAATGTCTCTGAAATCATAAAAGATTCTGAAAGTTAGCCTGTATGTCATTTGTGAAAAATGTTGATGTCGCCTTATTTTTTGAATAAAAGTAAGAAAAAAGAGAGTTTTTGAAAGAAGTAAGGTAGTAGTTCCAAATCCCATAATGGAAGAGTCGGAATATAACAGGGTTTGATTAATTTCCCTGTATAATGTATTCATAGTTGACATTTTTCGTATTGGATATCCCGAATTTTCCAATAACATAAACATTCCATATCCATATTCGTTAAGGTTTAATTACTAACCATAAAAAAATTGCAATCTAGTTCCAAGTCTGTGCTTGTAACCGCATGAATCTGAGAATATTTTATAGAATTAGGACAGAGATCAGCTTTTGAATGAAATGGTCTGTTATATACGGTAAATGTTGCTACCATATTGCTTCCGGAAATAACTGAATGGATTTTAAATGGGACCATATTTTGATATATTGCGGCTTTCAACTCGAACTACCGAATTGTGTTATTATCTGACACTCTGTTTTTAACCTTATGGAAATGTCAATATTGATTTGACGTTATCTTCATCGAATAAATTGAAGTTGTGATTGAACGAATTCAACTAGTCATATTCTTGCATATGTGTCAATTTTTGAATAATTTATCTAGTGGGAGGCAGAGCCGCTTTTGCCAATACCGCGATTTGAGCTCATCTACTCCTTAATTCTTGCACAAGAGATTTTTATTACTTTTATTGAGATTGATTTCTTACATAAAATTGAGGAAAATCATTGAATAATCACACCGAGAGTTTAAAAAAATGGAAGAATAATTAGTGGATTTTCTGTTTTATGGATACTATAATAATAATAATAATAATAATAATACTATATGCTATATATATATATATATATATATATATATATATATATATATATATATATATATATATATATATATATATATATATATATGATACTATAATAATAATAATAATAATTCAAGATACGTCAAGTGTACTGAAAGGAAACACCAAAACCAAAGGTTCCTCCAAAACGCTGCCAATTTTCATACGGGAAATAACCAACAATAACAGAGAAGTACCTGACGCACAGTGCTTGACCGACTATTGGTCATCAATATGGTCGAACCCCAAAGAACACAATAGAGATGCGGAATGGATCACGAATGAAAAGAACGCCTCGATATCAGACATATGGACTTCGATGGAATAACAGAGAAAGAAATTACAACAGTAATTGGAGCGGCCAAAAATTGGAAGGCCGCAGGTATAGATAATATCCACAACTACTGGTACAAGAAGTTTGATAAGCTCCATGGAGCCCTAGCGAAACAGCTCACGTATGTTCTTCAACATCCAAAGAAAACACCCACTTTCCTAACGCAAGGCTTAACATATATGCTACCTAAGAGCGATAGAACACAGGATCCTTCTCAATATAGGCCAATCACTTGCCTGCCAACACTCTACAAAATACTCACTTCATGCATATCCAATCGAATATACCAACACCTTGACGACAACAATATATTAGCAGAGGAGCAGAAAGGATGCAGAAAGAAACACCACGGGTGCAAGGAACAACTCATCATCGATTCTGTGATAATGAAACAGGCACACGTAGGGCATCGCAATGTTCATTCAGCTTTTCTCGATTATCTGAAAGCATTCGATAGTACCGCCCATTCTTGGCTTGTTGAAGTACTGCAGATATACAAAATTCACCCAGCCCTGGTAGAGTTCTTGAAGACAACAATGACACACTGGCGCACGTCTCTGCAGGTCAACATGAACAATAAATCAATTAAAACCGACGAGATACCCATACGTCGTGGAATTTTTCAAGGAGACTCTTTGAGTCCACTATGGTTCTGTTTGGCAATGAACCCATTGTCCTCAATGCTCAATAGAACTGGATACGGATTTAGGATAAAAGCAGAAAGGAATTATCATACAATCTCCCACCTGCTGTATATGGATGACATCAAATTATATGCTTCGAACAAGAAGCAATTGGATGATTTGCTGAAAACTGTCAGTGAGTTCTCGGCAGATGTTCATATGAAATTCGGGATTGAAAAATGTAAGACCCTGAACATTCAAAGAGGGAAAGTCATAGATGGTGAAACACAACTTTGGGGTTTAATACCCAAAACTTTGCATGATAGCCTTAAGAAATTAGAATTGCATAAGAATACCTATATAGAAATGCAAAAAGCTGTAATTCTTAATACATGTAGGATAGTTAGGAAATTTATGTCAAGTATATTGTAATCGAGCCTATTCCTTTGATTGCTAAATCTGGGAAAGGTAAATTATATCCAGCTACTAGCTGAGATAGTGCATAAGTCCACGATAATAAATAATAATCAATCAGTCACCTATTTTATATGGATGATCTCAAGATTTATGCCAGTACAAAAAATCAATTAGACTCACTTCTGAGATTTGTTCATAGGGCAAGTACTGATATTGGTATGACATTTGGAATTGCAAAGTGTCAAACTGTCACCATACAAAGAGGGTGCCTGAAGGAGAGTGATGGTATTCAATTGGATAAGCACACCTATGTGAGTAGTATGAGAGACGAGCCCTATAAGTACCTAGGCATTCTTCAAATCAACAAAACAGAAGATAAGAAAGTCAAAAAGATTCTCACTAATCAGTTCACTGAAAGACTTCGGGCTCTGTTGAAATCTAAACTCAATTCGGGGAACCTTATGAAGGCCATCAACTCTTATGCCATTCCCAGCTTGAACTTTTCTTTTGGAGTCATTAAATGGACCGAAACTGAGCTGGACTCCATCAATCGAAAAATCAGAACCTGCCTGACTGAAAATCGCATGCACCACCCAAAGGCTTCGGTAGAAAGAATAAATATACCGAGAGAACATGGAGGCAGAGGAATAATAGATGTGAAAATGGCTTGTTATCAGCAGATCATCAATCTGAGGAATATTTAAAATCCAAACAGAATAATTTATATAAGACTCTCTGTGATGCAGACATGGGTTACACACCATTAAATTTAAGCAATAGAGAGTACGAACCATTAACTCCTAGAAACGTGGAAGAACAACTCACCTCATGGTCATCCAAAGAGTTGCATGGCCGGTTTTGTAACGAGCTGCGGAGGAGAGCGTTGACAGCGTAGCATCGAATGAATGGCTCAGATCGGGCATCCTGTATCCCGAAACAGAAGGATTTATGATAGCCATTCAAGATCATGTTATAAGTACAAGAAATCATAGAAAGTACATTCTGAAAGAACAAATATCAGACAAATGTCGCAAATGTAATGATAAACTAGAAACTATTGAACACGTACTATCTGCATGCTCTTCGCTTGCTGGAACTAAATATGTAGACCGACATAACAAGGTCGCAGCAATTGCTTACCTGGAGATTCTGAAGAAGCTCAGTATACACTTGGATGAACCCACGCCTTACTATAAAATTACACCACCACCTGTAATTGAGAATGAAAATGTGAAGATCTACTGGGACAAAGGAATTATTACAGACATCCAAATAGTACATAATAGACCAGATATTATTGTGTTGTATAAGAAAGAACAGAAAGCTCACATTATTGATATATCTATCCCAAACAATAATAATCTGGAAGATAAATACACAGAGAAGGTGGAAAAATATAAGAACCTCAAAAATGAAATCATGCAGATGTGGGGTTTGAAAACTGTAAAGTTGTACCGGTTGTGATTTCATCGACAGGCATTATAACGAAAAAATTATTCTCAGCATTGAACGAATTAGGCATTGATAAGAACACTTACCGTCTCATGCAGAAATCTGTAATCCTCGATGCAACTCATATAGTTAGGTCCTTTCTAGCATCGTAAGCCCAGAGCAGTTCCTGCAATAAGCCGAACTGCGCTGACAAACCAGGAACACCTGTGATGAAAAAAAAAAAAAAAAAAAAAAAAAAAATAATAATAATAATAATGTAAGACCCTGAACATTCAAAGAGGAAAGTCATAGATGGTGAAACACAACTTCCAAACGGTGACATTATACAGTGCATGAGAGATGGCGAAACATACAAATATCTGGGATACCAACAAGCCAGATTGTTAGACCAAAAACAATCAAAGGAGAAGATTCGTTCAGAATACAGTCAGCGTCTGAAGTCTGTGCTGAAATCGATGTTGAACTCGGGAATCTAGTCAAGGCAATTAACACCTACGCCATTCCAGTGTTGTTTTACTCATTTGGAATAATCAGATGGACTAAGACGGAGCTAGGTGATATTCAAAGGCAGACCCGAACGATGCTGACAAAGTACAACAATCATCATCCAAAATCGTCTGTGATACGAACAACTTTGAAGCGGAAAGAAGGAGGACGCGGATTAATAGATGTTGTCAATTTACACACGGAACAGATAAGAAATCTCAGAGAATTCTTCTCAGCAAAAGCTCTCACTTCTGACCTACATAGAGTGGTATCGTTGGCTGATAAGGATATACACCTCTAAATCTTGCTACCAGAGATGACCTGCTGAATCTACCATTCCTATCAGATACTGAAAAACAAGAGCAATGGTCAAGAAAGGAATTGCATGGACGACATCACCATGAGATTAATCAACCACACATCGACAAAGAAGCCTCCAACAAATGGTTGATGAAAGGAGAATTATTCGCGGAAACAGAGGGATTCCATATGGCCATCCAAGACCAAGTGATCGCTACAAACAACTACAAAAAATTTATTATGAAGGACGGAACATTACAAACAGATAGGTGCAGAAAATGCCATATAAGATCGGAGACGATACAGCATATTACGTCCGGATGCGAACAACTGGCCAATACAGACTATCTTCACAGGCATAATCAAGTGTGCAACATTATCCATCAGGAACTTGCACACAAGTACGGACTTCTGAATACATTCCAGCCATATTACAAGTATCGACCGGCGCCCGTATTGGAAAATGACTCTATCAGATTATACTACGATAGGCCTATTATCACTGACAGAATGGTGACGACTAATAGGCCGGACATAGTGGTGTATGATAAGAGAGCCAAAACAGCACTGCTGGTGGATGTCGCCATACCAAATAATAACAACGTGCTGAATAAGTTCCAGGAGAAAAAGTCCCAATACACAGACCTTGCTATTGAGATCAAGCAGATGTGGCACCTCGACAAAATAGATATTGTTCCTGTCATCGTATCCTCGACTGGTTTAATACCCAAAACTTTGCATGATAGCCTTAAGAAATTAGAATTGCATAAGAATACCTATATAGAAATGCAAAAGCTGTAATTCTTAATACATGTAGGATAGTTAGGAAATTTCTGTCAAGTATATTGTAATCGAGCCTATTCCTTTGATTGCTAAATCTGGGAAAGGTAAATTATATCCAGCTACTAGCTGAGATAGTGCATAAGTCCACGATAATAAATAATAATAATAATAACAGATGTTCATATGAACTTCGGGATTGAAAATGTAAGACCCTGAACATTCAAAGAGGGAAAGTCATAGATGGTGAAACACAACTTCCAAACGGTGACATTATAGAGTGCATGAGAGATGGCGAAACATACAAATATCTGGGATACCAACAAGCCAGATTGTTAGACCAAAAACAATCAAAGGAGAAGATTCGTTCAGAATACAGTCAGCGTCTGAAGTCTGTGCTGAAATCGATGTTGAACTCGGGGAATCTAGTCAAGGCAATTAACACCTACGCCATTCCAGTGTTGCTTTACTCATTTGGAATAATCAGATGGACTAAGACGGAGCTAGATGATATTCAAAGGCAGACCCGAACGATGCTGACAAAGTACAACAATCATCATCCAAAATCGTCTGTGATACGAACAACTTTGAAGCGGAAAGAAGGAGGACGCGGATTAATAGATGTTGTCAATTTACACACCGAACAGATAAGAAATCTCAGAGAATTCTTCTCAGCTGAAGCTCTCACTTCTGACCTACATAGAGTGGTATCGTTGGCTGATAAGGGATATACACCTCTAAATCTTGCTACCAGAGATGACCTGCTGAATCTACCATTCCTATCAGATACTGAAAAACAAGAGCAATGGTCAAGAAAGGAATTGCATGGACGACATCACCATGAAATTAATCAATCACACATCGACAAAGAAGCCTCCAACAAATGGTTGATGAAAGGAGAATTATTCGCGGAAACAGAGGGATTCCTTATGGCCATCCAAGACCAAGTGATCGCTACAAACAACTACAAAAAATTTATTATGAAGGACGGAACATTACAAACAGATAGGTGCAGAAAATGCCATATAAGATCGGAGACGATACAGCATATTACGTCCGGATGTGAACAACTGGCCAATACAGACTATCTTCACAGGCATAATCAAGTGTGCAACATTATCCATCAGAAACTTGCACACAAGTACGGACTTCTGAATACATTCCAGCCATATTACAAGTATCAACCGGCGCCCGTATTGGAAAATGACTCTATCAGATTATACTACGATAGGCCTATTATCACTGACAGAATGGTGACGAATAATAGGCCGGACATAGTGGTGTATGATAAGAGAGCCAAGACAGCAATGCTGGTGGATGTCGCCATACCAAATAATAACAACGTGCTGAATAAGTTCCAGGAGAAAAAGTCCAAATACACAGACCTTGCTATTGAGATCAAGCAGATGTGGCACCTCAACAAAATAGATATCGTTCCTGTCATCGTATCCTCGACTGGTTTAATACCCAAAACTTTGCATGATAGCCTTAAGAAATTAGAATTGCATAAGAATACCTATATAGAAATGCAAAAAGCTGTAATTCTTAATACATGTAGGATAGTTAGGAAATTTATGTCAAGTATATTGTAATCGAGCCTATTCCCTTTGATTGCTAAATCTGGGAAAGGTAAATTATATCCAGCTACTAGCTGAGATAGTGCATAAGTCCACGATAATAAATAATAATACTGCTAGAACTGATCAATTTTGTTTTCTAATTTCTCATCTTCTAATGACTTGTAAATATGACGTGATCGAAATTTTTTGGCAATATTTGGCATTTAATACATTATTGGAAAGCTTGTATGTTACTCTGTACATTCATGGATTTTTGTGCGATTTGTTATGACCGAAAAGGAAGAACCACATTCCATGTTTGGTTCGGCCATCACAATAATCAAAAGAATTGGAAAAAACATTGACAAACTTATGATGCTTTCCACTCGTTTCTTTCATTATCCGAAAATATTAAGTAATGGTGACGAATTCAGGTATAATTGACAATTGAGTTGAATTTCCGAAAACTTTTCTGTCCATCCAATTCCAATGCTTTCCATAAGTTCAGTTTCACTCTGTTATTTTCATTATGTAGATAGATCCTGGTAGATGATTTACATGGTGAGAATGTGATTTTTGTTTGTTAAAACTATGTTTGTGCTCCGATTGTAAATTGTATTTTTGCTTTGGAAGATATTTAACGAATGCTGTGAAAAAGTTTCGTTTCTGTGTAGTGTAGCTGTAATAATATGAAAATCCCAGGGTAGGATCAAATGGCAATTTTGAGTGCGGTTTTTTGATTTGCATACAAAAGTGTCGGTTTTTAAAAAAAAGTTATGCGCACCTAATTACCTAATTAAAGACAAACTTTTTTCTCGAAATTCGAATTTATTCATCTACATGCTCTCCATTAAAAATAATGCAAACCAACGCTTTTCTGACATTTCTATGCATTTCTTGGATAACGATTTATATTTGGCCTCAAAATAGGCGTTACTATCGGCGTCCGAGCACAATCCCCTTCCTTGGAAATTTCTTTCGAATCAACAAACAGCCAGTAATCCCTAGGTACTAGATCTGGAGAACAAGGTGGATGCGGCAACAATGCTTTCCATAAGTTCAGTTTCACTCCGTTATTTTCATTATGTAGATAGATCCTAGTAGATGATTTACATAGTGAGAATCTGATTTTTGTTTGTTAAAACTATGTGCTCCGATTGAAAGTTCTTTTGATATTTCATAGCAGTTTCAAAACGTCTGACTTGTTTCGCTATGAATTTAAGATTTACAATATTTAAATTATCTGCCTAGAGAGTTATCCGTTCTGAGGGCTATATTCAAATTATGAAATAGGAAAAATAACCTTAAATTTAGACTAGGTTTATCCACACTAGGAAGGACCTCATGGATAGCATGTTGAAATTATTTACGAGCCAGCATATTGTAAATCAGGGGTGCTCAAACTTGAACTGCTGGCAATCTACCTCAATATTTTTAGACTACTTACGACCGACTCTGGAAGGCTGCAAGTTGTGTGAAGCAGAGTTGTCGTACATACACGATACACCCTACCTATTTACCTAGGGAGGGTGTACCGTAGCATATATAGATATTATCTTTCCGCACAATATACATTATTTTAGTGAAGATTTGGTTAGGTTTGTGTTAGGTTCAGTTAGGTTCTTCTCTATAATACCAAAACTCATAGTTATTCAGAATTGCGAGTTTATTGGTTGTTGCAAAAGAGTTACATATGGTATTAAACCTAACTAAAGAGTGATTTTGGATGCTGAATTGTGGCACTGCATGTCCTCAGCATACTTTTCATAAGATGGTACGTAGCCACTGAGTGCTAATCGCAAGCATGATGACATATGATCTTCAGTTAGTCGATTGCGATATTTTGACTTAATTATCTTCATTTCAGAAAATTCAGACTAGTGCAAGTAAGTTGACCCAAACATTGCGATCAGTTGAAGGGCGATTTGTCTTAGATTCAGATATTTATCTTCAGATATAAAACACCAGAAATTTGTATCAGATGCTGTATCTTTGAGATGTATATCTAATATAATCTGCACCAACTCATTTTCAACAGAACATGAGTTCGTATTAAACTGACTTACTATTTCAGTAGCTAATTCCTCAATGTTTCACATGAAAAAGGATAACTCATAAATGATGCTATATTTGCCAATTTACTGCAATTATAAAAACGGATTTCGAAATGTCCCAAATTAGTTGATAATTCAGCGTCATACGTATCATAATTCAACTGAAGAATCCTTGCTTTCAAAGACGGAAAATGTTTCAGATCCTTTCTTTTCAGTTGATCTATCATAAGTTGTAATTTACTTTTGAATGAGTTTACGATTTATCTCAATAATAGTTTCTCCTTTACCTTGGAGCTTCAAGTTAGTGGTGTTTATGTGCATTGTGATGTCAGTCAAAAATGTCAAATCAGTCAGCCATTTTTCGTTTTTCAACATCTGAATATCATAACCCCTTTCGTCTAGAAAAGCTGTTATTTCGTGCAATAATTCTTGAAACCTTTCTAGGAATTTTTCGCGACTCACAATTAGTGAAGAACTAAATCGGTGTGTTCAGCTGACTCCCTATGTTATCTTCCAACCGCAACTTAAAGAGCCGCAATTGCTAGCTACGTGCACGGATGGAATTCACAATTTTTGTCGCAATGCCCATAATTTCCTCCGTGTTTGAAACTACTGAACACAAAAATTGTTGATGTATAAGGCAATGGAATGAAAAAAAATGAAGGGAAATCTTCATTAGCTCGACACAATGACACAAAACCGTTTCAGTTTCCAGTTATTGCGGATGCTCCATCGGTTATTATTCACTCTAATTCATATATTGGTAGCTTGTAGTTTTTTATAAAATTGAAGAAAACGTCATATATATCTTCGCCACGGGTCTTCCCCATCAGAGGAATGATTGTCAAAAATTCTTCCATTGAATACCATCCGACGAATAAAAATACACAGCTGGACAGTGCCTGTCATATCGATGGATTCGTCGAACTGTAAAGAAAAGTATGTACATTTCATGATATCATGTTTTAGTTTATCTGCCATGTCCTGACTAATGACTTCAATACGCCATGTGACAGTCGGACGAGATAACTGAAGTTCTCTTATAGTAGACATGATTTCTGTTTTATTTTTAAAATCTCCGAATAAAGTCTCACCCGCTTCAATAAATGCTTCCTTCACAACCAGATCCATCTTCGAATGGTTTCTTGTGTTTCGCCAATATATGAGATATTTATAATGACGCGATCGTAGCAGCTTTTGATTGTTCGGCTGGTCTTGTGAAGTTTATTTGTTTTTTCAAACAAGATATCAAATCACGTACTTTTCGTTTCTCGAATATTCCTTGTCTTTGACAAGTAGCGCACGTTCCTTCAATAAAGCCGCCTTTTGCCGCTAGCAGAGTGTTATTTCATTACGAGATAAATTTTTTTAGTTAGTTACTTACTTACTAAACATTTTCTCTTCTCGAGGCCTACTCAAAAATCACTCGCGATCGACCGTTTGAGCACCCCTGCTGTAAATGATACTAAAATTATAACCATTATTGGCCGCTATTTGTTTTATAATATTGAACTATTTCGCTAGATAATTCTCTGCCATGGTTATCGTTGGGAGTCTATATAAGCAAGCTGTGGATGTGCGGAAAAATTTTGAATGAAATTAACTATATTATTGGGAGATGAGCCTTAAATATCATAAACCAGACTAATTTCCAAATTCTCAAATCACGAGTATTTTGAAAGGTTCAGTAATCTTTCAGAGAGTAATTTTTCTAGAGAAGAAATCGCATCTTTCCAAAAGGGTTCAAACATAATTCAGGGTCAAATAATTTCCAATATAATTTTGACCATCTTAGAAACGAAGCTAAAATAACCATTAATTATCCATCGCAATCTGAATATTCACCAGTCCCATTACTGAAACAAGAGTTGTAACCCTTGAGATGGTAATTACCATTGCACAGTCTAGGAGAGTTGTTCGGAATCCACTATAAGCTGTAGGTCCACCTGAGTAGATGGGTAGATGAAAGAGTAAACGAACAAACAACAATAACCCGTCACAAAGCCGTCGGTCCTGTCTAACAGAGATGTGTTGGACATTAAAGATCCCTTCCCTCGACACAGGAGGGGTTCGGCGAAATTCCCGGGTTAGTGAGGTGACAGAATTCCCCGGCGTGTGATTGGTCTAAAGGCGGAAATCGAGCACGTTGAAGGAATAACAAACAACAACAAAACCATACTTCTAATGATAGGTTTAATATTTATCGTAATGAGATTGATAAATTGAAACTGAACCAATGGGAAGCATTCGAAATTATTGAACAGAAAAATTCCGGAAATTGAATTAATAGTCAATTAGATCTTAATTCGTCGCCATTATTACAACTTTTCAGTTCTTATAAGAAGCGACCCTGCTTGGATTTTCCACCTATTGAGCAAGTACCTGCTTTTACTAATATAATATATAATACATACCATCCTTTTAATTGTACTACTTAGTTGATGAAGCCTGAGTGTGGTGGAACGCTTCATAAGTTTGTCAATATAATGAAAATTTGAACATCATTGTTTAATTTAATTGAAAAATTATGATATGCCATCGGAAGAAACAGGTGGGATGATTGCCTTTCATCTTGTAGATAAAATATGCAATTCTGAAATGAATAATTTTTCTGGAAATGACATTCTCTGCGAAGCTAGATAGCTTCAGCGATTGATTTTTAAACTTAAAGTTCCAGAGTTCAGTCAATATGGTAGTAGTCTTAATCTTACTATGATTTGATCTAAAACTGAAAACGGTAATGCTCGAACTGCATATACTATATTCGAAATGAGTTATATGCATCAATGAGTTTCTCATTTGCATAAATTAATACTGTTTTTAAGTAATTTCAAAAGTACCACTTTTATTACGTCTAAGAACATATCATTAGAGTCAATATATTCACCGAGAAGGCAGGGATGATTTATGACATGATTATCCACATTTTCTTACCCCAAATCCCTCTAGAACGCGCCTGCCAGAAAGAAATTGATAACATCGTTTAGTTCAATTCGATAGGCCTGCCAAGGTTCTTCAAGGACTTGAGTAAGTGAGGATGTTTTCCCCGTATTTTTGCTTCGGAAGATACTTAACGAATGCTGTGAAAAAGTTTCTTTTCTGTGAAATTTAGCTGTAATAATATGAAAATCCCGGAAATTTCCCAGGATAGGATGAAATGGCAATATTGAGTGGGTTTTATCATTTGCATACAAAGGTGTCGGTTTTTAAAAGAATAATTATTCGATGAATTCCTAGAAAAATTGGGTGAGAAATAAGCCGGAATATTTTCTCGGCATACCTAAAACATGAGTCGAAAAGTCAAAGGATTACCTAATTAAAAATACACTTTTTTCTCAAAATTCGAATTTATTCATCTACGTGCTCTCATTTTAAAATAATGCAATCCAACGCTTTTCTAACATTTCTATGCATTTCTTGGAAAACGAATCATATTTGGCCTCAAAATAGGCGTTATTTTCGGCGTCCGAGCACAAGCCCCTTCCTTGGAAAATCTTTTTCGAATCAACAAACAGCCAGTAATCCCTGGATGCTAAATCTGGAGAACAAGGTGGATGCGGCAACAATTCCAACCGTGAATCGTTGATCTTCGTCATGGTTTTTACCGACATGCGGATTGGAGCATTGTCTTGACGAAATAATGTTTTTTCTTTGCTACATGACGTCAATAGTGCTTCTCTTGGTACTAAATCGATCGAGTAATGCTATATTATAGTCACTGTTGGTTGTCTGGCCTTTCTTCATATAGTAAATGAACAAATACATGCGTATCCCACAATATAGATGCCATAACCTTATCAGCTGATTGTTGGGTTTTTGGACGTTTTGGACAGTTTTCGCTCTCTGCTAGCAGATATTTTTTTCGACTCTTGCGTGTTGAGGTGAATCCATGATTCATCCATGCCCACATATCACAAACTTCCTCATTTCTGAGGGCAATCCAGTACGAATAATTTTGACCCAACACGTGTATTATTACAGCTGATATTTCAAAAGTGAGTGAATAAGGTATTCCCTTCAGTAGAAAAGATTTGTAATACTTGGCATGGTGGTTTCACATAAAACACAAATTGCAGACAAGCCCAGCTGAAATAATAGCATATTTTGATGCCTTGCGTCGGACTTCGAAAAATATATAACAAGCCCTTCAAGAATCTATAATTATTATGAAACTAATTCTGACGATCCGGGAATCTTATATTTGAAAGATGCACTAAATATTCGGATTGTATCATAGATTCATCCAAATCAAGCATTTATGTAATGTTGTGTGGATTGAGAAGTAGAGTAATAATACCACCGTATGTGGTTTATAAATCCAATCACTTTTGGTCCACATGGATGAGAGGTGGTTCCCCACTTACCAGATAAAAAAGAAGTAGAAGTGGGTAGTTTGACTCTAATATATTTGCTGATTGGTTTTGCTTTCATTTTATTCCATATGCAAAAAAAAATAATAATGAACGACAAGTAGTTGTATTAGGTGATAACCTTTTCAGGCACTTTTCTGTTGATTTACTACAAGAAGCTGAGCAGAATATAATAATATTTACCTGTAATCCAAAAAATTCTATGCATCTGTACCAGCTATTGGGTGTAGTACGTTATGCACCTTTTGAAAGAAAACGGCGAGAAATATTGAAAAGCTGGAAACAATGACAAAAAAGTCCCAAAATATCATTATCAATTCCCGAAAAAACGTCATTGTTTTGAGAAAAAACTCTTATTGATGTAGTCCCAAAAACAGCGTAAAGGTGTTTAATCGCATAATCTAGGGGTCAATTTTCGTTTCCATTGCGAAAAATTACATGCTCAGGTGATTGTTGTTACAATAGAGCCATTGTTTCATCAGCTGTGTGGTACGTAGCGCCATTCTATGGAAATAAACACTTTGCAAGCTAAGACCATCCGCTTCGGGTCAGTCAACATTGCTCTGTAACGGTTTCCACTCACTGCAACGGTTGCGCCAGTCTCAATTTCGAAAGAAGGTGGCCCGATGACCCCCCCGACCAAAAACCGCACCAAAAAGTCACTTGTTTTAGATGAAGAGAGAGTTTTCGAATCTCCGAATGCGGCAGCTCCAATCAGCAATTATATAGCGTTGTTCGTGGTCAGATGGCTTCAATTATTGCGTTAACTGCATTTTATAGGGATGGAGATGCAGATCAAGATACAAATACGGTGTAAAGTGGTAGACGAAATGCCCAATACCTGTGATCTTAAATTGACAAATTTGGTTTTTCAGCCACACTATCAGCTACAGCGGCGATATTTTCAGCTGACCGTCGGATGAACACGTGTTCTATGTTGCACATCACGAACTTGTCCGCAACGAACGGCTTAGTGCTTGATAAGGACCAAAAGCAGCAGAAATTTTCGGACTGTGTTCGCGACATTTCCACTGATTTTGTAGTGAATTTTCTCTATTTTGATGCGTTATGAGAGAGAATATCCTTCCATGTTTAAAATTCTCCTAGTTTTCACTTATCAAATCACCATGCAAGGACGGTTCTATGTTGACAGTTCAGAAATGGCGGCAAATTTAAAATGAAACCGGCCGATGGAAGACACTTTATTACATGCATGACAAATCTCTTCAAAAATGAGAATTTTTTCCAGAATAAAAATTTGTTGAACATCCTGTTGTTCCATCTAATATGTTGGTGCGAGTTAGTACAAAACATCCTCAATGTTTTGAATTCTATGCTCACAAAAATAAATATCAAACTTAATTGAATATTCAATTCACATAAATGATGTGCAAATAATTTACTCAAATCTTTTGATTGGAAATATTTGTGAATGAATGAATCTATTCCAGTTTTTCGCACTAATACTTCTATAGTCTTGGGGCGATAGTCTTATCTATTTTTCAGTGGCTCACTCTGTATCTTCCACAGTTTTCAATCAAAAATGAAAATCCTTTCACGGGAATGCAGACACAGATGATACTTTTCTTTTGAGTTATCACTCGACCCGTCTTCCCTAAACCCTCAATTTTCAAGGGTTGTCACCCCTGCTCCAGTAGTTGAAATTCGAGATGAGGATGGTAATTGATGATGACTGCCATTGATCAGAATGGATCTGTTCCATTTTACTTCACTGAAACTTGAATAGTCTCAGAGAAATAGTCTTCCCTATCTTTCAGTTGCGCACCTTGTATCTTTTACAAATTTCAATTAAAAATGGAAATTCGTTCAAGGCAATGTAGACAAAGATACCACCTTTCTTTTGAGTCATCACTCGACCCATTTTTCCTATATGTTCAAGGATTGCAACCCCCGCTTAGGGAGTTGATATTTCAGGCAAGTTTTGTACCTCAACAGGTGTCCGCCTTGAAAAAAAAAATTGACGTGTTTTTGAGTTTTGATCAGAAATGAATATCTTGGCAGATATAGCCTCTGTTTCGTTGAAGCACCTATATATATATATATATATATATATATATATATATATATATATATATATATATATATATATATATATTACGTTATGCTTCACCAAGAACAGAGTAAAGATAAGCACTCCCGCTAGCTGACCCCATAGTCGTCTTCCAAGAAGCGACTAGTTTCTCAGCTGTCTCTATGTTCAACACCATTTTCATCATTCGTATTCTAGGTTGTGACTTAGAATAAAATAGTTTTCAAAAACAGTTTTCGAATCTTCCCCCCTCCCTCCCCGAAAATCGAAAGTTTCATTAGTGAATATGGACTTTAAATTTGTGCCGTGGTCGGAGAACTCCAGGTGACTCTTAAGTCTTTATGGGATATTCCGACCAACCACAGAGGATTACATCGGGCAAACACTCTCTTTAGGATGCAGATCTTGGTGCTGTAAGTCCTTTTCTGTTCCTCTCCTTAATTTTGAGTAATTGCTTGTTTCATACCTATCATAATTGTTTTCCACTTATGTCTGATTCTGATCTTGAAGATTCGAACGAGATCGAATTAATTGCTGCAGACTTAGAAAATCTCAATCTAGGAACCACAAAGGTTTAAATAAATAATCCCTCCGATTATAAGATGAAATTACATCCCTTAAGGAAATCTATATTTTTGCTTATTAACTACGAACCTATAAAGGAAGAGACTCTGCCAGAAATGAGTCTTAATCAAAGTCAGACAAACTCAACACCTATTCCTTCAGGAACTACTTCAAGCCCGAACCACTTTCTAGAAATGGTATTCAACTTCTCCTACACTCTATATCTGAATATCTTCCTGCCGAAAACCTTTCAGTTTTTGTAAATGAAGTTGATAACCTATGTAAGCACCTAGAGCGGAGGTTAAATGCAGATTTAGTTTATGTGGTAAATTTTTCTATAAGATCTTAAATCAAAAGTGAAGCAAGATACTTTCTTGCTTTCCAAAACGCTACAAACTGGCCTTCGATAAGGCGTGTTCTTCTACAAAAATACGGTGATTAGAGGAGTGAAGATCTTCTAGTCTCGTCACTTACTCTTTGCGTACAAATAAGAAATGAAACCTGCATGGAATATTATAGTAGAATTCTCAAGGGTTACAGTGAATTAATACAATATCTTACGCTGAATATTGCAGATCCTGTATTTTTTTGAAAAAAAAAAACCGTTCGTTCCAATTCATCTATCTTGAATTGTATCAGTTGAAATTCGAATTTTCATTTGTGCGATGAGCTGGCGCTCCATCGAGTTGGTACCAATAAGGCCTTGATTCAGCTACTGATAAAGTGTCAACGAAGTAATTTACTACCCCCCTCAAAATCTCCATATAAAGTTCACCATTTAAGTTCTGATGATACACAAAATACTAAAAACTGTTGTCCTTCAAAAGTGCAAATCCATTGAAACTAAATTTATTTCTCTCGTAATATGAGGATTTCGGTTGGCCCAAAAGTGTGAGTCTTCCGGTTAAAAGCCCTTCCATTAGAAAATTTGGCCTCATCTGTTCAGATAATCCTTTTGAGAAAATCGGCATTCTCTTGTGTTCTGAGAAGAAGAATCTCACACAGTTCTATTCGAGAATAAGCTAGAACGGCAATTTCATTGCCATCAAGGTTTACTACAGGCGATGAAAATGATTCTTATTCTAGATCGTTCCAGTCGGAAGAAAATTTGTAACGTATCTCTAGAATTTTTTAGCTGTCATAGACGACATATTTGAATATAATTCGTTAAATCTCCTACAAGTTCTACTCACATTCCGTCTCTCTCTCTATGAATGAAAAATAAATCAAGTATTTGCTTATTTGTGTAGCTAGTCATTCTATTCGAATTAATTCGATTGACAGTTAAAACAATAATGGTTTGTTATCTATGCTCAGGACCCTGTCTATGCTCTGGGATATGTCTATGAACGTGCCTTTGCCAATTTTAGCTAGGTTCGTAAAGCTTGAAAACTTGAAATTTCAGGTACAGGGTATGTATGGGGAACTTTATTCAGTTTTTATCTAATCTAATGAAATAAAAAAAGTATGGGTTACAATTTGAAAAAGCATAGTTTTCGATGTTTCCCCGTTTCGAATTGTGAGGCGGAAAAAAGAGCACTCTGTATACTGATTGAGATTCAGTCGGAATGAGTTATGTCCCGCATGGTTTCTTGTTTGCAGAACAACAAAATCCATAGACAGGGTGTTCTACATTAATTTACAAAGTTTGCATGCACTTCCGTTATAACCGGAAGTGCTATTTAGGTGAAAATATTTTAGAAATAGAGTTTCGGACCAGATGAAACAACTACTAAAATTTCACAACGATAACATTATTAGTTCTCCATGAACGTCTAATAGGCCTCTCAACTTTTGATACCCTATATATATATATTGAACATTCCTGATCATTTTATTATGGTTAGAAATGTCACCTTCTCGTATGTTGAGAATTCTGATTTCAGAACCCGTGAGGATCAAATTTTCGAAGTTGACTATTTTCGAATTTTAAAATTATAGGATCTGAACAATGATGTTTTCACGAATTTGTCTTTGATTTTTTCAGAAACCACCTTTCAAAGTCTGTCGTAGAGCTTGGATGACAAGTTTTATTACCATATTTTCAACTCAACTCAATATATCGAAGGGCTGGTTAATTGTTTAACACTTAAATTAATTAATTTTTAGGTCTTGAGTAGAATCAAAGTTCTTCGCAAGATCTTTGAGAACACCTAATTCGATAGCAAATCGATATTGTTGTCATCTCGGATTAGAATACAATTTACATAAAACAGAATTTCAATATGCAAGTAAGTCTACCATGATCAGAATTTATCAATTGATGTACGAGTAATCTATACTCTTGCAATTTAACGTTGTTTATCATGGTGAAATGGTTTCACGTTGGGATTAGCTAATTAATAGCGGAAGCTCCAACAACCTGTCTTCCCCAGGGTTGAATTAGGAAGATGAGATGTTTGGGGTAATGAACGGCCGTTCGGTTGACTTACCGAGAATAATAAGGAAATTTTCTTTGAGGAACTGTGCGTTTTTTTAAGGGACAAAAGAACATGCAAAATAGTGAATACATTGCCTTCTGATATCTTCAATCCTTCCGTTATCTCACGCAAATTCAATATACGCTCAGTTAAAACTATTTTATAGACTTTTTTGATGTTTTCTGGGATAATCTTCCAACCGTTGTTCGATGGAGCAGAGTGTGAATTTATGCGATTGCTTTGCTTGAATTAAGTTTTTTTCATTGAAAAATGATGTTTGATTATCACACAAAACTCGTTTTTATTCATTGCTCAATCAAAAGCAAATGCAGTTTTACTTAACCATCAATATCTCGACGCTTATACTGAATGTCATGGAATTTAAATTATTTTCACTTATTTCATGGAGGTTTGTTGTGACGACGAACAAAGTTGGCACGACATTGGTGAAGTTACATAGAGGATGCTCCATCTCAAACGAGCCACCCTGTATATATTTTTTATGCCGTTGTTATTGCCGAAACACAACGAATGATTTTGTTTGGGGGACATCTTTTGAAGTATATTTGAGGCTTCCACGAGTAAACCAGTAATCTAACCTCAACTACTTCTTAAAATTGAAAACGGCAAATGAGTCGAACGATAGCTCATTTAAACGCTCTTCGATGTCTCTTTACAATTGTATATGAGAAAATTTTACGAAACTTTAAGGCAAAAAAAAATTTTTTTATCTCAAACGAGCCACCTTGAATATTCTGACTATTTTCAAGATTATTGATTTGAAGGAAAACCTTTCGAAAGTGCTGCTTACATCAACCAGTAAATTCACTAACCTAAGGTTATAGGTAAAGAAATTAGGTTTCGTTGTAATGTCTTTTGAAAACTTTCATTCAAACTACAGCAAATTCAAAAAAGTTGTATTGTTCCATTATGTTCACAAAAAAACCGAATCTAACCAAATTGACCTCTATTTACTTTCATACAATAAAACAATCTCCACTGACAACCCCTCTCTAAGAGGGTTCAGCAAATTTGGAGTTATTTGACGACACATATATAATTTGCTGGTGTGGATCGTCGAAATTCTCAGGTAGAATCACAATTGGAGTTAAGATGTCCCCACAAAATAAAGTCTATAGGATTCTGATGAAGTGTTTGGGCAGGCTACTTCAATCCAATGACACCGATATTGTTGAGGTATTGGCAAACTGGTGAGGTGTAGTGAGAGGGGCTCTGTACTGAAATTCAATTGTTGTTCAGGTGGTAAGGAATCGTTTTCTAGTCTTACAGTTATTAATGGGTCTCTAGGTTATTCTGTAAGGAGGGAACTTGTGTTTATATCTTCTTCTCCTTCTTTCTATTTTGCAATTCAGGGCGTTTGAATTTGTGTTTATTCCCTTGAGTTCTCCATCTATTTTTGTTCCTTGATCCTGAGCTACCTTCCTCATTGCCATCGGACTGATGCTCTACTGCTGCCCATCTCATTTTCGGCGATTATTCTGGTTTGCATCTTCGTATCTACGTTCCTCTACCTGTTTCGCTGTTTTTCCTCAATATTCTTGATAGGTCCATTTGTTTTATGTTCCCCAACCAGTTCAGCTGCTTGTTTGCTATTTTCAAAATTTGAAATTATTGTTTTTTCGTTTTACCATCTGTTTTCTTTCTTTTCTATCATATTTGGTTTTGCCGGCTATTCTTCTGAGAAATTTTATTTCAATTGCGTTTAACATCTGTTCATGCATTTTGAGGAAATCCATGTTTTGCTGGCGTATGTTATTCTAGGTAATACTATAGTGTTAAATTCTTGGTTCGCCGTAGGTTTGTCTATTTCTGGTTTGATTAGTATCGTCTTGTCTATTTCATGATGAATTCTTTTTGTCTTCTTCTCGCAATTTATAGATTAATCTCACCATTATTTGATATCACACTTCCCAGAAATTCATATGGGGTTACTACTTCAGTTATTCTTGGTTGTAAACTATTACTCATTCTGTCTTTTCTCTGTTAGTAATTAAAATGATATTACAGTATATAGCAGTTTATATATTTTTAAGGCTTGAGGTTTTGGAATCCTGTTAGGATAGGCTCTGTTCCTCCCTTTGTGTTCTTAATGAGTCTGTCCATCACTATTATGAAAAAAAGTGGGCTTAGGCTATCTCCTATTTTGATTCACTTTGCCATCTCGAATGGTATAGACTATCACCCACTTATTTGTATAAGCAAGTGCTAAAACCTGATTACTCATCTTCGAATATCCTCTCTACCTCCTTCCTCATTTTTTCTACTACTATGGTGTATACTTTGAACACTAATGAGAGGCATAAAGCCATAGTTTTCGCACAAAGTTTGATTTCTTATAGGTTGTCAGGATTGAATTATTTTACCAGTCTTCTGGAATAGTTTGTTATTACTATGCTTCACTGCATATTTTATTTATGTGAAATTCTAAAAATATTAGATTGAGTAACACCGGAAGCTGCTGAAATTCGACGTACTGATTGCATATTTGTTATGAGTTGGCCAACTCCAATACACTTGCTGCTTCATCATTCACAATTCCAGCGAACGTCTTTTTTGCATCCATTTCTGAAGCTGTCGCGATAAATTTTGACACCAATGCCTTTACGTGCTTTTGGCGAACATTACATTCGAGATGGTTTCGGTTATACAGGGTGTTCAAAACAGACACGACAATATTTAAGGAGGTCATTGCTGAAGTCATTTCATGAAAAAAGTTTATATAAACATAGATCCGCAAATAATACGCTACCGATTTACAGTATGTTAAAGTTTAATCGAAAAATGCAGTTAAATATGAATTTTTCGTAAACGTCTTTAGATATTGAAGTGAAATTTCGGGAATACCGAAATCATTCAAAGACGCATAATTTTCAATATGAAACAATACTTTGGACTCACTAGTGGCGCGCGTCTGGACACAACGCAGGTGATTCTCAAAGAGAAAACTAAAACACTACTGATTTTTTCAAAAATGAAAAATATTTTTGAATTTCCTAATTATTTTTCAGAAAAAACTCTCCTGACATTTTTTCATGACGCCAAGTTCTTGACTAGAAAAATGTTGAAAAGGATAAGAAAAGAAGGTCCATACATCTTATTGTACGACACGTTGTCTTCGATTGAAAGAACCATCGTAGTGTATTTCTTTTTATAATGAAATAACCTATGTTTGAAAATCGAAAATTTTATTCAAGGGCAAAACTGTACTGTACTGTACTTTTATGTACACCAATGATTCTCAAAAAATTATAAAAGCTGTTCAAAGTGACTTCCTTCAGCTTGGATGCAAGTTTCCAAACTTCTCCTCACTGATTGGCGAATTCTTTCAAGAACAACAGACTGTTCTTATAGAAATGCACCAAGCGATGATTCTATCTCTTAAATCCTCAACATTTGCCACGGGGTTAGTGTACACCAAAAACTTCAACATCCCACAGGAAGAAATCGAGGGGGTCCACCTCGACCAATCCATTAATTTCCATGCCCTTGAGTTAGGAAGTCATGAGCAAGCTGACTAAAATAGGCAGGTGAGTCATCGTGCACCACATCGTTTGTCTTATTGCCAAAGGCACATCCACCGAAAAAGCTGAAAGCGTGTGTTCCAAAAAGTAGCGGTACACCTCCCCCATGAGTCGCTTCCTTAATCACAGATCGCCTAGTAGGCCCTTCGACCAGGCTAGGCACAGATTGTACTCTGGGCCTACCTGAACCGAGGGTTTAAATATCGGTGCATTTCGGGGACTCGCGCTCTTTCTCTTCAACAACCTCTTCGAATTCACACTGTCTTGGAAAACCGGCTGCAGCACGCGTTGCCACGAGCTGGCTTTCCGTACCCACGCCCCGACCATATTGCCAAACCGCCGTTGTTTACCAACGAACCACGTGTTTTTATTTCATTTTAAATTTACGTTTACGAAGAGTGTTTGTGTTAACCATCAGTGTTTCCATCGTGTGTGTGACCCCATTCCGGTAGCAAGTGGAGCCCAACGTGTGCATTAGGGCACTGTTTTCTCCGTTGAGAAAAAGAACCCATCCCGACTGAGTTAGCCGATAAATATTGATACGAGAATCCAAGTGAAGAATTCCGCTACTTCCGCACACGAGGTGAATCCGAAGCACGTGGTAGGACCAACGCGATAGCAACGACGCACGTGGATGATATTCGTCTAATTCATCTACCGCAGAATTAATCCACCACCGTAGCAGCCGTAAATGAAGCATACGGTTCTTGGACCGAAGACAACACCAAGTGGCGCCCAAAGACGAGTGTGTGAGTGGAGTGTTGTAAAACGACCAGTGCGCTAGTGAATCTAGAACCTACTCACAGTCGCAGTTGTTCAACGTATGATAAACTCAACATGTGTCCTATGTGTCTTAGGTTAGTAAATTGTTTTTTTAGTACTATTTTTCTCTTTTTCAGGTACTTTTAATATATAAGTTTTATGTGTGATTGACAAATAAAGATACGAAGTAGATGCGTTTTAAACCCCCCCCCCAGATTTTTTACTGTACATATCTTATATTTAAATGACTTAAATAGAGCCTTGCACCACGCTCTCATAATGTAAGTAGCTAGACCATACGACTCGCTTACGTGAGACATGGTTTTCTGTGGTTTCCCTTGTCATCATCGCATTGATGCCAAATGACGCGTAAGATAGTAAGACGGCCTCAGACGGACTGCGTATTAGATTTAAGTAGGATAACTTGATAAAGATACAACATGGTTTTATTACCCGGTATGGCAATATGGAGGCACCTTACCGCGATCTTCAGAGGCGGGCCGTGTTACTGTGTCCACTACGGTATCTAACCATAGATCGCTCTAGGCTCCTCCGAATAAGCTTGTTACCTAACCTACCCACGCTTCCTTAATCACAGATCGTCTAGTAGGCCCTTCGACCAGGCTAGGCACAGAACGTACTCTGGGCCTACCTGAACCGAGGGGTTTAAATATCCGTGCATTGCGGGGACTCGCGCTCTTTCTCTTCAACGACCTCTTCGAATTCACACTGTCTTAGAAAACCGGCTGCAGCACGCGTTGCCACGAGCCGGCTTTCCGTACCCACGCCCCGACCATATTGCCAAACCGCCGTTGTTTACCAACGAAACACGTGTTTTTATTTCATTTTAAATTTACGTTTACGAAGAGTGTTCGTCTTAACCATCAGTGTTTCCATCGTGTGTGTGACCCCATCCCGGTAGCAAAACGTTCAACGAGAACTGATATTGAAAATCTTTATATGTTTGATGTGGATTTAATTCACACCACATATGATTATTATGAAAATTCCTTATGGAATTTCTCAAAAAACTTGCTTAATCAGTGAACAGGATCAGCATAAGAAATTGAGGAATTTGAATCAACTTACGCAAAAGCAATTGACAATATGCAATACGGAAAATCGGTGAGAAGAAGTGCTTGTACGCGTTGTAGGAAAATTTGCTGAACAGTTCCATTACTGACACCTGACGCGTCAGCAACTTTTCTAGTAGAGGTAACAGGATCGTCTTGAATTATTTCAGGAACCTCATTTTCCAGATCTATCGTTCCTACTGGTCTTGGCCTTTTTGCTGTTTCATATAGTCTTAATGTGCCTTTTTCATATAGGCGTCGATGAATCCTTTCAAAAGTTTTTCTATTTGGTGCAATACGGTTTGTAAGACTGTTGTCGTTTGTAAAAAGGACATAAAAAAGTCATTATAAGAAAACCCACTTTCATTATCGTCTAAAACTTCAAAGTAAGTAGAGTTTCTTGTTAATGCATCCAGACGATAACTACCTTCCTGAAGTTTTCCATCAAAACTGTAACTAAAAATCACGTGACAACAATTTGAGTTAAGACACCTGATTCCAGTCAACCCCCTATCAGTGTCACGCCACTGGCTAACAGTTTGATGCGCATATTCAGATAATCGAATGGTATGCTTAGCATTCTTTAAATTCGTTCTGCGTAACTTTCTTTGCAGACTTTCAATCGAATTAGTTGAACTTGAAAATCCTCCTAAGTTGCAGTTAAAATAATTAAATTATATCAAAATTCATATCTTCATCTTGTAAACTGTGTAGTGACCTATATCAAAATATAGGGTAAGTTGAAAGTTTATTTAGCAAAATGCCGCATTCAACCTTGAAAATCTGATTTATAATTTTTCCTTACAGCATTTTTTTATTAACTGCTTGAATGCCTTTTGATAGCGATTAAAATTCAAATTCTGCTCTACAGAATTTGTCTTTTTCTCACGATGAATTTCATAATCGTATTCCTTAATTTCTACAATTGTTTTTATAATGGCCTTGATATATTTTCATTAATAAACTCGATCAAAATAATTTTTCTGAGTAGAAAACGACAAAAAACTCAAACTCCTATATTCAATCATTATTTCCTTCATTTTAAGTAATTTTCGTGAAATTATCATGTTAATCATGAAATTCTTTCAAATTTTCAAAATGGTTGCCAAACATCTGTGATTTTTTTGTAAATAGTCAACATCAACTTATTGGAAGATAGCCACGTTAAAAATAATTTTGTAGATATACTTTGCACATATGATCTACAGCAAACAATAAACGAACCAACAAGAACATTAATTGATAATATCTTTACCAACACTCCAACATATAGAAATAACTATAATATAAACTCACTTTTGTCGGATCATATGGCTCAATTCATAACAATGGAGTGTAATAATGTTGCCAATGGAAGAAAATGGATTAGAAAAAGATTTTCACTGATTCTAAAATGCAGCAGTTTTTCAGCAGTCTGGAGGATGTATCTTGGCAGGGTGTATTGGGGCGATCGGATCCAGACGAAGCATACAACTGTTTCTCAGAGATAATGCAAATGTATATGAATCTGATATTTCCAGAGAAGAAGTGCTCAATGACTAGAACAATACATACATGGATAACAACAGGGATAAAAATTTCAAGTAACCGAAAAAGATCAATGTGGGAAGAAGTACAAGAAGGAATAATATCACAGGACTATTACAAAAGATATTGCAGTATACTGAAGCAGGTTGTGAAACAGGCTAAAATGATAAGTCATAGGAACTATATAACACAGTCTGAGAACAAAACAAAAGCCACATGGAAGTTAGTCAACACTATCACAAACAAAAAGAATAATAATAATGACATAATTTTCAATTCATTTCCCACCAAAATGAAGAAACTGTACTCAACCAATTCAATTCCCATTTTATCAGTTCAAATACAAGCAATAGTGGTATTGATGCGGACAACAATAACATCAAATCCTGCAACAATAGCATATTTTAAGTCCACTTATAGAGCAAGAAACGTACCAATATATTTTACAATTAAAAAATAAAAGTTCAGTTGGAAGTGATAACATACCAGTAAAAGTGCTCAAGAATTGTGCATCAATTATAAAAACTCCACTTACTCACATTATAAACCAGATTCTACAAACAGGAAAGTATCCACAAAGATTAAAAGAAGCAATGGTGAAACCCATCTATAAAAAAGGTAGCAAAGAAAATATTGATAATTATAGGCCAATATCATTGCTTTCCAATGTGAATAAAATATTTGAGCGTATAATTTTTGACAAATTAATGCAGTTTTTTGAAGCAAACAACATACTTGTGAAACAACAGTTTGGATTTAGACAGGGAAGGTCAACATTGAATGCAATATATCAAGCACTTACTTCTATCATCAGGTCACTAAATCAAAATAATACTACAGCGGCCCTCTGTCTGGACCTGTCAAAAGCTTTTGACAGAGTCAACCATGAGAAGTTACTGAATAAGCTGGAGAAATATGGTATAAGAGGGGTAGCATTACAGCTCATTGGATCATATCTATCCAAAAGAACCCAAAAGACAATAAGTAGAGGAAAAAACGGAAATATAATACGATCTGATTCCAAACAAGTATTAAACGGTGTACCGCAGGGTTCTATATTGGGACCTTTGCTCTACATAATATATACAAATGATCTAGTTCAGACTACCAATTATATAGACGCTTCCTCGCTTTTTATGTAGCTTTAATTGTAAATAGTTTTTGTAGATGCTCCTCGCTTTTTATAAAACTCATTTTTTAATTCTGTGACCTACCTGAACAGCTAGCACGAGTTTACTTTTTAGAATCTCTGCAACTTTTCCTATTAATTTTTATCTTTAAATAATGTTAGATCCACGTTATTTTGTCACCTTAAATTTATATATATATATATATATATATATATATATATATATATATATATATATATATATATATATATATATATATATTCTTTCGAAAAGAGAGGATTTACAAAATTTCGAATAATTGTATTTACAATAAATACTTATATATATAATTTTGGTGTGTGTCAGAAAAAGCACAAGTGTGAGCTCAGGAAAATGTAACAGGAGAACCATACTATCTTGTATATGATTCAAAAAACGAGTGAAAAAAACCTGAGGAAAAAACTTGTTTCCCTGTCGCTATTGCACTAGCAATAGCTTGTCTGTTTATGTTGTAATAGTGTCGTGTGTACAAAAAGAGTACCAAAGATTTTTCTGCTTAGCCGTTTCATCCTCTCTTGCATTCCATGTTTTCCAAACAAAGACAAAGGTGAAAGAAAGGGGGTTTGGGACAGGAATCTGTAACAATGGAAAAAGAAAACCAGCAGAAAAATATTTCAACAATCATACTTCTCATATGTCTAAACAAATCTGTGGGAAGATTTTACATAGCAATCAAGGTCATGAAAAGGACTAAGGAGAAAAAAAAAATACATAACCTGCGACATTTCCTCAAATTCCATCTTTGTTTGACCGAGAGGGCTCCAATGGCCAGGTTCAGTCTTCCAAGTGATGCCAATTATGATCTATAGATGTTTTAGAATCATTATGGACCGAATAATGTGGGTTGACATCGCCCATATATTATTTCTTCGTGGAACTTGCTTAATTTTAAGAAAAGTTTTAACAGTCGTTCGTGTAGATGGCTGTTACGTTAGAGCATAGAATATCTTAGCGATACATGTCTAATTTGTGAAATTCAGTCCTAGGTGAGGAGCCCTAGATAGACATTCCTAGGAGAAGAGTCCTAGACTGAAATTCGTAGGTGGAGTTTCCTAGGTAGAGATTCGTACGGGGAGCTCAACAGCTGAAATAGAGGTTTTACCCAGAGGCAGCAGTAAGACCAAGAACCACCAAGATAGATCTTATAGCCTGTATTAACATATAAAGAAGTATTTGTGACACTATGTATCATTATCATAATTTATGTAATTTATTAAATATCTGAGCAACTTTTTTGACTTTTCTTCCAAGATTTCAGTGACGAAAATTGAATGAGAGTCTCATCGATAATTTTTCTCTGAGCTTAACCAGAGTATTTAAGTTGAATTTTGTTACAAAACAAAAATGATTTTTTCCCTTCTTCAATAATCTTTTAATTAGCCAAAATATTCAAGATGGCTCGTTCGATATATAATATGATTTTTTGCAAAAAAGGTTCATCAAAATTACTATTCTCATATACTGCTGTAAAGAGCCTTCGAAGGTCTTTCGAGGTTTCGCTCGACCCTTTTGCCATATTCAGTTTCGAGGGGTTCAGCGGGGGGTTGCTCGTCAAAGTTTTTAATATATGTAAAAAGATGTCCCTAAACAAAATCATTCAATGTGTCTCGACAAATTTCCAATTGATATAAGAGAAGCTCAATTGAGAGATCGGAACTTTTTAAGTTAGTGTTAGTAAAGGGATGTCTGGTTTGATTCTGAGTAGGCTAAGCCGCTTGAGAACGAAGATCTTCAAGACAAATTTGGACCACCTTGATACCCATCACTGAATTGTTCGACCCAATAAATTCAATCTATTTGAATGAATTTACTTGCAATTTGAAATGATTGTAGGTAATGACACAATTTTTTGAGTTGTGATTTCAAACGGTCATAAAGCACAATTTGTTCATGGATATTACCTTTGGGAGATATCTTATCACCACACAAAAACTCTAGTTGAAAGGAGTTGTTAAAAACTATTAACAAAAAGATTTATCTAATTTCACTGAGCTATGTACTTCTGCCCTGCTTGATTAGCCAGGCAATTTGCTATGTCTCTTGAAATTAGTAGGTTGAATTTAGTGAGCTGATGTCTGAAAATAAGTGGCTGAAAGTTCTGTAACGCTTCATGTCAACAAAGAATGTGAATTCCTCATTATATCGAACATTCCGATGAAACCGAAGTTCTCGCAATAAAACTTGCAGGGGAATCTACACAGAAGGTATGTACATGTTGTATTAATTACAGAGAAAGCACGTAACGCGGAATTTGTGTGATAAATTATGAAGCATGTCAAGCACCATGCGGTTTCGGCTTAATCAAACCTTTGATTTTCTCACAAAGCTTACTAGAGAGCTTTTGTCTCCGAGTTCGAAAGTTATCTCTTTGCATCCTACTTTTGTCTCCCCCTTTTCCATTATGGAAGTGAGTTTATACACGCTGGGAATTGAAGTTAGAAAAACTGTCTCGACTTTTCTTTAAATTGTTCCTTTAGTATATATTCTGTTTCAAATTCGAATTGTGTCTAGACAGCCAGGAGGTTGGTTGTTAAAAATTCAAGTCTTTTTGATGGTATTGTTTTCAATTTCAGTTGATATGAACAGCGTATTTTGTTGTATTCTCTCATGAAATATTCTCAGGGGTAAGCTTGTTCACTTGGATTTTCTACATTCTACTACAGGAAACAGAAGGAAATAGGTCATGAAACAATAGAGCTTTGGAATCTTTTGTAATCAAATGAAACGTAGCGTATGCCTTAGAAGTTTCGACGCCATGACCTTATTATGAATAAAAATAGATTACATTTGAATTTATTATAAATACTTATTTCAACTATACGGCTGATTTTCAAACAGTTTGAGTGATAGCAAAACCACACTATCGTAAAAAATTATTGCGCCATTTGCATCTGGCCGAATTCTTCTCTTTTTCTTGAACACGGCATATTGAAGCGACGTGTTTGCTTTGTGACAAAATTAACTTTTACTCTGGTTGAGTCCAGAGAAAAATGAGCAATAAGACTCTAAAATTCAATATTCGTCACTGAAAAGTGAGAAGTCAAGACTGTTTTGCTTAGATATTCAATTACATAATTTATAATTATAATACCTAATGTCACAAATGCTTGTTCATTTCTTATATACAGTCAATAAGACTTATCTTGGTGAAATAGTTCCCAAACGTTCTCGTTCTTTCTGCTTCCTATGGGGAAAACTTCTATTTCAGCTTCGGATTTTGATTTCTGGACTCCAGATAGAAGTTATTAATAATAAAGATAGAAATTTTAAAAATTTGAGGAGAGTTGAAATAGTAACTGATGATAAATAAACATAAAGATAAAAGAATAAATATTTCAACTGAATATATAGCTATCGAGATAAAAATGACTAGTTAAAATATCACAAACAAGTAGCATTTGATTTTGATAATTTATCAATTTTTTCCAAGTTCAGAGACAAACATTGAATTGAAGGGTGCAGTTCGGCTTGACCTATGAAACAACTACTAAAATAAGGTGATTCGGGCCCCACGTTGGGCGCCAGTGTAACTTTTACTCTAGTTAAGCCCAGAGAAAAATGAACAATGAGACTCTAATTTAATATTCGTCACTGAAATTTTGAAAGAAAAGTCAAGAAAGTTTTGCACAGATATTTAATTATATAAATTTTGATTATGATACATGTCACAAATGCCTATTTATTTCTTATGTACAGTCAATAAGAATTATCATGGTGAAAAAGTTCCCAAACGTTCTTGTTCTTACTGCTTCCTATGGGGAAAACCTCTATTTCAGCTTCAGATTTTGACTTCTGGACTCCAGATATAAGTTACTACATCTCAACCTCTGAGCTCCACGTACGAGTCTCTATCTAGGAATCTCAAACTAGGAATTTCAGTCTAGGACTGTCCACCTAGGAATTTCTGTCTAGGGCTCCCCACCTAGGAATTTCTGTCTAGGGCTCCTCATCTAAGACCTATATTTTGATATAGGTCACTACACAGTATACAAGATAAAGATATAAATTTTAATATAATTTAATTATTTTAACTACAATTTAAAAAGATTCAACTTATAAGCTTGAGGGGCTGCAAAGAAAAGCGCGCAGAACAAAGAATTTCAAGAATAGTCGTAGCACATGCACATATCATCTGATATCCGGATTATGCGCATCAGACTGTTAACCAGTAGCGTGACACAGGTAGAGGGTTGACTGAAATCAGGTGTTTTAATTCAAATTGATGTGACATGATTTTAGCACGTTACGCCATTCCTTCCTCACGGGAAAAATTTTTTCTTCCTTCGAGCACCGTTCAATCAACCACAAAGAAGAACCTTGAAAATTCAAAGAGATAGAACAATGAGAAGTGAATATCAAACGACAAAAAGATTATGATAGATGAAGAAAGTGAAAATTTAGAAAAATGGAAGTGAAGATAAGTAAAAAGCATTCTCAATTTCAGAATGTCAAAAATAGGAAATGGTAGTTTTGTCTTGACCAGCTGAAATGCAGAACAATACATCGAAGATAGAATATGGGACTGTGTAGTGTTGACACAAGAACTCAACAAATTACATAGGAGGATGTCGAAATCGGTAAGAAAAGAACTTATGATACCAAGATAGGTCTTCTCTCAGGAACGATAAGATTATGAAGATAAACTGAAACAAGTATATCTTAGTGTGCTCAAGTAGAAATTTACAGTTAAGATCGGTAATAAGAGAGAATTTATATGAGATACCAAGATGAGTCTTATTTTCAGGAACGATAAGATAAGGAATGAAAACTCTTTCTTAGCATCCTCAAATAAAAATTTTTGTCGAAATCGGTAGAAATAGGCCAAAGGAAATCAAATTCAAGGGATGGAAACAACAAATTGCTGCCGAATTGAGATTCTTAGAAACGGAAGGTATAATGAAAAATTTCGAAGAACGCTCAATTCCCAACAACAGCCTGTATATTCCGAATAAAGTCAATCGAAGATAAGAGTGTATATGTCCATTAAGGTAGTAACAATCAATTTAAAGAAAATAAGGCATCAACAGAATTCAGAATGAATAAAGAATCAATCACAGGATCACTACCCTACCACAGTCAGTGTTACTGGCAGATACAAATGAGATCAATACTTTTGACCTACAAATCCCACAGGAATAAATTGAGGGGATTTAGGTCTGGGGACCATGCAGGTCAAAATTGAGGTCCACCCCGACCAATCCAACGATTTCCATACTCTTGAGTTAGGAAGTCACGAGCAAGCTGACATCGTTATTACCAAAGGTATATCCTCCAAATATTCTGGAAGCGTGTCTTCCAAAAAAAAGGTGTACACCTCGCCTGTAAGTCTCCCTAGTAGAAATACTGATCCAATTAGGCAGTCACCCAAAATGCCGATCCAAACGTTCAACAAGAACTGATATTGAAATCGATCTTCATATGTTTCATGTGGGAGTTCTACACATCAGATATGATTATTATGAAAATTCCCTAAGAAATTTCTTGGAAAACTTTCTTCATTAGTGAACAGAATCAGAATAAGAAATGAAGGAATTTGAATCAACCCACGCAAAAGCCATTGACAATACGCAATACGGACAGGAAAATCGGTAAGAAGAAGTGCTTGTACGCGTTGTATGTGAAATGGATAAAACAAATCTTCATGAAGAATTTGCTAAACCATTCACCGTTGATACCTGAAGCGAGGGGTACCAGGATCGTGTTGTTTTATTGCAAGACCTCATTTTCCAGCTCTACTGTTCTTATTTCCTTTGTTCTTCCTAATGTGCCTTTTTCATATAGGTGTCGATGAATGCTTTCAGCACTTTTTCTTTTGGAAGCGATACGGTTTGGAACTCTATCACTGTACCACCGCCGAGCTTCTTATGCATTTTCGTCAGCACGTCGATACATGAAGTGCATGTCGCTCATCTCAGCATCGTATAATGGTTCATGACAGCCGATTTGAAATTCAAATTCAATAGATTCAAAATTATTCAAAAACATTAACACTGAAATCAAACTGAAGTCAAAAAATTTTGAACACATCTATGACTGAGCATAGAAGAGGTATTATCAATGTAATCGCAAGGATTCCTAGATAACTTTTCGAAAATTTTTTCGTCAAAAACTGGGCGTCGTACAGAAAAATGTGAGGAGCGTTTTTTTCTTGAAATATAATTGGCGGAAATTGTTTGTTTTTCTTGAGAAAATCAGTAGCGTCCTAGCTGTTCCTTTGAGAAAAACCTCGTTGTGTGCCCATAAGCGAGCCACTGATGCGACCAAAATATCGTTTTTTGACACCCCTAGAATTCAACCCAAACATCTCAAGCGGTTTATGAAAAATTCTAATTTGACTGTATCTTTCTATTTGAATTCAACACCCTGCAAATCGGCAACGAAGGATTTGCGGATCTATTCTTTATAAGAACTTTTTTTCATGAAATGGCTTCAGCAATCACCTCCTCAAATATTGCCATGTCCCTTTCAAACACCCTGTATAGTATTGTCTTAATTGGTTATTTGAATTATTTTTGTAATTTATAGACTTCTAGGTGGTGTTCTTTATAGAGAAACGAGTGAGAACTTATTCAGTGTACTTATATGTATATTCAAAGATTTCCGTTATTGAGTTATTATTTTAAAATTTTTTGAAAATAGATTAAGTAGGAGTAGGAGGATATAATGCATCTAAGAAAGAATTTAATACAAAAAATAATAAAATGAATTCTAAAGAAGGATTTTCCGCCACGGGTACTTATAACCTCCACACAAATTCGAAATACCTGATCTTGTTAAGGCCTGATCTGCTGAAGTTCATCGAGATGACCTCTAAGCGTTGAAACATCTACTGCAGGTAGATTCATGGCTAGTTGTTCCCTTTTGATGGAACCCCACATATGTTCAATCTGGTTCAGATTAATAATTCCGCGGAAGTCACCTTATAACAAGGAAAACAAGAAAATTTTGACCGATGAAAGAGACAAACCCAGTACTCGTTCAAACACTACCGACTGAGACTGAGAGAGCTGTCATTGAACACATAAAGCTCAGTACAAGCACCAGCGAGAAGTGCGGTTTCTGCAATGCTACACAGGACAAATAAAGCCGAACCTGATATCGCCGACTTATAAAACGCATTTCCCATGTTATCTAATGTGATTTACTGTATTTTCTTCATTAAAGCTAACATGGTAGTCAAAATAATATATTTAAAACCATACTGAAATTAATATGATGAGCTACACGATATAATCACAGTAATAGTTTACTGGAAAAACATATGAAACACATAAACAACAGCTCGACATTGAGATCAATCCGAGTACTCACACAGAAGGAAACGGGACTGATCACAGAATAAAATACTCAGTGGTTACTAATTTTAGTTGTGGAGGAAACTTTTTGTAGGTTTAGTTGATAGGTACCTTGAAAAATCTTTCCAATAGTTTCTTAGGAAATATGAAGTTATTTCGAGTTGGAGTGCAATGGTCGTGATGAGTGCAATGCTGAATTAATTTTGGGTTATGTTGGTGGAATGGTTGATATCCGCAAGTTTTTGAATAGTTCTCTATAACTTGTCGTTTGAGAGACTCCCGATAGAACTCTTGATGCCATTTTCTGTTTCAGAGATAACCGATTGATTTCCGTTATACATTCCCAAAGAACAATGCCATTTATAGTAACTCAGTTGAAATGTGCATTATGCTTTGCATAAGCCCATAAGTGATTTTATTCTCCTGACTGTGGAGATTGCTGTTTCCAGATTTCTGCACGTAATATCGACATTATCTTTCCAGAACAACGTAGTGACTAAAGTTAAAAAGTGTCAGATGCTCACCAACACTGCCCGCGTTCTTGGTTGAGAAAATGGCTTCTTGTGTTTGATGCACAATTTTAGAACAGATCATACACATTAAACCACATTTTTGCATCTATCCTAGTTACAGCCGACTTTTCCTGTAGATCTTGAATATTTCCCACCCTGTTGATAAGGGATGTGTCATCGGCAAACATCTTTACGCCGTCAGATTAAATATCAAAGAAAATATCGTCTTTGTATACGACGAATAAAGTTACGGACCCTTGAGGAGCCCCGCACTGGCTATTTTCCTATCTGATCTCGTTCCCATTCAACAATCTGATTTCTATTCTGAAGGTTAGACGTTAGCATTTTGAGTGCCGATTAAGAAACTCCGAAATTTTCAAATTTGGGAATTGATTCTTTGTGTTTCACACAGTCGATCGCCTTGCTTAGGTCACTATAGTCTTTTAGCCGTTTCTATTTGGTAGTAAGGCATGATTAAAACGCACATGAAATTTATGTTTTTACTACCAACTAGTTGAGTTGTTGGTAGTAAAAGCACACAGTAAAAAACTGTACTTTTACAGTGATCCTAAAATTTCCTCTGATTCTAGGTAATTCAGTTTTCAACCCTTTAGGGCAATGTGTACAACTCTTAATTTATCAACACTAATAAAAGAGTGACCATCTTGAAAGCATTGGTTAGCTAATGTATCTTGTTTATTTTAAGGAAAGAAATTTGATGTTTTTCAAATCGAATTTTAAAGGAATAGCCAATCGAATCTATGCAAAAATTTTGCAGTCTGGATAGGATAACTTATAAACTCCTGATTTATTCAAATTCTCGATATGATTTCTTGCATTAAATAAGAGTGATGACAATTTATTTGGGAAGAATTTCTCATCTTTCTTGGTACTCATAATTTGATATATTTGGCTAATAGATATATGAAATTCTTTTCCATTCTTTTAAAGTTATGAATTCATCTCAATTATCTTCAATTTAATGAAGAGATATATAAACAACCAAGTGGTCTTGCGATGGGATCATCACCGAGCCCCTTTCTAGCAGATATATCTTTATGTCTAGCACAAAAAACAAAGTACTAAATTGTAAGTTGCCTGTTAAACTCGATTGGTTCTGGTTTAGATACGTCGATGAAATACTTATTTGCCTAAACAATACGCCTTGACACCTAGACAATCTGATCATTTTCTCAAATTCATGAACACTAGGCATCCAAAGATAAAATTTAAATTTGAAGAAAAGGAAAACCAGCAAATATCTGTGATCGGAAATATGTAGGTTATTAATTGTTTTGTTGCCAGTATCAGTTTGAAGATTGATCATTTGGATGGTCCTCATACCAATATTCTATAATTTCAGTTTTGAAATATCGTCCAATTTTCAAACTGAAATCGAAACTTTCTTGTAAAATAAACATGCCCTTTTTTTCGTTCATGATATACTCATCATTCGTTTCAACTTTCGACCGCCTCAGGAAAAAACGAAACCCCAATTTCGGACAGCTTTGAACCCTATTTATTCAGGGATAAAACAGAGCGAATATTTCCGTTGGCGTGTTCAGCTGGGGTCAATATGGGAAATCCGCTCGGCTTTTGTTGCGGCAACTCTTGTCAAACTCGTGTTCAGTTCAAGGAACGGGTCCAACAATCTCGCACAGGTTTGTTATAAACATGCACATTGATTAACTGTGTTAAGTTGGTGGTAAAATAAGAAAATGATATAGCGAAAAAGCAAATCACATAACTGGTAATTGAAAAAAAATTCAATTGCTAAACGCAATTTACTGTTATATTTTATATATATAATTATATATATGATGATGATTTTCTTGTATATTCAATATTGTTTGGATAAATGAATAAAATTTTTCATTTAATTCAGACCTTGTTTGCTTTTTCAGTTCTTAAGTTTCAGGCTTTTCCTGAAACAAAGCAATTTCATAAAAATACTCACAACCTTCTGACCGTACACTCTGCGCATGCAGAAAATTGCATATGCCCCTAATCTTATGATATATAAATTGTGGACAATTTATCCTTTCGACAATATAAATCCTTCAAGAAAATTTAAATAATAATAAATTAGGGTTATGCAGCAGTCTACCAAATGTTTGAAGTTAGGTTCTTTATCAACGTGGTAGTTTCTGTTAGCTCTCGAGGTTGAGGCTCCTCTAATGACATAAGCTGTATATCAGTGAGACAACTTGTTGTTGTTTGTCGGTTATTCCTTTAACGTGCTCTATTTCTGCCTTTCGGCATATCACACGCCGGGTAATTCTGTTACCTCACTAACCCGGGAATTTTGCCGAACCCCTCTCGTGTCGAGGGAAGGGATCTTTAATGTCCAACACATCTCTGTTAGACAGGACCGACGGCTTAACATCTCCCCTGAAAGATGAATACTCAAGCGATTCCCAGAATCCAGACACAGAGTTACTACCATTCAATTTTATTTTCATGCTCATCAAAAATAGAGATAGGAGAGAAAAATTTAATGGATAGCCAAATTAATGAAAATCTTTGTATTTGTATTTTTTATTTCATTTTTTTTTATTGATCTATAATGCAAATCAAGTGAAATGCCTAACTCATATTTAGGAATGAAACCTATAAAGTTTTTAGTTTTTTCAATTCCCTATTCATTACTTTTCTTCGGTAGGTATTGATCTTCTAGAATTACTGCGATTTCCAGTTGGGGAATGATCTTGCCGCAAGACGCGTTCTAGAATCACAAATGAATTTTCAGGTAGCCTTGGACAGTCGAGAAAACAAATATGATATAATCTGTTATTTTTTCTTGTATATTTTCAAGCATTCGCCTTGAATCTTTGTCAATACATTCTTCTGCCGTGAAAAAACCTGGCATTTTAACAAAATTATTGAATATGATAAAAACGTGGCGCGTACAGTTTGATTTGTATTATTATATTATTTATTTACATATTTTCAATCGAAGAAATAATGACAAAGGATTGAGAATTCTAAAAAAGAATCACAGAAAAGGGATATAGGGCATGCCTCGGCATACAGCCCTGCCTCTGGGTCTGCTGCTCTAACCTCTCACACCGACAATATGCAGATCTTTGGTAACGCAGTCAAGCCATCGCAATCGTTGTCTTCCTTTCCTTCTTGTAGGGTAGATTGTGCCGTTGAGAACTTTTTTGGGTATCTGTGTGTTTCGTTCATTGGTAGAGCATGTCCCAATCAATAAATTCGTTGAGCCTTGATGAAACGATGTCTTCTTGATTGAGGATGTGTCAATCTCTAAATTAATTTTAATAATTAACCGGTCTTCTTCTTCAATTCGTTTATATATAAGCCTGATGACATTGCGCTGAAATTTTCGGAAGATATCTTGTTCGTAACATGATACGTGCATGATGGTAACATCCTCGAAAGACAAAATGGAGAGCCAATATTAACAGAGTCGTTGAATCCGAGAGACCTACTTGTGCTGTTACCTATCTTTATGTGCGTGCTTCAGATTCGCTCTGTTTAACCTATCGAACGCTTGCTCAAGGTCCATGAAGAGTAGGTGTAAGTCTAGTCCATATTCGGAACATTTTCAATGTATCGAAGTACAAAGAGTTGGTCGCTTACTCCCCATGATGGTAGGAATCCAAATTGGTATTCTCCCAAGATTTTCTGGGCTGCAAATCGGAGGCACATATTAACTACAGATATTGAAATTTTGTATGCAACATTGGGTAGTGTGATGCGAATTCGACGAATGATACATCTAGTCCTGCCCTCTGGCATTTTCTCTTCCTGCTATATTTATTCTAGAAATTTAAGGTTTGTGGTGCTATTCCACCGAGTTTCGAAAGTTCCACTGTTATGCTATCCTCTCCTAGAGCCTGCCATTCCTAAGTCCCTGTATAGCAAGTTGTACTACAGCTAGGGAAGGTGGAGCCTCGAGGATTATTCTCTCTTATATTAGTCAGGTATATTTGAGTGGAGAGAGGTTATACTGGGTCATTCATCTAAAAGCTCTTCAAAGTGTTCGATCCAGCTTTCATGAATTCTTGATTTTCCTCCTAGAAGTTCTCTTTCGCTAACAACTTTCTCCGATAAGTTTAGCTGCGGCGTGAAATTTGCAGGACTTCATGAATCCTACTCCAAGCTGTCCCATTCGTTGAATAGGTGTACTCCTAATCTATCTTACCTTGTCCCTGCCAACGAATTCCTTGAAGAAAAGCAATTTCAACTACAAAATTTTTCATTTCACATGCGACCTCATTCATTTTGCCTAGTTGCAACATGTTCCTTACGTTCTATGTTGCAACATTTATATTGTATTTATTGTTCCGTGTTCTAGTAATCGTAACCAAATTTCGTTCCGATATCAGATCTGTTGACAGTCGGAAGTTACGAGGCAGCGTAGTTGGCTTTATGGTGCGCAGTTGTTTATGATCTGAGGTTATTGGCCCCACAAGCAACCTCAATCTTTTATCTGAGGTTGGGACCACTTAGGAACAGTTTGGAAACTGTAAAATTTCAATTACATGACGGAAACTTTGTTTTATTTTGCTATAATGAACCTATTCCCTTTTTCTAATGAACACGTTAGATTGTTATCAGATATATAGGTCTTTAATTCTTTTGATCCACGAAAAAAAATTAAACTTTTAAATCAACGCTATCGGAAAATACGGTGGCGTTGAGGCTGCATCCTGAAAACCTATAGGATACTTTGCGTTGACCTAGAAACATGAAATTAAGTGAGGAGTAATACATTTCAGCACGGATACTGGGAAAAGTACGAAAACTATAAATTTATAAATATAAAGTGAACCAAAACCTTTATTTTCAAAATGAACCAATTCACCTTTTTAAAAAATAGAGTAATGTGAAATTGGAACCAGATATTTAGATCTACAATCCATTCGATCTATGAGTCAACAAAGTCAGAAAAAACGGGTTTTTATGTCGCATTATGCTGCATATTTTGATTCTCGCAAAAAAATTAGCAATTGAAGGATATTTCCTGTTCAACTAGAACCATAAAATTTTGCAAGAAGAACATCGTTCATCCAAAGTGAAAGGAAACAAATGAAAATTGTAGATTTGTAGTTGTGCCAAAAATGAATGCGATAATGAACTTAATCGCATTCTCTCAGAGTTAGTTAATTGATTAGTCCTGTTATCTTAAAATCATGAAGTTCTGTGAAAAAATTGTTTCAAGGTATACCACAGTAAGAAATTTCAAGTATAACTGTCGAAAGCTATGTGATAAATTATGAAACAATTGATCAAATATGATTTCTACAAATGTGAGTAGATATTTGAAGATAAATGTACGGTGCTTATCATTATCAGTATATCAGAAATCATTGAGTTACTGAATTTTATCAGAGAATTTCAGGTTGACTCCGAAAATATTCATTACTTTCTATCGTTTTGTTTGTGACAATTGATAATCCGTCAAGCTTACGGAACCCTCGGTGCTGTAGGTCCACTTGTACTTACGATTTCTTTCCTTTGGTGCCCATCTTCTATATTTTCAAATAACGACGTTATCAGTTGTCTCATAAAAATAATGTTGCAGTACTAAAACATCAATATCTGAACAATTTGTACAGGGTGTAGACATTTCGACGTTTTAGTACTTCATCTATCAGAAATTTTGTTAATACGGGCAAATGACCCCTCCTTCTCTTTTTCTTTTTGCTTGAGGAATTCATTGTCGTAAACAGATTCAAACTAGCTATTTTTGTTTTCGAGTTATTTGAAAATCTTGGAAATCCAATCAAGTGCTAATATCTCGGCTAGCATAATAATAATAATCTTCATTTGTATGTTGGCCACAGTAGGATATACTCGTCCAATGAGAATCTTAAAATTAAAACTTAACTTAATACCTAATCACTAACTAACTAACAAACACAATGTATAAAATGTAATTATAGGAACAGTTTGGTTCATACTTCTCCTAAGTGTGACGGTCGCCCAGAAACTCGTCCACAGAATAGTAGCCTTTACTAATCAGCAATGTCCTCACCGCAGACTTGAATTGTTCAGGTTTTAGGTCCTTATTCGCGAGGAAAGCTCATTAAAGAGTTTCTTTCCGATATAGCTTGGAGCTAACAAACAAATCTGCAGTTCTTGTTTCATACTGATGATAGTGAGAGTTTCTGAGGAAGCCGTCTGAGTGCATCCTGATATATATGAGCATTCGATATATATATATATATATATATATATATATATATATATATATATATATATATATATATATATATATATATATATATATACCGGTGTAACTGGAAAGAGGCTCGCCCTAAAACTTTTTCCTATCCAATATTTTTCAATGAAATTTTTGAAATTGATTAAAAATTTACTTCAAGTTGAATGGCACTGACAGTTTATCTGAAACGCTTCCAGTTTCACCGGAAATGAGCCAAAGATTCAATTTTTAAATGGCTTACCTTGTATATTTTTTGGGAAATCGATTGAAACTCTCTTTGTCTATAATTCAGTATATTTAAAGATGTATTTGCCGAATTTTTAAATTATTCTTGATAAATTTGTTCTCAAGTCTAGGTGGCTATGACGACTCAGCTGGTTCTAAAATTGTTATGCGCACAAAGCATAAACGCAAAACCTTAGCTTTATTTTGGCATGGCGCACATACTCATCATCGTACTTACCAGATGAATGAAAATTTTATAAGGATACCTTGAATCCATTTCCATCTTTTGAAGAAACTGGTTGCAATATTCTAATCTTCGGCCATTATCATTTTCATAAAGGTGTTGATGAAGATTGTATTTGAACGAGCGAAATTTATGCTTCTTAAGAATTCTCCAAACACTCTGATGACTTATCCCTATTTCTTGTGCGATTTCTCTGGTAGATGCCGTACAATTCAAATTAATGTACGCTAATACATCAATTTCAGAATTTTAGCTTACTATAAAATTTTGATTATCTGCAACAACCTGTTGCTTCACTTCCAGTTTTGCAAAATAGTGCCTTGAAGGATGTTGCCGTTCTGGATAGCGTTCAGCGTATAAAATTGCTGATGCTGTAGAGTTTTTTCGGCATTCGCCATAAATGAGTAGCATATCTACTTTTTCATTCTGTGTGTACAGCATTTCGTCTGTTTTTCTGCCGTGAAAATTCAAAAACTCTGAACAATTTATACCAACTCTCCGATTCAGATGCAACACAATCTTATGACATTTAGAATTGAATACAAAAAATTCTAAGACCTGTGATCTATCTGTGGTAGGATTTCAATGCATTTCCAAAGCACTTCAGATAACGAGTATTATACTATGTCCAGGCTTACGAATGGAAATTTTGAACGAAAAATTATCAATTTGGTATCAAAATATTCTGCGTATTATAGTGCTAATGAGCCTCTATTATACCTTGCGGAAATAATTTTTTTAAAGAAACAATGTTTGGAGTGTTACGAAGCCAATAACAGAAGGAATTCTACAGTTTCAGTGATGAATCCATATGTACTCGATTTCGGTCGATAAATCACGCAGTTCTTTGTCGTCATAGCCACCTTGACTTGAAAACAAATTTATTAAAAATAATCAAAATTCGGCGAATTTGTCTTATAATATGCTGAATGTATAGACAAAGAGAGTTTGATTCGATTTCTCACAGGGTGAGCCATTTGAAAATCGAAACTTTGGCCAATTTTCTTTGAAACTGGAAACGTTTCAGATAAACTGTCAATGCTATTCAAGTTAAAATAAATTTTAATTAAGTTCAGAAAACTTCATTGAAAAATATTGGACAGGAAAAAGTTATAGGGCGAGCCTGTTTCCAGTTACACCCGATATATATATATATATATATATATATATATATATATATATATATATATATATATATATATATATATATATATATATATATATATATAAATACAAGGAAGGTTAGCAGTCGATGTTTTATAAAAGAGGATTTGCAACTTTCCTGCTATACAGTTTAAATATCAATCTTATGGCCCTTTTTGTAGGATGAAAATTCTTTTGCTCTGTGAGCTGTCACCCCAGAGAAGAACGTTATAGTTAAGGTGACTGTATATAAGAGCGAAGTATGCGTCTATGAGTCCTCGTTAATCCACTGTATGTTTCAGTTAGGTTAACGCATAATAACGAGAGTTTATTTATTTGCTGATATACTAAATATGATTATTCCAATTTAGGAATTCATCAACTTCTAAACCTGAGAATCTGCCGCCATCCATTAAATTCAACGGGTCTAAGTCCACTTTTTAACATTCAATTTCTACATGATTTTGTAGGAACGTCAGATTTCACGTTCGAACCGAACAGACGCCATCATTGTTACATGTTTGTTGGTTGTCTTGAAAGTTATGTACAAATGGTTTCGAGATTTTACAGGGATTTTTTTCACGTAGAATCGAACTGCTTGAGGATAGTTTTTTGTCCAACGGTTTTTGAGTTGAAATGCAAACTTTCGTCACTTTTAAATATAAACCATAGGTTACTTTGATTTCGTTGAATTGAGATTCCTTTCCTTTTCCAAAATATATAAATATATCACATGTGCACTAAATTTTTCATAAAAATTGTATAATTTTATCTAGTAACTCTATGCTCGTTCACAGAATTTAAACTGAATTATTGAAATAGCTCAAGTATGTTCTGTGATCTCTTTATGACGATTGTAAAATCAATTCTTGCAAAGGCAATAAATGGAATCGCATAAAGCATTAAATGTTGTTTCATCAAGTTATAATTATTGTGTGAATATAAAATCGTTTATAATAACAAAGCAACCATGTCTTATAAAATTTTGAAAAATTCAATATGATTGAATGTTATATTCAAAATGATTATGATACGGTTGCTGCAGAAGCTGCTCATTTGGACTGTTTTTCTGAGAGGCCACAACCTTTTTTAAGTTTATTTGATAAATTGAGGGAAAACTTAATGACCATGATTCATGAGATTTTCCGTCAATTTACCTGAATATAAAGTTTTTTGGTGTAACGTTGAATGTAAATTGCTGATGGAAATGCAACAATTGATGAGATACGTAGTGTAACTGCCAAACCATCGATTTCGAACAGGCAAATTGAAATGGAAATAGGGGAATCTAAGAGTCGACCGTTCAGAAAAAAAAGATATGAACCTAATGAAATTAAAATTTTCCAGTTTTTCCAGCAAGGAGATTTCCTAGTAATTCCAGTAATGGAATATTTAATTCTCAAAATAACCTTTGGTGGTCGAATATAGTCCCTTATCGCTATATCTATATTCAACATCAAAGCCATATAGGTTCAATGTATTGAAAGCATTGAAAGGTAATCGAGTAGAAGCGTATATGATATTTGATAAAATCATTCGTGGTTTCATGGTGAATTATATTCATCATGATGGAGTTCCTTATTATCAAACTATAGCCGTTGCTGATTAACGTGACATAAATTTTGGCAATAATAGGATTGGAATTAGAGGGCCAGTCAGGTGGCCAGCCCGATCCTTGGATTTGTCGACGCTGGACTCTTTCCTTCTGAATATATCGAAGATCTGTACCATAGAAGAGCTAGTCGAAATATTGAAGAGTTGGAGCAAGATTTCAGACATTGTTTTGCCTCGGTTGCCAATATTCTAATTTCTAATGCGTGTCGGAGTGTTCTCCGGCTTTTTGAATCATGCATACAGAAAAATGGTAGCACACTTGAATATTTACATTGATTTTTTTCATTAAGTTTTATTTCATATAATAGAATATCTTGTTAGTAATTGTTTCGAGATAACGATTGCATGTTACTGAGTTGATGGAAAAACATTTCCGTTTTTCATGAAAATACATACGTCGTTAATGAAAAAATTGAGTAAAGATGCGATATATTCTTGAAGAGGATGAGAAAACTCTATTCAACGAAAGTCAAGTTATCTATGATGCATATCAAAAAACAACGAAAGTTTTCATTATAACTCAAGTACCGGACAATAAAAAAATTTCGCACGTTGTTGGACTTTACGTAAAAAAGTGCACGTGAAAGTAAAACCATTTTCATATCAATTCAAACACAACCGAGATATTGGCACTTGATTGATTCCGAAAATTGTCAAAATTTCCGAATAGCTTCAAAAGGAAAAAAACTAGCTTGAATCTGTTTGCGGCAATTTATTGCTCACTCAAAAAGAACACGGGTAATAAAATAGATTTATTGCGTGCTTTCACTGGTTTCACAAAGTAGTTTGCCCATGTCATAAGCTACAAATAAGTAGTTTAAAAATAGAAAAAGTATAGACAACACAAATACGATTAAAAATTACAACTCAAAAGAGTTTACTGTAAGCGGACAATTTAAAAATTCAACAGTGGAGTAAAAGGGGTTCACAAGCAAACATTTTTTTAAGATTTTCTTGAAATTATCGAATCTTATAGTCATTATATTACACTATTATAATAGTTTCTACTAAACCTACTCGATTCCAGGCGTAGAAAGTCTCCACATATGTCATAGCCTCTCGTGGTAGGATAATTATGAAAATCTCTATTTAATGAATGACTATTATCTCGTTTTTCCTCCAATAAACATTGTACTATATACAATGAAGGAAATGTCATGATTTTGAGAAAGACAAAAGTCTCTTACATCCTCTCGGTGTTGTGTATTTGAAATAATTCGTATGACTTTGCGTTGTAACAAAACATTCTACTAGCATGTGTTGAATGACCCCAGCTTGTCATAGCATAACATATGTGGGATTGAATAATTGAAAAATAGGCAGAACGAATCCCATTTCCCGGTAGCATCTTAATCAGGTTTCGAAGAAGAAAAAGAAATCCGAGCCGCTACGCAATCGACATGCTCCTCCCAGCTCAATTTAGAACCGAGTCTTACCCCAAGGAATTAACGCTTGGTGGACTAACAAAATAGATTTTCCTGTGGGTGAAAATAATCTTAGAGATCTTATCAATGTTGACACTTAGCTCGTTAGCACAAAACCAATCAAAGAGAGCGGCTTGAGTGGCATTCATTTTAGATAAAAGTTCTATCTCACTAGCGTCCTACTGGATCACGGTAGTCATCCGCGAACAACAGAAATCTGCAGCGCGCACAGATTCTACAAAGTCATTAGTAAAAATAATGAATGAAGAGTGACCCAATACAGATCCCTGTGGGACACCGCTGACGACCTCACTGAGCTCGGATGCGACCCTATTAACCAACGTGTACTGTACTCTGTTAGTGGAAAGAGAATAAATTAGATCGGAACTGGATGTACTAAAATTGTAGTGACCCAGTTTTTTGGTAAGAATGGGCTCATTAGTTCAAAGGCCTTTCTCAAGTCATAGAAGTAACTACCCACAACGAACCCCTTCTCTTTGCCGCGTACTATATACTCAAGTAGCCTGTTTATTGCATCACATGTAGATTTAGACTTCCGAAAACCAAACTGATTCACAAAAAAGAGCCCAGATGATTCGAAATATTCAGTTATTTGAATCTTGAGACATGTTTCAAATATTTTGGAAAATACAGGAACCAACGCAATTGGTCTGAAGTTATTCATATCGGTTGTTGGGCCCCTTTTGTGAATCGGAATGATCCTCGAAATCTTTGAGGAATCAGGAAACACTCATTCGTCAATAAAATAATTAATCAACTTTGAAAGCGGATATATGATGATTTTCAGAACAAGTTTGATCAAACCTATATTCAAGTTGTAATGATCTGTGCTAATCTTATTTTTCATTTGATTAATAATATCTCTAACCTGAATATACGAAACGTGATTGAGTGAGAATTGAAGTCCATCGGGAATGTGGAAGTCACCCAAACAATCTGAGAAGTCCTTACCACAAGTTTGAATTCCTTTCCTAATTTTTGTGAATATTTCAAGAAAGAAAGAATTGATCGAATTAGGGTCAAGTTCGGATTTAAATGACTTTTTATTTTTTCTATTAGCGTCGAATATGTCCCAACAAACCTTATTTTGTTACCACTGGTTACAATGTGTCGTTCGAAGGCCAAAGACTTTGCCTTGTGCAGATCATTCTTATATGAAACTTTATGATGGGCTAGTACCATCTTAATATTGTTATCGTTAGGATAATTCCTCTTCATTTCACTAAGACGATGAAAACTCTCCCTTTTTTTTCTAAGTTTATCATCAAACCAGCCAATGCGCAAGTTGGAGTTCAAGTTTTTTTATTTTTTCCGGAAAAGACACATCAACAGCCCTGGCAAAGACGTCTAGAAACACGCGGAACTTTATACTGAAATATTTGGTTTGGATCAACCACGATGTCCACTGCCTCATGATCCGACAAGCCGGAGTCAACGACATAGCTATTATAACCTCGAAAATTCTTAAAATGGATCAAAATACGCCCAAGCAATTGGTACCACGAGTAGGCTGAAGAATAGTAGGTTCGAATCCAAAAGACATAATAAGTTCCTTGAACTCTACATATAAATTGTTGTTTGAATGAAACAATAAATTGAAATCACCATTGAACAACATCTTTTTTTGTAAGGTGGAGTCCTCTTTCTCTATTCATAATATTCCACATAGATGCAGTTCTGAAACGTCGACATCTGTCAACCCTGTACATTCAACTACATTCATATTATATCATCTGAATTAATTAATCAACAAAGCTGTGGACAATAACTGACATATTCATGGGAATTCATAATGTTTCCCCGCATATCCAATTTTATATCACAAAACGAATATTAAGTATGTGGCAATAAACTGAATTTATGGAACTATGCCAAGAAGAGACTACTTCCTCCAAATTTATATGCAAACTCTAGTCTCGTAAATATCCCGAAGGAATTAATTCCTCATGTCAGGACGGAGCCAAGACCGTTTAGCGTCCATAAAAAGTCGATGTGATCCGTATCGTTAAGCGCTAAAATCGGCTGTTCATTTACTGCCTGCTAATGGTTATAACAAAATACTTAAATTGAGAAATTACTACTCTGTCCCCTAAATGTGGCTTTTATGCAGTTTTGCATTCACTAAAGTTGCATGATATGATGGGGTAGAGATTAATCGTAAAATTTGTTCGACACTATCGCGATAAAATACTGAATTTCATTTTGACGAGGAAACAGATCAAATGAAGAAATAAAACAACATTTACGGTTATGGCTCGTTCGCCTACTGGCGAATTCCAAATTGAAATTTATAGTTGATTATGTTGAACTTTTTTAGAGATATATAAGATTTTATTAATAATTTCATTGAGTAGGTCGTTGCTAGTTGATATACATTTTCCTATTCATAAACATGTAATATAACAATACTGTTGAATTTTATGCACAATTAATTGACCATCGTTTCTCAATCATTTTTATGTCGCGAGTCACGAAGAGCCAAAAAGTTGAGTAAAAAGTATTGGTACCCCGTCACTATAAACTTATAATAATAGTAATAACTCATTAACGGAAGCCTCTGAATATACATATAGGTACAGTGGATAAATAATGTATAATTTGAAAGTATATGAATCACAAAAATGATATATTGTAATGATCAATTTATATCGTATACATTTAGACAAATTTTTTTGTGTCGTAGACCCCTTGCCATGTTTTTCGGGTTTGGGTAGCCCCTCTTCTTAACTGATATGGATTTTTTGTAAAGTTCTAACTGTAGTGAAGTTTAGGGTCAAAAACTTAAAGTCGAAACACATGTTAATTTATACATTCATTTATTGAATTTAAATCAAAACTAGTCAAAATCAAATTTTGTATCTGTTATATAAAATATATGGATCATAAAATAAACTAAGCAATAAGTAAATATTTTTAGTGAGAACGATGAACACGATGCATTAATTATAAATTATCAACATTTGGCGTCAATTTTGTGGGGGTTAATATTAAATCTCCTCGGCTAATGATGTCCAGTCTGTTTTTTTTTTCGTTAGGCGATTGGTAACAGCGTTGAACCCCCTTTCCACTAGGTATGACGATGGAAAGGAAATTAAAAATTTCCTCGCTTTATTCCAAAACACGGGATAAGTAACGTGGATCAATTATCCACGGTGGTATTACCATCGTCAAAACATCCTCAAACCTAGTTCCAAAATCTGAATAGGGGGCATTTAAATGTTGAACGTAGGTTGAAACGTCGTCTTCGTCTGTGACAAACTGGGGCATTGAGAAAATTCGCCCCGTCCAATATTTTGCTTCATTAGTTTAACTCTGGAAAGAAACGCTCATAAGATGGACTTTGTTTTAATCAAATTTAAACTGTCGCCTCGTAACTGCCGATTAACCATATTAAATTTTGCAAACAATAATATCCTGAAAATGCATTTTACTTAGTTGTTCTAGGAAACAAAATATTTCAGTACGTACTGAATAAGTAAAGCCTTCTTGTGCTTCTGAATGGAGCAGAATTGTTATACGAAACTGGCTCTTTCATTTATCAAATATTTGCCATATATAACCAACAAGTACTTTTCATATTTTTACTATATACACAAACTTTCGACGCCTTTTCCAATCCATGGCTTCTCCAGACTAGTATTACATTTTTAAGGAAAATGTGCCTCACACAAAGTTTTTTACAACTTTCATTGACATCTGTGAATGAAGTTGAATGTGATAATGCTTGTCCTTAATTTTCCATGTTCTGTTAAGTATTAGCTGATTAATCATGGGAGATTGCGATTTTTGGGTTCCATAAAGTTTTTGCTTCTGCAGACAAAAATAATAACTATTACTTGGAAGACCGAACTTGGACTTCAAGATCCTAATGGTTGAAGAGAAAGGAATTTGTGTTGTTCGGTTTGATAACTGAAGGTATTTTGAAGGAAACAAGAGATTATATTTCAAAATTAGCAAGATTCCATGGGCGGAAGAAATGAATTCACAAGAAACACGGGAATTATCGCAGTTCATATATAATTTGATGATCTTGTTAGTCCTGTTTAGTTTTTGCGTGAAATGTTAAGAATTCTTCTTCTAAGCATATTCGGTTGGTACTAAAGGATAATCTAAACGGTTTTTATAGCTTTCCAAATGTTTGATATTTCTATCGTCAACATTTATTTGAATAACCTGGATTAATCTGGTCAATTGGTTCTGGTGTAATTGATGATTTATGTATTTTATGGAAATTCATTCTTAAAATAAAACGAAATGATACACTTTTGTCAGTTTTCCACAATTTATTCAATACTGAATAAATTCTGGAAAAGTGACAAAAATATCTCATTTCGTTTTATTTTGATTCTGGTGTCATTTTTCTTCGTCCAGCACTTTATTCTGGCGATTTCAATTGTCACCACCACTTATGAGGATGTACTGAAAATGACAGAAGCAGCAGTTCGCTTGTCAGGTGGATAGAATTATATAATTTTAAACTCTGAGGTGGGTCAAAGGGTCATTCTGTCAGATCGAATCATGATTATTATGGACCGGATTATATTGCATATTATCGGACATTTACAATATTTTCCGAGTGTAGTGCACTCACTCTGTGTTCTAAAATGCGATAAAATGATAATACCACGACTTCGATTAAATTTAATAGTCCCAAAATATAAGGGTTATTTGTTAATAATTGCGACTTTAGTCAGATGATAATTTTTACTGCATTTATGATCACAGGGTCAGTAGCCGCGCGCGTCTATTGCCTTGACAGTTACGATAATAATATGAAAGAGACAGAAGAACGTCCCGCTCGCTTACTGCAAAGTGGAACTATTACGCATTTGAATTGTTACTTGTTCATACTCGGCGTGTGTGTACATTTATCTGCAAATTAGTGTTTTTATTTATTTATGTGAAATTTGGTGCATACTATGTCTACGAAAAAAAATATGTCTTCGTGAATAACTGTTTCTCCTGGAACATTTACATAAGACGGAAATGTTTTATACTGTCGAGTTCGCGAGAAAACTATTACGTGCTCAATAGACCAACCTATCAAACAAGTCTTTACATAGTATGATCGCAAAAGAAAGATCGACGACAACAACTTATAACCGCGTCTACATCGAGCTCTAAACAAAACAACCAATTTAGTTTGGATTTATGTGAAGAATTAGTTGCAAGTAATATTCATCTGCATGAAATGAATAATCGCACCCTAAAACGATTTCTTCGAAAAAATTGTTTAAATAAAAATGTACGAATCACGATTGTGTGAAAATTATATACCAACAGTTTATCAACATGTTATAGAAGAAATACGAAATGAACTCAAAGACAACTTCATTAGGACTTCGCCTGACGAAAATACCGACAGTTATGGACGTTATATAGCGAATTTAATTGTCGGTACATTAAAACTATAGCCTTCTTGCTCTTATTCGGTAGTCTACAAAGAATTGGAAAACACACACCCTATTTCCTGAATCAGCTACATAGGAAAGAGTATTTATATTTCTATCAGAGGTTGCTCCTTTTATGATCAAGGCAGCCAAAGCCCTTCCAATATTTATTCTAATTTCATTCATGATTTGCTCACGGAGTAGATCGACTTGCCGAAACCGTACGGTCCATGTTTGAGGCTGTAAATAAACTGATATCATCAACATAAAAAGTTTTTTTCAAGGTACCTGCTCGAAATAAAGCCTAAAAGGAAATATCACCAAATTTGCTGCTCTCTCCCCAATAATAACACAGATTTTGAAAGTTTGTGTCGAATTGAAGTGCTAACATAGCTCCCAGGTTGAAATTCTGCCGTTAGCACAGTGGTTATGGAGCGAACCTTTTTCACTCACAAAAATATTGTAAATGATCAAAGAAACAAACTTAGCACTAAACATTTAGAACAATACTTCATTGTTTACTTTCACGAAAATATTTAATAGTTTTAATGTCATGCATGTGATGTTACTGTATCTTTTATGGCGTATTGAATAATAATTTACCGATTGTGTACTGATGTTGAGAAAAAATATGAAAAATTGGTTTTCTCTTTTTTGGGGTTTCTAAAATTTATTACTAATTTCCCATATTCTGCCAGTTTTCGCGCATATTTCAAGCATCTTTCATGCATATCGGCGTGCACATAACAAACTTTTTATTTTGCATAGAATTCGGTCTTTGATTATCATAATCATGTCTCTGTTACGTTTCATATGATATTGAATCTCTTTCAATACACATATTAATAGTAAACCTTTTTCTGATTTTCTTTACAGTCAGCATAGACCAGTTTATTGTCGTTGTCATTCAGTTTCCTGAGCCTTCTTGTGCCTCTGAATGGATCAGAATTGTTATACGAAATTGGCTCTTTCATTTATTAAATATTTGCCATATATAACCAACAAGTACTCTTCTTATTTTTACTATATACACAAACTTTCGACGCCTTTTCCAATCCATGGCTTCTCCAGACTAGTATTACATTTTTAAGGAAAATGTGCCTTACACAAAGTTTGTTACAACTTTCATTGACATCTGTGAATGAAGTTGAATGCCATAATCCTTGTCCTTAATTTTCCATGTTCTGTTAAGTATTAGCTGCTTAATCATGGGAGATTGCGACCTTTTTTTTTGGGTTCCATAAAGTTTTTGCTTCTGCAGACAAAAATAATAACTATCACTTGGAAGACTGAACTTGGACTTCAAGATCCTAATGGTTGAAGAGAAAGGAATTTGTGTTGTTCGGTTTGATAACTGAAGGTATTCTGAAGGAAAAAAGAGATTATATTTCAAAATTAGCAAGATCCCATGGGCGGAAGAAATGGAGCGAACCTTTTTCACTCACAAAAATATTGTAAATGATCGAAGAAACAAACTTAGCACTAAACATTTAGAACAATACTTCATTGTTTACTTTTACGAAAATATTTAATAGTTTTAATGTCATGCATGTGATGTTACTGTATCTATTATGGCGTATTGAATAATAATTTACCGATTGTGTACTGATGTTGAGAAAAAATATGAAAACTTGCTTTTCTCTTTTTTGGGGTTTCTAAAATTTATTACTAATTTCGCATATTCTGCCAGTTTTCGCGCATATTTCAAGCATCTTTCATGCATATCGGCATGCACATAACAAACTTTTTATTTTGCATAGAATCCGGTCTTTAATTATTATAATCATGTCTCTGTTACGTTTCAAATGATATTGAATCTCTTCCAATACACCTATTAATAGTAAACCTTTTTCTGATTTTCTTTACAGTCAGCATAGACCAGTTTTATTGTCGTTGTCATTCAGTTTCCTGAGCTGAATTTTTTCAAACTGGTAAGATAGATAGATAGTATTCTGAGATGGATTCTTCTACTATGTAGACATTATTCAGGATTTGTTGGTGTTATTAAAAATGCAGATTAAAGGTTAATTCCTAGAGGATCCGCAGGAACTATATACCTGGCTGATAAAACAAATACTTGGAACGCTGGTAGGTGGGAAAACTAAGACAAACGTTGCACAAATAATGGGCACTAGTAGAAGCGTTATTTTCGGTATAGAGGAACAGGGGTAAAGAAACGACCTGAAGGTAGGCATCGTGTTACAATAGTTGCACATGATCGTAATCAGCTGAGTCAAACGCATAACCTGAATATTGAAGTAAATCTTCACTCCAGAAAAGGTTGCAGGTGTCAGTGCCTCAAAAATCGAAGCTGAGTGATTAAAATGGACTCAAAATTATGAATACCTTATTCTCTGATGACTTTCGGTTTCGAATGCAGTCAAATTCGACCTGTTGATCTTCAAAGGCTTATAGAAGGTATTGTGATAAATTGTGGTGATATTTCTTTTAATCGTTTGGTTAACAACTCTCTGAATGAAAAATACTATATCATTTAGATTCTTCAACCCTCATTGCTATCAGGGAAAATTTTTTTATTCATGCATGTTATTGCATGAACATAGAATTAATGTTTTATCATGGCCTGCTCGATCGCTTGACTTGAACTCGATTGAGCATACTTGGAATGCATTGCAACGAGTCGTTATATATAGTATACAAGATAAAGTTTATTTTCAGAATCAGCACTAATTGTCTGATACTCTGTTACTTCACTTTCTTTTCTTTTGAGAGAATTACCTTGGTGTTCACAAATTCGATGGAGTTCTCATTCATTGTTACTAAATATTTATGAAGATTTCAGAGAAACAAAATGTAAAACCGAACGCTACAATTCAACTAGCTGGTGCTTACAAAGTTAGATTGGAGGACAAGGATTTTTTTATTATGGCAGATTATTTTCATTTCATCATGCCTCAGGTTGACAATCATTTTGAAAGAACTATAAATGAGAAAATGCTGATGCAGTTATAGTCAAAAGCTGTTTGCAGAATTCAAAGAGTGGAACATGAAAAATCTGAGATCAATTGAATACTATAAAAATCGTACCAGAAAGTCAGTGGTCCTCGAAAGACATTCAGTGTTCGTTGTTGACTACGGTACGTTAAAACCCTTTAAGAACTAGCCCAAAACACGTTTCTTTGACATATATTTTCAGGAAGCGTAAATTTGTATATTTATCATGCTTACGTCGATCGAAAACCATTAGAGGATCTCTTGGCCTTTTCTCTTTTCTTATTGTCGATTCTCTTTTTCCTCTAATACTTAAATCTGCTTTAAAGCTGGTTGATCATCAGTACTGTTTCCACTTATTACTCTTGCTTTCGCCATCGTCGCATTTTCCTGAAGGTTTTCGAATTAAGCTGATATTTCAACAAATTTTTATTTATAATAACTGTCAAACTTAGAAGTGAAAACAAGCATTCGGATAGCTCCCAGCTGAATTACATTTCATAACCGTGTGACAAATGAAAAAGCCTCAATCAAAAATCTAAACTTCTCAAAGTGCACAATGATTACCAGGAATTAATAACAACACCGTCGTTATTTCGTTACGATTATTATTTTCAATTATAAGGAACTGGTCACACTTTAAAACAAATTTCTTGAACAAACTGTTTCATAAAATTCTCACCAATATTCGTCTAATTCAAACTCATCCACTGATTTCTACTCACTTATCATCCTTATCCTACGCACAGTGTCTTAGAGTAAATTAGGAATCTCCTGTAATCTGATCTGCCTCGATCAATTGGTCTCTGTTCATCAACGGTGTTTCCTACCTTCTTTCATTTTGTGATATTCTAATGGTAATAATTATTGTATATATGTGTGGTAATTTTCGAAATGAATGTAAATTATCATTATTAACATATAGAACTCTTCAAAACAATCTCATAAGATACTCTAACATTTTTTTCGCAAGCTCCCCGTCCAAAGTTGAAGAAAAAATGATTTTCAAACAAAGAATAATTTTGGAAACTTCGATAAATAGTGAAATGCCACAATCTCTTTACACGGAGTACGTCGATTAGGTATTTTTCTGTTTAGATACCGTTTCGAATAAACTCTTCCATCATGAAAAGTATTGCTAGTAGCTAGTACTTACTATAAGTACTATTATGAGTACTACAATAATAAAAATATCATTATTATCCCGAAATTTGCGGAACCAAAACGTTTTGTTAAACGATAAGTGGACAGAAATATTTTCGGTATTCATCACTTTTAGGCACATTTGATTTGCCATTAGTTATGTAGGTACATACATCAACTTATTCCTAAGGAATGTTTTTTCTATAATCGCGAATTCGTTCTCGAAAACACATATTACGCTAAGGAATAGGTCTTCAAAATCAAAACAGTATTAGTTTTTACGTGTGAGATAATTCATCTCTGTTTTTTTATGCGCGCTTCCCAGGAATAGGCAAACCAATTACACCGCATGAGTGGGCGCCTGGGAAGAATTGAGGTGTCTGTTTACTCGTTTCTTGAAGAGGGCCAAATTGTAGCATGTTGGGGAGATGTCAGACGGAAGCGAGTTCCACAGCTCACCGGCCCTGTAAACGAAGGAATTTTCATAAATAGAGGTACGAGGGGTCGTTAAATGTACCGCCATATGATGAGAACTCCTTGTTAGCCTAGTGTTGCGGCAACATATGAGTTTTTCGTGAACAAGGTCTTCCAGCTCTTTGGAGCATCTTCCTTGGAAGTATTTGTAAAACAGAGAAAGGTCATCAACTTGTCTTCTAACAGCAAGCGGTTGGAGATCGCGGGTAATCTCGAGGTGGTCGATGAGGCGCATAGCCCGTTTTTGCACACATTCCAACTTCCGCAACGAATGGTTGGGCGCAGATCCCCATACATGGGAACAATATTCAAAAGCAGGTCGAATCTGCGACTTATATAGAAGCAACGGCTAAGATGACGTGAAGTATCGCTTGGCTCTGAAAAGAAAACTAAGTTTAGCTGATGCCGACTTGGCTATTGCTGATACATATTCATGCCAGCAAAACCCGGAGTTGACCGTTAATCCGAGAACGTGCTTCGAATCTTGGGATGCAATTTGTTGGCCTTGCATCATTAGAGGAGGTTCTCCAGTGGGGACTTTTCTAGAAAACGTAGTTTCTTGCGTCTTGCTCGCGTTGAAGCTCACCAGGTTCAACTAACCCCACTCAGATATCCTCTGTAAGTCAGAGTTCCAGTTGTTAATTTGTTGACATCTCTGATGCTGAGACTCCGCAGCTGTAATCGGCTGCAGACTACTGGAAGACGAAAACAGTGTACAATCATCTGCGAAACCGAAGATCTTGTTCTCTGTAGATGACAGAAAATCGTTTATCTGCAACAGAAACAAGGTTGGCGAAAGCATGGATTGCTGAGGTACTTTTGCTTGCAACTGGAAACAACCAGCTGTTACACCGTCGACCACAACTTGTATTGATTTATTCGAAAGAAAGCTACTTATGCAACCCCGCAATTTTTCCAAAAGCCCATATGCAGGAAGTTTATTTAACAAGGCTGCATGCCAACCCCTATCGAAGAGCTTTGAGATGTCGAGGGCTATTGCTCTAGATTCCCCATGCTTTTCCATCGTTGATGTACAAACATGAGTGACGTGGGCGAACAGATCTCCTGTCGATCTTTGCTTGCGAAAACCATACTGACGGTCGTTAATAATTCCCTGCAACTCAAGATATTTGATTATTTCATCATTTATGACTCTCCCCATCACTTTGGACATAATGGGAAGAAGTGCAACAGGGCTGTAGTTTTGGGGTATAGACTTCGTTCTTTTCTTTGGGATCGGTTGAATTCTCGCTATTTTCCAGAAGTTCGGAAAAGGCATTCATGAGAAATCTGAAACAGACGGTTGAGAATGGGTGCCAGTTCGGGAGCACACTTTCTCAGGACGATTGGCGGTATTTCGTCTAGAAACCCCTGCCTTCTTGCAGTTCAGCTGCTCGTGAGCCCATCTGACAGTGCGGACTCTGAACATGATTTCTGCCATGAAGGAATTTGTAGGTGAAATGTTCGGTGGTATTGCGTTAGATGAGTCTTGCACAGAATTCTTTGAGAACAAGAGAGCAAAGAGATCGGCTTTGGAGATGATGCTGTACTTCCTCATTTCCTAACAAGAGACGGAAACGCAGAGTTGCAGAAATCGGCACTGACAGTCTTCGCCATAGACCAGAATTGTCTAGTCCCGCTTGCCTGTTCAAGGAGTTTATTAGTTACCCCTTTGCTGAACTTGACTTTTGCTCTTGCAGTTTTCAGGTTGCATACGTTCCGTATTCGTACGAAGGTTGCTCCTGTTTCTCCTGTTGGATTTATCTTCCATGACTTGTAAGCTCTTCTCTTGGCTGCAGAAGCTCTCTCGCAGTCTTTTTTGAACCATGGCTTTTGTGCTGCTGTTCTTTCCATGGAATGAGGGGTGTAGAAATCCATTCCTGCACGAATGAATTCTCTAATAGATTCAGGGCACACATTGATGTCAGGATCTGAAAGGCAAACATCACTGAATGGGAAGCACGAGAAGAATTCAAGCAGCTCATCCCAATTAGCACGGTTATAGTGCCAAATGCATCTGGGTGGTTTAGGTTCTTGTTTTAGCGGCAGAACAATAATTCCAATAGCAGATATAAGGTTGTGGTCTGAGTTGCCTAGCTGTGCTGAGATCTCCACTCCAAAATCATCTTGATCTGAAATCGAAAAGAGATCCAAGGTTTTCGGGAAGTCGGTTATCTTAGTAATAAACAAAACTCGCTGTCAATGAGTGTGTACGTTCAATCACTGGAATTAAACACTGTCGACGCGAATAGTAACTCTTCTCCTAAAGCATCTTATTGTTTTAAGTTTCAGGATGCTAAGGAAGTATAGAGATATAATCAACTAGGGAGGAGAATACTTTAGAGTTTATTCAAAGAGATTTTTCTGTTTAAATTTTGTTTTGAGACAAACTGTTTGGATTTTCAATAGAATTTGATTTTTCTGGAAGAAGAGATATAATACGGTTTCTGTTAATATTGCTTATTCACACATATAAGTCTTCGATTAATTGTTTAAATAAATTTTCTCATTAATAAATACCTGTAGTTAAATAACCAATCAAGAAATACCAAAATTCCTACATTTTTGCAATGTGTTCTTGTATCACCCGAGCCGTTTATTTGCCGGTTTTCTCCAATATATATTGCATAGAAGAATGAAAAATTCAAATGAATTAGTTCTAGCTTGAATTCCCTGGAAATTGCAGCAGAGTTAGATTGGATTAAAGAGTGGGGAAACCCCATTAGTTTGTCGGAAGCCTGGCTCCTAAAATGTTAAATGGGATGGTGGTGAATGAAGCGAAGAGATATATTCGATACCCTGGTGGAATGATGGAGATAATACCTATGTTTCCTTTATCGAAAAAAGAGCTTGAGGGACATTAATCGTATATCTTGTTCGAGTTTCATGAAATCTTTACCAGGATAGAATCGAGATAAGATTGTTTTCATTCTACCGCAGAGAAAATGTTGAAATATTAATATCGGGTAGATTCAGCGATTACTTCATTCAATATGAATCTGGGGAACGTTTTCGAGATATTCTAATTCCATCAAAAACAATGCAGTATTTCCATGGCAAAGTTGTGAGATAGCATATAAGACAGGACCAATTATTGTAGTTCTCATCTGTAAAATTACTTATTCAACATGTTTCAATCTTCGAGGCAGGAAAATTCCAAACAAATCTTCCATTCTCCCCCAAAGGGCATAAAATAAATGACTTTTTATTCTGTAAAAATGATCATTGAGATTATATAAATAAGAACACTTTTGTCTGATTTTCACAATTTTTATTACCAATACATACAACGGTTACGTCATTTTCACGTGTCTACAGCTGATAGTTATGAGCAAGAATGTACTCATCATCATCATCACTAGCCTATAAGTTTGTCCACTGCTTGACGTAGGCCCCCCGTGAATGCTTCCAGAACTGTATATCCTTCGCACTCCAATCCAATTAGTATGAATTCGTCGCAGGTCGTAAGCCCATCTGGTTGGTGGTCTACCCCGGTTTCTCAATACTTCCTGTCTAGGCCTACACTCTATGAGCCGCTTTGTCCATCTATTATCGCCCATTCTGGCAACATGCCCCACCCAATTCCACTTCAAAGTTGCGATCCTCTCAATGACATCTATTACTCCAGTTATTCTGTGGATCCACAAGCCATAAACCTAGCATAGATCTTTCCATTGCACGCTGTATAGTTCTTATTTATTCACGTACTTCTTGGTCAAAGTTGATGTCTCTGCACCACATGTGAACGGGAAGAATACAACAAAGGTTGTAAACCTATCTCTTCAGGCATATTGGAAGGTGAGCTTCGAAAATATGTCTTAGGTTACCGAAGGCTGCTGCCCATATCAACCCCACTCACATGTCTGATTACCTTCACCTAACCGTATTTCATGACCTAAGTATTTATAAGATGTTGTCATTTCTATTGGGATGCCATTAATATTGATACTTTCGCTTAGATCAGTTGAGTTTTCGAAACATTTATCTTTAGCCCTACTTGTTGGGAAGCCACGGTTAGTCTTTAGAGCATTTTCTTAGCTTTTTTAATGAAATCTGCAAATAAAACTACATCCTCTGCAAACCTGAGATGAGTCAGCATCTTGCCGTTAATATTTATACCAAAGTCTTCCCAATCTATTTGTTTGAAAGCATATTCAAGAAGCGTGGTGAACAATTTTGGAGAGATATTATCGCCTTGGCGTACACCTCTTCCAACTGGAATCTTTGCTGTATTTTCATGAAGTTTGACACTTGCAGTTGCATTTTCATAAATATGTTTTATGATTGTGGTGTACCGATAGTCTATTCTACAGTTTGCTAGGGCCTCAAGCATCTTGTGACGAATAATCGTATCAAACGCTTTTTAGTAGTCAACGAATATAAGGACTAGGTTTATCGTACTCAACTGACTTCTCAATAGGAATTTTCACAACTAGGAGATGATCATTTGTGCCGAATCCTGATCTGAATCCAGCCTGCTCTCTTGGTTGGTATATCTCAAGCTTTACATTCAGTCTGTTGATGAGAATATGTACAATAATGTATTATTCCACTGTTCTGGCGTAGTTCCCGTGTGGAGGCATACGTTAAAAAGTGTTTTCAATGCATCTAGTAGTTTCTCTCCACCTGATTTAACTGCTTCAATCGCTATCTCATCCTCACCTGGTGACTTATTATTTTTCTTTTCTATGAGTGCATTTCGTATTTCAGAAATGGTTATTTCGGGGATGTCTTCTGAGCTCTGGTTTACGACTTGTCGGATTTCATTATTGTTTCTGAACTGTAGGTGACGCCTGAACAATTCTTCATAGAAATTATCCACTGTTGTAAGTTATATTCATGACTAGTTCGCCTTGTGCTTTCGTTAATTTACAGATATTTTTTCACCATTTGCCATTTTTCGTCTGAGATTCTTTAGACTTTCATTATCTTCTATCACCTTAGTGATCATGTTTGAGTTGTACGCTCTAACATCCTTTATGGTTCCTTTGGAAATGATCTTGTTGAGCTGCCTCAGTCTTTCATAATTTCTACCATATTTATCTGTTAAATTTCTTCTCTCCTCTATCTTTTGTTTCGTGTTGTCGCTCAATTTCTTCTCCCTTGCAGATCTTTTCTCACAGTATTTTCGTATGCACTAACTATACCTAGTTTAAATGTTGAGTAGTGGATAGTGATGTAATCCTAGTTGTCTATTAAGGGTGCTGAATTTTGAGTCTTTACAAAATTTGTTTATTTCCAAACTTTTCAACAGATTCATTGTCATTCCTTTTTTGCATCTGTAGAGAGTTTTTAAATTATCTGATGAAATTGTGAATGTGATTTGTTGATTGATTATTCAAAAACTGTGTATTTGTTATCCGAGGAGAGACATTCTGGATTCAAGGTTTCTGCCTGTTTGTCCTAAGTAAACTATTGGACATTTATTATATTCAATTCTGTTTATTCCAGACTAAATTCATTAGTTTTTTGGTCGGCTTTGAGTAGTAATTTGCTTATGTCAGTACCACGTGAGGTGAAGGTTGTTGAATTAAATTTGGAAAGATAATTGTGGATGTTATCTGAGAGGGGACCAATGCAAGTTAGACATGCGTATATATTTTCTGATTTTATATAATGGAATATAGTAATTGAGACATATTCTTGTCCAATGCGTTTGGTAGTATTGTTTGTGTGGGAGAAAGGAATATTTTTATTTGATGCAATTTTCTTAATGATATTCGTTTCCTCAGTCTGTTATGGATAGGAGAAGGATCTATGAATCATTGAATTATATGCAGCTAATTTATTTGTAACGTAGTTGAAATAATCCATCGGGATTGTTTCCTTTCTACATATGTTGTGGGTGATAGTATTATTGACTTTAGCGATGGTTACTTCTAGGAAACTTATTGAATTCTTGCGTTCAATTTCAACAGTGAAGGTTATTTTATTATGCATTCAATTTAGGAACTGTAGAAACTAGTCTATGTGTCTGTATGAACCTTGAAAACCCACAAGAATGTCATCAACGTATCTGTACCAAAAAATAATATATTTTTGTGCTAAATTATTATTCATTATAAATATTTCATGATTGTTCATAAAAATATTTGCTAATAGTAATACATTCTGTCGTAAGAGTACCGGGAATTGATTATTCGAAAAATCTGCTGAAACGATTGTCAAAACTTTTGTTGTTGCTTAGTTGGCACAACTAATTTCTATAATGATTTTGTCAGTTCAGAGAAGTGTGTTTTGCGATTTTTACAATGGATAAAAATATCGAACGCAAAATTTGTCTCAAAATTTGTATTGCAAATTTCGTTTGCCGAATTGCTAAAAACGTTACACAAGGCTTACGTTGAATCGAATTTATCAAAAACACGTGCATATGAGTGGTACAGTGCTTTCAACAGCCGCCTAGATTTGCCTCGCTCTGGTCGGCCATCAACATCTTCAACTGAAGTTAACATCAATGAAGTGAAGGAAATGGTAATTGAAAATTGTCATTTAAGTTTGAGAGTTAAGCAATGAACTTTACGTGTCTCACGAATAAATTTGTACCATTTCAAACGATTGATTGGGCATGAAACGCCTTGCCGATCGACTAGTTCCAAAAGACCTGAATTTTCTTCAAAAATTGAATGAAATGCTTTGTAACTGGTGATGAACATGGGTTTATCAGTTAACAAGAGTCGGAATGGCGCTTCTCAACTGAACCAAAACCAAAAAAACCACGCAAAGTCGATAGAAGACATAAATGAAAACTCGCGGCGAAAACTGATATCCATTCCGTCAAAAGTGTTTGAAGTTGTTTTGATGATTGGCTCAAATTGTAACGTGCTTGAATTACGTGACAGCTATTTGAATTTAAAATACCTAATTTTAATTAAACCTTCATCTATGCCCAACAGTTACGCTACTGGCTATCACATGTCATCATCCAACCACAGTTCGACAGTAAAACCTTAAAGAAGTCTAATGCGCAAAATCAGTTGTCACATTTTATATTCTACCGGCTTCAGAACTTTCACTTTTCACTTTCCTTCTTTCAAGTTGAAAATCATTTTTGATTTTATTTGGAATAATTAAATTCTATAAAACTTCTCTAGTGAAAATGAGCTATATCTATATCTTAATTATTGGGTAGTGACCTTTATCAAATATACAGGGTTAGGTTGGAAAATCATTTAGCAAAATGCCGCACAACCTTGAAAATCTGATTTTTAATTTTTCCTTACAGCATTTTGGCTATTAATTGCTTGAATGCCTCAAAGTAGCAATTAGAAATTCAAATTCTGCTCTACCGAGTTTGTATTTTTCTCACGTATGATTTCATAAGCGTATTTTTTCATACAATTTTTTATATAATGACTTTGATAGATAGTTCATTAGTACACTCGATTAAAGTAATTTTTCCAAGTAGAAAATGACAAAATTAATTCAGTCATTATTTCCTTCATTTTCGGTTGATTTTCGTGAAATTCTCATGTAAATCATAAAATTCTTTCAAATTTTCAAAATGGTTGCCAAACATCTATAATTTTTCGTAAATAATTTTTGTAGATTCACGTTAGAACATAGAATATCTTGGTGATATATGTCTAACTTGTGTAAAATTCAGTCCTAGATGGAGCCCAGAGGTCGAAATGTAATAATAATATAATTTCTATCTGAAGCCCTGTAATCTAGATAAATAGAGATTGAAATACAGCTTCCCACTCCATACATGGCACTAAGAAGAGACTTTTGGAATTGAACTCACATAGGTGATTGGAGACTAATATTCGTAGAACAAATCATTCTTGCCCTCACTTGAATTTCTGAAATAGACGACCTTTACCTCATCTATTTCTTCAAGATCAATGATCTCTGCCTCATCGGTTTCTGCAGGAACAATGATTTTCTGAATATCACCAAGATAAGTGAAATTAATTGTATATCGAAAAGAAGCAGTTGTTTGTGGAAAAATTGATTGTAACTCTATAAGTTTTTACTGATAATTCTAATGTTCAATTAAACATCTTAGTAGAACAATCTTGACTTTTTCTTCCAAGATCTCAGTGACAAATTTTATTGAATTAGAGTCTCATTGCTTTATTTTTTTCTGTGCTCACCCAGTGGGGTAGTTACGTTTCAAAATGTATTATTTCAGAGGGTAAAGGTGATACAATAAAGTTGGGTAAAAAAGAATTATTTTGTTTTTCATTGGCTGATTTCCTGTACTTTTTTGACATAATGCATATTTCATTATAGAAAAACCATAAAATAAATACGCATGTCTAATTTCACATTCCTCCCTCTCTAATTCGCAATTATATTTCCCAATTCAATTTAACAACTTTCTTTTCCAGTAGTCCCAACAAAAGCTAATTATTATTCAATGCCGAATAAAAAACTCATGAATTCAAACAGTCTGAAATATATTGAAAAAAATGCAACGATATCCTAACAGCTTATGTAGGACGAAAAGATCAAAATCTTGAATCTGGATTCAAAGAACATCTTCCCTTCACAGTTTAGAAATAAATTAAATCTACGAATCACATAATAGCAATAAAAAGTTTGTAAAAACTCACAAATTACCACTTTCAATAGCCAACTAGAATTAAATCACTCCCCACTACTCAACATCTAATATAGGTAGAGTTCTTGCTTATAACTCTTAACCCTTGAAAATGACGTAACTCTTGAAACCGGTCGTGTGTATCAAGAATAAACATTCTGGAATCAGGTAAAAGTATTTCATTTTATTTATACTGAAATAAATTTCTATAAAATGAATCCACCAACAATATCATTAATCTAGAACAGGGGTGCTAAAACTTGAACTGCGATCTTCCTCAATATTTTTAGACTACTTACGATCGACTCTGAGAGGCTGCAAGTATCTGTGACGCAGGGTTGTCGTACATACCCGATACACCCTACCTACCTACCTACCTAGGTTGGGTGTACCGTAGCATATATAGATATTAGCTTTCCGCACAATATACATTATTTTAGTCAAGGTTTGGATTAGGTTTAGTTAGGTTCTTCTCTATAATATCAATGAAAAAACTCATAGTTTTTCAAAATTGCGAGTTAATTGGTTATTTCGAAACAAAAGATTTACATGTGGTGTTAAACTTAACTAGGGAGTGACTTTGGATATTGAAGTGTGGCACTGCATGTCCTCAGCATACTTTTCATGAGATGGTACGTAACCACTGAGTGCTAATCGCAAACATGATGACATATGATCTTCAGTTAGTCGATTGCGAAATTTTGAATTAATTATCTTCATTTCAGAAAATGCAGACTCACACAAGTAAGTTGACCCAAACATTGCCGTCAACTGAAGGGCGATTTGCCTTAGATTCGGTTATTTATCTTCAGACATAAAACACCAGAAATTTGTATCAGATGCTGTAGCTGTGAGATGTATATCTGATATAATCTACACCAACTCATTTTCAACAGAACATGAGTTCATATTAAACTGACCTGCTATTTCAGTAGCTAATTCCTCAATGTTTTCAAATGAGAAAGGATAACTCATAAATGATATATTTGCCAATTTGCTGCAATCATAAAATCGCATTTCTAATTTTCCCAAAATATTTGATAATTCAGCATCATAGGTATCATAATTCAACTGAGGAATCCTTGCTTTCAAAGACCGAAAATGTTTCAGATCCTTTCTTTTCAGTTGATCTATCATACTTTGCAATTTACTTTTGAATGCGTTTACTGCACTAATCATTTCAATAATAGTTTTTCCTTTACCTAGAAGCTCCAAGTTAATGGTGTTTAAGTGCATTGTGATGTCAGTTATAAATGCCAAATCAGTCAGCTATTTTTCGTTTTTCAACATCTGAGTGTCATCACCTCTTTCGTCTAAAAAAGCTCAACTCAACCACCTGACTTCCGTGTGAAGAACTAAATCAGTGTGTTTAGCTGACTCCCTATCTTCCAACTGCAACTTAAAGAGCCACCGTTGCAAGCTACGTCCACGGATAGAATTCACAATTTTTGTTGCAATGCCCATAATTTCCTGCGTGTTTGAAACTTTTGAACACAAAACTGGTTGATGTATAATGCAATGGAATGCAAAAAATGAAGGAAAATCTTCATTAGCTCGACACAATGCCACAAAACCGTTTTTGTTTCCAATCATTGATGGTGCTCCATCGGTGTAATGCACACTAATTTATATATTGGTAGCTTGTAGTTTTTCATAAAACTGAAGAAAACGTCGTATATATCTTCGCCACCGGTCTTCAATACGCCTTGTGACAGTCGGACGAGATAATTGAAGTTCTTTTATAGCAGACATGATTTCTGTTTTATTTTAAAAATCTCCAAATAAAGTCTCACCCGCTTCAATAAATTCTTTCTTCACAACCGATAAATCTTCGAATGGTTTCTTGTGTTTCGCCAATATATAAGATATTTTAAATGACACGGAGGAAATTGTGGGCATTGCAACAAAAATTGTGAATTTTATCCGTGCACGTAGCTTTGATTCGGATTCGTCGAACTATAAAGAAAAGTATGTACATTTCATGATATCATGTTTAGTTCATCTACCATGTCCTGACTCATTACTTCAATACGCTTTGTGACAGTCGGACGAGATAACTGAAGTTCTCTAATAGCAGACATGATTTCTGTTTTAGTTTTAAATTCTCAAAATAAAGTCTCACCCGCTCCAATAAATACTTCCTTCACAACCGATCCATCTTCGAATGGTTACTCGTGTCGTGATCAGATTCAGTCATTTGTTACAACTTCTATATTTCCTGTTCACATATAAATAACTTCATCACTGTTGCACCTCAAACGTCTGATTAAGCTACTGGCTAGTGAAATGTGTCACGATTATTTCATATTTCATTAAAAATCCAGAAAATTCCAAATTGTTTTATTTTATTACTGTATAATTCTATTGAAAACAGTTGAAACAAAAATTTGAAGGAAATCAATATTCTTATATTTTTTTCGGTTTTAGGCAGTCGGTGGCAAAATGCAAAAATTCGTTCATTGTAGTGCTCTAGAAGTTGAACCACTCATTCAGTTTAGAGATCCAACTCTAAGAACTGAAGGTTCTCGAACGACATACGTCTAAAAGGAATGCTACGCGAAGTCGGAGGTCTTAGAGAGAAATTGATGACCTGATTCGTTGCTTTTTTTGTGAAACGTCTAATGGTGGGAATAAAACACCCTCTTCTTTATACGCCTACTAATTCACTCCCATCTATCAGCAACGCTACACTTGTCAACATGATAAGTGGAATCTTCGTCCTGATGGAGCCTACATTCAACGATCCAAAATTGCTCTTAAAATTGTTTCAACGATATCAAATATTTCGAAGTAGTAATTTTAGAAGTTAATAGGTTACAAGACAAAAATTTCAAGATTCCTATAAAAGATCAAATTGAAATATTTATGCATAATACCCAAAATACCGGCAGCCGTATGATGAAGAAAATGAAATATTCAGCCATAATAAGCAAGTTTATTTTTTATTTATTCGAATGGCAGGGAAAGCTACAAAAAATTGAAATACTATATTGATCTCAAATTGTCATAACAACACAATAAGAGAAAAGCGCAGTTAATAGAATATTCAAAACACTCTCTAAGTCGCTCACTCTCATTGAGAAAAAACGCTGACTCGTTCGCCACTGATACATCGATAGCATCTAGCCTGTGAATGTGTTGCGAACAAAAATTATAACAAAATTTATTGCGTTCATGGTTAACTATTCATTCTTACCAGGTCTTTGGTTAGTAGTAGGATAGCTATAATTTCAGGAATGAAGAAAAGAAACCTGCTAAATCATGGTGTCAGTATTACTAAATGAATGTAGAGTCTTATTCCAAAACAAGAAATGTGTTTGACCCCATATGTATATTTTGAAAACCATCTGTATATTGAGATATAGAACAGTCCAAACTCAATGGACTATAGTTTCCTCAGTCCCTCCACACATAGTGTGCAGTCTGGACAGTTTTAGTACTGCAGCTATGTGAAATACTTAGAATAGAGCAAAAGGACCCTCCATATTCTTTTTGCGTGAGGATTTCATTGCCGCAAACAAATTAAAACCTTTTCGTTTACGAGTTATTTGGAAATTTTGATAATTCTCGGAATCAATCAATTGCCAATATCTCCGTTGTTTCTGAAGTTAATTTTGAAATAGTTTTAATATTTCACAGGATTTTCCACGTTTCCACGAAATTTCTATAACACACAAGATTTCCTGAATGTTGAATTCAACTAAACCTGAAAACCAAAATATAATGTATGATAAGCAGTCCTCGTTGTTCTTGCTCCAGTCTTACTTATACATATTCATTCAAAGAATTTTTATTCAAGGAATAATATTCAACCTTCCATAGAATGTTGAATATCCTTCCCTGATGAAGCTGATTTTCCGATCCACCCTTCACAATAACCGTCAACCAGGGCCACCCTGCAGCGGTACAGCTGCAGTTTCGGTCTCATTAGACCTCGTCAGTATCGCATACCCATTAACATCGGGCCATACCGCCACGAACTCATTCAATTCGTTATAGCGTAACAAAACATGTAAATGTTATTGCGACCCCCAATGAACTGAGACAGAGGCTACTCGCCATCGCCACCGAAATACCATGAAAACAAAGGGTAGATAAACAGAAAACCTTAAGAAGTCACACTAGTTCGACTTTTTACCGCAAGGCTACACACCGTGTCAGCAAGGAAGCGATCTGTCGAAAGAATAACGCTCTTTACCTTGCTGACACGGTGTGTTGCGTTGCGGTAAATAGTCGAACTAGTGTGACTTCTTGAGGTTTTCTGTTTATCAACCATTCATTTTCATAGTTTCCCGGTAGCGATGGGGCGTGGTCTCTCTCCCAGTTCGTTGGGGGCGCAATAACATTCACATGTTTTGTTGCGCTCCAAAGAATTGGGATGAGTACGTGGCCCTGGTTGACGGTGATTGTGAATGGTGGATTGGAAAAGCAGCTCCTTCAGGGATAATTATTTAACATTCTACGGAAGATTGAATAATATTCCTTGAATAATGTAATGTAATATTTCCTACGGAATCTACCTTAAGGGAAAATTATATCTGAAAATGATGAATTCTAGAAATCCCTCATGATCATAAATGAAAAGGTAGCTGAAGAAGCTTGGTTAATGATGTCTTTGATTTCATAAAAAATAGCAAAATCGTAAAAACTACCTAGTCCTTTCTCTCTCATAATCTAGAAACACAAGGAAACTCTCAATATGGTTGAATCGGATTGATTATTTTCAATGGGTATACGTTGCGCCGTTATACCAACCGAAACATATACACTATTTTCACCACAGAAATAAAACTTTCATTCTGTGGAAATAAAGCTTTTCCGAGTGGCCTATACTATATCTCCTCCAGTCCCTTCCTATGTTTAATGATGCATAAGATCCTTATATGTGAAGAAATAACTCAAGCACAAAGGTTCCGCTGTTTTTTTTATTACCGAAGCGAAATGATTTTACGGACTCGCAATACTCGCCAGAATCTAATCTAGATGTTAACTTCTTCCTTGAAATTTCGATCGATTAGAAAATTTCACGAAATAAAATTAAGTTGTTTTCGAAGAAATGCGTCGTTTTTCATGAAACCTTATTATTCATTCGTATTTATGAAACTCATTTCTGCACAGCTAGATAGTTAATTAAGATAGAGGCTGCTGCAACAGCTAGAATGTCTTCGTAGGCAGGTAGCGACGATTCATATCAAATTATTATTCGTGTAGGAGCTACACTGCGCCAACAAATTAATCCACAAAATCGAAAATTCGAATTTATTCAGAATAAGTTGAGATATGTTGAAAAATTATTTTTTCAGTAATCCACTAAGGAGTGCTTGAGAGCAATCGAAATGAAAATGGTACTCATTGAAATTGAAATAAAACTAATAATGAAAAATGTAACACTTTTGGAAATAACCAGTTTCCACAAACCTGTCAATACCGAAAATTTCCACCCCTGGAAAGAATTACTGCATAACATCTACGATTCATACTCAAAATCAATGACCTTTTAGCAATCTCATCCATTTCGATCCAAATTTCGATCAGTCTGTTCTGAACCTATTCACGGTAATTGGTAAACTTCGCTGGCTTCTCAATCTTTCATTGAAATTGTCTCAGACATGTTCGATGGGACTGAGGCCTGGACTTCATGCAGACCACTCATTGTGATTTCGTGATCTTGAAAGTAATTCCTTACGATATGAGTTTGAAAAGGTCTAGCGTTATCATGCATAAACATAAAGTTTTCACTAAGTTTGCCGCAAATGGTAAAACATATTCTTTAAAAACATCTGTAACATTCCTCTGAGCATTCAGTGTCCCATTATTATCGATGATCAAATCAAACACCCTAGGTATGTGAATAGTGCGATTGGAAATACCTCCAATTTCGATATATGTACACTAGAGAATGTCGATCGCAATCAAATAGACAAATTCTCGACTCATCTGTGAACAAAACTCTCTACTACTCAGCTTCTTAACTAACCAATTCCCTAGCAAAATTCAATCAGGCTCTTTGACGCAGGGCTGAAATCATATTCCCTCAGATGTTGTCGTATCGTTTCAGTTTCAGTCCTAATTCGCAGTTCTTTGTTCTGTCGAAGTTGCATTTGAACGTACCTAGGAGTTACAAACCGTTGTCCCATCGAGTAAATTCTTAATTAATCGTCATGCATCGTCGTTATTGCTCATGGTCGTCCTTACCTAAGTCCCCTTTCATGACTACCACTTTCTCTGTCCTTGCTGATCATTCTGGAAACAGTAGATTGGGACACCCAATTTTACTGTTTCCATTGTACAAGTTCAATCTAGGTCATCTAACACCATTGCCTCAGCATATTCTGTGAGGTTATATTTCGTGATTCACGTTGCATTATTACCGATAATTCCAATTTTTCAGAAGAATCGTTATTCGCAACAATTAAACATGTGCTTTTATCAATATGTAGTGGTTTATTACAAAATCTCAATTCATTTGTTTCACATGTGGACCAAGAAAAACATCGAAATTTGTTGGCATATGTCCTGATATATCCGTAAAACGTGTGTTAATAACACAGTGCGTGAAAATGACACTTCAAAATTCTAACACGCAGGAGACATAGCTAGTAAACCTATTTCGGGTACGCTGAATCCAGTGGTAAGCACCGTTTTTGAAAGTTAGCTCTTGTTTAGGAGATATTCGCCTTTGAAGTTAGCTGATTTTAGTAGGGTTCGTCGCTTATGACTTCAGTACATTATATGCTTGTAATTCCCAAACTGTTCAGAATATCGCTTTACTGTCTTCGGCAAAGTTTTAGCTATTGTCATGGCCAACAACTTTTCTGAATATACCAACATGAAAAACCTCATTCAAACACTGTGTCTTAACAAAATGTCCAAAAAAGTCCATTTCTTTGCCATTTTTTCGTTTATTTTCGTCTAAATATAGAAAATCAAGAGAATTTCGCTTCAAAATCTTAAGATAAGAAAAGATTTCCTATAGTTAAATAAAAAATTCAAACGCACAATCATGATTTTGAATCAAATTTCTCACAGATGTCACTGTTAATACGTATTTATTAGTATTGTCACTGATGTTACTACGTATTTTGCTATGTATTTGTGTGCCATTTTTCATAGTCTTAGTTCTGATATCTCTTAATTTGACATTTCTTGTTGAAGTTTCTTTGTTTACACAAGTTATATATTTGGTAAAAATATCAAAATGAATTCGTGCAGTAACTTTAATGAATTTTGCTACATTTGTGGAAAGTTTACTATAATGACAAGCAAGCGTTCAATTCCTCAAGAAATTGCTGAATCGTACACACACTATTTCAACCAAATTGTAATCAAAGATGTGAACTGGGCTCCTAAAATCGTTTGTACTGGTTATTTTTATTACAGGTGAATTCCAATCTATGCCTTTTGGCATTCCAGTATTTTGGACAAATCCTCAAGAATATAATCCAGATGACTGTTTTGCTTGTGTTAATGAAATTGTCGGATTGAAATCAGCTAAAAAACGTAAAGTTGAACTCAGAGGAACTCGGTTTGTTCAGTTGCCGTTATCACATTCGGAATCCATTCCAATACTTGGAATTCATCGTGAGTAAAACTAGCGCATACACGTTGAAAATATGCTCGTGCTTTCCGTAACATAGGTAAAAATGTTTCTGAAAATTCATTTTTTACATTACCATGCAGACAAGTTTGCCGATCAATCACCATGTGAATCAGATGAGTATGGTGAACGGTTTCATCAGGTGACGGCTAGGCTTGAGCACTGGTATAGTGGAAAAAACTTGATTCTCTATTAGAAGACATTTGCTGGAATTCACAGCAAGATGAAGATGGAGAAGAAGAAGAATGAACATGAATTCATATGTTTATTTGTTGAAAATTGTTAGAATTGGAATAAAAATTTGAGTTTAAATCATGATTGTGCGTTTAAAGTTTTTGATTAAACTATAGGAAATGTGTTTTCTTTTCTTATTTTGAGATTTTAATGCGAAATTACCTTGATTTCTCTATTGTTTAGACGAAAATGATCGAAAAAATGGAGTTTTTTGGACATTTTGTTAAGAAACGGTGTTTGAATGAGGTTTTTCTATGTTGGTATATACAGAAAAGTTGTTGGCCACGACAATAGCTAAAACTATGCCGAAGACAGTAAAGCGATATTCCGAACGGTTTGGGAATTACAAGCATATAATGTACTGAAGTCACAAGCGACGAACACTACTAAAATCAGCTAACTTCAAAGGCGAATATCTCCTAAACAAGAGCTAACTTTTAAAAACGGTGGTTACCACTGGATTCAGCGTACCCGATATAGGTTTACTAGGTATGTCTCCCACGTGTTAGAATTTTGAGCTAGGACAGTGTAATTAGTTGCCTACCAAGAAAGAATTTGTAATATTGAGATTGTGGGTTTCCGAGTCTGTCAACAAAATTTATTACGAAGTCACATCCGCTGCGATAAAACTTAGCATTATTGAACGACATGCAGCAACTTCTTCATCATAGACTCATCAAATTGAAAGATTCCAAGAAAGTTAGAAAATATGGCTAAATTTTGATGAATTACTGTTGGGCGTACAAAAAAAAAAGAATCCTTGTTGTCATATGATAATGTTTCATCGACCTTCTCATGTTTTTCTCAGTTTTTTCGAAATGCCTGATTGCATTGTAAACTTTTTTGTTTGGAGTGAGTTTTTGCTCTCTCACTTTTTTAATCGTTCGACGAACGTTGAGTGTAGAAGAAATAAATAGAGCCCTTGCCTTCAGGTAGCAGGGAACAGCGTATCTTCAATGTCAAGTGTCATTTCCATGCTCTAAACGAGGTTTCAGGGAACTATAAATGTTTTAGAAAGACGCCGAACAAGTAAGTCGAAGCAAACAACAGTGGATCAAGACCATCTGCAGCTAGACAGTTGTTGGTCAATTTTTAACTGCCACAGAACTTTTATTCTAGATTGAAATGATTGGAAGAATGCTAAAAGACGCGAATATTGTTCTAGACGGCTTATTTGTCGTGTTCCTCTCACTCAAGGACACAAACGTGTAATATTTGAGCAGACAAGAGCTCATCTCCATTGAAGCCATGACTGGCGTTGGCAATTTTTTACTGACGAGCCCAGGTGGAGTAGATTATCAGACAGTCATCAATTTGGTGAAGGCAGAAAATGGTTCAGGGAAAATATTGATAAGATTGAAAATCTGATCTCTACCTGTGCGAAAACACCTTGAATTCGATAATTTATAAATTTGACATGATCTACAATATTCTACATTTCTTTCATAGCGCCGTAGGTGATAATTTTCTTTTTACAATACTAGACCTCAAAATTCCCATGAAATGAATGTTCTTCAAAATCAAGGAACCAACCATTCGCCCTCGCTTCCAAGGTTACGACTTTAATCCAATCAAACTTGCATGGGAGATGCCAGAAAGAACATCAACTGCTTCGAAAGCTTCTACCAATATTATTGACTAACTTGCAGCAAGATCGAGTAATCACTTAATCGAAGGCATGCAAAGGCGTTGTCAACATGTCGTCGAGTTTTTATCTTATACAAATTATTGAAAATGAAGAAAAAAATGGAGTAAATTTAACATTCTCGAATATTGTTCTTTCTTATGTTATCATTGATTATTGATTAACAAATGTGTATATAAATTTTTGGTTTTTAAAATTTGTCAGAAAGAACTCGATTCAACACAATAACCCTATTACTCCTTAAGTTTTCGCCATATTTCTAACTTTTTTGTAGCAGTGTATGTCATTTGTCATATTCAAGTAGACCCTACCTCAAGTAAATAAGAGTTTTTGTTTAAGAGCGCCCGAAATCTGAAATGAAATAAAATAATTTGCAGAATGATATTTGCACATTTTATTTTATTTCGAAGAACCTCAATGACTGCGGTTTTGCCGTAGGTGGCGTATCCTCTTGGAACAATTTTGGACGACATCTTATAAATGGGACTCAATTTCATGAAGAACGCGAGTTATGTTGCCTTTCAAGTCAGCAATTGTCTGCATAAACCTTTATCCTCAACATAAGCTCAAACAGATAAAAAACTTAGATTGCTGAGTAAGTCTAAACAATGCATTCCAGCATAAAATATTTTAAATTATCATGCTATGCAATTGCCAAAGTATCATATTCATTATACAGTGTGTTCCAACGAAAATTTGACCCCCCCTATAACTCCGAAATGAGTAACATTAGCGAAAAACACCAAGACACGTCGATTTTTGTTTCGAGGGGGAGCATTTTTCGAAATAATTCGAAACTTGTCAGATCAACCCCCTACCCCCAGCAACCCTAATTTCGAAATTCATCATAGGGAATAAGGGTCGAGTGGCACCTTACTGTAAAGGTCTGTCAATTCTCCATTCTGATTTGTCATTTTTAGAATTTTAAATTAACATACAGGGTGTCCCAACCGAGGGTAAAGTTGAATTCCTGCAAATCCCAAATACTAAATGAAATCGATTTATTTTGGCATAATGCAAGCGCAGGTAGGTCTAGAAAAACGACCTACACTTGTGAATTCGGAGTTGGTGCAATCAACCCCCTATTTCCAGCATCCCAAACTCAAAAATCATTCGATCGAAAATAGGTCAAGTGGCACCTCGTTGGAAAGGTATTTCAATTTTCTCTTCGAATTTGGTATTTTCGAAATTCAGAATCAGCATACAGGGTGTCCCGGAGCAGGAACACTGAAAACCCAAATAACTTTTTGAAACTGGTTCATTTCGGTATAATACGAGAACATGTTTATGTTTGATTCGAGAATAAGACTCTCTTGCGTGAATATGGAATTTTTGCAATCAATCTCTTCCATTCAGCATCCCCAACTCAAAAAACCATACAAGTGATTACAGGTTGAGTGGCAAAGTTCCAGAAAGATTTTTCTATTTTCTGAATCACTGAGGCATTGGTTTCAGTTTGGCAATCGAGGTTTTCTGGCGTGAGGATCAGGATGAGGGATGATGGAGAAACTGATTGGATGCTCATCTAAACAGGAAAACGAGATTTATTGAACTTGTATTCAATTGAAAACAAAAACTAACTTGATTATTACAACAATTGTTCAAAATGACCTCCGCCCACCTCCATACAGTTATACAGACGATTTTCGAACTCTCTTCTCACATTAGCGAAAACTTCAGGAGTCAAAAGTCGGCATTCTGTGATAATCCTCATCCGCAGCTCCTCCAGGTTTTCTGGTCTTGTGGCATAAACTTTAGATTTTAGATGGCCCCACAAAAAAAAATCTAGGGATTTAAATCTGGTGACCTGGCTGGCCACTCAACAGGTCCTCTTCTACCAATCCACCTTCCTGGGAAATTTTCGTCTAAATATTGGCGCACCCGAGCATCATAATGCGGAGGAGCACCGTCTTGTTGAAAACGCATTTCGTCCTCAGAAAGAGTTGGATCGTTCTGTAAAATTTCTGTCAATCTAGGATGTATGTGTTCCTCTAACAACTGTAGGTAGCCATTTCCATTCAGATTACCCTCAATAAAGAAAGGCCCAACTAGATGATTGCCAAAATTCCTGCCCAAACGTTCAACTTCTGAGGCCTTTGCGTGTGGGCCTCTCTAAACCAATGAGGATTCTGTGTGTCCCAATATCGACAATTATGTCTATTCACTTCACCACTGAGCATAAAGGTGCTTTCATCAGAAAAACAGATGTTATTCAGAAAATTTGGATTAGCGTTTAGGTTTTCACTTAGATTTTCACAAAACTGTAAACGACGATCTGGATCATCTTCGTTTATTTCATGCACTAATTTTACCTTGTAGGGGTGAAATTTGTGATGTTTCACGATTCTATGGACAGTTGTAGCTGATACACCAGTCAGACGAGATAGTTTTCTGATCGAAGTAGTATTCTCCATTTGTAGATGACCAACTACTGCCACTTCCGTTGCCTCATTTCTGACAGGACATGCCACTTCATGTTTTTTGTTTGCCACCGAACCCGTAGCTAGGAATTTGTCAACCAAATATTTAACGTACTGGTGACTGACTCCCCTTTCTCTTTCAGGATGGTTCCTATCGAATATCCTTGCCGTTTCTTTGGCACAACTGTTATTTCGAAAATACGTCGATACAATTTCGACCCTTTCCTCAGTGGAATAAACCATTTTCAGATTAATTTCAACTGACGAACAACAACAATAATGAGGAACTGATCTGAATAATAATAATATTTCATTGCAAAATGAGAAATAACAGATGACTGCACGCCAGATGGAAATGAAAAAATGTGAACATTTTCAATGCAGAAATCAGCTTTATTTCTTCGTAATTGATGCTCAACACATCGTACCCCAATACTTTTAACAGTTTCGAATTAATTTTAGTTGATAATTTCAAATGACGATATTGAATTTTTCGAAAGCGACATCCTGTATGGAGAGCCGAACTGAATGAAATGCTTTAATCATTCTGGAATTCAAAAACCTTTCTGAAGATATGCCACTTGAATTATTTGTATGATTTTCAAGTTGGGGATGCTGAATGGAAGAGGTTGATTGCAAAAATTCTATAACCACACAAGAAAGTGCTATTCTCGGATCAAACATGTTCTCGTATACCGAAATAAACCAGTTTCAAAAAGTTATTTGGATTTTCAATGTTCCTGCTTCGGGACACCCTGTATGATGATTCTGAATTTCGAAAATACCAAATTCGAAGAGAAAATTGCAGTACCTTTCCAACGAGGTGCCACTTGACCTATTATCGATCGAATGATTTTTGAGTTGGGGATGCTGGAAATAGGGGGTTGATTGCACCAAGTCCAAATTCACAAGTGTAGGTCGTTTTTCTAGACCGAGCATAAACCTGCGCTTGCATTATGCCAAAATAAATCTATTTCATTTAGTATTTGGGATTTCCAGGAATTCAACTTCACCCTTGGTTGGAACACCCTGTATGTTAATTTAAAATTCTAAAAATGACAAATCAAGGTGGAGAATTGACAGACCTTTTCAGTAAGGTGCCACTCGACCCTTATTCCCTATGATGAATTTCAAAGTTAGGGTTGCTGGGGGTAGGGGGTTGATCTGAGAAGTTTCGAATTATTTCGAAAAATGCTCCCCCTCGAAACAAAAATCGACGTGTCTTGGTGTTTTTCGCTAATGTTACTCATTTCGGAGTTAGAGGGGGGGTCAAATTTTCGTTGGAACACACTGTATAAATGAAGATGTCTAGTTTTCATACGGCAATTATTGTTTCCCAGTAGATTTACTTCCTTTACAAAAGAGCGAACCTCCATGGGACTTTTTGCTTCCACATGAGCCTTATAAGCAATTTTCATGGAATGCAGAAGATGTGCGCAGCTGTTCCATTGCCGTTGAACATTTTGTATGTTATGGTTTCCGTCTTGACCATTTTTCTGTGATGGTATCTCATTAGGTAGTATCCTAGTGATGAGCTTCAGCTCGTCCTCGACAGATTCATAAGTTGTATAGTCCCCTTCGCAAATAGTCGATAAACTTTTTCGCTTGCTTAGGACACGCAATTCGGCTCTAGTATTGCTTTTCGCTTAGTTTCTTACCGCATCAGCTATTTCGTTACCACAATATCCCCTCGTGGCCAGACAACCACCAGGTGAGATTCATTTCCTTCAATCTATGAACTAAAATTTCGAAGGTTCTTCCGGTTAATCAAATTCAAACTAAACGATGAAGATTTGATTTGCTTCGAGTCGAGTCAGAGACTCGTTGATACGTCAGTTATGCGCTCACGAACTTGTTCAGGACTGTGCAGGTGTGCGGACTCGCAAGCGAATGTATAGGTCACGTGAATGCCTACATTGTGATATTTTGATAACACATATTGCTGACAGTTGTAATATATACTACAACATGAATTCTAAGATGTTTACTTTACGATTTCCTCTTCTTTTTGATATAAATATCGTGGAATAAATGCCAGATGGCAACGCACTTTATGAAAGCGTGAAAGTTAGCTGATGACGGGACATAGAACAATATAGATGTCCTTTTTGATGAATCCATTTCATTGTTAATCTTAATTAAGCATCAGTTTTATTTCATACTACACTGTTCAAAAAATTTAAGAAAAGAGGAATTATAACTATTAATATTAATTTGTTCATTTTATAGAAATCCATTCTAATTATAGAAGCAAATGAGACAATTTTGTGAACTTTCCACAGCTTATTTATCAAACTCGACCGGATTCGATCATTCGATCATCTTCAAGTGAATACCAAAAATATACTTCGAGAAATTAGAACTAAATAACTTGTTGTAACTAAGATATTCAGCAATGGAATGGTATTATCTAGTAGGCTATTGAGGATGGTGTAATTTGCAACAGTTCTCAATTCTACAGGACTTTCTAAGAAATTCCAACTAGGACTAATCCATTTAAATTCTTCATACGCCTATGCGGTATACATTGAAGAAAACCGGAAAATATTCGATTGATCTACAAACATGGCGAAAAAGTAATGATATATGGTATTTCTTGGTTTTTTATTTATAGTGGGTGATTCACCACTGGCGCGGTGCTCTGTAGCTCGTAAACTCTTGAAGATTTCATTTTTGTTTGGACGGTATTGTATTTACAAAGTAAAAATCTACTGCAGCAGTTTATTTTGAAGTAAACAGGGTGTCCGAATTTTCTATAAAAAAATCTTGCGAAGTTTTTTCAGATTGGAAAACCACTTTTTTGTTGAAGATTCAAGAGCGTCCTAAACTCTGCTATAATGACTTAAAACAATAAGTTTTTTTGGCGAGTAGTTTCGTCACAATTTTTTTTTCCGTAAAAATTCATGAAAATAATAGGCTCTCACATCATCGCATGCTCCTTCGGCCAGAGAGGATGAATACTTTTTTCCTTTCGTTTTCTTATTGCCCAAGGATAGCTTTATTGATGAATTGAAATAGATTATCCTCATTTCATACAGGAGTGACAAAAAAATTATTGAATATTGTAATTTAAAAAAATAACATATCTTAATTTTCACAAATGGAAAATCCTGTATTTTATTATTCATCTCAACGCATAAAATATTGTGCCATATTTTTGCAGAAGTAACCTCATCTTCTTCATCGACCATTTTCGAAAAAAAAATAAATTAAAATAATATAATCGGAGGTTGCGAAAGAAGAGTTTATTAGTACATATCATTTTATTTGATCAGAGAAAGGGAGATATTTGAAGGTAGTCGGTATGAAATACGTAATACTTTCGTTTTTGGTTAGATTATCTACAAGGTGTTGAACTATGTCAATAAGTGTTCGAAATGTTGCCCGTTTTTTTCGTAGACATAATTCAATCCTTCTGAGGAAAGACCATTGAACTCTCGACAACATTAGCGGATTAACTGACTGAAAGGCGTCGACTGTTCTCTGTCTCATATCCAACTGTGTTGTAGAAGGAATCTAGTAAACGATGCCCTTACTATAACCCCACAAGAAAAAACTAGACTTGTAAGGTCCGGAGACCTAGCTGGCCATCTAACATGACCACCATGTCCTATCCATTTGTTTGAAAATACATGATTCAAATGTTCCCTAACCTGATGTGAGTAATGTGCCGGTGCTCCATCCTGTTGAAACCACAAATCTTGTCTTATATGCTCTGGTACTTCGGCGAGTAACATTGGTAGATAATTTTGCAGAAAATCTAAATACATTTCACTATTGCTGTGCCCGTCGAAAAAGTGCGACCCTATTAGATATCTATCTACTATAGCGGCACATACATTCAAGGACTAACGATGCTGGTGATCTGTTTGTATCACGAGGTGGTGATTTACCGTGGCGTAATAATGAAAGTTGTGCCTGTTAACAAGCCCATTATTGTGGAAAGTTGCTTCGTTCTAGAAAAGAACTCTTCTAAACATATTTGGATTTTCCGCTACTTTGTCAGTTGCCCAATTGCAAAAATTGATTCGATTTTCATAGTCTTGATTGTTCAGTTCCTGGTGGAGCTGTACATGATATGCATGAAATAAATTCAGTTTCAAGATTCTGTGGACGAAAGTTTGACTCATATCTGTTAACTGAGAAATCTCTCTATGGCTTTTATATTGGTCCTATGCCACTGTCAACAAAACTGATAACTGGTTGTCTGTAGCAGTTTTTGGTTTTTCATGTTTTTTTGTAGGCGATATTACCCGTTTCGATAAATCTAATTAGAAGTTTTCAAATCATCTTGCATCAGGATGCCTCTTATCAGGAAACTTTTGTGCATAAACTCTAATCACCCAGAATAAAAATAATATCAACGATTTCTTCTTTAGAGAACTTCATGGCAGTCAATTGAGAAAATTGGGTTCAAACCTCACTTCAACAATGTTTAATAACGAAACACTGATAAGTTCACCATGTGAAATGCAGTATATGATATGTCCGGGCACCTGACAGAAGGCACAAATAAAAAAAATGTCAACACATACCTCGATTTTTATCATCTTGATTTGATCATTAGTTGAAAGAATTATTTTGTTAAGGTTTCATTTTTACTACTTAAATCATTACAGAAAAAAAACTTCTGTGCAAATAATGATGCATGTTGATGAGTTTGATACGGTTTGTAGAATTTTCATCAAAAATTTCTACAAATAATTGATTATTTCGAAAATGATCGAAGATAAAGATAAGGTAACTTCTGCAAAAATATAGCACAATATTTTATGCGTTGACATGAATAATAAAATTCAGGATGTTCCATTCGAAAAAATCAAGATATGATATTTTTAAAATTAGAATATTCAATAATTTGTTTGAGTCACTCCTGTATAAAATGAGGATAATCTATTTCAATTCATCAATAAAACTATCCTTGGGCAATAAGAAAACGAAATGAAAAAAGTATTCATCCTCTCTGGCCGAAGGAGCATGCGATGATGTGAAAGTCTATTTTCATAAATTTTTACTGAAAAAAAATATAGTGACGAACCTACTCACCAAATAAACTCATTACTTAAAGACATTAAAGCAGAAGTTAGGCCGCTCCTGAAGCTTGAACAAAAAAGTGGTCTTCCAATCTGAAAAAACCATCCAAGATTTTTCTATAGAAAATTGGGAAACCCTGTTCACTTCAAAATAAATTGCTGATGTAGATTTTTTACTTTCTAAATATAATACCGTTCGAACAAAAATGAAATCTTCAAGAGTGTACGAGGTACAGAGCAACGCGCCACTGATGAATCACCCAATATAGTGGCATTGAGAGTGTATGTTTGTTTGTTATTCCTTTTACGTGCTCTATTTCCGCCTTTCGGCCAATGACACGCCGGGGAATTCTGTCACCTCACTAACCGGGAATTTTGCCGAACCCTCTCGTGTCGAGGAAGGATCTTTAATGTCAACACATCTCTGTTAATTGAGAGTGTAATATGTATAAATCATCTGCATCATCGTCTTCGATAATGTCCAACAAAATAACATCTCCCTCGTTATCACTTTTCCAAATTTTATAATATTTCGGGTTAGAATGAATTTTTTCTTAGAAAGTGTCTAAGTATAAAGTACTGTTGAGATAAGTTTGCCTATTTCACTGGTCACAAGTAGTAGAACATTATAAGCCTAAATTCTTACATCCACATCGCAAACTACAACGGTTTTTGCAGAGGGTCTTTACAGGAAAAGCCGATTTCAGTAATACAGGGTGTCCTAAATTCGATGGTTCTGTGGGGCAGCTATGTGAAACATTGCAGATAGAAACAAATGACTCCACCTTTCTCGGCCTCGATTTTTGGGAAAACCTTATTGGTGAAATTCAATTTGAGTTATCATTTTTTGTTTGTGTTCCCGGATTTGAGCAAGTGACCATATCATTTTTTGTCCTAGAGAGTTTGCATTACTCACATTATTTCATATTTTGGTTAAAAAAGATTCAGAACGTAACAGAAAGTTCTAATGAATCGCGAAGTAAGCTCTGTGGTGGAATACAATTGCAAATCTTGGAGCAATCTTCATAGAATTATAATCGACATCGTTCCTAATATTAATGAAAAATTATGGTAGATTAGATATCTACTCACTAATTCTTGTAACTGTTTCCTCTTGATTATTTTCACGGAGAATTAATGAGTATGGAAGACCAAATCATATAATAACCGACATGATGCAAGTTTGTTCCAAACCTAACAGAAATAGTGCTCAAGCATTTTCACTCCATCGGGAACGATTACTAGATCGTGATGAACCAGATTCGATTTACCATACTCGTAAAAAACTTAAGACAGTAGAGACATCTGTTTCAATGAACGAAAAACATCGAAATAAAAAGCTTAACTTATACCAAAAAATTTTTTCATAGAAATTGTTCAAAATGCTGTTGGATACTCAACTGGGATCTCCGGAATACAGCACGTGATGCATTTGGTATGGCATATGGAGGTAATTCTAGACAGAAGGTATTTATTCTATTTAGAGAGGCCGTTCTTATTTTCTCTTTCAATATGTCTAAATTTTCTGATATTAATCTCGATGGTTTGACTAAATCCAGAGCCAAGAATCAGGAGGGATTGAATCTGGGATGCGGACTGGCCACTTAGCAGAACCATTTGTCCCAAATTATTGTTCAGCCAGTTCAAATTTAAAACTACTTTGTGAGGAGCAGCATCAGTTGTTGGAACAAGATATTTCTTCTTTCTTGGGGAGGAAAATGATCGGGGAAATCTTGTTAATTTCGAATGAAAATTTCATTAGACTTGTTCTGATCCTGATTTTTCTTCCACGGACAGGACCGTAACGGGGACAAGATACGTAGGATAGTGTTTCGATTGGCCATAACTTTATTGAATAGTGTGCGACAGTGTAGTAAAAACTTTTTATAGATGGACATTTTGTTGTGACTTGACCAATTCAAAATTTCTTGAAAAACTACATTTTCTCAGTTCCACTTTCGACTATTCCATTAAACTTCGGGTTAATTTTTAATGAACGGGTAATAAACACTCATACTAAATTCGATATAAATCGATCACTAGTTTCGAATATTATGGCGAATAAAAGATTCAGTTCTGAATCATAAAAGAATATCTCCGGAAAGAATGGGCTTTCTAATTTGTTGGTCGCATTTCTAACTCCACTGGGTTGTCTTCTATTTAGCATCAAAATCTTTGCATCCAGTCCTGAAACAACCTGTATTGAATATATATGGATATAGGGGGTTTTACCCCGACGAGTTGCCCATATATCTGTTCATGCAATCAAACTGATTTCATGAAAAAATATAAATCCACCACCCGGTAATTAATACCATTGCCAGGCAATGATTATAATCAAAACATATCCTGGAGTAATTATATATTAGGATAACGTTAAATGTTATGAGAATATATCAATCTACCAGAATATATACATACTATAGCATCATCAGACAATGATATCAATGTACCAACGAGTAGTGTCAGAGGCTTTCTCCCCGGAAAAATCCAGTGTACGGACCTTAGTCAAGTAACACTGAGTGTTACTCATTAATAGTTTCCTTTATGTGAAGTGGTGAACGATCGAATAGAATACTGCTCTGAATATAAATATGACAAAATTGTCAGTTAATTATATTACATTTATATAAACAAATAAATAAAATATGAAATGAGATTCTGAGCAGTATAAACTAAAGAGAAAACCTATGACTCTACCTCATTATTATTTTCGGAAAGAAACCTACGAAGAATATTACAAGATTTGATGACTGTTATCTTTTGTAACTGTTCAAACAAATTTTTCTTCAGACCCAAAATCTCAATACTTTTGTGAAGATTTCTAGGAATAACGCCTGTTGTAGAAATAATAATCGGTAGAATAAATATTTTCTTCATTTTCCACATTTTTTAATCTCGTCGCCAAGCATCATATATTTAGAAATTTTTTCATTGTATTTATTTTGTATATTATGTGTGTCGGGTATAGCAATATCAATTATATATGTTATTTGATTCTGTTTATCATTAAGAACGATATCTGGTCTATTGTGTTTTACAGCTCTGTTGCAAAGAATAGTTTTATCAAAATAAAGTTTATATTTGTCATTTTCACAAATAATCTCAGGTTCATATTTGTGAAATTTTTTTCTTTGGGAATTAGGTCATGTTTAATTCCTAGATTAAAGTGAATAATATTAGCGACGGCATTATGTCTTTCTAAATAATCTGTTGAAGCAAGGACTGAGCAAGATGATAATATATGAAAAACTGTTTCTGAAGAACAGAAACATCTACGACAAGAATCATCTATATTTTGTTTGATGATGTGTTTTCTATAATTCCTCGTGAAAACAACCTGATCCTGGATCGCAATTGCCAAGCCTTCTGTTTCAGCAAACAATTCTCCAGATACTAACCATTTATTCGATGCAATTTCATCAATATAATCATTTTTCAATTCTTTAGGGTGCTTTCCGTGTAATTCCTTCTGCATCCAACTTTCTCTTTTAGAATTATCATCAAATATATACAATACCGTCCAAACAAAAATGAAATCTTCAAGAGTGTACGAGCTACAGAGCACCGCGCCACTGGTGAATCACCCACTATAAATAAAAAACCAAGAAATACCATATATCATTACTTTTTCGCCATGTTTGTAGATCAATCGAATATTTTCCGGTTTTCTTCAATGTATACCGCATAGGCGTATGAAGAATTTAAATGGATTCGTCCTAGCTGGAATTTCTTAGAAAGTCCTGTAGAATTGAGAACTGTTGCAAATTACACCATCCTCAATAGCCTACTAGATAATACCATTCCATTGCTGAATATCTTAGTTACAACAAGTTATTTAGTTCTAATTTCTCGGAGTATATTTTTGGTATTCACTTGAAAATGATCGAATGATCGAATCCGGTCGAGTTTGATAAATAAGCTGTGGAAAGTTCACAAAATTGTCTCATTTGCTTCTATAATTAGAATGGATTTCTATAAAATGAACAAATTAATATTATATATATATATATATATATATATATATATATATATATATATATATATATATATATATATATATATATATATATACTTACTAACCCTGTTTTATGGATAAAATTTGTTCTTACTGGGTAATAGGGTTAAGAGGAACTACAGTTGAATATTTACTTCAGAAGAACACTAACATTATTCAACAGAAGATTTCAATATCTCTAACTTCCTCTTCACAATGTAGTTATAATTTTTGAAACTATCAAATAACGTCTGTATAAAAACTCTCCAGAAAATGAATATTGGCGTCATAGATAATGTGACTCAAAATGAATAGAGCTGAAATATATCTCTAGACAGCAGAATACGAGCTATTTCTTGTTCCTTTTATTCATTACAAAACTCCCTGAAAGAGTTAATATTTCAGACGGATTAGTTTTCTGTATTTGTGTTATTCATGAAATAATTTCTCTCTACATGCACCGACATAAAGGAAAAAAGGAAATAAGGCGAAGGAGTCTCAAGTATATCTCTCGGAAGCATCTCCAGAAAGCTTTTCTTAAGTTCAGCACTCCCATATTTCTTACTCTTTGTCTGGGAAAATGAAAGATGATGCAGCTAAATTATTTTGTAGAATTGACTTGGCCAGAACTCATTTAGTTATGGCCAGAAGTTTCCTTCAGATTTCATAAATTAACCCAATTCAGAAAGTTCATCAAAGAATATAATTCGACAATTCCTGAATTATCGGCCGATTTTTTGATGTAGGAATTTTTCGATGCTTAAAGTAATTTTTGTTATTATTTACAAAGCGTCCCATCATCCAATAGGATGTCCTGCTGGCAGTAGAAATATCTCAGGGATAAATCATATGAGCTTTATGACATGGAAATGTATACACGGGAGTTTTCGGTGGAATTCTCGCAAACTAGAATATTATAAAATCCTCTTCCAGTTTATCCGGAAATAAGTCCCTTATTTCTACGAAAAACTACCAAACTTCATTACAGATTATAATTTTCCATTCAAGCCTCAATTGTCATCGAATATGAATTCGATGACAATTGAATATAAGGGTATAGCTTATCTTCCACATACAGAATCGGAAAACTGCTACGAAGAAACATCAGAACTATATTTCGTTCGAATCAAATATATCAAAATACTGGGAAATCCTAAAGATTTTAGTCCTCTAGTATATATATATATATATATATATATATATATATATATATATATATATATATATATATATATATATATATATATATATATATATATATATATATATATATATATATATATATATATATATATATATATATATATATATATATATATATATATATATATATATATATATATATAGGATGCGCCAGAGAAAACCGAACAATATTTTTCCTATATAACTTTCGCAATTTTAGAGCTAGATCCTTCGGTTTTGCTTTTTCTTCATTAAAAAATGCGAATGTGGTATTCAGTCCATAATTCATTTTTTTCTGAACGTGAAGAACTTTTTTCATTCTGATTCTCAGCTGAAATCGAAATATTTTTCTCACCTCATGGCGTTGGTACTCCTGAAGTTGTTGTGTTTTCATGGATGTTCTAGGAAGATAGGAAGATAAAAAACCATATTTTACTAAAACCAACCTAAAATTTGATTTGCGTTTGAATTCAAAATGGCCGACTTCCTCAAATATTTACAATATTCACTAGATTGAACCCTTCCCATCATTTCGATGGGTCGAACTCGAATTCAAAATTGTGCCAATGGTCGTCAATATTGTTACTTTTCTTCACCATCATATGCACCTCCCGTTGTGAAACCTCTGAGCATAGACTCCATACATTAACTCTATAAGCAAAAAATAATGAAATGTCATCGAGTTTTAGACGACGTCTGGTTTGAACTCGAATTTCATCTTGGTGTTGTTTGTTTTTGACGTTCGAAATTGTTAAAAAAGGTTTTAACAAATGAGGATAAGTGTTTCATTGAATATTTATTTGTGCGTGGCTATACTGCTAGGCAAATAATACGCCAATTTCTAACCCCTAATTTCAAAAGAAGTACAATCCTATGATTTTGAGGAAAACTTTCGGACAACAGGGTCATTAGGAAGAAGACCAGGTACTGGTGCAGCTAGAACTATTAGAACACAGGTACTCGCCTTTTTCATAATCTGTTTCAAGCATCAACTCTACATTTTTTGTGTTACAAACTCAATTGACAATTTCAGGATAACATTCAGCGAATTTCTGCACTAGCAGTCAGCCCTATCAGAACTCCAGGAACCAGCTTGACTGTTTCCCAAAAATCTCAGAGATGCCAAATCTCAAGAACCTCTGTGAGAAGAATAATAAGACACGATTGGGGTATTTTCGGAGGCACTATAATTTTCAATTGACTCAAACTGTCAAAAAGCGTGTATTCGAGCGATGCAGAAATTCATTGACTGACAGAATTTCTGTTCCGACGAATGAAATCAAGAGGAATGGCCGTTTGCAGAGGGAAAACAAAAATTTTCCAGGCATGTAATGGTCTCTGCCGGTATTTTCAGGAACTTTGAATCCACTATTATTTTTATAGAACAAGGCATAATATTAGATTCAGAAAATTATTGTCACATAATTCTCTATCATATGTTACCAACTATTGAGGCGTCCACTCCTCATTTCACTTTCATGCAGGTGAATGATTGCTGTTTTTTGTATGAGAAATTGAGTAGCTTTTTGGATGATTTTTATTGATTCAAATCTTCTTTGGAGTTCTACAATTTTTCCATATTCTTCTGACAACGTTTGCCAAAGAAATGAACAACCAGTACTATATCCGAAACAACGCTACTTACTCTCAACTGGCCGTCATTATATAGGGTGTACCAAATTAGATGTATCTAAGTAAAATCTATTTCAATTGATTTTAGGATGGAGCCAGATGTCATATCACTCACTATACTATGGATTATCTAAGACAACGCTCAGACGATATCATTGAACCAGAACAATGGCTGCCAAATAGTCCCGATCTTAATCCATGCAACTATTTTCAGTTGGGTCATTTGGAAGATATGGTGTATGAAAATGATATTATTTTCAATAATTGTGAGGAGCTGAGGCAAAAAATTCAAGAATGTTGGAATAATCTTGATCAAGAAGCAATTTCGAGATCCATAGAGAGCTGGAGAAGACGGGTGCAGATGGTTATGGATGCCAATGGAGGTCATATTCAATATTTTCTCAAAATCATAGATTGCACTTCTTTGGTAATTAGGGGCTGGAAATTGGCGTATTATTTCCCTAGAAGTATAGCCACGCACAAATAAACATTCAATGAAACGCTTATTCTCAATTGTTAAAACCATTGTTGACAATTTTAAACGTCAAAAAACAAGCAACACCAAGATAACATTCGAGTTCAAACCAGATGTCGTCTAAAACTCGATGACATTTCATTATTTTTTTGTTTATAGAGTGCATATGATGGTGGAGAAGAGAAACAATATTGACGATCATTGGCACAATTCTGAATTCGAGTTCGACCCATCGCAATGATGCTAAGGGTTCAATCTAGTGATTGAATTACGCAGTTGATTCATTACAACAGCGAAAAATTTTTCAATTCGCGGGGAATATTGTAAATATTTGAGGAAATCGGCCATTTTGAATTCGAACGGAAATCAAATTTTAGGTTGATTTTAGTTTTAGATCTTAGTCTCCTTAGAACATCCATGAACACACAACAAATTTAGTAGTACGAACGCCATGAGTCGAAAAAAATATATCGATTTCAGTTGAAAATCAGAATGAAAACAATTCTTCACGCTACTTTCTACAAATTCTTGGAATATTTTTGAGATCAATATGTCAAATTGTTCAGAAATATGATATGAATTATGGACTGAATGCACCATTCAAATTTTTTAGTGAAAAAACAGTTTCAGCGATTCTGAAATATTGCTCATTTTCGAATGAGTCAGCATTATTGATTTCACCGGAGTGAAATGATATATATATATATATATATATATATATATATATATATATATATATATATATATATATATATATATATATATATATATATATATGTAAATATATATATGATATGCGGTTTTCATATTATCTTGTGGAAGTTATGGTCGAAGACTTGTTTTTCTCTTTTCCAGCCACAAAAACTGAATAATTTACAAGAGTCTATATTGTTTTTGGAAGCTGATTCTCCAGATAAGAAAACATAAACTTTTGCCTAAAGCTTATACCGAAAGAGATTTCTGAATGTTCTAATGGTTTTTGAAGAATATGTTGAGATGCACAAACTATAAGAAAGACCACGTGAATTATACCGCAATAAAAATTCAGATGTGAGTCAAAAAATGATTTGACAATGCATGTAGAATGGATAAACATTCACCAAGCTTCCCAATATTGTCCCCAATTTATAATCTCAGAAAAAATTATATATGATTCAAGAGATTTGGGAGGATAACCCTATCTTACTCATCGCAGATAATGTGTTTTTCGATTTTCGATTGTTATTGCGACTAAAGTTATCTGAAAAGTTAAAGAGAAAAACGGCAGGAGACATGGAGTAAGTAGTTACCATCCTTTCGTACTAACCGTACATAATTAAAAGAAGAAAAACGTATGAATCAAGATTACTCACAGGATTAAGAAGATAATCAAGTAACTTGACTGCAGATTTGTTTACTCAAGTTTATTTTAAGGTAACTACTTCCACTCCATGAGATATTACTAATTTGGAAAACACAATCAATATTTTCCTCATCAATATCTTCAATGATCAAACACAATGATACGAAATCCTCTCCTTCCGATGAGAAGGGTCAAATGACCAAGTTCGATCATCCAGGTTTAAGAAATTATGTTTAACTGAAGAAGCAGAAACAAGGTAAATCACAAAAGAAGGAATGCTCACATTTAAAAAACCAATACTAATCAGAAATTCGGGATCCAATAATTAACAAAAAATTTCAAATCAAATTAGTAAATAGTGGTCCAAAACCGATCCTACAAGTGCAATATTATAGGATCAGTAAATGTGATAGCAACTTCGTTTTTCATTATCTTGGAGTAATATTTCCATTCTCCAATGTACCTAAATTCTTATTCCGCGTTACAGGCTATTCCTATATCAAGCTCCAAATAAGAGCGAACGTGCTATATCCTGTTATTTAGTGAATCCATTTTAACTAGAGAGATTTATTCGGGATCATGCCTAACGTCGCTACAAAGTGAAACCCAATTTTCCAACTAATCCATCGGTACCTGGAAACTTGCTGGTCACTTCCATCAAATCAATATAGACCTCAATTTGCAATCGAATATCATGGCATATTCGAATCATGTTTATCAGGGCTGCTGATTGGTTTGCTGTCACCATAATTGAACTCGCCCTCTCATATCTCTTTAATTGTTGATGTGTTTCATTGTCCAATCAGCGAGGGGTATTGTATCCATTTGAATGATTTCACTCATTAGAGGTTTCAATTCAAATTTGAAGGGAATTTATTCAACATTTCGTGGTATAGAATGATAGATTAGATATATGAGGTATGATATAGATATTTGATTGATGAAAAATATCTGGGAAACTTCATCATTGGATTTACTAACTAGAATGCAAATGGATTCATTTCTATACAGGGTGTTATATAATAGTATGTCACCACTTGAGGGGGTAAATCTACGTGCATTTTAAAGAGAAAAACTTTATATAAACACAGGTACGCAAAAGCTTCGTTACGGAGCTACAAGGTCTTGACATTTCCGGGAAAAATTGGTGTTTTCTTCAAACAGACATATTCAGCCCAAATTTGAAATGCAAGCTATTTTCGACAGTCACCATCGTTACACGTCCTAGATTATAACTGAAATTCAGAGGGTGTTTTCTTTTCCGAGTCCACGTGGCCTTTTGCCCTTTCAAACTTTTTTGCAGTACGCCACTGATCAGGGTACAATGAATTTTTGTCATCTTCGTTAAATTTAGAAACTTTTTAGACACATGTAATTTTTTCGTATCTCCAACCGTTTTCGAGTGAAAAATTATTGATTTTGAATTGTATGTTATTCGCTGAATAAGATAAAAATAATAGAAACACTCGATAGAATTTTCCAAAATTTGGTTTTATTTCGATAGGTCGTCTGCTGAGACTCAACTTATACTCATTCAATATCGAACTAAAAAAAAAGAACGATTAAAAACTAAATGTTGTTCTCCACCTTCAAGAGTGCAGGCATCTGTCCTTCTCGGCATATTATCACGCACTCTTTGAAATATTCCTATGGTATTTCTTATCGTGTCACAAGAGGTTATTATTCGATTTCTCAATTCTTCTACAGTGTTTACTGGAGTGGTATAAACTAAACTTTTGAGATATCCCCATAAGAAAAAGTCTAAACTATTTAAGTCTGCGGACCTAGGAGGCCATGGTTCTGGCCCACCCCGACCTATACATCGGTTGTTGAATGTATTATTCAAGAATCCCCTAGATTCTTCACTAAAATGTGCTGGTGCCCTGTCATGCATGAGCTACAAATTATGTTTCTCACAATAAAGGTAACTCCTCCTCAAGAAAGTGATAAGCAGGACCGTTTAGTCTGTAAAGCAAAAAAATGGCCCAATCAAATAATTTCCAATTATTCCGACTCAGACATTCAGTGAGAATTGTTCTTGATAATGAGATTCTTCAATCAAATGGGAGTTTTCCTCAGCCCAATAGCAGTTCTCGAAAAGTTAGCTTCGTCTGTGAACATTATTTCACTATCAAAATGAGCATTTTCCCTCATTTTATTTAAGAACCATCGGCATAAATTCAGTCTTGAAAAAATGTCGAGAAAGTAGAGTTTGGACGCGTTGAATATGAAACGGGTACAATAAAAAGTGGAGAATCTTCCAAACTAGAACATGTGAAATATTCAACTGATTTACAATTTTTCTTGTACTCACATGAGGATTCAAATCAATACAATTCATAACTGCTTTCTCAATATCTCATAATTTGAGTTTCACCTTTTGTATAATTATTTGCGGTAAAAGTACCAGTTTCCTTCAATCTTCTGTGGATATTTGAAAATGTACTCCTGTCTGGTGTTACTCGATTCGGAAGGGGAACTGATATATTCGCCTAGCTTCTGTTGTGTTTCCGTCAGCCAGACCGTACATGTAATGGACACCAGCCAATTCGGCGTTAGTAAAATTAGCCATTTTTTCTTACAGCAATTACTTCAAAAGTCTTAAAACTAACCGTTAATTTCAAAAACGATTCGAGCAGATACTGGTTCACCTTTAGCATCTGTCGAATTAAATGAAAAAATGAAAAAAATCAAAGCCTACTGGTCATGTTTTTTTTAATTATGTGCTTTCAATTCAGCGAATGCATACAATCGTTTAATAATAATTTTTGCTCGAGAATGGTTGGAGATACGAAAAAATTAGAGGTGTCAAAAAGTTCTAAATTGAGCGATGATGACGAAAATTGATTGTACGCTGATCAGTAGCGTACTGCAAAAAAGTCTGAAAAAGCAAAAGAAAACATCGCTCAGGAAAAGAAAACACCTTGTAGATTCTAGTTGAAATTTAGGAAGTGTAATGATGTAGGCTGTAAAAAATAGCTTGCATTCCAAATTTGGGCTGAATATCTCAAAACTGCAGGAGTTTTGGAGAAAAAACCAATTTTTTTCGGAAATTTCAACACCCTGTAGCTCCGTAACGAAGCTTTTGCGGACCTATGTTTATGTGAACCCTTTCTTAAAATTTCACTTAGATTTACCCCCTTAAGTTGTGACATACTATTATCTAACACCCTGTTCATTTCATCCCTCGATATTGAATAAATCGAAGAACTTTGTTAAAATATAAAAGATTAATCTTCCCTTGTATTTCATGTTCTATTGCAAACACGAGACATATTATTTTCGCTCGTTATTAGTTCACATGTTTTTTTTATTCCCAACTTTTGGGATTTGGCAATGGCTGGCACATGGTGATGCCAGGAAACTCTGGTATTGACTGTGATGCCAAGGAGATTCATGTTCGTTTCTGAGGAAATTCGATGTCTATTCATGATAAGAGGAGGTTCTATAACACTTACTTTTCTAGAGAACGTTCTTGATTGCATCTTGTTCGCCTTAAAATTGACCAAGTTCAACTAGCCCCACTCCGATATCTTTTCGAAGTCTGAATTCTGTGATAGGCTCTGTTGGTAACTCTGTCGGTGTGACTCCCCAACAGTTATCCGACGCTGACAAGAAAATGAAGACACCAGAGTACAGTCATCCCAAAACCCAAATATTCCGTTTTGGGTGGAGTGAAGAAGATGATTAATCTGCAAAAGAAAAAGAGTTGGTGAAAATATGGAGCCCTGGGTTACTCCTGCATTAACCTGAGAAATTCACTTGTTACACTATCAACTATAAACTGAATCGATCTACTGAAAAAAAAGATATTAATCCAACCACGCAATTTTTTGGACAGTCGATATGCGATTAGTTTATTCATTGCTATGTGCCAAGTCCTGTTAAAGGCCTCTGAGATATCAAGACCAACGGTTCTTGATATCTCGGATTGAATGATCGGAATGACTTCGCCATGCTTTTCGATTATTGATATCCACGAATGCGTAACGTATGCAATACGGAAATTGTACTCTCGCTCACTGATGATAACTTGTAACTCTTCTCATGAACTCAACATAATGGACAAGAAAGCGAATTGGTTGTTTCGCAAGTTTCCAATACCCCGGAAACCTTCGGCTCTCATACGAAATCTGAAGCAGACGAGTGCTAACTCTGGAGCAGTCTTCTTCAAAAGAGTTGGTGGTGTTCTATCAAGACCCATTGCTTTCTTACAGTTCAGTTGTTGAAAAATGCGCTTTACGGTAAGCACTCTGAATATTTCTTCAGATATATACGATTGAGCATGTGGGATGCTTGGTGGCACTGCCTTTGAAGTAACTAGAACAGAACCTTGCGATAATATTTTCGCACAGAGATCCGAATCTAGTGATGATGCGATAGATTCGTCAACTCTAATCAAAGGTGGAAAGGATGACTTGCAAAAGTTGTTGCTGACTGCCTTCGCTATAGATTAGAACTGACGGGTTACACTGGTCTGCTCCAAGGGTGTATTCTTAATTCTTTAATTGAAGTTGGTTTTGGTTTCATTGTTGAGTTACAAATATTCCTGAAATGCACATATTCAGCTTTGGTTTCACCTGTTGGATTCTTCTTCCAATTCTCATAAGTTGTTTTCAACTGTGACAACTTTTTGAAAGTTTTTAGTGATCCAAGGCTTCTGTGTGGATGTTTTTCTCGTGAAATTTGCAAATTCCGCAAGAATAACCTCAGTGACAGATTCAGTGCAGACAACGATGTCAGGATCCCAGAAACAGACGTCATTAAAGGGAAAATAAGAGAAAAACTCACGAAGCTCCTTCCAGCTAACTCGGTTGTAGTGTTTTATCTTCCTGGAAGGCGTTGGTTCCTTATTGCAAGGTTTAATGAAGTAACTAATAGCTTCTTCTACTGGTAATACACTAGTATTGGGGAATATTGGTTATATTGCAAGGAATTCTTACCCGCTCAAGTTGCGGCTGGTCGTAGAAGCCTCCGCTTCAATTGAGTCAATTGATGTTGTGGACGTTGAAGTGAAGTTTCCCATTGTAATCGCCTTAGGTGACAGATACTGTTTTTGGATCATGTCTATCTTTTCGCCTAGTGACTGAAACGATCTTAAGTAGTTGTTACCGTGAAAGGATCGATACAGACAACAAATAAACATGGCTTGGTTATTCAAATATATTTCGAACCATGCTAGGTCGAAAGCGCCATCCTAACCTAACCTATCCTCTCTTTGGAATGCGACATCCGATCTGACAAAACACCCTCAAGCTGAAGCCTTGAGTGCAAGTCATAGCCACTCAAACAGAGATAGGTGGTGCCTGTTGTTGGCATTATTTGAGACATAAGACATGAGGTTGCTTGTCTTGTAAGTGCTGGTGTACTAAATTCACATTCATGTTGGTGTGTCCTATCCCCTGATGTTGCAAAACTCAGTAACGAATTGGCTTCCTTCATCGGGTTCTGGGGACTCCATGCGTCCGTGCATCGCCAACGTAGTCATTGTTATTAGCGAATGGGGAAACTCTGCAAATATTGTCTTAGTGTTTTCTACTAGAACTACGGAACTGTTAAGAATAGAATGACGTGAATGGTATAAAAGATAAAAAAATAGTTTTGTATTACCAGGTGGCCCGATATGGTTGTCTCAGAAGAAAACCTACTTTTTGAGAAAAAATTGAAATTTAAATGTTTGACACCCAGTAAAAAATGAGCAATTAAGTTTGTAGATACAATCTTGTCTTTTCGTGACAGCCAATTGTCACTGTTCATGGCCTTCTAGAACGAAAGATGAAAACTACAAAAAAAAGATTGTGTTTTATTTTTCTTTCAAAAATATGTCAAAACGTTAAATTTCTTTTTGTTTTTTTCCTGTTCCTTTCTATCTTAAGAATGAGAGACTGTTCGATTAAGGTTGCTTTTCGTTTCGAAAAACCAGCATAATGTTAGACCCATCTTTTTCTTATTATTTTAAATCAAATCAACTATTTATAGTTCATTTGATTGAGGACGTCGTTATTTGATGACAATCGATATACATATTTTCAATGAAATAAAACTAAGGTATTTAGATTTTCACTAAATAAAACTATGACCGGTATGACCACACAATATACAATCTACACACAACCAAATTTATATGGAATCACTCTGTATTTCACAGCATTGTTTATTTTTCACCATAGATCTTTGACTACTCATGAAGAATGAAGTTTTTTGTTGTGAAAAAACTGGATAGTATGATAAGAAATGTTGAATTATCAGCATATGTTCGGGAGATTGTACTCAGTCATCACTGAGATTCGGAACTGTGAATTTCAAAATTTAAAAAAAGCCTATAATCATAGTTGAAAATGCCTTACGTTGGGTTGTCCGATGTGCAGAGGGGTCGAATAATTGCTCGCGTTGAAGAAGGGGTGACACGGAGCGATATAGCGGCCACAATGGGGGTATCTAGACCTAGAAGAAGTCGTAGGAAGATCACTTCTGAAGAACAAGACCGCTTTTTGTGCCACATTACAAGAAGAGGCCCTAGTGCGTCGCACCCTATACTCCAAAGGCAATTTCTGGAACCAACAGGCATCAGTGTATCAGTCTAAACGATACGTCAAAGACTTCGTTGAAAGGGTTTATACAGCAGAAGGCCCTTGAGAGCTCGAGAGTTAACCAGATAACAAAAAAATAACAGACTTAATTGGTGTAACGAGCACCAAGATTGGAATATTGAGAATTGGCGAAATGTTCTTCTTTCAGATGAGACCAGAATTGGTGCTCGATCAAATAACCGTCGTATTCTGGTTTTAAGGGGTCTTGAATGACAGGCTAGACTCCGAAATACCAAGGGGCAGTGTGATGTTTCGGGGTGGCATTATGCTGAGAGGCAAAACAGATTTGATTCCGTTTCCTCCGACTGTAACGGCTTGAAATCACGTGGACCTAGTGCTGGAGCCCATAGTGAGCGACTGGCGAGGTGCCCATGGTTGGAATTTAACTTTTATGGTAATGATCCTCCGCATACCACCAACTTTGCGCGACATTATCTTGAAACAGAGGGGACTATTTTGGAGTGGCCAGCTTGCTAAGACCTAAATCCTATTGAAAATTCATGGAATAATCTCAAAAGGAAAATCGCGCCAGGATAATCTAAGAACCCCACAGCAGCTCATTCAAGCTGCCACAGAAGAGTGGCAGAATATCACCCCAGAGGAGGTCGAAAACCTAATCCAAAGCATGCCTAGAATGATTCAAGCTTGCATCAGGGCAGACGTAATACAAGCTACTGAGGTCGAGAAAAAACACCTACTCCGTGAGAAAACAATTTTCAATTCTTTCTACTACATGCGGAAAGAGTCTCTTCTCTTCTTTTATTTGTTTCTTTCTTAAAATGAACCTTAATTCATTCCTTTTTTTCAAATGAAATATCTCATCTCATCTCTTCGAAATTTTCAAAATCCCTGAGGTAATATTCAAAATATCGGTTGATTCCATATAAATTTGATTGTGTGTAGGTATATAAAAATTATTTTTGGATTGGAAAGTGCGCTGGCATTAGTGTTTTTTATCATAAGGGTAGAAAATCGATATGAGTTAAAATTCAAAATTTAATATTGTCCATGATGAAACCTTCTATATTCGTAGTTTTAATTTTTTAGTGCATTTTCTTCGATCCTCACTTCGTCCCCTATTAATTAACCTTCGTTATGATCTGAATCGATCATTGTTCACATAATTATCCAAGACCATCTACCAAATCTATCATCCATCAAAATTGCTATTAGATCCCTTGTAATAATTATCAATACGGAGCGTAGCAACAAATTAATCTCCTTGTTTCATCCATAAATAAGCACAAATTCGTGCTTATTTATGGGACCACTCAATTAGAACACGAGATCTTCGCAAACATGATTTATTGACATTTATGTCACAAATGAATAGCTGGAACCGGGAAGGAAGAAAACAAGTTTATTTTTAGTCTCCGACGAACTTCTATGTATAACGATATTGAAAATGAGATGGAAAGTACAGAATGCGATTATATGAGTTGAGTGGGACATACCAATATTGTGGGCGTCGATTTCTTGAACATTTTTTGCAAAATTTCAAACATTTCACTCATTCGTAATTTATAGGCCACACGTTCATTATTAAGATGTAGTAGAGAACATTATCTATGTCAAAAAACTACTGGGAATTGATTATTCAAAACATCTGCTTGAAACGATTGTCAAAATTATTGTTCTTGCTAAGTTGGCACAACTGATTTCTATACTGACTCGGAGTTTGAACGTGATCTGTCATTTAGTTTGTTCACATTGCTCGATTTTATCATTTCACGAATGTGCATTGTGCAAATATCGAACAAAAATTTCTCTCAAATATTGAATTTCAAATTGAATTTTGTATGCCGAATCGCTAAAAAAATTACAGAAGACTTACGGTGAACCGATTTTATCAGAAACACGTGCATATGGGTGGTACTGTGCATTCAATGGCGGCCAAGTTTTAGTGGAAGATTAACCTCGCTCTGGTAGGCCATCAACATCTTAAATTGAAGTTAACATCGTTGGTGTGAAGCAGATGGTAGTTAAAAATCGTCATTTAAGTTTGAGAAAGATAGGCAATAAAATTTCTGTGTCTCACTAACCAATTTCTAGTATTTTAAATGATTTTTTCAAATCAAATTTCGAAAATACCCCAATTTTCTTCAAACATTGAATTGCGTAAAGATCGCTGAAGGAATATTATAAAGTGTCAATGCCCACCCCACATTCATAAAACGCAATGTAACCGGTGTCGAGACGTGGAGTTATGAGTTTCACATGCAAACCAGTCAAGATGCTTCGGACTGAGGCCTTCCAACTAAACCGTCAAGGTAATGTTGACTGTTTTCTCTGATTATAGCGGTGTTGTGTATTCGTCTTGCCAGAAGGTCAGACGGTAAATAAAAAATATGACCTGAGCCTGAGCGTTATACGGCGTTTGCGAGTGCAACTTCGTGGAAAAAGGCCAGAATAGTGAAAAGAAAACTCATGGATTTTATACCACGATAATGCATCACTAAAAACTCAATAAATACCATCAAACAACTACCGTATTCACTTGATATGGCACCGGCTGACTTTTTTATTTTTTCAAAACTCAAATACACTTCCAGGTACCCGTTTGAAATCTTTAGAAGAAATAAAACAGAATTCGTGGCGAGAACCATAATCGATTCCGGAAAAAACATTTGAAAAATTTTGGATGATTGGAATATTCGTTACCGTAAATGTATAATTTCGAAAGGGGCCTACTTCAAAGGATGAAAAATATTTTGTGTTTCATTGACCAAATCCCGGTACTTTTCGAGAATAACGTATAGTACTATTTTCCTATTCGTTTCCGAATAATATGAAATTGAAAAAAGCTATATTGATCGTGCAGCAATGTATTCCTCACGCAAGAAGATTGCGGGACAGGAGATGTCATTTTCTCTATTCACAATATCCCCTCGATTCAAAAGTGTATCTCCCCGATTCACGTTGTTTGTTATAATCACTAATCCTAAAGTTGAATTTTCGTTGGAACTCACATTATCCAAAATTTTGGCCAGTTTTCTTATAGCTTGATGTACTAAATAATACAGACGCCTAAGATTTTCAGGTTTTCCATGATAATTCCTCACGCAAAAAGAACGCGGTTAAGGGGCATTCTTCTGAATTCCCAATAGTTTACATAGCTGTAGTACTCAAATCTGTCAACCCAGCAGATTAGAAAGTACCACAATAAATGCTAGATTCTCATTTGTCATGATGCTCCTCCGTGAATACCAGAACTAGTGGCATTTGTGAAACAAATTATAACATTCCCTTCAGATCTTGTTTTGTTCATTTATATTTGATCAGGAAGTGAAGGCAATATGCAACCACTGCTTCATTTCTGCTTTTCGTGAACCTGACAACTGCAAGAGCAAAGGCCAATACCAACGAAGGGGTAACTAATAAACTCCTTGAACAGGCAAGTGGAACTAGACAATTCTGGTCTATGGCGAAGACTGTCAGTGCCAATTTTTACAAATCTGCGTTTCCACCCCTTGTTAGAGAAGACGGAAGTATAGCATCATCTCCGAAAGAGAAAGCCGATCTCTTCGCTCTCTTATTCTCAATGAAGTCTGTACTGGATTCATCTACCGCAATACCACCGAACATTCCACCTACAAATTCTTCCATGGCAGAAATCAAGTTCAGAGTCCAAACTGTGAGACGGGCTCTCGAGCAGCTGAACTGCAGGAAGGTGGTTGGTCTAGACGAAATACCGCCAATCATCCTGAGAAAGTATGCTCCCGAGCTTACACCCATTCTTAAACGTCTGTTTCAGATTTCTTATGAAAGCCAGACTTTTCCGTGCTATTGGAAAATAGCGAGATTCAACCGATCCCAAAGACGAGAAAGAAATCCTTACTCCAAAACTACAGCCCTGTTGCACTTGTTCCTATTAGTCATAAATCATGAACTCATCAAATATCTTGAGTTGCAGGGAATTATTAACGACCGCCAGTATGGTTTTCGCAGGCGAAGATCGACAGGAGATCTGTTCGCCAACGTCACTCATGTTTGTACATCAACGTACAAATTACATTACAATTTTTAAATCATTGAATCATTAAATCATTAAATCATTAAAAACGATGGAAAAACATGGGGAATCTAGAGCAATAGACCTCGACATTTCTAAAGCTTCGATAGAGTTTGGCATGCAGCCTTGTTGAATGAACTTGCTGCATATGGGCTTCCCGAAAAATTGCGGGGTTGGATAAGTAACCTTTTCTCAAATGGATCAATATAAGTTGTGGTCGACGGTATAACATCTGATTGTTTCCAGTTGCAAGCAAAAGTACCTCAGGAATCCATTCTTTCGCCAATCTTGTTTCTGTTGCAGATAAACAATCTTCATTTAACGACCCCTTCGAACCTCTCTCTATAAGAATTCCTTTGTTTACAGGGCCAGTGAGCTGTGAAACTCTGTCATCTACAGAGAACAAGATCTTCGGTTTTGCAGACTATTGTACCCTGGTTTTGTCTGTGAGTAGTCTGCGGCAGATAACAGCTGCGGAATCTCTTCGTCAGAGATGTCAACAAATGAATAACTTAAACTCTGACTTACAGAGGATATTTGATTGGGGCCAGTTGAACCTGGTGAGCTTCAACGCGAACAAGACACAAGAAACTACGTTTTCTGGAAAGGTCCCCTCTGGAGAACCTCCTCTAATAATGCAAGGCCAACAAATTGCATTCAAAGATTCGATACACCTTCTCGGAATAACGGTCAACTCCAAATTTTGCTGGCATGAACATGTATCAGCAATAGCTAAGTCGGCATCAGCTAAACTTAGTTTTCTTTTCAGAGCCAAGCGATACTTCACGTCATCCCAACGGTTGCTTTTATATAAGGCGCAGATTCGACCTGCTTTGGAATATTGTTCCCATGCATGGGGATCTGCTCCCAAACATTCGTTGTGGATACTGGATAGTGTGCAAAAACGGGCTGTGCGCCTCATCGACCACCCGGAGATCACCCGCGATCTCCAACTGCTGGCTCTCAGAAGACAAGTTGCTGACCTTTCTCTGTTTTACAGATACTTCCACGGAAGATGGTCCAAGGAGCTGAAAGACCTTGTTCCGGGAAAATTTATGTATTGCCTCAACACTAGGCTGGCAAGGAGTTCTCATCATATAGCCGTACATTTAACGCCCCCTGAACCCCTCTCAATAAGAATTCCTTCGTTTACAGGGCCGGTGAGTTGTGGAACTCGTTTCCGTTCAACATCTTCCCAACATCCTACAATTTGGCCCTCTTCAAGAAGCTAGTGAACAGACACCTCAATTTTTTCCCAGGCGCCTCATGTGGTGTAACACCTATTCCTGGGAACCGCGCATGAAAAAAAAAGCCTCCCTTTGCTGGTAATTGACGCCTCAAGTGTTTTGTGTGTGTTTTGATCACATATTTATGCATCTGTGACAATCTAGGTTCTGGTATTACCAATTTTTACCTTCTTGAGAAACACTGACGAGGGCTTATGTTTTGCTCGCCATTCCTACCCTTAATATGCATATGCGAAGATCCCTCTCTGAATCCGGGAGGAGTGATTTTATCAAACGAGACATATTAATTCTTAATATGAAAAGGATTGTTAATCTGGTATATTTGAAATATGTAAAATTTACCACCTACCCTCAACACTCTTCAATTTAGAATTCAAATATGTTATTACAGCTCAATTGATTAGAAAGAGCGTGGCGGAAGGTATTTTGGTGATTTAATGGAAACTAAAGAAGGAGGGTTCTGCTCGTTTATTGAAACTATGACTGTCGAACTTCGTTTTATTTTTTTAGATGAAACAAATAAAAAAAATACCCCCGAACTCGAAGAGGCTACTTTAAAATATCACAATTTGAAGATATGAATTCTTGGTAGATACAAAAGGATTAATTTATTAATATTTTTGTTTATTGAGATGAATCATCACACCCCAATATAAAAACGAATTCCTGGTAACTTTCATCTTGTATAATAGTACATCCAGCATCTCTTTTCTTCGTGTGTGAAATCAATGTACATCGCTGCTTTTTGAGAATGTATCTTAACCAGCTTGAGCCTGCTTCAATACATCATAAATACAAAGCACACGGTAGGGTGAGTATGCGCTAAAATAATTCTGACGGATTTTTTTTCTGTGATATAAAATCTTTATTTCCTTCAGTAGACAATCCACATATTTTTATACCATATCTCATAATTGAATGGAAGTATGCAAAATATGTGATTTTTAGAGATTCCAGCGTACGAACAATTACCATCTTTTATGATTCAAAATGTGATATAAATCATTTTTTCACAAGTCTTTTAAGTGTGTGGCGTCCAACAAAATCTCGAGTCAATACACACACACACACCTAGAAACTTCCCTGATTTGAATTCTTCCCTTGCTCCAAAAATCATTTCTTCTGTATTTTTCTCATTTTTGTATGTTTGTCTAGAACCATGTATTTGTTTTATTTATTACTACTTTTTCTCCACTTTCAGCCTTTTTTGCTCGTTCATTCAATCATTGCTGATGTATTACTCGTCACAATACAGAAAAATATTTGCACAAATATGCATACATATATCATTCATAAATATCAAAAAGGAGGGGCCCAGAATGTGTAGTGCTAAACAAGTTCATTTTTTCAAATGAATTTACCATTCGATATTATGACCATTAAACATTTTTTTATAACATAGGCAACAAAACTATATGTCAATAACTACCACACTTCGATATTTCAGCTTTTTGTGTATCGGAATAATATTTACACATAACAGGGCAATATTCATCTCAGAAACATTCATTCATCAATATTATGAGAGAAGTAGCAGGTTGAATTTCAAATTTTTGAATTATTAAGTTGGTAATACTGCATATGTCGTGAGAAGATTTTGGATTTAATGATGCCATCAAACCTTCGATTTATCCGAGCACACAAAGATATATGTTTTTGTGCTTCCTATATTTTTGCTTGGCACTCAGCCTAAACCTATGCTTTCCATTTGTGTGCTAAAAATTCATCGACTTTTGTAAGTCTGGTTTCTTTCGGAATAATATCCCAAACTGCCTTAAATTTAAGTTTAATATACTTTTCATTCTTTTTTTTGGTCGAAAGTAGAAATGTATTGACGTTTATATTTTTCATAGACCTTACTGGTTACTTTGACTCTTGAACATGGTCTATTTTTGCAAAATGTCTAACTAAAACTTCATTTTTTTCAGTTCTGCATTGGCAAGTTGTACATTGGGTATAATGTCCACCTTTTCTCAATTTTATAGAATCATTCATCATAAAGACTCATCCAAAGGTCAAAAACTGCAGAATATCCACCTTTGGCAGTTTTTTCATCAAAAAATTTCTCCCAGTCCATATCTCGAAGCTCACATTGAATTGATTATTCAGTATTAGAGTATTTTTGGTTGTTATGTTTTATTTTTTCTTCGTCAAAAATGATAAAAAGTTCAACAAAGTTTGCTTCTGTTCACAGTTCGAAGAAACGTGCAAAAAATTACCTCTATCTCAGTTTCCTTCCATCTGACCAGAATACATATCGCCAAGTTGTTCCGAATCAATTGAACTAAACATTTCAGAGTAATTATTACTCTACACACTTTCGGTATAATCAACTTTGAGTTAGGGAATGCTGAGGGTGTTGGATTGATTTCACATGTACCAAATCAACAAAATTATTCTGCCTGATTCGCGTTGTTTGCTAGAATCACTATTCCTTAAGTTGAAGGAACGGAGTCGTTGGAACATACTATATGTGAATAATTGGTTTGTTTTCTTATCGATAACGCTTGGTATATCTTGAATATGACGCTGTTGAATATTAGGTGTTCCATGATGATTCCCCACGCAAAAGGTACACCGGAAAGGAGGACATTTTTCTCTATTCACAATAGTTTACATAGGAGCAGTACTGAAACGTGGATATCTGTCATTCCTGTACATTAGCAAGCACCATAATTAATGTTTGATTCTTTTTTTCACGATGTTCTACCGTTAAAACCAAAACTAGCGAGATTTTTCAAACCAGTCATGACATACGTTTCATACCTTGATTTGTTCTTTTTTATTAGATCAGAGAGTGAAGGCGTTGTTTCAGCAATGTAACCACTGTTTTTTTCTCCTTTTCAATGAAAAGTTTTCTTTAGTTTGATCCATCTGATCTATCTATATCTGGGTTGGTTTCAAATTTATCGAACTGTAAAAATGCTTTCATTTTTTTCAGTTTTTAAATGATGATTTTTCGCTATTCAGAATATTCTCCTCTCCAAGCCAATTTGTAGGAAGTTTTTTTTCCTCAATATATTTGGAGTATTCTATGACTTTTTTTTTTCCTTAGATGAAGCAGTAGTATTCAATTTTTCCTAGTGTTCCTCGGATGTCTCTTCCTTTCGTCTTTCAAACTCAGCGATCTAATTGAAAATGATATCCTAGAACGGTTCATAATCTTGAACTAATGGCAGGTAGATTAGATAAATTTTATTATGTATTATCTATTGTCGGTCTCATATCTCTTATTAATAATTGAAACCAACTCTTCCAGTATTTTAGCATTTTCGACAATTGGTCTGATCCTCTCACTTCACTATTCGATGCTCATTTTATTTACTCTTTTATTAATTTATCACATGGATAGAGACAGATGAATTAACATCAATATCGAAATTTAAATGAAAAATGAAATTAGTTTCCACATCAAAAAAGGAAAGAGAGATCAAAATTTGTGTTCAATAAATACATAAATACAGAAAGTAGTAAATAAATCCATTATACTTTAATAATTTACAATTGCAGAATTATCTAATGTGCGATAGTTACATTTAAAGCCAAGAAATCTCAAGATTCTTTTTTTACTTTCTCAAGCCTATCAATTACTGAGTATTGCTGATTCCAAACAGGTGAAGCGATGTTTGGTTTAACGGAGATAGAGGTACAATAGAGGGCTAGTAATGCTTTCCTATTGTTAGTATATTCATAATATCTCGTTAGATAACCGAACATTCGGCTCGTAGTTTTGAATCAAATACCAACCCCAGATCTTTCAAAATGTCGATTCTTCATGATAGAGTGTTATTTATTGTGTAGGAATGCCTGACATTCCTTCCAAGGGTATAAGACATTGTTCGACACTTTGTCATTCTTAAAAAAAAGAATGACATGGTCCAATTCAAGCTGCAGAGGTGAACAGTCCGGAAGTTGATTAATTTCCATGAGAATCTTGAGGTCAAATAATAATAATCTACTTCTATCAAGACATGGGTGTTTATTATTTATATAAATAATAAGCAATAGAACAGGGTCCCAAATGAGAACCGTGATGCCCACCAGAGTACGGGAAGAAAGACTAGGAATGATACCCGGAATAAAAATAAGGTTATCGCGATTGTGTTCATCAAAGGCTTTGCTGCAATCAATGTATACAACATTAACTTGCTAGCGATGCCCGAATCCATTCAGCAGAAACTCAACGAAATCTATTGGATTAGTTTCAATTGATCTACCTTTATAAAATCCATATTGTTCGGGAATAATCTACGACGTTACGATACAAAAAAGATCTGGGTAACCGAGAATTTTGAAAATTTTTCGTTGAAAATGTTATACCGAGAAATGACAAATAAACCCTGATAAATTTCGCTATAAATCCTCGCTTAGAGTTGTAAATTATCTGAATGTCAATTTTTAAATTGTTCAATTGTTCTCACATCAAACCGAAACTCCATTGATGCATGGAAGGTGCCCTCAAGTACCAACGGGCTATCACATTGTTTTACATTATTCACCCTATGAGAATTAGAGAGAATTAAGTCTAAAATTTTGTTGTTAGAGGAATGTTATTAGATTGTAACAGTTCGAAAAAGGGAAAGCGATGGATAAATATTCATACTTATTGTCTTGAATGGTAGACCCACTACCAGACACACTAGAAGAGTTGAAATCTGCCAGAATCAAAGGATATGATTATCAAGTTTATTCTCAATTATATTCAGATTAGAAACGAAGTACATACTAACATTTGTATCCACGAGAGGCAAGTAAACATAACGAAAACAAATTTTTGTATTGCCAACTGAGAGTTTAATCCATAAATCCTTTGCATCCCTTGTAAAACAGTTATAACTTTCTCAATCAAGTCGTTGCGAATATGGATGATTCTTGTATAATTTTTGCGTACGAAAATACAGGGTGTTACATAAAAGTATGTCACAAAGGGGTAAATCTACGTGCAATTTTAAGAAAAAAGTTGTTATAAACATAGGTCCGCAAAAGCTCCGTTACGGAGCTACAGGGTGTTCAAATTTCCGGAAAAAATTGTTTCTTTCTTCAAAACTCCTACAGTTTTTAAGATATTTAGCTCAAATTTGGAATGCAAGCTATTTTTTTACAGCCTCCATCATCAAACGTTCTAAATTTTCACTAGAATCTGCAAGGTGTTTTCTTTTCTGGAGCCATGTCTTCTTTTCCCCTTTCAAACTTGTTTGTAGTACTCCACTGATCTAGAATGCAGATGCAGAATCTACCGGTATGTTCAAATAATCACTAATTGTCATAATTTCCATTAGACTTTTATTAGGTCTATCAGAAAAATTTTGTATTTCGATACTATTGCAGCAAGGATGCAGTTCGATATCATTTTTTGCTTCAAAGTCACTAACCTTGTGGGAGAAAAATTTAACAGACATTTGAAAAATTGTAATTTCAGAAGCCTAGTTAGCTATCGAATCCATGATGACGCGTCTGCTACTAACAAAGCCCATCAGTTTCAGCAAGAAACTCGTTCCGCGAGAAGCCTGTGACTGATGCGATCGATAGGAAGCACACTTCCACACAGCGCCGGGCAGACTCTCGATGACATTGATCGATGATCGATGAGTTTAACGAATACGATCGGGATGAAGGCATTTCGCATCGCTTCGCTCTATTTCGTCCCACTTCGCCCACCTTCCAATCACAGTAGATTTTTCATCAGAGTTAAAAGACTTGAAGCAATAAGCATGTCGCAGTTCGAATTCTAGTAACAAGCCACGTATTTCAAGCTTCAGCCAACTTTTATCAGAACTCCGGCGAAACAATTTCGGATGTAGTGTACTGGTGGTATTTCCCAAGTTGAATGTGGATTGAATTCTCATTATAATAGCTTATCCAACTACGAACATATTTCATTTTATATTTCCGCTTTTTAGATAAATAATTTGTCACTTTCAAATTTTTTAAGGATGTTATTCAACAAGAAGTAGGCCTTCAACATTGAACAACACTTAGAAGTGCTCGTGGACGTAGTTGTTTCTAGGCTATTTATGGAATTCGTTACCTACGGACTAGCATCAGAATAAGAAAAGAAGTTTTACTCCTATAAAGACATCATTAAATATCAGCCTTGAGTACTAACAAAGCAGATTTGGACGATGGCGGCAGTGAAATTGTATATATCTATCTTGCAAGGATAGAAAGGGACTATTAATGAGACACTCAGTGAAGTATGAACGGAATATGGCGTCACGTTCCCTAACTATATAAGGGATAAAGATAATGTTAGTTGCCTTAAGAAAACAGGAGTGTGGTTATTAAGCACGGCAAACAGAATTATTTTACACAAAACCATGCGCTCCAAAGCAATTCAGTTGTGTTTGTAAATTGTAAATTAGCACACCTCGAGAGTAAAAAATGCTCTGTTATAGCCGAACATAACAACACGGTGAACAAACAATTAGTAATGCTCGAATATTGTTACTAAGAAAGTTAGGTTAGGTTCTTTTTGAAGTGACTAATTTACAGGTTTGAAACACTCAAACAGATGTTGTCCATCTAACTTAATGATGAACAGGGAAAATGTATTGATTTCTAGCTGGTTTAAACTCAGGAATTCGCATGGAAATGACTACTGAGAAGAAAAATTATTATTAAATAGCCCCTTAGCGAAAATACATACTCTATTTAGGTACTGATTTGTAGATGACATTTTGATAAATTTTCACATTTCCTGAATTAATTTCAAACTCACGTCTGTTTCACCGCAGAAATAGAAACCAATAACTACCAATAACTAACCAATAATCATTTTTCAGGCATAACTAAAACAAAATTAACTGACAATTGAATTTATTAAATCTACTAAACAAACTTTCACAGACTTAACTATTCGGATGCACTAACTGAATCATTTAAACTACAAACTAGCTGCTTATAACTCAATGATCCAAAGAGCTTTTATGTCCACAACAGCTTTTAAACCCGAGATCAACACTATCAGAAAAATTGCTTATCAGCTTGGGTAATATATTTTCTTATTCCTCATAAATGATTTTGTTCGATTTGTTCTTATTGCCCTGGGAACGTCTTTGTGTTCCATTTTGTTTGTTTCCTTTATTATTTTATTCTCTTTCTTGAAATCAATTATTTTCTTTCATAATCAAATAATCAAAAGTCATTTATACCTAAAAACAGATAAGAGAAGTGGTAACAAACGGAAATCAAGCTACTCTTTAATTAATGGTGATTATGTTTATGAGCTGATGATATTTTTACGAATTCTGATAAACCTTCTTTCTCTGTTTGTTATTTGAATGTAAAATCTCGGTTTTTGTACAATATAAGAAAAGATTTTCGTTCAATTATGTTATGAAAACCAGTTGTTAATTCATTTTAAAGCATTGATTTGTTATGCTCGTCTACTCTGATATTTGTGGAACAACCAGTTCTACTCAAAAAAAAGCAGGACAATCATAACGATATTATTTATGGAAACAGCTTTTTTCACCAGTATTAAGTCCATCGTTATTGAAGCTGATTTTATTCTCTTTCTATATATGCCACAGTTTAGTACATATTTGTGGAACATAATTAATGCTGTGATATTTTATTGTTTCGTGAACTTGAAAAGAGTTATGCATATTTTCAATTTCAATAGGAATTGAATCCTATAGTAAAATGAATTTAATCATTCAAACAGAAATTTAACTGTCTATCAGTGCTTATCTTAATACAAAATACATCATCAACACATCTTTTTCAGTATAAAAGATTATTTATTAAACTATTACATGAAAAGAAACGTTTATTTTCAATATTGCTCAAGAAAATTTCGATAATGGAAAACCATCTAGTTGTTGGTAAATTTTATTATTAAAACTTCAAATGAAGTTTTACTAACAGCATCGTTTCTCATCTGATTTTGGGGGTCAGTGTTTTAAATTCAAGTAATTGGTTGTTAATAATGATCTTTATTCGGTGTTGATATGATTTCAGAGTTTTGTGTTCAGATAGGTACCGATATAATTAAATCTCTTTCTGTTTCTAGTTATTGTCCAGTTTCACCAGTAGTACTTTCTAAGCTTTATTTAATGGGGTCATGTTTATATCGATAATAACACTAGGCTCATATAGAGGACTCCTGCTGTTTTTAAAGTGACTATAAACTTTGTTCAGTTCTACTGTATACGTGTGCTTAATGTTCCTCAGACCCCTCCTTCTTTTCCTTCTGGATTAGTAAACTCTACAAACTGACTAGTTCGGATGATGCATTCTATACTTGGTAAAAGTTGTTTTCACGAGTCTGTCCAGCTTACTACACCAACACCAATGGTAGCAAAGAAATGAGCTATGCGTTCGAGTTGAACATAACAACGATATTTTATAACAATATATAAATTTTCATAATAAGAGAATGCCCCAAATGCTCGGTGGAGTCACGAGTACACTGAAATATAGCGGAGCACGTATCTCTGAATCATCAGTCAAAATTCAAACAATTTCAATTTGAATTACCACTATATTCAAATGAGATATATTTACAAGGTGTTTTTCTAATTAATATTCACAAAAAAACCCTTATCTGAGACGCTGAAGTGGTTGAAATCGAGGCGACGTGTTTGTCCTTGGGAATCCTTCATCAAGATAACGATTATCACCTTTTGGTTGTAGAATGAGTTGTTACTACGCATGGACTTCTGGCTAAACCTTGTCCTCGAGGTCTTACCTAGGACTACCAATTCAATAAGTAAAAGAATTCTTACCTCCTCAATGCGCCTGTTCTGTCTAATTACAATATTTCAAGAAAAAATCTACAATATTTCAACTTACAAATAATTAAACAGAACGTGGCTCATTAAAGTATCAAGCGAGGAGATAAAAATAACAAAAAAAAAGAATTAAATAATGTTGAGATATTTGAGACAAATCGGAAAAAGAGAGAAACAACGTGGACTTATCAGATGAAATTACCAACCACGAAATATTAACTGATAAACTAACAATTCACTTATTCAAACTTAGGATTCCGTTGATAAAAGGACATTTCCTTTATTTCCTGGAGATATATTTTTAAAACCCTTCAATTTCTTAACTTTCACATATATGATCAACTTCTGTCTTGGGGTAATATCGGTGTCAATAATGAATCAATTAAATTGACAAAATCATCGGAAATTGAAAAGGATACAAGAATATAGAATACTAGAAAAATTATGGAGAGGGAAAAGACAAGGGAGTCGAATATGAGATGACGGTAGAAGTATAGATGGGAATTGAAAAGCGATAGAGGCTACATGTAAAATGCACTTGTGCACGTTACAGTTTCTGGACTCTTGGATTTGTTCTCCCTTGATTGCAACATTAGTGCACTTTTCCAAACCGAATTCCAAAATGATGGCAGAACTGAAAGCTCGAACAAGTTCAACTGATTATTGCCCCTTTTCGGTATTCTCGATATAAGGTTGTTCAATAAGTTTTGTCGTTCGATAAGAAAAACACAATGTTTTGGTTCAAATTACACTTTATTATTCAGTATAATCTCCCTGAACATTAATACACTTACTCCAACGATCCTCTAATCTGTGGATCCCATCCCTTAAGTGCTTCAACACCCGTTATGACCTCTTCATTTGATGAAAATCGCTTGCCATGCATACATTTTTTGAGATCTGGAAACAAATGGAAGTTGCTGGGGATCAAATCTGGTGAATACGGTGAATGCTCCAACAATTCGAACTTTAATTCATTGTCAAAGTGCTCATGTGACACGGTGCATTGTCCTGATAAAAAAGAATTTTTTTCTTCTGCAAATCGTTTTTTTTCACAAATTTATCTTCAACTGGTCCAAAAGGTTGCAATAATATTCAGAATTAATTGTTTTACCAGTTTGCAAGTAATTCACAAACAAAAATGGCCGATTTCCAGACACGAACTCGTTTCGAAGCCAAACAATTAGGTTCACACCACTCTTTAGCCTCTTGTTTTGATTTAGGATTATGATGTTAGACCCAAGTCTTATCCTTAATGATGAATCGACGCACAAAATCCACTTCATCCTTTTTAAAACGCTCCAAATGTTGCTGAGAAAGTCGCATTCGAATGTGTTTTTGTTCCATTGTTAGCGAATGCGGCACCCATTGTGCATACAGCTTTCTAAAACCCAAAATTTCACTTAAAATATGGCTCACACATATCCAGTATTTTGGCCATGATTTCTTGTGTTAATGCGCTTTTTGGACGTCCTTCACGTTGATCGTCTTCAAGGCTTGTACAACCACGTTTAAATTCAGCAACCCATCTTTCTACTATTCTAATTATAGATGAACAATCATTATACACTCTTAGTTTGTGAATTTCTTTTGGTGCTACACCTTCCCAAAATAAGAATTTTATCACTCCACGATATTCAATTTTTTCCATTGTACAAAAATACTGTGACACGGCGACACTAAATGGCTTGTAGACAAAGAATGAATTGACAGATTAAAATTAACCTTCACATACGTTCATATGAAGAGTGTACCAACAAAACAAAAACAAATTTGGACTAGTAGCAACGCCCTCTCTTATCGAACGACAAAACTTCTTGATCCAATAGCCTCTGGTTACTTTGAAATATCTCATTTCACCTATATATTTCACTGAAAAGTTGCATCTTCTGACTCTGAAGGGCCAGTCTGTGCTTCTGGTCTTCAAGATGTGTAATTTTCTTGCTTTTTATAATTCTGATTAGTATATTATTATATATCTACTAGAAACTCCCGATGCGACAGCTCAAAACGAAAATATTTCTGCAGAGGTGGTCAATGGAATTCAGTTCATTGTTTCATTTAATTCATCAATTAATAAATTTATTAATATAAGCTTTATATGAATGAGGATCCTGTACATCATGTAAAATTCGTAATATAATATATATACATTTTCATCAACAGTTGTCAGTTCACTGCAAAATTGGTACGAATCCAATAGATCATGCCATTTCAAATTTATTTCACGAGTTTTCCTATCTTCAAAGGTTTTCCGTCATCCGGATAGCGTTCCATATTCGCGAAACCGCCGGAAATTGTTCGTCGAGGCTCTACAAATCGAAGTGACAAGATCTTTTACGGTTCAAGTGGAGTTATGAGAGTTGTCATGTTCGGAAACTTCCGCCGTAGACCAATGTCGATATAGCAAACATTAATCTCGAACTTCAACAAGAGGATTCTTTCGAAACTCTGATGTTTGATGTATGAAATTGATTTACCCGAGAAGATGGAAAAGTGAAATGAAAAATTTATATTATCACTCTTCGAACAAAACGGAGTTTGTAGATCGTCATTTTGTTGTCTAGAACGTAATTTTGTTTTTTGCAATGAAACTCAGGAACAATTCCTTTGTTACGTGCAGTAACGGATATATACGTCATAACCTGAAATCACAAAATAGTAACTACAAAGATTAGATTACCTGGAATATGTTCCGGGAGGTTCAAAATTTGTGATTTTATAGGATTTGGTATACCTTTCCGAATTTTTACTTTGCCACCTCGAGCCAATATATTGAAAAAATGGTGTGCATTACCCAATACATGCTAACTCCTTTGTGACCCATTCTTCGATGAAGAAACACAGCACCAAGAAATTTACGCACTAAATGGAAAATTCCAATTCATTCAAAATAAGTTTAGATAAGTTGAAGAATTATTTTTCAAGTAATCCCTAAGGAATGCTCGAGAACGATCGAAATGAAAACGGTACTCATAGAAATTCAAAAAAACTAAAATGAGAAATGTGAAACTATTGGAAAAAATCAATATCTCCACCTCTGGCAAGCATTAACCCATGATATTTACGATTCATATTCAAAATCAAAAAATTTGAGCGTTGTGATCCATTCAGTTCCAAATTTGGATCAGTCTGTTAAGAAACCGCATTCACGGTAATTGGCTGGTTTTCTAGCTTCTTAGTCTTCTACTGAGAATGCCCCAGACATGTTCGATGGGATTGAGGTCTGGGCTTCATGCAGGCTACCCCATTGAAGTGATTTCGTGATCTTGAAGGTAGTTTATAACGATATGAGTTTGGTGAGGTCTCGCGTTATCATGCATAAACATAAAGTTTCCACCCATGTGGTACAACATGTTCTTCTAAAAAGTCTGAAATGTACCTCTCAGCATTCAGGGTTCCATTATTCAAGATGATGAGATCAGTGTCCACCATTATTGAACCTATACCAAAACTATAGGTAGGTAATAAGGTGCCCTGGACCCCGGCCCTCTCTATACAACGCGCTGGGGCAACAGCGCGTGATGTCACACTAACAGGGTTACTTGAAATTGAACTAGCACAGAGTTTATATGACGCGGGTATTTTAAATTGAATTCACATGCATTCAAATGATACTTTAATATGAAAATACTTGGAAACATGCACTTACAATGACAGAGAAGTGTGTAAGAAAAATATTAATGATTTTAGTAGAAAAAGGTGACTGAAAACAACAATAGGTTAATGATTCAAAGTACAGTAAGAAGTATCCGTTTTTGGATTTGTAATTTAATTTTGAAACTGTTTTCAATAACATATTAGATTCTTTTTTATATAAGTTTCTCATATCACTAAATTTTGCAAAAACTGTTTCATCACATTTTTCATCTTGATAAAACTCTGGAAAATAAAACTGTTTTCGTTATCTTTTCGATTCATCCAGTTATTTCTGATGTTCTAAAAATATGAACAGTATCATAAGTCAAAAAAGTTTTATGTTGATTTGAAAGTGGACACATAAACTCGGAGAGGGCATTTTTTAAGAGATTTCCAAACATTATTCGATTAACTCGATCATTATCAGATGATGGCTACAACTTGGAGACTACAATTTTTCAGTAACGTACATGTTTTTGAGTAATTTCTGCCAACTCTTTCCCTGTGACGTAATGGACTGGAAAAGAGCGACAACATCCTTAAATTTACTAAACGCCGAAGAAATTGAATATGTCACCACTGTTTTAGCTGCACAAGAATTTATTTTTCAGCATGTTCCAAAATATCTCCATTTTCATAATCATATTTTTGTTTTATATATATTCCATCTATTTGCAAAATATCATATTTCTCCCTGCTATTTAGCTGACTAACTCTTCCTTTGAGAAAATGTTCATTTTCTTCTGGCTTATTAGCTGAAATTTTCAAAGAATTTGTAATTTTTTGAATTGTTTCTGGGTGAGGTAAGGTTATATCGAATTTTTTCTCAACATAGAATAGCATACAGTATACTGAGTATAGTAGAAAAGAATGCAAAATCATTTCTGGAGAATAACTCATAGACTTTTTTCCTTCAAAGCTCAAATTGAATTTCTGTTTCAAAATATTTATATTGTGAAGAACATGCCCCCTGCTTTCATCATGTTTAAGTAAATTTTGCAAGCATTCAAAAAGATCATCAATATTATTCACCAGACTTGTAACGTTGAGTTGAAGTTCATCACTTCCTTTAACATACTTGTATCTATTCAATATATTCTCTAGTTGCGACCATCTATTAATTTTGCCACCACCATTAAGAACCCGATCCAAATATTTTTAAGATATGTAACAGTTGTTTGTACAAACCTCAACACTCAAACAATCTTGCAATTTTATACAGACAGGTACCGTTGGCATATGTTCCAAATCAACCTGATAAAAATTTTATCACTTAAAACTTCACACTTCCACTGTTGTTAATCCAGTTTTTGCCTAAAATTTTCTAAGAACACTGTGGAGTCGCTAATAATGTCTCCACACAGCCATTGTTCGATTTCCTGTTCCTCTCTCTGTAAGAACATTTCCTTTTGGACAGCATGGTCTTTCCGTACTTCTGGCAATTTCTTGCTTATATATATAAGAAGGTAAAATGGGAAATAATGTGGGAACTGCCCCATGTATCAGTGCATACCTCGATATAAAAATAACTCTTTTCTGGCCTGTCGAATCCACATACTTCTCTTCTCTTGAAATAAAATGAGGTTCAAAATGTTTTTCACAAACAACAGAGTTTTTACCAGGAGTCCAGTTTTCTCTGGGAATGTTTTTCATCCAAATATTCCTCAGCAAGTCATCCTTTGGCAAATTAAACGCTGATACTTTTTCGTTCCGCGATTAATAATTGCTTTTACAAGCTGGCACTACACAAGTATTCGGCATGTTTAGAGTGTCGAAACGAAAACTAAATAGAACTAGGCAGACACCATATACAGATGAATAAACACCTGATTATTCAAAACTTAAAGTTACTTGATGTTACACTCAAATCAAAACTGTAGATTGTTTAAACAATGCTTAAAACTTCCGAAAACGAATAAAATACGAAATATATTTAACGTGCTTCAACCAACTGTAAACAATGGCTCGCATGGTGCTCACTCGGTACGGGCCGTCAATAGCCCTGCTAGCATTGTTGCCAATTCTCAGCAGCTCCGGTATTGAATAGAAAGGGCCGTGCCTAGACATATCTCTGATTTCGGTGTCTGTACACTAGAGAATGACGATCGGAATGAGAAATCTCGACTAATCTGTGATTGACATGTTCCATGGCCAAATTCAATCAAGCTCGTCGATGTGCTGGAGTTAGAGCTAGAGCTTGAGCTGCGACACGAGGCCTCAAACCAAATTTCCTGAGACGTCATCGTATCGTTTCACTACTAATTTACACTCTACTCTTCTGTCTAAGCTGCATTTGAAGGTGCCCAGCGGTAACGAATCGTTGTCCCAACGAGGAAAATTCTTAAAGAACGATTGTGAGCCGCCGTTGTTGCTCGAGATCGTCCTTGTTTGTTTCATGACTCCCAGTCTTCCAGTACCTCTTTCTGGAAACAGTTTATCCTATCTGACCTATTCTTGTATAAGTCCGACTTAGGTTAGATTAGAAATCTAACCACTGCTTCAGCACATTCCGTTGGGGTCAAATTCTGTGATTCGGGTTTCATTATTACTGAAAATAAAAATTTTCCAGAAGAACAAATGCTGTTATCAATATGTGATGGTTTCTTACAAAATCTCAATTTATTTCTTTCATTTAATTTCTCATGATACTGGCTCGGAGGCGTAGGGGATATGATGATCGTCCCCTGCGCAGAGTTACCCTACAAAGTCGGTGCGATTTTTCAGATTCTGGGAATCGCTTGAGTATCCATCTTTCGGAGGATATGTAAAGCCGTCTGTCCTGTCTAACAGAGATGTGTTGTTAAAAGAATAACAAACAAACAAATTTCTCATGATGAGAATATGAGCGCCAAGAGAAAACATCGAATTGTGTTGACCTATGTCCAGACATATCTGAAAAAAACATATATTAATAATAAGTTGTCTACCAACAAGAAATTTCAACTATTAAAATTTTGCGCCAATGCGCAGTGTAGTAATGTAATGAACTAGAAAGTCATTTCTACAACTGATGTCTTAACATTTTTTTGTAAGTTGCAAAATCTACTACAACATGCATTTTTGCCAAAAAATTGGTTTTCAAACAACGATGGGTCGTGTTTATTTTATAATGACAGGAAAGAGTGGGGTGCAGGGAGATAGCTGGTAGAGAAAGCCACTACAATTCCCACAAACAGAAACGTACAAATTGCGCAAAAATAATACAGAAACGGCTTCGGAAAAAAATTGGTTATGACATGTTTCCGCTAGCGGAATCAGTAGCACGCACATAACGATAACAAAAACAGCTTCGTTAGACATCCTTATAAAAAGTGCCAGAACTCGCAATCAAAGTATTCTTGATTTTATTCCCTTTTTATATTTTGTCTACTATATGCACCATTACATAACTTTCGATAAAATAGTTTTCAAAAATGTTACTTTGCGTTATAAATCGCGAAGACCAAATTTCCACCCAGGGACAAAAATTTCTACTGTGAGTATGAAAGCGAGGGAACTATTCAGCCATTTCAGAGCTAGTGTGATTTCTAAGCGAACTGATTTACAGCTGCTATAATCACTCTTGGAAGTACCACCTTGTATCAAGTAATTCAACTTTGAACTATTCATTCGAAAACTACAGTTGATTCACTGTTTGTATTCAGGAAATAATGTTTCTTTTTATTTTAAAAAGATTAAAAATAATGTATTGTGACAATTATTATCATAGTTTTAAATAAATATTTATTAAAATAGTCTTTGATTTTTTTCAATCTTCGTGGTCATCGTCTTCAGTATTAGGAATTTCATCATCAAGCCAATCATGATATTCTATATCCAAGTCATCATCATCATCAGCATCATCGACAGAAGTACATATAAATGAATCAAATAATCTGAAATAAAAATAAAATCAAAATTTGAAGAAAAAGTATAAAATCTGATGCCTCTTGAAATGATTCGCTAGAAAAATATGGTAATTGGTCCCCATCAAACCAGGTGAAATGGTACTGGTTCTTATTCAATGGTTCTCTGGAGTGAAAATACTTGGTTGCTTTCCATATGCATTATTCGACATATGTATGTGAAATGTAATTTACTCGATGAAGTTGTTAAAAGAGCCTACTTTTGCATGGCGGCAGATTACTCGCATCAAAAATTTTTGTTGTCGAATTCTTAACTCGCATTAGAATCATTGTCTATTTATGAACAGATGAACCCTCCCTGCATCACGCCAAGTATTTCAGTAACATAGAGAATATCGCAGGTGAACTTTTGAATGCTCTTACAAAGTAATAAAGAATATTGCATTGATTAGGCGTCTTAATACCTTTTATTCAAAAATATGAAGCAAAGGTTTATTTGAATAGTTCACCAAATAAAATCTATTTGAACTAGGGAGGCTTTCACCAAATGAAAAAAATCTATAATTGAATAAAACAATTTAAAATTTTCAGGATGTGGAAGAACCAAGTTTTACTGAAATATAAAATCCCGAAATCGTGACGTGTTTCACTACACAGTGGCTTACTGGTACTAGCGCAAAATGCTATGATCAACAACGAGACATCTTCATCTGCTTTATAGACTTCGAAAAAGCATTTGATAGAGTAAGACTCGATCTGCTGATGGAGTCGCTTCGCGGCGTGGGCCTAGACAGGAAGGACATTACTCTGATACAGAACCTATATTGGAACCAGAGAGCTAGAATCAGAATAGAGGATCCATATCCGAGCAAATCGGAATCGGCAGGGGAGTCAGGCAGGGCTGCGTCTTGTCCCTTTGCTGTTCAATCTGTATTCAGAGCTAATATTTGACAGATCTTTAGCAGATATCTCAGAGGGAGTCAAAATTAACGGCGTAAACATAAACAGCATCAGATACGCTGACGATAATGTCTTGATCGTTGACTCGGATGAGGGTCTACAGCGACTCCTCAACAGCGTTAGCAATACCTGCAATGAGTTCGGTATGAAAATAAACGTGAAGAAAACCAAGGTAATGATAATCAAAAGTCAAAGAATGTTCTTCATCAGACGATTGAGGTGTGACTGGTAGGTTATCCTCCTTTGTTATATTGTGGTGCACCTGCGATAATCTGTAGTTTCCTGTTCCAATGTGTCTTCAACAATTTCTTTCCTGAGTAACTCGTTGCTCATGTTACTCGTGACGTTCGTTACTGTCCTCAGTATCTTATTGAATACTGCTTGTAGTTTCCTCTTCTTGTGGCGGTCATCAAGATACCAGATTATTCTGCGTATGTTCGTCCTGGGAGGATGTTTGCTTCATCTGATTGAGATGCAAAATGATATTAAATTATTCATATGTGAACAGGAAATATAGAAGAAATAACCAAATAAATTAATGACAAAAGAACAAGAGCCCTGAAGAGATACAATAATGGTTATGAATTTAAATCTATTTGTTTGATAATATTTCTTCTATGTTTGTATTTGTTAGTCTCCAAAATTTAGCAAAGATCTATTTTCCAATTACTATTATTTGTGTGTAAGATCTTGAGTTTTGGATTGCTAAGTTACTATCTGAAAGAAGGTCTGCGTAATTTGAATCCTCTTTTTTATTTTAAATTTATTCTAGTATCAAAATTTCTATGGGTTCTCCCAATGTAAAATTTATTGCATTCGCTTCTGTTCAAATTCAAATTACGCAAACTATCTTATCTGAAAATTCTTTCTTTTACAAGTCTATGTGTGTGCTGTGGAACTCGCTTCCATAGTATATCTTTCCGATAGTTTACCATTTGACTTTAACCCTATTCAAGAAGCGAGTGAACACACACATTAAAACATTTTGGACAACCATAGCTATGGCTTGACAGGCATGGCCTCCTCCCAAGATTTGAGAATAAAACAATTAAAATAAATTCTTCACATTGGTCAAAAGAAAAGAATACATACAGATATACATTCTTTCCTCACTCTCATCTATATGAAAATGTATGTTATGCATAAATAATAGCACACAACCTGTGATCTTACAGGGAATAATCAGTTCACATTGATATCTCGTTCGTTCTAAAACATCTCATAGTATCCTCGACTCATACTGTCGATAGACATTTTTTTATCTGGGGACATATTTGGCCGTTACGATTCGTCTGGCTGAATGCATATAATTTTGAAATAGTTCCTTTAGTTACGTATATTGAATCAAGCAGCAGAATAGAACTAGAGTTCAATTATTGATTGGGAACTTTAAAGCATCTGGAAGTTATAGCAGATTGGATGTGTCTGACATTGCTGAATATTATTTACCCCATTTTATTTTTTGAATTTGGAAAGCTTTTACTTGGTAAAATTCCACTATCAATAATAGAAAACAAGTACTGTGTTCTAAGGAATTTTACTTAAGAATTGCGATTCGTAACGCGTTTCACTACAGCGTAGCTTCTTGAGTTGCTTCTTCTCAAGTGGATATTTATGACAGGTATATCCAATAAAATTTAGGAATATATTGCTCCCCGAAGAGAATCAATAGAGGTGAAGCGCTTAAATCGACTTGTTCATTGATGAGTCTACCGGAGTGTTTGTATTTATTGATTTCTAAAGTTTCCCAAAGATCTACCTTCCAATATTTATTATCTGTATGCAAAATTTCAAACTGTGGGTCGAAAGTGTGATTATTTTTAAGAGATGATTCGCGTAATTTGAATCTGATTTCTTATTTGGAAAACTGCGTTTATGTTCCGATATTCTAATATTAAAATTTCTATGTGTTCTACCAATGTAGAAATTATCACAGTCATTGCAATTCAATCTATAAACACCTGATTTATTGTTTTTACCTGGTTTGGTTTTATTATTTTTATATATTTGCCTAAATTATTATTAGTTGGGAAAGCTATGTTGAGATTATTGCTACTCAAGAATGATTTCAGTTTCTCACTTGTAATGCCAACGTAGGTTAAGGTGTTGAATTTTTGTTTCAATTTATCGACAGGGTAAACTTAATTCAATGGGATTCTACTTTGTTTTTATTTAAAATATTATTTATTAGTTTGGGATTGTAACCATTATTTTTGGCTATTTGTTTAATCAAATTCAATTCTTTGTTGAAATTTTCTGGTGATAACGGGATGTTAATCAATCTATGAATTAAACTATTGAATGCTGACATTTTATGTTGATACGGATGACACGACGAGTTATGTATTATAATATCTGTATGTGACGGCTTATGGTGAATTGCGAAAACATGTTTTCCATTTTCATTCGAAATTGTTACGTCTAAGAAATTTATCGAATTATTGCTTTCTATTTCGGTTGTGAATCCAATTTTGGATGAAATGAATTTATATGATTTTCGAAAACTTTTAACTGTCTATCTGTTTCTGTGAAGCAAATAATGATATCGTCTACATAGCGATACCAGTATAAACAATATTTACTGAGTGGATGATTATGAATTAATTTCTCTAAGTTATTCATGAATATTTTGGCTAACAAAGAACTCAACGGATTGCCCATAATCAAGCCGTCTTCAATAATATATTATTTGTTATTGAAATGGAAATAATTTTGATCTAAACAAATTTGTAATAATGAAAGAATATCTGATTTAATGATAGTATTGACATGATTCTTTTCTAATAATTCTTCAACCAAGCAATACGTATCTTTCGGAGGAATGTTGGGAAATAGATTCTTAGCATCGAAAGAAATGAGTTTGGAATTAGGTGGTATAATGGTCTCTTTGATATATAACATCAACTAAGGATCCTACTGCAAAATTTTAGAAAGTGGTTGAAAACATAATTTCGACAGCGAAATCATTAATTACAGACCACGAAAAATATAAATTCATTAACTCCAATCCACAATCCCCCGAATTATATTCGTTGATTAAACTTCATGAACCTAATTACCCTATTAGACCTGTTGTTTCTTGAGTAACGGCACCTTCTTTCAAACTTTCAAAATTCCTCAACGACTTGCTAATAAAACATTGCAATTTTAAATCTAAATTTTCGGTCAAAAATTCATACGAACTAATTGCCAATATCAAAGATACCATTATAACACCTAATTCCAAACTCATTTCTTTCGATGCTAAGAATCTATTTCCCAACATTCCTCCGAAAGATACGTATTACTTAGTTGAAGAATTTTTAGAAAAGAATCATGTCAATACTATCATTAAATCAGATATTCTTTCATTATTACAAATTTGTTCAGATCAAAATTATTTCCATTTCAATAACAAATATTATACTACTGAAGACGGCTTGATTATGGGCAATCCATTAAGTCCTTTGTTTGCAGAAATATTCATGAATAACTTAGAGAAATTAATTCATAATCATCCACTCAGTAAATATTGTTTATACTGGTATCTCTATGTAAACGATATCATTATTTGCTTCACAGGAACAGATAGGCAGTTAAAATTTTCGAAAATCACATAAATTCTTTACATCCAGAAATTGGATTCACAACCGAAATAGAAAGCAATAATTCGATAAATTTCTAAGACGTAACGATTTCGAATGAACATGGAAAACATGTTTTCCCAATTTACCATAAGCCGTCACATACAGATATTATAATACATAACTCGTCGTGTCATCCGTATCAACATAAAATGTCAGCATTCAATAGTTTAATTCATAGATTGATTAACATCCCGTTATCACCAGAAAATTTCAACAAAGAATTAAATTTGATTAAACAAATAGCCAAAAATAATAAAAAACAAAGTAGTATCGCATTGAATGAAGTTTACCCAGTCGATAAATTGAAACAAAATTCAACTCCTTAACCTACGTTGGCATTACAAGTGAGAAACTGAAATTATTCTTGAGTTGCAATAATATCAACATAGCTTTCCAAACTAATAATAATTTAGGCAAATATATTAAAAATAATAAAACCGAATCAGTTAAAAACAATAAATCATGTGTTTATAGATTGAGTTGCAATGACTGTGATAATTTCTACATTGGTAGAACACATAGAAATTTTAAATTTAGAATATCGGAACATAAACGCAGTTTTTCGAATGAAAAATCAGATTCAAATGACGCGAATCATCTCTTAGAAAATAATCACACTTTCGACCCACAGTTTGAAATTTTGCATACAGATAATAAATATTGGAAGGTAGATCTTTGGGAAACTTCAGAAATCAATAAATACAAACACTCAGGTAGACTCATCAATGAACAAGTCGATTTAATCCCTTCACCTCTATTGAATCTCTTCGGGAGCAATCTATTCCTTAATTTTTTTCGATATACCTGTCATAAATAACCACTTAAGAAGAAGCAACCCATTAAGCTTTTAATTACTCAAGAACATTTATATTTAAATTGTCATTTATATTTTCTGTACATTCATTCGTCTGAAGAAGCTACGGTGTAGTAAAACGCGTTACGAATCTCAATTATTAAGTAAAATTCCTTAAAACACAGTACTTGTTTTTTATTATTCATTTTATTTTCTTGACCAGGTACCTGTAAATCGGACAGCTACCCAACATATCAAGTATCTATGCGTTCAAAGTTCATAAAAACAATCAATTGTATCTTTCACAAAATAAGTTTCGTCTGGTGTCACCATGGACTCCTGGACCTATGTTCACCAAACCACCATTCTGGAAAACAAAATTCTCTGTTAAGACTCTCAATTTTCATTCAATTTCCATAAACGCATTCCGGCTATCTCTGCTTCCTAATATTTAAATTTTTTGGAGAAATTACAAGAACTTCCCCGATTCCTTATACAATCTCAAGAAACGGAACTTATCGCGAAGTAGGTGAGATGAGAAGAGGCAATTAATTTCACTTGAGAGAGGTTAGATCCCATAAATGTTAATTTCTGCCGTTTTATACAAGAACTTATCGATTCTTTTCCTCCATTGGAATTCAATTTCAATTTCACCTTGAGTTCATTCAAGAGTTCATTTCCTGGGGCATTCCACTTGAACTAATCGAAAGAAAGAGAGTCTCCGGTTTCTTTGAAAGACTTACTCGAACCCAATAACTGCCATTCAGCGTAGGATTTGAGTAGGAAACTTATACTCGGGGAATAAATTGTTATGGATGTTCTCATTCGAAGCACGTGTTTGTATTATTGTGAGCTGGGACGACTAAATTACTTCAAGTCCGTTTTGTTGGAGAATACGGCAAACCTTCAAGTTCTAAATTTTTCCATTTTCTAGATAAGTATGGTGAATTTCGGCACCAGCATTCGAGGAATGTTTTACTTGAATTGCATACAGAAACGAATAATAGATCAACTTAATTGAGTTGATGCCTATTGTAGACACGCTTTCTACTAAATAACATAAGATGATAAAATTGATATTACAGATGCCCCAGAACTATGCATCAATTTGCATCGCTTATGAAAAAAATATGCAAATAAGACATTTCGAACTTTTCATCTGTGAACCTAGGGAGGTTCAATCATCCCTTAATTATTCAGTTTTTACGCATACAAAAAATTTAGAACTTTCATCCTATATTTGATTTTGTGGTATTTTTTGAGAAAACGATTTGCTCAAAATATTCATGTGAATAATAACTTGGTCATTGGTAGGTTTATTTCTAACTTTATGGAGAGAAAGCATTTCATGCAAGTAGTTGAGGACAGATAATTTTGAATAGGCGAGGGGCTATTTACATTTCCAAAATTCCCAAATGAAATATGTTCTTTTTATCTGTTATATAAACAAATCAGCTTTTCAGAGGCTGAATAATTCTTCCGTGTGGAAAATGTAGTATTTTAGGAGCAGTTCGTTAAAATGAACATTCCCAACACAAAAAGTGAGTACTTATATCGATTATTACCTATGACCATTGTCATGGTCATGGTTTTGATGGAGTAAAGTGCGAAGAACAGAATACATCGTACCAACTTCACCAAATCTCTTGCTATAAGTGCGCGATTTACTGTATATTCAATGCGTCAGTATTGTAGGTCGTACACATTAACACCCACTGCGTCTGCCAGGATCGAATCACTGATCACATGTGCCGCATCTGGAGTTTTCCTTCTCCTTGGTCATCAAACTGATTATACACATTTACGCACCCATGCCCCTTGTGGACTGGAACCGGCCTCGACGACGATAAATGCGGAGTTGCATTCCTCTGACTACAGGTTATCGGACAAATTATTTCGTGAAATGCTAAGACGATTTATGGGTCTAGCACGCTTTTGTATAGAACCAACTAGATACAAGGTGTCCGTGCTAAAGAGCCCATTAGAAGTATCTGTGCAACGCGTTTATGGATCGATTTCAAATTTTGGTATTAGAGTAAATAGATACTGATTCACAATTTGCAATTGTTTTCACGACGGTACTTCTAGTTATACCTGACATTGACTTCAACTCTTCTTTTCCAAATGGTATGGTGTACTTCCGAATTTTTTCCTATTAAGTTCATCCTTTTTCAAGCATCTGCTTGTATGATTTGTCATATCTAAAGTTAATCACCATTGAGCTATGATTATTTTATCAAAATTTTCGGAATTGTAGTATCATCTTCGCCCAAAAACTCATATTTGAGTAAGGTTATAACTTCTTCTAGTTAAAAGAGAACAGTTACATACAATAAAACTAAATTATCAAAGAAACGTAATTTTCTCACACGAATACCTATTCTTTTTACTTTATTATAACCGCATTTTAAATTAGAATTCATTGGTATTAGGTTCAACTATAATACCTAAAATGGCTCGTTTTCATTTAATTCGATGTTTATTCAAAAACCTGCAATTCCTACGAAAACTAAATCATTGGGCTATGGAACATAGAAACAGATAGAATATATTTGTTTCCGTTGCCAATTTAAATGTTCCACAAAGTTCTATGTTCTATGAATGTCGGCCTCAGTTTGAACTTTGAAAATTCAAATTTGTTTGTATATAGTTTTTTCATTAAATAAAATGACAAATAAATGTTCAAACAAAACTATTATGAACCATAAGTTGAACTTACAGAACGAAACGAAAAGTATCCGAATTTACAACCAATTTGCAGAAACCAAATAAAAATTTCAATCAAATTTTGTTAGTAGTTAGTTTCATTACCAAATATGAAAATATTCGATTGACGAGGCTTTTACGTGATAGAAATCGATTTTCACAAATACAAGTAAACGATGATTTCTACTAAAATATATTATTAAATGCTCGACGCGTTTCGATACACAGTATCTTTATCAAAAGTGAATGAATACTACAAATTATTAGAGATCACATATTAATCAAAAATATAAAAGTTATATCAACATCCAGTGACATTATTTTCACAAAAGCATATAAAGGCAATACAGTTATAGCAATAAATAAACAAGATTATATTTCCAATAAATTAGATTTCATTAATGATTCTATTCAGTTATATCCGAGATCTAACTAATAAATTTAATAAGGAAGTGAATACAGTCATTGAGAATTCAAAATCCATCATTACAGATAGCGAAAAATTTAAACTTATCTTACCGAATCCTTTACCTCCTCAACTTTATTCTTTAGTTAAATTGCACAAGAATGGTTATCCAATAAGACCAGTGGTATTATTCACACATGCCCCAGCATTCAAGATTTCCAAATTTTAATACATATTCTGGAAAAATGTTGTAATTTTAAACCGTCTTTTCTATTCGTAATGAATTTTAAATTAGAATTCATTGGTATTAGGTTCAACTATAATACCTAAAATAGCTCGTTTTCATTTAATTCGATGTTTATTCAAAACCTTCAATTCCTACGAAAACTAAATCATTGGGCTATGGAACATAGAAACAGATAGAATATATTTGTTTCCGTTGCCAATTTAAATGTTCAACAAAGTTCTATGTTCTATGAATGTCGGTCTCAGTTTGAACTTTGAAAATTCAAATTTGTTTGTATATAGTTTTTCATTAAATAAAATGAGAAATAAATGTTCAAACAAAACTATTATGAACAATAAGTTGCACTTACAGAACGAAACTAAAAGTATCCGAATTTACAACCAATTTGCAGAAGCCAAATAAAAAATTTCAATCAAATTTTGTTAGTAGTTAGTTTCATTACCAAATATGAAAATATTCGATTGACGAGGCTTTTACGTGATAGAAATCGATTTTCACAAATACAAGTAAACGATGATTTCTACTAAAATATATTATTAAATGCTCGACGCGTTTCGATACACAGTATCTTTATCAAAAGTGAATGAATACTACAAATTATTAGAGATCACATATTAATCAAAAATATAAAAGTTATATCAACATCCAGTGACATTATTTTCACATGGTTATCCAATAAGACCAGTGGTATCATTCACACATGCCCCACCATTCAAGATTTCTAAATTTTTAATACATATTCTGGAAAAATGTTGTAATTTTAAACCTTCTTTTTCTATTCGTAATTCAAATGATTTGATAAGGAAAATAGAAAATATTGTCATTCCAAGTAATGCAGAGTTAGTCTCTTTTGATGTCAAGAATTTGATGTCTAAGTATTCCACCGAAAGATCCCTAATATAATCAATAATGTGTTAACACAGAATATGACGAATCCACGAATTAAATACGACATTATGGCTTTATTAGATGTTTGCATATCTCAAAATTATTTTTTATTTAACGATTGTTTTTATAAGTGATGATGATGAGGGACTTATAATAGGAAACCCTTAAGCCCTCTTTTAGCAGAAATCTTCATGGATAACATAGAAAAAACTATTCATAAACACCCGCTTATTAAACATTTCCTATATTGGTATCGATATGTCGATGACATTATTGTGTTTCACAGGAACAAACAGATAGTTCACTGTATTGGAAAATTTCATCAACAACCTGTACCCAAAAATAAAACTCACTTCTGAAATACAACAGAACAAATCCAGCTATTTCCTAGACCTAACAATAACAAAGTCAAATAATAAACACCAGTTTTCAAATTATCATAAGCCTCATCATTATACATCGGCACATCCTTACCAACACAAAGTTGCAGCATTCAACAGCTACATACATAAACTCTTGAACACACCGATGTCTAATGCTAATTATTTCTAAGAATTGAATTTGATAAAACAGATCGCAATAAAAAATGGTTATGATGCAAATTTAGTTAGCAGCATATTACATGAGAAAAACAAAATTAGCTTTACAACATATATATCCAATCGGTGAACACCAAGACACGAAATTCAATAGTTTAACATATATAGGTAATATTAGCAATAATGTGAAATCCTTCTTGAAAATTCAAATTTAAATATAGCGTTCAAAACATCAACAAATTTAGGTTCATTTTTCAGGAATTATAAATCTCCAGTTAATAAAGAGAATAAACCAGGTGTGCATAGATTGAATTGTGCAGGAAGAAATTTTAATGTTAGAATCTCTGAACATAAATGCAGTTTCATCAATAGAAAAACCGATTCAAATTATTCAAATCATCTTAGGAAAATGGTCACTCTTTCAATTCAGAATTCAAAATCCTACATTCTGAGAATAGAGGTTTAAAACTCAACCTTCTAGAAGCACTTGAAATTAACAAATTTAGGTATTCACCGGAAATTCTTAGTGATCAGGTAGACATAAATAACTCACCCTTATTAAATTTATTATCTAAACATTAGTTCAAGTACGGATAGCTCTGAGTGGATTGCCTCTTCAGTATATATAAAAAGTTTGTTAGTAAGATATATTTGTAGTATTCATTCGCTCTTGATAAAGATACTATCGAGCATTTAATAATATATTTTAGTAGAAATCATCGTTTACTTGTATTTGTATGAAAATATTACAGTTATCGTTTATAGATTATTTTATGCCAATCCGTATACGTCTATATGTACTGCTGTTGCAGATTTGAGGATTGCCGTACACCAATTAATGAAATTTTGGACAAAATAATTTTTACCTCTACAAATCCACATCGAATACGGAATCGAAATTTCCAACACCATCTTAGCTTCAATATATTTAGTCTATTGTACAAGAACCAATGCCATTATTTAATTTATGAAGGAAATAAATTTTAATTAATTTTTAAGAATTTCAGGACAATCTTCCGTAAAATGCTCATGTTTCGTGTTGGTACAAACCAAATGGTGCTTCGGCTTATTAACACTATGTATATATATATATATATATATATAGCCCTGAGTATGTCAGGCAGGTTAGGCCAGCTATGAGGGTTACACTGAGTTAAAGACCCTCAGTTCAAAAGTGAAGTAAACACGAGAATGGTCGAGGCGATGCTGGAGAGGACGAGGGCCTCAAGATTAAAGGAAAACACAAAGGGAGTCCACCTAAGCTTTTTATAATAATAATAGCTGGGGAATCCTTATCACGGGGCATTCAAGGTTTGAAGATCTTCATTTTCTCCTTTCATTGAACCCAGTGGCGATTTGTCGCTTAACTACTTCTAAAGTTGCTAATTGTATACTCAAGATGAGTGCTCCCGAGCAAGGCCTTCGAATGGTGGTAGTAAGGGAAGACCTGGTATTACCTTTGTTAGGCATTCTAGAAAAGTAAGGTAGCGTAGAGGAAATGGACAAACTCGGATGACAAAATGGACCCCATGACACTCTTCAATGAACTGAATAAAGACCAATTTGTATAATGATGTTATTTTCATGAGCGCTGTACGCATTAATATATTAGTCATAGCAAAATGCATGGAACAACTATGTTTTCATTTTTAAATTTTTCGATTCTGTATGAGTCATAGATTTCGAGAAGAATCATGAAAAAAGAACATTCGATTCACAATAACCCAAGTATAAAAGAGCGGCTTAAGACCATTTTCAAGGCCTAAGGAATATTGTCTATGAATTGCCATTTGCTTTCTTATTTGACTGACACTGCATACTCATAGTAGTGTACGAGTGACTATGTAGCTGGGTTATAAGTAACCTTTTTTTTGAAAACACTCACCATTTTTCAGAAGATTGAAAAACGCTTTCCTTTTTGTCTTTTGTTTTCTGAGGTTCTGTCGCTAAATTAGTAAAACGCGATGGAAGCCGGAGCAATTTCTATTTTTTGGGCTTGAAATTTTAGATGTGGGACATTCGATGAACGAGCTGTTCAGTATACTGATGATCGAGGGGTTGTTTTATTCTCCAAATGCGGTCGAATCTTCCCCATTTCATTCTCAAATACATCGAATAATACGGGATAATATGGTCCAGTAATTCCCTCTTCAAGGATGTCGATGGAGATTTCGTGTGTCACATCCAATTGTTGAGTTCTTTCCCGCTTCCGTACACTTCCATCAGATTCAACCCACTGTTGTTCATGTGATTCGGGCATTTAGTGATGCCATTCATCTGTCATCCGCCGTTACGCCACTCAATTTAGGAATGCATTTGAAAGAGGAAATATTTCGAACGGAAGTCGGACGAATACGTCTTGGGTTTATTATAATCGAACGAGGCCAACATATGCACAAAGCGCATCCAGTTATGAAAGGATTCCAATGTCTTGCTGAAATTTCGATATTTTTTGTTAGCGCGATTTATATTCGACATCAAAATAGGTATTAGTTTCTGTATTGACTCATTATTTTCTTTCGTGGGTCCATGAATAGTGAAGTGCCAATTAAAAGTTTCTGGGGAACAGGTTTATCAATCAATTTCAAATTTTGGGATAAGATTAAATAAATACCGATCGACAATTTGCAATTATCTTCAAAGCAGTACCTCTTCCGGTTGTACCAGACATCGACTACAACTTTGCTATTTCAAAAGGAATGGTGTACTTTTCAATTTTTTTATTGAAATGAATCGTTTAGTGGAGATTTGGCCTATCGAAAATTAACCACTATTGCGCTATGACATTTTCTATCAAAATTTTCGGAATTGTAGTGTCATCTTATTTGCCGAGAAATTGACTCACGTTGGAGTAGGATTATAAATTTCTCTTTTAGTTTAACGAGAAAAATGTTAATTTTCAGTCAACATACTTTCCATATACAGGATGCTCAAAAATCACCTGTCAATTCAATAAAACCAGATTGTCAAAAATCTTTCATTTTTAAATGCGAATAAATATTTTTTACTCCATTGGAACCGTATTCCAAATTAACATTCATAAGTACTTAGTTTCCTATACCTGAGATGGTTCGTTTTCATTCAGTTCGTGGTTTTACTAGAAACAAGCAGTTTCTTCGAAAATTAAATTATTACGCCATGAAATATGGAAACATACAGAATGAATTTAATTCTGATGCCAGTTTCTATGTTTCACAAGGTTCTAAGAAATTCGGCCACCGTTCGACGTTCGAAAATCATGTAAAATAGCAGTAACACTAATTTAGTTTGTGTTTACTTTTTTTTAATAAAATGCCAAAAAAATACTCAAACGAGGTTATGATGAATTTATTCATCATTCGTGGTCAATGTCAACAAATAATAAGTCGAACTTACCGAATATTTAACGAAAAGTTCCCGAATTTACGACCATTTTGCAGAAAACAATTTAGGAAATTACAATCGAAGTTTGTCACTTGTGAAATACAGAAAGCTGAAACGAGTAGCGATAATGATGTCGTTTTGGCGACATGGATCATGATACAAAATTTTTAATATTAATGATGAATAAAATTGAAAAAAATCTGATTCATAAACAAGATAATGAAAATTAATTTAAATTAAATGTTTAAATCATCCACCACTTTTTATTAAACATTTTTCAATCCACCGGCGCTTTTCATTCATAAATGCTTTCTGCACTTGATTGGGATCGATATTGCCCAAGTGCATGTTTCACTCAAATTCTAGATCCTCCTGCGAATTTATCGTCGTACTATAAACTTTGTTAGTTGGGTTCCCCCAAAGGTAAAAATCTAAAACGGTAATATCAGGTTATTTTGAATGCCAATTGCATGGAACCAGTCTTCTTTCCCATCTGTCGGAAACAAGCTGGTTAATTCTTCCGATACCTAAGGTAGGCAATAAGCCGAAGCTCCATCTAATTTATACCAACACGAAACATGAGCATTTTACGGGAGATTGTCCTGAAGTTCTGAAACGAATGTGGTTAAAATTAAAATAGAGAGGACATACAAAAATATGAATAATGGTTTTTACAATAAATGCTGATGTATATAATTTTGGCTTGTGTCAGAAAAAACACAAGTGTGAGCACAGGAAATGTAACAGGTGAACCATACTTTCTTTTATATGATTCAATAAACGAGTGAGAAAACCTGAGGAAAAAACTCGTTTCCCTGTCGCTATTGCACTAGCAATAGCTTGTCTGTTTATGTTGTGTTAGTGTCGTGTGTACATAAAGAGCACCAAAGATTTTTCTGCTCAGCCGCTTCATTCTCTCTTGCATTCCATGATTTCCAAACGAAGACAAGGGTGAAAGGAAGTTGGTTTGGGACAGGAATCTGTAACAATGGAAAGAGAAAACCAGCAGAAGAATATTTCAACAATCAAATTTCTTATAAACACCTCAAAAAAGTCTAGGGAACACTTACCAATATCTTTAAAATATGAATTTGATGATTCGAATTTATAGAAATCTTTCGTTTTTGTTAGGATGTATTGTATATAATGTATTCTCAAGAAAACAAAATAATATTTGACTCCTCCAAAGCACCTATTATTAAAAAAAATTTGAAATTTGAAAATGACGAAATTAGGTGAAACACAAAAAAAAATCCTGAACTGATATTTTCGACACGATATGGAAGCACTTATATTTTTCAGTACCCAGAAGGTCCACCTCTGTTATTAATGACACTTTGGCATCGTCACGGCATGCTCAATATGAAATTGTCTATTACATTTTGGCCTAAGTCATTCCAAGCCCCCTGAACTGCTAATCGAAGCTCCTGTTCATGATGGAAGACGTTTTGACGCAGGAGATTTCTTTTTAGGGTGTCCCACACATGCTCAATGGGATTCAGATCTTGGGAGCAGAATGGCCACGGTAGAAGATCTATATCAATCTCTTCAAGAACGTTCAAGATAACTCTTGTACGATGAGGAGGGGCATTATCTTGTTGGAAAAGTGGACTTTGACCCATTGTTTGGAGATACGGTACCACTACAGGTGAAACTATCTCATTTGCGTAAGAATTTCCCATGATGTTGCTCTGTATGAAAACGAGGTCAGTTCTTCCACCAAGGCGTATACCTCCCTAAAACATCACTGATCCGCCTCCCTGTCTAACAACTTCTCGAGCATGCTGGAAACGGTTTTGCTTTCCAGGTTTCTTCCATATTCGAATTCTTCCCGAATTGGGATAATAACTGAATCTAGATTCATCACTGAAGAGAACTGTGGCCCACCTCTCTTGATCCCAGTTTACGCGTTCTTGGCACCAAGCTAAACCAGCAGCGCGATTTTCATGGGTCAGTTGTGGAACTCTTAAAGGACGTATGGAGTAAAGTTGACCTTTGTGCAGTCGCTTTCTCACAGTTTGGTTGGAAATTTGTACACTATGAACTCGTGATAGCTCTTGAGCTAATTGAGATGCTGAGGTAGTACGATCTCTTCTGGCTTGTAAAACCAAAAATCAGTCTTGGGCGGCTGTAGTTATCCTGAAGCGACCTGTTTGGCGTTCTTCTACGCTACCTGCTTCATTGAAACGCGACCATAAACGGTTATGACACTTGGGCTACTTCCCAGAACCTTGGATACTTCCGTTGTGAGCTCCCAGCTTGGAGCATGCCAACGGCTCGTAACATCTCTTCTCTAGTCAAATGTCGTCTTTCCATGGTCGAATCACAAAACTTGAATCTTTTATTTGTGCTTACAACAGAAACAAAGTGCCAACTAACTGATTTCAAACACTGAATACATGAAATGATTATAAAGCAGCGTCGCATCTACTGCATTTTTAGTTTTTATAAAAAAAATTGAAATCTGTTGCGGCACTCTACATAATTTGGTGAGAAATTGATGCAGGTGTTCATTTCTTTAAAAAAAATAATCCATATTGATCGTTCTGGATACGATATATCGATATTCAGAAGTGTTGCCTAGACTTTTCTGAGGTGTTTATGTCTAAACATATCTAAGAAAAGATTTCACATAGCAAGCAAGGTCATAAAAAGGACTAAGGAGATAATGAAAAAATACATAACCTACGATATTTCCTCAAATTCACTCTTTGTTTGACAGAGAGAGCCCCGATGGCCAGGTTCAGTCTTCCAAGAGAAGCCGATTATAATATATGGATGTTTTAGAATCATTATGGACCCAATAATTTGGGTTGACATCGCCCATATATTATTTCTTCGTGGAACTTGTTTAATTCAAAGGAAAAATTTTGACAGTCGTTCGAAAAATATGACAAATGTCAGCAATGACATTTCAATGAATATTTCATTCGATATGTTTACGAGTTTGAATTGAATCGAGTCCATGATTAATTTTATATTATTGTTACAAGATAATTAATTCTTTGCTTCATTTACGAATACGAAGCAATTTGATACACGATATTATATTTGTCTGCGCTGTAACCCTTAACAGACTAAATTTAAGAAGAAGAATTATTCAGTAGGTCTATAATTTCCAAGATGCAAGCGACAAACTGGAAAAATGGGCCTCTAAACCTACATATCTTCTCCTGAACTATGATGCTTCCTAAATCTCGAGACAGAAAGAGAAATCTCTGACCTGACTTGCAATATTATCATGCAAATTTTATTAGGTATCAAAAGATCACCGTATGGAAATCATCCTATATAAAGTATAATCGTATAGGATAAATTTAGCAATCAGCTTTCTAGCATATTTTTCAAGTAGTGACTTGTACAACTGATAAAATAATGGAATTTCAAGAAAACCCCCACGGCATCTTCGAACGGAAGTAATAAGGAAACTTCGGTTTTAATGTTGCTTGTTTTATGCCCCCTTTGGATGGCCACCAAAACAACCGGACCTTCCTGTTATATTTTTTAAAGAATAGAATTTATAGCAGACGTCACATCAATATCGATGAATTGCTCGAGGCTACCTGAATGGCATTCCATTTGCAATCACAGTCAGTGATACTATTGAATGTTTTGTGAGGAAGCAGAAAAGTTTGATTTATCGTGTAAGAGAAAGTCGATACAGTTTTGATCAATTTTTTCGTTGAAAAATTAGTTAGTTTTCTTATAACTTAATCAGGATTTCCTGCGCAAAATATCTCTCTGTGGCATAATACTCATCGCCACGTCTCTAGAGTTGATTAAAAAAAAACAGGTATATGCTGTTGGAGAAAACGCATTCACGCAACTGATTCGATTGGAAAAGAATTTTCCTCATTACCGAAACCCAGAACACTTGATTCCAAGTGTGAAATACATCGAACTGTCATCTTTCCATTAAGATATGGAGCTATCTCATAAATAAAATTTTTCAAAACTTTTGGAAATTCATTTAGACATTTCGGCATTTTGGAAGACTGAATCTTTTGACCACGCAGTCTGTTTTGATTGGGAAAAGTGAAAATATCGTTGGGACTTATGTAACAATTCAATATTTTCTTGTGTTGAATATACAATTGTTTTTTAAGGCTGTGTACGAACTGCATTTTCTTAGTGAAGAATGAGTCGCTATTCGGGGTCGGTTTCTTAATGCTTACTAACTGTGGAGGATAGGAGAAGCCTCCCAGATATGGGAGGTACCGAGGAAATAAAATACTCGGGGGGGACCAAAACCTAGCAGGACAGTGTCTGTACCAAGATTAGGCGGCTGTCAACAGCGTCAGTACCCATATTGGGCGGCTGAATTCTAAACTCAACAACACGCTTGGCCAGCATGGCGTTTCAAGGCCGAAATCCACTTAACCTCATGAAGTCAATGAAATGCCCCAGGTGGCTAGAGTACAAAATTCACAATCCCACTCTATTGATACAATAGCAGATAGCCTCAAGGATACTGCGGGCGGCAAGAAACTGTAACGGCGTAGAACATCCAATTGAAAAACTCTATATGACTACTTTCAACACCCGTACACTGAGAACACAGGAACATCTACAAGAACTGGAAAAGGAATTGTCGAAAACAAAATGGGATGTAATTGGACTGTCAGAGACATGGCTGCCAGGAAAAAAATGCACTACTCTGAGTTCAGGACATGTTTATACCAAATGAATTCAGAAGAAAATTCACATCTAGAAGGTGCAGCTATTCTTATAAATGAAAGAACGAAACATCTGCTCTCGAAAATGAAGAAAATCTCAAATAGAGTACTTTACATTGTTTTAAAAATCTCGAACCGTTACTCTCTACAGGTCATCCAAGCCTATGCTCCAACAAGCTCAGTTGAAGACGAGTTGTTAAATCATTCTATGAAGATATACCAAAAGCCTACGTAGAAGAAAAACGTAAAACTTGATTCAGCCTAATTATCAGTGATTTCAATGCGAAGGTGGGGACAAAGGAGAATGTCCACGAGAACATCGGAAAATTTGGCATTGGCGAAAGAAATCAGCGTGGCCAACAGCTCATAAACTTCCTACAAAAAGAAAATTTATTCTGCATGAACTTTATTTTCAAAAGTCAGAAAAGGAAAGTGGACATGGAAAAGCCCAAATGGTCAAGTCCGAAATGAAATTGACTTTATCATGTCCAGTGAAAAAGAAAATGTCACAGATGTTTCAGTATTAAACAACTTCAGAACTGGAAGCAATCAGGTCAAGGCAACGATTCGAGTCAACACCGAAATCGAGAGAACTGAAATGATATTGAAAACAAACCCCACTAAACTCGATCTGGAGCAATTTCAAAAGCTATATCAAAATTAACTCGTGAAAAGATTAGACCCAGCCGTGGAGCTAAAGGGCTTAGAATTGAATGAAATGACGAAAAAAATAACAAAGAGCATCGAAACAGCAACAAAGAAGATGAGCATGCGAAGAAAAAAACAAACAGACAGTAGAATAAGAGAAGAAACCCTTGAATTGATTAATAGAAGAAGACAGATGAATAGAGACCATACAGAATATAGTAGCTTGAATAGAGCTATAACAAAAGCGCTCAGAAAAGATCGAAGAAGATACAATACAAATTCGATGAATGAAACAATAGAGAGCAATTAAAATTTGAAAATTCTAAGAACGAATCTTGAAGCTTCAGGAAGAAAAAAATAATTCAACTCAAGAACGAAGACGAAGACATTGTTACTAATAAAGCTGAAATAATTAGAGTAATTGAGGGGTTTTACGGAGAACTCCTTAGGTCAGAACTTCCAATACCTCCAGATGTCAAAGAACATAACAGAAATAAAGTCACAAATGTTAACTCTGAAGAGATGTCCCCTATCACAGCAGAAGAAATAAGATCTGCACTGAACTAGCTCGAAAGTTTGAGGTCCCTGGGGAGACCGCATTACAAATGAAATGCTGAAATTCAAGCAATGGGGGTGCTTTTCAATTGATTCTGAGAAGAAAGAAAAATCCCAGATAAATGGCGTAGTTCTGATTTTAATATTCAAAAAAGGCACTAAAGACGACATAAGCAATTACCGCCCGATAAGTCTCCTTTCACATCTCTACAAACTGCTAACGAAGATAATAACTATCCGATTCACAAATAAACGCGACTTTTATCAACCCGTCGAGCAGACAGGATTCAGAGAAGGTTTCAGCACCATCGACCACTTACAATCCATTCGAACTCTGATAGAGAAATGTTGTGAATACAATATTAACCTACATCTGGCTTTTGTAGACTTCAAAAAGGCCTTCGATCTATTCGAACGTTGGGAAGTAACTGAAGGATTGAACGATGCGAAGATAGACTTCAGATACACCACCCTCTTGAGGAATATCTACAAAAGTGCCATGTTGAGAGTGAGGGTCGACGAAGAGACGCAGACGGAAGACATTCCAGTTCAGAGGGGAGTAAGACAAGGGGATACAATATCTTCCAAACTCTTTACTTTTGCTCTAGAAAACATCTTCAAAAAATTCGAATGGGACGAAAAAGGTATCAATGTAGATGGAAAATACCTTAATCATCTCCGGTTCGCCGATGATGTGGTCTTGATCAGTTCGAACGAGGAAGATTTAAGAACTATGTTTACTCAACTGAACGAGGCAACCAAGGCCTTCGTATGAACTTCAGCAGAACAAAACTCTTAATGAGCTGATAGAAAAAGTTGAAGATTACATTTATCTCGGTCATATTTCAAAACTAGGGAAACAAAACCAGGTGGCTGAAGTGAAAAGAAGAACCCGACTTGGATGGACAGCGGAACATAGATGTTTCGATCTCTTTACGGAAGAAGGTGTTCGACTTCTGCTTTCTTCTCGTCATAACCTATGGCCTAGAGACTTGACACTAACTGAGAAGAGCGCAGAAATGCTGATAGTTGACCAAGGACATATGGAAAGGAGCATGGTGGGAGTGACTTTGAGAGACAGAATCCATAACGTAGAGATAAGGAGTAGAACCTGTGTTACAGACATAATGGAAAGAACTAGTAAATTGAAATGGAGTTGGGCAAGGCACGTAGCCAGGAAAACATAAGATGAATGGCCAAATAGACTAGTGCACTGAAGACCTAGAACAAGCAAGAGGGGCATTGGAAGACCACACAAACGATGGGTAGATGAACTTAGTCAATGCGCAGGCTCTAACTGGTATCACTGCGCACAGGACAGGGAAGAATGGAAAAGGTTGGGAGAGGCTTACATTCAGCAGTGGATGACTGGGAGCTGATATGATGATGACTAACGACTTGCGCCAAGCAAATTGTTGTGTATCCATCGGCAGTAACTGTTATTTGATCTTGTAAAGAAATATGCATGACTTGATTTTGGAACAATCGTTTGGAGACAATGACTTCTGTCGGTTTTTCTTGCCTAACCACTGACAATGTTACAAACGCTTTTAGACTTTCCAAAGTTGAATCGGTCTTAAATTTTTTGACACTAGTTCACCCTTGTAACTTTCTGTTCTTCGGTCAACTCATGTACTATCCAAACTAATTTTTCACACGTAATTCTTCCTGCAAAAGTGTTTGTATTGAGTTCTTTGAATTTGAAATTCGCAATGATGTCTCAATCTCTCGATATGTCGATCATCCTGGATAGTCTTTTGCACAGCATCCACATTTTCATGAGTGGCTACTGTTTTTGGTGTTTAGATTCTCCATACTGGTGAGGTGCTTCAATGCCGAGAACAGAAACCACCTCTCCGACTCATCCTTGTTCAGATAATTGTAGAAAATTATTGCGCGAAAATGCTAACGGTTTAATTCCATTTTTCAATTAACTGTGATAGTTTGTTGTGGCCAAAACACAGCACGCATAGAACTGAAATTTCGGATTTACACTCGGAGGCAAAATTAGCGAAACACTCGAAAATTTAACCAAATTCGAAGTCCGATATTTTTCCTAATTCTCAACCGATTTATATGATATTTTCGACAAGTTAAGATCAACTCTTCTGCTTTGTAGAAGAGAAATCAAAAAAAATTTGAAAAAAATTTTAGACGGGGGCAAAACTAAAAGTGTTTTTTTTGTCAAAAATTCACACCCTGTGGAATTTCGTGGGCCGAGTTGAAACGTACAATATCATGGTCTGTTAAGACACATCTTCTTACAGTAACGCCCTTCTTGTTTTATGCATTTATCTCTATTCTTACAAGAGATATCCAATTTGAAGCGAAAAGTTACAAATTTTAAGAATTTATTTTTAGTCTTGCGTAGGTGCATAACATCGGAGGTTAGCCAAAAATAAAATCAAAATTAGAGAAGCGAAAATCTAACAAAATGAAAATTTTTGAAATTCACTGGCCAATTTCACGCTCCGGGAGACCTCGAAGTACACTGGAAAAATCGTTGATTTTGCACATTTATTTTTGAATATTTTTTTGTGTGACACTATAATAATTATCATTCCTGTCCAAAATTGAGAGCAGGTGTGTATCCTGGCGATACATTCGTGAAATGAAATGAACATGTTGATAAAAATGTTCATGATGACCCACAAAAAAAACATTTGATTTTAGTAGCGAGTATGACCCCCCCGAGCTCTTATTACAGCGCGCATACGATTTCGCATACTCCCAATGATGTTGTCTATCATTTGTTGAGGTATGTTGTCCCACTCTTCCACCAAAGCCAATGTCAGCTCTTCAACGTTGCCTGGATTCCGTTGTCGAACCCTTCTTCCAAGAATGTCCCAAACGTGTTCGATCGGGTTTAAATCCGGTGACCGCGACGGCCAGTCCATTAGTGTGATCCTAACTTCATTGAGATATTCTATCACTATGCGCGCAGTATGAGGGCGCGCGTTATCGTGCATAAAAAGGAAATTTTCCCCTATGTAAGGAGCAAAAGGCACAACATGGGGCTCCAAGATTTCTGTTATATACCGATGGGCATTAAGTGATCCATTGCCAATAATCTCCAGTTCTGTTCGTACTACCAAGCATATGCCACCCCATATCATAATTGACCCTCCACCGTATTGCTCAGTTCCTGCGAAGTTCGCTTGATTGTACCGTTCCCCTCGATGCCTCCATATTCTATCTCTACCATCCACGAAATTCACACAATATCTGCTCTCATCACTAAATAAAACTTGTCTCCACTGATTGATTGTCCATGCTACATGCTCCCTAGCAAACGCCAATCTTGCTACCCGATGGGCTCTATCGAGTCTTGGTGCTCTTGCTTGCGCGTATGATCTCAGACCAACTTCATTTAATCGTCTTCTGACTGTCCTCACACTGACGTTAATGTTATCCACTGCTTGTAAAAGGTTACGTGCCTGAACAGCAGTAAGACGAGGATTTCTTATGGTTTGATTGACGATGAAACGGTCATGTATAGCGCGGATTGCCCGATTTCTTCCTTGTCCTCGCCTCCTCACGTACAATCCAGTTTTCCTGTAACGTCAGTAGATTCGATGGATAACCGACGTCGAGACACCCAACATGGTATCGACTGAGCGGTAGGTGCGCCATTCCTCGATCAATGTAACTGCCCTTGCTACTGAAGTTGGTGGTAAATCTCTCATTCTGAATGAAAAATACCGTTTCGAATCGTAAACAGTAAAAGAATCACAAAACACCGCAACCGATCGAATTTGTATCAAATCAAAGAATGGAAAGTTCTCATTCTTTAAACAAGTGCAAATGTGGTCATATACAAAAAAACGTGTGTTGTATTTCATATTTGATAAAAAAAAAGTTGTGCACATGTGTAAATGAAAAGTTTTATCAATGGTCCCAGAATTCGGTTGTATATTTTAATACCTAGCGACTGTTATCTCCTATGAATTCCTAATTTTCACCAAATTAACCAAATTGTCATCAATAACTAATGCAATTCGAACATAAAAATCGCAAACGACAATTTCGACACGCCTGAGTGATAATAAGAAAATTCCAAATTGATAGACGAATTTTAATGACAATTTCTTGATTCAATGTAATTTCTCTAAAATGGTGATTTTCCACTTGAAATTAAATATATTTTGCAAAAATAGAGATAAACGCATGAAACAAGAAGGGCGTTACTATAGGAAGATGTGTCTTGACAGACCATGATATTGTACGTTTCAACTCGGACCATGAAATTCCACAGGGTGTTACGAATTTTTGACAAAAAAAAACACTTTTAGTTTTGCCCCCGTATAAAATTTTTTTCAAATTTTTGTTATTTTCTCTTATAATTTCTACAAAGCAGAAGAGTTGATCTAGAACTTGCCGAACAAATCATCTAAATCGGTTGAGAATTAGGAAAAATATCGAACTTCGAAGTTGGTTCAATTTTTGAGTGTTCCGCTGATTTTGCCTCCGAGTGTATATAAACAAATCATTGAGAATCATTTTTAACATTGACAGTTGAATATTGGTGTCCTCTATGTCCCAGCATGCAAAATATAAAAGGCATCCCTACTATTGAATGTGATATATCTGAAAAACTAGTAAGAAATCCAGTCTGATCGATCGAGAATATACAGGATGTTATTTAGTGAAAAATTTTATCTCATAACCCGGAATAACTGCCGCAAAGCCGCTAAACGTAATGATTCATTTCCCTAGTAAGGTTTCATTCACCGAAGATATCAGTGGCAAATAATCAAAATTGCCCTGTATTTTAGAAACGAAGAGATCTATCACCACTCTGCTTGCCGCATATTCAGTTTCACAAAAAAGTAGCACAGTATTGTGGAAACCGCGTTCCCCTATCTCTTATATCAACTTGGATACCATTCAAACATATCAAAAATGGGACTGGTCTTAATTCAGAAAACAATTGGTTCGCCATCGCAGGTGCTTTATTGCTACTGCATTCGATATTATGCTAATAAATGAGAATATAACGGTTCTTTAGATATCATCAAAATCTTGATGTGTGAACAGAAAAGATCAACGGCTCATAAATATAAATTCGGTTGAGGATTTTCAGTAAAAAACGTAGTATAAAATGAAAATGCTTGTACGGTATGGAATTGAATACAGTCGTTATATGAAGCCCAGCTGATTATGCCGAGAGCAGTTTCATGGGGATAAGCTAGATAAGATATGGATATGGAAAATGTAACTCGAGGAAAATAGGAATGAAGTTAGTATCAGCATACATCTACATTAAACGAATACTGGATAAATAACTCGATTTATGCTGCCGCATCTATATTATCATAAGATTTTCGCCAGAGATTTCGTACTTTTATCCATTTATGTATAAAAATATCTTTAATTCTTACAGCGTACAAGATTACTCTCAGGCCCGCCGCTAGCGGTTTGAACGTCGGTGTGCAATTCCTATCGTGCCGCCCCTATCTAACTACAAGACCTAGGTGCTGTACAGTGAAAAACTATGTTATATTAGGTTATTTTATACAAGATAGATACACTAATACGACATTAAATGAAAAAATGAAGGCAAGAAAGGTGCAGTTTATACATATTATGTAGGTAGGTATAGGTATTAAGTTATTTCACAGAAACTGCACCTTTCTTGCCTTCATGTTGGCAAAATCAGCTATAATTTTTTGGTGTCTAGTCTATTTAGAATCTCATGTTCAATTGAAATTATTGCTAAATTACTTAGTCTTTGCTGGTGCATAGTTGATCTCAAATAGTTTTTATTATTTTTAACTTTGAAAATGACCTTTCACCATATGCAACTGAAACCGGCAATGTAAGTAGTATCCTTATCGCTATTGCTGTATTCGGAAATGTTGACATTAATTCATTAGCAAAAATGTATTTGCAATAGGGTTTGTGAATCATTAGACTGGTTTTCAGTTAAATGCAACTTTAAAGCATTGATTTCATTAAACATATCTATACCGTCAATATCTGCGTCACTACTTGAACTATCTTTTAGCTTCACATTCAAATCTTTACAATGTTTCATTAAATCATCTTTGGAGTAACTAAACAAGTTATTATTGGTGAAAAAGCCAAAAACGTCGGTAAAAGTTTCCAACTCATCGAATCTACGTTTTAAAGAAGTTAAGGTTTGGTCCAGGATCCTAAAAAAAACATCTACCTTGTATTTTGTTTTAGGGTCTAGTAAGACTTTATCACTCTGTTCATACTGAAATTGAGTTGGTTTTCTTCGTGGACGAACGGTATCTATAGGCGGAAAATCTGCATCTACATTAAGTTCTCGAGCCACAGTGGTAGCTTCTTCTAACACCCTTTCGAAATGCTCATCTGTGCGATATTCGGTGAATTTATGAATCAATTTATTTAACAAATTTATGCAGATTTGAGTATTTATTGTGGGGTTTTGCATCATTTTGCTAATAGCATTAATTTCGTTTAAAATATCAAACCAAATTACAACTAAGCAAATAAATCTATAATTTTGAATATTCAAAGCAAGCGAATGTGCTTTGTGAGTTGTTGTACAATCCCATTCCGACGAATTGTTATCTGATATTTCAAGTAAAGCGTCAAATATTTTTTCGAGGTGATACCGTAAAGGTTTGACTGCATCGATTCTGCTAGACCATCCCGTGGCACTTAATGCCTTTAGTTTTAAATCAGGTAAATGCTTGCAAATTATGGACCACCTTTTGGTAGAAGACGAAAAGAAAACGTAAATTTCTTGAATTAAGTTGAAAAAGTTGACCGTGTCGTGCGTTATATTTGCCTCATCGTTAACGACCAAATTGAGACTATGCGCCGAGCATGGAACGTAAAATGCACGATTATTCATTTCCAATATTTTTTTTTGTAATCCATTGTGTTTTCCACGCATATTAGAACCATTGTCATAACCTTGGTCACGTAAGTTTTTAATATCAAGGTTTAATTGCGAAAATAAATCTAAAACAAAATTTAATAGTCCTTCACCTGTGGAGCTGGTTATCGGACAGATGCCAATAAAACTTTCGCATATTGTAACATTTTTAGTTTCACTGTTTAAAACAACATACCTTAGTATAACTGTAATTTGTTCTGTGTGACTTACATCTGGTGTGCAATCTAATATGATAGAGAAATATTTTGATTGACTTTGTTCAGGATATAATTTTTTATGGTCGTGCGGAGTAAATCAATGATTTCATTCTGAATCTGATCTCCTAAATAGTGAGTCATGCGAGTTGAATCGAGGCTTGAATTCTGTGAATATGTTCCCGCATAACTGAATCAAAGGATGCTATCATTTCTATTGCTTTGAGAAAATTACCATTATCATGCTCATATAATATTTTGGACGAGCCCCTAAACGCCAGACATTGATGAGATAAAAATTTTATAACAGCTATGATCCTTTCCAATACATGACACCATTGTTTTTTTCAGATTCTAATAGTCTCAGTTGCATTTGATTTACAGTAGTTTTATTTTTAACATATGATTTAGTTGGACCCAACATTTTAAATTTTCGCTATGGGAAATGCTTGTTTCGTGTCGTTTTAAGGAAGATGACAGATGTTGCCAATCGGAAAAACCGCTTGGAGCTGACAGACTACTTACAGTTTTACTGAATATTTTACAACAAAACAATAGACTGAATCTTTTGACGTAGAGTAAACAAGCCATTCTCTGTTAATTTTTTCTCCATTAGGAAGATTTCTAGAGTAATAACTGTTTGCAAATTTTCTTCCATCGATATTAGCAGGAAAATTGTGGTTAAACAGCTGCACGGGACCACGGCTAACCAAAATATTAACAATATCATTAGTCATACTGGCGGGCCACGAACCGGGATCATCACCACAATCTAAACAGCTACTTGATGACGATAAATTGCTCACAGGTTCTTTAGCACTACTTTCTCTTTTTTAGTTTCACTGGAGTCTCCTTCTGAAGGACTAACATTTTCTCTTCAGATACCTCCATAACTTCTAGATTTAAGGCTGCGCTTGTTGAAGCTACATCTACGTCAACATTCTCTTGACATTCAGAGTCCCTATTTTCTGGTTTGCTAAAAATTTCTCAAGAGATCCCGCTAGTTTTTTCTCTGTATCTTTTCTCGTTTTTGCCGTCGAAATTGAGCTCCTGAAATTTTTTCCTTTTTGCAGTTCCTGGAATTTTTTGAAAAGTTTAGTATACGGTTGTACAAAAGTAACTTAAATCCCAAAGGGGTCGATCATTCCACCCATTATTGCGAACAACCTTTACTAGGGGTCAACACTGAAATCGCGAAAAAATCAGCTTTTCCATACATTTGGTATGGAATAGTTATTTTTTCGCGATTTCACCGTTGACCCTATAGTAAAAGTTGTTCGTATTTATGTAGAATGACTCCTTTCGGGATTTAAGTTACTTTTGTTACCCCCTGTATAGGTATAATTTTAATATTTTTTCTATAAATCTTCACTCTTAAGTTGTATAACAGAAAAAATACCCTTTAAATCACAATATTACTGCGAAAAATAAAAGGTTCATACCTACTGCACACAAATGTAATGGAATAACTAATTTTTTTCCCGACTTCAGAGTTGACCCCATAGTAAAAGTTGTTCGTATTGATTAGATGGAATGTCCCCTTTCGTTACTTAAGTTACTTTTGTTTTACTCTGTATTCATTTTAATACATTTTTTTGATAAATCTTTACTTTAAGTTTTTTCAGTAAAATAACCCTTAAATTTTACATGAATACCTGCTGTTTATATGAATGCGCCCATATGCTGATTAATTAAACAAAGACACTTACCATAATTATGATTTTTTGCGCCGACGGATAATATAAATAATTTTCTAAATTATTTTTATAGTCACACTTCGCACAAAAATATACAGAATATTATTAATTTTAAGTACCCTGGACCGTTTCCGGATCTCACATTAGGCCAATAACCAAATAATTGAAGTTTGTTGTTCACTCACATCACTTTCGCATTTGTGTTAAATAAATAAAAACAAAGAAATGAGTATATAGTTTTAAGGGAATTTCCCCTGATATCTGTGGGATTTCCCTATTTCGCATAGAGCACGATACGGATTAACTTTGTTCTCATGAATTTCAATAGATGGCGCTATGTAATGCTACGATATAAAATAAATATTTGGGCGCCGTTCATCATATTATTTTTATAAGGATAATCTTTTTAGTATTGTGAGGTGACAATGTCTGAATTTTAGTCGATGATTGTCTGATTTGCCGCCCCCCTGAATGCGCCGCCCGCGTGCGTTGCACGCCTTGCACGCCCGCTTACGGCGGGCCTCATTACTCTGAAGAACCTGACCCAACTAAAAACAAAAATTTTGGAGAAAAAGGCCTCTACTTTTCAACATCATCTCCTTTCAGCATTGTTCATCAAATTCGACATCATATTTATAATGAGGACTGCGCAACTCTGGTGTAAAGTGATTGATTCATGTTTGAATCATCTCTCTTTTTCTCGAGGGTAAGCAGATGCGGTACTAATCTTGCATAAAGCTTTCTCATGTCAAATTTTTAGACAAAATTATTTGGTCAACTACTGTAATGCTCGACTTCGTCGCGTTCAAATTCTGCTACCCAATATTTTACTGTTGCAAACATAGGAGCCGAGTCTCCGACAATAAAATCGAGCTCAGTTTTTATATTGGTTGGGATAAGACCTTTGAAATAAAAGTATTGTGTGACATAATGATGACAATTTCTTTCCAATTCTACAAATTCACCGAGAACGTTCACTATAGATGGCTGTCAAATGAATATGCAACAACGTAGCATCTTCAAAATTGGAACATATGCTTCATGGATTGTGTACTCTCAAGCACAGTAATATTTTTCAAATAACTATCGCCATCCAAGCAGGGCTGCTCTATGAACTGAAAAATATTTAGTTATGTTACGAATATTTGGTCTAATTGATTTTCAAGTAAATTTACGATATTTTTCAATAAATGTAATTGGAGCAACATTTCAAGGCCTATCAAGCTGCACTGCAATTATTTTTTTAGTTGGCAACATTGGCTTCGACAACATACACTATTCCGGACGGTTGAAGAAAAGATGTTTTATGAAAACTAATTTGACAGCAACTTTATTAAATATTAAATCTCTTGATGTCATTCCCCCATATCATGTAATAAAAAGGAAAGAAATTTTTTAATTCATAATTATAGCATATTTATATACAGGGATATCCACCGGACCGTCCGTTAAAAACTTTTTGAGTTCCAATTACAATATCAAGCTGAAATTTAATACGCGGCAATAACTAGCGATTTCCAATTGAAGTGAAATATTTTCGAAGTGATACCACTTCCGATTATACCGGAAGTGGGTCATCACTTTGTTATTTCAAATGGCAATCTACCTTTTCTATTATACATCTAGAACCGAGACTTGAGCAAGGCATAAAATACCCAAGTTGTTGGTACTTATCTGTCGAAACTTTTAACAGATTTAATTATTTTTGTTATAAACTCGATTTTTGAGAAACATTTAAAAAAATTGTAGCTCGTAGATCTTTTGCACTACAGACACAATTTCTCCTTGGGTGGATAGAAGAAGGATCAAAGAATTTTTTAAGCAGTCTACACATGTCAAATATTTATTGCGTTGTTTTGTATAATTTTTTCAATTTGGCGTTTTTCAAACAGCAATAACTCAATTTTTTCAAATTGCACGTTGCAATTTTTATATCGCCATCAGATGAAGCGTCAAATTTCAGATGGAATTGTATAAGCATGTACTATACCCATCTCTTATAGTTCCGAAATAATTTGGGAATATATTGAATTTTGATGATTTTGCAAGAACTAACATAGAATGCTTTGAAATATTTAAATCAAGTAGCTGAACTGGCTACGCTCACCTGACAGGTGCCTAAAATTAATGTACTTGTCACTTCGTTCATTCGAATTTGATTTTTCAAGAAGAGTTGTCGTTATTTCAGACTGAAAATATCCAAAAAATACAACACATTTGGAATAAAGCCATTGGTTATTCAAACGAAAATATATTTAATCTTTTTTTAATTCATTTTAGAATGTCAAAAAGTAGTGGGTAGGAATTGCAGGCAATTCAATAACCAATTTCCAAATTTACCGTCTATGAGTAAAATAAAATTTCTAAGCATCAGAAGTAATTTTCTACACTTCGGATGAATAAAACTTGTATGAACTAAGCGAAAACCAATCATCGAAGATAATTACATTAATACGAATAAATGATAGCAAACATCATAGGAGAAAACTCATTTACGATCTGAATAAATGTTCAATATGGGCTCCATTTTGCTCGATACACTTGTTTCCTCAGGATCAATATTACGAAAAGCATTATGAATGCGCTCTAGTAACTCTTCTTCACTTCTTACAGGAATAAGATAAACTTCACTCTTGATTTTGCCCCATAAATAAAAATCAAGGGGCGTCAGGTCCGGAGAACGCGGAGGCCATAAATTTGGTCCTTGATTACCCCACCATCTATCCTCGAACATTTCTGTTAGCTGCCGATCTACAGCTCGTGTTTTATGTGCTGGTGCACCATCCATTTGGTAATAGCAATCCCTCAGAATGTTAAGGGGTAATCCATCTAAAAAATTTGCTAATGTTCCTCTCAAAATTTCCAGGTATCTTTGTCCATTAATATTTTCCTCATAAATGTGATAAGCCAACAAATCATTCATTAAAATTGCAAAAACAATCACCCTGAATTTATTTTGGAAATCAATAACCTCAATGAAATGTGGATTTTCTGTGGTCCAAAAATGTCGATTTCTCCTGTTGGTTATTCCACTTTCATTGAACTTGGCTACATCAGACCATATAATTTTTTGCAGAATTGTCTCATCTTCTTGAAGCCGAATTAATAAATTTTCACAGAAATTTAGCCGCTTGGGAAGGTCAGTTGAATTCAATTTTTGTAGTCTGCTAAAAGAATACGGGTGCATGTTATGTTTCTTGAGGATCCTTTGAATGGAAGTATAACTCAATCTAATATCCATTGATGCTGACTTAATGGACGCATGTGGATTAGCACGAAAATACGCTAGCGTATAAATTTGATTGTCGTCGTCTTCGAGAATTGGTTTTTTTCAAGTTTCTATGTATTTTACTCCTCCAAATTGCAGAAAATTGCTTCTAATCCTTCGAAATTTTGTTTTACTCATAGGCGCCAAATTTGTGAATTGGTTATTGAATTGCCTGCAAGTTCTATCCACCACTTTTGACATTCGCCATGAATTAAAAAGAGATTAAACATATCCTCGTTTGAATAATCAGTCATTTTAATATCAATCTTGTGTTTTTCAATTCTTGTTGAAATATCAAATTCGAATGAACAAAGTGACAAGTACATTAATTTTAGGCACCTGTCAGGTGAGCGTAGCCAGTTCAGCTACTTGATTCGAATATTTCAAAGCATTCTCTGTTAGTTTTTGCAAAATCATCACAATTCAATATATTCCCTAATTATTTCGGAACTATAAGAGATGGGTATAGTACATGCTTATACAATTCCATCTGAAATTTGATGCTTCATCGGATGGCGATATAAAAATTGGCACGGGCCATTTGAAAAAATTGGGTTATTGCTTTTCATCATCATACAAAACAACGCAATAAACATTTGACATGTGTAGACTGCTCAAGAAATTCCTTGATCCTTCTTCTATCCACCCACGTAAAAATTGTGCCTGTAGTGCAGAAGATCTACGAGCTACAATTTTTGTAAATGTTCCTCAAAAATCGAGTTTATAACAAAAATAATTAAATCTGTCAGAAGTTTTGACAGTGCCAACAACTTGGTTATTTTATGCCTTGCTCAAATCTTGGTTCTAGATGTATAATAAAAATGATAGATTGCCATTTGAGATAACAAAGTGATGACCCACTTTCGGTATAACCGGAAATGGTGTCACTTCGAAAATATTTCACTTCAATTGGAAATCGCTAGTTATGGCCGTGTATAAAATTTCAGCTTGATATCGTAATTGGAACTCAAAAAGTTTTTAACGGATGGTGCCGGTGGATATCCCTCTATGTTTCGTGAAGTAATATACATACTATACACAGTTCGTAAAAAGTGAGGTTATGTTTATACGCTTGTGGCCATTTTGTTTCATTTCCTCATAAAATTTTTTGATGAGGGAATGATTAATGTGAGGGAATGATGTATTTTCTAATATGTTAAGATATTCATGTTTGTTTAATTGGTTTCAGTACGCTGGAAGTCTATAATGTTAAGAAATACAAAATCAACCGTTGCAGAAGCAAAACTGAAGAAGAAAGTATATGATAGGAAAATAAAGACTCAATGGATTCTTCTTATTAGGAAACCTTTGTGCATAAACTCTACTTGCCAACAAAGAATTTCAATAACACTCACCCAGAATAAAAACCATATCAACCATTTCTTCTTTGGAGAACTACATGGCAGTGAATTGAGAAAATCGGGTTCAAACCTCACTTCCACAATGTTTAATAACAAAACACTGATAAGTTCACCATGTAGAATGCAGAATATGATATTTCCGGCTCCTGATAGAAGGCTCAGATAAAAAAACATACCTCGATTTACGTTTTAATCATTTTATCTTGTTTAGGCTTCATTTTTTACTACTTGAATCATTAAAGATAAAAAAAACTTCTGAGCGAATAATGATGTATGTTGATGAGTTTGATACGATTTGTACAATTTTCATCAAATATTTTCACAAATAATCGAATATTTCTAAAATGATCGGCGATGAAGATGAGGTTACTTTTGCAAAAATAGCACAATATTTTAGGTGTTGACATGAATAATAAAATACAAGATGTTCTATTTGAAAAATCAAGACATGATGATTTTTAAAATTACAATATTCAATAATTTTTTCGTGTCACTCCTGTATGAAATGAGGGTAATCTATTTCATTTAATCAATAAATCTATCCTAGGACAATAAGGGAACGAAAGGAAAAAAGTTTTCTTCCTTTCTGGCCGAAGGTGCATGTGATAATGTGAGAGCCTATTTTCATGAATTTTTACGGTAAAAAAATATTGTGACGAAATTACTCACCAAAAAAACTTATTACTCAAGGACATTATAGCAGAGTTAAGGACTCTCTTGAATCTTCAACCAAAAAGTGGTCTTCCAATCTGAAAAAACCTTCCAAGATTTTTTTATAGAAAATTGGGACTTTCTGTTTACTTCAAAATGAATTGCTGCAGTAGATTCTTACTTTCTGAATACAATACTGTTCGAGCAAAAATGAAATCTTCAAGAGTGTACGAGCTACAGAGCACCGCCACTGGTGAATCACCCTATATATATAAATAAATATATATATATATATATATATATATATATATATATATATATATATATATATATATATATATTTATATATATATATAATAATAATATTCTATCCGAACATGGTACTAAAGAGCAACTTGTAATTGATTCTGTTGCTTTGAATCAAGCTCAAACTAAGAAGATAAATATTCATACAGCCTTCATTGATCACCAAAAGGCTTTTGATAGTTCTCCCATTCATGGCTTCAAGAAATTTTGGAAATTTATAAAATTGATAAGACACTTCGTCATTTTCTTGAATTTGTAATGAAAAATTGGAGAACCAATCTTCATTTAAATATTTCAAAACAATCGTTAAAATCCGAAGTAATTCCAATCAAAAGAGGCATTTTTCAAGGTGATTCTTTAAGTGCTCTTTGGTTTTGTCTTTGCCTCAATCCATTATCTCATGAATTAAATGCTACTAGTTTCGGCTTCAAAATAAAGAGTTTATTAACTGAATTCAAATTAAGTCACTTAATTTATTTAGATGATATTAAATTATATGCCGGAACCAGATCTCATTTAAAAGTCTACTTGATATTACTTTCAACTATTCCAATGATATTCATATGAAATTTGGGCTTCCTAAATGTAAAAATCTTTCTATTGAAAAAGGAAAGATCACCTCTGATTATATAAAGATTTCCAATATCCAAATCGAGCCAATGCATCAAGGAGATACATATAAATATCTTGGATTTTGTCAAGAGAAGACAATTAAACATAGCAGCACTAAAGAAAATATTAGAAGTTCATATTACAAAAGACTTAGAATTATCATCAAGAGTTATTTAACTAGTAAAAACCTTTTCAGAGCTATCAACCTATGCTGTTCCTATTCTTACATCTTCTTTTGGAATTATTAAATGGTCTAAAACTGATCTAAATGAGTTACAATGTCAAACGAGGAAAATGCTCTGTAAATATCATAAGCACCACCCAAAGTCAGCTGTTCAGAGAGTTACACTACCTAGACATCTTGGAGGTCGTGGATTAATTGATTTGAATAATCTTCATAGTAAACAGATTTTTCATCTACGTTCCCATTTTCATGATAAACAGAGAACGTCTAAATTACATGATATTGTTGTTGCTTCAGATTATAATCTTACACCTCTGAACTTGACAATGCAAAAGGTAGATTTTGATATATTTGATGATAATTCTAAAAGAGAAAGTTGGATGCAGAAGGAATTACACGGAAAGCACCCTAAAGAATTGAAAAATGATTATATTGATGAAATTGCATCGAATAAATGGTTAGTATCTGAAGAATTGTTTGCTGAAACAGAAGGCTTGGCAATTGCGATCCAGGACCAGGTTGTTTTCACAAGGAATTATAGAAAACATATCATCAAACAAAATATAGATGATTCTTGCCGTAGATGTTTCTGTTCTTCAGAAACAGTTTTTCATATATTATCATCTTGCTCAGTCCTTGCTTCAACAGATTATTTAGAAAGACATAATGCCGTCGCTAATATTATTCACTTCAATCTAGGAATTAAACATGACCTAATTTCCAAAAGAAAAAATTTCAAAATATGAACCTGAGATTATTTGTGAAAATGACAAATATGAACTTTATTTTGATAAAACAATTCTGTGCATTAGAGCTGTAAAACACAATAGACCAGATATCGTTCTTAATGATAAACAGAATCAAATAACATATATAATTGATATTGCTATACCCGACACACATAATATACAAAATAAATACAATGAAAAATTTCTAAATATATGATGCTTGGCGACGAGATTAAAAAATGTGGAAAATGAAGAAAATATTTATTCTACCGATTATTATTTCTACAACAGGCGTTATTCCTAGAAATCTTCACAAAAGTATTGAGATTTTGGGTCTGAAGAAAAATTTGTTTGAACAGTTACAAAAGATAACAGTCATCAAATCTTGTAATATTCTTCGTAGGTTTCTTTCCGAAAATAATAATGAGGTAGAGTCATAGGTTTTCTCTTTAGTTTATACTGCTCAGAATCTCATTTCATATTTTATTTATTTGTTTATATAAATGTAATATAATTAACTGACAATTTTGTCATATTTATATTCAGAGCAGTATTCTATTCGATCGTTCACCACTTCACACAAAGGAAACTATTAATGAGTAACATTCAGTGTTACTTGACTAAGGTCCGTACACTGGATTTTTCCGGGAGAAAGCCTCTGACACTACTCGTTGGTAAATTGATATCATTGTCTGATGATGCTATAGTATGTATATATTCTGGTAGATTGATATATTCTCATAACATTTAAAGTTATCCTAATATATAATTACTTCAGGATATGTTTTGATTATAATCATTGCCTGGCAATGGTATTAATTACCGGGTGGTGGATTTATATTTTTCATGAAATCAGTTTGATTGCATGAACAGATATATGGGCAACTATATAAAATATATATATATATATATATATATATATATATATATATATATATATATATATATATATATATATATATATATATATCCATCAGCTAACGACATCCTCGAACAAAAATCTGTTTTCTGTTAACCCGCAACGTTGCTGTCAGGTCTACCTCTTGTATTGAAATATAAAATATAAATATACGAAACAATTATTGCACAAATTTTCACTGTGCTCCTAAATAACTAGGCAAAATTTCTACCTCTCTATCTCCCTTATAATTACTTACGGTATAAGAAGATAATAAATAATAAAAATTCATGTCTTCCTCATCTTCAGCTTTTCCTCTCATCAATAACGATCTTTCCGCAGGAATTTTCATTATTCAGATGAAGTGGTCCGACAGTTTTGCGCGAATGTGAAATCAGCACGAAATTATTTACCAAATCACGTTCATCAACTTATGAATAATACATTCCTCAGAGAGAAATATTCTTGCCCCTGCTTTGCTGAAACCGTCGGCATGGATAATTAAGTTTCAAGAGCACTGAGCAAAGATTCTAAGAGCAACGGTTCTTCTTCATTCTGTTATGGAGATCAATTTTTATTAGAGAGATGAAATGAAGTGTTACAATACAAACAATATATATGAATCGAAGTGAAAATTCTGATAATTATAAATCATCCCAAAGTGAACACTACGAAGAGGTACTACACTTTATTGAAGAGGTGTAACAATAGTGTACGTCAATTTCTGAAGCTCCATGTAGCCATTTTGCTATTAAACATGCTAAACCAATGGAGCATTGTTCTCAGCGGATTCTTCATAGATCTTTAACTTTTCTAATTTTCTACTCACAGAAAAATGTGAACCTTATAATATTATCCGAATTTCAATATGAAATTCTTCTAGACTTACATTATATTTTATATCGCAATTAGCATCTTATACATTAATCAAAAAGTAGATCAACTCCCTCCGTCAGATAAGGACTGGACTCTTGCGTCTATGATCTGGGTTCGAATCTCAGGTAACGAAAACGTTTTATTCATCCATGATCCTTGAATTTGAAAAGAAACGGAAAATTATTCCTTGCACCTCTCTATCTTGTCTAGCAATTGTCTCACAAGTGTAAAAAAATAGCCTTTTGGCTTTCATGTATTGCTTCTAGTGTTTCTTCGTCCTAGTTTCTTTTCCGATGTATAATGGATATGGTTCGGTTTCTATAATCTTTTCTTCTTTCTTCATTTAACAGTTTGGTTGCTATCTCTTTCATATACAGCGCCAATAAATTAAGGCACAAAAACCGAAATTCTAATTAAGAAGTGGTTTAGATATATCGAAAAATTATCATTCCAGTTATTCACCAGCACTGAGGAATGCTTTATCACAATCGATATGAAAATGGTACTCATAGAAATTGGATCAAAACTAAAAGTGTAGAACTTTTGTTACTCAAAGAACCCAGAAACCTGATAATACCGGATATTTCTACCCTTGGTGAAATTACAGCAACAAATCTACGATTCATACTCGGAATTAATGTCCTTATAGCATTCTCTTCATTTTGATTCCAAATTTCGATCAGTCTAATCCGAACCTCACAGTAGCTTCTTAGTTTTGCTGGCTTCTTAATTTTCTATTGAGAATGTTTTGACATGCCTAATGGGATAGAGGTATGGACTTTGTGCAGGCCACTCTATTGAAGTTTTTTATGATCCTGAAGGTAGTTCATAACAATATGAGCTTGGTGAGGCGTTATCATGAATCACAAAAAATTTTGTTGTTTGTCGCAAATGGTACAAGTTCTTCTAAAATGTCTGTAACGTACATCTGGGAATTCAGGGTTCCATTATTTACGATGATCAAATCAGGGAAGGCGCTTATGGAAATTCTTACACCAAAACCATAGATAGGTAAAAAGTTGCACTGTGCATTTCTCTCAGTTCGATGTCTGTACACTAGAGACTAAATCTCGACTTATCTGTTAGCAATAATTTGTCTTAGTCAGATTCTAACTAATTGACATGTTCTCTAGCAAAATTCAATCAGGCTCTTTGATGTGATGCGGTTAGCTTGGTCTCGAGCTGTGACACTGGGACTCATACTATATCTCCTGAGACGTTGTCATATCGTTTCAGTGTTAATTTGCTAATCTAATACCACTGCTTCACCACATTCTTCCGAGGTCCAATTTTGTGATTCGCGTTGAATGTCACTGAAAATCAAAATTTTCAAGGAGAATATCTGCTGCTTTCGATATGTAGTGATTTCTCAAAGTCTCAATTTAAATCTTATAACTCTCATTACAGGAACATGAAAGCGAAGAAAAGGCATCGAATTTTATTGGAATATGTCCTAACATATCCGGAAAAAAAAATATTGAATTTCTGCGAAGTATAATTTTAATTTCCATTTTATGTTGTATCTGTTCATTCATTATGTACAAAGGAGCACCCAGGGTAGTTCATATTTCTTCATTCACTACTATCTGTTGCATTTGTGTTTCATTGATTCCTTTCAGATGTCATATTTCTTTGGCGTGCGTAATGGAATTGAAATTTCCCTTATTATCTTCATTTTGTCTTGTCTAGTTAGCTTGCTTGAGCCGTTTAGAAGTCGGTATTACTCCTCATGCAACACAGTCTTCTGTACTTGGTTCTTTTATAGTTTAGGTTTTCGTCAAATTTAATTTGTAAATATTTTTTCATTTAATTTTTTGCTGTGACCGTAGTAGGTGTAGTTCGTCAACTTATTTATGTCCCTCTACAACCCTTTTTGTTTGCGAGTTGAGCTTTCTACCATGTATATTTTGATGAGCAGGGGAGCTTGAATTGATCTTTGTGGTATGCCTGCTTCTATTTTCTTCAATATGGACTTAGTATTGTTCATCCTGACTAAGTATCTTTCATTGTCTAGGTAGTTTTTATTCTTTGAATTTGTGAGGCTTTTACTTGATAAAATTCCATTATTAATAATAAAAACAAGTAATGTGTTTTTTCGAATTTAACTTAATAATTATGATTCGTAACGCGTTTCACAACACCGTAGCTTCTTCAGACGGATGAATGTACAGAAAATAAGAATGAGAATATAAATATAAATGTTCTTAAAAAATTGAAAGCTTTTTCGGTTGATTCTTTTTAAGTGGTTATTTATGACAGGTATATCCAATAAAATTAAGGAATAGATTGCTCCCCGAAGAGATTCAATAGAGGTGAAGGGCTTAAATCGACTTGTTCATTGATGAGTGTACCTGAGTGTTTGTATCTGTTAATTTCTAAAGTTTCCCAAAGATCTACCTTCCAATATTTATTATCTGTATGCAAAATTTCAAACTGTGGGTCGAAAGAGTGATTATTTTCTAAGAGATGATTCACGTAATTTGGATCTGATTTTTTATTTGAAAAACTGCGTTTATGTTCTGATATTTTTAATAGCCGGAAACTATATAATATCCTACCGCAACAATTTAGAAAAAGGTTAAAAACGTAATTTCGACAGCAAAATCATTATTTACAGACCACGAAAAATATAAATTCAGTAACTCCAATCCACAATCCCCCGAATTATATTCGTTGATAAAACTACATAAACCCAATTACCCTATTAGACCTGTTGTTTTTTATGTAATGGCACCTTCTTTCAAACTTTCAAAATTCCTTAACGACTTGCTAATAAAACATTGCAATTTTAAATCTAAATTTTCGGTCAAAAATTCATACGAACTAATTGCCAATATCAAAGATACAATTATACCACCTAATTCCAAACTCATTTCTTTCGATGTCAATAATCTATTTCCCAACATTCCTCCGAAAGATACGTACTACTTAGTTGAAGAATTATTAGAAAAGAATCACGTCGATACTATCATTAAATCAGATATTCTTTCATTATTACAAATTTGTTCAGATCAAAATTATTTCCGATTTCCATTTCAATAACAGATATTATACTAGAGAAGACGGCTTGATTATGGGCAAACCGTAAAGTCCTTTGTTAGCAGAAATATTCATGAATAATTTAGAGAAATTAATTCATAATCATCCATTCAGTAAATATTGTTTATACTGGTATCGCTATGTAGACGATATCATTGTTTGCTTCACAGGAACAGATAGACAGTTAAAAATTTTCGAAAATCATATAAATTCATTACATCCAAAAATTGGATTCACAACCGAAATAGAAAGCAATAATTCGATGAATTTCTCAGACGTAACAATTTCGAATGAAAATGGAAAACATGTTTTCGCAATTTACCATAAGCCGTCACATACTGATATTAGAATACATAACTCGTCGTGTAATCCGTATCAACATAAAATGTCAGCATTCAATAGTTTCATTCATATATTGATTAAAATTCCGTTATCACCAGAAAATTTCAACAAAGAATTAAATTTGATTAAACAAAAAGCCAAAAATAATGGTTACAAGCCCAAACTAATAAATAATATTTTAAATAAAGAACAAAGTAGAATCGCATTGTATGAAGTTTTCCCCGTCGATAAATTGAAATAAAAATTCAACACCTTTACCTACGTTGGCATAACAAGTGAGAAACTGAAATCATTCTTGAGTAGCAATAATCTTAACATAGCTTTCCAAACGAATAATAATTCAGGCAAATATATGAAAAATAATAAAACCAAAACAGGTAAAAACAATAAATCAGGTGTTTATAGATTGAATTGCAATGACTGTGATAATTTAATATTAGAATATCGGAACATAAACGCAGTTTTCAAATAAGAAATCAGATTCAAATTACGCGAATCATCTCTTAGAAAATAATCACACTTTCGACCCACAGTTTGAAATTTTGCATACAGATAATAAATATTGGAAGGTAGATCTTTGGGAAACTTTAGAAATCAATAAATACAAACACTCAGGTAGACTCATCAATGAACAGGTCGATTTAAGCCCTTCACCTCTATTGAATCTCTTCGGGGAGCAATCTATTCCTTAATTTTATTGGATATACCTGTCATAAATAACCACTTAAGAAGAATCAACCCAATAAGCTTTTAATTACTTAAGAACATTTATATTCATATTCTCATTCTTATTTTCTGTACATTCATTCGTCTGAAGAAGCTACGGTGTAGTGAAACGCGTTACGAATCATACTTATTAAGTAAAATTCCAAAACACATTACTTGTTTTTATTGTAGTTTTAATTAATTTTCGTGCGAAGTATGCCATTCGTCTTGTATATCAGTCCTTTGTGCTACATTTTGTCGAACGCTTTTTCAATATCCATGAATACAGAGGTAGATTGTGTTGATATACTCAGTTTATTCTTTATATCCTCAGTGATTCTTGCCGAATGGTTGTTCTAAGCTGGTAGTAAACAGATGAGTTCGTTGTTTTTGTTTCGATTCTTCGTTTTCTTGACTTCGATATAATTGTTGTTTCACATTTTTCCTGATCTCTACGTGCAGAATTTGGTTTTCAGTATTTCTCTTCCTTTTTCTACTATTTCTTCGATGCAGCCTTTGGTGGGTTTTAAGTGCTTCATTTCTAATCCCATGAATTCCAAGTTCTTTTTTTTGTTTAATATCTATCAATATCTTTCCGATCTCATTCTTCGAGCTGTATTCGACTTGCTCTACTGTATTTCCTTCTTCTGGGTCTTTTTCGTTGATTTTTTGGTTTTCCACCATTCAATTAAATTCTCCATTGCTGACATTGTTTTGTAATTAATTCTCTAGTGTTTCTGCCAATTGTTTTGAATCTTTTCTCTTAATGTGGGTACTTGCTTCTCTGCTCGCATTCTTTTGAATGTAGAATGCATCTGCTGAACAGACTGGTCTTCTGTTGTTAATTTCTAAAATTTCTTTTCCTATTGTTTATTGTTTCGGAGCGTTTGCTTGACTTCGTTTGTAAGTTTATTGAATGTTGTTCTATTGTCATCAGAGTATATGATTTTTTTCTATAGCTTCTTGATTGCTGTTGGATTTGTGTTATCTTTCCTTTCGTTGTTTCTTTTAATGATTTTATTTTGCCCAAGTTATCTGATGAAACTGCCTTTTCTAGCTTTCCCTTGTTTCTTTTCGTTATAATTTGTGTTTATTCCAGCGTTATCCCAACTTCGCTGTGATTTAATGGAAGTTCCATCTTTACCTCAGTTTTGTATTTCCACAAAACATTTCTACTTCATTCCATTCCAATTATACTGCTTGTATAATTGGGGCTATAAATGCGATATCTTATTTATCTTGTATCATTTTGAGACTTCACCCACAGACGTTATTTCTGCATTTTCATTCTCGTTCTTTTGCATTGAGGTGTTCTGATGTTTCATTCGCCTGAGGTGTATATTTGCAACTGAGCTACAGGAAAAACGTTATTCCCAAATTTCGATAAATTTTCAGCATTTCCTCTAAAGCGCATACGTTCGGTAACGTCAACTTTTCTCATGTGTTCGCCTTTGGGAGTGAAACCTGAAGTAGTGATGCGACTCGAGTCAAAATTTTTCCTCGAAAGACTGGAGTATATTGATCAAAGTCGCAATTCGGGTGAAAACCAATTTGACTTCACTTTGTTTGCATTCCAATTCTTGGCGAAAACGGTGTGCCAAGTAGATACATACATGGAAAAACGTTGGGATACTTTGTATTTATTTGGTTCTTGATCTAACTTTTCATATTCACGTATTAATGGACAGAACATAATTTCTATACAACTAGATTTAAGTAAACCTCTGCATATGGGTGGTGACATCTATGAGTCTTATAGTCTCGAGGTTTGCAGGGGAGTACATCAAGGTTCAGTACTGGGGCCTCTTCTATATTGCAAAAGACTTTCCAGGTATCTTACAACACTACGCAGATGATACCTCTCTGCTTTTTTCTGTAACTGACCCTAACTAACACCCTTATAAATGATGCGGAATATAGTCTTCAAATCCTTGAAAACTATTATGAGAAGAAATATCTCAAACTAAATGTAGGTGAAATTTAAATAAGTCACATTTCTGGGGTTCATATACTGGACTGGACGTGCCAGGTGGACCTCGTGGCTAACCGATCACCAGAGTGTCCTATGCACAAAAGATTTTACCAAAGTTTGATAATGCTCAAGATGCTTATATGGCGTACAATACATATGCCGAGTCACATTTTAGGCATGGCATTATCTTTTGGAGATGATCAACTTCCAGCGACCGTATCTTTATTCTACCTATGAGATGCATCTGATACCTTTCGAAAAAGACTGTTAAAGCTTTTTATTGAGATGAAAATACTTAACTATCCAAGTTTCTTCATCTTAGAATGCTACCAATTTATATTTTCACACCGATTAAAAATTTATTAAGTTGTTGACTACGTTAAATCATAAACTCCAATTCTAACCTTGTGAAGAAAAAAATTTTGAAGTGTTGCTACCACCCTTCTGGCCAGAAGAGATTTCTGTAAGAATGTTTCTTCGAGACAAATTGGCGACAACCGACATCAAGTTAGTCTCACAGCTCAATCTGTTCGAAATATTTGTATTCCTTCTTATATCCACGCTAATGATCAAGAATTATGTGTCAACAAAGTAAACTCAATACTTCTGCACGTCAATATTCAGAGTACCAGAAACAAATGTGCTAGTATATAATCCTTCATCTAAGATCAAGAAAAAGTCTATGATGTGTTGGTTTAGTGAATTTTAGCTTAATTCCGATGAGTAATCTGTTTGTAATGGAGGGTTGGTATACTACCTCTGCCTATGCAAAAGTAAATACTGGTCATGGTGAATCAATGGTGCATGTAAAATGTCGTAGCCATAAATGCCTATCCAGTATTAATATTAAATCAGTCGAAGGCCAATGTGAAATTGCGGCTGTCCATTTAAAAGATACTAGCTTGAGTATCATTTCTTTTAATAGGCCTCAGGGAAATTTTTAGCCTGTTCTTCTTTTAGAAAATTTTCCTGGTGATTTTTCTTCTGAACGTAGTACCATTTATTGTGGCGATTTCAATATTCAATTTAATAGTTCAGACATCAGGCAGCAGATCTATATGACCTGTTTTGTATGTTTGGTCAATTCCCAAGGATTCTCCCACCTACTAGAGGCAGCTGCTTATATAATATATTTACTAATTTCAATGCTTCCAATGTACGGTTTGAGTGTTTAACATTGAGTTCTCAGACCATGATATATAAGAAATTAATATAGACATATTTTCCTGAGAAAAGAATAAGAAAAACCGGTGGCTCTGGAATTGAGGAAAGCAGAAGTTACATACAACGATCTCTTGATCAGCAGGGCTACGAACAAATCTTAAGTGTCCTCGAAATTAACGAACGACCTCAGAGGTATCAATAAGTCTAAACAATGCAATGAGCTTGATCCTACAAGTGAAATTTGCAGGTACCAAGTGGGACACAACGTGGTTGTGATGAAGTAGTAACTTCACCACGAAAAGTGAAATTTCCACAAAGCGTACGGGTGTGTTTCCTGAAGGTACCTAGAAGATTTTTGTGGACGATATGGAAAATAATCGCAACGTACCGGTTTGTGAAGAAATTCTGAAAAACAGGGACACTTTTACTATCTTATAATAAAATTATTTGTAGACTTATCTTAAGCATTTTATTTTGTTTCTTAGGATATACTTTTATAAAAGCTCATTAGATATGAATTCAGTATTTCAAGTAGGAGAATCACATCCTCCTTTCTTTCTAATAGAAGCCAACATGTATTATTGGTCAAAACAGATCTGAAATATAGGTGTCCCCTAGCGATCCTTCTTGGGACCAGTGTTTCTTCTGTTATTTGTGAACGACTTCCCATATTATATCGATCGCGCCAAATCAACATTGTTCGCTGATAATACGACTTTGTCTACCAGGAATGGAGAGCTCTCAGAGTCAGAGGAGCTATGAAAGAGGTCTCGTGAGCAGGTCCAAATTTTCCACCTACGGTCTGAGCATGGGTGCACAGAAATATGATATCAACCTTGAGAAATAGAGCAGAATTTTGTGGCTTTAAGACTGTAAAATTTCTCAGTGTCTACCTTGACTCCTCTTCAAATTGAGACGCTCCTGCAAAGCCTTAAAGTTTATTTTGTCTCAAAATTAGTAGAAACACATTTGTATTGCCACAGTTAGCTTCAGCCGCTTCCGCGACGGTTTTCAAGAACCGTTTATTTTGCCACGGTTGAGTCTGACTTGAAATACTGTAATGTAGCCTGGGGAAATTGTGCCTTTCATGAGCTGCTCTTCCGACTACAGCGGCGGGCAATCAGGGTGTTTGCTGGATTGTGCTATTTGGATTTCTCCAGATCAGCTTCTGGGTGCCTACCAATTTTCGTGCTTCCTTCTCATTACTCAGATGTTCATAGTTATCACACAAGACACATGACTGACCTTAGAATCGATCATTTTAGACTAAGCCTCCCAATGGAATGTACTTCTATTCCAGGAGCTTCTTCAATAGATTGCCTTTTAGTGTGAGGAATTTGTCGTTTTAAAAAATCAAGGAAATCCTTCATTAGATTAGCTTTTTCTCGATAGATGAATTTTTAAAACTTAAATTCTTGTGAATGTCCAGTTTTGCTTTCATTATTGTATTGATGAATATTCCTTTATGTAATGACATATTATTGTAATCAGTATCGATTATATGTATGTTCTTTGCTGAGTATTCTAATCTGATCTCTGCAAACGAACTTTTGTAATATTGTAATACAACAATGAAATTTCACTCTTTTTTCTTTTTACCTATATATCTATTTAGTGGTACGGTCCCCCGACCACATCTTTTTTTCTTACTCTGACCATAAGACAATAAGATATTATTGTGGTGATAAATTCTGATTTTTATTATACGCTGATGCTTACAAATTCCCGAGGTAACCCAATGATAATTTACAAGGGCTGCAAGGGTGCAACTAATGTATCAAATTTCGGTGCATAAGATGCCATCATTTATGGTGGCTTTAAAACTAATAATATGGTTTATATGGCTTAGTTTTCCCATCATAACTCAGTCATAAATTTGGAAAATTCAGCCGCCAAAGTATATTTCGGAAAGGTTGTGCTGGGTCTGACTTATTTATGTGCGAAATATTCGAGATGAAAATTCCAGAGCATTATCCGGGAATACACGTATTGCGGAAGATGCTGAAACTTAAAGCCCGAACATTCACAAAGGAATTTATCGTTTTCGATCCAATTTGAATAGGCCCTGTCTCTGCTATTGCAGAAAATTCCGCATGCGAAGTTCTCTCCGACAAACCACTCGCGAAGTGAATTTCATTTCAAGAAGAGTTGGTTTGTTCACTGAAGCTTAGATAAATGGGTTGGTCGTTATTTCACTACAAAAATTATGTGACGTAAAATTCAAGAACATATGTTACATCATAAGATATTAGAAAGGAAAAAAGCGTTCGATAAATGTCAACGTGAGGCATCCACACGTTGTGTCTTTGTAACTACAGGGTGCTGCTTGTATTCATAGACGAAGTAGTTTTTCATGGGATTGGATTGAAGTTTAGATGATATTTTGTTGGGCTTCAAACTGTAATCGATCTTGATAAGTCCTTACATGAATGAATCTTTAAAAGTATTCACCACTTCTTTAGAAGAGACACCATAATATAGGTTCATGATACTTTTGGCATCAAAGTGACCCAATATTGAATTATAAAAAAACTTGTCTGACAAACAGCAGGATTTGAAAACCTCTACTAGGTGGCCGTTGTACCATACCACTGGTACAGTGGCCATATCTCCATGGAGCGCTGAACATTTTCGAAATAAATAAAATATGGTTCGGAAAAAAGGTTTTTATTCCAAAAAAGTATGTATGTATGTTGAAGTATTAGTTTACCATTTATGTTGGAAATCCACTGGAAAAGTGTAAAGACTTTTCTGGATGTTTCTCCGATTTTTTCGGGTTTCATTAAATGAAGAACGTTATTAAGGGCTGGAACTAACGATATCTGGAACATTTATTCATTTATTTATTTTTTATTTATTTAACAAAGGTAAGAGACCATAAGGGTCCATGAATCTCCAAAACATAATTAAAATGGTATGCGATTTCACAGAAAAAGAAAAGGCAACAGGGTAAAAATTATATTAACAATAATGCCTAAATTAACCAATGAGAAAATCGACATGTATTGAAAAAAATAATGAATGAAGAAAGATAAATGATGACATGGATCGAATACGTGATATCAAAGGGGTGAAAATGAAAAGGAGGCACCAGTGTTACGCACGCACTTTGTCGAAAAGATTTTTAAATGAGTTCACTGATGAAGCGCTCACCACAGCTTCTGGTAAGAAGTTCCATTTATGGAAGACGCGGTTGCATATAAAGAGCTGACGAGGGGTAGTTTTGAAGTCCTTTCGATACAGTTTCAGTGAATGACCGCGAAGATGGCTTCTGTTGAGATCGCTAAGGTCCATCCCAAATAGGTCGTTCATTGCACGATAGGTGGTAATCAGATCTCCAGGCTCGCGACGCTCAGAGAATGCCTCAAACCAAAAAGTTCAAGCCTCTCCTTGTATGAAGGTCGAACAAAACCAAACGGAAGTCTTGTCATTTTTCTCTGGACAGACTCGGGGAAGTTCTTATCTCGAACCAGGGATGTGTGCCAAACAGGACCACCATGCTCAAGGACGTAAGACGTGTACAGTAACTTGCACGTGCCGATGGTGCATCCGTTGAAAGATTTGCGCAGGAGATAGCATTTCTGGTTGGCCTTTGATACAGCATAGCTGACGTGAGCCGACCACGATAGGTCCTCAGAAATGATCACACCAAGGTCATTTTGTAATTGCGTGGACTAAATGGTCGAACCATCTATATAGTACCGGTACCGTGGGTTATTCTTGCCCAGATTTAACACCTTGCATTTGCTTATATTTGGGGGAAGAAGCCATTCTTGAGACCACTCACATATATTATCAAGGTGAGCAGAGAAAAGGGTTGATGGTAAGTTTGCCACATATGCCAGAAAGAGAATAGGCCCCAGAACTGAGCCCTAAGGGACCCCGTTAGTAACAGGTTTGGTGGATGAAACAGAGGAGCCTACTCTAACTGAGAATTGACGATCGCTAAGAAAAGCCCTTATCCATTCCAGCAGACTACCCCTGATCCCCAGATGATCTAGTTTATGCAGCAGACGCCAGGGAGGAATACGATCAAAAGATCTTGCGAAATCCAAGTATAATATGTCTATGGGTTCACCACGGGCGATTGCTTTTGTCCAGTCGTCCACGCACCTCAGAAGGCAAGTGACAATTGACCTACCCAGAAGGAACCCATGTTGGCTGGCAGGTATGACTTTCATTATCCTGCATGAATGCTAGCACTCGTTTGCAGACAAGAAAAACACGAATTTGACTATGAGCAGACAAAAATTCTTGACAAAGAACACAACAGAAAAATACAATACAAAAAGTACACCTACAAAAAAACATAGACAACTCTGTAAATGACCGGAAAGACATAAAGACACTAAGCTCCATATACGTGGATCTTCTACAAAACAGGGCACGAAAGAAAAACGTTTCGAAAAGGTTAACAATCACAGAAAATACAGAGAACACGGTATAATACAAACAGATCCCAGAAACACCTGAAAAGTCCACAAAGAAAACAGCACCATAGAAAACTTCAACACACATAACCTCCGAGAACTGATATCCTCAATACACAAAGTTTCCACAATTCTTAAAGATAGAAATAAAACAATCATCCAAAGAAAAGTGGGTAAGATACATTTTGAGAATAATTTAATATGAATTGTAATGAATATTTTTGTAATATTGTAGATTAAATACTGAAGAAGAGAAGAAAAATACGGCTATTTTGGATAGTGTTTAAATATTCTTATATTTTTATAAACCTTAAACCCCAAGAAAGTAAACTAAATACCAAAATAAAATATAAAAGGTTAAAAAATATAATATATATATATATATATATATATATATATATATATATATATATATATATATATATATATATATATATATATATATATATATATATATATATATATATATATATATATATATATATATATATATATCATTATTATAATTATTCAGGAAATGTTTTAATTATAATCATTATGGCAATGGTATATATACCATATATATATATATATATATATATATATATATATATATATATATATATATATATATATATATATATATATATATATATATATATATATATATAGACAGACCGTAAGTTAGTTTTCTCCTATGATGTTTGCTATCATTTATTCGTATTAATGTAATTATCTTCGATGATTGGTTTTCGCTTAGTTCGTACAATTTTTATTCATCCGAATTGTAGAAAATTGCTTCTAATGCTTCGAAATTTTATTTTACTCATAGACGGTAAATTTGGAGATTGTTTATTGAATTGCCTACAGTTTCTACCCAATACTTTTGACATTCTAAAATGAATTGAAAAAAGATTAAATATATTTTCGTTTGAATAACCAGTGGTTTTATCCCAAATGTGCTGTATTTGTTGGATATTTTCAATCTGAAATAACGACAATTCTTGTTGAAATATCAAATTCGAATGAACGAAGTGACAAGTACATTACTTTTAGGCACCTGTCAGGTGAGCGTAGCAAGTTCAGCTACTTGATTCAAATATTTCAAAGCATTCTCTGTTAGTTCTTGCAAAATCATCAAGATTCAATATATTCCCAAATTATTTCGGATCTATAAGAGATGGGTATAGTAAATGCTGATACAATTCCATCTGAAATTTGACGCTTCATCTGATATATATTAGTTAAATTGGCATATATCCACCCAAGCAAAATTGTGTCTGTATTTGAAAGTTTATAACAAAAATAGTTAAAAAAATTAGTTATATAAGGCCAAATATATATATATAACAAAAATAGTTAAAAAAAATTGGGGTATTTTATGCCATGCTCAAATGTCAGTTCTAGATAATGAAGAAGGTGTATTGCCATTTGAAATAACAAATTGATGACCCACTTCCGGTATAACCGGAAATGGTATCACTTCGAAAATATTTCACTTCTATTGGAAATCGCTAGTTATGGCCGCGTATAAAATTTCAGCTTGACATTGTAATTGGAACTTTACGGTCCGGTGGATATCCCTATATATATATATATATATATATATATATATATATATATATATATATATATATATATATATATATATATATATAATATATTTATAAATCGATATATTTAGATATAATACAAACCTATGGATCTATATGTAGTTGAATAATGTGGTAACTCCTTGAAAAAATCTTTACAAATCAGAAAGAATTTTATTATATACTTACACTTTTCCCATGTGTGAATTTATCAATTCCAACTCGAAAATGAGTCGACACATGGACAGCTATCAAGTGTTTCTTCCTATATCCTAAAAATGGAATATCTATATAACGAAAGAAATCTAATTTAAGTGTGTTCATGTCATGGTTGATTCATCGCTTATGAGAACGTATAACGCTATTTCATCCTAGATTGCATTGCTCACTTCGCCAGCTGGTAACGCTGAACGAAGCATGAAACTCAAAGCTACTGAAAGTCCTTTGTGCATTTCCAATTGCAAAACGGAAAAGGCACTACGTAGAGCATTAAATTTCCTCTTTAATTCATGATAAACGTACGTACACCGCAGAAGGTAAATGTTTGCCGTGAAATTGAAAACCACCCCTTTTGAATATTTCATCTCGCTTGTCACATGAATGGGTTAGGAAATTTCGCAACCATCAGAACGTGGAGATTTATCGAAAAAGATGGGGTCGTGCACCAGTTTGGAAATTTCAATTTTCCATTATTATTGACTATTGATGCCTTAAATTAGTAGGTTCAATTCGATGAAACGGCATGAATTTTATATAAGATACGAAGTATATTTACGGATTTCGAAACATTCACAGCGGTATCCCGTTAATTTTTCATTATGTGGAAATCAAATTGAATATATATATTTTTTACTTCCCAGTATAAGGCTGAAAGGCCGCCGACGTAAACTCTGCGCGGGTTTTTTGAACTCGTGAGTGCTTTCATATGAACCTTCTGCTTGTACATGCCGAAAATACGGGATCTTCTCTGATGTTTTCCTTTTATCGAAACTAGAGATCGTGTCAATTTCTAGGGTTTTGCACTACAACAAAAAGACTCAAAATAATGGGATAGATAGTTTATCCATTCTTACTTGTAATTTACGAAAAACAATAAATTATGCCTAAAGCGTATAATTTGTTGAAGAAAAGAAAACAATCACGTTAAAAATGCTTTGAACTTACAATCATCACCAGAAAAAGAAACTCAATTTACAGGAATTACATAAATAAATGTGTATAAACAAGACTGGAGTTTCATTGCGGTTTTCAGTTTTAGTTAAATTTAGTATTCAGTACATCTTGTGTGATGTTTGTACTAGAAGTATATGAATATGTTTTTCCAGAACGGTACGCTGGTAAGTACGATTAATTTTAATAGATATTGCTGGTAATGAATAACGCAATGCGCAACCAGTTGGTCAGGAACTTTATTTCGAAGCACGTTATAAAGCTATCTCTTGGGACCTTTAAAATATCATTTGAAAGAAACTTTCTTTCAGCACAAAACTTTTCTTCAGTATTAAATGAAGCAAGGGTGCTCAAAGGGTCGATCGCGAGTGCTTTTTGAGCAGATGTCGATAAGAAAAAAATTTTTAATAAGTGGTAACTAAACTACAAATATTTACGTAATAAAATAACACTCTGCTAGCGGCAAATGGCGACTTTATTAGAGGAACGCGTGGTTTTTGTCAAAGAAAAGCCGCGTTTTTTATTCTTGCCGCTTTTCTAGAAACTCCGGTCGGCGCGTTTGACGGGAACATTCGAGACTTTCGTTCACGCCGATATAAATGTTGCGCCTGCAGGAATTGGAGTAATTCTGAATTGTAACTTGAAGGCAATACTACGTCGATACAAAAATTATCAGTAAATAGTACAAAACGTATCATTTTAATAACGATTGGGAGGAAGAATTTTTTCTTTTGTATGGTGAAGGATCAGTGCTTTTGTCTTATTTGTCGTACGTCAGTTGCCATACCTAAGCGTGGCAACTTAGAGAGGCATCATAAAGAGGTTCATAAAAACTATGAAAAGGATTTTCCGCCACAGAGTGAATTGAGGAAACGAAAAGTACGTGATTTGATATCTTGTTTGAAAACAAAACTGATAACTGGTTGTCTTCAGCTGTAGCAGTTTTTGGTTTTTCATGATTTTTGTAAGTGATATTACCCGTTTCGATAAGTCTAGTTAGAAGTTTTTCAAAGCATCTTGCATCAGGATACCTCTTATCAGGAAACCTTTGTGCATAAACTCCAATTGCCAACAAAGATAAAAATCAGATCAACCATTTCTCCTGTGGAGAACTTCATGGCAGTCAATTGAGGAAATTGAGCTCAAACCTCACTTTAACAATGTACAATAACAAACACTGATAAGTTCACCATGTAAAATGCAGAATATGATATGTCCGGACAATTGACAGAAGGCACAAATGAAAAAATATTTCAACACTTACCTCGATTTACGTTTCAATCATCTTGATATTATCATTCGTTAAAAGAATTAGCTTGTTAAGATTTCATTTTTACAACTTGAATCATTATAGAAAAAAACTTAGGCGAATAATGATGCACGTTGATGAGTTTGATATGGTGTGTAGAATTTTCATCGAAAATTTTCACAAATAATCGAATATTTCGAAAATGATAGAAGATAAAGATAAAGTTACTTCTGCAAAAATATAGCACAATATTATATGCGTTGACATGAATAATAAAACACAGGATGTTCCATTTTAAAAAATCAAGACATGATATTTTTAAATTTCAATATTCAATAATTTTCTTGAATCACTCCTGTATAAAATGAGGATAATCTATTTCAATTCATCAATAAAGCCATCCTTGGGCAATAAGAAAACGAGAGGAAAAAGTATTCATCCTCTCTGGCCGAAGGGTGATGTGAGAGCCTATTTTCATGAATTTTTACGAAAAAAAATATTGTGACGAAACTACCCACCAAAAAAATTTCTTACTTAAAGACATTATAGCAGAGTTTAGGCCGCTCCTGAATCTTGAACAAAAGAGTAGTCTTCCAATCTGATAAAACCACCCAAGATTTTTTTATAGAAAATTGGGACACCCTGTTTACTGCAAAATAAATTGCGGAAGTAGATTCTCACTCTAAATACAATAACGTTCGAACGAAAATGAAATATATAAGAGTGTACGAGCTACAGAGCACCGCGTCACTGATGAATCACCCAGTATAACGATTCATCGTTAATCGAATCATTAATTCATACATAGTTCTTTACAAATGATGCAAAGTGGCTGTAATGTACTAGTAGAGTTTTCGATACATCTGTATTTAATGTTATCCGCATAACAGTCTTTTTGTTTTTGCTTTTGACTTGGTTTTGCACTTTGCAGATACTAGCGTAAAATATCAATTCTGAAAGGTTAACCAGGCATCCCCCATTTCATCGAAATCAACAATTGGGTGGAAATTTTCAGGACAGTACATTATTGTAGCATCTTTCAACAAAAAAGTCAGAACACTCAAGATCAAATGGGATCGACCCCATATTGAGTATTTTTCAACGCTACGTAGTGTCAATCGCAAATTCGGAGAACAATGTTATTTCAGTAAAAAAAATCATTAGCCATAGGAATTCCCAGTTGTGCATGATACCATTGAGTGATCCCTTATCTATTATTCTTGTCTCGTCTATAAATTAGGTTTATGATGGATAGAGGGCAACCCCTTCTGAGGGATAACTTCCGTACCTTGAAATAATAATATTACGGCCGGATATTTAAGAATTTTTCATATCATTATACTATTCAGGATTTTTTCGTTATTATTTGTCGGCATAGTACACTTCTGGTGAGTGACAAACTTATTTATTTGAAATTTATTTGAGGCTGCGCTGTAAATTTTGAGCTGCCATAAAGCTAGAGAAGTTAGAGCTGGCAATATTAAACCATAAAAAACCCCATCCTTCGTTACTAATGGTCCGAAAGTTGTCGCTGCTTCCACTGGTTGAACGTATAAACGACTTATTCTTAACGAAACATAAAGTTGTCCAAAATCATCTGCGTGCAGTAATGTACTATGAGTATAGTAGAGTAGAGTTTATTTCGTGCGTGAACAAGTAACAAGTGTTTGCACATGTCAGGTTTATAAAAAGAAACAAAAACTAAAAACTACTAATTAAGAAAGTTACATACGAGTAGGTTTACATACATAACAAAATACACATTTAAGAGACCCAAGGGTGACAGCCATATGTGAACAGTCCAAATATTCAATGATTGAAGAAGAGTATATTGAAAAAATTTCGACTGAATCTGTTCAGACTCAGGTAATCCATACGAATTTCATTGCCGTTTCTAATCGGGTAATTGTGAAAGTCTCTATTGAATGTATGGCCTTCATCTTTCTTGGCGTTCACTAGGCAATGAAAGATGTAAAGTGATGGAAAAGTCATCACCTTCAGGGCTATGAAAGTTCTGCTGACGTCATCTCTATATTTTTTGTTTGTCATTATCCGAATGGCTTTGCGTTGCAGGGAAAAAATTCTTTCTGCATGTGTGGAGTGACCCCAGCTTGTCAGAGCATAGCACATGTGCGACTGCACAAGTGAAAATTAGGCCACTCGGATGGCATCCCTAGAGAGCAGTTCGACAAGGTTCGTAACAAAAAAATGCTGCCAGATATTTGTATCGACGTGCACCTCCCAGCTCAATTTGGAATCGAACCTAACCCCAAGAAATTTGACTTCTGGAGGGTTTACGAAGTTTATCTATCTGTGCGTAAAAAACATTTTTGATGTCTCTTCAATATTGACACTAAGCCTATTGGCACAAAACTAATCAGATAGAAGTGTAACTCATATTCGAAGGGAGAGTTTCCGATCACGGTGGTGTCGTCGGCGAATAGCAGGAGATCTGCCGCACCCAACGCTTTGACTAGATCATTGATGAAAATAATGAACAAGGAACGTCCAGCACCGATCCCTGCGGGAAGCCGCTGACGTCATCACCGAGCTCGAAGGCTACCCCATACACTACGGTGTATTACAATCTATTAGTTAGGAACGAATGGATAAGATTAGTGCTAGATGTACTGAATTTGTAGTACCTCACTTTTCAGCAAGAATGGTTGCATACATAAGGTCGAAAGCCTTCCGAAGAACATAGAAAAAACTGCCAACAACAAATCCCTTTTCCATTCTATATACTCAATTAACTTATTTATAGCGTCACATGTTGACTCACTATTACAGAAACCAAACTGGTTCACAAAAAAGTACCCACAGTATCCAAAATGGTCACTTACTTGAATTTTGAGGCAAGTTCCAAAAATTTTGGAAAGAATGGGGACATCCGCGATCGGCCTGAAATCATTCATATCATCTGTGGGCCCTTCTTGTGAACCGAGATGATTCTCGACATCTTATATAATTATGAATATGGTTTAACTGAAGAGCCCAGTCACATGGTCTTAAATGATTGCAGCGCGTTAGTGATGAAAATACATCAGGTCATATTTGTTTCTGTGGTAAAGTTAATTTAAAAGATGACGGACATCGCTTGATGAAGAGCCACTTGCTGGTAGGCTTCTATTCTTCAAGTGGTGCGACGTGTGATCGAAAAAGATCCAAGATGCACCTATCGAGTTGAGTGGATCCGACACAGTCAATTGAATTTTTTAAATCCAAGATGGATCTACCAAGTTCGGTGATACTTGGTGTTGCATCCGCAACATTCAATTCACGTTTGCATAAGCATCTCCATATGAAAAAATCATGAGTAGTTCGGTGGCTCATACGCTGAACAATTTTCAAAAAACTGAGCTTTAAGAATCTGGCGAGAAGCGTTAGAAATATCAATTGATAGTGTTCAGTTCAAAATCGTAACAGGTGATGGAACATACATTCCGTCATTCGATGTTCTTACCTGCTAAGAGAGCCGTGTGTTGATTCTCGAAAATGACCCAACCCAAACCATTACGAAAAAGCAAAGAATTTATGTACGCAGTACAGTCAAATACAATTAAAGGAAGGGTAGGAAAAAATCACATATTGTGCATAAGTCAAATCATATGTATAGTATTCAACGTGATGCGATAATATTTTTAAGTAGTGTTTATGAATTGAATGAATCTGAAACCAAACGTTTCCCAAAAACAAGAAATATGTTCAACTTTGTGCTCTGCGCTTTACAAGCTAAAATTGAGAAGAACGAGATGCTGAGTATGAAGTCTGACATAGCAGTACACAGAATCAATATGAAGCTGCCATTTTAGATCAATCCTAATAGATAGAAATAGACCAGCTACAAGGAACGTCAACTTGAGGGGCTCTGTTGGTTGATAGATGGCTCCAAGCGGGTGTATGATCGAAGTCCTACCAAAAAGAATCTATCTGTCTCTTCTACTTGCGACAGTTTCAAGCAGAAACATTCGCCATTGGTCACTTTGCTAACCTTCTGCTTACGGGGAGATTGATAACTAGGTTAATGAAAATCATTATCGATAGCCAAGTTCTACAGGCATTGATATTCGAAAACTGCACGTCATTTATGGTGCAGGAATATAGTTCAACCCTTGTCATACTAGGATAAAGAGATTAATTCCTCCCGGTGTGGGTCCTGCGCCACTCGGGCATTCAGAGCAATTAGAAGACGGACCCATAGGCCACCCGAGGATCTTGCTTGGGATTCACTGGACTGGAGCCTAGGCTCGGAATTCACTTGGAGCATTGTCTTACCGGTCTCAGGTATTCAGATTTCAGTTTGCCATCAGTAGGCCTTCCACTGCGAGAGCCCAGACTTGGCTTGAAATCTCCAGGCTAGACCTAAGAGTTATAATTACCTCAAATGACACCTAAATGAGTTATGATTGATCGAGACCCCTTCATGCAGGCTATGCGACTATGAAATAGAATCGAAAGAACACTTCATGTGCGAATGCCCTTCTGGAAGCAGAATCAGGTTTGAAAAACTTATTTCTAACAAACTGGAGCAGAATGAACTCATTAACTCCTCACCCACAAAGCTCATAACCTTTACAAGAGGGATGAATCTTCTAGGTGGAATTTGAGATAGAGTGTGCCACAATAGGCAACTGGGTCGCAGTAGCAGGTTTGTCAATCAGTCTACATACATTTTCAATAACTATATAATCAAACTACTCTTTTCATCGCCTCTCGAAAACATTCAACTGTACCAAAAGTAATATTTCATTTGCATCAAGATGATTATTTGACATAGCTACTTTCAGACATTTCATTACATTATAACTGTCTGAATTTATTGAACAAAATATATAAAATCCTTCAATAAAAACATCCCTTGCTATGTGAAATAATCGTGAATTTTGTTAATGAATACTCCATTGAAGTTAATTAATTCAATCAGAAATCTTACACCTTTTAAAATTTGTTTAGAACAAAATTATTTTAACTTCAATGGAGTATTATATAATAGTAAGAAAGGTTTAATCATGGGTAATCCTCTGAGCCTCTACTGCTGAAATTTCCATGGATAATATTGAAAAACTATCCAAGAATATCTATTATTCAAACACTTCATTTATTGGTTTAGATATGTCGACGATATCATTTGTTGTTTCACTGGCAAAAAGACAATTAAAGTCATTGAAAACATTCATTAACAAAATTCACGATAATACTAAATTCACGTTAGAGATAGAAACAGAAAACTCCATTAACTTTCTGGATTTAACTATTACTAAAATTAACGGCAAACATGATTTTCATAAGCCATCGCATACAGATATTACTATTCACAGCTCATCTACACATCCTTATCCACATAAATTAGAGCTTACAATAGTATAGTACATAGACTCATTAATATCCCAATGTCACAAAATAATTTCATGAAATAGCTAAATATAATTAAATAATTAAACAGCAGTCAATAATGGTTACAGTCCAACTATGATTGAGAACATGATTTCACGCAAAATATTTCAAAAAGCAATCGAGGAAGTGTTTCCAAGTATAAAAGTTCTAACACAAAATAGAACAGCTTAACTTATATTGGTAATCCTAGTCTAAAATTAAAATCATTCCTCTCGCATTATAATTTCAATATAGCATTCCGAAATGATAATTCTTTAGGCCGACATATCAAAAACTGCTAATCTAAAATTGATAAAGGTAATAAATCCGGTGTTTATAAACTGTCTTGCGGGGATTGTAATAAAATTTATATTGGTAGAACTTTCAGAAATTTCAAAGTTTGATTATCCGAGCACAAACGTAGTTTCAATTATCATAAATCAGATTCCCATTATTCTAATCACTTACTCGAAAAAACCATAACTTTAATGATAACTTCAAAATTTTACACAATGAAAATAATAGACAACAACTCAATCTATTGGAAATTTTAGAGATCAACGAAGAAAAGAATTCAGGTAGGTTACTTAATAGTCAATTAGATCTAAATCCTTCTCCTTTACTCAATCTCTTCAATTCATAAAGTAAGCAACTCCGATGGGTTTTCCAACATACCCTTGTACTTGTACCTATTGTAATATTAAGTAGGAAATAAGACTAATATATAAGGAATAACTCTATTCATTAGTTTGTATCTATCAGATGAAGCCACAGTGTGGTGAAACCGGTCATAGTTTTGTTAATATGGTGAAAATCTAAATAGCATAATTTTATTTCATTGAAAATATGTATATCGATTTTCATCAAGTAACGATCTCCTCAATCAAAAAAGAAGTCAATATGTTAGTGTCAGAGGTCAGTCTAAGAGAGCCGGCAGCTCGTTAATGTCATATCCAGTCCTGTCACTATCAGGCCAAAATTCGCGATGTTGAGCATATCCAAGATTGAGTAGCTACTTGAGGATGATAAGATTGAGATGGCCTTCCGAAAGTTGCAGGATACAGTTCATCAAAGAATTGTCATTCCGGCGTAACTTCTCAAAATATCTTACTTTCAGACATGTTAATTCAATTAAGTAGAATATCTATAGTAGCATTTTTGAAATAGAAGCTATTGAGATAGATGTGTGCACTCCTGCCCAGTTGATCATATTGTTCATTTCTAAACAAGGAATAACCGACCAATCGGGAATCTCTGGTTTCAAATAAGTTCCGGTTAATCTAGCAGCAAGTTCAGGACAATGGCAGATGAATCTTTTTGCGTATAACATGGCAATGATAGTATAATAGTAGAAGACTGCACACTGAATAAGTGGAAATTGGTTTTTTGAAATAATTGCTTGTTCTTGCTACATTTAATTGTGATACCTGTTTCCATTTTCAATTGAAAACTGTTAAAACAATACAGGGTGCTTCAACGAAAACAAAACAACTGTATCTAAGATAGTCATTTCTGATGAAAACGCAAAAACAGTCAGTTTCCTGTAGACTATTCTTGAACGTTTCAGTGTAAAAGTACAAAAACTGGAAGGAAGATCTGAGACTATTCAAGTTTCTGATAAAATGGAACAGATCCATCATCATCAAAAACCATCCTCATCTCGAATTTCAACCCCTAGAGCAGGGGTGACCAGCCTTGAAAATTTGGAAGAGGGTAGATGGGTCGAGTGATACCTCGAGAGAGAGGTATTATCTTTGTCTGCATCCCCTTGAACGAATTTTAATTTTTGATTGAAAACTGTAGAAGATACGGAGTGAGCTACTGAAAAATAGAGGAGACTTTCTATCGCCCTGAGCTATTCAAGTATTAGTGCAAAAAAATGGAACAGATTCATTCCAGATCAAAGGCTGTCATTTTTTATCTAAATGAAACTATTCCAGTTTTTCGCACTGATACTCCAATAGTCTTGGGACGATAGTCTTCTATTTTCTCACACTGTATACAGTTTTCAATCAAAAATGAAAATTTTTTCACGGGAATGCAGACAAAGATGATACCTTTCTTTCGAGTTATCACTCGACCCATCTACCCTCTTCCAAATTTTCATGGGTTGTCACCCCTGCTCCAGGGGTTGAAATTCGAGATGAGGATGGTACTTGATGATGACTGCCATTGATCAGCATGGATTTGTTCCATTTTATATCACTGAAACTTGAATAGTCTCAGGGAAGTAGTCTTCCCTATCTTTCAGTTGCTCACCCCAGTTTTCAATTAAAAATGGCAATTCGTTCAAGGCAATGTAGACAAAGATACCACCTTTCTTTTGAGTCATCACACGACCCATCGTCCCTATTCAAAATGTTCAAGGATTGCAACCTCCGCTCAGGAGTTGATATTTCAAGCAAGTATTGTACCCCGAAAGATGTCCTTGAAACAAAAATTAACCTGTTTTTGCTTTTTGATCAGAAATGAATATCTTGGTGGATATAGCCTCTGTTTAGTTTTCGTTGAAGCACCCTGTTTACACCGATCTATTGGCTAGATTTTCTTTCGTCGTAGTACTTCTTTCGCTTCGGATTCATATTGAAATATTACTGCTGTGGGCCTCGGTTTGCTTGATGCATTTGTTCTTTCCTTTAGAATTAAGGTTTCATCCATATTGACCTGAGTTATCTGGTACACTTTTCCCTATGATAGCTTTCATATCTTGATTATCCCTTGATTGACATGGTTTAGATAAATCTTACAGTTGTTTGAGATTGAATACAATTATATTCGTTGCATGACTTTGACGTTCGGAGACAAAACGCCCCAAGTTATTAGCGGCAGACTTCCCATTTATTCGATCGTTCATAGAAGTAGAAGTATTAGGGTCGATTCTAGCGTTGATTGAGTATTGATTTGTGTATTAATATCAATATTCAATTCCTCTCGCAACGTATTGATAGATTCTAATATGAGAGCGAATTTATCCATATTGGTGAAAAACCTGAGTAATTTTAATTTCGGTCATTGAGACCGCTACAGCTTCGGTGTAAGCCTCCCTTGCAACTGTCGGATCGAAACACGGGCGGATTATTCTTACAGCTAGTGTTTCGATTAACCCATGAGTTCATTGCGATAAACGTGAGACGGAAAATTTATAATGAAAAAAACTGACCTTGATCAACGCAAGTAACAACTTCGATATTGAAAATGAAAATTGAACCACAATTTTCAAGAATGCACACAGTCCCAGACCACAGGACCAAACTGAATTTGAAATTGAACAATTTCGCATGTACTTGATAAGTTTTGATGTATTGTATTATGTGTTGTTACAAATTGAAACATTTTTCAAAAAATGGACAAAATCTGACTGGAAAATTTCCAAAACTGTTGAAATTATCAGCAAGTGGTCTTTATCCATCTCTATCTTTAAGTTGAAAGAACAATCTAAAATGTGTCATTTGAATATTTTCTAGCTTCTGGAATTTGAGCCATTTCCAAATCCATATTGACTTTTCACTTGGTAGTTTCTCAATTGGTTTCTATTTTTATTTCTATTATTTGAGTGGGCGTTTGGCTTGTAGGATCATTATTAATATGATGCTTCTATAGTTTTGTTACTGACTAATGTACAACCAAAATACTAAGCATCTCTTCCTGATGTATTTCGAACCTTTGTTATGATCAAACATAAGGAAACTGAATAAATGATTCTACTTAACACGATTTATGGATTCCTCCAAGTATTCAATTTAGATTCTCATTCTAACTAATTAATCATGACAATTCGAGCGACAGAATCTCCAGAATATACATCGAAATATCTCTCCGAGGCTTTTCAGTTGTTTTCAGTTATCGCGCCATTAATATCAATGTGTCATTGTTACTTCTTGAAATCCACCGAAACCTAATTTCCTGTAAACATGTGTCTCAACCCAGTTCATGGAAATTATTTTTGCTTAGTGATCAAATAATGCCAATCTCGAAACCACTATAACAGCAGCAAAGACAAAAGGGAACTGGTAAAGTAACATCTAATTAACATTATTAACTGTAGAAACCTGGAGCTTTGCAATTATATCTCTTGGCTTGTTCCTACCTTGTCATATGAGCCTGATTATTTCGCTTTTCAGCTCGTTTTATTTTCAAGTTGTTGGCAGGCGGAGAGAGAAATGTTATGAACTGGAATATGTGTCTCCCTAATTCGAAAAATAGTTCGAATTCTCAGTTTCGATGTTGAGGTATGAAAAGATATGTTGACAATTTGCCCAAACATTGAAGGCGGTGGGTTGTTTAGTGGGCATAAGACAAATATAAAAGATATGTATCCTGCATATCACTGACAGTTAAGGAAAATGAATATTCGTCGACAATAATAAAATCTGAAGAGGATTCGCTCACCAAGGGTCTGTAGCAGCTTGTATTTATACAGTACAGTAGACGCTTTATATTTCTTATTCCGTAGTGATTGAAAGAAATGGGCCAAATACGTCGAAATATTTTGTTTGGGGAATATCTTTTTACATTCATTTAAGACTTTAGTGAGCAACCTCATGAGACTGGGCGCTTCAACCCCTCAAAATTGAATAGGGTGAAGGAATCGAACTATATCTCATTTGAAAGCTCTTAAAAGTTTCCTCACGACGTATGACGAAAGTAATTTCGACAAATCTTTTTCGAAAGAATCATTTTTTGTCACAAACGAGCTACTTTGAATATTTGAGTCATCCTCAAGGTTATTGAAGAAGGGAAAACCAAATAAGTTTTTGTTTTGAAGGAAAAGCTTGACAGTTGTTGGCGCCTGTGTGCATTAACTTCTAAATTTACTTACCTTGATGATTTAGATGATATGGAGATTGGATTTTGACAAACTACAACAACCTTAGGATTATTTCATTGTTCTGTTTGAAATGCAATTTAATGAACAAAACTCTCCCAAACTATGGTTACATGAAAAAAATTTAAATATTTGTTTTGACTCAATTTTTTGCACTTAAAACTTCGAGCTTTGCAATTATATCTCTTGGTATGTACCTACCTTGTCATATGAGTCAGATTATTTCGATTTTTAGCTCGTTTCATTCCCAAGTTGTTGGCAGGCAGAGAGGGAAATGTAATAAATTGAAACATGGTCCTAGGTCCCCAGACTTAAATAGTTTAGACTTTTTCTTATTTGTATATCTCAAAAGTTTAGTTTATACCACTCCAGTGAACACTGTAGAAGAATTGACAAATCGAATAATAACCTCTTGTGACACGATAAGAAATACCACAGGAATATTTCAAAGAGTGCGTTATAATATGCGAAGGACTACAGAGGCCTGTATTCTTGCAGGTGGAGGATATTTACAGCAATTTATTTAGTTTTTAATTGTTATTTTTTTAGTTTGATATTGAATAAGTATAAGTTGAATCTCAGACGACGAGCTTTCAAAATAAGAGCAAATTTTGGGCATACCTATCGAGTATTTTTATTATTATTTTTTTTATTTAGCGAGTAACTTACAATTCAAAATCAATAATTTTTTACTCGAAAACGGTTGGAGCTACGAATAAATTACAAGTGTGTAAAATGTTTCTAAATTTAACGAAGATGACGACAATTGATGGTACGCTGATCAGTGGCGTACTGCGAAAAAGTTTGATAGGCAAAAGAGCACATGGACTCGAAAAATAAAACACCTTCTGAATTTTAGTTATAATCCAGGACGTGTGATGATGGTGGCTGTCAAAAATAGCTTGCATTTCAAATTTGGGCTGAATATCTCTTTTTGAAGAAAAAAACAATTTTTTCAGGAAATATCAACACCTTGTAGCTCCTTAAAGAAGCTTTTGCAAAAAAGTTTCCAAATTGAACGAAGATGAGGAAAATTGATTGTACGCTGATCAGTGGAGTACTGCAAAAAACTTTGAGAGGGCAAAAGGAGACATGGCCTCGGAAAAGAAAACACTTTGTGAATTTCAGTTGAAATCTAGAACGTGTAATGATGGAGGCTGTGAAAAAATAGCTTGCATTCCAAATTTGGGCTGAATATTTCAAAAACTGCAGGAGTTTTGAATAAAAAACCGATTTCTTCTAGAAATTTCAACACCCTATAGCTCCGTAATAAAGCTTTTGCGGACCTATGTTTATGAATACTTTTTTTCTTAAAATTGCACGTAGATTTACCCCCTGAAGTTTTGACATACTATTATGTAACACCCTGTATATTTCCTATTCAATAGTGATTAGGAAAATATGCTGAAACACTTCGAAGGAGTTTTTTTAGGAAATATCTTTTGACGTATCTCTAGACTTCAACAAACAACCCCTCCAAATCAAGTGGGGTCAAAAAAGTGAAGCGAAACCCCATTTGGAGGCTCTTCGGAACATCTTCACAGCGGTGTATGAAGAAAGTAATTTAAACGAATCTTTTTCTTAATTTTTTCTTTAAAACGAGCCACCTTGAATATTTTGGCATTTTTCAAGATTAACAAACAACACCAAACTTGAAGAGATTTTATTGTTTTATTTGAATTGCAATTTTTCTCATTTGGTGAAAAAAATTCTACCAAACTCTGTACAAATAAAGAAAAATGAAAACATTTCTGTTGACTCGAATTTTATTCTTAAAAGCAGGGTATGTATCTCATAAGATGTTTGTCGATCATTTGAAGCATTGCGAATCAATCATTGATTTACTATTTTCCTGATATGGTTGAAATTGAAAATAATTATGTTGTTCACATTGGACATTTAACTAAAATCATCTTGAACGTAACTTTCGCCATAAGTACGTAATAAAATTGATATCAAAATTTATTGAGACAGGTTCAGTAATGAATAGAAAAGGGGCACCTATTGAAATTGTGAATAATGTCGTTGTGGTATAGAGGCATGTGAAACTTATGTTAAATACGCAATCTGTACGACAAATTTCTGCAGCTTCCGGTGTTAACCAATCTTTTCAGAATTTCACTTAGTGGAATATTCTATCCTTGCGAAATCAAATTAATATTTCTTTTTCATTCTCAAATCTTGTGAGGAAGCGATGTCTCTCATGCCACAGCTGTGGTAGCCCAAGATGATTTAATGTGTGTGTGTTCGCTCGCTTCTTGAAGAGGGTCAAATTGTAAATTATCGAAAAGATGCTCAATAGAAGCGAGTTTCACAGCACCCTAGTCCTGTGAGCAAAAAATTTTCATAGAGAGAGGTAGGTGGCGTTGCTAGTTGGAGCGTCCGCTGATTGGAGTTTTCCGCTTACCTAGTTTTCTTTGGTACTGGGTCCTTCCCGGAACCAAGACATTCAGTAGTTCAGGGCTTTTACCATGGAGTTATCTGTTAAAAAGAGAGATATCAGCAACTTGTCGCCTTTGAGCGAGAGGAAGGAGATGATGCGTGATATTGGACACTTTCCAATGGATGTAATGAATGATGGGTTGCGGAACCCCACACATGAGAACAGTAATCCAGACCAGGTAGCACCAATGCTCTGTGTGAAAGCATATGCTGTGATGACGTGAAGTACTACGTAGCCCTGTAAAGAAAATTGAATTTAGTAAAAGCAGATTTATCAATAACTGACACATGGTCATGCCAACGAATTCCTGTGTTGACTGTGATGCCTAGTAGATGCGTGTTCGTCTCCTAGGTAATTCGATGTCTTGCATGAATGAAGGAGCTTCTCTAGCAGTGACCGTTCTGGAGAAGGTGGATAATTGCATCTTGTTCACGTAAAATTGTCCAAATCCAAGAGGTCTCACTCTGATATCATCTCCATATCTGAATTCAGTAACATATTCTGTTGGTATATTTGTCGGTTTTACTCCTCAGCAGTAATAGGATGCTGACTAGAAAATGTGGACACCAGGGTACAATCTCCCGCGAACCCAAACATTCGGTTCTCAGTGGAGTGGGACAGACCATAAATCCGCAGCAGAAAAAGAGCTGGCGAGAGTATGGAGCCCTGGGGTACTGCTGAATTAACCTGAATAGGTTCACTCGTCAGACCATCAACTGCAACCCGAATCAATACAGAGAAAGCTACTAATCCAACAATGAACTAAATGATGTGGATTTGGATCGATGGAAAGAGTAAGGCGGAATAATGGCGTATCAGCGATCACCCACATTTCTTGTACAACCTATTCCTTTGTGACGAATGCACGTCTCCACTTTATGGAGAGTTTAACCAGCATAACTGAGGATATTGAAATACATGTCTTTCGAGAAACCCACACATAATATACGAAAAAGCTTTTTCTTTGGCTATGAATTTTCACAGACCACCTCATTGGACGCCTGTTTGTTTCTATTCATTTGAACGGGTAAATTTGTTCAGATATGCTGGAAATTGACATTGATAACAGAAAACTAGAAAACGATACCCTACTTCTTGAACAACAATGACATTTCGCTCTTCATCACTACGCCGCACCAGTTTGCCAATACCTGAGTTTGCAATTTCCTGGTCGATGAATTAGAATGAGAGGTACTAGGGAATGTCAGTCCGATCTCCTGACCTGAACCCGTTAGACTTTTTAATGTGGGGATATTTTGAGTTTAAGATTTGTTTGACCCTGCCTGAGAATTTGGACTATCTATGCCAGCGAAATGAAAATGAAAGAATAGAATAGAATGGCCGCACTTAAAAAAAATCGATATTACTTACACACGTCAATAAGGAATTGAAATACTTGAAAAAGAAATATATTAGATCAAAACGAAAAAAAAATCTAGAAATAGAATATAAGATGAGATATCAAATTACAAACGAATTAATTCCAACAAGGAAAATAACAATGTACAAGTCAATACAGTTGACTGATACGTCCGAGTAGAATATATTTCGGAAAACTCATCACAAAAATGAAGAAGAATTATTAATTGAAGTCATTTTGATTTGACGTTTGAATTTCTTGAAAACTGAATCTCTAATGTTAAGAGGTAAGGCTATCGCCTGGAAGCTGTAATTACTCTGTGACCTTCTAAGTGCAAAAGTCTTCTTTTATGTCTGACCTGTGCCTGGTGTAATGTGTATGAGAGTCCCCATTGAACCCAATGATTCCAGAAATTTCAATGAAAAGTTCGAAATACCCCATTAGCTCGTAATACCTCATCTAGCTAAAGGTCCCGTGAATTGGTCATCTGTGTGACTAAGTTTCGGGATCTGGCGGTTGGTCCGGTTTCCAGGGTGGAAACGATTGGCAACGAAGCATAATGAGCTCTTCTGGGACGAAATCATCCAGAGAATAGTCTTCCATTCGGATCTCCGGAGGAAACTACTTCGAGGGGTTTGCGGGTAAATCGAGCACTACACAAGCGAATTCACTAATTTTTTCACGCTCTAGAAAAGAAAGTAAGATCTTGATAGAGTTCTGAAATATCATAGGACTGGGGCACAACAACGTGAATACCGATGCAGTCCACCAGCATCTGCAAAACGCACAACGCCATGTGCTGGCCCTAACCGAAACCCAAATAAGTCAAACAACCGACACATCGTATTTACGTTTCAATGGGTATGAGTAACATACGTGATTTAGGTTTAAAGGGGGCCTCTGTGTTTTCGCCAGATCGGATGTTGCATGCCAGAGGGGGGGTACGATGGAGGACGACGCTTTCGACCTTGCGTGGTTTAAAATCTGTTTGCATGATAAAACACTGCAAGAAGGCAGTTGGTCTAGACGAAATACCGCCAATCGTCCTGAGAAAGTGTGCTCCCGAACTGTCTCCCATTTTTAATCGTCTGTTTCAGATTTTTTCTGAAAGCCAGACTTTTTCGAGCACCTCGAAAACAGCGAGAATTCATCGATCTCAAAGAACCCAAAACTACCGCCCTGTTGCACTTCTTCCCATTATGTCCAAAGTGATGGAGACAGTCATAAATGATGAAATCATCAAATATCTTGAGTTGCAGGAAATTATTAACGATTGTCAGTATAGTTTTCGCAGGCAAAGATCGACAGGAGATCTGCTCGCCTACATCACTCATGTTTGTACATAGCCCTCGGCATCTCTAAAGTCTTCGATAGGCTTTGGCATGCAGCCTTGTTGAATAAACTTGCTGCATATGGGCTTCCTGAAGAATTGCGAGGTTGAGTAGCTTTCTTTTAAAAAGATCAATACAAGTTGTGGTCGACGGTATAACATCTGATTGTTTCCAGTTGCAAGCAGAAGTACCTCAGGTATCCATTCCTTCGCCAACCTCGTTTCTGTTACAGATAAAAGATTTTCTGTCATCAACAGAAAACAACATCTTCGGTTTTGCAGAAGATTGTACACTGGTTTCGTCTTTCAGTAGTCTGCGGCCGATTACCGCTACGGAATCTCAGTGTCAGAGATGCCAACAAATTAAAAAGATGAACTCTGACTTACAGAGAATATCTGAGTGGGGTCAGTTGAACCTGGTGAGCTTCACCGCGAGCAAGACACAGGCAACTACGTTTTCTAGAAAGGTTCCGCTGGAGAACCTCTTCTAATGATGCAAGGCCAACAAATTGCATCCAAAGATTCGATGCACCTTCTCGGAATAACGGTCATCTTCGGGTTTTGCTGGCATGAATATGTAACGGCATAGCTAAGTCAACATCAGCCAAACTTAGTTTTCTTTATCAGAGCCAAGCGTTACTTCACGTCATCTCAGCTGTTGCTTCTATATAAGGAGCAAATTCGACCTGCTTTGGAATATTGTTCTCATGTATGAGGATCTGCGCCCAAACATTCGTTGCGGATGTTGGATAGTGTGCAGGAACGGGCTGTGCGCCTCATCGACCACCCAGAGATCACCCGCGATCTCCAACCGCTGGCTCTCAGAAGACAAGTTGCTGACCTTTCTCTGTTTCACAGATACTTCCACGAAAGATGCTCCAAGGAGCTGAAAGACCTTGCTCCGGGAAAACTCGAGTTTTGCCGCAACACTAGTCTGGCAAGGAGTTCTCATAAAATGGCGGTACATTTAACGACTCCTCTAACCTCTCTCTATAAGAATTCCTTTGTTTACAGGGCCGGTGAGCTGTGGAACTCGCTTCCGTAACAGCATCTTCCCAACATCCTACAATCTGGGCCTTTTCAAGAAGCGAGTAAACAGACACCTCAATTCTTCCCAGGCGCCCACTCATGAGGTGTAACAGGTTCGCCTATTCCTGGGAAGCGCGCATAAAAAAAATAGGATCGAGACACTCAATAGAAATGAAATCCCAGTTTAACACTACCAACATGACACCAAATTTCATTTGAGTAATCGGACGCAATCCATAATTTGTTAGTTTAACGTTCTTACCAGATAAATAATTTAAGACATTTTATGCGTTATGATCCAGAAACGCCGTTTTTACAACAGGAGCGCATACAGTACGAGGTTAGAAATTTAATAATATATTGCATAGACTTACTTCTTCTGGTAGATTCATATAGCATCTGCTATGACAATAAACTCAATAGGTACAGGCGAGTACATTGACTGCTTAATGCTCTTTTTCTTCAAGAAAAATATGTTTTTCCTTTTTTTGAATAATCTTGAAAATAGCCAAAATATTCGAGGAGGCTCATTTGAGACAAAAAATGATTTTTTGCAAGAAAGATTCGTCCAAATTAATTTTTTCATAAGCTGTTTATTTCTGAAATATATACGGTATATTTACCGTATGTGATAATTTATTAGAAGTTTGAACCAAATTTGAAGACTACTCATCCAATGAACTATAAGCCGTTGCTGAGTCGGCGATGAAATTTAATGAAATAAATTGAATAGAAAAGGATGAGGATCATATTGAGAACGATCTCATTCAAGTTTTGAAACTGGTAAAATTTCAATAATGTATCTATAAATACGTTCATAATTTTCACAAAACACAAATTTAACCAGTGATCCTTGAAATCCTGCCTTTCTAGAAACTATCTCATTTTCCCAATTAAATGCTATGTGAACCGCACAAACTTCATTAAACGCTTTTCTTTTGTTTCAGGATATCGACTTGGAATGTTTTCGCAAGTTCCTAGACAATTTCCTGGAAGTTCACACCCCAGACGAACTATGCAGACATTTGTTTCTATCTTTCGTCAAGGGAGTCTCAATTGAGGGCAAAACGTTCAAAGAGATGACCGTTCTGAGTTCTACAACTGCTTGTGCCCCCATCACGTCTCACACTAAAGGTAAAACGCTTTTTTGATATTGAAGAGACACACTAAAACAGACTTTGAACTTGGAAAGAAAGAAAAATGAGGTAATACCGTCTACCAGTTAGGAGTTTTTACATTCCCTCTGTGATAGGTCAAATTCGCAGTATCGCTCAACAAATTCGATTCTTTCAAGAATGAACATACAATTTCTAATAGATACAGGGTGTCCTTGATTAAGGGCCCATTAGAAGTGTCTGGGGAACGGGTTCCTTGATCAATTACGAATTTTGGCATTAAAGTAAATGGACACTAATCTACAATCTGCAATTTTCAGGGCGATACCACTTCCGGTTATACCGGACGCGTATAACTTTGCTATTTGAAACGGCAAGGTGCACTTCTTGGTTTTTTTTCGGAGGGCATCCTCTTCCAAGCATCTTTTGTTGAGATTTGACCTATCTAAGGTAATCCACCATTGAGCTATAATTTTTTCTATCAAAATTTCCGGAGTTACAGTGTCAGATGAACATTCTTCACTGGATTAAAAATCGCTTAGCAGAATTTTAAGAATTGATGTACAATTTTATAGTTCACGTGAAAAGAACTCGAGAATGTAATGGATTTCATTCACTAGCAAATGTTGCTTATTGTGTATCGAAGAAAAGAAGGATAATATAATAATAGAAGACAACAATTCCATGAATATCAGAGGAAGGAAATTATCTTGAACCTATTCATAATAAGTTAATGCATTCAACATTTTTCTACCCAACAATTCTGAAAGTTTGAAAATGGAGTATCAGTGGCGGAATGATGATAAGGTTTTCCCTTCGTTTCAAAAATCGAATAAGGGATCATGCAATTCATCTTCTTAGAGAGTGTGATCGTTTTCAAAGATCTATTATTTGAATTGTAGAGGCTTTTACTTGATAGAATTCCATATCAAATAAAAATAAATCAAACGATTTACAATTCTACTAGGATAATATATTAGCACAACTCGTTTCGACACTATGTCATCAAAGAAGACTTTTCGAAATTATCACCTCATTGCAATTCCGATTATAAGATAATAAAAACAATTCGTGAAAATAGTACCAAAAACGATTTAGTATTCACTAAAGCAGATAAAGGTAACACCATCATCGCGATTAGTAAAACCGATTATATTTCTAAAACTGAAGAATTCTTAACAGCCGGAAACTATATAACATCAACTAAGGATCCTACCGCAAAATTTCAGAAAGTGGTTAAAAACATAATTTCGACAGCAAAATCATTAATAACAGACCACGAAAAATATAAATTCATTAACTCCAATCCACAATCCCCCGAATTATATTCGTTGATAAAACTTCATAAACCCAATTACCCTATTAGACCTGTTGTTTCTTATGTAACGGCACCTTCTTTCAAACTTTCAAAATTCCTCAACGACTTGCTAGTAAAACATAGCAATTTTAAATCTAAATTTTCGGTCGAAAATTCATACGAACTAATTGCCAATATCAAAGATACAATTATACCGCCTAATTCCAAACTCATTTCTTTCGATGTTAAGAATCTATTTCCCAACATACCTCCGAAAGATACGTATTACTTAGTTGAAGAATTATTAGAAAAGAATCATGTCAATACTATCATTAAATCAGATATTCTTTCATTATTACAAATTTGTTTAGATCAAAATTATTTCCATTTCAATAACAAATATTATACTATTGAAGACGGCTTGATTATGGGCAATCCGTTAAGTCCATTGTTAGCAGAAATATTCATGAATGACTTAGAGAAATCAATTCATAATCATCCACTCAGTAAATATTGTTTATACTGGTATCGCTATGTAGACGATATCATTATTTGCTTCACAGGAACAGATAGAAAGCAATAATTCGATAAGTTTCTTAGACGTAACAATTTCGAATGAAAATGGAAAACACGTTTTCGCAATTTACCATAAGCCGTCACATACAGATACTATAATACATAACTCGTCGTGTCATCCATATCAACATAAAATGTCAGCATTCAATAGTAGATTGATTAACATCCTTATCACCAGAAAATTTCAACAAAGAATTGAATTTGATTAAACAAATAGCCAAAAATAATGGTTACAATCCCAAACTAATAAATAATATTTTAAATAAAAACAAAGTAGAATCGCATTGAATGAAGTTTACCATGTCGATAAATTGAAACAAAAATTCAACACATTAACCTACGTTGGCATTACAAGTGAGAAACTGAAATCATTCTTGAGTAGCAATAATTTCAACTTTCCAAACTAATAATAATTTAGGCAAATATATAAAAATAATAAAACCAAACCAGGTAAAAACAATAAATCAGGTGTTTATAGATTGAATTGCAATGACTGTGATAATTTCTACATTGGTAGTAGAAATTTTAATATTAGAATATCGGAACATAAACGCAGTTTTTCGAATAAAAAATCAGATTCAAATCACGCGAATCATCTCTTAGAAAATAATCACTCTTTCGACCCACAGTTTGAAATTTTGCATAAAGATAATAAATATTGAAATCAATAAATACAAACACTCAGGTAGACTCATCAATGAACAAGTCGATTTAAGCCCTTCACCCCTATTGAATCTCTTCGTGGAGCAATCTATTCCTTAATTTTATTGGATATACCTGTCATAAATAACCACTTAAGAAGAAGCAACCCAATAAGCTTTCAATTACTCAAGAACATTTATATTTATATATTCTGTACATTCATTCGTCTGAAGAAGCTACGGTGTAGTGAAACGCGTTACGAATCGCAATTATTAAGTAAAATTCCTTAAAACACTTGTTTTCTATTGAATTTGTGATGCTTTACCACTTTGAAGATAGTTATACTTGATACGTTAGTTTGATAGGATAATTTCCTTATAGACTGAGTGTTGTCCATTTGTAGATAACCCAATATGGCAACTTCTACTGCGTCATTTCTCAAAACGCCACTGAACGCCTGAAATGTTTGTATCAGAGATTGATATATGGGTGACACTTCCTTCGTCGGATGCTTTGTGTTAAATATTCTTGCTGTTGCTTTTGCACAACTATTATTTTGAAAATTATATGACAGGATTTCTACCATTTTCTCATATGAGTACACCATTCCCGAGTTTCTCTCGTAACTATCAAATAACAATGATGTAGATCTGATTGGAACAACATATTGGTCATTGTATGATGAGAATGAGGAAAATATTGCTTCAGGAAAAAAATTGTAGATGATGTGTGAGAAATTGAAGTTCTGATTGGAAGGATTTTTAGCGTTTCTGAAAATAAGAAGTGGATCTTCATCCAATTGAAGTCATTGTTTACCATCTTAATCTGTCGACAGGTAACATGATATTCTTGTGATTGAAATTCTCGTGTTTGGAATACTGAGGGTAAAGGGGTAGATCCTGACACTTTCGAATCAACAAGATGAAGATTAATTACTGACATCAATCTGTTTTTATCATTTATTCATAATACATCGAGTTCAAAGGGTTGTTCAAATATTATAATGTAATATCTTGGGATTATGCTGGTAAGGGTTGATCTGAGATGCTCAAAGTTGACAAACAACTTTTCCCTTAGAAACGAAAATCCATCTGGTTTAGCGTGTTCTGCTGACACTACCTTCTCCTGAGTTATAGGGGTCAAATTTCGTTGGAACACCCTGTATATATGTTAAATCCAATTAAAATGACACTTATATGATAAGATTCAGATTTTCTCCTTAAATACGCAGAAAATTCATCAAATCTTCCTGTGACCATTTCTTGCCATTTCAACAATTATCTTACATATTTAATATCAATAGTTATGATGATTCGGAAATAAATTTAGAATTTTTTGACAATTGTTTAAGTTGAAATGTAAGATCGAAGCTCCTCGATGGTATACACACAACCAAATTTATATGGAATCACTCGGTATTTCACATTATTGATTGTTTTTAGCCATGGATCTTTGAGTACTTGTGAAGAATGAAGTTTTTTGTTGTGAAAAAACTGGATAGTATGATGAGAAATGTTGAATTATCACCACATGTTCGGAATATTGTACTCAGTCGTCACTGAGATTCGAAACTGTGAATTTCAAAATTCGAAAAAGCCTATAATCACAATCGAAAATGCCTTACGTTGGATTGTCAGGTATGCAAAGAGGTCGAATGATTGCTCTCGTTCAAAAAGGGGTGGCACAGAGGAATGTAGCTGCCACAATGAAGGTATCACAGGGAGTAATTTTAAAAACCTACGCCCGATACGTGAAGCTACAATCTCCGCAAAATAGGCCTAGAAGAAGTCGTAGGAAGATCACTTCTGAAGAACAAGACCGCTTCTTGTGTCAAATTGCAAGAAGAGACCCTAGTGCGTCGCACCCCATACTACAAAGGCAATTTCTGGAAGCAACAGGCATCAGTGTATCAGTCGAAATTATACGTCAAAGACTTCGTTCAAGGGGTTTATACAGCAGAAAGCCCTTAAGAGTTCCATAGCTGACCAGACAACAAAAAGTTAACACACTTAATTGGTTTCTCGTGCATCAAAATTGGAATATTGAGAATTGGCGGAATATTTTTTTTTTCGGATAAAACCATAATTGGCGTTCGATCAGATGACTGCCAGATTCGTGTTTTGAGGGGTCGTGGAAGACAAGCTCGACGAGCAATATCACAAATTCCGAAATACCAAGGGGACAGTTTGATGTTTTGGGGTTGCATTATGTTGGGAGGCAAAACAGGTTTGATTTCGTTTCCTTCGAATGTAACGGATAGAAATTACATGAACCTAGTGCTGAAGCCGAAAGTGAGACTCTGGTGAGGTGCCTACCATGAGAATTTCACTTATGCAAGATAATGCTCCTCTGCATACCAGCAACCTCAGGCAACATTATCTTGAAACGGAGGGAATCGCTATTTTGGACTTGCCAGTTTGCTTTCCAGATCTAAATCCTATTGAACACTTATGGAATAATCTCAAAAGTGAAATTAAATCGCACCAGGATAATCCAAGAAACCCAGCTCATCCAAGCCGCCACGAAAGAGTGGCAGAATATCACCCCAGAGGAGGTCAAAAAACTAAACCAAACATTGCCTAGACGGATTCAGGCTTGTATCAGGGCAAGAGGAGGTTATACAAGCTACTGAAGTCGAGATAAAAACACCTACTCCGTGAGAAAACAATTTTCAATTTTTTTACTACATGCGGAAAGAGTCTCTTATTTTCCTTCATCTGATTCTTTCTTAAAATAATCCTTAATTCATTTTTTTTTCAATTGAAATATCTTAAAAGGATCAATTTTAACAATCCTCCGAATTTCCAAATCTCCTGAGGTAATATTCAAAATATCAGGTGATTCCATATGAATTTGGTTGTGTGTATATTTTTTGCTACTTGTTTTTGACATCCGCAAATTGGTTATTTACCCCAAATAGATGAAATCTAAGCTAGGAATGCGCAATACGAATTGAATGGCAAATCATAATATCATAATTCGTAATGAAAAATGGGTGTTTATTATTGAAATATATAGTGGTGAAATTTTGATATTCTAGTTCACCAAAAATCTCTGGGAACCCCCTCAGACCCTTTCGATCGATCCACTCCTGAAACAGTTCTTTTGGAAACTCTCAGCGACACAGCCTGTATATTAGCAACTGCATGAAACAGACAGAACTCTGTTTCGTTGCTAACGATTTGTTAATTTTCTGCGTCACAAGGAGCTTAGCTTTAATAAATCTTCATCCAAAAGAATTAATTTTTCCCTTACTTTGAATGACATCTCGTGTGAATGAAATTGTACAAAGATTTTCCTGCAAATCCATCTCAGAAAATGACACGCTATGTTGATCACCTAACTGAAATATACACTATTCATTCTCCTTAACTTAATATGATTAAAATTGAAACAGTTTCATATCTCGTCTACCGTAACGAAATGAACGACGATTTGAATTTTAACTGAGTCATTCGAGCACGATAAAATCTGCATAATTCTACAGAGGCTGCAATTCAACTTGATCTCGTTATTAATTTCATAATATTAATGAAATAAAAACTAACGAGTGGAGCTTTTGAGCTTTGAAAGATATGTTCGGCAAAATTGTTTTAATAAATCAGAAGTGCTTCTGCAACTCCCATACTCTCCATATTCACAATCCAAACTCAAATCTCAAAATCCAGAAAAGAAAGAAAAAATGAACATGTCCAAAAAGGTGAAGGAGGCCAGTTGATCGTCGTACCGACAGTTTAAATTTCATAACTCGTAAATTAACATCATTGAAATTAGCTTGGTTCCACACTAGTGATTGTCTGAGCAACAATTATACACATATTATATTGTACCCTGCATTTCAAAAGTACCCGAACTTTTTGAAAATAGGGACAACCAGTATTAAATTTGAAACAAACCTTTTTTACTAATCAACTAATTCACCTTCTACATTGATACATCAATTTGCACGCGCACAACAGGTTGTCAAACGATTTGCCCATCTCCTTTTTTGGAATGGTCTTTAGGGCGTCGCTCTCCGCACTCAATGGCCTCAATCGGATCGTGCCGCTTTCCTTCCATCGTCAAATGCAGCTTAGGGAATAGATAGTAGTAGCACGGAGCCAGATCTGGTGAATAGAGTGAATGTTGCAAGACAAGAATGTGAATTTTGATCAAAAATTCCTAATTACTTGTTTTCAGTACGTCGAACATTTGAACTTTATACGTGATGTGTTGAAGAGTAAGTCCAAGCGAGTCCAACAACTCCTTGCCGGTTACTGTAGGACGAATAGAACGCGAGATATGAATTATTCAAGAAAATCCAAAATGGAGGCGGAGGGCGGTTCTGGCAATGGGCAAATCTAGGTTTAAGGACTCCTTATGAATAAGCAACAAAAGAAAAATGTCCCCAAAATTTTCAGGTCAATTCTAAATACACTAAACTACTTTGTTTAGTGTCCAGTCACATATCAATTTTGCCTCGGAGAACCTACAACGCCCGTTTAACTTTCAGTCGTCAGCCGTCGTCCAGATCTATCGATTTCGTATACAAGATATAAGTTTGAAATACAATAAGAAGCAAAACTTCGAAGTAATTTTGAAATATTGATATGTTGATGCAATTTTTTCACAAGTTCTTCTTTCGGAATGTTTATTTGGACATTTGTTGTTAATAATACTCGGTATCTATTTGGTTTTTAACTGCGTGCTCAAAAATTTCATAAAATTAGCATTATTTATGTAAATTCAATTGACGAGGCTTTTACGTGATAGAAATCCATTTTCACAAATACTAGTGAACGATGATTTCTACTAAAATATATCATTAAATGCTCGACGCGTTTCGATACACAGTATCTTTATCAAGGGCGAATGAATACTACAAATCTTGCTAACAAATTTTTATATATACTAAAGAGGCAATCCACTCAGAGCTATCCGTACTTGAACTAATGTTTAGGAAAAAAATGTAATAAGGGTGAGTTATTTATGTCTACCTGATCATTAAGAATTTACGGTGAATACCTAAGTCTGTTCATTTCAAGTGCTTCCAGAAGGTTGAGTTTTATACCTCTATTCTCAGAATAAAGGATTTTAAATTCTGAATTGAAAGAGTGATCATTTTCCCTAAGATGGTTTGAATAATTTGAATCTGTTTTTTCCATTGATGAAACTGCGTTTATGTTCAGAGATTCTACCATTGAAATTTCTTCCTGTTGTACCTATATAAAAACAGTTGCAATCTGCACAATCCAATCTATAAACACCTGATTTATTTTCTTTATTAATTGGAGATTTATAATTCCTGATAAATGAACCTCAATTTGTTGATGTTTTGAACGCTTTATTTAAATTTGAATTTTTAAGAAGGATTTCACATTATTACTAATATTGCCTATATGATATTATATATATATATATATATATATATATATATATATATATATATATATATATATATATATATATATATATATATATATATATGATATATATATATATATATATATATATATATATATATATATATATATATATATATATATATATATATATATATATATATATATATATATATATATAATATTATGCATTAACTCAGTTGTTAGCTGGATATAATTTACCTTATCCAGATTTAGCAATCAAAGGGAATAGGCTCGATTACAATATACTTGACATAAATTTCCTAACTATCCTACATGTATTAAGATTTACAGCTTTTGCATTTCTATATAGGTATTCTTATGCAATTCTAATTTCTTAAGTATATCATGCAAAGTTTTGGGTATTAACCCAGTCGAGGATACGATGACAGGAACAATATCTATTTTCTCGAGGTGCCACATCTGCTTAATCTCAATAGCAAAGTCTGTGTATTTATTTTCTCCTGGAACTTATTCAGCACGTTGTTATTATTCGGTATAGCGACATTCACCAGCATTGCTGCTCTCTTATCATACACCTCTATGTCCGGCCTATTATTCGTCACCATTCTGTCAGTGATAACAGGCCTATCGTAGTATAATCTGATAGTCATTTTCCAATACGGGCGCCGGCTGATACTTGTAATATGGCTGGAAGGTATTAAGTCCGTACTTGTGTGCAAGTTTCTGATGGATAATGTTGCACACTTGATTATGCCTGTGAAGATAGTCCGTATTGGCTAAATGTTCGAAACCGGACGTAATATGCGGTCTAGTCTCCGATCTTATATGGCATTTCCTGCACCTATCTGTTTGTAATGTTCCGTCCTTCATAATAAATTTTTGTAGTTGTTTGTAGCGATCACTCGGTCTTGGATGGTCATAAGGAATCCCTCTGTTTCCGCGAATAATTCTCCTTTCATCAACCATTTGTTGGAGGCTTCTTTGTCGATGCGTGGTTGATTAATCTCATGGTGATGTCGTCCATGCAATTCCTTTCTTGACCATTGCTCTTGTTTTCAGTATCTGAATGGAACGGTAGATTCAGCAGGTCATCTCTGGTAGCAAGATTCAGAGGTGTATATCCCTTATCAGCCAACGATACCACTCTATGGAGGTCTGAAGTGAGAGCTTGTGCTAAGAAGAATTCTCTGAGATTTTTTTTCTGTTCGGTGTGTAAATTGACAACATCTATTAATCCACGCCCTCCTTCTTTCCGCTTCAAAGTTGTTCGTATCACAGACGATTTTGGATGATGGTTGTTGTACTTTGTTCGGGTCTACCTTTGAATATTATCAAGTTCTGTCTCAGTCCATCTGATTATTCCAAATGAGTAAAGCAACACTGGAATGGCGTAGGTGTTAATTGCCTTGACTAGATTCCCCGAGGTTAACATTGATTTCAGCACAGTCTTCAGAAGCTGACTGTATTCTGAACGAATCTTCTCCTTTGATTGTTTTTGGTCTAGCAATCTGGCTTGTTAGTATCCTAGATATTTATATGTTTCCCCATCCCTCATGCACTGTATAATATCACCGTTTGGAAGTTGTGTGTCACCATCTATGACTTTCCCTCTTTTTTTTTATTATTATTATCGTGGACTTATGCACTATCTCAGCTGTCAGCTGGATAATTTACCTTTCCTAACTATCCTACACGTATTAAGAATTACAGCTTTTTGCATTTCTATATAGGTATTCTTATGCAATTCTAATTTATTAAGGCTATCATGTAAAGTTTTGGGTATTAACCCAGTGGAGGATACGATGACAGGAACAATATCTATTTCCTCGAGGTGCCACATCTCATATCATTATTTATTATCGTGGACTTATGCACTATCTCAGCTGTCAGCTGGATATAATTCACCTTTCCCAGATTTAGCAATCAAAGGGAATAGGCTCGATTACAATATACTTGACATAAATTTTCTAATTATCCTACATGTATTAAGAATTACAGCCTTTTGCATTTCTATATAGGTAATCTTATGCAATTCTAATTTCTTAAGGCTATCATGCAAAGTTTTGGGTATTAAACCAGTCGAGGATACGATGACAGGAACAATATTTATTTTATCGAGGTGTCACATCTGCTTGATCTCAATAGCAAGGTCTGTGTATTTGGACTTTTTCTCCTGGAACTTGTTCAGCACGTTGTTATTATTCGGTATGGCGACATCCACCAGCATTGCTGTTCTGGCTCTCTTATCATACACCACTATGTCCGGCCTATTATTCGTCACCATTCTGTCAGTGATAACAGGCCTATCGTAGTATAATCTGATAGAGTCATTTTCCAATACGGGCGCCGGCTGATACTTGTAATATGGCTGGAAGGTGTTCAGAAGTCCGTACTTGTGTGCAAGTTTCTGGTGGATAATGTTGCACACTTGATTATGCCTGTGAAGATATTCCGTATTGGCCAGTTGTTCGCATCCGGACGCAATATGCTGTATAGTCTCCGATCTTATATGGCATTTTCTGCACTTATCTGTTTGTAATGTTCCGTCCTTCATTATAAATTTTTTGTAGTTGTTTGTAGCGATTACTTGGTCTTGGATGGCCATAAGGAATCCCTCTGTTTCTGAGAATAATTCTTCTTTCATCAACCATTTGTTGGAGGCTTCTTTGTCGATGTGTGGTTGATTAATCTCATGGTGATGTCGTCCATGCAATTCCTTTCTTGACCATTGCTCTTGTTTTTCAGTATCTGATAGGAACGGTAAATTCACCAGGTCATCTCTGGTAACAAGATTCAGTGGTGTATATCCCCTATCAGCCAACGATACCACTCTATGGAGGTCAGAAGTGAAAGCTTTTGCAGAGAAGCATTCTCTGAGATTTGTAATCTGTTCGGTGTGTAAATTGTCAACATTCATTAATCCGCGTCCTCCTTCTTTCCGCCCCAAAGTTGTTCGTATCACAGACGATTATGGATGATGATTATTGTACTTTGTCAGCATCGTTCGGGTCTGCTTTTGAATATCATCTAATTCTGTCTTAGTCCATCTGATTATTCCGAATGAGTAAAGCAACACTGGAATGGCGTAGGTGTTAATTGCCTTGACTAGATTCCCCGAGTTCAACATCGATTTCAGCACAGACTTCAGACGCTGACTGTATTCTGAACGAATCTTCTTCTTTAATTATTTTTGGTCCAGCAATCTGGCTTGTTGGTATCCCAGATATTTGTATGTTTCGCCATCTCTCATGCACTGTATAATATCACCGTTTGGAAGTTGTGTTTCACCATCTATGACTTTCCCTCTTTGAATGTCCAGGGTCTTACATTTTTCAATCCCGAATTTCATATGAACATCTGCCGAGAACTCACTGACAGTTTTCAGCAAATCATCCAATTGCTTCTTGTTCGAAGCATATAATTTGATGTCATCCATATACAGCAGGTGGGAGATTGTATGATAGTTCCTTTCTGCTTTTATCCTGAATCCGTATCCAGTTCTATTGAGCATTGAGGACAATGGGTTCATTGCTGAACAGAACCATAGTGGACTCAAAGAGTCTCCTTGAAAAATTCCACGACGTATGGGTATCTCGTCAGTTTTAATTGATTTATTGTTCATGTTGACCTGCAGAGACGTGCGCCAGTGTATCATTGTTGTCTTCAAGAACTCTACCAGGGCTGGGTGAATTTTGAATATCTGCAATACTTCAACAAGCCAAGAATGGGCGGTACTATCGAATGCCCTCAGATAATCGAGAAAAGCTGAATGAACATTCCGATGCCCTACGTGTGCCTGTTTCATTATCACAGAATCGATGATGAGTTGTTCCTTGCACCCGTGGTGTTTCTTTCTGCATCCTTTCTGCTCCTTTGCTAATATATTGTTGTCGTCAAGGTGTTGGTATATTCGATTGGATATGCATGAGGTGAGTATTTTGTAGAGTGTTGGCAGGCAAGTGATTTGCCTATATTGAGACGGATCCTGTGTTCTATCGCTCTTAGGTAGCATATATGTTAAGCCTTGCGTTAGAAAAGTGGGTGTTTTCTTGGGATGTTGAAGAACATACGTGAGCTGTTTCGCTAGGGCTCCATGGAGCTTATCAAACTTCTTGTACCAGTAGTTGTGGATATTATCTATACCTGTGGCCTTTCAATTGTTGGTCGCTCGAACTACTGTTGTGATTTCTTCCTCAGTTATTCCATCGAAGTCCATATGTCTGATATCGAGGCGATCTTTTTCATTCGTGATCCATTCCGCATCTCTATTATATTCTCTGGGGTTCGACCATAGTGATGACCAATAGTTGGTCAAGCACTGTGCGTCAGGTACTTCTCTGTTATTGTTGGTCGCAGTTTTGTTATTTCCCTCATGAAAATTGGCTGCATTTTGGAGGAACCTTTGGTTTTGGTGTTTCCTTTCAGTACACTTGACGTATCTTGAAAGCCTCTTTACTTTTGCTTGGAGTTTCTGTTTCAAAGTGTCCATATACACGTCGATGTTTTGTTTGTGATCAGGGTGTTTTGTGTTCATACCAATTTTCCTATAAATTTTGCGTATATGTGATTTCAAGCGCCTTGAGGGTTTTTTGTTTCTCAGGAATTCTGCGAGGCGACCGATTTCTGCTCTAATATTATCAATATCCTTCTCCAGTCGTTTTTGCCTTGGTGGTTTTCTGACGCTTTTTGGCTCAGCTTGAATCAGAGTTGTGAAGATTTGTTGTTTGTGAAGTCGAAGAACCGCTACTGCTCCACAGTAAATCAAAGTGTGAATCTTCTCCAAGGTGTTCTGGTCGGCATATTCTTCAAACACTGAGTTTAGGCTTGCTAGGATGATATTGGTGTTCTTGTTCGTCTTGAGTTTGGGCAGTTTAGGTCTTTTAGTTGGGTGAATTCAGTTATTGCTCTGTTGAGTTCTGATCTTGCTAAATACATATATTCGTTCTGCTGATTCGGCTCAGGAGGGCGTTCCATGTTTATATTCGTTTTCGTGGCTTCGATGTTATGTGTAACACTTCGATTGACTCCAGCAGGTATACTGTTATGAGTATCATTTTCGCTTCTGAGTTCCATTATGACCTCTTCTCATAAGCTTTGCAGCGTTTCTGAAGAAAGTAGCCTGTTTTTAACGATTGTTCTTCGTTGATCCGAAAATCTCTGCTCGGATATGTGCTGTAATTCAGGATATTTTTCTATAAACGCAAGATGTAACGCGTATCTGTATGCTGTCATTTCCGATTCCAAGTTTGTAATCTTGTAATAGGAACGCATACTGAAGGTATTCATTTCTAGAGTCCACTTCATGCGTTTCCTAGGGAGTCCGACTCTCGTGGTCGTAGGCATAATGGCTTGCGCCGCCGTTGAAACATCAAGAGTCGGTTGGGAGGTGTTGATGTTATTTCCCACTTTGTTTTTTGTTGCAGTATCCCTACTCGATATCACGCTGCTTTCGTCGCTAACCGAGGGAGACTGTGACTCACTTTCCGAACAAGATCCTCTTCCTAAATCTTGTACGCGACAAGAGGTTTTGGTGGTACAATGTCGATTCACCCGTTTATTCCTTAGATTGTACATCATTGGATAAGTTGCATTTTATAACTACTGCCGGGTTCAGCTTGGGTACCTCGGGTTCGCTAAGCCCGTACTCAGAAACAATGTTCCTGGGCCCCTGAGGCTGTATTATTATTATTATTATTATATTTAATTTGCTTTATTTGAGTTAGTTAGGATTTCAAATAAGAATAAATTCTGGACACTTTTTTTATATTGACCTTAGTTACCAACATTGCTTTCGGAACTGGCACTTCTAGGTGATTTTTTTCAGACGTCCACAATTTATTCATAAGAGAAAAGACCCTCTTTAATGGAGCACTTGTACCGAGTAGACATAAAATATATTCAATTGAATACAAGAAATTTCATGTTGAAGATTGTTGGTAGGAAATTATTTGAAACCTAACGAGTTTTTGTGAAGACTTCCAAATTGAATAGTTGAAATCAATGTAAATGAATCAAATACTTCTATATCTTCATTAAATTGTATATATCACTTTTTAATCAATATACCTAGCACTTTCTAAATATTTACCCATGCAACTACTTTTCACAAATCTGCCCTGTAAAATATCTTCAATTCTCTACCAAGCAAGCAAGTCCAGTATTCCAGCCATTCACGGCTTCTTCTATCAAATTCTGTAGCCGTACGTTTTAGACCTTTCGTATACATTAGTGCCAGTACCTTCTAATTTCACAATTAGAAAACGAACAGTAAATGGAAGAAACTGGTTGATCTGTTTCTGAGCCAAAATGTCTTTGAGATGATTGATTTTTTCGCAATCTTAATTGCTGACACTGTGTGACCTTAAACTTTCAATACAGCTCGGGAATAACTTGCTGACTGATTGAATGAAAAACTACATCATAACTCTGTTGTGAGATATTCATAAAAGTTATTTCTTAATTTGGTATTCTTTTAATGCTCAAAAAATAGTCCTTTAACGGCTAGTACATTTTTAACGAACCGTGTAAATATAAGAAAACTAATATATTTTTATAATAATGCTTTAATAATTTGAAGGTAAACACCAGATTTTATTGCATTGTGAATTACATGGGCTCCACATCCAATACCTATCAACCTATTTTTCAGAGATAATTGTAATTGTGCTGATGCATTCTTAGTTCTCCGCCTAGCTACTTCCCCCAAAATTGACATTAGCATTGTCGCCACAGGGAATCAAGACTTTTTGTGCTATATTATTATCTGTCAATACTTCGTGTAGGAAAACCAATGACATCAGAAGTTTCACTCGGTAGATCTTGGAGGTCTACAACTTGCACACCTTCGTAAGGTTAAAAAAAACGCACTACAAAAGGATATATTTTTTTGTAACCGTGGTTTGAAGCGTCGATTAAAATTGTGATATAGTTGGACATATTATTAGTTACTTATTATTGAACATTCTGTACAATAGCTACTGTTTTTGTACTCGCTCATTTGAATTTCGGATCAAAACATGATTGGATTAATTCTGACGCACAATCTAGCTTTATATCAGGGGTGCTCAAACTTGAACTGCTGACGATCTACCCCAATGTTTTTAGACTACTCACGATCGACTCTGAGAGCCTGCAAGTATGTGTGATGCAGGGTTGTCGTACATACACGATACACCCTACCTACCTACCTAGGTGGGGTGTACCGTAGCATATATAGATATCAGTTTTCTGTACAATATACATTATTTTAGTCAAGGTTTGGGTTAGGTTTAGTTAGGTTCTTTTCTATAATATCAATGAAAAGACTCATATCTATTCAAAATTGCTAGTTTATTGGTTGTTACAAAACAAAAGAGTTACACATGGTGTTAAACTAAACTAAGGAGTGACTTTGGAAGTTGAAGCGTGACACTGCGTGTCCTCAGCATACTTTTCATAATATGGTACGTAACTACTGAGTGCTAATCGCAAGCATGATGACATTTGATCATCAGTTAGTCGATTGTGATATTTCGACTTAATTATCTACATTTCAGAAAATGCAGATTCGGACAAGTAAGTTGACCCAAACATATAAAACACCAGAAATTTGTATCAGATGCTGTAGCTTTGAGATGTGTATCTGATTTGATCTTCATCAACTCATTTTCAACAGAACATGAGTTCATATTAAACTGATTTGCTATTTCAGTAGCTAATTCCTCAATATTTTTACATGAAAATGGATAACTCATAAATGATGATATATATGCCAATTTAGTGCAATTATAAAAACGCATTTCGAATTGTCCCAAAGTATTTGATAATTCAGCCTCATTCGTATCATAATTCAACTGAGGAATCCTTGCTTTCAAAGACGGAAAATATTTCAGATCCTTTCTTTTCTGTTGATCTATAAATTGCAATTTACTCTTGAATGATTTTACTGCGCTAATCATCTCAATAATAGTTTTTGCTTTGTCTTGAAGCTCTAAGTTAATGGTATTTAAGTGCATTGTAATGTCTGTCAAAAATGCCAAATCAGTCGGCCATTTTTCGTTTCTGAACATCTGAGTAACATCACCTCTTTCGTCTGGAAGAAGCTGTTATTTCGGTCAAGAACTATTGAAACCTTTCTAGAAATTTCCCACGACTCAACCACCCGACGTCCGGTTGAAGAACTAAATCAGTGTGTTCAGGTGACTCCCTATCTTCCATCTACAACTTGAAGAACCGCCGTTGCGAGCTACGTGCACTGATGGATTTCACAATTTTTGTTGCAATGCCTATAATTTTCTCTGAGTTTAAAACTTTTGAACACGAAACTTGTTGATGTATGATGCAATGAAATGAAAAAAATGAAGGGAAATCTTCATTAACAAAACCGTTTTTGTTTCTAGTCATTGCTGGTGCTCCATCGATTGTTATGCACACTAATTTATATATTGGTAGCTTGTAATTTTTTACGAAATATATATATCTTCCTCTTCAGAGGAATGATTTTCAAAAATTCTTCCTTAGCCAACATGTCATTGAATACCATCAGAATAATATACACAGCTGGGCAGTGTCTGTCATATCGGTGGATTCGTCGAACTGTAAAGAAAAGTATGTAAATTTCATGATATCATGTTTTAGTTTATCTGCCATGTCCTGACTCATGACTTCAATACACCTTGTGACAATCGGACGAAATGACTGAAGTTTTCTAATAGCAGGTATGATTTCTGTTTTACTTTTGAAATCTCCAAATGAAGTCTCACCCGCTTCAATAAATGCTTTTTTCACAACCGATCCATCTTCGAATGGTTTCTTGTATTTCGCCAATATATGAGATATTCTGAATAACGCGATCGTAAAAGCTTTTGATTATTCGGCTGGTCTTGTGAACATGGTTTGTTCTTTTTTCAAACGAGAAATCAACACACGTACTTTTCGTTTTCTTAATTCACTCAGTGGCGGAAAATCCTTTTCATAATTTTTATGAACCGCTTTATGATACCTCTCTAAGTTACCACGCTTAGGTATTGCAACTGACGCACGACAAATAAGACAAATGCAATTATCCTTTACCATACAAATGATTAACATGGTACGTTTTAGATTTCTTCGCTGCACCCATTTTGTACTATTTAATAATAAACTTTGTATTGACGTAGTATTGCCTTCGAATTACAATTTGTTGTAAGTTTGAGAATTTAGGATTCGTCTCCTCAATACAAAGTAAACATCATTTGCTAACAAGCCTCAAAAGGGGCTTCCCAGATTATCTTACTTTGATGTTGCGTGGATTATAATGTACTTAGGAAGATGAAATGTTTCGTTGTTAATGTTTGAACGAGCTCAGCTTATTTGTATGAAAGTTTCTTAATCTCGTATTTGTCATTTTGTACATTAAAGCACGTTTTTATTATCGTGGACTTATGCACTATCTCAGCTAGTAGCTGGATATAATTTACCTTTCCCAGATTTAGCAATCAAAGGGAATAGGCTCGATTATAATATAGTTGACATAAATTTCCTAACTATCCTACATGTATTAAGAATTACAGCTTTTTGCATTTCTATATAGGTATTCTTATGCAATTCTAATTTCTTAAGGCTATCATGCAAAGTTTTGGGTATTAATTCAGTCGAAGATACGATGACAGGAACAATATCTATTTTATCGAGGTGCCACATCTGCTTGATCTCAATAGCAAGGTCTGTGTATTTGGACTTTTTCTCCTGGAACTTGTTCAGCACGTTGTTATTATTCGGTATGGCGACATCCACCAGCATTGCTGTTCTGGCTCTCTTATCATACACTACTATGTCCGGCCTATTATTCGTCACCATTCTGTCAGTGATAACAGGCCTATCGTAGTATGATCTGATAGAGTCATTTTCCAATACGGGCGCCGGCTGATACTTGTAATATGGCTGGAAGGTGTTCAGAAGTCCGTACTTGTGTGCAAGTTTCTGGTGGATAATGTTGCACACTTGATTATGCCTGTGAAGATACTCCGTATTGGCCAGTTGTTCGCATCCGGGCGTAATATGCTGTATAGTCTCCGATCTTATATGGCATTTTCTGCACTTATCTGTTTGTAATGTTCCGTCCTTCATTATAAATTTTTTGTAATTGTTTGTAGCGATCACTTGGTCTTGGATGGCCATAAGGAATCCCTCTGTTTCTGAGAATAATTCTCCTTTCATCAACCATTTGTTGGAGGCTTCTTTGTCGATGTGTGGTTGATTAATCTCATGGTGATGTCGTCCTTACAATTCCTTTCTTGACCATTGCTCTTGTTTTTCAGTATCTGATAGGAACGGTAGATTCAGCAGATCATCTCTGGTAGCAAGATTCAGAGGTGTATACCCCTTATCAGCCAACGATACCACTCTATGGAGGTCAGAAGTGAGAGCTTTTGCTGAGAAGAATTCTCTGAGATTTCTTATCTGTTCGGTGTGTAAATTGACAACATCTATTAATCCGCGTCCTCCTTCTTTCCGCTTGAAAGTTGTTCGTATCACAGACGATTTTGGATGATGATTGTTTTACTTTGTCAGCATCGTTCGGGTCTGCCTTTGAATATCATCCAGCTCCGCCTTAGTCCATCTGATTATTCCAAATGAGTAAAGCAACACTGGAATGGCGTAGGTGTTAATTGCCTTGACTAGATTCCCCGAGTTCAACATCGATTTCAGCACAGACTTCAGACGCTGACTGTATTCTGAACGAATCTTCTCCTTTGATTGTTTTTGGTCTAACAATCTGGCTTGTTGGTATCCCAGATATTTGTATGTTTCGCCATTATTATTATTATTATTTCTGGGCGCAGTGTTATTTAATTTAAAACGAAGTCAGGATATTTCAAAGAGAAAATCTGGCGCGTCTACGAATTTATTATTCAATGTATAAACTGTGTAGTAGCGGAAACCTCAGAAGCAGATCAAATTTTGATTCGCAGGAAATTTGGAGCTCTGAATTCTTGAATTTAGAATTTGGTTTCATAAATTCTGTCACTATTTCTGACTCAATTGATTTGAATCAACTTTCCGATATTTCTGTGAAAGGATGGGAATAAAAATAAATAAGGGAACTTTCTGCTTAATTCTTGATTTTTCAGAAACAAAATTTTACGAACCGTATGTCATATTTCGAAAGAAGAGAAGAAGAATAAAATTCAAACGTATTAAAATACTGAATAATCATCAAGACGGTAACATTTTCGAAAACATCAAGTTTCAAGATTTTCCATTCAATAACGAATATTTTCCGTATCGTTTCCGTGTTATAAGAAAAGAAAAGATAGATTGTGTCGACCCATTTTCAAATTGATAGTTGTGTCACCAGTATGAAAAATTTTCGATTGATTCATCTTCAACAACTGGTTCAGTTGGTATTGAAAATCAAACTCCATATTTGGACATTTGTGTGCGACAATACTGCAATTTCACATGTAGATTGTTAGTAGAGGGTCAAAATTTCGTTGAAACACAATGTCTATTAAGAATTTTTCATAAATTTCAAAACTTAATTCGAAAGAAGCATAATTTGAATTCACTTTGCAAATATCTGGTTTCGCTACGCTAGACTTGCGTCGTTAGTATAGAAGTTCCGAATGACGCCTCATTATCAATACTCCTGAAGATCACATCTTCATTTTGTAGGATTTAGAATTGCTGTTCTAGTTGCGGAATCCACCCACTTGGGGAAATCAATACACTTATTACATATCAAAACACCCACGCTTCATTCGATTGCTCTCTACGTATATATTCCTTATAGTAATCTACATTGAGAAGTTATTATTGCCTATGAATATGAAAGCCACGTTATCTGCAGTTCAACACCCACAAAAACACATTCGCTGTTCCCGACGTGTAACTATCCCTAATTTAATAAAGCAGAACAAACAGAGATAGAACTAGACGATTCAAAGTAGAACCGAACCGAACCAATTGAAAACAATGAGCTTTTTGTGTAAATATTATTGACTCATGGGTATGGGGAGGCCAATGAATGATCAAATATGGTGATGAAGCGGTTATTCATTAATTCAAATAAGAAAGAGTTATGAAAAATTTTAGCATGTCAAACTTCGATGTGAACCAGAATACATGCGGTGGACAACACAAACAGCATGTAGAATGGATAAACATTCTAATCATGCTAAGCCTCCGACATATAAAGTGTGAGTGCAGGAAGATTAGAAGAAATCGGTAAACCTTCGTAATCTCTCATAGGATTGAAAAAATGAGGAAAAAAAGAGATCTTGAACGAAAAAATCTGTCTGGGTGTTCTCAGCTAATTTATCTGTTTTTTGGTATTCTGAAAACAAAAAACAACTTTCAAAATATCAGGATATTTTTCTGAGAGGTTTTTTATTTTCAGTTGCAACCTAACTCGAAATCATAAATAAAAGTAATAATTTCTCTTTTATTAATGTTTGCAATCCAATACTACCATTCCTTTATAAATAATGAAGCCCCATGTGAGCCTAGTTAATATACATGAGCATGTAATGCAAGCGTGCACGCTGTGACAGTTTCTTTTATATTTTTGTCATTTTCTCGAAATCCATATGCAGCAAGTTCATTCAACAAAGCTTCATGCCAAACCCTATCGAAGGCTTTAGAGATGTCGAGGGCTATTGCTCTAGATTCCCCATGCTTCTCCATCGTTGATGTACAAACATGAGTGACGTAGGCGAGCAGATCTCCTGTTGATCTCCGCGAAAACCATACTGACGGTCGTTAATAATTCCCTGCAACTCAAGATATTTGATGAATTCATCGTTTATGACTCTCTCCATCACTTTGTGGTCGCTTTGGACGTAAGGAGAAGAAGTGCAACAGGGCGGTAGTTGTGTGGTGTAAGGACTTCTTTTCTTTCTTTGGATCGGTTGAATCCTCGGTATTTTTCAGCTGCTCGGGGAAGTCTGGCTTTCATGAGAAATTTGAAACCGATGTTTAGGAATGGGTGCTAGTTCGTGAGCACACTTGCTCAGGACAATTGGCGGTATTTTGTCTAGACCAACTGCCTTCTTGCAGTTCTGTTGCTAGAGAGCCCGTCTCACAATTCGAACTCTGAACTTGCTTTCTTCTGCCATGGAAGAATTTATAGGTGGAATGATCGGTAGTATTGCGTTAGATGAATCTAGCACATAATTCCCTGAGAACAAGAGGGGGAAGAGATCGGCTTTCTCTTTCGGAGAAATATACACTTCCGTCTCCTTTAACAAGAGGCTCAAAAGCAGATTTGCAGAAATTGGCACTGATAGTCTTCGCCATAGACCAGAACTGTCTAGTCCCGCTTGCCTGTTCAAGGAGTTTATTAGTTACCTCTTCGTTGAAATTGGCCTTTGCTCTAACAGTTGTTAGGATGCATACGTTCCGTATTCTTACGAGGGTTGTTCTTGTTTCCTCTGTTGGATTTATCTTCCATCACTTATAAGCTCTGCTCTTGGCTGCAAAGGCTCTTTCGCAGTCTTTGTTGAACTATAGCTTTTGTGCTGGATCTGAAAGGCAAACATCACTCAATGGAAAGCACGAAAAGAATTCACGCAGCTCGTCCTAGTTAGCACGGTTAGGTTAGGTTAGTGCCGAATGCCTCTGGGTGGTTTAGGTTCTTGGTTTAGCGGCAGCACAACGGTTCCAGTAGCAGATATAAGGTTGTGATCTGAGTTGCCTAGCGGTGCTGGGACCTCCACTCAAAAATCATCTGTATCTGAAATCTAAAAAAGATCTAAGGTGTTCGGGTAGGCAGTTGGGTGATCAGGTGATCTTGTCGGTTCGTCGACTAGCTGAGTTATATTATGGCTGATTGCGAAAGTTTCAGCCTGTCTATTGGAGTGGCGGAGCCAGTTGGTATTGTGAACGTTGAAGTCACCCAGTACAATGACCTCTGTTGCCGGATGATGTGTCTGTATCCAATTTACCTTATCACCTTGATACTGAAACAGTCTAGGGAAGTAAATATAATGTGGCGAGCCATATAGACATCATAACAACAGTGTTTTATCCTGAAAACAGATTTTAAACCACGCAAGGTCGAAAGCGTCGTCTCCCATCGAGTCCTCTCTCTGGCATGCAACATCCGATCTAGCGAAAACACAGAGGCCTCCTTTAAACCTAAATCTGGTATGTAAGTCATACCCAATAAAACGTTAATACGTTGTGTCGGTTGTTTGACTTATTTGCGTTTCGGTTGGGGCCAGCACATGGGGTTGTGCGTTTTGCAGAGGCTGGTGGACAGTATCGACATTCACGTGGTTATGCCCCAGTCCTCTGATGTTACACAACTCTATCAAGACTTTGTTTTCTTTTCTATAACGTGAATGAATTAGTGAATTCGCCGGAGGAATGCTCGACATACCCGCATCATGAACCCCTCGGGTCAGTCCCCCCTCCCAGAGTACCAAATGGGAGACTAGTTTAACTTTTGTTATTTTTTATTTGTTATTTCTTTGGTCAAATGTTTAATCATTTATAACTCAAGAACCAGTAGATCAAAATTGGTCAACTCGCTTTATCTTACTGAAACAAACTCGCAGGTTAATCTGAATTTTTTGTACTCTGGAGTACAGATTCATAGTGGTCCAACATGTGTAAAATAATCATGGCACCATTTTCACTAACAATGATGATGGTTGACAGTTTTTAGGTCTTATAGAAAAACTCATGTAGTTAATTCACGGTTTTTCGAGCTGATCGGTTGTTTTTATAAGTAAGGCTATCAAACTTAATGAAATGAAACAAGTCCGACAAAGTTGACCAACGACAACTTTGAAGATTTAGTTTGAGATTTGAATATTAACGAAGATTCTGCTGAATCGCTCAGATCAAAGCAAGGAGTTGCTTCTGCCGGAAATGTATCTTGGTATAGATATTTTGAGAGAAAATTCACTTCTTACTTTGCCTAAGAACGCGAGTAAGTTTCTACTACCAATATTAAATGAATACATTCAAGAGCCAAGACAACCCAGTACAATAGCGAATTTTCATGAATTCATGAAAAGGACTCCTTAAAGCAGTAATGCTTTACAACTCGGGATTTTATGCTTGCATTTTTGTTGGTCATTCTGCACACCTAAAATTTGCAAAAACGTAAATTGTATGTGTTATTGGGACTACAATCTGGGTGTACCGAATTCTCTTGCTTTTTGTATCTCTGCAATAGTAGAGGCCAAGAAATCACAAGAGTTGGCCTCCAAGGCATCTTAAAATTACCACCTCTAAACATATAGTTCGGATTAATGAAGCTCTCTCCGAAGAGATGAAAATTGCCTCAAATACAAAATATAGAAGTTTCCAAACCTGTCGGTTGAGACAGGTTTGGTGTTTTTGTTAGATCAGATACGTATTAGACAGCTTATGGTTGATCATTCTTCACGACCGTGACAGAGCCTGTGAGAAAAGAGTGGATTGCCTTTAAGGATGTCATGAATAAATTTTTAGACAATTACAGAGACCCTTACTTTGAATAAATTTCGAAAAAATGTTGAAAGGATTTCAAAGTTTGAGTTGCTTAATAAGTTCATTCCAACCTTTCAGAAAGTTGAGAAAATATGAGTGAGAAGCTAAGTGGACGATTTCAATAGGATATTGAGTAGACGAAAAGAAGGAACCAGATAAGATGTAGCGTCTCAATGATTGCAGAATATTGTAGTAGGGTTCAGAGGAACTCCAGATAATAAGATAGTTATCCAAGTTCAGCACCATGACCAAACCTATGAGTCGACTTTTTTACGAAAAATTTTAAACAAAAGGCAGAGAAAAATTAGTGTAGTAAATAGTAGATGGTGAAAGTTATGTTTCAAAGACATTTTAGGTTTCTAATTAATATAGAGGTCACAATCCATGAAATTATGAAATCCATTGTACCTACAATAATAAGATGGAGACCGCAATGAATTAGTGAAGAATTCTAGATAGAAACGTAGGAATAGGAATTTTGACAAGTGCAGTGTCAGCAAAACATAAGCAGGAATCAACTGAAATAGTTAGGCATTGATATTATATGGATAAGTTTTTGATACCAATTGAATTCCTTATGATCGACGTCGTTTTAAATATGATATACAAAAAAATTGAGGCATACCTCATTAACAACTGTTCTCTGAACAGTTTGTTTATCAAAATGGGTTGTAAAGTTCAAAAACAAACAAGAAAGAACCTGATACCATATGTATATGTTGGAAATCTTCTAGATATCGGGATAGAGCACAAACCGAGGCTAATTGACTTATAGCTTCTACTGACTCACCATTTGGATATTTTATTACAGACTTCCACTTGAATTGTTACAACATCCATGACCTTTTCTAGATTAATGCAAGGTATACCAAATGCTTCTGCTCAGATTAAATCAGGAACTTTCTGAGAAGGATATTGTATGGAGAACTTATTCAGAATAAAAACTCAATTCAATCTCGAAACAGGTGGATTACGAATTCGTGAATTAGAGAAGGGGGTTGTACTTATACCAACTCTTATTCAAAGCTGATACGAGAGCTACCCTATATATTTTGAGATGCCACGAAACTGGTAGCATAGCGTTATTGAAAACTCTTATTCTTTATTAGTAAAGGTCAGACTTGAGTTGAGTTTCTAAATCTAACCACAGACTGGACGTGATAACGTCTATTCCTTAGCGAAACGTGGAATCGTTGAGAAAACATTTGATCTACTAAAATTGCCAAGTTGGTTTAACTGAAGAACAAAATCTTGAACGATTTTGCAGGGCGCATTTGGCGATAAATGTCCTTCACGGGTTAGTTTGTTTCGGTAGTATAGGGATTTTGGGAGAGGACAGATATCGATTGGTCATGAGCCAAGTGCTGGTAGACCCTGATTGTCAGTAATCATTAACAACATGGAGAGAGTGCGACGTATGTTCGGAAAAGATCCAAGATCATCAAATGATTGAGACAACCTTTGGCGGTGAATTATAATGAATCATCATTTTATGAGCATCAGTAGAAGAAGAAATCTATGTGAGTAGAATCTAGCGAGGAACGTTTTGAATAATGCTGGTATTTGTATCTTGCCTAGGATCTAACCTACCAGCCAGGAGAGCCGTCTGAGTATTCACTAAGATGACCGAACCCCAACCATTGCGAGAAAGCAAAGTTATGTATGCAGTTTTTCTCAAAGTAGGGGATTCAAAAAAGAAATTAAGCTTGAAAATCAACTTACTGACACACCACACAATGTTTTCTTGCAGTGCTTGAAACAGTTAGGATTTACAAGATAATGTTTCATTACAATAATTCATCGTCACATACGGCCCATCAAAGAGTTGACTTTTCATGGTAACATGATGAAAGTCATCCTACATCCGCACTACTTACCTGATAAACTAAAGAAGCAGTTACCTGGTCGACGTTTCACGACGGAGGAGAAGATTGATGGCAATTCATTACTCCTACTAAAAGTTTACTGCCTTCAAGTCTTTCATTTGAGGAAGCTTCGGTTACAGAAGTGTATTCATGTAGTTGAGGATTACGTTGATTATAAAAAAAACTGTTCATAATTATTGTCAACTAAGGTCTCATTGTAGTGATACAATCTAGTCGGATGTCATGAATAGGAGCAACAGTTCCTGTCTCTTTAATGTTTCTCATTAATTTACAACACCAAGCCAGACTGCAACCTATTCGTCTCAATCCGTCTTCAATGTGTTTCAAATAAAACGAATTCCTCATATTATCTTTACTGAGATATAATAAATAATAATATATCAATTTGTAGCATTCGCCTCGAGTATTTCTTGTATGTGGAAGAAGAATATTGTTTTCCCATTTTTCGAGGGATTAGGGTGTATATCTAGATCGTGAGACCAAACTTATTTTTATCATTTATATTCATCAGGACGAAAAATAGAAACATGTCATTGGCATACATAAACCTATAAGATGCAGTTGAAAGAAGATCATTCATATATAAATTGACTGATAGTTGAGCAAAACTTCAATTCCATTATTATCGGTCAGCTTAACAATTTAGCCACAGTGAACCACTTCATACATTTTTTTATCAAACCACCTTTATATATATATATATATATATATATATATATATATATATATATATATATATATATATATATATATATATATATATATATATATATATATATATATATATAAAGAGAGGATTTACAAAAATTCGAATAATTGTATTCACAATAAAAGTTTATATCTCTAATTTTGGTGTGTGTCAGAAAAACACAAGTGTGAGCTCAGGAAAATGTAACAGGGGAACCGTACTATCTTACGTATGATTTAAGAATCGTGTGAAAAAACTTGAGGAAAAGCTTGTCTATTTATGTTGTGTAAGTGCCGTGTGTACCAAAGATTTTACTGCTTAGCAGCTTCAATTCTCATCTTGCACTCCATGATTTTCAGACGAAGACAAGGGTGAAAGGAAGAGGGTTTGGGACAGGAATCTGTGACAGTAGAAAAAGAAAATCAGCAGAAAAATATTTCAACAATCATACCTGACTCTTATATGTCTAAACACACTTGAATTTAAAAAAAGATTTCACATAGTAAGCAAGGCCATAAAAAAGGCTAAGGAGATAATCAAAAAGTACATAACCTGCGATATTTCCTCTCACGCGGATATGTTCTTCCGTCGCAGTGTGAGTCTCCTGAAACATAATCACTTCCTTGTTCTTGCTTGCCAATTTTGAAGTATAACCTCGCAAAATCCCGTCAATATTCAAACTCAACAAAACAATTCCCTCTCTGTTTGACCGAGAGAGCCCCGATGGCTAGGTTCGGTCTTCTAAGTGATGCCGATTATGATCTATACATGTTCTAGAATCATTATGAACCCAATAATTTGGGTTGAGTTCTCCCATATATTATTTCTTCATGGTTCTTGTTCAATTCAAAGAAAAATTTGCGAAAAAAATTTAACAGTCGTTTTAAAAATATGACAAATATCATAAAAATTATTAATTATTTTGCTGCAATTTAGTAATCAGAAAGAATAACACATTTTAAATTCAACGATATAAGCCCCGGTTTCACCGGAAGTCATACCAAGTTTCAATTTTTATATGGAACACTTTGTATATTTCTGGAGGGACGACCTAACCTTTTCACACTGTATTATGTGCTACAGAAAGATCCAAGAATACTACATCAATTTCCATTCGCTCTGAAATCCTGACTCAACGAATGTTTGTAGAACTTGATCAGAACAATTTTCCTCAATCCGACTTTCGAGTGAAACGAAATATATAAACAATAAAAGAGGAAAAAGATACTAAAATTTATGAGAATGTATTAAGATCTCCAAAAGGATCCGAAGATGTAAACTGACTATGGTTTTCTGTTTCTCAAAACAATTGCCTGGAGACTGCAGAAGCACTGTGTTGAAATGAAGTGAAGTTTATTATAATTTCCTTGTACGTGAGTCTCGACCATTTTGGCAATTTTTGAAAATGCAATGCTGCTAAAAGAGTTGAATATCACCTAAAAAATTTGCATTTCGCGAATGATTTTTGAAGGACATAAACTGGATGCCTTGATCTATTTCTTGTCACCATTATTATCAACCAATTTCATAGGAAGTGAACAGAATCTTAAAATAAGTTTTTAATTAAAATAGTTGACATGTTCTTCAGTCCAGTAATCCCGCTTCAACTGCGGACACCTACTGCGTATCCGAACATTTAACCTAGTTCATGAAGCATTCAACCACTGGTAGACTCCAAACTTACACCCCAGTGGCATTTGTCTTGCAGACCATGTTCGATTCAACTTGGCTTGTCTCGAATAAACCATATTGTAGTAGGCGAACGCGTTTTTTCACCCTCGTGAATTTTATTTGCACACTTTCACGAATTCTTCTATCCCTGCTAATCACACTTTCGGAAATATTGAAAGTCAAAGCAACCTGCTATGCATTTCGCCATATTCAATACTTTCAGTTTGGCATAGACAGTAATTAACCCTTTCACATATATAATGAAACTATAACTATTGGAGACTACATTAATAGAGTAAAATTACTATCACTATGTAGTATTGAAGAAGAAGATATTTCAAGATTATGTGCTGACCGATGAATTTAGAGGCCGTGTAAGGCATACCAACGGTCTCGCGGTGCAAAAGGCCAAAGATCAAAGGCCTCACAGCCGAAAATGGATTCAATAAAGATGAGAAAATGCGAAATTATACTCCACAAGATTTCTCCCATAATAAATACAATAAAATTTTTTCTCAACTTAAAGCTTTTCCACTGATCGGAGCACGAAATAAATGTGGATGAAATAGTCGTTTCTGATCATTTGTTTATATGTAATCTTGTAACATTAGTGGGCGTTAAACTGCAATCGCGAATGAAATTTGTTAGTCAAACAGAATCAAATGAATCGAATGATTCCACTTCTCTACAACATGTATCTGAACCAGAGAATTAAGAAATTACTCTAGATGACCGAACGTCGAGAGTCGGAAACAGAAATAGCTTGTCAATCAAAATCTGTCGCTGAAATTTCTGTGTTTACTTTGAGTAATATAAGATATAATCGAGAAAAAGAGATTGAAAGTTTTCCGCCTATTAACAGAGATGCCAGTGACGTACTGAACTACGTATTTGCCAGTTTTGACTCGGTATTGTGGGAGTTTCCAATGACGGATACTAAGCGTCATGATATAGTTCAAAGCGGTCCCACATAACAATTAAATAACAGTGATGAGTATTATCCTCAAGATGATGATCATAGACACCTTTCTAATTAGCATTTACCAAAACAAACTAAATAATAATGAAACTCAAACTCGTCACTGTTTGGTTCATTCAAGATGAATAAAAATAAATCTAGCAACTCACAAATTCAAATTTTACTAGAAGGGTGTTGTGATTGGAAACAGTGAAGTAATATTTTACACAGAAATCAGAATACTAAAGAATATATGTCCTTTATCTTCTAATGGATGATATCAGAGAAGGCAATTGAGCACGGAAAAACATTAGACCAAGAAAACGGAAGACGAATTCTTGAATCTCAAAAACATTGGTACAATTTTCTTGAGAGATTAATTGATATAATAAATGTTTTGCCTTTCATAATGTGGCATTCTAAGGTTACTGAGGATTTCTCAAAACAGATGAAAACAAAAGGTAACTTCATACACTTCTTTAAATTGATATCTAAATATAATCATTCGTTACAGGAACACATAAATCGCATTAATAATAAACAACTTGCACACCATTATCTAAGCCATGATATTTAAAATAAATTGATCGCATTGATATCAAACAGTTACCAGTGAAGTGACAGGTATGATACATAAAAGAGGCAAAATATTGTAACGTCTCTCAGTTCTTTAAATTATTGGTGGGTTCAAATTAAACACTTCAACGGTACAAGAACACCATCCAAATTATTTACACGTAAATTGAACAAGTGAAACACTAAGCTTAACGATTAACATCTCTAATTGAATCATATAACATACTGCTTAATTTATTTCCAACACTTTGTCCACTTATTCGCGCTCTTCATTCAAACTTCTTATATCGCGTAATTTCCGCGCGCAGGAACTTTTAGATCCTTCTCGAATTCTCTCTCAAGTGTATCGCAATTCGTCTTTCCGCCAGACAGTGACAGTGTCGGCTTCAGGGACGATTGGATATCTTTACAATATTATTCTTTTTTACTCGACTACACTAGAAACTGTAGTAGAGTTAACCAAATGTCTTTCACCTTGAGATATTGTAATACTTCAAGTAGAACTGTAGAAGAAAACTTTATTGGATTTCTTGCTGTCACTTAAACGAATGGAAAATATTTGACTTGTATAATATTGGGGTAGCAAGAAAAAACTTACTAAGGTAACCAGAACTGTCGCGGTTAAGAATACGACAACGGTGTAAATAGGGTTTGCACAAATAGTGGAGTTGAAACTCGATTAATGAAAATAAATCCTAGGGCATTTTTCACACCTTGCGGTTCTCATAGCTGAAATCTGTTGGTCGACGCAGCTAAAAGACAAATTAAATCTTACCATGAAGACCATCAACAATAAGACATATAAGAAGTATGATTGTTGAAATATTTTTCTGCTGGTTTTTTTCTTTTTCCATTGTTACAGATTCCTGTCCCAAACCCTCTTCCTTTTACCCTTGTCTTCGTTTGAAAATCATGGAAAGCAAGAGAGAATGAAGCGGCTAAGCAGAAAAATCTTTGGTACTCTTTATGTACAACGACACTAACACAACATAAACAGACAAGCTATTGCTAGTGCAATAGTGACAGGGAAACGAGTTTTTTCCTAAGGTTTTTCACTCGTTTATTGAATCATATACAAGATAGTATGGTTCCCTTGTTACATTTCCTGAGCTCACACTAGTGTTTTTTCTGACACACACCAAAATTGTAGATATAAGCATTTATTGTAAATACAATTATTCAAATTTTTGTGAATCCTCTCTTTTCAAAAGAATATATATAGACACACTCAGTGATTGCAATTTCATTTCAAACGAAATGTTCAGTTCAAAATTCATCATATATGATATATATACAGGGTGACCAACGAACCACGTAGTATAATCCCAGGAAAACGATATTTTTAAATTTATTTCTTTCGCAATATGGTGCACTTCTCTTACGGTCACAATTAAAAAATAATTTCGAATATCAGGTTGTTCCGTTTCTGAGAAACACATCAAAGTTATGTTTTTTAAATAGAACACACCATAAATTTCGAAGATTTTGGCTTTGTGAGATCAAATGAAGGTGATTTCGTTCAATATTCCCTATACCTAAGTTCAATGGTTTTCGAAATATTGGAAATTTTTTAAAATTTGATGACTTTTTCGAAATTTTTTCTCACCTCTCGTTTTGACTTACCAATTGTGATTTTGCAAAAATTATGTTACTAATGCTCCTTTTCTGAGTAACCATCGTTGGGAAACGCTGAAATTGATACAGAGTGTGCAGTACGAAATGTCCGATTCTGCCCTTCTTCAAGCGTCATTTTAACAATTCTTTCAAATGACACACCCTGTATTTTATACTCTGTAATTATCGGTTATTGGTATACCTATCGAACGATACCCATGTTCCCTATGCTTATCTTTCTGAGATTTCAGATATTTCTTTAATTATTGGATATTTTGCGTCTCAATATTCACTTCGAAATGTTTTTCCACGTTTTTGAAGAGAGCTGCTTGTCACTTGAGAAAACGAAAAAGGAATTTGTACGATGTGCTGCTTAAAACACTAGTTTCAAGTCAAAATGATCAAAAAATCTCTGCATGGCCCGATGTGAATGCGATGAAAATGAGTATTTTATGGAATTCAGCTTAAAAAAATGAGTTGAAACTTGTATAATTCGAGCCTTTTTCTTATTTTCCTCTTTGTAAGTTCTTTACCTTTTCCGGTGATAGATATTCATAACATTTTCCTTCCAATTTATTTATTTTCTGCTCATATAACTTTTTTCGAAAACATAGAATATTTCAATGGAAATAAGTGAAAATGTTTGGCAATGGAGAATATTACTACAAATCACGGAAGAGAAAAGATTGCATGAATAATAGAAGCTATACATAGAAATGTTACCAAAGATGTTCAAAATGGTCTCCATTTTGCTCTATGCATTAATGTATCCTTTCGAAAGATGCCCTTACTTCTAACAGCATTTCAGGCGTAACTGTCTGGCGTACGATGAACAAACCCTTCAACGCGTCCCCACAGGAAGAAGTCGAAGGACGTTAAATCTGGTGATCTCGCTAGCCAATTGCAGAGTTCTCCTCTTCCAATCCATTTTTCTGGAATATTCTCATTCAAATGATCTCTCACTGGTTGGCTGTAGTGCGCAGGGGCACCATCCTGTTGGAATCACATTCGTTGTCCCATGTCATGTGGCTTATTTCCCAACAGCTCTAGTAAATCCTTGACCAGAAAATTGAGTTACATCTGTCTACTCAGGTTTCCATCGAAAAAAAAGGACCTACTACATGAGGTCCTATAATTGCTCCTCATATATTGACCGACCATCTGTGTTGGATGTAGGATTGACGAAAAATATGTGGGTTAATGTCAGACTAATGACGGTAATTGTGTCCGTTTACTAAAGCATTATTCTGGAATGTACTTTCAACGGGAAATCCTCATTTTCTGCGACCATTTCTTACACCCACATACAAAAATCGAGTTGTCGTTCATGATCTCTTTGTGACAGTTCTTGATGGGCTCCAACATGATATGCATGAAAACAATGATTTTTCAATATTCTTCCCACACTACTACTACTATTTTTTGAGCAATGTTCCGTTGACTTGTACTTGGTTGGTCTATCACAGACGCTAGAACAGTAAGTTCATTTTCTTAATTTCCAACAATTGGTTTTCGTCGGTGGTGTTTCTCATCGGACACACTACTCGGAATTGTTGTATCCATTTTTCGAAGGTTTCTTCTCGCATGTCTTCGGTCCGGATATTTAGCGGCGTAGAGTCTTTCATCTAACAAACAGTTTTACAAAGCTTCTTCAATGGTCAGAATCATATGGACTCGTTCTTCCCGAGAATACTCCCTTTTCAGAAGGCTTTCTTTCTTCTTCTTTGACAAAACTAATGAATTCAACCCACAATTCAAGAATGGCCACAGTTCACAGTAATGGTTCAAACAAAGCAGAATACATTAATGCATAGAGAACAATGGAGCCCATTTTGAACATTTTTTGTATCTTTTCCTTTCTGCGATTTGTACTAATATTTTCCATTGTCAAACATTTTCAGTTATTCAAAGCATATTTATTTCCATCTAAATACTCTATGTTTTTCGAAAAATAGTTATCTGAGCAAAAAAGAAATAAATTTGAAGGAAAAATGTTATGAATACCTATCACCGGAAAGTGTAAAGAATTTACAAGGAGGAAAATAAGAAATAGGCCCGAATAGACAATTTCCATTTTCTGTGAACACTGCATTCCATAAAATACTCATTTTCATCGCCTTCACATCGGTCCATGCAGTAATTTTTTGTTCATTTTCGACTTATTGACTTGGAACTGGTGTTTTGAGTAGCATATCGTACTAACTCCTTTTTCGCTTTCTCAATTTCAAAATGAGGGAAAACATTTCGAGATGAATATTGAGACACAAAATATCGAAAAATTCGAGAAATCTCGGAAACCCTTAAACATAGGTATAGAGAACATGTGTATTGTTCTATATGTGTAGAAATAACCGATCATTATAGAGTATAAGATACAGGGTGTCATTCGAAAGAATTGAAAAAATGAGCCTTGAAGAAGGGCAGAATCGAAAATTTTGTACTGGACCCTCTGTATCAATTTCAGAGTTTCCCCACTATGGTTACTCAGAAATGGAGTATTAAAAACGAAGAAGAAAAAGTATTTTCGAAAAAGTCATCAAATTCTCAAAAATTTCAAATATTTCGAAATCCATTGAATTAAGGTAAAGGGAATATTGAACGAAGTCACCTTCATTTGATCTCAAAAAGCCAACATCATCAAAATACATTCCATTCAAAAAAACATAAATTTGAAAATCCCTCGTTTTCTTGGCATTATGCTTCTTGTCAGTTCAGATAGAGGGGTTTATTTCAGATCGCGATTCGAAGGATTGTGCGAAATCAGTCCTCAGTAAGGGCATGGGGTCACACACACGATGGAAACACTGATGGTTAACACAAACACTCTTTGTAAACGTAGAATTAAAATGAAATAAAAACACGTGGTTCGTTGGTAAACAACGGCGGTTTGGCAATATGGCGTGGGTAGGGAAAGCCGGCTCGTGGCAACGCGTGCTGCAGCCGGTTTTCTAAGACAGTGTGAATTCGAAGAGGTCGTTGAAGAGAAAGAGAGGAAGTCTCCGAAATGCACGGATATTTAAACCCTTAGTCCAGGTAGGCCCAGAGTATGTTCTGTGCCTAGCCTGGTCGAAGGGCCTACCAGGCGATCTGTGATTAAGGAAGCGTTGTTAACACGGTAACACGCTCATTCGGAAGGGCCTAGAGTGATCTAAGGTGAGATACCGTAGTGGAAACGGTACCAGCATCAATTTCACCTAACCTAGGATTCTCCAATCGAAGAAATAATCACCAACGTAGAAGCCACTTATAAGAGAATTCAATAGCATGAAAACAATAAAAAGAGCACAACTTCAAAAATGAAGAACGACCAGCCTTAAAATCTCTGAAAATAAACGACGAAATGACCATCTTACCAGCCGACAAAGGCAATGCCACAGTAGTTATGAACAGGAATGATTACAATCGAAAGATGATATATATAGATGGTTACAAGGAAGTGTTCAGAGACCCAACAACGTATCTAGGGAAAACAACAAACAAAAAGATCAAAGAAGCCCAACTTGGAGAAAAAATAGAACGCACCTTAATACCAAGAGAGAAGCCAAGCAGGTGCCCACAATTGTACGGCTTCTCTAGAGTGCATAAACTAGAGACCCCTCTGAGATCTATCGTCAGTGCCATAGAGTTCCCCATTCCAAATTCGGGAAATTTTTAGCCAAAATTTAGCAACCTCTTGTAGAAGAGGCGGCATCTACATAAAAAATTCGGATCAACTCACAGGAATACAGAGATATTGGAAATGCAAAACCTCAAATAATACTATATTTTGGACAAAAGCATAGACGAGAAAGTAATGAATGAAGACTCGCCACCTCATGTCATTGAGCTATCAGAACAGTGTTCAAAACGCTTTTTTTCGTTCAACAAAAAAATCTACAGATAAATCGTCGGTGCTCCAATGGGTTCATCACTATCGCCCGCAATAGCGAATCTATTTATAGTTTATAATGTGTAAAATGCAGAATCCGAAGGCTAATCTCAGGAAAAGATATAGTGGCGATATATTAGTCATTTGGCTACACGAGGAAGACCTTTTGATCCCTTACTCAGACTAATCAAACCAATCACACTCACAGATAACATTAACCTTGGAGTTGGAAAAAGATCGAGACTTACCGTTTCTGGACCTACTCATCCCTCACGAACCAAAAATGAAATTGATAAATACGGTATACAGAAACTACAATTTTAATTTATCAATTTCAAATGACGAGTACAGGTGTTTAAACTTTCAAAAAACCCGAAGAGAACGATTTAACTAAGAGATCATTATATGAGCCATGATTCACCCTGTATAATGAGAATGTATGTATTCAGATTTCATAATTTCTACAAACTCATCTGTATTAGCCTTGACAGTGTTGAAAACAACAAAGATATCATCAACATATATGAATACTCCAGGGAAATATTCATGTTTCGAACTTATAGTTGTTTCGAAATTACTCATGAATATGTTTGCGATAGATGGGAAGGATCAATAGCCCTAGGCAGCTCTTTCGAAATGTTCGTAACATTGATTTTTATATTGGAGGTAATTAGTTTCATACAAAGTTCAGGCAAAGATAAATATTGACGAATAACTCTCTTGTCTAAATTGCACAGTTACACTCATTTTGCAGAAGAGTTTGACGCTGCTAATGTGTTGAGGTAAGCGACAAATAACAAATCCGAAATTTTCCCTTCTACTCATAAAATACACTTGATTACTTGCAATGAATCCTCAGTGCATGGAAATTCTACGAAGAGCTTTCTGAATAGGCTTTACGCAGAATTGTAGTAAATATGTTTAGTAGCTGAATAAAATGACGGATTTCCAGCATTCAGTTTCGATAATGTTCATATGGATGGATCTTGATCAATATTATACCTCAGAATTGGAATGAGGAAAAATCTTCTGATAATTTAATAGTGCAATATTAGCCAAATTTGAAAAATGTTCTTGGGCGCCATCATGCATGCTCCACATTTGGTATCTTAGCATGAGAGGTAAGTCTCTAAGTAATGAAATCAATCCATGTTGCTGAAAGTGTCTATATGAATTACTGGTAAGTCTACCAGGCCAATGAAATGATCCCCCCAACTATACTTTTTTATACATTTGATGATAACTGCTCCTGAAAATGAGTATTATGAAGATTTTTATCAGCCCATAAATGGTAGTTATTGGAACCTGTCAAGCAATTGACCTCGTCAATAAACAGGAGGATACGTTGGGGTTTGCTGCTAGTGTATTAGAGTACCACCGCGGGATAAATGCAACTGCACCGTTTGAATGTGATACGGGTTTAGCAGAAAATCACGTAAGATTCTCAAAACAACTTGATGAGTAATATTCAATACCACAATAATTTTTCTTATGCTGGTGTGTTGGATTTCACTATTTCATTAAGAACACTTCTCCGGTTTGTGGTGATTCTACAGTACATGGTTTACTCGCATCGTCGCTGCTCTGTTTAAAGTTCCAGTTTCCACATGAGGCTAATGAATATTCGAAAATGTTCGGTGATCAGATATTATTCTACTAGGATAGCACTCCATATACAGCTGGACAGATTTTGACGTTTTAGTGGTGCAGCTATATGAAATATAGTGAATAGAGAAAAATGACCATTCTTTCTCGAATTCTTGTTGCATGAAGAATGCACTGCCGCAGACAGATTCAATCTAGCTTTTTTCGTTTTCGAGTAATTTGCAAATTATGAAATTTTCGGGATCGGTCAAGTGCTAATATCTCAACTATTTTAGAAGTTATGTAAATAGTTAATATGGTTTTGACATTCTACAAGCTTTTTCCATGAACAATCGAACAAATATGAACCATGGGACCCTTTAATTTCGTTGAATGAAGATTTTCCTTTCCAGTCCAAAAAGATATGATAAGTGCACTTAATGATTGCTTCCAGAACGTATTCTCATGAAAAACTGAGAATTGTGAAGCTTTTTACAATAACGATAACATGCGGAACTTATTGGAGATTACCCCTCCCTGAAGAAGATATAGGTGGCAGGCGGCCTCACTCCCGTCGCCGGGTGTGATCCCACCACATCCAACTATAGGTCCCGTGAATTGGTCACCTGTATGACTAAGTTTCGGGATCTGGCGGATGGTCCGGTTTCCAGGGTGGGAAGGATTGGTAACAAATCATGATCTCTTCTGGGACAAAATCATCCGAAGTTAAAATAGTCTCCCATTCGGAACTGTGGGGGACTGCCTCGAGAGGTTCATGATACGGGTATGTCGAGCACTTCAACGGTGAATTCATTAATTCATTCACGTTCTAGAAAAAGGTGCAAACTCTTGATAGAGTTCTGCAATATCAGAGGACTGGGACACAGCAACGTGAATGTCGATGCAGTCCATCAGCATCTGCAAAATGCACAACTCCATGTGCTGGCCCTAACCAAAACCCAAATACGTCAAACAACTGTCACAATGTATTTAAGTTTAAATGGGTATGAGTTACATACAAGATTTGGGTTTAAAGGGGGCCTCTGTGTTTTCACCAGATCGGATGTTGAATGCCAGAGAGAGGACACGATGGAGGACGACGCTTTTGACCTTGCGTGGTTTAAAATCGGTTTGCAGGATAAAACACTGTCCTTATGCTGTCTATATCGCTCGCAAAACGATATTCATTTCCGTAGACTGTTTCAGTATCTAAGTGATAAAGTGGATTGCATTCAGACATCATCCGGTAGCTGAGGTCATTGTTTTGGATGACTTCAACGTTCACAACACCAACTGGCTCCGCCTCTCTAATAGAACCGATGAAGCGGGAAGACAGGCTAAAACTTTCGCAATCAGCCATAATCTAACGCAGCTAGTCGACGAACCGACAAGAATACCTGATCACCCTACCGACTCCCCGAACACCTTGGATCTCTTTTTGATTTCAGATCCAGATGATTTTGAATGGAGGTCTCAGAAACGCTAGGCAACTCAGACCACAACCTTATATCTGCCACTGAAACCATTTTTCTTCCTCTTAACCAAAAACCTAAACCACCCAGACGCATTTGGCAGTATAACCGTGATAATTGGGATGATCTGCGTGAATTATTTTCGTGCTTCCTATTCAGTAATGTTTGCCTTTCAGATCCTGACATCAATGTGTGCACTTAATCTGTTACAGAAATCATTCGTGCAGGAATGGATCTATACATCCCTCATTCCATGAAATGAATCACAGCACAAAAGCCATGGTTCAACAAAGACTGCGAAAGAGCCTCTGCAGCCAAGAGTAGAGCTAACGGGTTATGAAAGATAAATTCAATAGAGGAAAGAAGAACAAACTTCGTAGGAATACGGAACGTATGCAACCTGACAACTGCACGAGCAAAGGCCAATTTCATCAAAGCTGTATTTACAATAAATGCTTATATCTATTATTTTAGTGTGTGCCAGAAAAACACAAGTGTGAGCTCAGGAAAATGTAACAGGGAACCATACTATCTTGCGTATGATTCAATTAACGAGTGAAAAAACCTGAGGAAAAATTTTGTTTCCCTGACGCCATAGCACTAGCAATAGCTTGTCTGTTTATGTGTGTTAGTGTCGTGTAAACATAAGGAGTACCAAAGATTTTTCTGCTTAGCAGCTTCATTCTCTCATTCTCATCTTGCACTTCATGATTTCCAGACGAAGACAAGGGTGAAAGGAAGGGACAGGAATCTGTAACAATGGAAAACGAAAAACAGAAGAAAAATATTTCAACAATCATACCTGACTCTTATATGTCTAAACACACTTGAGTTTAAGAAGAGATTTTACATAGTAAGCAAGGCCATAAAAAAGACTAAGGAGATAATCAAAAAGTACATAACCTGCGATATTTCCTCTTTCGCGGATATGTTCTTCCGTCGCAGTGTGAGTCTCCTGAAACATAATCACTTCATTGTTGTTGCTTGCTAATTTTGAAGTATAATAATATGTTTGTACATCAACGATGGAAAAGCATGGGGAATCCAGAGCAATAGCCCTCGACATCTCTAAAGCCTTCGATAGGGTTTGAAATGCAGCCTTGTTGAATAAACTTGCTGCATATGGGCTTCCCGAAAAATTACTGGGTTGGATAAGTATCTTTCTTCCAAATAGATCAATACAAGTTGTGGTCGACGGTATAACACCTGATTATTTCCGGTTGCGAGCAGAAATAACTCAGGGATCCAGTCTTCCGCCAACTTTATTTCTGTTGCAGATAAACGATCTTCATTTAACGACCCTTCGAACCTCTCTCTAACAGCATCCTCCGTTTATAGGGCCGGTGAGCTTTCGTCCAGCATCTTCCTAACATCCTATAATTTGGCCCCCTTCAATTCTTACCAGGTCACCACTCATGATGAATAACAGATTCGCCTATTCCTGGGAAGCGTGCATAAGAAAACTGGTTTTCGGATCCATCCTTCTTAATCAACGTCCTCCAGAGCTACACAGCAGTGGTAAAGTCCGATCGGATGACATGAATAGAAGCGATAGACTTCATTTTCGGTCTCATTCGAACTCGTCAGTAATGCACACCCATTCACATCACCTGGCCTCAGTTCGTTGGAGGGCGCCAATATATTCACAGATCTTGATGTGTTCCAAGGGATTGAGATGAGTTGGCGACAGTCAGTCCTGGTGTTGTGAATGGGTGTGAAATACTGAGGATGTCAAATGAGACCGATACAGCAATTTATGGCTCCTATTCATGAAATCCGACCGGATTTTACCACTGCTATGTGGCCCTGATTCACGATGATTATGAATGGTGAATCGCAAAACCAACTGCTTCAGGGAGGAATATTTTAAATTTTACGAAAGATTGAATCCTTGCATAAAAAATCTCAATTCATTTTCACATATAGCGATAAATTTCGTATGTTTTCATTCTTGCATATATTAAGTAAAAGGAGCTTTTCGACAGTTCGTTTTTTAGCAGACACACTGTGTAGAGCTGCGGTAAATAGTTGAAATAGTATGGCTCCTCAGAGTTATCCGTTTGATATCTACCTTTTGTTTTCATGGTTTCCTGTAGTCGATGCAAGTGGCTTCTGTGCCAGTTCGTTGGAGGGTGTCAATACATTATATACGTTGATGTGCTCTAACGGATTGAGGTTGCGGTCTAGCCTGGTATTGTAAATGGGTGTGCAATACTGACAAAGTCAAATGAGTCGGAAACTGCAGTCTTTTGATCTGATTCCTGATATCCAACCGGACTTTACCACTACTCTGTGGCCCTGGTTGATGATGATTTTATAGGATGTATCGTAAAGTCAGCACTTTCAGGAAGGATATTTAGAATCCTACGGAAAGTTGAATACTGTTCCCTGAATAAAAGTCTTCAAGGTATAACTTTCTCCAAATTTTATCTTGTAACACTATGTCAATTCAAAGAATTTGCTCGGAATGAAATAGCTACAATATTCACTGTGCTCTCATGATAACAATTCAAAATGTAATGCTTACAATTACAATTCAGATTTATTATTCAATGTATTTCTATTCAGTTGAAACTATTGTGTGAATATAATACCGTTTGTGTTAAGAAACCGACCGAACCGTGCGAAAATTTCGAAACCATTTCCGTCTTGACGTTGAATATTATATGGCGTTGTGGATTAACATCCGACCTCCATTGTTAATTTTGACGATTGAATGTTCCACCACTAGTAATGTAATTGATCAGTCTAAATTATTTCTCGGAAAAATTGCGGATTTTCTTCAGGCCTCTGCAGTAACCACTTGCAAAAATCGAGTCAACGTTGAAAATCTCCTGGCTGAAAAACTAGGACATTCTCATTTTATGAGATTTATATCTATTTTCTGGAGAATTCTAAGCGTTCGACTCTCACATACTTTTACCTTTTACATCAATTATTGCATCTTCTTAACAAGTACTTAATATTCTTATTTCCTTAGAAAGTTGAATATAATAGGGTAAATAAGATCTTTCCTCATTTTATCAATTTTACTTATATACTTTGATAAGGTTGTCGCCTTTCAGGAAAACAATCCAAATAAGCAGCTTCTGTATCTTTATCATTTTGGATATAACATTCAATCAAATCAAACTTTTCAGAATTTTTGTATGTCATTGTGTCGTTATTACAAATGACACTATATTCACACAATAGTTTAAACTTGATGAAGAAGGATCAGATAATTTATCTGAATTTTGATTAGTAATAATTATTTATTATCATAATGAGTGCTAATAACATACTTAAGCTATTTCAATCACAGTGTAAATCATGTGAATGGACATAAAGTCACTAAATAAAATTAGAAAAGAGTTGAACAATTTTCCTAGATGAAAAAACTCTATTCAACAATATCAAAACTGCCTATGGTTCATATTTGAAAAAACGAAAATTTGCATTTTAACTCACAAAACCGTTGGGCAAAATAACTTGTAGTTACGATTCTACGAAAAAAGAATAGAAAATCTAAATCATTTTAACATAACTTCAAAGGCAATCGAGATATCGGTACTCGACTAATTCGAAAGTTTCATAATTTCCTAATTTCGAAGGACTGTCAAAATTTTTTCGCAAATTTTTCTTTATATTAAACAAGTTCCACGAAGAAATAATATATGGGCCATGTCAACCCAGATTATTGGGTCCATAATGATTCTAAAACATCTATAGATCATAATCGGCATCACTTGGAAGACTAAACCTGGCCATCGGGGCTCTCTCGGTCAAACACAGATGGAATTTGAGGAAATATCGCAGATTATGTATTTTTTTATTATCTCCTTAGTCCCTTTCATGACCTTCCTTGCTATGTAAAATATTTTCTTAGATCTGTTTAGACATATGAGAAGTTTGATTGTTGAAATATTTTTCTGCTGGTTTTCTTTTCCCATTGTTACAGATTCCTGTCCCCAACCCCTTCCTTTCACCCTTGTTTTTTGGAAATCATGGAATGCAAGAGAGAATGAAGCGGCTAAGCAGAAAAATCTTTGGTACTCTTTATGTACACACGACACTAACACATCATAAACAGACAAGCTATTGCTAGTGCAATAGCGACAGGGAAACGAGTTTTTTCCTCAGGTTTTTTCACTCGTTTATTGAATCATATACGAGATAGTATGGTTCCCCTGTTACATGTCCTGAGCTCACACTTGTGTTTTTTTCTGTTACACACCAAAATTATAGATATAAGCATTTATTGTAAATACAATTATTTAAATTTTTAATATCCTCTCTTTTCGAATATATATATATATATATATATATATATATATATATATATATATATATATATATCGATAAAACTACCGTAAAAAATCAGTTTGCAGCAATGATTTCCTCACACTCAAGAAAAAAACTCAAGGAAAAGAGGTCAATTTCTTCTATTCAAAATATTTCTTATAGTTGCAGTACTAAAATGTGGAAATCTGTCCACCCTGATGAAACGTCTCGCTTCTTTTGCATTCTCATTCGTAAAGCCAAACATAAAATGCAACTCAGTCTTTTCAGATATCGTATACATTATCATTGCAATGAAAATTCATAAGTTTTTGAAATATGTTCACACTGAACATCACTGAACTTATGTTAACGCCGCTCACGTTTTGAGATGCCATATGTAGAAATAAATATCCAAATAATGTCGTAGCGTACTAGACACCAATTCAAAAAACTTTGTTTCATATAGCTGATTATAGGCAATCGTTTCTTTTTTTTTTCTCTCTCTCGATAAGGGTCGGAAATATTAAAAACTATAAGGAGATAAACGAATGGTTTATGGACCTGTGTTTATTGAAAACATTATCCATAAAATCGAAGAATCACCCAATTCCATTAGTACGTAAGATTCATGAACTTCCTGTATATACAAGGTGTTTCTCTAGCTGTAGTATAGTAGCCATCACTGAACTTCAAACGATGTGGCATTGAGATGATGGCTCATCCACAAAACGCATATATTGTGACTTGATTTCTGAAACGCTCAGTTGAGAATTTGATAACACCAATGGAATTGAGTGGCTCGACTTCACACTGTTAGATCCTTGTTTCAGTAAATATGCTAGAGACATGGCTCTGATACACCACAATTTGTTCAGAAGATTTTAAGAACATCATCGGAACGTTCTCCCAATTAACCTAACCATTTGAAATTTATCAACAATTATTGGAAAATGATCACATGTTTCAGATCTGTATAAATTTTAATAACAGAACTGAAAATTTTTCTGAGGCAACAAGAAAATACACCAGGTGTACCATTTGAGAAAAATTATCTATATTTACATAATATAACAAAATTTAAGAGAAGCAGGCTCATTTGATCTCTCTACTTTTTTCTTTAACGCCCTTATTTTTTATCTCTGACAATAAGGGAGTCATTCACTATCACATGGACACCCTATTCAATTGTATTGATTTATATTTGATGTATATGACTCTACCTCATTATTTTTTCTGAAGAATATCACAAGCCTTGATGATATCTATCTTTTTCATAGGTTCTACCCCGAATGTCAACTCAATTGGAGAACCAGGGGAACGGAATGTGACAGTCGATAGACCTTCAACATACAGCGAAATGATTGCCGAAAAGATTCATGATATACATGAGAAGCTTATGGGTCATCACAGATCTGATAGTGATTGCTCGGCAAGAACAGGAAAAACAGGTAATTTAGCTATCTCTGCATCCTATCATGCAATGAACATCGATCTTAAGCGGATCATTTTTCTCCGTGTGTGTTCAAATGATCCATTTGTCCGTCTTCACCACTGTGATAATTATTTTGATATTTCCAAGTACCTTCTCTATTGTTTTACATATTTGTACCTGGCCAGCTTAGAGCGCTGCTTTATTGGAATGTCTGGGTTTGACACTCAACAAGACAAATTCGTTGTTTCATTCTTCATGTCACATCATGAGTATAGTAGGCTGTAATGGATCTCGATTCTATATTGATGGTTGCGCAGATAGCGATGTCCTGCAAGAAAACTATCAATCTTCCTCTGTTCTTTTCTTGAAACGCTTAATTTCTAGTTTGTATCAACTGGTAAGTTTGAAGTTCATTTTAATTAACCATCTACACTCCTATGTGGTCACACTTGTATAGGTATAGGCAAGTTGTAATTCTCTAAATCCTCCAAACCAGTTCTTTTAGTTCATTCACTGCTCTATTACCTGCATGGTTCGGTAATCCAGAACTCATGCAGTAACGGTATTGCCGGAGTTAAACAATGCAGGATATGCTTACAATGCCAGTTTACCTGAGAAGTTTTGCTGTTTTTCTTTTCGTTTTATTCTCAACAGTTGAGTAGAGAGGAGACGATGCTGGTCGTGACTATGAGCTTTGGCCACCCAAGATGATTCAATCTATGTGGTCACTGGCTTTTTGAAGAGAGAGAATATTCGTAAGTTATCAGAAATATATTCTATGGAAATCAATTCCACAGCGCACTAGCCCCGTAAACAAGAATTTTTATAGATAGGTATACGTGGCTGAGCTAGACTGTCCGCTGATGAGGAGTTTCTGCAATCTTAGGTTATCTTTGGAGTTTCTTCTAGACCAAGCCTTTCAGTTCTTCGGAGTATCTATCATAGAAGTACCTGTAGAAAAGAGGAAGATCAGCAACCTTCCGCCTTTGAGCAAAAGGTTGGAGATCACGCATAATCTCCAGTTGGTCAATGAGGCGCGTTGCTCCCTTCAGGACACTATCCAATACATGTTATGAATGTTTGGGTGCGGAACCGTACACATGGGAACAGTATACCAGACCAGGTCGCACCTGGTATTAAAGCATCAACTGTGATAGCGTCACGTACTGCTTAGCTCTTGAAAGAAAACTGAGTGTTGACTGAGGTACTGAGTAGATTTATGTTCGTTTTTGAGGAAATTAGATGTCCTTGCATAATCAGAGAAGGTTCTTCGGCAGATTCAAGTGCTTCTACTAAAGCCTGGCTTTCTAGATTTATATACCCCTACACGCACTGATTAGTATCTCGACATGATGAACAACATGTCTCATGATTGGATAGCCCATGAATCTTTCTATAAATACTTGCACACCTATATCTTGTTTCGTCCTAGACCCATCTATGTACATCAATAGGGAGAACCAAAAGGATTACCCTCTGAAAAGGACGCTTGTAACCGAATTCAGGTTTCATATAGTCGAACAGCATAACTATTCATTTTTCCACTGTAATACAACTTATGCTTGAATGACTCATTTGGAGAAGTTTTCAGTTTCCTGTTTGCTCCTGACTATTAGCACATATTGTTGCTAACTTGCAATAAATACATGATCACAACTAGTAAATATCCGAGGTGTGCGAAGGTCATCGGTAAGGGTGCTAGGCATGACCCCCAGAAGTAAAGGGTGTCCCATTTTCGATGTTTCAGTACTGCATATGTGTGAAATACTGTAAATAAAAAAAAATGACCTCCCTTTTTTGTTCACAGTTGTCAAAAAAAATTCATGGTGTGAACAGATCCCAGCTATATTCTTTTTTTTTGGGTTATTCCGGATTTTTCGATTTTCCGAGATTTCGGCTTTTACAAATATCTCGGTTATTTTGACATACTACGGGCACCACAGGCACTTTTTTGTTTAGCATGCGGGGATGTTTTTCAGAAGTTTTCTTTGTTGAATGGTTTTCGAATTATAATATAAACTTGGGGTTTCTTTATGAAAACCATAGGTGAATTCAGATAGAATAAGAACAGTATTTTTCCTCTTCAGAAAAATTTATAACATGGCCGTCAAGTTTCCTCAACAATATGAGTTTTTCCAGAAATGAAAATTCTTTGAACATTGTGTGGTTTCATCTAGTATGGTGGTGCGAATTCACAAAAATTATCTCAAATATTTGCAATTCCATCCTCACAACAGAATATGTCAGGATTAATCCCATATTCAACTCTCGTTGTTTATTCAATTATACATAATGATAAGCTGAAAACTTGATCAAAAAACTTCTTGAATTTTGAAAACTTTGAACAATTCTACACAACTGCTACGTTCAGAATGGGTATGCTTCTGATGCTTCAGAAAATGATTCAGTTAGTTTTCCAGACTGATGGCAACCTTATAATTTTATATTCCAAAAGTTTATACAGAATCTCACAAATACTGGATCTTTAAAAGTACTCTGAGGAAAAAATTGCAATAAACAAAATAATGAAGTTGAAATGGAAGTTTTGGGGGGTGTTGCTTCGAATCCATTTCATGTAGGCAACTTTAAGCATGGAATCTCAGTTTTCACAGCCAAGGTATTATGAGCGGCGGCTAGAATTTTTCCCATAGTAGCCGGATAAGTCAAAAGGAAATTCCAAAATCTATCAGTATCCCATATAGACTGATGAAGTGAGTCTGAACAGTGACATATTACACAATCGCAATGATGAAAATCATCAGACCGATGTTAATCCCCATCGGGAAATAAGTGTTAGATACCAATACCAAGGGCGATGCAAATTTGATGTTTGGTGCGCAATAATGAACCACCGTATTTTAGCGTACGTCATTTTGACGAAAATCTGTTTGGGGAACTTTATTATAATATGATGAATGAGATGATAGCCGAGGGTTTTTTTTTGGTGCAATTCTATTGACTAAAAACATTTGAGTATATTTCCAGCACATCAAACGAGAAATGTCTCAAGTTCTAAACCAGTATTTCGGTGATAACTGGATGGAATTGAGAGGATTAGTGAGATGACCTCCTAGTTCACTGAACTCAACCCCGTTAGATTTTTTCTCTGGGCTCATATCAAGAATTCATTATACAGGGTTCTTCAACGAAAACTAAACAGAAGATATATCTACCAAGATATTCATTTCTGATCAAAACGCAAAAACAGCACAATTTTTGTTTCAAGGGGGACATCTTTTGGTGTACAAAACTTGCCTGAAATATCAACCCCCTGAGCGGTGGTTGCAATCCTTGAACATTTCGAAAATAGAAGATGGGTCGACTGATGGCTCAAAAGAAAGGTTGTCTACATCGCTTTGAACGAATTTCTATTTTTTATTAAAAACTGTGAAAGATACAGGGTGAGCAACTAAAAGATAGGGAAGACTATTTCCCTGAGACTATTCAAGTTTCAGTGAAGTGAACTGGAACAGATCCATGCTGATCAATGGCAGTCATCATCAAGTACCATCCTCACCTCGAATCTCAACCCCTAGAACAGGGGTGACCACCCTTGAAAATTTGGAAGAGAGTAGAGGTAGGTGAAGGAATTTTCATTTTTGATTGAAAACTGTGGAAGATACAGAGTGAGCTACTGAAAAATAGAAGAGACTATCTATCGACCTGAGCTATTCAAGTATTAGTGTAACAAAATGGAACAGATTCATACCAGATCAAAGGCTGTCATCTTTCGAAACACCATTCACATCTCAAATTTTAACTGTTCCTATTTTTTGCACTAATAGGCGATAGATAGTCTCCTCTATTTTTCAGTAGCTCACTCTGTATCTTCTACAGCTTTCAATCAAAAATGAAAATTCATTCACGGGGATGCAGACAAAAATAATACCTTTCTTTCGAGGTATCACTCGACCCATCTACCCTCTTCCAAATTTTCAAGGGTGGTCACTCCTGCTCTAGGGGATAAAATTCGAGATGAGGATGGTACTTGATGATGACTGCCATTGATCAGTATGGATCTGTTTCATTTTACTTCACTGAAACTTGAATATTCTCAGGGAAATAGCCTTCCCTATCTTTCAGTTGCTCACCCTGTATCTTTCACAACTTTCAATTAAAAATGGAAACTCGTTTAAGGCGATGTAGACAAAGATGCCACCTTTCTTTTGAGTAATCACTCGACCCATCTCCACATTCAAAATGCTCAAGGATTGCAATTTGATCGAAACGCAAAAACAGACAAATTTTTGTATCAAAGGGGACATCTTTTGGGGTACAAAACTTGCCTGAAATATCAACCCCCTAAGCGGGGGTTGCAATTCTTGAGCGTTTTGAATGTGGAAGATGGGTCAAGTGGTTACTCAAAAGAAAGGTGGCATCTTTATCTTCATCGCCTTGAACGAGTTTCCATTTTTAATTGAAAGTTGTGAAAGATACAGGGTGAGCAACTGAAAGATAGGGAAGGCTATTTCCCTGAGACTATTCAAGTTTCAGTGAAGTAAAATGAAACAGATCCATGCTGATCAATGGCAGTCATCATCAAGTACCATTCTCATCTCGAATTTCATCCCCAAGAGCAGGGGTTACCACCCTTGAAAATTTGGAAGAGGGTAGATGGGTCGAGTGATACCTCGAAAGAAAAGTATTATCTTTGTCTGCATCCCCGTGAATGAATTTTCATTTTTGATTGAAAACTATAGAAGATACAGAGTGAGCTACTGAGTAAAATAGAGGAGACTATCTATCGCCTATTAGTGCAAAAAAATGGAACAGTTAAAATTTGAGATGTGAATGGTGTATCGGAAGATGACAGCCTTTGATCTGGAATGAATCTGTTCCAGTTTGTTACACTAATACTTGAATAGCTCAGGTCGATAGATACTCTCCTCTATTTTTCAGTAACTCACTCTGTATCTTCTACTCCTCTGCTTAGTTTTAGTTGAAGCACCCTGAATAGACAAATCCATAGTGATATCGAAGTCAAAACTTTCGAAATTGTTTAACGTTAGTGACCAATATTCCAATACAAAATGCATGAGGGAGTTTTTCTGAACCTTACTTATATCTAAGGTAATGGTAATACTTTTGTATATGTAAGATGTTTTCATTATTTTTTTTTTTGGCAAGTTATTTTCGATGTTTCCCTGGTAATGACTAAGAAATAACTTTCGGTTGACGATATTATAAATGGGCATCATTGTTGTTATCATAGAGATGAAGAAATTCGGGACGTTCGGTGAATATACTAGATGTAATCACAGAATGTTCAAAAAATTTTCATATCTGAAAAATTCACATTTTTAGAAATATCCCTGCATTCTACTAAAATAAGTACCCTAAGAATGTCAAAAAATTTTCCTTCGACTGATAGGAACCTAGATATTTGCATAAGTCGAAAATTCGGAAAACCGAGAAAACCGGAATAACTCGAGAACAAAAGAAGATTGCTGCCATCTATTTTCACCAATGAATTTTCTTCGAAAAATCGATGACGAAAAGAGGGGTGGTCACTTTTTCTCTGTTTACATTATCTTACAGTAATCTCTGTTTTTGTAATAGTTTGGGTAACTTTACCCATCAAACTTCAACAGCACATTATATTATAGTTATAACGATAACTGTGAAAATCATCCCTTTATCTGCGACAATTATCAGGATCCATTCTTATATCTAAAGATTGTTCAAGATGAATTCCAACAACAGTAGTTCTTTTCAGAAATATCTGAAACGATCTAATTATTAAGTATGTAGAAATCTTACGATACAATTACAATTTCAATATTCTTTATTCAAAGACTTAGTCAGCATCCCTCTTGAGTGGCGCTGCAAAATGTCTAAAGTACATGTTAACTCTCTCCTTGAAGTGAGCTAAGTTGAGCCAAACTTCATCAGGAGGGGCTATTGAATAAATCTTAATTATCAAATAACCTTTCTAGAGGAGCTAGTTCTCGGAGCAGCAGATAGAGGTTAACAAAAGTAACTTTAGTGATGGCTTAATTTAATTGGACATTGATGAAACGACAGACTGCGTCGAGTACATAATAACAAACTCCATCAATGTGAACTACCTAATGATTTGTAAACTGGGAAATATTGCCGGAATATCCAATTAAATCTTGCTGAAACTATAGTGGATCTTGTTGGTGCTGTTGGTAAACGTGATAGTTAATCATTTCGATAAAGATTACATTTGTTTCAATTCATGTTATGCACTATGCTAGGGCCAAATGAAAAATGAAGCTTAGCGAAATTCATTCAATACTTGAAATGTCAAGGACCTTTCATTCCTCATTAGTCGATCTGGATGAATGACCTTCAGTTTTGCCAGTAAGGTCTGCATACAACATAAGTAATTCTCTTCAACTATTTTCAGTTTTGTCTTAATTTTGGCCACCTTCATTTTTTTCTTTGCTCGATCACCTTCATGAAATCCTGCCCAGTTTGCTCCTAAATTCTATATACTCCTCACATCTTCTTGAACCACCATTGATGCTCTCTTAGTTTTTCCGCATAATTCTTGTCTACTTGCCCTACTTTTGTTGAGCTAAACATCGCTAAACCATAATGAGTATCGGCGGATGTTTGTCTCAATCTTTCTAATTATCTGCTTGAACCTTGGTTAAATAGTGTTTCATGATACTATTGTGTCTTTTCACCATTTCAGAACACTACTTGTGTATATATATATATATATATATATATATATATATATATATATATATATATATATATATATATATATATATATATATATATATATATATATATATATATATATCTAAATCTAAATCTACTTCAGCAATTTATTTTGAAGTAAACAGGGTGTCCAAATTTTCTATAAAAAAATCTTGGGAGGTTTTTTTCAGATTGGAAGACCAGTTTTTTGTTGAAGATTCAAGAGCTCTGCTATAATGTCTTTAAGTTATAAGTTTTTTTGGTGAGTAGTTTCGTCACAATATTTTTTTTTTCCGTAAAAATTCATGTAAATAGCCTCTCACATCATCGCATGCTCCTTCGGGTAGAGATGATGAATACTTTTTTCCTTTCGTTTCCTTATTGCCCAAGGATAGCTTTATTGATGAATTGAAATGGATTATTTCAATCCTCATTTTATATAGGAGTATTGAATATTGTAATTTTAAAAATATCATATCTTGATAAATTGATGATTTTCAAAGGAACGTCTTATTTTATTATTCATGTCAACGCATAAAATATTGAGCCATATTTTTGCAGAAGTAACCTTATCTTCATCTCAAACAATTATTTTCGAAATAAAAAATAAACTAAAATAATAAAAACAGAGGTTGCGGAAGAAGAGTTCATTAGTACATATTATTATACTTGATCAGAGAAATGAAGATATTTTAAGGTAGTCGTGTATGAAATACGTAATACATTTTTTTTGGTGAGATGATCTACAAGGTGTTGAACTATTTCAATAAGTGTTCGAAATGTTTCCCGTTTCTTTGTAGACACAACTCAATCCTTATGAGGAAAGACCGTTGAATTCTCGACAACATTAGCGGATTAAATGACTGAAAGGCGTCGACTATTCTCTTTCTCATATCCAACTGTGTTGTAGAAGGAATCTGGTGAACGATGCCCTTAATATAAGCCCACAAGAAAAAATTTTGACCTGTTAGGTGCGGAGACCTAGCTGGCCATCTAACAGGACCACCACGTTCTATTCATTCGTTTGGAAATACATTAATCAAATGCTCCCTAACCTGATGTGTGTAATGTGTAGGTGCTCCATCCTGTTGAAACCACAAATATTGTCTAATATGCTCTGGTACATCGGCAAGTAACCTCGGTAGATGATTTTGCAGAAAATATAAATACATTTCACTGTTGAGATGCCCGTCGAAAAAGTGCGGCCCAATTAGATGTCCATCTATTATAGTGGCCCATACATTCAAGGACCAACGATGCTGGTGATCTATTTGTACCATGAGGTGTGCATTTTCCGTGGCGTTATAATGAAAGTTGTGCCTGTTAAAAATCCTATTCATGTGGAAAGTTGCCTCGTCCGAGGAAAGAACATGTTTGGATTTTAAGGTACTTTGTCACATGCCCAATTGCAAAAATTGATTCGATTTTCATAGTCTTGTTCAGTTCCTAGTGCAACTGTACATGATATGCACTTTCAAGATTCTCTGAACGGAAGTTTGACTTATATCTGTTAACTGAGAAGTCTCTCTTTGGCTTTTATATGGGTCCTCTGTCACTGTCATCAAAACTGATAACTTGTTGTCTTCAGCTGTAGCAGTTTTTGGTTTTTCGTGTTTTTTGGAAGCGATATTACCCGTTTTGATAAATCTAATTGGAAGTTTTTCAAAGCATCTTGCATCAGGATGCCTCTTATCGAGAAACCTTTGTACATAAACTCTACTTGCCAACAAAGAATTTCTATCACACTCACCCACAATAAAAATCATATCTATCATTTCTTCTTTGGAGAACTACATGACAGTCAATTGAGAAAATTGTGTTCAAACCTCACTTTAACAATGTTTAATAACGAAACACTGATAAGTTCACCATGTAAAATTCAAAATATGATATGTCCGGACACCTGACAGAAGGCAAAAATATAAAAAAAAATTGTCAACACATACCTCGATTTACGTTTCAATCATCTTGATATTATCATTCGTTAAAAGAATCATCTTGTTAAGGTTTCATTTTTACAACTTAAATCATTATAGAAAAAAACCTTAAGCGAATAATGATGCATGTTGATGAGTTTAATACGGTTTGTAGAATTTTCATCAAAGATTTTTACAAATAATTGAATATTTCGAAAATGATCGAAGATAAAGATAAGGTTACTTCTGCAAAAATATAGCACAATATTTTCTGCGTTTACGTAAATAATAAAATACAGGCTGTTCCATTTGAAAAAATCAAGATATGATATTTTTAAAATTTAAATATGCATTAGGTTTTTTGAGTCACTCCTGTATAAAATGAGGATCATCTATTTCAATTCATCAATAAAGCTATCCTTGGAAAGGAAACGAAAGGAAAAAGTATTCATCATCTCTAACCGAAGGAGCATGCGATGACGTGGGAGCCTATTTTCATGAACTTTTACGGAAAAAAAAATATTGTGACGAAACTACTCACCAAAATAACTTATTACTTAATGACATTATAGCAGAGTTCAGGCCGCTCCTGAATCTTGAACAAGAAAGTGGCCTTCTAATCCGAAAAAACCACGCAAGATTTTGTTATAGAAAATTGGGACACCCTGTTTACTGCAAAATAAAATGCTGAAGTAGATTCTTACTTTCACATACAATACCGTTCGAATAAAAAATGAAATCTTCAAGACTGTATAAGCTTTAGAGCACCGCGCCACTGGTGAATCACCCAGTATATATATATATATATATATATATATATATATATATATATATATATATATATATATATATATATATATATATATATATATATATATATATATATATATATATGTACGAAGACTATTACATCACAAAAAGAAGTTGCGATTATGATACTTCAATTGAAATTAATTGATCATTCATGTTGTTCATGTCTTTAAATACTAGTGAGGAAATTCCGAAACCGTTAAAGGTAATTAATTTCTTGTAGTCAAGTGAAAACTACTCACTCGCAGGGAATAATATTGTTCAAAATTACGCCACTATTGAAGGAGTTCCAAAGAAATAAATTATAAGTACGTTTATCAAAAGCCATGTGATGAGTCACTGACAGAAAAAATCAAACAAGCTTGGTTTTTGCGACGCCGATGTGTGCATATATGGATGATTTAGATTAGCTGAGAAATTCAGCAGTATCCTTTGGCGGTATATACAATGTGCTTTGGGATGATCGGGTTGTTCTGTGGTAGGTGATAAAGTAACTCCAAGGCCTTTCAAGAATGGTGGTCCGTGATCAAACGTTATATTTTTGAAAAACGGATATTATAGATACCCTGCTTATGATTAATCTGATTTTCTGTACTCTGAAGTAAACAATAATTGTGATACCATTTTTACTTTCAATGAAATAAACAATGGAAATATGATGATCGCTATTTTCAGGTCATACAGAAAAACTCATTTTTTCGAACGGATTTTTGGTTTTTTTTATGAAAGAAACTATTCGATGCTGCTCAATGAAATAAAAAACGAGGTATCAAAATCATTTTAGTGTAATCAAGAAAAAAAGCAATGCCTCATTCGGACACAAATACAAAATACTTCAACATAATGTTTCGTTATGGATTCTGCTATCGTAATGCACGAGTTGCTAGGCGACAATATGTACGACGCTCCAGAAATCAGCAGATTGCAAACTAAAAATTTTTTATATTGTTCAATGCTTTCGGAATCAGGCAACTTCTACTTTTGAACATCAGCGTCTCACTATGCAGAATATTCAGGGGGAACTTTCCTGAACATAGTAGGCAAACCACAGAAATCAGTATGAAAAAGATTAAAAAAAACAAAATTGATCAAAAGTCAAGGAAATGTTGACTGTTTCCTTTGATTATGCAATCGGAATTCTTGCCAGAAGGTCAGACGGTAAATAAAGAATATTACCTGAGTGTTATGCGTCGTTTGAGAGAGCAAATTCGTCGAAAATTCACAGGATATCATTGTGAATGAATTTCTGACCAAGATTTCAACAAATACAATCAAACAACCGCCGTATTCACCTGATGTAGCTCTGGCCGACTTTTGTCTTTTTCCAAGATGTAAATGTATTATTTCGAACGGGCGTTACTACAGGTCCTTTCGGCTCAATTAATTGCTAATCAGCTGTTCTGCAATCGATATACAATAAAGACAATTTGTTTCTTGCAACTCCAAAGTGGATCTCTGCCAATTCTTATCGAGACCAAAATACCGATAAATTCTTGGAACTTGATGAAATCAAACGTAACATTAATAATAATAAAAAAGTACTGTGTTTTAAGAATTTTACTTAATAATTGCGATTCGTAACGCGTTTCACTACCGTAGCTTCTTCAGACGAATGATTATGCAGAAAATGTAAATGAGAATATAACTATAAATGTTCTTGAGTAATTAAAAGCTTATTGGTCGCCTCCTCCTAAGTGGTTATTTATGACAGGTATATCCAATAAAATTAAGGAATAGATTGCTCGAAAAGATTCAATAGAGGTGAAGGGCTTAAATCGACTTGTTCATTGATGAGTCTACCTGAGTGTTTGTATTTATTTATTTCTAAAGTTTCCCAAAGATCTACCTTCAATATTTATTATCTGTGTGCAAAATTTCAAACTGTGGGTCGAAAGAATGATTATTTTCTAAGAGATGATTCGCGTAATTTGAATCTGATTTTTATTTGAAAAACTGCGTTTATTTTTTTTTTAAAACAATGAATCAGGTGTTTATAGATTGAATTGCAATGACTGTGATAATTTCTACATTGGTAGAACACATAGAAATTTTAATATTAGAATATCGGAACATAAACGCAGTTTTTCAAATAAAAATCAGATTCAAATTACGCGAATCATCTCTTAGAAAATAATCATTCTTTCGACCCACAGTTTGAAATTTTGCATACAGATAATAAATATTGGAAGGTAGATCTTTGGGAAACTTTAGAAATAAATAAATACAAACACTCAGGTAGACTCATCAATGAACAAGTCGATTTAAGCCCTTCACCTCTATTGAATCTTTTCGGGAGCAATCTATTCCTTAATTTTATTGGATATACCTGTCATAAATAACCACTTAGGAGGAGGCGACCAATAAGCTTTTAATTACTCAAGAACATTTATAGTTATATTCTCATTTACATTTTTCTGCATAATCATTCGTCTGAAGAAGCTACGGTGTAGTGAAACGCGTTACGAATCGCAATTATTAAGTAAAATTCTTAAAACACAGTACTTGTTTTTATTATTGATAATGGAATTTTACCAAGTAAAAGCCTCCCAAATTCAAATGTAACATTAATAAGTAAATTTTAATTGGACCAACATACAGCTGTTGCTTACAACTAATTTACAATAATTCTTCATTTCTTGAATGGTTAACAGAATAGCTTCACTCCAGATATAGAAATTGTCTGAAAGACACTCAATTTTTTGCTATTAACATCTCTCTGCCTCAGGAGAACAACTATTATCGAAGTAGATAGGACTTAAATTAATTCTTGTGATCATAAAAAGACAAATTGCATTGGCAGGCGATGCGCTCGACATTCGTTATCTATCTGTGAGTAGAATACCGATCGAATTTATTCATTCTGATGCAGTCCCGACGTTGAACTCATCGAATCATCTGAAATAATTTCTCTTAATCTACCCTTGGCTGTCAAATTAACTCGAACAGAAATTGATTAAATCACAGATAAAATAAAAAAGAAATTCAAGAACAGACAGATACTCGAATGAAGGATGAAATTCCTGGAGATCATTCCCTTCCGGCAGCTTTTTCATTTAAATTGCCTTGACGAAAAAACAAGTAATCTCTGGAATTGCGACGCTCAAGGGTCGGTTAATGTGATTAACTCGTTCTTGTGGAAAAAAGCCCGTTGCCTGTTCTTTCGTAGAACGTAGAAAATTAGTTTTTGAAGATCATATTGCTACAAAAAATGGTTAACTCGACACGCTTGATCTACTGAATAAGATATGGCCTTCTCGAAAATTAACGTCTACGTTAAATGTTTAATAATGGCTTCACCCCAAATTTATATAGAAGACTGCCAAGTTGAGAGGCTGTAGAGAATGTATAGCAACTTCTCGTGTCAACAAACAACAAAAAATTTTTGAATTATTCAACAATCCACCTAGGTTCTTTTTAATAAAATAGACGTCAACAAATCTCGTAATAGCGATGGTTTCTACATAAATATCACAGACTGCAATTTTGTTCTTGATTAGTTCATACAAATTAGTGGGTACTTCCAGCCAATACACAATCTTCGTATTTTAGATCTACTTAGGGTTCAACGTATCAAATTTAAGCATCCATAATTTTACTCCCATTTCTCGAAGTTGAACTGTGTTGTTATGCGGTTGATAAATTCACTTATATACTGGGTGTTTCTGGTAGGTAGTCATAAATTTTTACAAAAGATTCCTCATCGAAAAACAAGATAAAATGCCCATAATTATATGTCCGAAAATTTTAGATTCTCGAGACATAGGGTGTTTGAGTTTATATTTTTTTTCGTTTATGTTGGTAACTCCTATAATTTTCAAGTGATCTAGCTCCAATTTGCAGAGAATGAATTTTTTCACTTATCTATTCATTGAATGTGTCCATTAGTTGCGGAAATATGCAGGGTGATATTTTTTCTGGATTATGCTTTTTTCGAATCAACTGAAGTGAGGGTAGATAGTCCCTAATACTAACGAGAAATCGGATTAATAATTTCTTACAAAAACTGGTGAATAGCCTTTTGAAGTAGTTCATTTCGAATTTGAATATACAGTGTTCATTTTATTTGGTGGAAATTAAAACACTCAGGTGAAACTTAGAATATTTTAGCGCATTCCTACTTTAGACAGAGTATGCTATAAGAAATTACATATGATTATAATGAAAGGGGAAAAAGCTGATAGACGATAATATTCTAGTCCAGTCACTTTAGCTATTTTAAACCCCAATCTGCGGAAAATTCCTAGTGAATTGAATTTTTGTATGCATGTTTATTACGGCATTGTAATGAGGATATGAAAAATCGACATTGATATCGTGCCGGCTAAAAAAGTTATAAAGGTCAAAAGGAATATCATTTTTTCGCAAATATCTCGCGATCTATGCTCAGAGGTCAATAAAAGCCCCATCATAAAAACTGTTTGTCGTTAAATTGTCTACTAAAATGCGGGGTGCGCTTTTTTTACATGGTTTCCCCCGTATGCATAATCCATAGTATGTAATAAGAGGTTTTATTTATTTACGACTGAGTAATTTTTTATTTGAATACAGAAAAATTAACTTTAGTATATAATTTTTATTTAACATTCACTGTCGATATCTTCAGTTTCTGTGTATCAACAGTTGCTCACAAAACGTTGAGTGGACTTACTCCTATATTCAAGTGAAAATCTTCATCATTTTCATTATTGCTTGACTCTGCGTTTGAGCATAACTGGCCACGGCAATGTCCACAAACTTTTGAACATCTTAATCCAATTTTTTTGCATCCACATTTACCGCTGCAACCTTTTGTACAATTACAGAAGATTGTGTTCAGTAGATTATCGGTTGTTGGTGGTAATAAAGTTGTTATTGGCTGTAGTATATTATTTTTCAACTCCCAACCCCACTGTTCTGGATCAATTTATTCATTATATCTTTTAACTCAGCCAATGTGAATTGACAATCTTCATTATTTTCAATTTAATGAAAAACATTTTCCTTGGAAATCTAATATTTTCATCTAATGGACGGCCTGCGTCACCCTTTCCCTTGACTAATACCAAATTTGAGAAACATTTTTCAAGATACTAAGTCATACTCAAAATTCACACGCTCCTTTACACTTCTTCCACATTTATCACCGCGCGATTTTAATACTGTGTCTTTAAATGAAAGAGTACTCACTTCTCTGATAACGCGTCTATATTTTTTCCCAATTACTTCACTCGCTTCTTCTCTACAAAACAAACATAATTTTTTGAAATCAAAGGAGCTGATTCTTTTCTTGAGTGGAGATATTGGTGTACTCGGTTCTTCTCGGCGTCGTTTAGAAGCCGCTACGCTCAAATAATACCAATATTACCATCACCTCTAGCGATACTAGCATTTTTTCATGTCTGAAAACCACGCCTAACTTCTACTACATCATCATCCGATAACACTTCTTTGCATATAAAACATGTATCACTCATTATGAAAACTGTTCAAGAGCAATACTACTAAAATAACGTCTTTAATACTCAAGAAATAACTTTCAACTAAATACAGCCCGACAGGCAGTAGCAGGTATAAAGGTTCAATAAAATACGGAACATCTGGCTACAAGTGGAGGTCGTTTGAGGCATTCACGGGCACGAATTGTCCTGTCTATACCAGTATTACTATGCTATATGTCTGTGTATGTAGTAGATTTCACTAACAACACACTTACAAACATGAATAAAAAGCAATAGGGTTTACGCCTTGTATTGGTATACGCCGTACGGTATACAATGCCGTATGTGAGTGCATTCTAGTCTCTACTTCAAAAACGGTTAATTTTACAGAAAAATGCAAGCGACATTTTTTGTAGACAATTTCATGACAAACGAATTTTATAGTAGCCTATATTGACCTCTGAGCAATAGATCGCGAGATATTTGTGAAAAACTGATTTTCTTGACATTTTGACCTTTATACATTTTTTAGCCGGCACGATATCAATGTCAATTTCTCACATCTTCATTACTATGCCGTATTAAAGATGTATACAAAAATTCAGCCTACTAGGAATCTTTCCGCAGATAAAACCTAAAATGACTGGACTATCAGTATTTAACGAAAATAGAAACAAAAAACGAAGAAAGCTTATTTTTAAATTAATGAAATAAATTGAAAGTATTGTTGATTGACTTATTTCATGAAAATAAATACTGAAAATCGATATTTCATCGAATTTTCACTATTTTTTGTTACACTTTTTGGTACACTAACTACTAGTTTTCAATATTACTTTGTTTTCAAGTGTTTATACTACATTACAGTTTCGTATTTATATTACTGCGAGGCTCAAGAGGTGGTGAGGTTATTATAGATTAGGTAATGGGGAATTATTTTCATATAACTGATTATTGATTGTTTGATGATGTGGTTTTTTATTTTTGATCTACGAAAAACCCAGGATGTTCAATTTCTTTCCTCTATTGCAGATATGTAGTAATTTTAGATTTTCAGAATTTATATTATAATATGATTGTATTTATATGTTCGAATATAGAGGAATTTTTAACTGCATGTGTATGCTCTTTGAAACGAGTGTGTTAGCCCATACCGGTTTGGCCTACATACCATGTACATTCACTGCATTTGATTTTGTATACTCCAGAAGTCTTAGACTTATTCAGTTTCACTATTAATTTTAATAGGTTAGGTGCGCTGGTGAAGGTAATTTTATATTCAATTTGCAAATGTTATTCTGTATTTTAGGGGATAAATGTTCTCTGAAACTCTGAGAGGTGTATTTGGCTGTTTCTTTTTTTATAATGGGGTATAGAAGTTTCGAAACCCGGTATTATTATGTCTTCGATAGTTTTTTCAATCAATTGTGAAAAATGATATTTCTTGGCTGTTTGTTTGATTAAATTAATTTCTGACTCAAAGTTACTCTCCGATATTGGTATTGTAAATGCTCTGTGGATCATGAAGTTAAAAGCTGCAAAGTTTATGATTTAGTCGACTAAATGAATCAGAAGGGATTATGGCATTTGTGAATGTGTCTTTTCTGAATATTTTGAAACGGATATCTTTATTGATTTTAGTTATGGTTAAGTCTAGGAAGTTAATAGAGCCGTTCGATTCAATTTCGGAATTGATTTTAATTTTTTTAAGTATAGTGTTTAAAAAAAATTGTTGCATTCACCTATCTGTTCCTTCAGACCTAACTAAATATCATCCACGTATATAAACCAGAAGATTATATGATTTCTTAGTCAGACTTTTTGTGTTTTCTAAATGGTCCATAAAAATATTGGTTAACAGAGGACTGAGTGGTGAGCCCATTGGTAAACCAGAATTTTGACGATAATATTTTGAACTTTATTTGAAATAGTTTAGTTCCAGACAAATTTCGAAGATATTGTGCATTTCTGAGCAAACTAATGAATTTATGTTACTATTGTTAAGAATGTTTTTCACAGCGTGAAGGCTTTCGTGTCCTGGATTGTTGGTTTTGGTTGTTTTTAATGTCAAAAGACACCAATTTGACGCCAATAACATTTAATAATAATAATGTCTGTACTAAATTTAAGTGACATTCATTCGGATAAGTCTCTGTGCTTCATATGTTGTTTTTAAATGATTGTTGCAGTCATTGATGTATAATATGTTTCCAAATACTCAAGGAGATGAAAGTCTTCACGATGTAAAAATATATTTGACAATAGTAACATGAATCCATTAGTTTGCTCAGAAATGGATCCAAACAATTTCAAATATAATTCATCAGTATCGTCAAAATACTAGTTTATAATTCCCCACTACTTAATCTATGATTATCTCACCACCTCCTGAGCCTAGCACTAATATAAATACCGAAACTGTAATGTAGTACAATCACTTAAAATTGAACTATTATTCGAAACTAGCTGAGTACCTGAACAGTAAATAGTGACAATTTAATAAAATAAAGGGTATAATTCCACCATCTGTAATCAGATAAAGTGAGTGTTCGAAATTACCATCATGCATTTCTACACATAGTGTTAGGTGGCGATTCTTTGATGTCTACACCCGATCTCAAATGCCTGGCTTACTTTCCATTCTCTCATATCCATCCAAAACGCGTGCATGCAATTCCTGTATGGTAGCAACAGGTTGTGAGTAGACTAGGTTAGGTTAGGTTAGATCAGGGAAGCGTGGAGGTCAAGCTATAGAACCGCTTCTACCAATCCATCTACTGTGATATGGTTGATTCAAATAATTCCTCAATACTAGTTCAAAATGCGATAGAGCAACATCATACATAAATCACATTCTTCTTCTACTCGCACAAAACACATAATCGACAAAATTAACGATAGTGTTCTGCAGAAAATCGAAGTTTGCTATAAAATTTAATCTGTTAGGTAGAATTACTGGCCCCAACAATCTGCCATCATACTAACTGGCCCAAAGTAATAGAAAAATGTTTTTGGTGGTTACGCTCATTTGTCTTATGAAATTTTCTCCAGCCCACACGTGATCGTTGTGGAAATTCATTATACCCTCTCGCCGCCGAAACCCTGCCTCGTCTGTTACTAAAATAGTCCGACAAAATTCAGCATTTTCAACACATTGTAGAAGTCATTGGCAAAGTGCGAGCCTGCTAGATAGATCTTCAGCTTTGATAACTTGAATCCTCTAGAGACCGATCTGGTCCAAAGTTCCTCTTATCTGATCGAAACCGCATCGTTTTATGTGAACGAACGTTCAATGGAAACGAAAATTTCTCTGAAGATATATTTCTGTTAGGAAAAACTGCAAGATAGGAGTATTCGTGTTCAGCTGGTGTACCTCTTTCTAACTTTACAAAATACTAATGACTATGTATTATTGACGATAATCAACTTCAATTATGACAAGCCTCCTGTATCCGGTGGATATCAGCGAGATTATGTTAAATTCAAAAGTAACCGTAATATGATGCCCAAAAAGTCACAGGCGTTGGAATTTCCACTGAATAAACGTACACTCTGATATCCAAACTAAAAAGTGAAAACTACTTCGAACTACTATTTTCTCAGTTTCTGTGAAAATTATGAGGAACAGTTCCGATCCCCTGATCGTATTACGGATTGTCAGATTAACTTACTTCAGCTGATTTAAAGAAACGCGTGCCTTCTCATGTAAACCATTTTTTCAGTCAAAACGGTTGTGATTTCGAAAAAATTTCAAGAGACAAAGAAAATTTCCCTCTCCATTATTTACCCAACGCCATGACGAATCGTTTTTTTACTAGGAAATTGAACTAGTACATAATCTCCCTCATTAAGGATTTCATCGTCTAGCAGTTCCAATGGGCAACAGGCTCAATACTTATTATTTTACTTATGATATTCTGCAAAATCCATTTCTTAAACTACAACTACATTGCCAACTGGCACAAGCTTGAAATTTCATTAATATATTTTTTTAGGAACTGTTCATCCCATGCTGACGGTTACGCATACATCGTATTCCTGCCATGAAGTTTTAGGAAAGAAAAGCACAGATTCATCCCCATCCCACAGTCAAATATCAAGAAATTCATCGAAAAAATCCAACAATTCATTACTGGTGAATAACGGAAAACTAGAAGGTAAAACATCTCTTGTATTTTTATTTCAAATTTTGTGATGTCTTGGAGTTATTTATATTGCTTTATAACAATAATTTTGTGGCTCAGCTTCGCCTTAAAAGTGGAAGTATATGGTGGAAAGATTTTAACGTTTCAGTCCTGTCTGTGAAGTATTGTGAATACCCTCTTTGATGTGTTCTCTTTGGGTGGAGAATTCAATGCGGAAAACAGACTCAAGCTAGCTTCTATTGTTTTCGAGTTATTTCTAAAATTTTCAGTTTTAGTTGAGTACCAATATCTCAGTTGTTTTTGAACTTTGTAAGAATGGTTTCGACATCTACAGCCACTTTTTTATGTACAATTGAATCACATGCGAAAGTTTTCTTTAATCCAAGCGTTTTTGATTTATATTGCAAACTCCCGTTTCTTTAAGAAAATCGAAGGCAGTCTTTTTTTTTCAACGAAGATCGCATCAACCCAGGGGTTATTAGCGTTATATGAGGTACAATAGGGTAACAGAATATTTAAATATTTTCAATGTTTACAGCTTGTAGGTACTTGATGGTATTTTCAAAGTTGCAATTTGGTCCAAGTGCTTCTTCAATATTATCGGGAATCTGATATAGTCTTCTCTCTTCAGAGAATCTGGGGTATATTACCATGATATGTTCGACTGATTGTCTAACGTTACAGTTGTTACATTGGGGCTGGGGCTCCCTACTCATAAAATAACTGTGGGTGAAGATCGTGTGTCCAAGTCTAAGTCGCGCGATTTTTATTTGTGATTTTCGATCAAGTGGTAATCTCGACTATGATTTCACTGACTGGAGTTTTGAGGTCGTGTTCGACCACTTAAATTGCCATGCAGAATTCACTTTTGATTTTATAAACTTTTTCACGTCACTAATCACTAAGTCCCTCACCCGAACTGCGTTTTCGTCACTGATGGATTCACGAGCGTGTTTGTCAGCTTCTTCGTTGCCTGGAATTCCTATGTGTGATGGCACCCAGATGACAATGATTTCTTTCGTTCGAGACTTTTCTAGTTATTGTTTTATTTTATTTGCGATGGTGTTATTGGCGAATATTTTCTGTGTCTGAAGGGAGCTGAATGAATCGGTTAAGATGATGAGTTTTTCTTCATTAGAGGAGTTGATGTGTATTGAGGCTTGAAGTATAGCGAACAGTTCAGCAGTGTACACGCTACTTTTTGATGGTAAAGTGAATTTAAGCACAGAATTAGATGTCACATCCGCTGCTCCTATGCCAATCTCGGATTTGGATGCGTCTGTATATACTTTGGTGTAACCCTCGTAGCTATTCATTATGCTTCGTAATTTTGATTCAATAGAATAGAGTTTTTTCCTTTTTAAAAATGTATCACATGTGTACTCAATTTTCCATTCATGAAGTGTGTAATGAAAAACCGAAAATTGTATAACTTTTTCCTAATTTCATTTAGTAACTTTTATCTACATTCACAGAATTCACATGGAATAACAGAAAAACTTTATTTATGTTATGAACACTAATTATAATAGTTCGAGAATTGATTCTTTCAATGTCAATTCAGGTGAATTATTCAATGTTTTTTCAGCAAGCTACAACTATTGTGTGAATATAATATCTGTTGTACTAACAGAACGACCATGACGGAAAAAAGGTTCTAGAAGAAATATGCAATCGTTACTTTAAAATAGAAAACTAATAAGATATTGTCTTATATTGAATGAAAGTTTGATATGCATGAATATTATATTCAAAAGAATTATGATGCTGCAGAAGCTGCTCATTTGGATCGATTTGTTGAGAGACATCCTTAAAAAAGAATAATCGATAAATAGGGAGAAAACCTCATGAAACATAGTACACGGTCCCGAGGAAATAAGAGTATGAAGTAGTTGATGGAGAAGATGCAACAATTAATGTAATAGCTAGTTTAACTGTCAACCCATCGGCAAATTGTAATGGAAATGTGGGAATCTAAAAGCCAGGTGCTCAGTATTCTCAAGAAAAATAGATATAACCTTCTAGAATGAGAATATCATAGTTTTCACAGCCAGGAGGTTTCGAACGTCGACTGGATTCTCGCAATCAGTTTCTGCAAAAATCTGAAGAAAATCCACATTTTTTCTGAGAAATAATTTAGACTGATGAAATTTACATCAGTAGTGATGGATTTTCAATCGTTAAAATGAACATACGAACATCAAGTTCGGATGTAAACCCACATTGCTATTATAATATTCAACGTCAAGGCCGATATGGGTTCAAAATTTCCTTCCGTTTTTTCGAAGGATATTCTATTCACACAATAGATATTACATAGGGAAAAAAGATCAGATAATTTTTATGAAATGTCATTCCAAGAATTGGATAATTTTGAACTGCCACAATGAGAGAATATACGTAGAGTTTTTAGATAAAATTTTGGTGAGAACCACTCTTACAAAACTTCAAAAACAACTTTACTGATTCCAAAGATTTTCAAAATTCACTGAAAACTGGGAAATGAAAGAAACTTGCTTGAATCTGTTTGCATTAATCTATTCACATATAGCTGCAGTACTAAAACAAAATCTGTCTATCCTGACGAGGGTCAATGAACAGGGTATTTGCAAATTGTGTTATGATATAATATCTGTTATTTCCGTGAAAGTATGATGATTTCTGAAGCCAGTGGTGTTCAATTCTTGCTCAACAACTTGGAATTGAACTGTGTCATATTTTCACATTTTTGATGTTTTTGTACTTTGACTTCCCCATCTCTGTCCTCAATTGTCGGGGACAATTCAATGGTGAAAACAGATCGCAACTATCCTCTTTCATTTTAAAGTTATTCAGGATTTCTTGATTTTCCGGGATTTCGGTATATGCCAATATCTGGGATGCTATCAGAGATAGGTGAAACTATTTCGACATTCTACTGTTTTAAGTAGAATGCAAGAAAAATTCAATTTTTTTTCGCTGAATGGTTTCTGAAGTATGAAATAAATTTGTGTTTTTTTTTAATGAAGTGTGAATGAAGGGTTCTATTTCTCTTTCCAAATATGATGACAAATGTCCTAATCAATGTGATTTCTTTCTGATATGTAAATTCTTTGAACATCCAGTATACTGGAGCAAATTTACCAAAAACATCCTAAATGTTTTGAAAAATCTATGCTAACAACAATGACGCCCATTTATATTAGCAAAAATCGAAAGTTATCTGGTACTCATGAGTGAGGAAATATCTGAAGGAATAAGTGAGAAATAAATAAAAACTTTTTTGACCAGTCTAAAGCATTTTCATCATTCAAAATGCATATATCGCAACCTCCAGAACCACTTTTGCATTCATTTTGAATTTGAATATTGACTACTGTTCTGTTCTGTTTCAACTCTTCTATATCATTATGGTTTGGTTAGATTGAACGGGATTAAATCTGATGAACAAGGACGTTGTCTGATTGGTCCTCTCATTTAATTTCAGTTATCACCAAAATTTATAGTTCTGGGACATTTTTCGATTAGTATAGGGCGCAACGTTCTATTGGAAATATACTAACATTTTTTGAGACAAGGGAATTTCATATAAAAAACACCTGGCGATGTTCTCATTTATTATATCATAATGAAGTTTCCCACGAAGGTTTTCGTTGAAACAGACACCAAAATACGGTGGGTGTTTTTTATAAATTCGCACCAGCACACTAGATGAAACCATGAATATTCGAAGAATATTCATTTCTGAAAAATTTCACATTTTTGAAGAAAATTTTCAGAATTATGATATTCAGAAATGAATATATTATTCCTATTTTATCCAAATTCACCTATGGTTTAGAAAAACACAAATTCATATTTCAATTCGAAAACCTTTCGAAGAATGAAATTTTGAATGCGTCCCTGCATTCTCCTCAAAAAGTGTCTTGTGAATGTCGAAATAATTTTCATCCAACTTTGATAGCAACCGAGATTTACGCATATGCTGAACTCTCGGAAAATCGATTAATTCTGAATAATTGGAAAACGGAGGAAAATAGCTCCAATCTGTTTTCACCGATGAACTTCATCAGAAAACAGAGGACGGAGATGGAGGGAGTGTTTATCTCTATTTGGAGTATTTCACATAGCTGGGGTACTAAAACATCGAAAATGGGACACCCTGCACAGATAACAGTTCACCTCTCTTCCATTAGCATTGATTTCTAGTGGAAGTAGTACGTATAATCCAAATATCAAGCAGTTACACTCCTTGGACGATCACGCAGTCTTATATTCTGGGATGATGATATTTCTCCAAGCTTTCTTATCCTGCATTGGTATATTGTATTCTAATTTGCCTTGAAATTGTGCAAGAATCGTTATTTTTAAATATTTTCCGAGGATAAACGTAAACGTGCCGATTGTGTTGTAAGCACAAATAAAAGTTTTGTGATTCGACCATGGAAAGACGACATTTGACTAAAGAACAGATGTTACGAGCCGTTAGCATGCTCCAAGCTGGGAGCTCACAACGGGAAGTATCCAGGGTTCTGGGAAGTAGCCCAAGTGTCATAAACCGTTTATGGTCGCGTTTCAATGAAACAGGTAGCGTAGAAGAACGCCATACAGGTCGTTTCAGGATTACTACAGCCGCCCAAGACCGATTTTTGGTTTTACAAGCCAGAAGAGATCGTACTACCACAGCATCTCAATTAGCTCAAGAGCTATCACGAGTTCATAATGTACAAATTTCCAACCAAACTGTGAGAAATCTACTGCACGAAGGTCAACTCCACTCCAGACGTCCTTTAGGAGTTCCACAACGGACCCATGGAAATCACGCTACTCGTTTAGCTTGGTGGCAAGAACACGTAAACTGGGATCAAGAGAGGTGGGCCACAGTTTTCTTCAGTGATGGATCTAGATTTAGTTATTATCCCGATTCGGGAAGAATTCGAATATGGAGGAACCTGGAAAGCAAAACCGCCCCAGCATGCTCGAGAAGTTGTTAGACAGGAGGCGGATCAGATATGTTTTGGAAGGTATACGCCTTGGTGGAAGAACTGACCTCGTTTTCATACAGAACAACCTCACAGGAAATTCTTACGCAAATGAGATAATTTTACCTGTAGTGGTACCGTATCCCCAAACAATGGGTCAAAATCCACTCTTCCAACAAGATAATGCCCCTCCTCATCGTGCAAGAGTTGTCTAGAACGTTCTTGAAGAGAATGATATCGATCTTCTACCGTGGCCATCCTGCTCCCCAGATCTGAATCCCATCGAACATGTGTGGGACACCTAAAAGAAATCTCCTGCGTCAAAACGTCTTCCATTATGAACAGGAGCTTCGATTAGCAGTTCAGGGGCTTGGAATGTAATAGACAATTTAATATTGAGCATGCCGCGACGATGCCAAAGTGTCATTAATAACAGAGGTGGACCTTCTGGGTACTGAAAAATATAAGTGCTTCCATATCGTTTCGAAAATATTAGTTCAGGATTTTTTTTTTTATGTTTTACCAAATTTCGTCATTTTCAAATTTCAATTTTTTTATAATAGGTGCTATGGAGAAGTCAAATATTATTTTGTTTTCTTGAGAATACATTATATACAATACATCCTAACAAAACCGAAAGATTTCTATAAATTCGAATCATCAAATTCATATTTTAAAGATATTGGTATATATATATATATATATATATATATATATATATATATATATATATATATATATATATATATATATATATATATATATATATATATATATATATATATATATATACTGGGTGACTGTGTGATACACTAGTGGCGCGGTACTCAGTAGCTCGTACACTCTTGAAGATTTCATATTTGTTCGAAAAATCTACTTCAGCAATTTATTTTGAAGTAAACAGGGTGTCCCAATTTTTATAACAAAATCTTGGGAGGTTTTTGAGATTGGAAGACCACTTTTTTGTTGAAGATTCAAGAACGTCCTAAACTGCTATAATGCCTTTAATTGAGTAGTTTGGTCACAAAATTTTTTTTCCGTGAAAATTCATGAAAATAGGCTCTCACATCATCGCATGCTTCTTCGGCCAGTGAAGATGAATACTTTTTCCTTTCGTTTTCTTATTGCCCAAGGATAGCTTTATTGACAAATCGAAATAAATTATCCTCATTCTGTACAGGAGTGACTCGAAAAATTATTGAATATTGTAATTTTAAAAATATCATATCTCGATTTTTTCAAATGGAATATCCTGTATTTTATTATTCATGTCAACTCATGAAATATTGTGCCATATTTTTGCCGAAGTAACCTTATCTTTATCTCCGGCCATTTTCGAAATAAAAAAACAAACTAAAATAATAAAATCAGAGGTTGCGAAAGAAAAGTTTATTAGTACATATCATTATATTTTATCAGGAAATATAGATATTTTAAGGTAGTGTATGAAATACGTAATAAATTGGTTTTGGTGAGATGATCTACAAGGGTTGAACTATTTCAATAAGTGTTAGAAATGTTGCCCGTTTCTTTGTAGACACAACTCGATCCTTCTGAGAAAAGACCGTTGAACTCTCTACAACATTTGCGGATTAACTGACTGAAAGGCGTTGACTGTTCTCTGCCTCATATCCAACTGAATTGTAGAAGGAATCAGGTAAACGATTCCCTTACAAGTACACATCATCACATCAGAAAAATCTAGACTTGTAAGGTGCGGAGACTTAGCTGGCCATCTAACAGGACAACCACGTCCTATCCATTCGTTTCGAAATACTTGATTCAATGATTCAAATGCTCCGTAACCTGATGTGACTAATGTGCCGTTGCTCCATCCTATTGAAACCACAAATGGCGTGATAATGAAAGTTGTGCCTGTTAACAAGCTCATTCTTGTGGAAAGCTGCCTCTTCCGAGAAAAGAACTCTGCTAAACATATTTGGATTTTTCGCTACTTTTCACTTGCCCAATTGCAAAACTGATTCGAGTTTCATAGTCTTGATTGTTCAGTTCCTGGTGCAGTTGTACATGATATGCATGAAATTTATTCTTTCTCAAGATTCTCTGGACGGAAGTATGACTTATATCTGTTAACTGAGAAAATCTCTCTTTGGCTTTTATATAGGTCATCTGTCACTGTCAACAAAACTGATAGCTGGTTGTCTTCAGCCGTAGCAGTTCTTGGGTTTTCATGCTTTTGAGAGCGATATTACCCGTTTCTATAAATCTAATTAGAAGTTTCTCAAATCTTGCATCAAGATGCCTCTTATCAGGAAACCTGACAGGATAAGATAATATCAACCATTTCTTCTTTGGAGGACCCAATTGAGAAAATTGGGTTCAAACCTCACTTCAACAATGTTCAGTAACGAAACACTGATAAGTTCACCATATAAAATGCAGAATATGATGTCAGGACACCTGACAGAAGGCACAAATAAAAAATGTTGAATCGAATATTTCGAAAATGATCGAAGATAAAGATAAGGTTACTTCTGCAAAAATTTAGCACAATATTTTATGCGTTGACATGAATAATAAAATACAGGGTGTTTCATTTGAAAAATCAAGATATGATATTTTAAAACTACAATATTCTTTTGTCTATTGAGAAGTTTTGATAAGATGAGCGGTTCAATCACGGAAAAGCGTTTCTCAATTTCATAATTTCATTTGTTTAAGCAACTAGCAAGTCAAAAATATCACATATTGACCATGTTGGCTTTGGATTTGTTTCTGTAGTCTGGCAGATTGTCAATTTATTATGCTTGACAACCTTTTGTTGACAGGATGATGTTTTCTAGATTGCTAAATCGAATTAAGCAAATAGGAAATTCAATGTTCAGTAGTACAAAATCGAAAAATTCGAAGAAACAATTTAATAAGTATTTCACAATGACTATTTAAAATATGAAAACAGATTGGCCAGTTGGAAAATAAATAAGAAGAAACAAATCACTTCAGAATAACGAATAATTAGTTTACACCCAAAATTTCATTCAACTATAGTAAATGTTCACAAATTCCACCATTTTGCTTAATACAGGAGTTAATCATCTTGAAGAAATTAAAATGGCATCACGTCAGGGCACATTTTTGAAGGAGTTGGCCTCATTCAAAATTCTCATACGTAACTCTTCTCCGGTGTCAATTGGAGAAGAGTAAACTCTAGATTTTAAAGGATCCCAAGGAAAGAAGTCACACGGTATCAAGTCGGGAGATCGTGCTGGCCAACTTGCAGCAGCATCAGCTCTCCTTCCGATCCAACAATGCGCATACTGCGTATGTAAGAACTCGCGAACAGCGAAAGTAAAGTGAGGAGGTGCACCGTCATGCATAAACCACATTTCTGCCCGCAGTAATACTGGAATATCTTCCAACAAACTCCGCAAAGCTTCTTGCAAAAATTAAAATATGCCTCTCCGTTTAATGGATCTGAAATCACTACCGAACCAATAATGAAATTGTCAATTACTGAAATCCATACGTTAATTTTGAATCGATTGTGATGACGTGTACTTGTAAAAACATGTGGATTTTCGACACTATACACGTGTTCATTGTGGAGGTTAGTGCTGCCAGACCTAGTAAAAGTGCATTCGTCAGAAAATATTTTCCTACTGAAGTGAAGATCCTGAGTTCTCTACATTTGGATAAATCGGCAGAAAATTAGGCGATTCTCAGGATCGTTGGGAAGTAATTCTTGAACTTTCTGAATGTGATGAGAATGAAATAATTGTTCCTTGAAGACATCATGAGTCATTGTTTTAGGAAAGACCAACTGCAAACCTGAACGCCGCGTGCTCAATTGTCGGTTTTCTCAAGCATGTGCAAAATTTGTTCTTCGCGTTCTACCTTAATGTCCTTAATGTTCATTGTCGTCCTCGACCCAAATTCCTGGGCTTGAAGCAACCATTCTCGCGGAGGCGCCTCTCCAGATTTCCAAACGTTCAGTGGTTCGACACTATACGATCTAGGAATCTTTCAGTATATACATCTCCGTGCTTTGGCTTAGTGATGAAAAATCACCAAAATACCTAGTTAAGAACTTCAGGAACACTGCTGTGTCAACAAATGTTTGTTGACACATCTAACCTAACCTAATAAAATGACAATCTACCAGACCACAGAAATAGATCCAAAGACAACACGGTCAAATGTGATATTTTTGACTTACTAGGTGGTTAAAGAAATTAAATCATGAAATTAAAAACTGTTTTTCGTGACTGAACGGCTCATCATATCAAATTTTTCAGGAGACAAAAAGTTCTATAATTAACCGAGCTACTCATTGTCTAAAACAATTTTGCTCAAACGCAGACAGTTGAAAAATTATGGTTGATTAAAACACGTTCGAGTGTTCAAGGACACTTGTAAAACGTCAAGGTCACTAAAGAACGCGAAAACGCACCAGATTACGCATACCAATATGGTCGCTATAGATCGAGTCGTTCTCGAATTATTTGAAAAATAAGAAGAAACTATGGATTTGGCGACCTTTAGCGGCAAAACGAAGAAACTTTACCAATAGGTAAGTTGGCCTAAATCGACGGACACACTGTATATAAAAATAGAAATAAAACCACCACGATCCATCATCACTACATTACATAGTTGTCATCATATTAAGTTTAATTAGATCATTAGCTGTGGTTTTTGAATCTGATGGGGTTCGAAAAATCATTCCTTGCACCTCGTTATCTCTATTAACAAACATTCTTCAATTGTTTCGTTTCTGATCTCATCGATTTTAGGTGCTTTCTTTGCATCAAAGTCTACTAGTATCCCCTCACTTCATTCTTTTGATTGTTCTACTGCCATTTCTTCTTTTATATCCTTTGTTAGGCTTTCTATCTTCATTGCTAGCATTGTTTCACAATTGGACCTCTGTTTCCTTTTCTCCGTCTTCCTTAGCTACTTCTCCTTTTCCACCCTGCCTCAAACGTGGAATTTTTTTGTCACTGTAGATGCAATCTACCAGGGCAATATGAACTAATTCCTGGGCACCTTGTATTTATAGTTTCGAAGTAATAACAATTTCTTGCGATGGTATGCTACGTACCAAATTTACGAAGGATGTATTTCGAGTTTTGCATACTGGAATTTAGAGGACGCCACAAATCAAATATCATTATTGAAAATCAATCTTTTTCTTCTGTAATTCTGAAAACAATGTTACTACGGCATAGTGTTGAAATTTCGTCTAACCTTTCAAGAATTTTTCTTGTGGCTCGTTCGTCTTATTAGTGGGCAACTGGTAAATTTCTGAAGAATCTGCCCGAAAATCAAAAACATCGAAATTCGTACATTTGAATGAGAATTTCCACATTATGTCGATGTATGGAATTTATTACACCTGAAATCAATTGTTCGTGAAAAATATAATGGAACTTCACGAATTCAATTAGATTTTCCATCATTTCAGAAGATTTTCTCATTATTTTAAGCTACCATTCAGATAGATTTAGCAAGCTTAGACTTAGCCAAATAAGCAGTCAAAGCTGTCCTGCTAATGATTTTGAGGTGCAATTGCCCCTAACAGTTCACCTAGTGCCCCAGTGGGTGTGTTTCCTTGAGCACCCACCACACTTATCACCGTCATTGCTCTGAGCCTCTCTAGAGCCTGATTCGTCGTCTCTTTTTTTATCCTCGTCCACCAAACTAGCGAGACTTGGGTGAGTCTGTGTAGCAAATTGGTTTCAAAGAACTATATCGGCACGTGTGGCCCACGTCCAATATAATAGATGGCGGTTCGGTTAGATACGGTTAATAACAATTGCATATGATTCAAACGAAATATAAAATTGAAAATCTTGTGTTGGTTTATTCTTAGTTCCGGTAGAGTAGAACAACGTTAAAAAGATTCGATTGTGAAATATGAAAGGTATAACACTGTGTTCAACCCCGGCGCCAGACCTAACAACAAAAGAAATATAAAAGATATAAAAATTCTAACTTCTTTTGGATCAAATTTTCGAATTGCTAGATTCTTAACATCTTCAAACTTGAAAGTGACATTTTCGAGGCAATTGGCAATTTGCCAGCTCAATTTTGGGAAGCTTTGGACAATCTTTATTATATGTATACATGGGACAAACACATCTACATTAACTACATCCATATCTTACCTGGGATTGGAACCTGGGCCCTCAGCGTGGGAGACAGTACTTCTACTGACTCATCCACGGAGGGAGATAACGAGACAAGAGATATATTTTTTTTGGCAATTTAAACTAACCTATAAATTTATCAAAACAAAACATCGGAAAGCACTGCTCAATCTTGTATTAACAATCAAAGTTCGTTCCTACGAAGGGCAATAACTCAAGATACTTATAATTTATTAACTAGAGCAAAAGATGTTTTCTTAACCGAATCGTTCAAAAATAATATCAATGTCTGTATCTGGTCATTTACGAAGTCAAGAAATGCCATGCTTTCTCATGTTTTCGAGTAAATAAAAAACGTTTGAGTTATTCGATATTATACTCATTTTAAGGTTATACTAAGGTTATTTTTAGGAGTTCTTCCTGGTTATGCTCCTCTTACAAAATTATTTGCTCCACTAATCAAAGCTATGTCCGAACAATGTAAACAAACATTAAATATTATGGACATGTTGACAAGTTTCGAGGATCTAATAATAATCAGTTGAGCATGATGGAGTTTACGACTTCAGAATTTTCGGACCCTTAACATATTATTTGAATACAAACATTGTATCATCCAAGCAGGAAATCATCCCGGATATCAATGAGCTATAAAAATGCGGTACTTTCCGAGAAAAATAATATCCAGAAATTAATCTATTCATCCGATGAGATTCTTGAAATACTAAAGTTTTAGTAGACACTTCACTCCAAATAGGATTTAGAGTCAAAAAAAAATTTGTGAACCATTGATGGTTAAATCCGGAGTCATGTATAGGGTGTTCTCCTATTATGTGGCAACAATTCAGTTGTTATTCTTTAGAAATTTTGATGAAGAAAAGTTGATTTGAATGTCTGTCGAAAAATGCTTCCTTAGATCTTGACTAGACATTGTCGTTTTATAGCGACAGGGTTACCAGAACCAATATGCATGGAGTTTTAGAAAAATACAAATTCACAACTTTCAAAGTCAACTTATTTATCAGGTGCACAATGGTGATGTTGAACGTTGATTTGGGTTTTGAAATTTATTAGTTAATCAATATAAATGAATGAGATGTTGATTTCGAAAAATAATTATTTGGTTCGATGAGGCACATTTTGAAATTTCGAAATTGTAAATAGCACATATGTTTCTCTCTTGAAAACGCGAGGGAATTCTAGGTTCAATATTTCCAGCTTCATTCTTATCAGATTTGAAAATTATATTTTGTATGGCTATATAAAAAACATCTGAAAAAAGCCACAGAAAATTCATTTAACCAATTACAGAAACAATTTTTCATATTAGACAATGATCTGAGAAGAATATATAAACTATGCCAAATATGTAGGGCACATAGTGATGACCAGTTTGGATCATATTTTTGAACTTTTCATTTCCTTTCTTTCACCTCTGCAATTTCTGTTAATGTTTCCCAATAAATCAAGATCGTTTTCTCCTTGCTACATTGTTACCACCGGCCGAATAGGACAAAAATAGCTTTTGCGACGCAATCTGAAGAGAAATATACATTGTATTATATTTTCGAAAAGTTCTCGTTCAGTGAGAAAAATAAAACAGAAGAATCAGGGGCTGTTCAATTTAGAGTAAGTAAGTTATGTCAATATCTCAATTTCAAAATGCCAAAAAAGTTAGATTGGAAGAACGATCATCAAGCCTAAAGCATTTAGATGGAGGGTCTGCTCGTTTGAGACATTTAAGGCTACTGGAGAGGATGGCATGATGCCTGCTTTACTACAGCATGGGTTAAACATCCTTCATCCATTCATCATTGGAATCTTCCATTCGAATCTGACTTGAAATGTTGTCCCAACCAGCTGGTGGAAGAGTAGGGTTGCATATACATTCCTAAGCATGAATCTTTAAGACCAATAGGTCTATCGTTCTGAAAACCTTAGAAAAGGTGTTAGATGGATTTATCAGCACTGAGATGTTATCGCTGAAGCATCTGAGTAAGGAATACTCCTTTCAGAAAGGTAATTGAGCTAGAAGGGCACGAGATATTATTGGGAAATTAATAAATAGCATGTAGAAGGCCACAGTGATCAACACTCCCTCGAATGTGAATTGGTCAGTTCTTTGGCAGATACAGTTGCCTTCAAGGAGTAGAACTATATCCTTTATTTTGGTTTCTACTGGTCTATGACCTTCTGGCAATAATCAGAACACTAGACGTTTATATACAAGCGGACAGAGATGATATAGTCATTCTGGCTGGCATAGATGTCTCCAACAAACTTGATGAGGCTATTTCAATCATCTAGAGATGATATTAGTATTAAAAACTTACTATGAACATAAACGTGATGAACAAGGCTAAACATTTCTCATGGGCTTGTCAAATGACCTGTGGAAAGAAAAGGGGACTGGCCCAAAATTAACTAGGGCCACCCCTGTAACTTTTTTCTATTTGGAATATTATGATGAAATTTGGGAATCGGATAGAAGACAACATTTTGACTTTGATCATATAAATATGTTTGAATTTTTTTTGCAATTTTCATCTTTCATTCTAGAAGGCCATGAACAGTGACAATTGGGTTAGCTCAACATCTCCTATCACGAAAATACACGATTGTATCTAAAAATTTAATTGCTCATTTTTTACAGGGTGTCAAAGTTTTAAATTTCAGTTCTTCCTCAAAATGTAGGTTTTCTTCTGAGACAACTATATCGGTCCAGCCGGTATTACAGAAGCAGTACCTTTTTTTATCTTTTTTTGTACTACTCACGACTCTATTCACAACGGTTCCGGAGTTCTAGTGAAAAATACCTAGGCAATTGTTGCAGAGTTTCCCCATTCGCTAATAACAATAACTACGTTGGCGATGCAAAATTTTTATTCATACTTATAATATTCTGTGATCATAAAAATATCAGTGTGATATGTCCAAATTCCATTGTTGTTAATTATCGACATTGCGAATTAGTGAATTCAGTTTTGGGTATGAATCAAAACACCCAAAGGAAAAAAGTCGATATGGTCCTTATTTATGGAGAGTGCGGGCAAAATAGCGTTCAAGCTGAACTATTATACAGAGAGCGATATCTGGAAAGACTTCATCCGAATAGAAGCTATTCATCTGAAGTTGAACGAAAATTTCGTGAGGTGCAACCTGCTGAAGAGGAGGATTTCTTATCGACGAAGGTACCGAAATAGACGTATTGACATTAGTTGATATTAATCCAACCACATCAACAAGGTAAATTGTCGAGGAGCTTGGAATTAGCCACCAAAGCGCATGGAGAATTTTAATATCAACACCAACACACGTATGTTAACGTTAGTGTTAGGTGTCTCCAGTACTGTGAAGAGTACCTTACAAAGATTTTATTCAGTGACGAATCACGTTTCACGAGCTATGGGATATTTTATAAGCAAAATGCCTGGTACTGGTCGTAACAAAATGAGCACAGATATCAAGATAGAAACTTCTAAGAACGTTTTGGGTTCAATGTCTTGATGGGGATGATGTAGAGATATTTAATAGGGCCTATAATTTTTGAAGGTTTATTGACAGGGAAGAGATATTTGGAATTTTTTAGGGCCCAAATACAAGATGAATTGGATGAGTTGCCATTAGCTGTTGTGAATGAAATATATTTTCAACAACATGGTGCACCTCCTCACAACATAAGAGAGGTCCCGCGGTGTCTCGACGAAATTTTTCCGAAAAATGGATAGGTACAAATGATTCCATAAGATGGCCAGATTGAGTCCAGTAGATTTCTTCCGATGGGGCCAATTGAAGATTGAGGTTTACCAAACACCTGTTACAACCCAACAAGAATTGGAGAACCGTTCGAGACAGGTTATTGCAGGCATTCCAGCCCAACATAATGTTGTGAGGGGAACCATCTATCGTGTACGATGTTGTGTTCGTGAGAATGGTGGTATTTTTGAACATTTAATATAAATATTTCGTTAACGATGTTCGCTCTTTTATTATTAACTTTGACACCCTGTAAAAAATGAGCAATTGAATATTCAGATACAGTCTTGTATTTTCGTGATAGGAGATGTTGTGCTAAGCCAATTATCATTGGCCTTCTACAACGAAAGATGAAAATTGCAAAAATAAAAAAGGTTGTGTTTTTTCCTCTCAAAAATATGTCAAAAGGTCGTAGGATGAGATGAACAATTAAAATAAGCAAAAAAATACAGGGAGTCCCATTTGAAAATCGAAAGTTGGTATAGTTTCCGGCAGCATGACCTGATAAGAAATGTCAAACATATTAATGTTATCAAATTCAAAATGTTGTTTTCTATACAATTCCCAAATTTCATCAAAATATTCCAATTAGAAAAAAAAATTACAGGGGTGGCTCTAGTTTCAGTTACACTCGGTACGTGATGGTGGTAAGACCATGTATCACATATTTGCTATTGACCACTGTGTTTACCTTTTGTTCGCAGGAGGATTAACAAGTAGGTCAATAGAAATCATTACGATCACTCTGCATTGAAGGCAATATCATCCGACAACTGCACATCACTTATTGTACAAGAATGTCATAAAACCCTCACCAGAATGGGAGGACGCAATGGGCTCCGTCTGATGTGGGTCTCAGGCTAGTTGGACCGAAGCCTAGGCTCGCAGTTCTCCTGAAGATCGTAGAGATGGAAAATAACCATCTGCATCAGAAGGTACGGAAGCACTGGCAGAGCCTCACAGGTCTCAAATACTATCCTGCCATTAGTGGGTCTTGCACTGCGATAGCCAATACTTGGCTTAAACTTTCCTCGCTAGACCTGAGAGTTCTCATTACCAACCTAAGTTAGGATTTATTGCGGCACTTTCATGCAGACTATGTGAGGAGGAGATAGAGTCAACAGAACACGTCGAGTGCAAAATCGAATTTTAAATGCATGTCAGGCCTGGTGAATTATGCATACAGAATAATGACAATAGATTTGAATACAAACATAGATTATATAATGAAATTACTTTCCATATAAAAAATATCTCATCAGTTTTCTGTTTTAAAATAACGATTGCATATTTCTACCCAAGATTTTTGCTACAGTTGGTCGCTTCGTCATCACAAACGGTACTATATTCACAGAAAATTGTTACTTGATGTAGAAACATTGAATAATTTATTCAAATTATCATTGCAATCATTAATTTCAGAATCCCCATTATGAAAAGCTAGAATATACTTAAGCTACGAGGGCGGTTTGATAGTCAGTGACTTTTTGAATTTCCCGTGCAGTTACTTCAAATTCAACAGTGCTACCGTCAACTGTAATCTATCAGCGGTTCAAAGCAGACAACCTCTTGAATTTTTACGAGAATGAAAAAAAGTGAATTTCGTGTGCTGATGAAACATTACTCTTTACGTAAAAAATCCTTCACTTAAACAAGGAAAGACTTAATAAATAATACGGGGACTCGGCATCGTCAATTTCAATGGTTGAAAAGAGGTTTACAGAGTTCCGTTATGGTCGTATCAGCATTAGTGACCCCGAACATTCAGGTCACCGAAAGTAAGTTGAAATCATATTGGACGATCGGAGAATGAAAGTGCGTGAGTTGGTTCCTGCTGTAGGTATCTCAGCTGAATGTGTACATCATATTTTACACGAATATTTTGACATGAAAAATTTCTCCGCGAGATGAGTGCTGCGATTGCTCACACTCAACCTTAACCGCCATCGTGTGACCACTTCAAAAAAGTATTTAGCGATGTTCAGCCGTAATCCTTAAGAGTTTTTGCGCCGGTTTGTCACTGTGGATGAAACATGGATCCATCACAATACGCCAGAGACCTAAGAACAATCGAAACAGGACCAAAGAAGGCCCACCAGAGTCTGTCAGCCAACAAGGTCATGGCTACAGTTTTTTTGCGGTTTCATTCACATCGATTACCGCGAGAAAGGTAAAACAATCACCGGCGAATATTATTCAAAGCCTTTGAACAGCGCATACTTGTTTAGTCACGATGGCCAAAATCCACGAATTGGGATACGAACGCAATCCAGCATATTCTCCAGATTTTGCCCCCTGTGACTATTTTCTGTTTCCAAACCTAAAGAAACGGCTGGGCGGTGAGAGATTTGAGTCGAATGTAGAAATCATTGAAACTAAAGTCGAAGGCTATGGGATCGGATGGGATATCGTCTGAAAAGTTAGAGTTGCGCTGTCCTGTGATTGCTCCCTATGTTACCCATATAATCAATTGTTGTTTGGATACCGAGATATTTCCCGAATGCTGGAAATTGTCATTGGTGAGGCCTCTGCCAAGGTGAAGGTCCCACAAACTAGGGTGATCTTCATCCTATCAGCATCCTTCCCTCCATGTCTAAAGTTCTGGAGAAATTCATTGTGATCCAGATAAATGATTATTTATTGGAAAATAACATTATATCACCGATGCAGTCTGGATTCCGTAGGGGGCACAGCGCGGCAACCTTGCTTCTGGATGTGGTTAATGATATTGTTAGGTCCGTTGATGGTGGTATGATTGCGGCGCTTGTCCTCTTAGATTTTGCGAAAGCTTTCGACAGACTTGATCACTGATTACTATGTGTAAGATTGAAGTATTTTGGTTTCGATGTGACTGAGTTACAGTTTTTTGAGTCATATTTGGACAAGCGTTCCTAGGTGCTAGTTATCGTCAATGGCCGTTCTGACGCCATTCCTGTGACGTCTGGGGTGCTGCAGGGATCGGTGCTGGGGCCCGTACTTTTCCTTCTTTACACTTCAGATATGTTTCAAGAAATTGATTCGTGTAAGGCTCGTGCGTTTGCGCATGACACTCATCTTTTTTACAGCTTTGACGCTCTGCGTTCTCCAGCTTCTGCGGAAATTATCAACGCCGATTTGTCTAGAATTTTTGACTACGCTGAGGCACATGATCTTAAATTAAATACTAGTAAATGTGATCTCATACTCATACTCATCTCATCTCATCTCATCTACTAGAAAGCTTATTGACTCGGACTTTGTTGTTGAGATCTCGGGAGAATCAATAGCTGTGAAGAGCTCTGTGAAGATCCTCTATGTCATTTTCGACGGTAGCCTTCGTTTTCAGGCTTATATTTCCCGGGTGTTCAGAAAATGTTATGCAGCCTTAAAGGCATTATACATGAATGCTAGAGTTCTTAATTTCAAATTCAGAAAATACTAGTTGAGACATTAGTGCTACCTATTCTGAATCATGCTTTGGTTGTTGTTTGCGGAAATATGATCATGTTTCTGCCAAAATTCAAGAACTGAAATGGCTGAAGATTCATCACTTATTTCAATTTCATCTTACTACATTAGCACAACGCATTTTACATTCCGGTGAACCTTCGTACCTTCGTAAGAAATTAATATATGGAAGTGATATGCGCACTACTAATCTCAGAAATTTCCTTACACTTTCTCTGCCTAGATTCAATTCGGCTTTTTCCAGGAGGTCGTTCAGTTATATGAATATTTATAATCAGATTTCAAATAGCTTCAAAACTCTTTCAACAATCTCAATGCGTACTCGCCTGAAACAACACCTAATCCATTTGCAACAGATTGGGCTTGATTCGTTTGGTAAATGTATCTTTTCTTTATCTACAATTGATTTTGCTCGTTTTTGTTCTTGCTGCCCTGGGATGGTCTTTGTTTCCACTTTGTTTTTTTTTTACTTTATCTTTTTTTGCGGTTATCTTGGATGGCTATTGCATTTTTCTTGTAAAACAATGGTAATTCATTTTTGTTCTTTTTATTTTAATCTATAATTATATTATATAATAAGGTTAAGTGGGAATAGCTCTGCTAGACTTCGCCTTAAGTATTATTCTGTTAGCAAGATAAATTGCTCACAAATTAAGACCTTTTTTTATTATTATCATCATTATTATTATCAAGTCAAACGTGTATTTTGAGAGCCTTGAGGAAACCTATTATTTGGAGGGAATGAAAAAATTGAAAAAAGCTCGACTAAATGTATCGAGCTAAACGGTGATTATGTAAAAAAATAAAATGTTGATTTGCCGAAAAAAATTTGTTTTATTCAAAAAGTCACTGACATATCAAACCGCCCCCGTATTTCATTCAATTCGGTTCTTCAGGAAAGGTCGACCTGGATGAAGAAATTGAGCGCACGTGTCTTTTCGAAAAGAAGAATAAACTCTATTCAAAGAAATCAAACTCACCTTTAGTACAGATTTGAAAAAACGCAAGTTGGCATTATTACTCAGAAACCAGTGGACAGAAATGAACATTTCTGCATGTAGCTCGATTCTCTGTGGAAAAGTACCTCTACAATATCAAAACCACTTATTTTGAAAATAACCCAGATATTGGCACTTGATTATTCCGAAAATTTTCAGAATTTTCAGATAACTCAAAAGCGAAATAAGTAAGCTTCAATATATTGAATTGAAGACGATGAAACAGAGGGGAGTAATTTTTCTCTATTCACATAGCTGAAGTAATAAAACGTCGAGATCTATCCACCCATATAGAAAAAATACATATTTCAATTGAACACAAACTATTTCTCTTGTCATTTTATCAGTTTGTTGGAATAAGGTAATTATCTTTAGTTAGACTGAATGTTAAGGGAATATTAACTAATTTCACTTTTGGACTACATATGGATTCCCTCAGGCGTACACTTTGCCTGTTCAAAACCACAACGTTCCAGAACTTTGCCGAACACAATTTTGGCTTCAATACAGAACAATTCACTGAATTTATTAATGATTTCAGGGAAAATGTAATAGCCAACTTGAGACCCTGTTTACGAAACAATCGAAACTTTGAAATTTCACCTCGGGAGAGTTATCAAACTTACTTGTTTTTGTAAAGTATTCAATAATAAATTCATTCCTTCTTTCTCTTTTCAGAAGTGAGACATATCGTGAGGAAAGCTAGCATATTGGATGTTAATACGCTGAAGGTTTCGCTGAAGGATATCGTCTGTTATCTGTCGCTTTTAGAAGCGGGAAGACCCGAGGATAAGCTGGAATGTAAGTTTTACTTCTACTTAAAGTCGTCCGGTGGTGGAACTTTGAATCTGATAAATATCTCGGTCAAATAGTACAAATACTCGTATCTTAATCCCTTCAGAAATAAAAGCGGATACTTTCGTAAATAGAGGTACATCAGGGAATTGCGCTTAGTTATTCAGTGCAATAAAAAAATAGAAAGAGCCAATGATTCTAACAATGACTTTGGATTATTCTCGGTTACATTAGAAATGAATACTAACCTTCATTTTATACAGGCATATCCACCGCGACCGTCCGTTAAAAACTTTTTAAGTTCCAATTACAATATCAAGCTGAAATTTTATACGCGGCCATAACTAGCGATTTCCAATTGAAGTGAAACATTTTCGGAGTGATACCATTTCCGGTTATACCGGAAGTGGGTCATCACTTTGTTGTTTCAAATGGCAATCTACTTTTTAAATATACATCTAGAACCGACATTTGAGCAAGGCATAAAATACCCAAGTTGTTGGCACTTATCTGTCGAAACTTTAGACACATTTAATTATTTTTGTTATAAACTCGAGTTTTGAGGAACATTTAAAAGAATTGTAGCTCGTAGATATTTTGCACCACAGACACAATTTTTGCTTGGATGGATAGAAGAAGGATCAAGGAATTCTTTAAACTGTCTACACATGGAAATGTTTATTGCGTTGATTTGTATGATTTTTTAATTTGGCCTTTTCAAACAGCAATAACTCAATTTTTTCAAATGGCACGTGCCAATTTTTATATCGCCATCAGATGAAGCGTCAAATTTCAGATGGAATTGTATGAGCATGTACTATAACCATCTCTTATGGTTCCGAAATAATTTGGAAATATATTGAATTTTGATGATTTTGCAAGAACTAACAGAGAATGCTTTGAAATATTTGAATCAAGTAGCTGAACTGGCTACGGTCACCTGACAGGTGCCTAAAATTAATGTACTTGTCACTTCGTTCATTCGAATTTGATATTTCAACAAGAATTGTCCTCGTTTGAATAATCAGCCATTTTATCATCAATCTGGTGTTTTTAAAAAATTTTCACTTCAAATTACCACCAATTCTTGTTGAAATATCAAAATCGAATGAACGAAGTGACAAGTACATCAATTTTAGGCACCTGTCAGGTAAGCGTAGCCAGTTCAGCTACTTGATTCAAATATTTCAAAGCATTCTCTGTTAGTTCTTGCAGAATCATCAAAATTCAATATATTCCCAAATTATTTCGGAACTAGAAGACATGGGTATAGTACATGCTTGTACAATTCCATCAGAAATTTGACGCTTCAGTTGATGGCGATATAAAAATTGGCACGTGCCATTTGAAAAAATTGAGTTATTGCTGTTTGAAAAAGGACAAATTGAAAAAATCATACAAAACAACGCAATAAACATTTGACATGTGTAGACTGCTCATAAAATTCCTTGATCCTTCTTCAATCCACCAAAGCAAAAATTGTGTCTGTAGTGCAAAAGATCTACGAGCTACAATTTCTTTCAATGTTCTTCAAAAATCGAGTTTATAACAAAAATGATTAAATCTGTCAAAAGTTTTGACAGATAAGTGCCAACAACTTGGGTATTTTATGCCTTGCTCAAATGTTGGTTCTAGATGTATAATAAAAAAGGTAGATTGCCATTTGAAATAACACAGTGATGACCCACTTCCAGTATAACCGGAAATGGTATCACTTCGAAAATATTTCACTTCAATTGGAAATCGCTAGTTATGGCCGCGTATAAAATTTCAGCTTGATATTGTAATTGGAACTTAAAAAGTTTTTAACGGACGGTCCCGGTGGATATCCCTGTATAAAGCATCATTCTTAACTTCACTGAATCCCTTGTTTATTTCTGGATAAAAAAAATGATAATATTGCGAAAACATGACCGCTTTGGAATCATCTCATTCTATAATCTTATAAGCCATTAATAAATTATTGATTTTCAAAAACAAATCGTTAGAACTTTTTACGTTTCTACTACTTAAATTTTCATAAAATACAAGGATTTGTGTGGCAGAGGTTCATATCTATACATGGTATAAAAAAGCGGCTTTCCGCCATCTCTACGCTTAGATCATTAAAACTAAACAGTGATTCAAGAGAAACGTTTGTACACTGTGTTCCAAAAAGATTTGAATCTCAATCAGCCAACTCAAAAAGGGGAGATACTAGCGAAAAATGCTGAAACAGGTCAACTTTTAATTCACGGATATGCGTTTATGAGGGCGCTTGAAGCATTTGAAATCAACCCCCTACCCTCAACATCGCCAAATTTAAGCATCATTATTGGGAAAAGAGCTAGAATGGCACTGCGTTAAGGAGGCCTTTCAATCCTCTTCTCTAATACTATTTTTAAAATGTTGATCCTTTCGTTGCGAAAATTATTATCCATTCAACTCGAAATACTTCAGAGAACTGATTAATTTCTGTAAAATGTTAGGATGGACTCAAGTCTTGATCAAAACAGGGATTGCCACATATGAATTTTTAATTTGTGTGACAAACCTTTTCCTAAGTGTATATGGCTGGAAAACCACATGGGTGAAATTTTCAGGTTAACTATTCAATACTGTGTGCCCTATTGGGTTATTTATTCGAATTGTGTAGCGTTCCTGATGACATTGTGTGTTAACAGTCAGTATTCTGTCTCTATTCTCCTCCGCTCGCCTTTAAAAGTCTGTAGCTGCGTAGCTTATATTTTCAGTTATAAACGAACCGATGAAAGGATCAAGAGGATTTATAGCCATTGACCTTGCTGGCCAATCAATTGGCCCCCCCTATCGATCCAATTTCAATTCTCCTTGAAGATCCAAAAGCATGGGAGCACCATCTTGTTGGAAATGAAATTGATCTTATGAAAGAGTGGGGTCGTTTTCTTGATAATTCTGGAATAGATAAATACAGCTAACAGTTGTGGATGAATACCTTCATTCAGATTACCGATGATAAAGAACAGGCCCACAATAAGGTTACCGTAAACCCTGCCAAAACATTCAATCTTTATGGGGTTTGTGTATGTATTTCCTGGTACTAATGAGAGTTCTGGTATCGGTAACTGTGTCTGTTAACTTCTCCATTGAGTATGGAGGTTGTTCCGTCGGAGAAACAGATGTTTTAAAGTTGTTTTCCTAATCTAATCTCCATTTAGTTCATGGTATAATCTCATCTTGTAGAGTTGAATTTTGTGATGATTCACTATTCTCAAGACAGTTTCACTTGAAACGCCAGTTTGATGAATAATTTCCTGAGTGTTGTCCATTTGTAGCTGACCCAATACCACAACTTCAACCGTTTAATTTCTCACAGAACATGCTACTTTATACTTTTGATTGAGGTTTCGCATATTGCTGACAAACTTTCTTCTCTGGAAGATTTGAGTTGAATATTGTTGCTATTTCCTTTGCGCAACTGCTAGTTTGAGAATGAAGGCGTGATTTCTACTCTTTCCTCAATTGAGTTCAACATTTCAGAGTTTCTCTCGGAAAAATCGAATAACACTGGGGCAGTTTTGATTTTAACAACGGATTGATCATTGTATAATGAGAATGATATTGCTAAAACAAAATTGTAACGAATTGATATTCTGATTGCAATGATTTGTGTCAGTTTTTTCAATAATAAGTGAAGAAACGCCCTACATAGACCGCAATCACAAAGTGTTGACTAAATTCGTTCAGGTCATAAAGAGACCTTTCCAAAGAGGTATATTCCGCTGGGTTATGTTAGATAGTTAGTTGAGTAGTGATATAGTGAAGACTATTATAGATGAAGAAGTTTGGAAAATATAAGGTACAACAACATATTTGTGGGTATATGACACACAGAATAATCACTGTAATATATTCTCTTTGCACAAAATAAAAAAGGCCATTATCTCCTGCAAACCCATCGGGGAATGGGCCAGATTGTATCTTTTTAAATCACACCAATTTCCACCATAAAATGTCTGAAAAATCACTTTAAACACCTTCCTTATTTTCCCTATTTTCAAATAGATTTTAAGCACAAATAAGGTGTGAAAAACGCCAGTGTGGCCCTGGCTTGAATAACCTTGTTCAGCATTTCGCAGACTCGCTTCTGTAAGACTTATATACTGAAAATGTTGACTTTTAAAATTCTTATAAACTTTAATTGGATTGGTTTGGTAAACGGGTACAAACTATACATAGCCTAAAATTCATTTCAAATAAATCAGTTCAATTACGGAATTGAATCTTCCGGGATGGTCGTTTTAGAAATAAACATTAAAACTACACCGTTTAATATATTTTAATGATTATTACACTGTTGAGTAGAGTACATACAGTTTCCGCTTCTGTATGGAAAACGATTTCTCTCAAATAGCTGGCTCGGCAAAATTAAGTCAATTTGGTAGTACATTGTCGCTTGTTTGTGGCTGTATTTCGCGAATGGCCCATGAATATTTTCCTTAATTGCGTCAATGCGGATCAGGGTAGCGCATAAATGAACTTCTAAAGCATTATTGGTCGAGTCTGTTGGTACTATACAACTACGTCCTATCCGAGGACAATAGTGTCAAGATACTATGAAGTCACAATACATTGTTTGAGACAATATTTGCGCAACATTATTAATTTTGTTCAAGAATGAAGGCATTATTTTACGAGTGAAACAATTAAAAAATTAATGAATGAGTGAAACAAAATTTGGGTACAGAAACGAAAAACGATAAGCTCTATTCGATATAATGCAGTGCTGGCTTGATAAAAATACCAATTCATACACTTGGCTTAAAGATTTGGGAAAGACGTTCGATAGGATACGCAATGAAAAACTGCTTGAACTCCTTGAAATATTTATATCGTGAATCACATCAACGGTAGAAAACGAGCGAAATAATCCCGCTGGAATAGTTCTCTTAGCCTCTGTTTCCGTGGTAAAACCTCCTGTCGGTAAATATTTTATGGGACAAATATCTTCCACGAGGAGTCTACATATGCAAACTCGAGACAAGAAGAATTATTCAAAAGTCCGTAGATCAATGAATAATCCCTCCTGACAAGAGCTAGTTCCCAAATCTGCCTGCCATGCACGCAGCCCCCAAGAACCACAATAGTGCAACTGAGCAGAATGCCGAGAAACGAAGCGGCAGACTGCAGTTTCGCCCTTATTAGGAGCTCATCAATGTCGCACATCGCTTCTCAGCATCCTATCAAGCTATATCGGGGTACCCTATCGATTCCAGAAAGGACGCACCTCGTACATATGTACGAGAGTCGCCCTCTATGGACCGACACGGCGAACCCGCTACCGGACTTCGAGAAAGATACGAACAATAACAAACAGATGTGGAAACGTTGAAAATTCCAAACATTTGGGAGACATCTTTCACCGTTCCGTGAATCTCATCAACGGTAGAAAACGAGCGAAATAATTTCGCTGGAATAGTGCTCTTAACCTCTGTTTCCAAGAGAAAACCTCACGTCGGTAAATATTTGATGGGACAAATATCTTCCGCGATAAACTCCGCTAGGAGTCTACATATGTAAACTTGAGACAAAAAGAATTATTCAAAAATCCGTACATCAATGAATAATCCTTCCTGAAAAGAGCTCTTATATATATATATATATATATATATATATATATATATATATATATATATATATATATATATATATATATATATATATATATATATATATATATATTATGTTTCCTGTGGTTATTGCACTAGCAATAACTTGTCTGTTTATGTTGTGTTAGTGTCGTGTCCACAAAAGAGTACCAAAGAATATTCTGCTTAGCCGCTTTTCTCGTGCATTCCATGATTTCCAAACGAAGACAAAGGTGAAAGGAAGGGGTTTGGGACAGGAATCTGTAACAATAGAAAAAGAAAACCAGCAGAAAAATATTTCAACAATCATACTTCTTATATGTCTAAACAAATCTAAGAAAAGATTTTACATAGCAACAAGATCATGAAAAGGACTAAGTAGATAATGAAAAAATACATAACCTGCGATATTTCCTCAAATTCCCTCTCTGTTTGACTGAGAGAGCCCCGATGACCAGGTTCGGTCTTCCAAGTGATGCCGATCATCATCTATAGATGTTTTAGAATCATTATGGACCCAATAATCTGGGTTGACATCGCCCATATATAATTTCTTCGTGGAACTTTTGCGAAAAAATTTTTATAGTTGTTCGAAAAATATGGCAAATGTCATATATATATATATATATATATATATATATATATATATATATATATATATATATATATATATATATATATATATGATGAAACCATGTTATGCTTGCAGAATATTGGTTGGAGTTATCGACTGAGTTTAGATCTCCTGCTTTAAAAATCGGTACAAGCTTCGCTGATTCGCTCGTTCTGTGAAAACGCCATTCGAGAAATATTTGTTGACTAGAATACTAAGAGGTTGTGCGACGTTATTTTGAAGTAACATGCCGTAGGTATCTCTTGAATCTTTCGATCGATATATATATATATATATATATATATATATATATATATATATATATATATATATATATCAAGAGGTGAAAGAGGAGGATACATATAACATCTCTACAAAATTCAGACAAAGAGAAACCTTCGGCTTCTTTGGAGCCTAATGTGTGTGTTCACTAGAACTATTGACTATGATTAAATAAAAGTTCAAAATTCAATTTTCCTATCAGAGGTCGCAGAAAATGAGGTTATGCGAATAACGTAAAATTAGGGATCGAAAGATTCAAGAGATACCTACGGCATGTTACTTCAAAATAACGTCGCACAACCTCTTAGTATTCTAGTCAACAAATATTTCTCGAATGGCGTTTTCACAGAACGAGCGAATGAGCGAAACTTGTACCGATTTTTAAAGCAGGAGATCTAAACTCAGTCGATAACTCCAACCAATATTCTGCAAGCATAACATGGCTTTTTGAGAAAAAATATCGATAACAGCATTGACTCCTATATTTAACAAAATAGCGGTGAATTTGATGATATAAAACAATGCAAACTCTCACATCGCAACTTCAGCAAAGCGTTCGGCAACTATAAGAGGCGTGGCCCTAGAAAAAAAAGTTATTTAAGTAATCGTTCCCAAACAGTACGCTTTCAGAGTGGAAACTCACGGTGGTAACCGATTAGCCATGGTGTACAACAAGGGTCTATTTTGGGTTCGTTGTTTTTTGTTTTCTATATAAATGATCTAACAGATAATGGGTCATCATATGATTCAGTTTTGTTCGCCGATGATATCAGCTTTTGAATGTGGGTGCAGAGAATGAGCAGCTGAACCAAATATTTTCAAATAGTTTCAAGGAAGTTCTGGTTTTACACCAACAAACTGAAGATGAATCAAACTTATATTTGAAACCAAACCACTTTCGACTAACCACCTCTAATTTCTAGGAATCACTTTGGAGCCGGATCTGAAATTCGAACATAATGTTCAAGACTTAACGCGCAGGCTGTCCGTTTCCTTCTTCATCATACGGAGAAAAAATAGATCGCTGGAGAATTACCAACATGAGAGGCATAATTTAGGTACTCTCACAGTTTGATCACCGAGACGTGATTCTCCTGGAAAATTAAAGAGTTATAAAATCTTCTTGAAGCAAAAATATGCTATACAAACTATCTAAGAAGAGGAAGTTGCAGAAATCTATTCAAATACTAATGCATCTTACACTTCCATCACTCTTCGTGTATGCGTGTAGTTTTTTCATCAATAACCACAGGTCCATAATTACTCTTCGCGAAATACCGACAAATTCATGATTCCAAACCACCCTCCTAACTGAGTATCAATCACACACCAATGAAAGTATATAACAGGCTCCCAGAGGAATACAAGAATATGAAAAGACTGACACAAAACTAAGCAAAAACTCATACTATTCTATGGATGAGTATCTTGAAGACAAAAGCTTCTAACAAGCTGAATGCGATATTCAGTGTACTCGTATAAGTGTCATTTGTAACGTACTTGATGAGTGTCATTTGTAATGTACTTACCAGGTATGTAAATATGAAACCGGAATATTTTCATTAGAAAATACACGTTTATTATAAGAAAATTATACAACATAGTTTGTTCAAGTATTGCCCATCGCTAGCTGTATAATTTCCTCACCTTTCTGACAATGTGTGAATACCACGCCAAGAAAACTGTTACTCGTGCGTGTCCTATGTATGCAATAAGTGATAATCGGACAGAGACAAGTCTGGAGAGTATTTCCCAAGTAAAGGTCTCAATCGTTTCCTTGACCGGTTTTGCTGTATGGGATGAACCATTATCACGAATCACTTTATGTTGCCTTTTTAGATATTCTGGTCGTTTTTCACGCAAAGCTAAATTCAAATCGATCATTTGTTGTTGGGAGCGTTCAGTATTAATTGTTTCGCAAGGTTTTAGGTGCTCGAAATAGATCACACCTTTCTGATCCCACCACTCACAGAGCATTGTCTTCCGTCCATAGTGATTTGATCTTGCAGTTGATGTTACTAGTTCGCCTGGGGTTACTCATGATCTTATACGTTTGGGACTCTCCAAATATATCCACTTTTAATCGCCAGTCATAATTCGATGGAGAAATGACTTTTTTTGTAGCTGACGAGCAGCATTTCGCAAATAGTTTTCAGATTTTCCTTTCATTCAGTTCATGTGAAAACCATTTTCCCATCTTCTGGATATTTCCCATGGCTTTCAAACGTATGGAGATGGCTTCTCGTGTCACATTTAATTGATCTACGTTTTGGGTTCCGACAATGCTTGCAATTAGTTGTCTTCAAACTTTTTCGGTGGTTTTCCTCGTTCTCCATTTCTCCCGTCAAAATCGCCAATTTTGAATTTTTGAACTACTCAAACCACTGTGATTTACGCACCGTAAGCTTCGACAATCATTCGATGTGATTCTGCAGCAATTTTCTTCAAATGATGAGAGAAAACCAATGCTGTCCACAAATCGTAGTGTCGAGGCACAAAATTCGACATGCTTAACGCTATTACACACTATGCTGTTGTATGAAACGTGTACTGTTATGCGTTGAAAATCTTTGTCTGACGTCCAAACAATAGAATGGCGAACATAACGCGGTATGTGGTAACGACAACGGCAGCAAGCACTATCTATTGGCAAATTGCGGCTTCATATTTACATACCTGGTATACTCATAATTGTGAAAGATGCCCGACTTCCCATGTATTTTTGATGGGTCAACTTAATATTTAAATATAAAATATAAAGATGTAAACGACGAAGGCCGTTCCGGAAGCCCGAGCACACCACCAATAGACGAAAATATTGATGAAATATTGAAAGTCGTATGGAAAATTCGTCTCTAGAGAAATTGCTGAGAACCTAAACATATCGATTGACTCGTACCATTCGATTTTTACCGATGATTTGGGCATGAGACGGGTGTTCGTGAAATTGTTCAGTTTTGACCAAAAACTGCATCGCTTTGCTCAAGAGCTGTTGGACTCAAATATGCTCCGAAAGATTATAACTGGTGACGAATTATGGCATTATGGTCGAAACGTGGAAACGAAAGTTCAACCAAAATTGATAAAAACCAAATTCAGTCGAATATGAAGGTTTTGCTCACAGTTCATGAGGTCTTGCCACAGATTAGGATAACCAATAATGAATATTACCTTCAAAGTTATCTGCAATTTGCTCGACGCAATCCGCCAGTAACGCCTGGATTTGTGGAATAACAAAAATTGGCTATTTCACCATTAAAACGCCCCTTGCTCACAGATCGTTAGTTGTGCACAAATTTTTGACCCAAATAATACAACAATGATGCCACAGCCACCGTATTCTCCCGATCTAGCCCAGTGTGGACTTTATATTTATGTTCTCAGAATTAAAGAAGCTCATGAAAAAATTACGCTACGGCACGATTTAGGCAATGAAGACGCCATCCAAGGAGGAGATGAACCACAAAAATAATTTTTTTAACTGCTTCGTGGATTGGAAAACGTTGTCATAAAGGTATAACTTAAAATAAATACCTCACAAAATGAATATTTTTTGGGAAAACACAAAATTCGCAATACTTTCAGCACAACCACGTATATTACACTAATTCGTTTTTATGATTCATATACTTTTTTCTTTATGTAGGCGCCTCAAATTGTATTCTGTTTTATTCTTTCAAACAGGCTTGTTTTTAGACCCATTTTATTTATCATAACAGCGAGAGTGGAGTTATACCAAATTTCTATGTGGCCAAAATTCATCATACTCTTGCGAATAATCTCATGCATTTCCTCAACTAAGCTGGTGAGTAGGCCTATTTCTCTTTCCGGGAAGCAAACATTTTTTGCTGTTATCAGCGTGGTGGATTGAGGTTTCGTAAGTCTACCAAACCTGGATGTTGCTTCCAAGTTTCGCTTGTTTGTAGGCGTCTTTGCCAGGGCTGTTTGCCAGGGCTGGTAATGTGTCTTTTCCGAAAAAAATAAAAAAAGTTTCCAACTTGAACTCCAACTTGCGCTTTGGCTGGTTTGATGATAAACTTAGAAAAAAAAAGGACAGTTTACATCTTCTTAGTGAAATGAAGAGGAATTATCCTAACGATAACAATATTAAGATGGCACTAACCCATCATAAAGTTTCATATAAGAATGATCTGCTCAAGGCAAAGTCTCTGGCTTATGAGCGACACATTGTAAACAGTGGTAACAAAAATAAGGCTTGTTGGGACATACTCAACGCGAATGGAACAAATAAAAAGTCATTTAAATCTGAACTTGACCGTAATTCGATCAATCCTTTCTTTCTTGAAATTCCCACAAAAATTAGAAAAGTAATTCCAACTTGCGGTAAGAACTTCTCAGATTATTTGGCTGACTTCCACATTCCCGATGGATCTCAATTCTCATTCAATCACGTTTCGTATATTCAGGTTAGAGATATTATTAATCAAATGAAAAATAAGAGTAGCACAGATCATTACAACTTGAATATAGGTTTGATCAAACTTGTTCTGAATTTCATCATATATCCGCTTACAAAGTTGATTAATTATTGCATTGACGAAGGAGTGTTTCCTGATTCCTTAAAGATTTCGAGGATCATTCCGATTCACAAAAGGGGCTCAACAACCGATATGAATTACTTCAGACCAATTGCGTTGGTTCCTGTGTTTTCCAAAATATTTGAAACATGTCTCAAGATTCGAATAACTGAATATTTCGAATCATCTGGGCTCTTTTTTGTGAATCAGTTTGGTTTTCGGAAGTCTAAATCTACGTGTGATGCAATAAACAGGCTACTTGAGTACACAGTACGAGGCATGGAGAAGGGGTTTGTTGTGGGCAGTTACTTTTATGACCTGAGAAAGGCCTTTGATCTAATGAGCGCATCCATTCTCACCAAAAAACTGGGTCACTACAATTTTAGTACATCCAGTTCCGATCTGATTTATTCTTTTCTCACTGACAGAGTACAGTACACGTTGGTTAATGGGGTCGCATCCGAGCTCGGTGAGGTCGTCAGCGGCGTCCCGCAGGGATCCGTATTGGGTCCCTCTTTATTCATTATTTTCATTAATGACTTAGCAGAATCTGTGGGCGCTGCAGATCTTCTGTTGTTCGCGGATGACACTACCGTGATCGAGGAAGACTCTAGTGAGATAGAACTTTTATCTAAAATGAATACCACTCAAGCCGCTCTCTTTGATTGTTTTTGTGCTAACGAGCTAAGTGTCAACATTGATAAGACCTCTAAGATTATTTTTACCCACAGGAAAGTCAATTTTGTTAGTCCACCAAGCGTTAAGTTCCTTGTCGATTGCCTAGCGGCTCGGATTTCTGGAGGTATTTTTCTGCTTCGAAACCTGAGTAAGATGCTGCCGGGGAGTGTGGTTCGTTCTGCCTATTTTTCACTTATTCAATCCCACATATGTTATGCTTTGTCATGCTGGGGCCATTCAACACATATTAGTAGAATTTTTGGTCTACAACGCAAAGTCATACGAATTATTTCAAATAAACAATGCCGAGACGATGTTAGAGACAGTTTTGCCTCTTTCAGATTCATGACATTTCCTTCATTGTATATATTACAATGTTTATTGGAGGGAAAAAGAGATAATAGCCATTCATTAAATAGAGATTTTTATGATTATCCTACCACGAGAGGCTGTGACATACGTGGAGACTTTCTTCGCCTGGAATCGAGTAGGTTTAGTAGAAACTATTATAATAAGATATTTCTTAACAAGTTGCCGGTGACTATAAGATCACTTTCATTCGATAATTTCAAGAAAATCCTAAAAAATGTTTGCTTGTGAACCCTTTTACTCCACTGTTGAATTTTTAAATTGTTCGCTTACAGTATTTGTGTTGTCTATACTTTTTCAATTTCACACTAATTATTTGTAGCTTATGACATGTGCAAACTACTTTGTGAAACCAGTGCAAGCACGCAATAAATCTATTCTATTCCATTCTCAATTATGCCTATGAGGCTCATGGGATCACGAACTCCTCATTGCGTGCTTCGTGAGATTCAATATCTTGTAATGGTGGGTACTGTTGATATAGTCTAGAATTCATCGTGAATTTCGCAATAGCCCCATGAATATTTCGTTAATGGCTTTAAGGAGAATTTAGGCACTTTACATCGTAGAGGACCGAAGGGAGATAAGCGCTTAACGCTTTATTGGTTGAGATTATTTATGTCTTAGAGCTATAAGGAGGTGATCTGAAAATTTTCTGTTTGATTAGCGACATTTCTTTTTCTAGAGAATCTAATGCGTGTTCCGATAGGGGGAACAGATTTCACTCATTCGTTAATAGAGTCAAAAAAATATAAAAGTAGTTACAAAAAATGGAGGACTACACTAATAATGTTAAATTTCGATATGAGTCAAAACACAATTGAAAGACAGCACAGTATATAAAATGGAATGAGAAGTTGGGTAACACCCTGTATATTCTTTATTATCTTCACGATTATTTGGAAACCACTGAACAAGTTTTAGTTACCGATCTGAAAATTCTGAATGGGTTCTTCAGGGTCATGGTCGAAGATAAAGATAAGGTTACTTCTGCAAAAATATGACACAATATTTTATGCGTTGACATGAATAATAAAACACAGGGTGTTCCATTTGAAGAAATAAAGATATGATATTTTCAAAATTACAATCTTCAATAATTTTTTTTGAGGATAATCTATTTCAATTCATCAATATTATTGCCCCTATCCTTTGGCAATAAGAAAACAAAAGAAAAAAAGTTTCATCCTCTCTGGCCGAAGGAGCATGCGATGATGTGAGAGCCTATTTTCATGGATTTTAAAGAAAAAAATATTGTGACGAAACTACTCACCAAAAAAACTTATAACTTAAAGACATTGTAGCAGATTTTAGGACGCTCTTGAATCTCCAACAAAAAAGTGGTCTTCCAATCTGAAAAAACCTCCCAAAATTTTTTTATAGAAAATTGGGACACCCTGTTGACTTCATAATAAATTGCTTAAGTAGATTTTTACTTCCTAAATACAATACCGTTCGAACAAAAATTAAATCTTCAAGAGTGTACGCGCCACTGGTGAATCACCCAGTATATATATGGGTCATTCTTTCACAAACCGAACACCTTTCTGACCGACACATTTTAGATTTAACTGAAACTTTCTTTACGGGTTCTACATCGAAAAAAAAGAGATACGTGTAAGAGGATATTTTTATTTTCGATATTTTGAAAAATAAACAAGTTCGTGAATTTGATGATTTTTCGATAATAGCCTTTTTTCAAAAATTTATAACTCCGGTCCTATTGGAGGTAAAAATCCATTTCTTTTTCATTTTGAAGATAAAAAAACAAGCTTAAAGAAAAAGATACTTACAAAACAAATTGTCAAAAAAATCAAATTTTCATTAACAATTTAAATGTACAAATCGGTTTTTAACAGTGGCCCCACTCATGAATCAACTTTTTACTGTTTTTATCGTATTCTGTGTTGAATTTTCTATCGAAAACGCTTTTGAAAACCATGGAGAAGTTATTTTTACTGTGAGAGAAAAATTAATTAATTCAGCGCCCTGCGTCACATCGACACGTGGGTCACATTCTACGGCTTATATTCTTGTTTTACACCGTTTATCTCTTAAATACAAATAATTGTTTCATTTTTTTTAATTAGAAAACATATTTTATTAAACAAGAAGATGGGAAAAATAGAAAAAATAAATAAATAAAAATAAATAAATGAATAACAAAATATTTTCAATAAAATAGTATGAAATTTTAATGATAAATATTAATGTAAGCAATCAAAATATTACCTAATATTCCTCAAAGATTTTGAATTTCCCAAGCATTTGGTAAATACTGTTGGTAGCTTTGGCAGCACCGACTGGGATTCAATTTTAAGGAGTAGGGACAGTAGAAGGCAGAAGCAGTAGACTATTATTATGTGAATCTGCTGTTCAGTGCTCCACGTGCTTCTTAATAGCTTCTTTTTCTACGCAGGGTTCAATCTGCACAAAGTCGGTGTGATTTTTCGGATTCTGGGAATCGCTTGAGTATCCATCTTTCGGACGAGATGTTAAGCCGTCAGTCCTGTCTAACAGGGTTATGTTGGACATAAAAGATCCCTTGCCTCGACACCTGAGGGGTTCGGCAAAATTCCCGGGTTAGTGAGGTGACAGAATTCATCGGCGGTCATTGGCCGAAAGGCGGAAATAGAGCACGTTAAAGGAATAACAAACAAACAATAGCTTCTTTTTAACATTTCGAATTTTACTGCTCACAACAGTTTGCACCAAAATTGAGTTTGTTCGACTATCAGTATTCATTCGATTTCTCTTCAGTTTTTACGCTGAATTAATGCAAGTTTTCTGTGTTTCTAGTTGATTTTCGAATCCTTGAATTTATTGTAATGGCTGCTGAACGTCCAGGACGCTATTTGAGCTATTTGAGAATTGTAGCACTTCTAGAGGAGGGGCGAAGCCAACGTTAGTTACGTGGCTAACTTGTTGAATATTAACCAAAGCACTATTTCAAGAGCAATTAATCGGTACCACGAATCAGGGGAATATGAAAGAAGGGCCAGACAGGGAAGAAATCGGATAACAACACCAGTTGATGATCGTTGGCTTCGTTTAACTGCACTGATAGTTCGGCACTGTAGGGCTAGAATGCTACGAAATGAACTTGCACTTTCCAGAAACCTGCATATTTCATTGCAAAATTTTAGGAACATGCTCAGAGAAGACGATATCAGACCAAGGCTGGCTTCTACCGGTCCGCGTCTCACCAGAGACCATCGAGTTGCAAGACTTTAGTTTGCGAGGGAACATGTAACTTGGGGTGTTCCAGAATGGTCGAATGTTCTCTTTTCCGACGAGTCCAGGTTCTGTCTAGTATCAAATGATAGACCCATGCCTGTATACAAACGACCTGGAGAACGGTATTAGCAATGCAATATCCGGCAAACCGAAAATTTCGGAGGTGGCTCAGTAATGGTGTGGGGAGGCATTTCTTTCTATGGTCGAACTGAATTAGTCCCAGTGAATAACAGAAGAATAACAGCGGCCAGATACATGGCAGATATCCTTGAACACTATGTTGTACCCTTTAACCCATTGATTGGCGAAAACTTCATTTATATGCATGATATTGCTCGTCCTCATGCAGCTAGAGTAGTTACATAATTTCTGCAAAATGCTGAAATTGTTATTTTAAGATGGCCAGCCAGAAATGCCGACTTGAATCCCATAGAACATGTTTGGGACAATATGGGGTAGCAAATTCTGCAACGTAGAATGCCTTGTAGAACATTTCAACAACTAGAAAATCTGCTCCCTGAAATTTGGAATTCAGTGACTCAAGAGTACATCCAAAATTTGTTTGAGTGGCTTCCGAGACGTATACTGGCAGCAATTAGGGCCCGGGGAAGAAGCTCATCTCTTTTGAATGATATCTTCTTATTTTACACTTCTTCTTTTTTATTAGGAGAAGCTGTTACAATTTTCCTATTTCATGCGGAAACCCTGCTTCTTTCTTTCGCAAAGACACTCGCAACAATATGATCGAAAATATATGATACAATAAGATAAGTAGGAGAAAAGACTTACCAATTGGGTGTACAGGAAATGAGAGAGCAACAAGGAAGGAAAGCAATGACAGTTTTTCGTTGTCTTGTAGAAGAATTTTCGCCCTCGTATATATGAAAGTTTTCCACGATTCGGCACTTTCACTCACACACCGGATACGTTTTTAAATTGTGAAATATTAATTTTATTTCGTAATGAAAAGAAAATTTTAAGGAAATGTGGTTCGTCTTCTTGCGTGCGTATTCTTTCTTCTTGTGTCTTGTGTTGTATGCAGTTTCTCTTGTCACTTGATGTTGAGCAGTGTTGCCAAGGTGTAAGGAAGGAAGGTAGAAAGGAAGTAGATAAGTCGAAATTTTGAAAAAAAGATATTTTTAAACAAATATATGAAATTAAGGAAAAAGTTTGTTTTGAGAACCAGCCGCGACATGTGCAAGTGGTTGAAAAATAAAAGAAAATATACTGAATAATAAAATTTGGAATTGTTAATAAGAAAATGAAAACTATGAAATTGAAGAAAAATGAAATAAAAAAATTGATGGAAGTGGTAACCCAACATTCCCACCCCGCTGAAAATACCCTGTGTATTTTCAGAATTACTGTGTTCGTAATGGTCTCTTAAAAAATCCTCTCGACGTTCTCATAGTTGCTACTCGAGCTATTCCATCTTTACCCGGGTACAACTCTACTATTCTGGCTAAAGGCCATTCGAGTGGTATCGTATTTTCATTTTTAATGAGAACCATGGTTCCAACAGAAGGTGAAGTTAAAGAATCATTCCATTTCGCTCTCTGATGAAGTGAATGTAAGTATTCCTGTTGCCATTGATTCCAAAAATCACGGTGTAACCTTTGCTAGAGTTGCCAGCGCGTAAGTTGATTCATTTCGATATGAGACGTATCTGGATCTGGTAAGGCGACTAAAGGCTCAAGCGTTAAAAAATGACCTGGAGTGAGAGGACTCAAGTCGGTTGGATCAGTACTGATCGGACATAAAGGTCTTGAATTTAAGACAGATTCAGCCTGAGTTAGAACAGTATTAAATTCCTCGTAAATAAGAAATTTGACAATGTATTCCAGACTTAGATTTTGCCGACATATTCTCAAGACTCTGTATAGATATGAAAATGTTCGATTTTTTGAAGCCCAATATATTAGCCACAGCCTCATTAATAAATGTTACTTGAGAACCTGAGTCAATGATTCCTCTAACTTTGTGTAAATTACCAAAAGCATCCTTGATATTCAATAAAGCTGTAACGAGCAAAACGCTATTCGTATATGATGACAACCCAATGAAATTAGAAGAAACTACTCGGGATGAACTAGCTTGTGTATGATCGTCATTATTTTGTGACACCCCTTGTACATTTTCAGTATGCTTATTCGACTCTTTATATCGAAAACATAGTAAACTGTGATGTAAACCTCTGCAATGTTCACACCTTTTTGAAGAAAGACATTTCTTCGTAGAATGAGAACTTGTGAATAGACAGTTAATACATGCGTTGAAGTTTTTGGCGATTTCGTATCTTTCTTTCGGAGTCTTAGAAATAAACTGTGGACATTGGTAGGCTGCATGAAACTGATTACAGACCAAACAAGAAGGATATGAGGATCTAGATGGACCCTCGGACTTTAAATCTGGCAACATCTTCAAAGATTCTGGTGTATTAACAAACAGTGCCTTTTTATTGAATTGCTTGTCGTTAGAAAATGAAAATTTCGGAATCTTTTTTGTTATCATCGTAACAGCGTCTATTGCATTGCATTGTTTGATAAGAGAGTCTCTCAATTCTTGATGAGTAGGTATCTCATTAGACATGAAACCCATTTCGAAAATAGTTTTAGTATGCTCATCCAACCTATCCAACATCATACTGGTTATAATAAAATCCCATTGCTCTGTTTGTAATCCAAGTGCCTTTTAAGCAGATAAATTTTCATCAAACGATCGATCAAGTGCCGTAAATTTTAACCCCGATATAGGTTGACAGGATTCTAGTTCCCCCCAATAGGAAGCCGCTATAATGCGTTTATTATTGAATCGTTTATTTAACGCATCATATGCGATTTTATAATTATCTCCTAAAATTGGAACACTTCTTACTATAAACAACGCTGAACCTTCAATAGAAGATATCAAGTAATTAAACTTCTCAATATTTGAAATTGTGTTATTTTTGTGTATAAGGGTATTGAACATTTCGATATAAGTTGGAAAGTTTTTAATATCACTGTCGAAAGTAATTAAATCAAGTTTGGGTAGTTTCACATTAAATTGATTTGTATTGGATTGATCTAAATCATCATTTCGCTCAAAAATGTCTGAATACATAGCTTCAATTATTTCGCAGTTATTCAAAAAAGTATCTCAAAACCTTTCCTCCATTTTTCAACGTTCCGACATTTAACTTTAAATTTGGAAAAGTTTTCAGGTGTGTCCATCAGATCAACCGTGTAATCGGAAACAGCTTGAATATTATCGAAAATATTTTTACGCAAGGCCTTAAGACGTAGTATTTTTTCCTTATCCGTTTCCGGCATAATGAAGTACGAATAATATAGCGCTAAAAAAATATGAAATGTACTTAAAAGTATGTGCGAACAGTTAAATAAATACGCTCTTACGAGCTGGCAACAATGTAGGGAACCCGAAGTCGCGGAGATTTAAAATCGGGAAATGAACAGGTGTGCTTATAATTTTAACGCAAAAAAAAACGAAACAATACTTTATTTATCAGATGTAAATGAATTCTCCAACAACTTAAAATTCGCCGACAAAGAAAGAGAATAATGAGATGGAAAGGGACGCCCAATTCCAAACGTAATTTTTGTCAATGGATCTACTTTGAGAAGTAAAATAGTAAATACGTTTCTGAAAAATATATGTAAAAGAAAAATGTATCGTATATCGTTTTTGTTTGCTGATTGGAATAAAATAAATCAAACTTTTCTAACCACCTGCACAAGTATAGAGGTCTTTTCGAATGATCGAATCAGGGTTTTGAGCACAATAGAAAATAGAAATATCCGGCTCGCCCGAAGGACCAAATGATTAATTGACGATTTAGCGGACTGTTTTTTTTATTAGGAGAAGCTGTTACAATTTTCCTATTTCATGCGGAAACCCTGCTTCTTTCTTTCGCAAAGATACTCGCAACAATATGATCGAAAATATATGATACGATAAGATTTTCGTTGTCTTGTAGAAGAATTTTCGCCCTCGTATATATGAAAGTTTTCCACGATTCGGCACTTTCACTCACACACCGGATACGTTTTTAAATTGTGAAATATTAATTTTATTTCGGTATGAAACGAAAATTTTAAGGAAATGCGGTTCGTCTTCTTGCGTGCATATTCTTTCTTCTTGTGTCTTGTGTTGTATGCAGTTTCTCTGCTCACTTGATGTTGAGCAGTGATGCCATGGTGTAAGGAAGGAAGGTAGAAAGGAAGTAGATAAGTCGAAATTTTGAAAAAAAAATATTTTTAAACAAATATATGAAATTAAGCCAAAAGTTTGATTTGAGAACCGGCCGCGACATGTGCAAGTGGTTGAAAAATAAAAGAAAATATACTGAATGATGAAATTTGGAATTGTTAATGAGAAAATGAAAACATTTGAATTTGGGAGGCTTTTACTTGGTAAAATCCATTATTAATAATAAAAATCAAGTACTGTGTTTCAAGGAATTTTACTTAATAATTGCGATTCGTAACGCGTTTCACTACACCGTAGCTTCTTCAGACGAATGAATATACAGAAAATATGAATAAAATTATATTTTCTGTATATTCATTCGTCTGAAGAAGCTACGGTGTAGTGAAACGCGTTACGAATCGCAATTATTAAGTAAAATTCCTTAAAACACAGTACTTGATTGAGAAAATGAAAACTATAAAATTGAAGAAAAATGAAATAAAAAAATTGATGAAAGTGGTAACCAAACAGATATAGTATTGTCGTAAAAGTAGGGTGATGCGACAATTTGTGTGGGGAGTGTATCTTGTGTCATGTATGTTTTCACTCTCGAAATGAAAAAATAACAAGGATAATAGGTGGTACTTAATCTGTTATAATTTCTAGTTAATAATTGCAAATGACATCCATTAAAATTCTATGAAGATTGATCAGTGGTTTTCAATGGTACCCCTCCATAGAAATAACTTCGCGATTCATTAAAATCTTTTCTTAAGTTTTGAGCCTTTTTTTCCACCTAAAATACGTGTATTTATCCGAACTGAAATATGTTCAAAACCAACTAGTTATTAGGGTAATTCCACAATTATTTTCCAAACTGCAAAGATTTCATTAATTTTTTTTCAATATTTTTCAATTCCCTATAGATTTTGACGACCATCTTGAATAGTAAGCAATTGAAAATAAAAACAGACATAAAAGTATCAGGGAAAATCCATCGCACCCTTCCTAGATTTCATTTTCTGTAGAGAAATACAAGCCTTTTTCTGAATTCCGTTGTTGAATAAACTCGATTGCTTCCAATACGAGTGGAGAGTTGGAAAACTATTTATTTCATTATTCGAGAGTTTCAGGGGTTTCGAATATTCCCACGCTTGTTCTCAAGTTTGTTCATTATTATTTTCTGAACTCGACTGGTTTGTGTACCATCCAATTTAAAATCATTTCGATAGAACTGAAAGTTTCCAGGTGAATGACAGATTGTTTTGAATGTCTAATGTTGAAAAGCAACTTGAATTCATCACAAACCTGAATTCGTTTGAAACGATACTAGAATAAATGAATGTTCATTCATTCAGAAACGGGATAAAACCCTTTTACGATATCAATGAACATAAAGACACTTACTGTTGATTATAAAGGTTATGATGAATTTATTGAGTGTTCGTTATGTAAAATAAAAGCTATTCACTTTATATTATTTATTATACAGTCCGTTCCAACGAAAATTTGTCAGCCCCTTCATCTCAGGATGGACTGATTTTGGCGGAAAAAGCTGAGACACATCAATTTTTGTTTAGAGGGAAACAATTTTTAAGTTAGTTCTGAGCATGTGAAATCAACCCCGTAGTCTCAGCAGCTTCGAAGTAGAAATTAATTAATTGATCATAGAGAAAGTGGATCAAGTGGCATATATTTGGAAAGGTCTTTTAATTTTCCATTCGAAAATGTTGTCTTTATGAACGTTTGCTGGCATACAAAAAGTCCAAAATAAAAAAAATTATTTTTTTCCATGAGAATTTAACGAAGCTCAAAATCAAATTAAGATCTCAAAATGACCTCATCGACATCCATTCAATGACATAATTCTAAGGACGTAGTCCAACTCCTCAAAAATTTTATGACTTCAGTTTAATCTGACCGTCCATCTCCGGTATGTCCGATTTCATTCATCAGCTCCGCAAGAGATTAGGATGCGATGATTTACCAGAACAAGAAAACTCAAACATACTAAATCAACTAGATTCTTTATTTAATATACACGAATACAAAAGATATAAAATATTTCACAATCCACAATGACTATCTAATCTTTCATTTTAGTTAAAAATGATGCTGCTTTGATAAATTCTAAATCATTCAGAACCTTATTTTTATCACTCTTGAGATCATTCAAAAGTTTACAATTATTACCTACTCTTTTACTTAACAAGGAATTTTGAACAGTATTCATTTTTGCATATGATTCTAACTGAAACCTAACCTAACCCAACCTAACCGCCAGGTTTCAACATTGTTTTTCGACTTGTATGCAGAGTGAAACTTAAAGTTTCCATAAACTAAATAAATCACGACCGAGCTGGCTTTTAATCAACTCCATTATACGAACACACGTATTCTCCACTACAAGTATCTATGACAAATACTGGAAGATAGGGGTTGGTATCAATAACGAAAATGATCCTACACAATTATAATTACTAGATTTTTCCAATGTGGGACTGAGCGATGCACCGGAGTCAGAACAGATTAGGAAAGGATTATACTTTATTACCTGAGCATGGTACATTTGAAATATTTTGCGCAGGTGGACTGTTAGCAAAAAGGACATTTTACAACACAGGATTAAATAACTGGCCATTTTGCGGAGTTGGATTACTTCGAATTCTAATTCTCTGCTATCATTCTCAAGTGAAGACAACCTCAGTAGTTTCAACATTTCAGTTTAAGGAAATGTAATAATTTGAGATATGCATAAACATCAATGTCTTGTAAAGAACGCACAATTGTTTTTATCACAACCATCTAGTAATGATTTGTCTGTTTCATATTTGTCTTTCACTTTGGTAGTACTTTCAATCACAGTTATCGTTTGTGAGAAAAACGTTGAAAATGGTTTAATTAACTGATGAGCGGGTCTAAACTGTTTCAATTTAATATCGAAATAATGGTTGTGCCTGAGAAACGGGAAGGATTTTCGATGTGAACCATTCAAAAAACTGGTAATACACCGGTATGTTTCATATTCGATAAATAATTTTTAACTACGGGTTCAGTGATTAACAAAAAAAAAATTAGTTTTAACATCGGCCTATACGGACCGGAGCAACTGAAGTGGCAGTTTTGGGCCACCTATGAATGCAAAATACCATTTCCATCAGAAAATTATCACGTGTGTCTGGTGCACCAGATTCAACAGTCTACAGGATCGTGAAACATCACCAATTTCACCCTTATAAAGTGAAACTAGTTTACGAAGACGTTCCTGATCGCCGCTTGAAATTTCGTGAAATTTTAAGTAAAAATATTAACAACAATCAACATATTGTATAATACTTTTTTTTCTGACAAAATAACTCTCAATAGTGAAGACATAATTGTCGATATCGGGGTACCCAGAATTGGTTCACACGGGCATACACCCAAACGACTGATACATTGAATGTTTGGGCTCGAATTTATGAAAACCAGAATGTATGACCTTTCTTCATCGAAGGTAATCTCAATGGAGACACTTATTTGAAGTTGTTGAAAGAATTAGTAAATTCCAGGTTCGCAGAAATTTTAGAAAATGATTAAACCATCAGAGATGAGATACTTTTGCAGCAGGGTGTTACTCCTGAACATTTCGATGTTCGTGTACGATAATATTTGGATGGAAATTTCCCAGGTCGGTGGATTGCCAGGTCGCTTGACCATTAGATTTCTCCTTATCTTAAACCGAGAGTTTGTGTTACACAACCTAAAAACTTGGAAGAGCTGCGGAGAAGAATCGTCCCCGAATGCAGACTTAAGACACCAGAAGTTCTTCAAAATGTTGGAAGATAATTCGAGAATTGTTTGTATCATTGTATGGAGGTAGGAGGAGGTGAGGTTAGATTAAGTTTGAACAATGAATTTGATTTTCAGCATTGTTAAATTTTCGTTGAAATAGAAACTTCCATTGTATTTGAACTGTCTGTATGATATTAAATGTTTGAATTTGGGAGGCTTTTACTTGGTAAAATTCCATTATCAATAATAAAAAAACAAGTACTGTGTTTTGAGGGATTTTACTTAATAATTGCGATTCCGATATTCTAGATAGAATATCGGAACATATATAACATAAATAATCATTTTTTCGACCCACAGTTTGAAATTTTGCATACAGATTATAAATCTTGGAAGGTAGATCTTTGGGAAACTTTAGAAATCAATAAATACAAACACTCAGGTAGACTCATCAATGAACAAGTCGATTTAAGCCCTTCACCTCTATTGAATCTTTTCGGGGAGCAATCTATTCCTTAATTTTATTGGATATATGTCATGAATAACCACTTAAGAAGAAGCAACCCAATAAGCTTTTAATTACTCAAGAACATTTATAGTTATATTCTCATTTATATTTTTCTGTATATTCATTCGTCTGAAGAAGCTACGGTGTAGTGAAACGCGTTACGAATCGCAATTATTAAGTAAAATTCCTTAAAACACAGTACTTGTTTTTTTATTATTAATATTAAATGTTCATGAAGACATTATCCTTGAATAGATAATTGAATCACTTAGGTGCTGCTGAGGTTAGGCGGTTGATTTTACTTGCTCCAAACTAACTCAAAAATCGTTCTTCCTCCAATCGGAAATTGAAATGTCTCAGCTCCTTCCGCTACAATCAGTCTTTCTTGACATAGAGGTGGCGGCCAATTTTTGTTGAAATACAAACCTCCGTTGTGTCTGTATGATATTAAATGATCATAAAGATACTATCTTGTATAGACAATTAAAGGATCTTTCCAAAGGTATGTCACTCGACTCAGTTTCCCTATAATGACTTTTGACTTATGTGCTGCTAAGGATAGGGAGTTAATCCCACATGCTCCGGACAAACTCCGAAATTCCCTCTTCAATCAAACACTGACGTGTCCAAGCTTTTTCGGTCGAAATCAGTCCATCTTGAAATAGAAGAGATTGGTAAATGGAAGACACTGTATATTTATCCATTGTAATATAATAAATCCAAAGTTGAGAAGTATTTTTTTTCTATGTACAAAGACTTTAAAAGGGTTTGCAAATATATAGAAATATCAATAAATTTCGAGTGAAATGATCCATTTCGATAAAATCTTCTACTTAACACATTGATGTTTTGAAAATGATGTATTTGAAGAATAACAGAGTTCATTGAATTTCCTCAAAATTCCAATCGTAAAATCGGTTGCTCGATAGATTTTATTGAAAAGTTGACCGTACCTCTAACCATAATGAGAATTCCACTCTTTCACTGATCGATTTTTGAGGTTTATACATGGAATTTCACTAATTTATGATTATTGTCATGTTGACAACACTTGAACTGTCATCCCATCATTCTCATTCCATAATTGTTTTCATTTTGTTCTTCTTTCATATAATTTCTTATTTAATTATCGATTGTTAATTGTTGTATGTTTCTTTTGTTATTTTCATATAACAATATTAACGTTTCATTTTCTGCCGGAAAAGAAAGTTACATTTTACTGAGATCATAGCAAGGAAAAATGTCATCTAGCGGCAACCCGTGATTCGATTCTTCTCGTCCCCTGCATTAAAGACCCAAACTTCTGTCGGTGATATGGGTTCCTGCCTTTTTAAAACAAGCCACACGACACTCCAGAGCATTATCTTCAATACAGTTTATAATGATTCCCAAATTTTGTGTGATAAGTTGATGAGATCAAATATGTTTCGGCTCAAGTGTGGAAAACCAGAAACAGAGATCATATCTACATATTCTTCATTACTGAAGGAATACAAGTTCAATTCGATGAATTTAAGGTTTCAAAACAATAAATATCTATCAAAAACCATTGTGATTTACTGAATATCTGGATTGCACTTTTGGTCTCTCGACCATCTTCAGCTGACAACAAGTATTGAACTAAATATGAAAAAACATACATATATAAACAGGTAGGTACAAAATTGATAACTAATTATAATAAAAGCAGGTACTAATTTCAAATAGGGACGAATAAACCGGGCCATACTGGTCGTCCAGAAGATTATCTCTATGGGGGTTTGTTGCAGTTTGTACCAAAATTTCAGAACGATAGCACTATTAGTTCTCCATCACTTCTAATAGGCCACTGAACTAGGAAGCCCTATATATATATATATATATATATATATATATATATATATATATATATATATATATATATATATATATATATATATATTTTGCCGCAACACTAGGCTGGCAAGGAGTTCATCATATGGCGGTACATTTAACGACCCCTCGAACCTCTCTCTATAAGAATTTCTTCGTTTACAGGACCGGTGAGTTGTGGAACTCGCTTCCGTCCAACATCTTCCCAAAATCCTACAATTTGGCCCTCTTCAAGAAGCGAGTAAACAGACACCTCAATTCCTCCCAGGCGTCCACTCATGTGGTGTAACAGGTTCGCCTATTCCTGGGAAGCGCTCATAAAAAAAATTAAATAAAACAGGAAGAAAACTATATATGTCAAAATCACTTAAAACGTTGTAAAATACAACACTACAAGTAGTATTGTTGATTTGTTGATAACGTTTGATTTTGATATATTATTTTCTTTCCTTTTATGTAATCTTGAATTAGCGAAAATGTCCCTTTTCGATTTTAATTTTGACTTGAATAGTACTTACCGTTCATTAATTAATGAATCACCTTGGTATTTTGGTGTGCTCTTTGAAAGTCTATGCACGGAAACTAGTCAGTAGATCATTTGTAACAGATAAATCACTTTTGCTGTCATGGGTGAAAGACATGGCACTTGTCGGAGATAGATTTCTGGTTGTTAAAACGACTGCACGTTCATGGTCAAAATGGAGATTTTTGGCTAAATAAGAGCAATTTAATGTGTAGATACTCATCACAAAAATGCTAGTTGATAACTTAGGAATACAAACCTCAGTTTCTGTGAATACTTTACTATTATTCAATGTCAACTTAATCCTAATCGCCATATTTCGTAGCACTCCTGAAGAAAACTCAAAAAAGTCGAAAGTTTGAGTAAAATTGCTGCTATCCCAATAATTAAGAACTCTAATATATATATATATATATATATATATATATATATATATATATATATATATATATATATATATATATATATATATATATATATATATATATATATATATATATATATATATATATATATATATATATATATATATATATATATATTAGGATAACGTTAAATGTTATATATATATATATATATATATAATGTACGAGTATCAGAGGCTTTCTCCGGAAAAATCCAGTGTACGGACCTCAGTCAAGTAACACTGAATGTTACTCATTAATAGTTTCCTTTGTGTGAAGTGGTGAACGATCGAATAGAATACTGCTCTGAATATAAATATGACAAAATTGTCAGTTAATTATATTACATTTATATAAACAAATAAATAAAATATGAAATGAGATTCTGAGCAGTATAAACTAAAGAAAACCTACTATGACTCTACCTCATTATTATTTTCGGAAAGAAACCTACGAAGAATATTACAAGATTTGATGACTGTTATCTTTTGTAACTGTTCAAACAAATTTTCTTCAGACCCAAAATCTCAATATTTTTGTGAAGATTTCTAGGAATAACACCTGTTGTGGAAATAATAATCGGTAGAATAAATATTTTCTTCATTTTCCACATTTTTTAATCTCGTCGCCAAGCATCATATATTTAGAAATTTTTTCATTGTATTTATTTTGTATATTATGTGTGTCGGGTATAGCAATATCAATTATATATGTTTATTTGATTCTGTTTATCATTAAGAATGATATCTGGTCTGCAGCTAGAACTCATAATCTATTTCAAGCATCAACTCTACACTCTACATTTTTGTATTACAATCTCAAATTCAGGATAACATTCAGCGAATTTCTGCCCTATTCGAACTCCAGAACCATCTTGACAGTTTCTCAAATGTTTCAGAGATGCCACTCAAAAATCTCTATGAGAAGAATAATAAGACACGATTTGGGCACTATGATTTTCAATTGACTCAAGCTGTCAAAGAGCGCAGATTCGAGCGATGCAGAAATTTATTGAATAGATTTAGAACACGTAGACAAATTGAAAATATCTGGTTCACTGACGAAAAAGTTTTCAGTGTTGTGCAACCAAAAAACATCCAGAATGACAGAATTCGTGTTCCGACGAATGAAATTAAGAGAAATCTGCCTTTAATTCGTTTGCAGAGGGAAAGACAAAAATTTTCCAGGCATATAATGGTCTCTGCCGGTATTTCGAGGAACTTTAAATCGAATATAATTTTTATAGAACAAGGCATAAGATTAGATTCGGAAAATTATTGTCAAATAATTCTCGCTCATATGTAACCAACTATTGAGGCGTCAACTCCTCAGTTCACTTTCATGCAGGTGAATGATTGCTGCTTTTAGTATGACATGAATAAGTACAGTTGCCACCAGCTGAAAATGAACGGTTGAGAAATTGAGTAGCTTTTTGGATGATTTTTATTGGTTCAAATTTTCTTTGGAATTCTACAATTTTTTCCATATTCTTCTGACAATGTCTGTCTCAAATCTGCCCGCCATGCATGCAGCCTTCAGGAGCCACAATAGTGCAAACAAGCAGGATGTCATGAAACGAAGCGGCAGACTGCAGTTTCGTTCTTTTTAGGAGCTCATCTGTGTCGCATATCACTCTCAGCATCCAAACCAGCCACATCGAGGTTCCCTAACGATTCCAGAAAAGACGCATTTCGTACATACGTACGAGAGTCGCCCTCTATGAACCGAGACAATAAACCCGCTACTGGACTTCGTTTGTTATTGTTCGTTGCTTTCTCAAAGTCCTGTATCGGGTTCACCGTCTCGGTCCCTAGACGGCGACTCTCGTATATACGATATGCGACACTGATGAGTTCCTAATAAAGACGAAACTGTAGTCTGCCGCTTCGTTTCTCGGCATCCTACTTAGTTGCACTATTGTGGCTCCTGGGGGCTGCGTGCATGGCCGGCAGATTTGAGAACAAACTCTTGTCAGTAAGGATTATTCATTGATCTACGGGTTTTTGAATAGTTCTTCTAGTCTCAAGTTCATATATGTTGACTACTCGCGAAGGTTATCCCGGAAAATATTTGTCTCGTCAAAAAAAAATAAATATATATATATATAAATAACATATAAACATTTACAAGCAACTTGGGAGGGTTATTGATCTGTTGAAAGAAATGTTAGCTGCACTTTGAACGACGATCGAAATCTTTATTCAGCTCGTGTACGAGTCTATATACAGGGTGTTTCAAAGAAAACTAAACAGAGGCTATATCTACCAAGATATTCATTTCTGATCAAAACGCAAAAACAGGTCAATTTCTGTTTCAAGGGTGACATCTTTTGGGGTACAAAACTTGCCTGAAATATCAACCCCCTAAGCGGGGGTTACAATCCTTGAACATTTTGAAGAGAGAAGATGGGTCGAGTGATGACTCAAAAGAGAAGTGGTATCTTTGTCTACATCGCCTTGAACGAATTTCCATTTCAAAACTGTAAAAAATACAGGGTGAGCAACTGAGAGATAGGGAAGACTATTTCTCTGAGAATACTCAAGTTTCAGTGAAGTAAAATGGAACAGATCCATGCTGATTAATGGCAGTCATCATCAAGTACCATCCTCATCTCGAATTTTAACCCTTGGAGCAGGGATGACCACCCTTAAAAATTTGAATGAGGGTAAATGGGTCGAGTGATACCTCGAAAGAAAGGTATTATCTTTGTCTGCATCCCCGTGATTAAATTTTTATTTTTGATTGAAAACTGTAGAATATACAGAGTGAGCTACTGAAAAATGGAGGAGACTATTTATCGCCCTGTGCCCTTTAAGGATTCGTGCAAAAAATGGAACAGATTCATTCCAGATCAAAGGTTGTCATCTTCCGAAACACCATTCACATCTCAAATTTCAACTCCTAGAGCAGGGGTGACCACCCTGTGTTATTTTTGAAGCAGAAGATAGGTCCAGTTATAACCCTCTGAGAAAGGATTTTTGTTTGTCTCCACAATGGTGTGCAAGTTTTCGTTCTCCATGAAAATTACTAGGTGAGCAGCTGAAACATTAGAATGATTATGAAGGATTATAAATCTTGAAAGAAAACGATAAAACTATCACTCATAGTAACTCCATTGATTTTTGAACATTCGTTGTACGATATGCGAGCAATGCATCTAGAGTTGGGTTCACATGTACATGCGTTTTTATCAGTTGACTGAAAGGAAACTTTTTGTTTTCACAGGTGATACTGTATGATCATCGTCCTCTTCAAATTAAAATTGACGATACGAATCAAATGAATCAGGAACGCAGATGTTACAATGATCAGATTTCTTCAACAAAAATTGATTCTAAATTTTTTAGTACTTTTGTATTCAATTTCATCGTCCCAATTTTAGTTTCTCATTAGTTGTGAAATTTAGTTGCATTCATAAAATCGTCATGGTTTACTCGATAGCTGAGAGGGTTGAAATGATTGAACTATTTTTCAGTTCCGATAGTTGCGCGAACAGAACAGCCAATATCTTCAAACAACGCCACGAAGGTGCTAAAGTGACTTCGAAGTATGTAATAGAATTAGTTGCCAAATTTCGTGAAACTGGATCGGTGCAAAATAAGAAGCGCGTAATTGAGCGGCCAGTAAGAAATGAAGCTGTGTAAGTGCCAATGCTTGGTCAAGTAGTGGTTGATCCTACCCTAAGCCTGCGGAAATTGGCAGATGTAAGTGGTGTAAACCAAACGAGTATTTTCCGCATTCTGAAGGGGCATAAGTTGCATCCATATAAAAGCAAATTAGTTCAAGAACTAAACGAAGATGATTTCGATCGAAGACTTCAATTCTTCGAGACCATAAGTGAGAGAGTCATGAACAGTCCTCATTATTTATTTCACTTGTGTTTTTCGGATGAATGTACATTTTTTCTGAATGGAACCGTAAACTGCCATAATTGCCGTTATTGGGCAGATTCTAAGCCGCAAATATTCCACGAAATTCACACTCAGCAGCCTCAAAAACTAAATGTTTTGGTTGGTATTTGTAGCGATCTCCTCATTGGGCCGTTTTTCATTTCTGGAAATCTTACCGGAGAATTGTATAATCAACTATCGGAAGAATGTATCGACCCAGCAATAACGGAGATCATTGAGAATGACCCCCGCTATTCGGAGAACGAGGTTGTATTTCAGTAGGATGGAGTGCCACCGCATTTTGCACAACAAGCTCGAGTATTTTTCGATTATCATTTTCCTCATCTTTGGATTTGAAGGAGAAGCCTAACGGAATGGCCCCCGCGATCTCCGGATCTCAATCCATTAGACTTTTTCCTATGGGGCCACCTCAAAAGTATAATCTATAAAACTGAACCTGCTGATTTGAACGACCTGAGACAGCTCAACGCCAATGAGTGTAACCAAATCACACCTGAAATTTTACAGAATGTCCGTGAACGTTTCACCCAAAATTTGTTTATGTGCATGGAGGTTGGTGGTCAACAATTCGAACATTTACGTTGGCTTTGAGTGACTTAAGTTCCTTTCATTTTTTCGGGTAATAAAGTTCAACTTCTACTCGTTTATTTTCTCCTTTCGTTTATTCCTCTCTTTATCTTCAGCCATTGTACTAGTTTTTTTACCTATTACATTTTATACCGAATATCTCAAACGAGTGACTGTCTTTCAAAAGGTGTTTATTCAGTGAAAAATCAACCCCTGTTTGATACTGGTCACTTTTCCGTTTATCATCCTCTAACTCCTATGGAACTCAATGAGAACAGAATTATTGCGAGCAGTCATGAAGGCAATCGAAATCCTTTACTTGAAAGGTTCCACTGCATCGAAATATTACCCCTGCTCTAGGGGTTGAAATTCGAGATGAGGGTGGTACTTGATGATGACTGCCATTGATCAGCATGGATCTGTTCCATATTACCTCACTGAAACTTGAATAGTCTCAGGGAAATAGTCTTCCCTATCTTTCAGTTGCCCATCCTGTATCTTTTACAGTTTTCAATCAGAAATGGAAATTCGTTCAAGGCAATGTAGACAAAGATACCACCTTTCTTTTGAGTCATCATTCGACTCATGTTCCCTATTCAAAATGTTCAAGAATTGCAACCCTCGCTTAGGGGGTTGATATTTCAAGCAAGTATTGTACCCCAAAGGATGTCCCCCTTGAAACAAAAATTGATATGTTTTTGCGTTTTGATAAGAAATTAATATCTTGGTAGATATAGCCTCTGTTTAGTTTTCGTTGAAGCACCCTGTATATGTGGACTAAATTCGTTGTTGTGAAGTATCCTAAAAATGCTTGTCCGGCAAACTCCAGGTATTTCCGACAATCTTCTCACAGATTGTGTATTTTTCATCATGTCCAACAAGTTTTCTGATACGACCCTTAACTTCCGAACCGGGAATTAGGAGTTGAAATTTTCAAATCGCTATATCACCAGTGATAACCAGTATGAACTTATACAGTTTTCATATTATACTTAGGCATATTTTTATTAAAGACTTTCGCTCAATAAGTATTTTGATCCGACTGTTAACCTCCGAAATGGAGTAGAGGGGGAAATGTTTTTGAATCACCATATGTCCGGTAACAACCAAGATAAACCAATGTGGTTTTCATATTTATCTCTGTGAAGATTGTTTTGATGCAATCTTTTTCAAATTTTCATAAATCCATACGGATTTCATATTATCCTTTGAAATATTTTTAAAAGTGACCTTTGTTCGAAAACTGTTCTTCTCTTCTAGACCACAAAAGTTCAATTATTTACAAAAGTCTATGAAGTTTTGTGAGTGGATCATCCAGGCTGAAAGACGAAATCTACCTTTGCCTGTAGGCTCTGACGAAAGGGGTTTTTCTCTTCGTTTTGATTGGAAATGTTTCAAGCATGAAAATTGGAGACATTTACGAAAGAATATCGGAAAATTTGGATAATTTGTGTTTTTATTGAACTCTATAATAACTGACGATGAGAACAACATATATTTGTTTAAATGTTTTGTTATGCTTTGTTGATAACCGATTAAAAAACTGAATAACCTGGAAAGTTGGACAAACGACGTCTGTCGGACGTTATCAAAGTAATCTGATATGTAATAAAAATTCTCCTAAACCGATTTAGATGAAATTTTTTGTATATTTTTTGAAAAGATGGCTTACATTCAGAATTGGAGCAAGTTGGTGGCGCTACGATGCAAGAAAATATATATCTTGAGGAAAATTTTTCGCCAGGTTTTTTCAATTTTTGTCTATCAGAACAAAAATATATCCACAAGTATACACTCCTCAGCTACCTTCAATATTCGAGAGAAAAGTTTTCAATCTGAATATCGATCTGCTAATAGCAAGTAGCGCAAATTAGAAATAAACTACTGGTTGATTTTGTCCCCACTAGTCTGATTTTATTATCCTCACAGAAATTTCTCAATATGTATAATCTACAGATTTTCCTATTGTGAGAATACAATTATCAGTCCTGAAAAAAAATAAATAGATACTTGGATATCAAGTTGAATACAGTTCATCACTAAAAATAAATTTTTCATCCCAAAAAGATCATTTCACGTACGTATTCTGCATGAAAATAAAATAAAAGAGCTCAATATATTCAATTCGAGATTCTCGAATAACGCGTCAGCCAGACAGATTATTCCCGCTTATTCTCCACATCCCGAAAATTAAAGCTATACAAACCGTCACAACTGAGCCGCGCAAAAAATGGGAAAGATCTGGATTGCAGTTTGCAGTATTCCGCAAAACGTTAAATCGAACTCCGGGAGGACCTTTGACATTTGAATTCAGTGCTTGAAACGAGATGAACAAAGTTCAGGCGTGAACCGGACCAATCCCCGTCATTCGGAACTGGAAGTTGCCATTATCCTTACATTCGTACAGCATTTATCTTCTTCCTGTGAGCGAATTGTATTATTAAAACAATAACTTTAACGGCTTGAGCGTCATAGTGTCGAGATTCCCATTTCAGCGGATGTAATGTACGAGGCGTAATCGAAAATTGCGGATTCCCCACTCGGTACATTTACTTGAATAATCTGATTGAAGAGATCTTTACTTGATGAAAATTGCTAAACATTTTTCCATTGAATAAAACAATGATGTATAAATTTTCCCTATATTCGCATAGTCATAACGCGTTTCACCAGATCGTCGTTTCTTCAGATAAGTACTACATGATGATGTGCGCTACATCTTACATTGGTTGGATCAGGTATTCAGGGTTACTTCTTCCTAAAACTAAGGATTTAGAATCAGAATTTAGGTCAATAATTTTCTTTCATCTTATATCTAACATCGAATGTTGGCAAAACAGCATTCTAATACTATTCAAATTTAAAACATTCAACATAAATTTGACAACTACATTTCGAAATAATACTCATCCTCCAATTCTGAATTTTTTGTGATGTTTGCAATCGTTCCTGAGTAATATTAAATAACATAGTTGAACAAAAATGAATATGTGCCTCATACCAGGAAATGCCTCATACCAGGGGTGCTCAAACGGTCAAAGCGAGTGCTTTTTGATTAGATCTCGAGAAGAAAAAACTTTTGAATAAGTAGGTAACCAAACTACAAATATTCATTACGTAATAAAATAACCCTCTGCTAGCGGCAAAAGATGGTTTTATCAAAGGAACGCACGGTACTTGTCGAAGAAAAGCCGCGTTTTTCATTAATGCCTCTTTTCTAGAAATTTCGGGCGGCGCGTTTCAGGAGAACATTCGAGACTTTCGTTCATGCCGTTATAAATGTTGCGCCTGCAGGAATTGGAGTCATTCTGAATTGTAACTTGAAGGCAATACTACGTCGATACAAAGTTTATTATTAAATAGTACAAAATGAGTCCAGCGAAGAAATCTATAACGTATCATTTTAATAACGATCGGGAGGAAGAATTGTTCTTTTGTATGGTGAAGGATAAGTGCATTTGTCTCATTTGTCGTGCGTCAGTTGCAATACCTAAGCGTGGTAACTCAGAGAGGCATCATAAAACGGTTCATAAAAACTATGAAAAGGATTTTCCGCACACAGAGTGAATTAAGAAAACGAAAAGTACGTGATTTGATATTTTTTTTGAAAAAAGAACAAACCCTGTTCACAAGACCAGCCAGACAATCAAAAGCTGCTACGATCGCGTCATTTAAAATGTCTCATATATTGGCGGTCGTGAAGGAAGCATTTATTGAAGCGGGCGAGACTTTACTTAGAGAAATCTTGTCTGCTATTAGAGAACTTCAGTTTTCTTGTCCGACTGTCAGAAGGCATATTGAAGTCACGAGTCAGGACATGACAGAAAATAAAACATGATATCATGAAATGTACATACTACTCTTCACAGATCGACGAATTCACATTCAGACACTGTCCAGCTGTGTATTTTTATTCGGATGGTATTCAATGACATGTTGGCTAAGGAAGAATTTTTGACAATCATTCCTCTGAAGGGGAAGACCCGTGGCGAAGATATATATGACGTTTTCTTCAATTTTGTGAAAAACTAAAAGCTGCTAATATATAAATTAGTGTGCATTACAACCGGTGGAGCACCTACAATGACTGGAAACAAAAACGGTTTTGTGGCATTGTGTCGAGCTTATGAAGCTTATACTTAATTTTTTCATTCCATTGCATTAAACATCAACTAGTTTTGTGTTCAAAAGTTTCAAAAACGAAGGAAATTATGGACATTTCAAAACAAAATTGTGAATTCCATCTGTGCACGTAGCTTGCAACGGCGGCTCTTTAAGCTGCAGTTGGAATATAGGGAGTCAGCTGAACACACACTGATTTAGTTCTTCCCACGGACGTCAGGTGGTTGAGTCGCGGAAAATTCCTAGAAAGTTTTCAAGAATTATTGCTCGAAATAAGAGCTTTTCTAGACGAAAGAGGTGATGACACTCAGATGTTGAAAAACGAAAAATGGCTGACTGATTTGGCATTTTTGACTGACATTACAATACACTTAAACGCCATCAACTTGGAGCTTCAAGGTACAGGAGAAACTATTATTGAGATGATTAGCGAAGTAAACGCATTCAGAATTAAATCGCAACTAATGATAGATCAACTGGATCTGAAACATTTTCCGTCTTTGAAAGCAAGGATTCTCCAGTTGAATTATGATACGTATGAGGCTGAACTATCAAATATTTTTGGACAATTCGAAATGCGTTTTTATGATTGCAGTAAATTGGCAAATATAGCATCATTTATGAGTTATTCTTTTTCATGTGAAAACTTAGAGGAATTAGCTACTGAAATAGCAAGTCAGTTTAATATGAATGCATGTTCTGTTGAGAATGAGTTGGTGCAGATTATATCAGATATACATCTCAAAGCTACAACATCTGATTCAAATTTCTGGTGGGTAAGGTCCAGAGAACGAATCTTACTGAGTTAATAATAAAAACATGTAATGTGTTTTTAGGAATTCTACTGAATAATTGTGATTCGTTACGTTTATTTTGAATAAAAAACAAAGTAGAATCGCATTGAATGAAGTTTACCCTGTCGATAAATTGAAACGAAAATTCAACACCTTAACCTACGTTGGCATTAAGTGAGAAACTGAAATCATTCTTGAGTAGCAATAATTTCTACATAGCTTTCCAAAATAATAATAGCTTAGGCGAATATATAGAAAATAATAAAACCAAATCAGATAAAAATATTAAATCATGTATTTATAGATCGAATTGCAATGACTGTAATAATTTATACATTGGTAGAACGAACACAAAAATTTCAATATTAGAATATCGTAACATAAACGCAGTTTTTCGGATAAAAAATCAGATTCAAATTACGCGAATCATCTCTCAGAAAATAGTCACTCTTTCTAGATAGATCTTTAGGAAACTTTAGGAATCAACAAACACAAACACTCAGGTAGACTCATCAATGAACAAGTCGATTTAAGTCTTTCACCTCTATTGAATATTTTCACGGAGCAATCTATTCCTTAATCTTTTTTGAATATACCTGACATCAACAACCCAATAAGCTTTTAATTACATAAGAATATTTGTATTTATATTCTCATTCTTATCTATATATAGTTGTCATAATTTATGTACATTCATTCGTCTGAAGAAGCTAAGGTGTAGTGAAACGCGTTACGAATCACAATTAATCAGTAAAAATACTTGTTTTTATTATTGATAATGGAATTCTACCAAGTGGAAGCCTCCCAGATCCAAAAAATAACTATAGAACACGTGAACTAATCGAAAAAATTCGAAAAATACGGATGTTCCCCAGGGAACCTCATCCTGGTATCGAAGGCGAGTGAGTTGAACCACTCACTCTGGGCGAACAGTACTTTACCGTTGTAAGTACTTTATGTGATTGGATTGGACCACTTCCAACACTCCGAGACTCACCTCGAGAAATCTTGGGAATACTTCAACCACCTAAGACGAATGGATTAGACCACTTCAAGCCTCAGATAATGGGGTTTTCACATCTCCATTAGTCATTCCAATTTGGAACTCCGTAGGCGAATGGGTTGGATCACTTCGAGCAAGAGAAAATCGCTCCAATTTCCACAAATAAAATGATCTTTAAGCAAGTGGGTTGGGCCACTTGGAGCACTTGGAGTTATATTTCCAGGGTCGAAAAGCGTCGTCGTGTACCACCGCAAGGGGCCAGTGGGTTGGACCACTTCAAGCCCCAGGAAGAAACCGAAATAATCACAATCGCGTCAGCATCACTCACAGAGTAAATTCACTGAGCTTTGAAAACTGAATAATCTTTAATGTCGCGATCGATCATAATGTGTTGCCCACAAGTTCTAACATCCGTGCTCCGTTGTACTCTTGGTCCTTAATAATATGTTACATAAGGCGTTTTAGAAAGACGTTACTATGTCACGACTCGAGGATCGCTGTATGAGAAAATACCATACAGCTGACCGCAGTGGTCGGAAGTGCAAGACGTAGGTTCACACACACAGTTATTTCGTGTTTTCCAAGTGGAAAAGTGAAATCTAATTTTCAAAAACCACACAGTGAAGAAGCTAAAAACTCAGTGAATGTATGTGATTCGTTGAATAACTTATATTTGATGCTTAGTTGCTAGAAATTTTTCAATAATTGCTCGATATTCAATTAACTATTTCATTCTTGGATTTCTTTCCAATCAATCAAGATAAGATAATTTAATAAAAACGGAACAACATGTGCGGAACATAAACAGTGGAAAACGAGGCAAAGTACTGAAACTTTTGAATTGGGACTATCTGAGGCGAAGTACTATTGCTTTCGCTTTACTTTGTTAACTGAAATTTAAAGAAGTGAAATTCTGAATCGGTTTAGGACAACAGCGGATATTCTACGGTTAAATAATGGGAAGTTTTGGGTGTCATACTAGCTCGGAACTAACGTGCTATGTTTGTGTGAAATGTTTTAATATATTTCACAAGAGTTGTGCAGGAAGAGATTGGCAATCTGATCTGATATGGGTTGATGGACATAAGGTTTTGTGCTGTACCGACGACATTGAGGGGAGTACCTTTGCGGAGCTAATGGATATCTTGAATGGTAAAGATGATCTTGAACAGAATAAAGACAATCACATTATGGAGGTGAAAGAGGAAAGAGAGATGTTAATGAGGAAGTGGAACTCGAACTGAAGACAACAATTGAAGAACAAAATGTAGTAATTGCTACCTTGGAAGCAAACGCCCAAAAAAAGCCTATTTTGAAGAATTCCAATACCCAAACCCAATTTTTTTGTAATGACACTTCAACTGAAACAGAAGTGGATAATTCACTGAAGGTTATTCCGAACGAAGTTATTGATGATGCAGAGAAGAAAAAGAGCAAAAAAATTAAATTCCACGATAAAATGTTCAAAAGAGGACAAGCGCCTAAGGCCAGAAACAATGGAAATTTCGAAAATCTGGAACCTGAAGAATGGATTGAAGAAAGCATACATGGGGAAGATAAAGGGTCCATAAAGACAGATGAGTAAGAAAAATTAGATGTAGAGAGGATTGCTGATAGTTGCTGCACGGATGGAATGGAGAGAAACTCGAAAAATCTGAGGTATGAAATTGTAGAAGTGATGGAGAACAACTCACCTTCTGCTAATAAAACCGAAAGAGGAAGAAGAATCAGAATAACAATAATTGGAGACGAAAGTGCAAGAAATATTAGATCTGTACTGAGAAAACTGTTGGATGAGGACAGATTTAGTATAACGGCATCTATAAAGATCAATATAGAGCCAGCAGACATGACACATGACCTGTTTGGAGCGGTTTCTGATTATGGACCGAAGGATTACGTAATATTCATGTTTGGGACAAACAATGTGAATAACAAAAGAACCCTCAATATCTGCTTGCATACTTTACTCCCCTTAGGGCGTTTCACAAATCTCATTACAATAGTTGGAAAAAAATCTATTGAAGATTATCGAATTATAAGAGATGTTTAACGAGGCGTAACTAACTTTGTAGAAGGAATTTTAACTCTAGTATTGTATATCTTGTTGACGAGGGAAATAGGCGATATACCATAAATAGACTACAAGCAATATTTTCCAATAATTACAGAAAAAATAACCTGGTACTAAAAAGTATTGAAACAAACAATAATGTAACATTTTTCGAGACCTGAATGAAGAAAAAGAATTGTAATATACTTGAAAAAATACCTTGCCAATTCCTAGTAAAAATGACCTAATATTCGAACCAAAAGGTAGGAAAAAATGCTTTTGTTATTTCAAACATAAACATCCAGGCAATCAAGATAGATATCTTACAGAATTTCATTTCTGTAGGTAAAAGTGCAATAGCATGTGTTACAGAACATTGGACTACACCAGAAATTCTTGAGAGGATTGATTTTGGTGATTGCGTCTCAGAGTCATTTGGTAGATCAAACAAGAAGGGTGGAGGAGTAGCGCTATTAGCACACAAAAAAATAGGATATCAGATCATCCCTGTTAAAGGGTTACAAAGTTAAAAATTTTTCTTCTGAATCTCATGTAGAAATGGCCGGTATACTCCTTCCAATCAAAGATATGGCACTTGTTGCAATATATAGACCACCAAATGGAAATTTTCATACATTTATCAGGAATCCTGAAGAGTGCTTAGAACAAATAGTTAGAAAAGACAATGTTTTTACTAAGACAATAGCACCGGAGGAATCAGCAGGCCTTAAAAAAGCAGTGGAAGAGGCTCAAAGTATTTATAGAGTAAAGAGAGATAATAACTCAAGAGCATTACTTTCAATTTTAAAAAGACACTTACGAAATAGCTATAAAGACATGAGGAAGCAAGACAATATCGCTTATATTTCAAATTCTTCAGATAAAACTGAAGCTGTGTGGAAAGTAATTAACAGAGAAACTGGCAAAAAAGAGAGAAACCACAATACCGAGAGTATTTTAACGCAGATGAGTTGAATTATTTTTTTGCAAATATAGGAGAATCGCTGGCACATTTTGTTAAGCCCTCGCATGAAGAGGCAACCAAATATCACAGAAAGAGAACTGTTAAGTCCGCCTCATCTCTCTTCGACTATCCAATAAAAGAAAAGGAAATAGAAGGCATCGTACACAACTTCAAGAGCAAAGTGTCATCGGATGTTTACGGTTTGACTGTGCCCCTCTTGAAAGCTGTGCTGCCGATCATAATAACCCCGTTCAGTTATATTGTAAATTTATGTTTGAGATAGGGTGTTTTCCCAAGCGAATTGAAAATCGCGAAAGTTATACCTGTATACAGAAAGGGTGACAAAAATAACTGCAGTAATTATAGACCAATAGCTTTACTTCCGATATTTTCCAAAGTGTTTGAAGAAATACTGAAAGAAAGACTCATGGAATTTCTGTACAGAATAAAGGTACTGGATCATTGTCAGCATGACTTCCAACCTAATAAATCAACAATTACAGCACCTACGAATCTGGTTGATGGAATTGCAGAAGTTTTCGATGATTATCAGTTCGCGCAACTTCTAGCATGTGACCTGAGCAAGGCCTTTGACAGCATCATAAGATCTTTACTGCTCTATAAAATGGAATATTACGGTGTATGGAGAAGGGCTTTGGAGATTTATAGATCATATCTATCTGACCGAAAACAGGTGGTTGAGTGGAAATCAGTGCAGTCACAGGAGCAATGTGTTGAATTGGGTGTACCGCAGGGCTCTATTATGGGTCCTGTGTTGTTTATAATCTATCTTCACGATCTACCAGCAAAAATACCGGGAATAGCAACAAGTCTTTATGCAGATGATAGCACCTTCCTCAATGTGGCAAAATCTGGAAACGAACTTGAAGCAAAAACAACAACATGCTTGCAAAATGCTGAGCGATGATTCTCAGCAAATGGATTGAAGCTGAACCTGGAAAAGACCCTAAAATTAACTTTTTCCTCTCAGATGAATGAAAACAAGACACTCACCCTCTTGGGCATAACATAATTAGGACGAACATTACTAAAATAACTCTCAGTGGCTACCTTCACAATAAGAATAATGAAGGAAAGAACTACTCAAGAAATATGTAAATTAACATATTATGCCAATTTCACTCTGTAGCCACTTATGGAATACTAACATGGGGTAATGAGTCGACGCTTCAACCAATTGTTCGACAACAGAAGCGTGCTATTAGAATTCTATGTGGTCTATCCGGCACTCAAAGCTGTCGTCCATTTTTCAAGAAGGAGAAGATCCTTACGATCACGTCTGTCTACATACTTAGCTGCCTAAAATATGCTCACCAAAATCAAACATAGTTTTCTTCTAATACCGACATTCATTTATACAACACTAGTAATCAGAACAATTTAACTTTCAGAATGGCCTGAACACAACTAGCTACGAACCATGTTTGTATTTCACTTTACAACTTGCTTTCGATAAACCTCAGGACATTGACAACAAGCAAATTCACCAAGAGAGTAAAAAATATCTTACTACAAAAAGCTATATATAAAGTCGAAGAAGTTTTCAGCAGGAGTTGGATATAGTGAAATAGTCAATAAGGAACATATTTATAAACTTGAAAGCAAATGTAATATTGAGATAAAATCTGAGAGAAGGAAGATGCAACAATGAGACTGTAATGCGAAAAATCTCGTTAAATTGTTATACAGGGTGCTCCAACGAAAACTAAATAGAGGTTATATCTACCACGATATTCATTTCTGATCAAAACGCAAAAACAGGTCAATTTTTGTTTCAAGGGGGACATCTTTTGGGGTACAATACTTGCCTGAAATATCAACCCCCTGAGCAGGGGTTGCAATCCTTGTACATTTTGAAAAGGAAAGATGGGTCGAGTGATAACTCAAAAGAAAGGTGGTATCTTTGTCTACATTGCCTTGAACGAATTTCCATTTTTAATTGAAAAATTCAACCCCTAGTGTAAGGGTGACCACCCTTGAAAATTTGGAAGGGGTTAGATAGGTCGAGTGATAACTCGAAAGAAAGGTATTATCTTTCTCAGCATTCCCGTGAAAGAATTTTCATTTTTGATTGAAAACTGTAGAAGATACCGAGTGAGCCACTGAAAATAGAGAAGACTATCGCCCCAAGTATGAGTGCGAAAAACTGGAATAGATTCATTTTAGATCAAAACCTGTCATCTTCCGAAATCACCCTCATCTCGAATTTCAACCCTGTTTTTTCGTTTTGATCAGAAATGAATATCGTGGTAGATATAACCTCTATTTAGTTTTCGTTGAAGCACCCTTTATATTGTGTGTTAGTTTCTTGGTTCGAAGTGTCAAGTTGCCCCATAGTTTTATGAAATTACTTTTGAATGTTCTTTTCTACTTAATGTGTACATGACATTTTATTATTTTAACAATATTGGAAAATATTCAATTACTCTTAATGTATATATTTTTTTATGTATTGATGCTGACGTTCCATGTATATTTGATGGAAAACTAAACTACTACTACTACTACTACTACCAGATGGTGTATTCGGTCGTGGTTGCGAAAGGGTGTTCAATAACTATCGGACAAAAATTATCCCGAATAGCGTCAAATTTTGTTTGCGCTCGATTTTTTATCTCAATTTGGCTGCATTCCAACGACACAGTTTTAACGCTTTTAGATGGTTTTAAGCTACTGCTTAAAAATACGTAATATACAACTATATTGAGATATTAAAATGAAATAATTGGATAATTCTGACAAATTACCATCTTTTTATTCTGATTCTTAATTCAGAAGAAATATTTAAAATGTTTCCAGGTTGATCTACTCCATCAATTATCAGGAAATATATGTATACAGTATACATAATTCTTTAGAATGAACATTAATGATTTGGAGACATCACTTTGATTAGATAATTTGCTGTCAAATGAAAATTTCTATGCACCTTTTTTTATGGCGTAGTGTATTTTTGAGTAAATTCAGCCATGTTTACATAAAAATCAAAATACAAAAGATAATAAAATGATTCGAACTCACAGCAACCCCTGGAAAACATCCTCTTAACGAATTCACGATGCTTTGTTTTCGTTGCGATATAAAAGCTCTCGAACTTGAACTCATCAATAACATACTGCTTATTGGTCGAACTGGAGAATTTCGGCAATTCTCTAAAATATGGATCATTCTGGAATTTCAATGAGTCGAAGCCTCGTTGGAAATTCGGGGAAGAGAGGACACTTCAGTTCGTTCGATATAACCCTCGGGACAATATTGGACTGTAAACAATTATAGCTTCTGAAATAGGTGGATTTGCAGAAGAGAAGTGCCACTTCAGAATCAGTTTCTGAAGGAGAATAAACCCCAATTCGACAATAGATGAGCTTGCATGACTAACATTTTCGTTTCACTGTTTTTTTGGCTGAATCAATAATCTTTACTCATAAACGTGAATATCCGTACTGTATTACAGCACCACATCTAAACCATAGCACGAAGAAAATTTAAAGTATGCACAGGGTGGTCGAATTTCGACTAGCTGAAATATTATAGAAATAATGACCTCTCCCTCTCGACCCCTTTTTCATCTAACCAGTGCCATTATTTTTGGTTCTGACCATTAACGATTCATGATGTGCTATGAATGGAAGCCACAGATTTCTTAGTTCGATTGAATGCAGACCATTGAAAGTACCTGCGGTCTCAAAATTTAATAGCCACTCACGTTGGTTTGTTTGTTTTTCCTTTAACGTGCTCTATTACTGCCTTCTCGGCTAATGACACGCCAGGGAATTCTGTCATCTCACTAACACGGGAATTTTTCCGAACTCCTCTCGTGTCGAGGGAAGGGATCTTTAATGTCCAACACATCTCTGTTAGACAGGATCGACAGCTCTACATCTCCTCCGAAAGATGGACACTCAAGCGATTCCCAAAATCCGAAAAATAGCAACGACTTTGTGGGGATTGAACCCAGTTAACTCTGCGCAGGAGAAGAGCATCATATCCCCTACGCCATGGAGCCGGCACTTACGATGGTAGTTTTAAAGTGAATTATGTGAATGCCAAAATTGAGTACGTGTGTTATATATTTTTTTAAAAGTGAAAAATACTGCATCGAACAGGTGAAATCACCCATGGTTCGCACTCAAGAAGAAACATGTTTGTATTATTACTCGAAAACTGCTGCGCCGAATCTTTTACCACATCACTGCATATGTAACTCCGATAATATCCCAGATATCCGCGAATAAAGGAGAGATATATCGAAACAAATTTTACACCACTGAACTGGTCCCTGAAAAAGAGATCGAGAGAAAAAGGGGGGATCATTTAACCGAAACTATAATACACTCCCCACAAAAATTGTCGCATCACCCTACTTTTACGACAATACTATATAAACTTTTAGGTTGGTCATTCAAGAGTCGTTTAGTAACTTTCAGAAGTGAGAAATAAGAAGATATCATTCAAAAAAGATGAGTTTATGATGGAAAATATCAATAATTTTCGAGTTAATGAAAAATTAAGAATTTCTACCATCTTCAAACATTCGCGAAGAGACCAATCAACTTGCATCGAATGGTTACTAATCATTTTCAAAATCGAGTGTTTCCTCCCCGGGCACTATTTACTGCCAGTATACGTCTCGGAAGCCCCTCAAACAAATTTTAGATGTACTCTTGAGTCACTGAGTTCCAAATTTATGTTGACCCAAATATGTTCTATGGGACTCAAGTCGGGACTTCTGGCTGGTCATCTTGAAATATCAATTTCGGCATTTTGCAGAAATTCTGTAACTACTCTATCTGCATGAGGCCGAGCATTATCGTGCACATGAATGAAATTTTCGCCAATCAATGGGCCAAAGGTACAATATAGTTTTCAAGGATATCTGCGATGTATCTGGCTGCTGTCATTCTTCTATTATTCACTATGACTAACTCAGTTTGACCATGGAAAGAAATGCCTCCCCACACCATTACTGAGCTTCCTCCGAAGTTTTCGGTTTGTCGGATATTGCATTGCTGATACCGTTCCCCAGGTCGTCTGTATACAGGCATGCGTCTATCATTTGATACTAGACAGAACCTGGACTCGTCGGAAGAGAGAACATTCGACCATTCTGGAACACCCCAATTTGCATGTTCCCTCGCAAGCTGAAGTTTTGCTACTCGATGCTCTCTGGTGAGACGCGGGTCGGTAGAAGCCACCCTTAGGCTGAAATCGTCTTCTCTGAGCCTGTTTCCAACAGTTTGCAATGAAATATGCACATTTCTGGAAAGTGCAAGTTCATTTTTTAGCATTCAAGCCGTACAGTGCGGAACTCTTAGTGCAGTTAAATGAAGCCAACGATCATCACCTGGTGTTGTTATCCGATTTCTTTCCTGTCAAAATTGACTACGCGTGTTATATATTTTTTTGAAAGGAAGAAATACTGCATCGAACAGGTAAAATCACCTATGGTTCACACTCAAGAAGAAACATGTTTGTATTATTAGTCGAAAACTGCTGGGCCGAATCTTTTACCACACCACTGCGTTTTAAAAGTGCCTACAGAATGTTGAACTCATATTTGTGTAATTCCGATAATATCCGAGATAGCCGCGAATGAAGGAGAGAGATATGGAAAAAATTTTACACCACTGAACTGGTCCCTGAAAAAGAGATCGAAACTATAATATTTGACCCAGCTGTCGCACTAAAGCATCGTAATTCGTCCACCTGTTCAGGGTTACCAAATTTCGACGTTTCTCGTACTGCTGCTATGTGAAATATTCTGAATGAGGGAAAATGACGTAAACATATTCCAGGTAGCTTTTTTCGGATTCGAGTTATTCAAAAATTCTGAAAATTTTCGAATGCCAATATCTTGGTTGTTTTGGTATTCTATTTGCAGTTTTTCATATAAAATCGATCTACGTGCGGAAATTTTCTTCTGTCGAACGGTTTATTTCTAATAGAAACTTGCATTATTAAATATCAACCTTAGATATCTTTGATTTCACTGAGTAGTTTTATCTTCCTTTCAGGAAATATATCACATGTGTACTCGACGAATCGACGTTGAAAATTTCCTGGCTGCAAAAACTAGGCTATTTTCATTTTATAAAATTTATATCTATTTTTCTTGAGAAAACTAACGCTCGACTGTTAGATGCCTATGTACCATTCCAATTTGCCTGCCAATTTATGGGTTGGCAGTTACACTTCCTATTACATCGTTTGTTACATCTGCTCTATCAACTACTTCATATTCTTATTTCTTTGGGTCGTTGAATTTGACATGGTTCATGAAGTTTTTCCTCAATTTATTCAATATACTTTTATGGGGTTGTCATCTCTCAGGAAGATGGTCCAAATAAACAGCTTCTGCAGCATCAGCGTAATAAATAATTCAAATGAAACATTCAATCATATTAAACTATTCAAAATTTTCGTACAGCATGGTCGCTTTATTATTACAAACGATACTATATTCTCACAATAGTTATAACTTGATGAAAAAATATTAAATAATTTATCTGAAATGTCATTGCAAGAATTAATTTTCAAACTATCATAATGCATGCACAGAACATACTAAAGCTATTTCAATAATTCCATGTAGATTATGTCACTGGGCATAGAGTTAATAGATTAAATGAGTTATTCAATTTTTGGTTCTTCATTTAAACACGTCCTATATTTTTGATATGAAAAGAAACTCTATTCAACCCAATCGAAGTTACCTATGGTTCATATATAATAAATGCAAGTTTGCATTGTAATTCGAAAACCATTGGATGTAAACTTAAGTTCCGCACGTAGTTTGATTTTACGTGAAGAGTGCCTGTAGAATGTAAAAACCACATCACTTCAAAAACAACCGACATATTGGCACCCGACTGATCTCGAAAGTTTTCAAAATTACCAAATACCTGGAAATCAAAAAGAACCAGGGGGTGGTGGATATTTTCCTCCATTCACAATATTTCACATGGTAGCAGTGCTAAAACGTCGAAACCTGTCCACCCTGCACAAAAAAAGGTTTGATGGAACGTAAGCACTTACACGTAATAACTGTGTTCAGAAATTTGTGGTCGATTGGAAGGAACAATGATTATGAAGGGTGGATCAAAAACAGCTCTTGCAGGGAAGGGTATTCAGCATTCCACGAAAGGTTGAATATTGTTTCCTGTATAAAAACCTTCAATATGTTTAAACGATGAGTATGGGGGGTAGATCGGATCCGTAAAATTTCAAATATCCTTCCCTGAGTAAAATTTCCGTTTCCTTTTTCTCGAATATTTCTAGCAGAAAAAGTAATATAACGACAGTTCAACTACATCCAGAAAGAAGTACCTAATCGACTTCATAAAATGAAGTTTAACTACTTGCAATAACAATTCTGCCTACAACATTCCTAGAAATGTGGGCTATCAAACACAAGATGGTTTTTTTAAATCCGATTGTTATTCCCTAAGATTAGTACTTCCAAACACACAGGCACTTTCATTCTATTTGGATTGGTATGCACTTTATAGCATAAATATTGGAATACATTTGTGACTAGTTTGTGCATAAAAGGTTTATCATCGCAAACTTCCTTTTTACCTACACTCTAATACAACTGCTTTGTCCGATTCTAAGGTATATTCGATTCTTCGTTATAAGCTTTTCCGTTACTTTACTATTTAGTTCGCAAAAGATCTTCTTATGCAAACTTCGAATCTATATTCTATTTTCAGCTTAAATATTTTCTATACAGAATATATTCCCCCAATATGGTCCTCAGTTGCTGAGCAAACAAAAGCGCATCTTCCTTACACACCCCCTTTTTTCCGATCATATTTTCGTAGAGTTTGTGCAACGTCTTCAGGAAATAAATATGTACATTCACGAATATCGTTATTTTAATGCTCAAAATATTCTTGTAGAAAGTTTTACTTCTATACAAACCCCAGTTTGTTAACACACAACTCATTTCGAAATATCAGTGCTTAATTATACATAAATGAAGTAAACACCTCAAAAAAGTCTAGGGAACACTTCGGTTTTTGTTAGGATGTATTGTATATAATGTATTCTCAAGAAAACAAAATAATATTTGACTTCTCCAAAGCACCTATTATAAAGAAAAATTTGAATTTTGAAAATGACGAAATTTGGTAAAACAAAGAAATCCTGAACTAGAATTTTCGAAACGATATGGAAGCACTTATTTTTTTCAGTACCCAGAAGGTCCACCTCTGTTATTAATGACACTCTGGCATCGTCGCGGCATGCTCAATATTAAATTGTCTATTACATTTTGGTCTAAGTCATTCCAAGGACCCTGAACTGCTAAACAAAGCTCCTGTTCATGATGGAAGACGTTTTGACGCAGGAGATTCCTTTTTAGGGTGTCCCACACATGCTCGATGGGATTCAGATCTGGGGAGCATGATGGCCACGGTAGAAGATCGATATCATTCTCTTCAAGAACGTTCAAGACAACTCTTGCACGATGAGGAGGGGCATTATATTGTTGGAAGAGTGGATTTTGACCCATTGTTTGGAGATACGGTACCACTACAGGTAAAACTATCCCATTTGCGTAAGAATTTCCCGTGAGGTTGTTCGGTATGAAAACGAGGTCAGTTCTTCCACCAAGGGGTATACCTCCCCAAAACATCACTGATCCGCATCCATGTCTAACAACTTCTCGAGCATACTGGAGACGGTTTTGCTTTCCAGGTTACCTCCATATTCGAATTCTTCCCGAATCGGTATAATAACTAAATCTAGATTCATCACTGAAAAGAACTGTGGCCCACCTCTCTTGATCCCAGTTTACGTGTTCTTGGCACTAAGCTAAACGAGCAGCGCGATTTCCATGGGTCAGTTGTGGAACTCTTAAAGGACGTCTTGAGTGGAGTTGACCTTCGTGCAGTCGATTTCTCACAGTTTGGTCGGAAATGTGTACATTATAAACTCGTGATAGCTCTTGAGCTAATTGAGATGCTGTGGTGGTACGATCTCTTCTGGCTTGTAAAACCAAAAATCGGTCTTGGGCGACTGTAGTATTCCTGAAACGACCTGTATGGCGTTCTTCTACGCTACCTGTTTCATTGAAACGCGACCATAAACGGTTTATGACACGTGGGCTACTTCCTAGAACCCTTTATACTTCTCGTTGTGAGCTCCCACGTTGGAGCATGCCAACGGCTCGTAACATCTCTTCTCTAGTCAAATGTCGTCTTTCTATGGTCGAATCACAAAACTTGAATCTTTTATGCTTACAACAGAAACAAAGTGCCAACTAACTGATTTCAAACACTGAATACATGAAATGATCATAAAGCAGCGTCGCATCTGCTGCAGTTTTAGTTTCTTATAAAAAAAAAACTGAAATCTGTTGCGGCACTCTAAATAATTTGGTGAGAAATTAATGCAGGTGTTCATTTCTTAGAAAAAATCATCCATAGTGATCGTTCTGGATACGATATATCGATATTCAGAAGTGTTCCCTAGACTTTTTCGAGGTGTTTATGTGATAGAATTTATAAAACTCTCTATTTTTCATACTTATAAGTTAACTCAAGCTCGACTTTGTGAATCGAGAGTGGCTTGGAAAATTTCCCGTCCGATAAAGAAATATTTTTATTCTGATTCACTAATGCGTTATTCATAACGATGCTTTAATGCAATGATACCATTTTATAGAGTGATTTGTGGATCCCAAAATAGGCATTTAAAGCATTGATGACTTCCTCGTTATTCACGATATAAACGGCGCACTTATTATTTTTTCAATTTATATTGTTCAAATTTTATTTCTTCATAAGACTAGCTTCCCACCCTCACTTCACTTAGCTTCACGAGAATTTCTATACGATGCATATAAAGTACGTTCCATTGAAAACGAACCACCCTGAATAACTCGGATGGTTGGAATTTTCGGAGAAAGTTCCAGAACTGGCTGATTTTTTATTAGAGGAGGACATTTTCTGTTGTATGTTTCGTTCTCCCCCTATTAACCCTCTACCCCTGGTAACATCCATCCCAAATTTTTGAAAAAGGAAAAGGATTCATATGATACCTTTTCGAGAAGGTGATTCCATTGTCTATACGATCACGTAATTATTTACTTTCCGAAGTAATGTGTGACGAATTGAAATCGGAAAATTTAGATTACTTATTTTTAAGCTTGCGTATCCACCTCTACCCCTAGGAAAATTTTGTTATGAGAAAGGGATTCTGTGATACCTCATTAGAATGATTATCTGATCCTCAATATCAGTCCTCTTTCTGAAGTGCCATTTATTCCAAAGTAACACTGCTTGGACTTCTATAATTGTCATGCAAATTTATATATTATGAAATGAGACATATCATTGAGTTTTCAGTTTTGTAATCCATGTACTTTCCTTTCGCAATTGTTCGAAGTGCCTCTCAAGGGCTTTCATGTAGTGGTGAACTATCGAGATTTGAATTATTGATTTTGCAACATTTGCGGTGTTATCTGCTGGCATGCTTGAAGTTGTTCCGACAATCCTGGTGCCGTTAGATAGACTTCAGAATTGAGGTAGCCCCACAAGAAGAAATCGAGAGGCATTAGATCGGGCGGTGTAGTCGGCCATTCTATAGTGGCTCTCCTACATATTCATTCTATTATGCGATGTATCAGAGAAATTTGGATCTCCTTCAATAATAACTGTCTTGAGAGGATTAATAAAATTCTCAAGAATGTTCAAAAAAGTTTCTCCATCCAAGTTTTCCTGTATAAATAAGGGTGCTGCAATATATATAATGATAATAATAAGTTTATTACAATTGATTTCATACATACAGAGTAATAAACAATGAAAAAGCAGAGGCTTAATCATTCCGCAGAATGTCTCGCCTATTCGCCTTTGAGATAGGTATATTTTGTTAAATTTGAATTTATTGGCGTGGAATGTTTTTTTTCTATTTGAAAGTAAAATTAGTTTCACAGCGCGTAATTATGAAACAAATAGTTACTATATTTCTTGAATTGTTCGTCACGATAGGTTTTTTTTTCACAATCGGGCGTTAGTCAAATCCGGTATTTTAGTCACAATTTAGGTTTTTTTTTTCTCACATTTTAGATATTTTTTCCTCCTCTTTTTTTTTTAAGTCACTCCGCGAAATTTCTGAACATACAATATATATATTGTACTGATATAATCACAGAATTCGAAATCATTTTCATTCAGCTCGTGTACGAATCTAAATTTACAATGGATTAAATTTCTACTAGTGAAGAGTCCTGAAGACACTCCAGATTTCTGCGATAATCTTCAAATATTGTGTACTCTCTGTCACGACACATTCACCCGAAACTGCCAGCTACGCCAATTCCTTCTTCATTCACAACTCTGGTGGGATTGTATTTGTTATTAATAACGCATCCAGTTTCCATGAATTAGCTCATTAACTCAAGAACGTAGCTATGTCCCAAATTTTTTCCGAGTTATTTTCATTCAGAATGCTCGCAGTTGCACCAACACTTTTATTATTCTTGAAAAATAAACTCATAATTTCTATGCGTTCCTGTAGTGTGTACACCATTTTCAACTAAATTACAGATATTTCCGGTTATAAACACTATAAAAAGTACTATCATCATATAATAGATGAAATTATGAACAAAAAAGAAAATTGAATAAAGAAAACGATGCTTTGAGGAACAGTTATCAGTATAGGGCAGAAACCCCGCAACGAAGTCATAGCACAACACTTAAGAAAATGAATTTTCAACAACGAAAAAAAAATTGGAAAACTGGAAGATGAAATGAATTGCCTTGGATCGATCCAATTACAAAAAAGTGGTAGGTGCTTCGAAACTAGAGGAAACAATCAAAAATGTACGTGCTGAAATGTACCAAAAATTACAGAACATTATTATGGATTACTCTAAGGATATAAAAAATATAATGAAAACAAAATTGGTTAATATAGATAAAAGCTCTGGGGAGTTTCGGGCATCTCTTTAAGAACTAAAGATGATGGTGACTTCAAATGCTGATGAAAGGAAAACGAAGAAACAAAACTATGCAGACGCAGTAATAAAGAAAAATTTAGGCATTATAATAGTCATGAATTCTGAGACAATCCAGAACAATAAAGACAAGAGAGGAAATATTAAGAACTTTATGAAACCAGTGGACTTCGAAATACCGATTTCCAACATAAAAAGTACTAACTATAATATGCAAGAAATACAGTAAACAAAGAAATAACCGCCAAACTTGTATCCAAATTCAATATAAGATTACCAGAAAGATGAAAGCCAAGAATAAGAGTCACTGGCATCAGGTACGCCTTAACCGTATGGAATCTATTGAAGATGGTCTAAATAAAAAGAAACTACCATGCTTTCATAGAATGTCACCCTGAATCATTTAAGGAAATATTAGAGTAAGGTATTCTTTTCATTGATCTGTCCGTTCGCTACATATATGAAAGCTTGAATTTACTGAGATGTTATAAATGTTCTGGTTTCCATGACGTCGCCACAGATTGCAAGAAGGAGCAAGACTGCTTGGTGTATGGAGAAGACTCTGACCAAGGATTGTCAAAGCAATAGGAAGACATGTCCAAACTGGAACAAGTTCAGGACAAAACTGAATACTGATCACGGTACCTTCCGATCCTGGCTTTGGAGAGAACAAAAACAACCTACATATACCACAAATATGAATATGAATATTATTATTTCACAAACATCAACTTGCAGTCGATAAACATCAAAATTGATATGTTTAGACATACAGAGGATGTCTTTGAGAAGCCTGACTTTGGTAACTATCAGGCTGCAGAAACTTTTAGCCGGAAAATTATCACACAACCCCTTTCTCATTTGGACGTTTTCAAGGTGGTAATGGATGGGGTTAGGGGGATGAAGCGCAAACATTCAAACTAAGGAGAAAAAATTTTCTGAACCAACAGAATCTATATTGATCAAGTATTTTCCTCAAACGGAAAGTATCGAGAATAGAATCACCTTTTCAAAAAGGTATCACACGACTCATTTTCTCTATTTGAGATGGATAATGCCAGAGTTATGAAGTTTGTAAAGCGAGAATGAAACATGTAACAAAAACTCCCCCTTCAATTGGAACGCACTATATAAATTTCTTCTGCATATTTATTGTTTTGATCTGGGAAATAATAATAACAGAAAAACGGATAGTTGTTTTATGAAAATTCTTCTTAGTTATCATGCCAAAAATTTACATTTTTTACGACAGTTTTGAGAGAAAAAGTCAATTTCTCCTTGTATTTAGTAATTGCCAAGCAACGGAACATAACTATTAATTTTTGTGCTGTGGGGAAAAAGTATTTATTCCTTATTTCCCGCCCAAGATCTGTGCCAAAAGCATCAGTTTTCCATACAACATGCAGGAAAGTGGTGCCATGATGTCCACCAATGAACATAGTGATTTTTTCATCCTATAGTGTATGACTGATGGAGTGATTTATCGATAACAGTGATTTACTCACAATAACCGTAGTAGGTATTAGTGAATCATCATTCATTTCGCTGAATCTCAACTATAGAAAATGAAACCTATCAATAACAACTCAATGACAAATAGATAATATTGAAAACTGTCAATTTCAGTTTTAAAGTTCAAAGTAGGTGAAAATTCTCAATTAAAATATATTTTTTACTAATTTCGTTAACCTTCTCAGAAATTAAAAATGTTGAGAAGCGACGAAGATTTCGAATTATTGGATACGTTAGATGATGTAGAATTAACAGCTCAAGAGGCCACGAATAATTTCCTGCCTGTATATTTATGAAATAGAGAACACGAAAGAAACATTAAATCGTTTTCGAAAAATGGTTTAAAAAAATCGAAAATTCCAATACTGATAAAATCAAGCGAAAGATGGACTCGACGATAAATTCCTTGTGGATATATATATTTTAATGTACGACGTAAGTGCTGCTTGCAGAAGACAAGAACTATACAACATGAGAGTGAATTGGAAATACTAGAACCATAAACAATGGAACCATATTTTGTCAACGTGCCAAGGATTTTTCATTAATACTGCAGAAAATATGTGGACCTTCGTCCATAGTGTGGAACATTCATCATTCTTTATTAATTATCAAAACGGACAGGGAACAAGACATAAGATTGCTATCAATAAGATTATCAAAATACCCAAAGTAATATCGAGTTACATGGGTTTGCTGATACGAAATAATGAACAGGATATTCTTCTCGCGCTCGTCGTCCATCAGGAACGTGGTATGATAGTTGAGAACCTTCAGCAGTAGCTGAATGTTATGTTGATTATTCGAAACAAAAATTGATACATCATCAGAAATTATAGGTACAATTGAATAATGTTCGCACCCAACAAACATAAGAAGTACTCCTATAAGCGGCCATATTAACGTATCCAATATTACTGAACCACTTTTGTCTGCACTCCACAAAGTTTACTTTCAATACTTACAACCAGTTTCGACAGTTACGTCATTTTCAAGTGTCTAGAGCTAACAGTTGTGAGAAGATTATGGTGATTATAGCTAGTTTAAATGCTGAGTAATGGGGAGTGATTCAATTCTAGTTGAATATAGAAAGGGGAATTTTAAGTTTTCACAGAACTTTCCAACAGATTCATTGTCATCCTTTTGTTGCATTTGTGGATGATTTCTAAATTACATAATGTAATTATGTGATTTGTAGATTTAATAAATAAAATTTGAAAGACCGATATTTTTACGATGTCAAAAACTATCAATGTATTCTTGGTGAACAAGGTTTCATCTCGTATATAAACAAGCCTGAGAGAAATAGATATTTCTTACACCATAATTGACCATATTTATGTCAGGAAAAATAACCGTAAGTCTGAAGTAAATAATTTATCATTCAACTCCGGTATAGTACACGTGTCAACCACAGATTATTATGCCGTGTTCCTATCAATAAAATCGCCTGCAGCTGAGGAAGAGAACAGCAGTTTTAAAGAACCTCTAAAGAAAAGTTTCATTGACTATGAAAAATTGAAATTATTGTTGTCAGAGGAACAATGGAGTGATGTACATATGAAGGATCCTTAATAAATCATATTCCTTATTTTTCAGGAAACTCAATGAATATATGGCGAAAAGCACATACAAAAGTAAGAGGTTAAAAAAGGTTTAAGAATGGATAACCAGGGGGTTAGTTATTTCGACGAAACATAGAGATAAATTGAAAATGAAACTGAATAAAAATAACTCAATTGAAACTTGGGAATATTTTACTACCTGCAGAAATTTGTTGAATAAGTTGATCAAAAAGGCAAAAATAAACTACCACGCTCAAAAAATTAAAGAAAATAGTAACAACACTAGAAAACTTTGGAACTCAATCAATGAAATTAACAATAGGGGTAACCTCATTATCAATAATAATTAAAAAAGCTAATAAATTCAATGAGTTCTTCATAAATGTTGATCAAAAAATGGCAAGCAATGCCTCAATGTATTTAAGACCAGTTACGCATAAAGAGGTCCTTTCCTTGATTGCTTCTTTGAGAAGCAATACATCACCCGGATCCGACAATGTGAGCTCCTCGATGATGAAGAGGATCCATCCACACGTGTGTGCATTAACACATATTATTCATAGCACCTTTTGCAGTGGACTTCCGAGTGGAAAAAATCCCATGTTTCCTGCATATTCAAATCCGATGGCAGGAAGGTACTGAAAAATTATAGCCCTATCTGGCTTATCGGTAATTCCGCAAAAATTTTAGGTTGAAAGTCAGGTTGTGTAATTTTCTCGAAAAGTTTCTTTTGCTCAGCGCTGGACAATTTAGTTTTCGCGAGGGTTTTGCAGCTGAGGATGCCATAGAGGCAATAAAAAATGCTTAGTTGTGTTTCTAGATTCAGCGAAAGCCTTTGATAGTGTTGACCATGACATCTTGTTGGAGAATATGATGTAAGAGGTAAAACTCGAAAACTTTTTAAAACTTCCTTACGGGGAGAAAACAAAGAGTTAAAATCAATGGAATCATAAGTGATCCTCTCACGGCAAACATGGGTGTTCCTCAAGGGACGGTATTGGGACCAATATTATTTTTAATATTCATCAACCAAATAACTCATTTTGGGAATACCAAACTGCGACATCATATCGCATGCAGTTGACACCTTAATGATTTTTTATGGTGATGCATGGGAAAAAGTATGTTCGGCTACGGAATTTGGTTTAGCAATTATGGGTGCTTGGCTAGAAGACAGCAAGCTAACTCTAAACCCGAAAAAAAAACAAAGTTGCTTACTTTTACAATTTCATCAGCAACTTAACCTGTTCAAAAGAGTATACTCATTCACAAATCAGATTGTCACAAAAATTTTTGCGAGTGCCCTGCAATTACCAAAGAAATACAATTTAAGTACGTAGGCATTTACATCGACCAACATCTGAGATGGAAATCACACGTGCGGTATTTAATTGAGGGACTTAGGAGCCTATTTTATATATTCAATAAGCTAAGAGACATCTTAAACAGGAGCAGCATGCTGCTGATTCATGACTCTTTAGTTGTATCGATCTTGAATTATGGGCTGACTGTGAGGGGTGGTATGGGTGGGAATGTATTGGGCCACTTGGAAATTGCTCAAAAAGCTATACTAAAAAAAATAAAAAAAAAATAAAATGTACAGCACGAATAAAATTTCTCGAGAGACTGAAGGTTGAGACATGCGGCAGCTCTATGTCACTCAGTGCTTATTTGAGACGATAAAACTAGACAAGGCAAAGGTAAATCATGAATATATGACAAGGCATAAGGCTAAGAATTCCATACAGGTTAATCTTTTCCATGCAACTCATTTACAAAGAAGTTCCTTTTATTTCGAACCAAAATTCTACAATCTCTCAGTTCACATCGAAAAAATATTAACATTAAAAACGAAAATCATATATAGGTGAAAGAGTATCACAAATTTCATAAAATTCTTCAAAGCTAAAGATGGAAAAAAATTATTAATTAAAACAATTTCAACTGGATAATGAATGATTCTCTCCCCTGGCACTATGGCATTTTAGGCAAATTCTCAGCAATTTCCAAGCTCAGTGAACAATTTTGTCATATTTTAGTTTTAAGGCAGACCTTATAAGATGGAAGTTTGTTGTAGTCGTGTACCTACCAATCGATGTATTCTTAATTTATTCCTTTTGGTTGATCAGTGAACATACAGTGCAACCTAGGCTAGGTTGCACGGTTCACATAATGCTTCTTAATATTTGATAATTTGAGAGAATTGTTATTAAATACTTAGTGAATTCATAATTAATTAGTGAAATTGTTACTTACTTACTTTTATATTCAGAATTCTCCAAAATATCTAATAATGATAAAATATTCGAAAACTGCGGCTTTCTTATCTTAAATCTAGATTCAAAATGTCGACCTGTTTGTCCTACGTAATCTGTTGGGCATTCATTGCATTCAGTTTTGTATATTCCAGACTGTTCGAATTTATTTGATCTTTTTCGGCATTCAATAGTAATAAGCTTATATTGAGACTACTGAAAAAGGAGGTTTGTTTATTTTTCCTTTAACTTGCTCTATTTCCGCCTTTCGGCCAATGACACGCCGGGGAATTCTGTCACCTCACTAACCCGAAAATTTGACCGAACCCCCCTCGTGTCTAGGGAAGGTATCTTTAATGTCCAACACATCTCTGTTAGACAGGACCGACGGCTTCACATCTTCTCCGAAAGATAATTACTCAATCGATTCCCAGAATCCGAAAAATCGCACCGACTTCGAGGGGATTGAACCCATGTAATTCTGCGCAAGAGGCGAGCAACATATCCTCTACGCCACGGAGCCGGCGAAAAGGAGGTTGTTAAATTAAAATTGGAGAGAAAATTGCTAACGTTATTAGAAAGGGGGCCAATGTAAGTTTGACATGCGTATTTATTTTCAGATTTTTCTATAATGGAATATAGTAATTGAGAAATTCGTTTTCGTTCTTGCGTTTAATAAAACTGTTGATGTATGAGACTGGAATGTTATTTCATGCTATTTTCTCGATCATATTGATTTCCGTATTAGAGACTATCATGGATAGAGGAATGAAAAAGGCTCTACGAATCATTGAATTACAAGCGGCCAATTCATATGAAATGTGGTAAAAAAAAATCATTGAAATTGTTGAGACTGTATATATTGCAGGATAGGTTATTATTGAGTTCAGTGATGTTCATTTTAAGGAAATTTATTGAATTGTTGCGTTCAATTTCAGCAGTGATGGTTATTTTATTGTTCATTTTATTCAGGAATGTGAAAACTGGTCTATTTGTTTGTTCGAGCCTTGAGAACCCAACAAAATATCATCAACGTATCTGTACAAAACAATAATATGTTTTATGTGAAAACTTATTATTCGTTATAGTTTCTTCGAGATCGTTAATGTAAATATCTGCTAATAAAGAGCTGGGGTGACTCTCATTGGAACTCTTGAGTTATGTTTAAAAACTTTTGTCTCAAATTGGAAATAATTTTGTGACAAGCAGTTCTCTGAAAGATCACAAGAGTCATCTGTTGCGTGTGGTGAAGTGATATTTTGGGGTAAGGCTGACATTCATCTGTTTGAAAGCTTGGATAAATACCCACATCATCATTCTCAATAGACAACTATAATTGAATCGTCTAGCCAACATTTAAAATAGTTATAGTTAGCACATTATTTATCTCAACTGTATGACACTTGAAGATGACGTAACTGTCAAAACCAGTCGTGTATATTCGAAATAAACATTGTGGAAATCAGACAAAAGTGTTTCATTTCATTTATATCAAAATTAATGTCCATAAAATGAATCTATTAACAATATCATCGACAACTGAACCATCCTTATATGTATTTAATGATTGTTGTAATTATTTTATGGCAGTCAGTATTGTATTGAGGAGAACTCGCCTGAGCGAGTTTACGAGCGATGAGAAACGAGCTTCTTCCTGTTCAGGTTGCGTAATATACACCTTGTGATAGTCATGAATTGTTATTCTGACAACATTTTTGACAGAAAAAGTCTATATTTCGTTGTATCCAGTTATTGAAGGGCAACAGAAAATAATTTCTGAAAAGATCTGTTTTTGTACTGTGAGGGAATAATATTTACAACAACTACATAATTACAAATTTCAAAAATTACAATTTAAATCCATCACGAAATTTCATGAGTATTATTTATGCTCAGGCTGCAGAATACAACAGAGTGAATCCCGCAAGCGTTATACGGTACTCGGTACTCTAATGTGCACAATTTGCCGAATAAGGAAAATATTAATTCTTTCAGTAAAATCAATCAAGAAATAAGAATATCTTTCTCGTCTCAATCTTTTGTCGTTATCCATCCAGATAGTATTCGCGCCGCCACTACTTGACTCCAGTGGCCGTAGTTATTTAGTCATTGATAGCTGGCTAAATCTAATGTTATATTTTTTGGTGTAAAAAGTATTCTTTGTGTCATGGTTATAAACTGTTCATGTGCCTAATTTTCTTCAAATTCGATCAGACGTTTTTACATTTGAGGATGAAACACCCAAAAATAGTTTTACACTTATGATAATAATAGAATTAGATTCTAATTGTAAACTCTTTGGGATACATGGAATTGCGTATGTTTGATTATCATATTTATTTTTTTCAGTTATGTTTCGATTGTATGACACAGATGGAAATGGTGTGCTGGACAAAAACGAAATGGATTCTATCATAAATCAAATGATGGCAGTTGCAGAATATCTTGGTTGGGATGTTTCCGAATTGAAACCAGTAAGTGACAATCAATTTCTATTTTCTTACTCGAATACAGGGAGCCAACATTTACCAAACATCGGAGTTGAAGGCTAATATTCATTGTTCGTGTTCTCAGTTCACTACCTTGAAGACTACAAATCGTGATTAGTAGTAATTAGGCAAGTGTTGTCCCAAGTACTATACTCTTTGACGTTGAAATATAAAAACATACCCTAATATATACAGGGTGTCCCGCAAGTTGTACGACAAACTTTAAGAGGTGATTCCTGAAGCAATTCTAAGACGAATCAATAAGAACAGCACGCTCCTAATAATTTTGAATTCGGAGAAACTCTGTTAAGATATGTTCTGTGTGTTTGAAGGGAAGTGCTATAATTATTGCTTCGGTGTGACTTCAACTGTCAAATGACAATGAACTAATCAAAGATATTCGAGTTGAAATAAGTTTAGTTTATACGACGCGTTCGTTAATACAATACGCTTTAGTTTGTTAAATAGTAAAAGAAAATACTTGAAACTCAGTCAATTCTTTATTAGCCAAGTATATCCAACAGGTTATAATGCCCAGACATCGCTGAGCGGACCTAGAGTCAAGTATTTGAAAGTGTAGAAATACGTTCGTCGGTTGAAATCTGTTTTCAATTATCTACTCTGGTAACGAGTACTGAAACAACAGGAAAAATGGCCGATAAGGTGGACATTTCCGTTGTGTATAAATTTAATGGAACAAACTATCAGCAATGGACGTTCCAGATAAATTGTGCCTTAAAAGCAAAGGGACTTCATGGTATAGTTTATGGAATCATCAAAAAGCCTGAACTGGGAGGACAAATTACCCAACAAGATGTGGATACATGGCTTGAAAAGGATACAACAGCAAAGTTTACGATTACAGCTTCAATGGATTTGAATCAAATACAGTTGATTGAAATCTGTAAGTCAACTGGAGAAATAATTAACAAGCTTGATTCAATCTATCAACAGAAGTCTGAATCAAATGAAACGTTCCTTCATGAAAGGTTCCATCAATATAAGATGAATCCATCAAATAGTATTGCACAACACATTCCAAAAGCTTAGCTAAACAGCTTAAGGAATATTGTGAAATACTGCAGTCATAACACAAATATTGAGTACATTGCCACAGAAGTTTAGAAATGTTAGACAAGCATGGCTTTCACTAGGTGAATCCAAGCAAACAATTACAAATCTAATTTCTCGTTAACTTGATGGAGAAGCCAGTTCAACTTCTTATGAAGAGACAGAAACGGCTTTAGCACTATTAAATCTGAATACTAAAGAACGACACAGTAAAAGAGAAAGGATATTACCTGTTACAATTTTCGAAAACGTGGACATTCTACCAAGCAGTGTAAAAAGCCGAAGAAACCCTTCAAAAACACTCAAGAAAGTGAAATCTCACAAGAAATATCCAAGAAGGAAACTGCATTTGTTCCAGAAACAACCAGTATGATTTATGATTCCTGGATAATGGATAGTGGTACTTCAGCACATATGTGTTATCGTCGGCACTTTTTCGTTACCTTCGAAAACTGCAATTCGAATGTGTCGTTAGTTAACAACCAATTGTGTGTAGTAATCGGACGTGGTTCGGTTAAAACGCAAAAGATGATTAATGGACAATGGTCTAGTGCCACAATAAATAATGTACTATTTGTGCCAGAGCTGAGGAAGAACTTATTCTTTCAAGGAGTTTCAACACAAAAAGGTATGACAATGATCTAGAAATTTGAACAAGCAGAAGTCTATGAGGCTGGAACATAAGTTGCAGTAGGCAAACGTGACTCAAACAATATCTATCGTATGATGTTCAGAACACAGGTATGCTATTCAGATGTTACTACAGAAGAAGACTGTTTAAAACTATGGCATGAAAAACTAGGGCACTGAATATGTCTGTTAAAGAAATGTTTCAGAGAGGACTGATTAGTTCAAGTTCAAGAGTAAATTTGAATGAAAAGATTGATTTTTTATGTGCAACGTGTTGTTTATGGCAAGCAACAAAGAATTCCTTTCAAAAGTACAAATTACACAAAAATGAAGCCAAGTGAACGCATTTCCAGTAATGTTAGTGGCCCAATGGCACGCCTTCAGTACAAGGGTCAGATATTTTGTAACATGAAAACACTGGCTATCTGATTGCATACTTTCTAAAACATAAGTATGATGTGTTTGAGAGCTTTAAATAATACAATGCAAAAATTAAGACTAAGTTTGGTCATTCTGTGAAAGTATTACACCAACAATGGTACAGAGTAGTGTCATAAAGATTTTCAAGAGTTCTTGAAAAAGGAAGGCATTGAACACAGATCGCGTTGGTTTCTGGTGATATCACAAGTCCATCATCAACATATATGACAAGGAGAACTTTTGTATTTTTGATTGATCCTTTGTAAACACATTTGTTCATCAGATTGAACAAATACAAAATGTTTTAAGAAACTATTAAATTTCTTGTTCCAGCACCGAGGTGCTTGCTTCAGTCCATATAAAGATTTTATGAACTTGCACACCATGTACGATTGGCATCTGAGATCTTCTGGAGGTGTCATGTATATTTCGCCCTGCAGATGTCTATAAAAAATGCTGTCTTTGTGTCAAACTACATAATCTCATATACCTTTCCAGCTGCTACTAACAATACTCTAATTGAGTCCTACCCCGTTGTTGGTGAGAATATTTCTTTATAATCAACACCTTCTTGTTGAACATATCATTTGGCACATAACCGAGCATTGTATCGAGGAACAGAATTTTCTGGATTTCTCTCAATTCGAAAAACCCATTCTGAGTCAATTGTCTTTTTTATTTTGAGGCAATTGAAGTAATTTCCATGTTAAATTCTTTTCATTCTTTTCTGGAGCTTCTATTTCTTCTTCTATAGCCTTCTTCCAATTTCCCCTTTCTTTACTATCAGTGGCGTCCTTATATGTTTCTGGTACATCATCTTCTATAAAATTCAACTCGTATTCTTCAAACCTTCTTGGTGGTTGTATGACATTACGAGGACGCAACTCACGACCGCCAGCTTCATTTATCTTGCAACGTTTTCATCATTCTTTGCAATGTCTCCCACTTCTTCATTTTCTAGAGGAAGTTCTGTAATGTCATTGCTAAATATTGCAGACATATTCTTGTTAATTTGTAGAGAATTCGTTGGTTTTCATTGAATACAACATTCCGTGAAATGGTTATTTTCTTCGTATCTGGATCAAATAATCTATAATTTGTAGAACCTTGATCCTGTCCCACAAAAATCATTCTTACACTTTTAGATTCTAATCTGGTTCTCTTTTATTCTGGAATATGAACAAACGCATCTGAACGAAAGATTATCACATGATTGAGCGTTGGTTTCTGTCCACACCATAGCTCATACGGTGTTGTATTTGGTGTTTGGACAGTAGGTGTTCTGTTCAGTAAATAAATAGCCGAATTTAATGCTTCAGTCCATAAATTGCGTGCGCTGTCTGCATTGTAGAGCAAACACCTTGCACTTTCTACTATAGTACGGTTATCTCGTTCACAACGACCGTTTTTGTAGGGAGTTTTCTTCAGATTCTGTTTCAGTGTAACTGTCAAATATCATTAAACTGATCATAGATATTCGATTAGTAATAAATTTAGTTTATACGAAGCATTCGTTAATACAATATACAATACCGTTTAGTTTGTTAAATACTAAAAAAAAAATACTTGAAATTCAGTCGATTCTATATTAGTCAAGAATATCCAACAAACTCAGCTTCCAAAATTTGATCTGAGTTCCTGATTAAAACTCAAAATGTTAGTTAATATGCGAGAGCGATTCTATGGTGTTGCCATAGATGAAATGAACTACATATCTTGTTGTACAGAAGATGAATGAATGTTGAATTATTCTGGATAGATAAATGTCAAAATATCTTTTCGATAGATAATTATTGTTTTGAAACCTTAAATTACTCGATTTGGAAAAGTATTCTTTCAGTGATGATGAATATGGAGACCTTATATATCTATAGTTTTTGCGATAGAAACAAACGAGAAGCTGCTAGAGAATACTATCGAAGATTTCCTCAAAAGCATCCTCCTGTTCATAAATTTTTTATTTCGGTATTCAGAGGACTCAGAGAAACGAGAGATTTGATCAAAAACATGTAAGACCTCCTCAAATCAACATACAAAATGGGAAGAACATTAAAGACTGTGTTGAATATTATCCTTCAATAAGTATTCAGCGCATTGCAATTTGAATAGGGATGAGGAGTGCTGCGATTTCTCATTTTGAAGATTTTATCGAGTACTAATTGACCCTAAATTTTCGCTTCAAAATTTTTCATTATTAACGAAATGGCAGCTAAAAAGTGGAAGAATACTAACTTTTGTGATGAGTTTGTTGAGTGCTGAAAATAGGCACCATTCACTTCCATGCAGTAAAATAGGTCTTGCTCAAATCATTCACGTACGTCACTCAAAATTTCTGGTTCAATTTGACGGCTTTCATTAATGATCTGGATTCGCAAACCATTCAGAGAATCAGTTTGGCTAGCGTTAATCTTATATTTCAGGTGACCCCATATAAAAAGTCCAGAGGCACAAAATCAGGTGATCTGGGTGGCCCGAGGAAATTTTCATCTAAGAACTGACGCACAGGTTGAATGAAATGAGGTGGTGCGCCATCTTGTTGGAAAATTATCATTTTATGGTCTTCTTCATTCTCCAATACTTGGACGAGGACTGAATAAATAACGTTCAGTGATAGTTTCAAATAAATTGTGGTGATATTACTGGGTATAAAATAAATACCCGCCCAAACATTTAACTTTCGGGGATGCTGAGTATGCTCTCCTCGAAATAATCTTGGATTTTCATCTGACCAGTACCGACAGTTATACCTTTTTACAGTACCCTTAAGGTAGAATGAACAGTCATCCGAAAAACAGATATTAAACATGTAGTTTGGATTATTTTTAATAATTTCACTGACCACTTCACAGAACATGAGTCGGCGATAAAAATCATCGTCTTTCAGTTCCCGAACTAATCGTATCTTGTAAGGGTGAAACTTATGTTTTCTTAAAATTCTCATGATATCATTTCCACCCTTTCTTCTTCGGAATACACCATTTTAATCCAACTACAAATTTTCAATTGCTTTGGCACAGTTTCAACGTTCCTGAAAATTCACGATAGACTAACGAGCGACTAAGGTGAATCAAACACATGATCTGTCTACTTTTTCGAACCAAAATTAACAAATTAATAAAAACATTGCATGCCTCAAGGTATATTCAACATAAGCTAGCCATACACCAACGTTCCTTACTGCATGAAAGTAAATGGTGCCAATTTTCAGCACCTAATAAACTAATCACAAAAGTAAGTAGTCTTCCACTTTTTTAGCTGCCATTTCGATTAAAATTTTGAAGCAAAAATTTAGGGTCTGATAGTACGCAATAGGATCTTCAAAATGAAGTATCGCAACATCACTCATTCCTTTTCAAAATCAGGGGTTGTGTTCACCCCGTTGAGGAATTGAAGTTATGGGGATGAAAAATCGAAAAGTTGTTCCCCTCGAATCAGAAATCGAGGGGTTCGAGAGATTTCCATATTTTTATTTTGAAACCGGGAAATCGAAGTGTTAGGTTTTCGGTGGATCACCCTATATATGCATATATCTACAACGATAAATCATCAGACCACATTATAATTGCACATTTTGACATAACATCTCACCGAATTTTTAACTGGTGCTGAAATCGATACCTGAAGTACGTGGTTTCAGTATGATGATGCAACACTACATTCTTCTTTGAACATTTAAAACTATTGAATATCGAGTACTCAATCGCTAGGTAGAGCGATATAGACCAACTAACTAATCTGTCGAATCACTGAATGAAGAGAATAATTGAAGTAGCTTATTCAAACAGCGAATCCAGATATCATCACAAACTTTACTAGTCATTCCTCGATAAATCAAATATGTAGAGATTGAGAGTGAAAAACTCACTTTTGGGTTATATATTTTCTGGACATATATATATTTTTTATTATATGCTTTGGGCTAAGTTTGTATACAGGTCTACTAATAATGTTAACAAAATTTTGAGTGTACTTAATTTTAATAAATCCTTCAAATTATGAATTATGGCAGCAGTTATAATAAGATGAGTACCATTTGTTAATTTTTCGTTTGGATTATTTAATTTTTGTAGTTCGTTCCTGTATTATCTTTGAGAATCGTTTTTCAGATATTTTTCAACGAGTATGAAATAATACTTGTCATTGATTTTCTTTTTGAACACTCAAATTTGGAAACGGCTATTAATATGTTTTCATGGATAATAACTTTCTGCGATCAACTCATAGTTGATCGTCTATTCTGGAATATCTACAATGTCACACATTGTTATGAGCTAATTCCATGAACTAGCCAAGGCCGCCTCTCTAAAGTAAATTTGAAATTGCAAGATCGATATACAGGGTGAATTTATGAATGTAACCCGAAAATTTTCAATTTTTTTCTGAAACAGTCCTGTTTCCCTTGTCTTTGCAGAAGCAACTAGACTGAAGTCCATCTATATAAATTAACTCACAAATTTTGAACAAAATCGTATCAATAATTTGGAAAATTTGGCTCATGGAAATTTCAACATAATTCAGTTAACGGCTAGTATATGTCCAACGCATTTGTTCTTCAAGGGCAACTATTTAATGATCTTAATGAACACTTGAATAAATTTTCCTGATGATTTTTCCAGTTGTGAAGCTTTGCTTTGAATCAAGATACAAATAGTGAACACCTCAAAAAGTCTAGGGAACACTTCTGAATATCGATATATCGTATCCAGAACGATCAATATGGATGATTTTTTAAAGAAATGAACACCTGCATCAATTTCTCACCAAATTATGTACAGTATCGCAACAGATTTCAGTTTTTTTATAAAAATTAAAAATGCAGCAGATGCGACGCTGCTTTATAATCACTTCATGTATTCAGTGTTTGAAATCAGTTAGTTGGCACTTTGTTTCTGTTGTAAGCACAAATAAAAGTTTCAAGTTTTGTGATTCGACCATGGAAAGACGACATTTGACTAGAGAAGAGATGTTACGAGCCGTTGGCATGCTCCAAGCTGGGAGCTCAAAACGGGAAGTATCCAGGGTTATGGGAAGTAGCCCAAGTGTCATAAACCGTTCATGGTCGCGTTTCAAACAAACAGGTAGCGTAGAAGTACGCCAAACAAGTCGTTTCAGGATTACTACAGTCGCCCAAGACCGTTTTTTGGTTTTACAAGCCAGAAGAGATCGTACTACCACAGCATCTCAATTAGCTCAAGAGCTATCACGAGTTCATAATGTACAAATTTCCGACCAAACTGTGAGAAATCGACTGCTCGAAGGTCAACTCCACTCCAGACGTCCTTTAAGAGTTCCACAACTGACCCATGAAAATCGCGCTGCTCGTTTAGCTTGGTGCCAAGAACACGTAAACTGGGATCAAGAGAGATGGACCACAGTTCTCTTCAGTGATGAATCTAGATTTAGTTATTATCCCGATTCGGGAAGAATTCGAATGTGGAGGGAACCTGGAAAGCAAAACCGTCTCCAGCATGCTCGAGAAGTTGTTAGACAGGGAGGCGGATCAGTGATGTTTTGGGGAGATATACGCCTTGGTGGAAGAACTGACCTCGTTTTCATACAGAACAACCTCACGGGAAATTCTTACGCAAATGAGGTAGTTTTACCTGTAGTGGTACCGTATCTCCAAATAATGGGTCAAAATCCACTCTTCCATCAAGATAATGCCTCTTCTCATCGTGCAAGAGTTGTCTTGAACGTTCTTGAAGAGAATGATATCGATTTTCTAGCGTGGCCATCCTGCCCCCCAGATCTGAATCCCATCGAGCATGTGTGGGACACCCTAAAAAGAAATCTCCTGCGTCAAAACGTCTTCCATCATGAACAGGAGCTTCAATTAGCAGTTCAGGGGGCTTGGAATGACTTGGGCCAAAATGTAATAGACAATTTAATATTGAGCATGCCGCGACGATGCCAAAGTGTCATTAATAACAGAGGTGGACCTTCTGGGTACTGAAAAATATAAGTGCTTCCATATCGTTTCGAAAATATTAGTTCAGGATTTTTTTGTGTTTTACCAAATTTCGTCATTTTCAAATTTCAAATTTCTTTTTATAATAGGTGCCTTGGAGAAGTCAAATATTATTTTGTTTTCTTGCGAATACATTATATATAATACATCCTAACAAAACCGAAAGATTTCTATTAATTCGAATCATCAAATTCATATTTTAAAGATATTGGTAAGTGTTCCTAGACTTTTTGAGGGGTTTATGAGAGCTAGCGACGTCGTTAGAATGAGAATTTCGAAATGAGCTTATTTTTTCTGTCGTACTTTCAGTCTGCTTACAGGCCTTCTAGCAGCAGCTAGATGTTGCAGTTATCTATACAGGATGTCCCCTTTCTGACACTTTTGAATAGTATATCCATTGGTATAAGACACGGGTGCTCAAACCCGAACTGCTGGCGATCTACCTTAATATTTTTAGACTACTTACGATCGACTCTGAGAGGCTGCAAGTATGTGTGATGCAGGGTTGTCGTACAAACACGATACACCCTACCTACCTACCTACCTAGGTTGGGTGTATCGTAGCATATATAGATATTAGCTTTCCGCATAATACACATTATTTCAGTCAAGGTTTGGGTTAGGTTTAGTTAGCTTCTTCTCTATAATATCAATGAAAAACTCATAGTTATTCAAAATTGCGAGTTTGTTGGTTGCTACAAATCAAAAGAGTTACATATGGTGTTAAACTTAACTACGGAGTAACTTTGGATGTCGAATGGTGGCACTGCATATCCTCAGCATACTTTTGATAAGATACCACTGAGTGCTAATCGCAACCATGATGACATATGATCGTCAGTTAGTCGATTGCGAAATTCTGACTTAATTATCTTCATTTTAAAAATTCAGACTCGCACAAGTACGTTGACCCAAATATTGCCGTCAGGTGAAGGGCGATTTGCCCTAGATTTGGATATTTATCTTCAGATATAAAACACCTGAAATTTGTATCAGATGCTATAGCTTTGAGATGTATATCTGAGATAATCTGCGCCAACTCATTTTCAACAGGACATGAGTTTATATTAAACTGACTTGTTATTTCAGTAGCTAATTCCTCAGTGTTTTTACAAGAAAATGGATAACTCATAGATGATGCTATATTTGCCAATTTACTGCAATCATAAAAACGCTTTTCGAATTGTCCCAAAATATTTGATATTTCAGCCTTATACGTATCAGAATTCAACTGAGGAATCATTGCTTTCACAGACGGAAAATGTTTCAGATCCTACTTTTCAGTTGATCTATCATAAGTTGCAATTTAATTTTGAATGCGTTTACTGCGCTAAGCATCTCAATAATAGTTTTTCCTTTGCCTTGAAGTCAAAAATGCCAAATCAGTCGGCCATTTTTCGTTTTTGAACATCTAAGTGCCATCACCGCTTTTGTCTAGAAGAGCTGTTGTTTCGGGCAATAATTCTTGAAACCTTTCTAGGGGATTTTTCGCGACTCAACCACCTGACGTCCGTGTGAGGAACTAAATCAGTATTTTCAGCTGACTCCCTATCTTCCTACTGAAACTTAAATATCCGCCGTTGCAAGCTACGTGCACGGATGGAATTCACAATCTTTGTTGCAATGCTCAAAATTTCCTCCGTGTTTAAAACTTTCTTCATTAGCTCGACACAATTTCAAAAAACCGTTTTTGTTTTCAGTCATTTCTGGTGCTCTATCGGTTGTAATGCACACTAATTTATATATTGCTAGCTTGTAGTTTTTCAGAAAATTGAAGAAAACTTCATATATATCTTCTCCACGGGTCTTCCTTGCAGAGGAATGATCAAAATTCTTCCTTAGCGAACATGACATTGAATACCATCTGAATAAAAATACACAGCTGAGCAGTGTCTGTCATATCGGTGGATTCGTCCAACTGTAAAGAAAAGTATGTAAATTTCATTATATCATTTTTCAGTTCATCTGCGATGTCCTGACTAATAACTTCAATACGCCTTGTGACAGTCGGACGAGATAACTGAAGTTCTCTAATAGCAAACATGATTTCTGTTTCATTTTTAAAATCTCCAAATAAAGTATTTCCCGCTTCAATAAATGCTTTCTTCACAACCGATCCATCTTCGAATGGGTTTTTTGTGTTTCGCCAATATATGACATATTTTAAATGACGCTATCGTAGCAGCTTTTGATTGTTTGGCTGGTGAACATGATTTGTTCTTTCTTCAAACAAGATATCAAATCACGTACTTATCGTTTTCTCAATTCACTTTGTCGCGGATAATCCTTTTCATAGTTTTCATGAAGCGTTTTATGATGCCTCTCTAAGTTACGACAAATAAGACAAATGCACTTATCCTACACCGTACAAAAAAAAAATTCTTCCTCCCAATGGTTATTGAAATGATACGTTTTAGATTTCTCTCTCTCATTTTGATCTATTTAATAATAAACTTTGTATCGAAGAAATATTGCTTTCAAGTAACCATTCAGAATGACTCTAATTCCTGCAGGCGCAATATTTATATCGGCTTTAACGAAAGTCTCAAATGTTCCCGTCAGAGGCGCATCCCGAAATTTCAAGAAAAGGGGTAAGAATAAAAACGCGGCTTTTTTTGACAAATACCGCGCGTTCCTTTGATAAAGCTGCCTTTTGCCTCTAGCAGAGTGTTATTTTCTCACGTAATAAATTTTTGTAGTTTAGTTACCTACTCATTAACAATTTATTTCTTCTCGAGATCTACTCTCGACCGTTTGAGCGCCCCTGGTATGAGAGATATAGGAATACGGTTTTCACAATAGTGTGCTATTTCTCTGTGAAACTAAATATTTCGTAGACAAGTCCCTCCATATAAACAAACTCGAAAATTTTGAATGAAATTGAATCAAAAGTTTGGAAGATTTGGCTCAGTGAAATTTGGACAATACTCAGTTAACAGCTCACTAATGCATTCATTCGTCAAGGGCGACTATTCAATGATCTAAAAACACTTGAATGATATTTCTTGATAATTTCTCCAGTTGTGAAGTCTTGCTATGAACCAAGACAGTAATAGTATGAGAGCTAGCAACGTCGTTAGAATGACAATTTCAAACAAACGCTTTTTTTCTGAGCCTTTAGCCTTTCGATCCGTTTCCATGCCTCCTGGCACCTTTCTGATACCTGAATGGTATTTTCGCTATAGTATCACGGCATTACTCTATTACTTTCGAGAATAAAATGGTCCTTACCTAGATACAGCAAGAAAGGGTGATTTTGAAATATTTTTTAGGTATTCCAGTGTATGAAACCTCGCAAGGAAAATGAAAATGATATTTTGCGACAATATTGTAGTGCACCAAGTGGGCTATGCACTGAAAATAGAATTTTTCTTTTCTCGCGTTTTCAAGATCGTATTGGAGCTGAGTATTGGATGTGATATAACACATGGGTCAAAAAGTCTCGAGACTAACAAAGAGATGGCGCTAGAAATATTGAATGCGCTATTGTTTCAGGTAGTACCAACCTTCAAAAGAAACGTGTCAGAATTTCATGATATTTCGTTCAGTGGTTTACGATATATTGAGATTCAAGTGACGCTACTTTTGTGAAACTGTATGCAATATATCAAAACAAGTTTTGTGTCTTACTGAAACACTACTATTTCATGCGTGAAATTTCCGTAGAAATCCAGGAATAATTTGACAATTGTTCTTCGAAAACAACCATTTATCGATGGCATGCTGATTTTATACTTGGTCGAACAACCACCGAAGACACAGAACGCTCTGGAAAGAAAAGGCCTGAAAATATTAAAAAAGTGTTGAAAATTGTTATGGATGATAAGAAAGTGAACTTTTAAGAGCTAGCTAACATTCTATAAATATCAAAAAGCACCATGTCAATATTTCACACGAATATTTAAGCATGACAAAACTTTTTTCGAAGGGGGCTCGTGTGCTTACAGTGGAACGAAAACAATAGCGAATATACGAATCTGAGCTCTGTTTGCAGCATTTATTGTGAGAATTTTCTGCATCGATATATCACCATGAATGAAATATGGATCCACTACTACACGGTAAAGTCCAAAGGTGCATCTGCTGAGTGAAGAGCAGAGAGCGCAAGCCATTCAAAGCGTCCTGAACCCCAATAAGCAACTGGCAAGGTTATGGCGCCTATATTTTGAGATACGCATGGAACATGGTTCTTCGTCTATCTAAAAAAAGGTCAGACGGAAAACAGCGACTATTTTATTGCCTCACTCGATGGATTTAGTGCCAAGATTAGGCGCAAACGTCTTCATAAGACAGAGAAAAAATATTACTTCATTGAGACAACTCCCCAATCCACAAGTCGGTAAGAACAATGGTAAATATCCACGATTTATGCACTCACCTGATTCTCCAGATCTGGCATCCAGCGATTACTGGCTCTTTGCTCAGTTGAAAAAAATGCTCCACGGAAAGAGATTGAGCTCGGACGATGAGGTTATTGCTGAACCTAACGCCTATTTTGAGGTCGCAGATTAATCGGTTGACAAGAAAGTAGTATTGAAGAAGAACAGTATATAAATAAATATATTACGAAAAAATGTATTTCTATTCTTCAATCTATAACAAAAGTAAAAAATAATTTTGTCTTATAGCCCGAAACCTGTGCCTTTCAGAAGAAATCTTTCACTATCACTGGATTCTACGTACTAAACACGACAAATAACATTTTTCGTTTTATAGAGACATTTCGTACGTCGGAGATATCAAGAAAGAATATTTAATTTCACAATTTTTCTTTAATTTGTTATCTGTACAAGTATCATTCGCACAGGTAAACGTAACTTTCACTTGCTGCCAGATAGTGTTAAAGAAAATGAATATAACAAAATCAGCTTTCTTAAAATTCTCTCTCGAAAACGTCGCTTGCACTAATACTATATTATTTGTATTCGATTAAAATCTAAATAAATTGACAAAGTCACAATACTAACAAAATTAATTGGACATGAAACACATCGACCACTCGAGTTATTTTAAATTATGCGTGAATTTCGAAGGTATTATATGGAAGAAGTAATACTTTTTTTCTTTCGTCTTCTCCAAATGTATCAAGTATCAAGTTGAGGAGTTATTCCTCATCAACCTCCACAAATGAATCTTCCGAGGACCAATCTATGACAACAAAGCATTTCAATCAGCTGATGAAGAAAATGTCTGAAATGTCCTTGAACACATCCTATAAAGATCTTACTAACGATGTCGCGGAAATAAAAACTTGCCAAACTGCTCTAGCGACCGAGATGATGTCCTGTAGAGCGTTGCTGGATCAGCATTCTATCCCCCTCACTAATCATCAAGCTCAACTAGATTCTAACAAATCTAGGTTAGATCAGTTAGAGAACCAATGCATCGCTTACTGCTGAAGTCAGCTCATTCAGCACATGCATTCTCAACCATCCCAACTATAAGAACGTCAGGATCACATATGACTTAACACCTAAGCAGTCAGAGCATCTCAAAAGTCTTCGCTTGGAGTTGAAGAGAAGGCAGGATGCTGGCAAACCTAAATTGACAATAAAATATAATAAGGGATTATCTATAGTCTCTAACTCTCGAGCGTCAAAAAACTAGAAAATGGTGTCAATGAATGGCCCTTCATGTATACTAACCCACGATTGTTACCATCTGAATTTCATGAACTTCTTGCATTTGTACGAATACACAAACCATTCCTCATCTTCATTACTGAATCTTGGCTCCAACCTCGCACAAGTGATCAACAAAACTCAATTTCAAATTACACGTTGTATCGGAGAGATAGTATTACAACAATTGGACTTGGTGGAGTTTGCATTTATGTTATCAACAAGATTACAGATCATTACAAAATCAACGTCTCGTCTCTTGATACACCTAGCATTGACAATATTTTTGGAATATTCATAACAAACATTATCAAATTGGTGTCGGCCTCAACTTTTGACGATACTATTTTCGACCAAATATCAATTGCCCGGATATAAAATGGCCTATATGTCACTCCACTTCACCTTCTGTTAGTTCAAGTTCTCTGACGTGTACCAACTTATTGATAGACCAACCCGTTATCTTCTGGGTAATAAGTCATCAACTTTGGATATGTTTTTTGTCAACGATATTGATTTGCTCTCATCAGTGGATTATCTGCCTCCTTTCGGTCGGTCCGACCCCGTATTCCTTAAATCAGGAATTCAGTTTATTCCATCAGTCCCCATCAAACCTGACACAAAAATTTTCACTACTGTCGATTTCCGAAAACTAAATGAAGTATTTGAAGCTACCGACTGGAAGGCGGTTCTGCCTGTGGATCACATTGAGGCTATGTGGAAGCGTTTTCTGGAAATATATAATTCCGAACTGGAGAAGTGTTCGACTAGAAGGGAGGTAGTCAGCAACCCTAGTAAACCCTAGATTGGCCCAAACATTCTGAAAATGAGATGTCATAAGAGAACACTGTGGCAGATGTATTTACGTAGAAAGCAAGAAGCTGATAATAGCAATCATCGTAACTTCTCCAACAAGCTGAGCAGCGAAATTGGTAGATCCAGAATAACCTTTGAGCATGAACTTGCTGCCTCAAAAAAATGGAATGAAATCTTTCAGATATGTAAGATCTAACACGAACACTAAGATATCGGTGCCCCAGGTTCATAACTCAACGGGACAGGTCTGTGAAGATTCTCAAGAAACTGCTGAGATACTGGCAGCCACGTTTGCATCCTCCTTCACTGTAGAACCCAAGGACCTATGTTACCACTTCTATGCCAACCATGCGCCAATAGTCTGTATGAGATAAGCGTCAGCCCCGCTTTGATTGAAGAACAACTGCGTGTTCTGGATCCCCCTTCTTTAGCTGGAATTGATAGTTTATCTTCTAATATTCCCAAAAATGTTCATCAAGTCTGGCTTTTCCCTTATCCATTATTTTTGAAGAGTCGTTTCGATCAGAAGCCTTGACTAGTGACTTACTCATCGCATCAGTGACTCCCATTCACAAAAAAGGAAATAAACTTTCTGCCGATAACTATCGACCGATCAACCTCCTTTCCATTGTTGATAAGTTTTGCGAGAGAATAATCCTGGATCAAATGTTGGATTTTGTTTCCATTAATAAGCTTATACCTGATCAGCAACACGGTTTTCTTCCTGGGCGTTCTGTGATAACGAATTTACTCAAATGTATAAATGATTGGAGTAATTCAATGGATAATATGAGACCTATTGATGTTATTTAACTAGATTTTTCGAAAGCCTTCGATAGAGTACCAGACGAGCGCTTGTTGTTCAAACTGGAAAACTTAGGAATTCAGGGACCTCTTTTCGCTTGGATAAGAGCATTTCTTAGGGACAGGAAAAATTTTGTCAAAATCAAAAATTCAAATCTTCGGTTAGATCAGTTACAAGCGGCGTTCCTCAGGGCTCTATTCTGGGACCTCTTTTATTTCTGCTATACACATCTGATCTCCCATCACTTCTTTCGTCCACTTGCGGATGATAACAAGATATACAATGTTCCTTCTCTTAGTTCGAACACTCTTCAACAAGATCTAGACCTTTTATCGCTATGGTATTCTGACTGGCTATTACCACTCAATGCAGATAAGTGCAAACCCCTCCATATTGGTAAAAACAACCCCCACCTGAAATATCACCTCAATGGAAAGAAACTCGACAGCACCCGAAAGCAGCTTGATCTTGGTGTAACTATTACAGATGACTTAACGTGGTCTGAACATATTCGGAATGTGTTCACTAAAGCTTCCCGTCTCACCTACTTACTCGAAAGTTCTTTTAGGCTTTGGGAACCAAAAACTTGTGCTTTACTATATAAAACTTATGTACGACCTATAATGGAATTCGCTGGGCCTGTTTGGTCTCCTGTTTTGAGGAATGATGTGGATCTACTGGAGTTAATCCAAAGAAGAGTGACGAGAATTCCCTATGGCTGCTTGAGGCCATCTTATACAGAGAGACTAAAAATTTTCGGTATTCCATCTTTTGAGAACCGCCGTCTCCGGGGAAACCTCATAATAACTTTCCGATCATTTCGATCTCTATTCACCTGCGACCTCTCAAATATCTTTTCACTTAATCAGAATGTACACCTTAGAGGTCACAACTTTAAGCTAGAGCTTTCTTCCGAACCGGGTATTTTCCAGATGGAACTCGTTGCCAAACAGTGTCGTTGAAGCTTCTACTATCAACTTTCAAAAAACAGCTTTCAAGAATTCCCTCAACGAGTGGTTGACCGATTAATAACAAACTCTTAATAATATTTCATATTGAATCTCATATATTTTGTTTTCTCTTTTATATAGGAACAAAAACTTTTTGTATTCATTAAGTTGACTATTAGTTATTTTGGTTTCATGCGCCTACACTTTCAATATTGTTTTGATTTGTATAACTTTTAGAATAGGCACCATTGTTCTTTTCTATTTTGTATTTGAGTCATAATATGCAAATTTGCCTTGACTCTTAATAATTGTTTAATGATGATATTATTAGAAGGTAATTTCAGCATTAGGTCATCCGGGAGTAATTTTTCCATTTATCATATCTAGTGTATGATTCGACGTATGCATTTCCTCATTTTCTTTCTCCCATACCAGAAATATCGTTAAATCTATGGCAGCAATAAGATATGCTCCAATTTCCAATTCAGGAAACCGCGTTCCATCTACGTATGGTAAAATCGAATCAGGTTCAAAACTAAATTTATAGCGTTTGTCTCGACGTCGTTTCGTTTCTACCGAGCGATGGTCGATATTTCTATGCTGGGAAAGCGTTTCTCGATGGAATAAGCGAGAAATCATTTTCTCGACACATTGACAGGGTGGTGTAAAGAAATAACAAGTATAGAATAGAAAAGATTCCCTCAGAAGGTTTCACAATGGAAGAGAACGTAAACAGCTGACAAGGCTTGATAGTCAATGACAGTTGAATTGTGAAACGAATAAAAAAAACCTCTTAGTTTACTAAACAACTGGAAACTTGTTGATGGCCAATTTCGGAGTTCATTTAACGGAAAGTTAACCAGAACCTAAGAAGTTTGAAAAACTTCGCTTTCTGATATTATTAAACGAATTTTCCTCTTGCATTATTGACTGAATGAAAAGTATAATGTTTGTTTTTCCTTTAACGTGCTCTATTTCTGCCTTTCGGCTGATGACACACCGGGGAATTCTTTCACCTCACTAACCCGGGAATTTTGCCGAACCCCTCTCGTGTCGAGGGAAGGGATCTTTAATGTCCAACACATCTCTGTTAGACAGAACCGACAGCTTTACATCTCCTCCGCAAGATGCACACTCTACCGATTCCCAGAATCCGAAAAATCGCACCGACTTTGTGGGGATTGAACCCAGGTAACTCTGCGCAAGAGACGAGCATCATGTCCCCTACGCCACCGAGCCGGCCAAAGTATAATGTTTCGGCTGTTTGGACCTACTGTTTTATAGTTTCAGAAAAACCTTCGGTTGCCTTCATAGAAGTAAATCAAAGTAAGCAGTTTGACAACTTTAATCCCAAATAGTAATTTGATTACTTATAATAAATATCAATAAGATAGTGGCAAAAATAGAAATTGGTAGCAAATCGAAGAATCCCTAAGGTTTAGCAATAGTTATGGATTTTCGACCACTCTGTGATAGTAGGTATTCTACTATGTCCTACAAATCCTAGGTTGGAAGGGTACAAACCTCAACATCATGCAGATCACGTCACTGTCCTAGCAAAAGCTAAGAAACAGACTAATTGAAATATACACGAGGCTGAAGAAGCGGACCATAATCTGGTGGCCTAAGGGCAAAAGATTAAGCTTAAGCTTGGTCAAGTACAATGAATGACTTAGAAAATCTAATCGGAGCTATGTGAATTCTAGTGTGTTGCTACTGGATTTCTTTCTATAGTACAGAACTATCACTAAAAATGTCCCTACTATAAGCAGAAACTGACTCCATGTTCGAGTTCGGCGAAACATAGACCTTCCCTACGCAAGATAAAAAGGAGGGGAACTTCTGAAGGGACAAATTAATTCATAGACGCAATTAACATAGAGAGCAGACGCATCTCAGGCTACACAGACATCGGTCTATGCTCGTGGAAAAATCAAATTTCCTTTAGAGTTACAGGAAGATCTCACTAATCAGAGACATTAATCATCCATATTTTCCTTCGAGGCAAGCAAAAACACAAAAGCTCATAAACCCTAGAAGGTTTAGTACTTTGCAGGAAGCTGGGAGACTCAAAAAGACCCCTGTAGCGGCTTAAGCTGTTCTTTTCCATTCATACATACACAATGAACCTGAGTGAAAAGAAGTTGCAACGAAATACACAATCTCATCAAAATTAGCAAAAATAGGACAACCTATCAATCTCCAATCAATCAATTAATTTAATCAATGATTCAATTATTTTATTACGCTATCAAAATATTACATGGCATGTCAGTTGGATGCTGAACAATTCGGTATGGTACAATGGTGTGAAAATTGGTGAAGTAAGGCTATTTTAGGTGAGGATAATCTCCTGGAGATATTCCCAATGCAGCTTTTCCATGTTACCTAACCGGATGATTGGCATAATCAAGTGTTGCACACTTGATTATGTGAGGATAGTCCGTCCTGGCCAGTTGTTCGCAGCCGAACGTAATATGCTGTATAGTCTCCGATCTTAAATGGCATTTCACTTATCTGTTTATAATGCTCCGTCCTTAATTTTAATTTTTTGTAGTTGTTTGTAAATTGTAGCGATGACATGGTCTTGAATCGACATCAAGAATCCTTCTGTTTCTGGGAATAGTTCTCCTTTCATCAACAATTTGTTGGAAGCTTCTTTGTCAATGTGTGGTTGATTAATCTCATAGTCGGCCATGTGTTTCCTTTCCTGACTCTTGTTTTTCAGTATCTGATAGGAACAGTAGATTTATCTGGTCATCACTGGTAACAAGATTCAGAGGTGTATATCCCGTATCAGCCAACCATACTACTACTCTGTGGGGGTCAGAAGTGTGAGCTTTTACAGAGAAGAATTCTCTTAGATTTTTGATCTCTTCAGTATCCAACAATCCGCGTCCTCCTTCTTTCCTCTTCGAAGTTTTTCCTATCACGGACGATCGATTTTGGATGGTTATTGTTTTACTTTATCAGCTTAGTTCGGGTTTGCCTTTGAATAACATCCAGTTCATTGCATTTTTCAATCCCGAATTTCATATGAACATCTGCCGAGAACTTACTGACAGTTTTCAGCAGATCATCCAATAGCTTCTTGTTCGAAGCATATAATTTGATGTCATCCATATACAGCAGGTGGGAGATTGTATGTACTTCCTATCTGTTTTTATCCTAAATCCGTATCCTGTTCTATTGAGCATTGATGACAATGGGTTCATAGCTAAATAGAACCATAGTGGACTCAAAAAGTCTCCTTGAAAGGTTCCACGACGCATGGGTATCCCGTCGGTTTTAATTGACTTATTGTTCATGTTGACCTGCAAAGACGTGCGCCAGTGTGTCATTGTTGTCCTCAAGAATTCTACCAGGGCTGTATGAATTTTGTATATCTGCAATACTTCGACAACCCAAGAATGGGCGGTACTATCGAATGCCTTCAGATAATCGAGAAAAGCAGAATGAACATTTCGATGCCCTACGTGTGCCTGTTTCATTATCACAGAATCGATGATGAGTTGTTCCTTGCACCTGTGGTGTTTCTTTGGATTGGAGATGCATGAGGTGAGTATTTTGTAGAGTGTTGGCAGGCAAGTGATTCGCCTATATTGAGACGGATCCTATGTTCTATCACTCTTAGGTAGCATATATGTTAAGCCTTGTGTTAGGAAATTGGGTGTTTTCCTGGGATGTTGAAGGACAAACGTGAACAGTTTCGCTAGGACTCCATGGAGCTTATCAAACTTCTTGTACCAGAAGTTGTGGATATGATCTATACCTGTGGCCTTCCAATTGTTGGTCGCTCTCACTACTAATTTCTTCTTCCGTTATTCCTTCGAAGTCCATATGTTTGATATTGAGGCGTTGTTCTTCATTCGTGATTCATTCCACATCTTCATTGTGTTCTTTGGGGTTCGACCATAATGATGACCAATAATCGGTCAAGCACTGTGCGTCAGGTACTTTTCTATTATTGTTGGTCGCAGTTTTGGTCTTTCCCTTATGAAAATTGGTCGCTCTTTGGAGAAACCTTTGGTTTTGATGTTTCCTTTCAGTACACTTGATGTATCTTTAGAGCCTCTTTGCTTTTGCTTGAAGTTTCTGCTTTAAAGTGTCCATATACACGTCGATACGTTGTTCGTGATCAGGGTGGTTTGTGTTCGTACCAATTTTTCTATGAATTTTGCATATATGGGATTTCAAGCGCCTTGAGGGCTTTTTGTTTCTCAGGAATTCTGTGAGGCGACCGATCTCAGCTCTAATATTGTCAATATCCTTCTCCAGTCGTTTCTGCCATGGTGATTTTCTGAGACTTTTTGGCTCAGATCGAATCAGAGTTGTGGGGACTTGTTGTTTGTGTAGTCGAAGAACCGTTACCGCTCCACATCATTATTTATTATCGTGGACTTATGCACTATCTCAGCTGTTATCTGGATATAATTTACCTTTCCCAGATTCAGCAATGAAAGGGAATAGGCTCGATTACAATATACTTGACATAAATTTCCTAACTATCCTACATGTATTAAGAATTACAGCTTTTTGCATTTCTATATAGGTATCCTTATGCAATTGTAATTTCTTGAGGCTATCATGCAAAGTTTTGGGTATTAAACCAGTCGAGGATACGATGACAAGAACAATATCTATTTTATCGAGGTGCCACATCTGCTTGTTCTCAATAGCCAGGTCTGTGTATTTGGACTTTTTCATCTGGAACTTGTTCAGCACGTTGTTATTATTCGGTATGGCGACATCCACCAGCATTGCTGTTCTGGTTCTCTTATCATACACCACTATGTCCGGCCTATTATTTGTCACCATTCTGTCAGTGATAACAGGGCCTATCGTAGTATAATCTGATGGAGTCATTTTCCAATACGGGCACCGGTTGATACTTGTAATATGGCTAGAAGGTATTCAGAATTCCGTACTTGTGTGCAAGTTTCTGATGGATAATGTTGCACACCTGATTATGCCTGTGAAGATAGTCCGTATTGTCCAGTTGTTCGCATCCGGACGTAATATGCTGTATAGTCTCCGATCTTATATGGCATTTTCTGCACCTATCTGTTTGTAATGTTCCGTCCTTCATAATAAATTTTTTGTAGTTGTTGTAGCGATCACTTGGTCTTGGATGGCCATAAGGAATCCCTCTGTTTCCGCGAATAATTCTCCTTTCATCAACCATTTGTTGGAGTCTTGTTTGTCGATGTGTGGTTGATTAATCTCCTTTCCTTTCTTGACCATTGAACTTGTTTTTCAGTATCTGATAGGAATGGTAGATTCAGCAGGTTCATAGCTAAACAGAACCATAGTGGACTCAGAGAGTCTCCTTGAAAAATTCCACGACGTATGGGTATCTCGTCGGTTTTAATTGACCTATTGTTGATGTTGACCTGCAGAGACGTGCGCCAGTGTGTCATTGTTGTCTTCAACAATTCTACCAGGACTGAGTAAATTTCGTATATCTGCAATACTTCAACAAGCCAAGAATGGGCGGTACTATCGAATGCCTTCAGATAATCGAGAAAAGCTGAATGAACATTCCGATGCCCTACGTGTGCTTGTTTTATTATTACAGAATCGATGATGAGTTGTTCCTTGCACCCGAAGTGTTTCTTTCTGCATCCTTTCTGCTCCTCTGCTAATACATTGTTGTTTTCAACGTGTTGGTATATTCGATTGGATATGCATAAGGTGAGTATTTTGTAGAGTGTTGGCAGGCCAGTGATTGGCCTATATTGGGACGGATCCTGTGTTCTATCGCTCTTAGGTAGCATGTATGTTAAGCCTTGCATTAGGAAAGTGGGTGTTTTTTTGGGATGTTGAAGAACATACGTGAGCTGTTTCGCTAGGGCTCCATGGAGCTTATCAAACTTCTTGTACCAGTAGTTGTGGATATTATCTATACCTGTGGCTTTTCAATTGTTGGTCGCACTAACTACTGTTGTGATTTCTTCCTCCGTTATTCCTTCGAAGTCCATATGTCTGATATCGAGGCGTTCTTTTTCATTCGCGATCCATTCCGCATCTCTTTTGTGTTCTTTGGGGTTCGACCATAGTGATGACCAATAGTCGATCAAGCACTGTGCGTCAGGTACTTCTCTGTTATTGTTGGTCGCAGTTTTGTTATTTCCCTTATGAAAATTGGCCGCGTTTTGGAGGAACCTTTGGTTTTGATGTTTCCTTTCAGTACACTTGACGTATCTTGAAAGCCTCTTTGCTTTTGCTTAGAGTTTCTGTTTCAAAGTGTCTATATACACGTCAGTGTGTTGTTTGTGATCAGGGTGTTTTGTGTTCGTACCAATTTGCCTATAAATTGTGCGTATATGTGATTTCAAGCGCCTTGAGGGTTTTCTGTTTCTCAGAAATTCTGTGAGGTGACGGATTTCTGCTCTAATATTATCAATATCCTTCTCAAGTCGTTTTTGCCATGGTGGTTTTCTAACACTTTTTGGCTCAGCTTGAATCAGAGTTGTGGAGATTTGTTGTTTGTGAAGTCGAAGAACCGCTACTTCTCCACAGTAAGTCAAAGTGTGAATCTTCTCCAAGGTGTTCAGGTCGGTATATTCTTCAAACACTGAATTTACGCTTGCTAGAATGATATTGGTGTTCTTGTTCGTCTTGAGTTTGGGCAGTTTAGGTCTTTTAGTTGGGTTACTACCACTGAATTCAGTTATTGCTCTGTTGAGTTCTGATCTTGCTAAATACATATATTCGTTCTGCTGATTCGGCTCAGGAGGGCGTTCCATGTTAATATTCGTTTCCGTGGCTTCGATGTTATCTGTAACACTCTCATCGACTCCAGCAAGTATACCGTTATGAGTATCATTTTCGCTTCTGAGTTCCATTATGACCTCTTCTCGTATGATTTGCAACGTTTATTATTATTATTATTATTAGTTGTAATGATCACGTATTAATACTACCTTTACCTTGGCAAGATATTAACTTAAACTGTGACGAAAATATTAATAATTATTAATTGTGATCCAGTGGTAAACTGACCAACTTGCGCCTGCAGCAATTGGAGTCATTCTGAGTTGTTAGTAAAAGGCAATACCACGTCGATACAAAGTTTATTATTAAATAGTGCAGAGAATGAATCTGAAACGTATCATTTTAATAACGATTGGGAGGAAGAATTTTTCTTTTGTATGGTGAAGGATAAGTGCATTTATCTTATTTGTCGTGCGTCAGCTGCAATACCTAAGCATGTTAACTTAGAGAGGCATCATGAAACGGTTCACAAAAACTATGAAAAGGATTTTCCGCCACAGGTGAATCAAGAAAACGAAAAGTACGTGATTTGATATCTTTTGAAAAGAGAACAAACCATGTTCACAAGACCGGCCGAACAATCAAAAGCTGCTACGATCACGTCATTTAAAATATCTCATATATTGACGAAACACAAGAAACCATTCGAAGATGGATCGGTTGTGAAGGAAGCATTTATTGAAGCGGATTTTACATTACATTTTGAGATTTTAAACATAAAACAGAAATCATGTCTGCTATTAGAGAACTTCAGTTATCTCGTCCGACTGTCACAAGGCGTATTAAAGTCATGAGTCAGGACATGGCAGATAAAAATAAACTAAAACATGATATCATGAAATGTACATACTTTTCTTTACAGTTCGACGAATCAACCGATATGACAAACACTGCCCAGCTGTTTATTTTTATTCTGATGATATTCAATGACATGTTGGCTAAGGAAGAATTCTTGACAATCATTCCTCTGAAGGGGAAGACCTGTGACGGAGATATATATGACGTTTGCTTCAATTTTGTAAAAAACTACAAGCTACCAATATATAAATTAGTGTGCATTACAACCGATGGAGCACCAGCAATGACTGAAAATAAAAACGGTTTGGGGCATTGTGTCTAGATATTGAAGATTTCCCTTCATTTTTTTCATTCCATTGCATTATACATCAACAAGTTTTGTGTTCAAAAGTCTTAAACACGGAGGAAACACACTGATTTAGCTCTTCACACGGACGTCAGGTGGTTGAGTCGCGAAAAATCCCATAGAAAGGTTTCAAGAATTATTGGCCGAAATAACAGCTTTTCTAGACGAACGAGGTGATGACACTCAGATGTTGAAAAACTAAAAATGGCTGACTGATTTGGCATTTTTGACTTACAACACAATGCACTCAAACACCATCAACTTGGAGCTTCAAGGTAAAGAAGAAACTATTATTGAGATGAGCAGTAAACGTATTCAAAAGTAAATTGCAACTTCCAATGGATCAACTGAAAAGAAAGGATCTGAAACATTTTCCGTCTTTGAAAGCAGGGATTCCACAGTTGAATTATGATACGTTTAAGGCTGAATTATCAAATTTTTTGGGACAATTCCAAATGCGTTTTCATGATTGCAGTAAATTGGCAAATATAGCATCATTTATGATTTATGTAAAAACATTGGGGAATTAGTTACTGAAATAGCAAGTCAATTTAATATGAACTGACGTTCTGATGAAAATGAGTTGGTGAAGATTATATCAGATATATAGTTCAAAGAATCTGATACAAGTTTCGTGTCTTATATCTGAAGATAAATACCCGAAACTAAGACAAATCGCCCTTCAACTAACGGCAATGTTTGGGTCAACTTAGTTGTGCGAGTCTGTATTTTCTGAAATGAAGATAATTAAGTCAAAATGTCTCAATCGACTAAGTGACGATCATATGTATCATGCTTGCGATTAGCACTCAATGGTTACGTACCATCTTATGAAAAGTATGCTGAGGATCTGCAGTGCCACGCTTCAACATCCAAAGTCACTCCTTAGTTAGGTTGAACACCATATGTAACTCTTTTGTTTTGTAAAAGCCAATAAACTCGCAATTTTGAATAACTATGTGTTTTTTCATTGATATTATAGAGAAGAACATAACTAAATCTAACCCAAACCTTGACTGAAATAATGTATATTGTGCGGAAAGCTAGTATGTATGCTACGGTACACCCTACCTAGGTAGGTAAGTAGGGTGTATCGCGTATGAACGACAACCCTGTATCATACATACTAGCAGCCTCTCAGAGTAGGTCGTAAGTAGACTAAAAATATTGGTAGATTAACAGCAGTTCAAGTTTGAGCATCCCTGCTACTAGACATTGCTACCGAATCTGTTTTCAACTTGCCTTACCTATGGTTAAGCCATGAAGTACTGGTCGTATCACATCAATTCTCATATTAGCATGAAAATGTTACTATACAGGGATATCCACCGGGACCGTCCGTTAAAAACTTTTTGAGTTACAATTACAATATCAAGCTGAAATTTTATACGCGGCCATAACTAGCGATTTTCAATTGGAGTAAAATATTTTCGAAGTGATACCATTTCCGGTTGTACCGGAAGTGGGTCATCACTTTGTTATTTCAAATGGCAATCTACCTTTTTATTATACATCTAGAACCAACATTTGAGCAAGGCATAAAATACCCAAGTTGTTGGCACTTATCTGTCAAAACTTTTGATAGATTCAATTATTTTAGTTATAGACTCGATTTTTGAGGAACATTTAAGAAAATTGTAGCTCGTTGATCTTTTGCACTACAGACACAATTTTTGCTTGGGTGGATAGAAGAAGGATCGAGGAATTTTTTAAGCAATTTACACATGTCAAACGTTTATTGCGTTGTTTTGTATGATTTTGTCAATTTGATCTTTTTCAAACAGCAATAACTCAATTTTTTCAAATTGCACGTGCCAATTTTTATATCGCCATCAGATCAAGCGTCAACTTTCAGATGGAATTGTATCAGCATGTACTTTACCCATCTCTTATAGTTCCGAAATAATTTGGGAATATATTGAATTTTGATGATTTTGCAAGAACTAACAGAGAATGCTTTGTAATATTTAAATCAAGTAGCTGAACTGGCTACCCTCACCTGACAGGTGCCTAAAATTAATGTACTTGTCACTTCGTTCATTCGAATTTGATATTTCAACAAGAATTGTCGTTATTTCAGATTGAAAATATCCAAAAAATACAACACATTTGAAATAAAACCACTGGTTATTCAAACGGAAATATATTTAATCTTTTTTTAATTCATTTTAGAATGTCAAAAAGTAGTGGGCAGAAATTGCAGGCAATTCAATAACCACTTTTCAAATTTACCGTCTATGAGTAAAATAAAATTTCGAAGCATTAGAAGCAATTTTCTACAATTCGGATGAATAAAAATTGTAGGAACTGAGCGAAAACCAATCATCGAAGATAATTACATTAATACGAAGAAATGATAGCAAACATCATAGGAGAAAACTAATTTGCGATCTGAATAAATGTTCAATATGGGCCCCATTTTGCTCGATACACTTGACAGCTCGTATACGAACATGATGAGTTGCCCTCCTAGTTTCCTCGGGAGCAAAATTACGAAAAGCATTATGAATGTGCTCTAGTAACTCTTCTTTACTTCTTACAGGAATAAGATACACTTCACTATTGATTTTGCCCCATAAATAAAAATCAAGGGGCGTCAGGTCCGGAGAACGCGGAGACCATAAATTTGGTCCTTGACTACCCCACCATCTATCCTCGAACATTTCTGTTAGCTGCCGATCTACAGCTTGTGTTTTATGTGCTGGTGCACCATCCTTCTGGTTATAACAATCCCTCAGAATGTTAAGGGGTAATCCATCTAAACAATTTGCTAAAGTTCCTATCAAAATTTCCAGGTATCTTTGTCCATTAAGATTTTCCTCATAAATGTGATAAGCCAACAAATCATTCATTAAAATTGCAAAAACGTTCACGCTGGAAATCAATAACCACAATGAAGTGTAAATTTTCTGTGGCCCAAAAATGTCGATTTCTCCTGTTGGTTATTTCACTTTCATTGAACTTAGCTTCATCAGACCATATAATTTTTGCAGAATTGTCTCATCTTCTTGAAGCCGAATTAATAAATTTTCACAGAAATTTAGCTGCTTGGGAAGGTCAGTTGGTTTCAATTTTTGTAGTCTGATAAAAGAAAACGGGTGCATATTATGTTTCTCAAGGATCCTTTGAACGGAAGTATAACTCAATCCAATATCCAATGATGCTAACTTAATGGACGCATGAGGATTGGCACGAAAATACGCTTGGGTATTAATTTGATTGTCGTCGTCCTCGAGAATTGGTTTTTTTCTAGTTTCTATATATTTTGTTCCTCCAAATTGCAGAAAATTGCTTCTAATCCTTCGAAATTTTGTTTTACTCATAGGCGCCAAATTTGGAAATTGGTTATTGAATTGCCTGCAAGTTCTATCCACCACTTTTTGACATTCGCCATGAATTAAAAAGAGATTAAACATATCATCGTTTGAATAATCAGCCATTTTATTATCAATCTGGTGTTTTTCAAAAATTTTTACTTCAAATTACCAACAATACTTGTTGAAATATCAAATTCGAATGAACTAAGTGACAAGTGCATTAATTTTAGGCACCTGTCAGGTGAGCGTAGCCAGTTCAGCTATGTGTTTCAAATATTTCAAAGCAATCTCTGTTAGTTCTTGCAAAATCATCAAAATTCAATATATTTCCAAATTATTTCGGAACTATAAGAGATGGGTATAGTACATGCTGATACAATTCCATCTAAAATTTGACGCTTCATCTGATGGCGATATATAAATTGGCACGTGCAATTTCAAAAAATTGAATTATTGCTGTTTGAAAAAGGCCAAATTGAAAAAATCATACAAAACAACACAATAAACATTTGACATGTGTAGATTGTTTGAAAAATTCCTTGATCTTTCTTCTATTGACCCAAGCAAAAATTGTGCCTGTAGTGCGAAAGATCTACGAGCTACAATTATTTTAAATATTCCTCAAAAATCGAGTTTATAACAAAAATAATGAAGTCAAAACTTTCGACAGATAAGTACCAACAACTTGGGTATTTTATGCCTTGCTCAAATGTCGGTTCTAGATATATAATAAAAAAGGTAGGTTGCCATTTGAAATAACAAAGTGATGACCCACGTCCGGTATAACCTAAAATTGTATCACTTCGAAAATATTTCACTCCAATTGGAAATCGCTAGTTATGGCCACGTATAAAATTTCAGCTTGATATTATAATTGGAACTCAAAAAGTTTTTAAGGGACGGTTTCGGTGGATATCCCTGTATAAAAAGCACAACGAAAAATCCTATTTTATAAAAAGAACTTCAAAATAGGTTCTGATACAAGACAATCACATAGCTTCTCATTCAACTGATCCACTTCGATCTCAGGTGTAATTAAGATAGGGAGAACATAACATCATTTACATTTTCCAGTTTGCATTAACTCAATCAATTTCATTCTTTTATAAACTGTGCATAGGTGGTTTTTTAATTGAACTAATCTTTCTCTTCAGATCATAAACTTCACTACAAAATAGCTATTATATTTCTGAAGTTCTATCACAATCCTCGATGATCTACTACGCCCCACAATCTTGCTTCCGAATGAAAGGCAATTATCAATGTCACATCGAAATCCATTTCAATACATGCAAAGCAGAATGCACGTTGTTTTCTATACGAATAAATCGTTAATTCGAATGCGTCACTGCTTCCTCATGAATTATTCAAATCGTCCAATTCTCTTTTACAGTAATGCTTCCATTGAAGCTCCACTGCCCACTTCGTCTACTGATCTCTTTTAGTCTTTTTAATACTAGTGTAGAATTGAGAAGGCAAATATTGTTGGCGGTATGTGTTAGTTCATATACTCAGATATTTTTATATTTATCTGGTCTACAAAAACTGGAATGTTTTTTTCACAAAAAACTTATTTATTATTCAGTTTATTCTTAAGCTAAAAGAAAGAATTATATTTCCTTTGGATTCCTCACCAACGCTTGTAACAGTCCGATTTCTCGAATTAATCACTAATATTTCTTAAACTCAGATTTCATAATTTTATTAATAACTCAATCTCATTTCATCAACTTAAATATTCGAACAGTTTGAAATTCGAATCAAAAATCTACAGGTAATGATACCCAATGAAAATTATAGTTATATCCGTAAGGTATAGCTGGTATTGATCTAGGTTGTTCACTGGTTAATTGTGAAGTCAGTACTTGAAAGAAGATCATTTTCTCGTTTCTGTGGGAGAACGGAAAGCAGTATTCATTCTATATTTCGTTTCCACTTTATTGTTGTGAGGAGAACAATTTCGCTTTTTATTAGTTTTTTTTGAAAATCAATAGTTTTTCATAGAATATATAAGTTCGGAATTCATTAGATTCGCTCTCTTTCCATTTAAAAATCTTCGGAATCGTTTGTCATTTTATTAGACCTGTGTTGTAGCGATTGGAGTGAATAATTTTCAGTAACAGAAATTGAGTATTCTTTGATTTCTGGATAAATTCCAATCGTCTGAGGCGTTATAAGTAGTCGGTAATTTTGCCGAATTTCCTCGACAACAAATTCAATAAGAGAGTGGAGAGATTTCGAATTTTCTTTCGTTATATTAACTTAGTTCGATATCTGCTATTCCAAGGATTTTTTTCCACCGTCAAGATATTCTATGAGTTTTCATCTTTATGCCAAACCTTGATATTTCACGACTGGGGTAACCACGTCTTTAAGGAACTAGTCTTGCCACCTAGGGAAGTCACCTTGCGAACTATATTCAGCCAATCAAGTAACCTGTAAGCTGTAAGATACAGGAATACCAGAAAACTTATGTAAAACCCCAAATCCAATCATCTTGGGAATTAATCTCATTCCTAAAAAGCTAAGTGTTTCTCTTCATGATCCAATTCTTCTCTTCTATCTTCGTTAATTGTTGACTAAGCTCTATCATTGAGTTTCAATTTGTTGAAATACTCAGAATGTTTTAAATTGAAAATTTGTACTATGTAGTTTATTGTAATTGGTTAAACTTCTTAGTTAAGTTTTTCTTTGTATCAGTTACCTTGTTTATAGTTAGTAATTTATTAATCAGTTACTGTGATTGCGGTATTTATCTCGTAATAAAGCTAGTTGAATGAAGTGATAAGTATTATTCCGAAGGCTCTATCTACGACGTAGGTTCTAGACGAAGATCTCACACACTGAGATAAAGGGACTCTGATGATCTAGCTAGGCATAGGTAATAAATAGGTAGTGTCAATTGTAATTTTCCTTCAACTCGCCTTTCTATAATTGAATCTCATTGAACTTCAACATTTTAAATCTATTAGTTCCAGTAAAATTGAAATATTTCTCCAATTTTAGATTTTCTTGAAACTAAACCAATACAATGGTACAATACCGCCTGCAATGAGATTCAATTATAGAAAGGCTAGTTGAAAGAAAATTACAATTGACACTACGTATTGATTACTTATGCCTAGCTAGATCAGAGTCCCTTTATCCCAGTGTGTGAGATCTTCGTCTAGAACCTAGGTCCTAGATATAGCCTTAGGAATAATACTAATCACTTCATTCAACTAGCTTTATTACAAGGTGAATATCGAAATCACAGTAACTAATTTATAAATCACTAACTATAATCAAAGTAACTAATACAAAAAACTTAACTAAAAAGTTTAACCAATTACAATAAAAGGAGTCTCAGACGAGATGAACTTAAACTACATAGTACAAATTTTCAATTTAAAACAATCTGAGCATTTTAACAAATTGAAACTCAATGATAGAACTCAGTCAACAATTAACGAAGATAGAAGAGAAGAATTTGATCATAAAGAGAAACACTTAGTTTTTAGGAATGAGATTAATTTCCACGATGGTTGGGTTTGGGGTTTTACATCAGTTTTGTCTGGTATTCCTGTATCTTACAGCTTACAGATTACTTGATTGGCTGAATATGGTTCGCAAGGTGACTTTCCTAGGTGGCAAGACTAGTTCCCTTAAGACGTGGTTACCCCAGTCGTGAAATATCAAGGTTTGGCATAAAGATGAAAACTCATAGAATATCTTGATGGTGAAAAAAATCGTTGGAATAGCAGATATCGATCTAGGTTAATATAACAAAAGAAAATTTGAAATCTCTCTACTCTCTAATCGAATCGGTTGTCGAGGAAATCCGGCAAAATTACCGACTACTTATAACGCCTCATTCGATTGGAATTTATCCAGAAATCAAAGAATACTTAATTTCTATTACTGAAAATTATTCACTCCAATCGCTACAACACAGCTCCAACAAAATTACAAACGTTCCCGAAGATTTCTCAATGGAAAGAGAGTGAATCTAATGATAGATAGATATAGACTCGGTTCTATGGAAAACTATTGATTTTGAAGAGAAATTTTTCTCCTCATAACAATAAAGTGGAAACGAAACATAGAATGAGTACTGCTTTCCGTTCTCCCACAGAAACGAGAAAATGATCTTCTTTCAAGTACTGACTTCACAATTAACCGGTGAACAACCTACATCAATACCAGCGACACCTTACGGATATAACTATAATTTTCATTGGGTATCAATACCTGTAGATTCTTGATTCGAATTTCAAACTGTTTGAATATTTAACTTGATGAAATGAGATTGAATTATCAGTAAAATTATGAAAACTGAGTTTAAAAGATATAAATAATTAATTCTAGAAATCGGAGTGTTACACGCTTATCTCTGAACATAGGCGAATACTCATTGAAAAGTGTGGTTTTATACACTTAAATTTGTAGTACTATTTCCCAAAACATGTAAAAATCTCAAGGGTCTGCATAAAAATATGCAAAGTTTCACTTAATAGTACACACCAAGATTAAATCAAATGTGAACGAAATACAAAAAGAATTAATATATTTAACTCTGACTGTAATTTATTATATGTGTGAATATCGAGATCTAAACCAGTCATTAAAATAGTGAATTATTAAATATTTCTTGAAATGTACAAATAGTAATTGAGAAATTTGTTTTTGTTCTTTGATTCAATTTTCTTAGTGATATTGATTTCCGTTTTGAAAGCTGTTATAGAAAGGGGAATGGGAGAGGCTCTATGAATCATTTCATAGAGCCATTTCAGCTGAAATGTTCCTAGAACTCTAAACATACTGACAAAACTTGTCCGGCATATAGATATTTGCATTATTCCTTTTTTTTCCTTTTTTTTTTTCATTCGCGCTTCCCAGGAATAGGCGAACCTGTTACATCACATGAGTTGGACGCCCGGGAAGAATTGAGGTGTCTGTTTACTTGCTTTTTGAAGAGGGCCAAATTGTAGGATGTTGGAATGTTGGACGGAAGCGAGTTCAACGGCTAACATGCCCTGTAAACGAAGGAATTCTTATTGAGAGAGGTTCGAGGGGTCGTTAAATCTACCGCCATATGATGAGAACTTCTTGCCAGCCTAGTGTTGCAGCAAAACATGAGTTTTCTCGGAACAAGGTCTTTCAGCTCATTGGAGCATCTTCCGTGGAAATATCAAAACAGAGACAGGTCAGCAACTTGTCTTCTGAGAGCCAGCGGTTGGAGATTGCGGGTGATCTCCGGGTGGTCGATTAGGCGCACAGCCGGTTTTTGCACACTATACAACATCCGCAACAAATGTCTGGGCGCAGATCCCCATACATTGGAACAATATTCCGAAACAGGTTGAATCTGCGCCTTATATAGTAGCAACAGCTGAGATGACGTGAAGTATCGCTTGGCTCTGAAAAGAAAACTAAGTTTAGCTGATACCGACATAGCTATTGTTGGTACATGTTCAAGCCAGCAAAACCCGAACTGTTATTCCATGAAGGTGCATCGAATCTTTGGATGTAATTTGTTGGCCTTGCATCATTAGAGGAGGTTCTCCAAAGGGGACCATTCTAGAAAACGTAGTTGCTTGCGTCTTGCTCGCGTTGAAGGTCACCAAGTTCAACTGACCCCACTCAGATATCCTCTGTAAGTCTGAGTTTAAGTTATTAATTTGTTGACATCTCAGATGCTGAGAATTCGCAGCTGTAATTGGCCGCAGACTTCTGAATTACGAAACCAGGGTACAATTGTCTGCAAAACCGAAGATTCTGATCTCTGTAGATGACAGAAGATCGTTTATCTGCAACAGAAGCAAGGTTGGCATAAGAATGGATCCCTGAGGTACTTCTGCTTGCAACTGGAAACAATCAGATGTTATACCGTCGACCACTTGTATTGATCTATTTGAAAGAGGGCTACTTATCCAACACCGCAATTTTTCGTCAAGCCCATTGGCAGCAAGTTCATTCAACAAGTCTGCATGCCAAACCCTATCGAAGCCATTAGAGATCTCGAGGGCTATTTCTCCATCGTTGATGTACAAAGCGGCGAGCAAACCACCTGTCGATCTTTGCCTGCGAAAACCATATTGACGGTCGTTATTAATTCCCTGTAACTCAAGATATTTGATGAGTTCATAATTTATGACTCTCTCCATCACTTTGGACATAATGGGAAGAGGTGCAACAGAGCGGTAGTTTTGGGGTAAGGACTTTTTTCCTTTCTTTGGGATCGGATGAATTCTCGCTTTTTCCAGCTGCTCGGAAAAGTCTGGCTTCTATAAGAAATCTAAAACAGACGGCTAAGAATGGGTGCCAGTTCGGGAGCACACTTTCTCAGGACGATTGGCGGTTCGTTCGTCTAGACCAACTGCTTTTTGCAGTTCAGCTGCTCGAGAGCCCGTCTCACAGCGCATACTCTGAACTTGATTTCTGCCATGGAAGAATTTGCAGGTGGAATGTTCGGTGGTATTGCGTTGTTGGATGAATCTAGCACAGAATTCTTTGAGAACAAGAGAGCAAAGACATCGGCTTTCTCTTTCGGATATGATACCTACAGATTGTAGATTTATCCATCATGGTAACTTCAACCAAAACACTAAACAACTCAAAACTCACAACTTTTGTGAAACTGTGTTTTTTAACAACGCATCTAGTTTCCATGAATTTGCTCTTTAAATTAACAGAGTACTCGAGCCTCAAATTTCTTCTAAGTTTATTTTCGTTGAAAATACGCGCAGTTGCTCCATTATTATTTTTTTAAAGAAAAACACAATTTCAATGCATTCCTGCAGTGGATGTGCACCATCTACAACTTAGTTACAGTTCTTTCAGGTTATCAAAGCAATGGAAAATACTCCCAACGCAAGTGACTTGTGTTTTAACGAATAACCAAACTTAACTGATTATAACAGATTTGGAAAAACTTTTAAAACATTGGAATATTGATAACAAACCGATACATGTCGAAATGAAACATCGTTTTTATTTATCAATAAAATTGAGAGAAATCTAGCTTTTTCTAAGACAATGTTATCGCACACTCTATGTTTCCCATTACAGTTCAGCATAAACTCATCGAAACAGAATCGATTGAATAGAACTTAACATGAAACGTGAAAGGTTTCTGGATCGTCAATGAATTTGAAAAAATGCAGTAAATTGAACATCCTCTCAAAGCGGTATCAACCAACCCCTGTTTCATATGGAAATTCTCGTCGTGGTCATTGGCAGGGGTAGCGGGATGATACGCATATGTTCAAATAAGACAGAAATTCTTCTGAACCAACAGAATCGACTTTTATTAAGTTTTTTCCTCAAACGGAGATCGAACGGATTGATAAGAACTTAGAATTTTTCCTAACAATTGTCGGTTTTGATTCGCCGCATGTTATTTTAGTATTAATTTCGTGGCCGTTGAGCGAATTAAATCTTTTCAAAAAGGTATTACGCCACTGCTTAACCCTATTTAAAAATTTGGGGGGAGAAGCTGCCGGAAGGAGCGGGTTGTTACAGGGGTAACAAAACATCTAACAAAACCTGTAATTCTCCAATCAATTTTATAAAACGTAAACTAGTGTTGTTATTCAGCATTTTCTGTTCTCACTGGAACGTACTATATGTTGGAGACATATCCAAGGGGTTGAAATAGAACTATTTACAAAAATTCCATTCTCAACGCAGTCTAGTCTCAGAATTGTATTAACAAATTTTTGTATTTCGATTTTTCGATTAATTTTCCCACTTTTTATTGAAGATTCTTCAAGATATGATGGTAGAAATCGACTACGACGCTGATGGTACCGTATCCCTGGAGGAATGGAAACGGGGAGGCTTAACCACAATTCCCCTGCTCGTTCTATTAGGCTTAGACCAGGATGTAAAAGAAGACGGTAACCATCTATGGAGATTGAAACATTTTAGCAGACCGGCCTACTGTAATTTGTGTTTGAACATGTTAGTTGGACTTGGGAAGAAAGGATTGTGTTGTACTTGTAAGTATGATTAATAAAAATTCCTGTTTGAGTCCATCAATTATGGAACTTGGGAAATCACAAAATATTTCAAATCATATTCTTTCAAAAATGTTAATTTTTGTGAAACTTTCACTCTAAAGCAAACTGTGAAGTATATTTGATTGTGATCTTTCAAGAACCCAAGAGAAATGAAAATTTTTTGACTCAATTATCATATTATATTTCAAAGAGTACTAGAGACACTTTCAACAGTTTATATTTATTGAAAAACCAAAAACTCTGAACAGTCTTTGAGAATTGAAGAAATGCAATGTTTTGGTCATCATTAGACTAATGATAACTCATGGAAATGTCTTCTGGCGGCCAAATGCTAAAAGGCGATTGTTTATCTCAAGCTTAGACATGTAACAATAGTGGCCAGCCTAAATACAACTGTGGCTATGCGTACGACACCCACAATGGGGATCATGCTGTGTCTAATTCCAGTCGATCCTTTTCGGGAGAAGAGATGGCTCTAATAACGATATCATATATTCTCATATATATCTGTTTCTGATGAGATATCAAAATTTACACAGACGGTTCTAACAAAGAACTAGAAACAGAATTCGAATGGTACTTGCGATCCCTAAGCCAACAATAAGTATATACTGTTGACGAAAAAAGCAGTATCTTGGACACAATGCTGATAGTTCTGATCATAACCGCGATGGAAATAACCTTAGAAAAGTTTGAGTGACAACACTATAAAAGTCCACACTGACGTAATAAAATCAATACTTTCTTTGCACGATCGTTTTCATCCTATATGCTGTACAGTACCGATAAGTGCTGGAAAGTTCAGAGTATAATGGGTTGTATTCAGAAGCCGTCTGTAGAGAGTAATATCATCACTGCCATATAGTTTCTTCTGTAGCCCAACTCAAAGGACTCCACACAAAAATTGGAATATATGCATATGACTCTCTGAATTCTGGAAAAACGGTGCAGGGAATACGATGTCTCTGTGATCTCCCAGGAAACATTGATGATTCTTATCACAAATGAAATGAAACTGGACATGTTTTAGAACTAGTCCTCTTCAACCGAAAGCTTAGTATCTTACCACGAGTGCATTACTTATCTATACTTCCATACATAAAACTAAAGTAAAACGTACACTTTTCAATATAACCTATACTTCTTGTAAACAATGCCACAATGTATAATCTGTATAATGAAACACAAAAGTGTTATTTTGAAATTTTATGCTATCATGAGACCAATGTTAACTTATGAAATCGTCTTTTGATGAAGGTTCCTCTCCTTCTCATTTTCCGGAGCTTACACTTCAGGGGCGTACCTTGGAGGCTCTGTGGGTTTTAAGTTATTATCTATTCTACCTGTGGTTTCCTTCGATCGTGTTTCGACTCACATCAAAATTTGACATGATAACATAATCCATGTAGTCCTCCAATTTTTTGTTACCTATTCTCTTAGTCACTCGTATAAATTAATAAATGAGTCCAATTTAAATTTATTAACTATATATATACTATAAGTGGTTGAAAGATAACGATGGGGCAGACAGTGTGAAATGATTGTAGCAAAACATGGAAAGTAATAGAACGTTCGACCGAGAGACTTGGTTGGAGTGTAGTGCATGAGAAGTGTGTCATCATTACTTTCTGAAGGAACTCAATTTTGATAAGTTTAAACGTGAGAAGAGTCCAAACATTGAAGCACTTTTAGAGCAAGTATTTAAACTTTTTTTTGTAGTCTGCAATGAAAACGGAGGTCCAAAGTGTCGTTCTTTAGCAATTGGCTGTCTTCCAATCGAAGAAAAAGTTCTAAGGGAACCTCTTCCTTTCAAATGACACCATAAGTCATTCAAAATATCAAATTATCATTCAATAATACTTTTTATAGAAAATTTCTTCCTCTTGACAATCAATTTGGATAATTTATAAAGTTTTGATGTTCTCTGAAGTATTAAATTTGTTATTAACTTCTGCAATTTTTCATTTGCTGATAAAACATGTTTTAGGCATCATTTTGAATCGAATGAGATATCGCCCATATTTTTAGGAACGTGTGAACTAAACAATAACGTGAAAATGAAAACTGTCGTTTGTTACACGATAATGTTCCACCTCATCGGCTAATACTTGTGAAATTTTATTTCGCTCGGCATTTAAACCAACAATAATTTACCGTGCTCGATTGGTTCAGCATAATGCAATAATTTCATATTCCCAAAACTACATTTACCTACCGATGAAAGCCAAATCAATTTTAATTCCAGAATTTGGAGGCTATTCCGAAAGAGAAACTGAAATATTCGTTCCAAATCCATGTGAGAATGTGCAAATTGCTGTATTTGTTCAGATGAGCCACTATTTTGAATCAGATAAATTAGTTTTTCCCACCTGTATCAAGTCGATCTTTGCTGTTCACCAAGAGTGAACATGGATTTTTCTTCGTTGATTTTAGTATATTTTAATATATTTGTGAGACATAATGAATGCTGTGATATTTTATTATTTTGTGAACCTGAAGGGTGAGGTGAATCAAGAATATTATTATCATTATTATTATCGTGGACTTGTGCACATCTTAGCTGTTAGCTGGATATAATTTACCTTTCCCAGATTCAGCAATCAAAGGGAACAGGCTCGATTACAATATATTTGATATGAATTTTCTTACTATCCCACATGTATTAAGAATTACAGCTTTTCGCATTTCTATATAGGTATTCTTATGTAATTCTAATTTCTTAAGGCTATCATACAAAGTTTTGGGTATTAACCCAGTCGAAGAAATGACGACAGGAACGATATCCATTTTATCGGTGCCACATCTGCTTGATCGCAATAGCAAGGTCTGTGTATTAAAACTTTTTCTCCTAGAACTTGTTCAGCTCGTTGTTATCATTCGGTATGGCGACATCCACCAGCATTGCTGTTCTGGCTCGCTTATCATGCACCATTATGTCCGACCTATTATTCACCATTCTGCAGTGATAACAGGCCTATCGTTGTATAATCTGATAGAGTCATTTTCCCATACGGGAGCCGGTTGATACTTAATATGGCTGAAAGGCATTCAGAAGCCCATACTTGTCGGCTAGTTTCTGATGGATAATATTGCACACTTGATTATGTCTGTGTATTATTGGGTATGACGACATCCACCAGCATTGCTCTTTTGGCTCTCTTGTCCTACACCACTATGTCTATTCTATTATTCGTCACCTTTCTGTCAGTGATAACAGGCCTATCGGAATATAATCTGAAATCATCTTCCAATACTGGCGGCGGTTAATAATTGAAATATGGCTGGAAGATATTCCAGCCAGGTATAAGTCAGTACTCGGTTGAAAGTTTCTGATAGATAATATTGCACACTTGGTTATACCTGTAGAGATGATAGTCCGTATTTACCAGTTGTTCGCAGCCGGACGTTAAATGCTGCATAGTCTCCGTCCTTAATCATGAATTTTTTGTAGTTGTTCGTACCGATGACTTGCTCTTGAAATGCCATAAGGAATCCTTCTGTTTCTGCGAATAGTTCTCCTTTCATCAACAATTCGTTGGAAGCTTCTTTGTCGATGTGTGATTGATTGATGTTGATTAATCTCATGTTGATGTCGTCCATGCAATTCCTTTCTTGACCATTGCTCTTGTTTTTAAGTACCTGGTAGGAACGGTAGATTCAGCAGGTCATCCCTGGTAGCAAGATTCAAAGTGTATGTCCCTTATCCGCCAACGATACCACTCTATGGAGGTCAGAAGTGAGAGCTTTTGCAGAGAAGAATTCTCTGAGATATTTAATATGATCCTCCTTCTTTCCGCTTCAAGGTTGTTCTTGTCACAGACGATTTTGGATGGTGATTGTTGTACTCTGTTATCATCGTTCGGGTCTGCCTTTGAATATCATTCAGTTCTGTCTTAGTCCATCGGATTATTTCAAATGAGTAAAGCAACAATGGAATGGCGTAGGTGCTAATTGCTATGACTAGATTCCCCGAGTTCAACATTGACTTCAGCACAGTTTTGAGACGATGACTGTACTCTTAACGAATCTTCTCCTGTGACTGCTTTTGGTCTAGCAATCTGGCTTGTTGGTATCCCAGATTTTTGTAAGTTTCGATATCCCTCATACATTGTATAATCTCACCATTTGGAAGTTATGTTTCACCATCTATGAGTTTTCCTGTTTGAATGTTCAGAGTCTTACATTTTCAATCCCGAATTTCATATAAACATCTGCCGAGTACTCACTGACAGTTTTCAGCAGATCATCGAATTGCTTCTTGTTCGAAGTATATAATTTGATGTGATCCATATACATAAGGTGGAAGATGGTGTGATAGTTCCTATCTGCTTTCATCTTCAATCCGTATCCTGTTCTATTGAGCATTGAAGACAAAAGGTTCACATCCAGACAGAACCATAGTGGACTCGGAGAGTCTCCTTGAAAAATTCCACGACGTATGGATATTTCGTCGGTTTAAATTGATTATTGTTCAAGTTGACATGCAGAAACTTGCGCCAGTGTGTCAATTTTGTATATCTGTAATACTTGGACAAGCCAAGAATGGGCGGTACTATGGAATGCCTTCAGATAATTGGGAAAAACTGAATGAACATTCCGATGCCTTCCGTGTGCCTGTTTCGTTATCACAGAATCGACAATGAGTCGTTTCTTGCATCTGTGGTGTTTCTTTCTGAATGCCTTCTGCTCCTCTGCTAATATATTGTTGTCGTCAAGGTGTTCGTATATTTGATTGGATATGCATGAGGTGAGTATTTTGTTGAGCATTGGCAGACAAGTGATCGGCCTATACTGAAACGGATCTTGTGTTCTATCGCTCTAACTGCTACTGCGATTTCTTCCTTCATTATTCCTTCGAAGTCCATATGTTTAATATCAAAGCGTTGTTTTTCATTTGTGATCCATTCAGCATCTTTATTGTGTTCTTTGGGGTTCGACCATAACGATGACCAATAATCGGTCAAGCACTGTGCATCCGGTACTTATACTGTATTATTGTTGGTCGCAATTCTGTTATTTCCCTCATGCTTTGGTTTTGCTGTTTCCTTTTATTGCACTTAATGTATCTTGAGAGTCTCTTTGCTTTTGCTTGGAGTTTCTGCTTCAAAGTGTCCATATACACGTCGATGTGTTTTTTGTGATCAGGGTGTTTTTTGTTCGTAGCAATTTTTCTATGAATTTTACGTATATGTGATTTCAAGCGCCATGAGGGTTTTTTGTTCCTCAGGAATTCTGTGAGGGTGCCCGACTTCAGCTCTAATATTATCAATATCCTTCTACAGTCGTTTTTGCCATGATGGTTTTCTGACGCTTTCAGCTCAGAGCTCTGAAGACTTGTTGTTTGTGCAGTCGAAGAACCGCTACCGTTTCACAATAAATCAAAGTTTGAATTTTCTCCAAGGTGTTATGCTTGCTAGGATGCTATTCGTGTTCTTGTTCGTCTTGAGTTTAGGCAGTTTAGGTCGTTTAGTTGGGTTACTACCACTGAATTCAGTTATTGCTCTGTTCTGATCTCGCAAAATACATAATTATCATTATTATCATTTATTAAAATAAAACTGTAGGACTCAGTCCTATACATTCCAGTCCACTCTAGTTAAACGCACTCATGAAACTTTTTTCAGTGCTGCAGTTTACCACACTTTTTAGTCGTTTCCATCACGGGAAGGCATGGTTACAGAAAAAATTTCTGTTTTGAGATTTTCCTCGGGAGTTCAAAGTTATGACCTCGTAAACATGCGTCGATATTCATGAGGAAAAGTGAATTTAGATCTACACTAAACAAACCGTGGAGGGCTCGGTATGCAATAATGAGATCCCCAAGCCTCCGAAGGTCGGTAAAGGTTGAGATGCCCATGAGTCGCAGTCTCCCCTCATAGTTGGGACCCTACAGGACGGCCAAACTCAAGTAAAGGACGGACGTTTTGTAGAGTGTACTACAAGTACTCTAACCGCACTCAGAAAACGATCTATTCAAAAAGTATAGAAACTTATTTGCTTTTCTGCCAGTGTGTAGAACATGATAAGACCAAGAGAGATCGTCAGTATTGATGATATGCGTCCGGCTTTCAGGTTGGATCACGGACCCTGACAGTACGTATTACCTTCGAAGATCGACTCTCTCTATATGGATGACCCTACTTAGCGAAATTTGATGGCAAGAGCCATTCCCCAGACTAGTGCACAATATTATTGTCGTTCTAAATCACGTGACCGCATGTAAGGGGATTGTTGTAAATCTAGCTAATGGAACTTAGTTCTCGTCGCAAATTCTCTTTTAAGTCTTCCATCGATTCTAAACTAGAACCTCGAAGTAGTACCTTGAGTTTGAAACAAGAAAAAAGTCATACGAAGTTACCATATAAGGTGAATACGGTAGTTGTTCAATGGTATTTGTTGATTTTTTGGTAAGAAATTCATTCACAATGATAGCCTTGTGAAATGGTTAATTGTCGAGGTGCAAAATCCATGAGTTTTGTTTCAACAAATCTTGCCTTTCTCGACGAATTTGCTCCTATGAGCAAATTGCCGTCTGGCAAGAATTTCAAGTGCAGAACACCTCAGTTATCAAGGAAAATAGTCAACATTACCTTAACTCTTGATCGACTTTCACGTGGTTTTTCCGGTTTTGGTTCAGCTGGAAAGCACTATTTAAAAATAATAATAATAATACAGTGCAAGAGGGATTGAGAAACATACAATTATCTAGGATACCAACAAGCCAGATTGCTAGACCAAAAACAATCAAAGGAGAAGATTCGTTCAGAATACAGTCAGCGTCTGAAGACTGTGCTAAAATCAATGTTGAACTCGAGGAATCTAGTCAAAGCAATTAACACCAGCCATAACTCTCACTATGCGCTTCTGAGCAACAAAAACCTTGTCAATAGAAGAGCCAAACTCCTAAGGGCGTATCGCGTATGACAAACGTGACTCGATGTTGGGGAAATAGAAGAGCTTCAGTTGTTCACTCGTGAGGGTAGACTTCAACATCCTAACCTGGTAGCAGATGTAACTCAGCCTCTTTGTTAAACTATCACAATGATCTGGATGCTCATCATCCCACCCAAAATGCGGGTATTCTGACTACGATTTATCGGTTCACCATTTATGCTGGCCTCTATTGATTGTAGTCCATCATTCTGATGAGAATAAAAAAGGACGTAGGACGTTTTTTCCACATTCAAATACAGCTGGTTTCTTCGAAACCACTCAGCCAAGTCTCGGAGCAGATCATCAGCAGCTTTCTCTTCAGGTACCACGGCCGACGTGTCATCCGCGTAAATTGTTAGAAAGTTATCTCTCAAATGCGTTGGCAAGTCGTTGGCGTACAGGAAGAACAACACAGGGCCACAAACTGAGCCCTGTGGTACTCCAACAGACACATCAACCACCCCAGATTTAGCATTCAAGATAGAACCACTAGGGCACACACCTTTGACCTCGACATATTGAAATTTTCCACCCAAATAGGACCCAAACCAATCATAAGCACACGCCCTATTACCAAAATTGTAAAGTTTACTGAGAAGTCTGCGGTGATGGACGCAGTCAAACGACCGAGATCACAAAAGATCCCTGCAGGTCAGATGCCATCCATCGTTTCTACAATCTTACTATAAAATACCTGCAGTGCCCTTTGGGTCGATCGCCGCTCCCTGAAACCGTACTGGCCAGCGGCAAGGATATTTTTAGCTCTTAAATATTTCATCAATCGATCCAACATGGCATACTCATAGAGCCTTGAAATCGAACAGGAAATTGTTATTGGGCGATAATCTTTTGCATATTTTGTATCAATCTTCTTATGAATTGGCTTGTTCCGACTGAGCTTGAGAGCAGAAGGAAATGAACTATTTATTGAAAACTTGCAAGTATTACTAGAGCCGACCGTTTCAAAATAGCTGCTTGAATATCGTCTGGTCCAGCAGTCATTTTATTTTTATTTTGGATTTCTAACTACGAATACTCCTCGACGAAAAACTTCTACTAAACTCAGTGTCAGCACCAAGCTAATCAGCCTCGCCTGTGCAATCCATTTGCGCTATAGTTTCTAGTGGTACATCCTAAAATATGAACCAAAAGTTTTCGCCACCTCATGAGGCTCCACTACTTCAATGCCATCATCTATAAGAGGAATAAAGTCGAGTCTTTTATGTCCCGTACCATTAAGTACATTTATTCCCTGCCAACTTACCTTTGCCTGAGAGCTTCTGTCAGATCCCATTATTTTCTTTTGGTAGTAATCTATTTTTACCCGCTCAGTCAACTCCAAGTGCTTTTTGCGCTCATTATTGTTGGAAGTTTTCAGTTCTGGATGGCGCTTCTGAAGATGATACCAATTCGCAAATTTTCAGTCGATTGTTTGATACTAGAGTTCACATTATTGCGGAGGTTGTTGACTAGTTTGCATGTCAAACTCATGAACTCATGTCGTAACAATACGCCTGATGAATATTGAGTCGGAATTGACTCGTTCTAGCATGTCTTCAACGATCTTTACGCGATTCAATTTTGACGAAATTTCAGGTCTTTTGGAACTAGTCGAGCAATAACACGTTTCATGCCCAAGCAGTCGTTTGAAATAGTACGCATTGATTCGTGAGACACAGAAAGTTCAGTCCCTATCTCTCTCGATTTTAAATGACGATTTTAATTATATTTCCTTCACTTGTCGATGTCAACTTCAGTTGAACATGTTGATGGTCGACCAGAGCGCGGCAAATATTCCACCATACCTCGGCCGCTGTTGACTGCACTGTACCACTCATATGCACGTGTGAGCCTTCAATTCACCGTGAGCCTTCTCTAACATTTTCAGAAATTCAGCACACAAAAATTCCATTTGCAATACAAAATTCAAGACAAAGTCTTTGCTCAATATTATTATCCATTGTGAAAATGGCAAAACACACTTGTGAGAAATGACGAAATCGAGCAATGTAAGCAACTAAATGAAAGATCGCGTTCAAACTGCGCGTCAGTATTGAAATGTGTTGTGCCAACTTAGCGACGACATAAATTTTGAAAATCATTTCAAGCAGATTGTCTTAACCCATTAATGCCTATGATATGATATATCATATCCCAGATACGACCGCCTTACAGGTGACGACATGTCTGAACCATCCGTTGTGTTCGATATTCGTGTAACGTATTAGCCTTAGTACAAGTCTGTCTTCGATTCGGTGCGGGACGGGGAAGTATAGTGCGTAAAAAGTTTCTGAATTGAGCGAAGTGGATGAAGATTATTCAAATATAAAAATTGTGATCAACTCGACTTTGTGTTATTTCCACCTGAAGATGTACAAGACAGCGATAGAGATGACGGTCCAAGCGACGAAGAAGGAGATTTTGGACTGAAGGATATTGGCGAAGGATTTCTGAGACAAACGATGGAAATATACGCCGTTGGTGGAGATAATGGTACTGAAATGGTTGAGTTGAATATTTCTCATAATAGTGATGATAATGATACTGAAATGTTTGAGTTGAATGTTCCTCAGAATAGTGATGATAGTGATGATGATAACTTACCTTTGACAGAGTTAACAAAGAAATTCAAAAAGAGTACGAATACAAACGAGCACCCACCAAACGAACGACGTCAGGGTGAGCTTACAATAAAGAATAGAAAGAAGAGGAACTGGCATAATTACATTTTGAACGAACGCGAAGAGAGAGAACTTCTCTCGAAAAAACTCCGGCGCCCGACATAGTCAATACTATAAGGGATCAAAATTTCATACCACTTGATTTATTCAAAATGTTTTTTTCTGGAACATTTGTTCAAAAAATTTGCGACGAAACACAAAGGTATGCGATCTTCATAGGCAATCATTCGTTTTCTGTTACCACTCGAGAAATGTATATCTTTTAGGAATATTAATTTTATCTGGTTATTGCAAGTTGCCGTCCAGGAGATTGTTTTGGCAAACAAAGTCTGATACTTTCAATTCCTAGTGAGTAACAGCATATCACGAGACCGATTTGAAGCTATACATTGTTACTTACACTTCAATGACAACAACACAATAGATCAAAATAACAAAGTTCAACCCCTGATAGATCAACTGAACCATATTTCTCAGACTTTGGCCATACCGTTGGGAGAAATTTTTCCTTAGATGAAGCAATGGAGCCATATTTCGGTCACTATCATATGAAACAATGCATAAGAGGAAACCAATTAGATATGGTTCCAACTTTTGGTGCCTAACAACAATTGAAGGCTATTTATTGAAATTCGATCCATACTGTGGTGCAGGAAATGAAAAGGAGGGAAAACTTTGGGTTCGTCGGTATCAGAAAATGTATGTCTACACTATTTGCCCTATGATAGTACTGTTTTCATGGACAATTTCTTCAACTCCTTACAGTTGCTAGATACATTGAAGGAAAAAACATAAATTGCATAGGTACCATTCGTTCCGATAGAGTTGAAAAAGCGCCCTTGAAAGAATTGAAGAAAGAACCACGAGGAAACTTCCATGTTCTACAAGATTCTGATAAGTCAATTTCATTGATAAGGTGGAACGACAACAATGTTGTCAACATCGCAACGAACATAAATAACGATCAGCTGTGCCTAAGTAAGGTAATATGCAAGCATTGGTCAAAAAAAGAAAAATCATATACGCAGGTTGATCAACCTACCCTCATAAATATATATAACCAAGGAATGGGCGGAGTCGATATTTTCGACCAAATGAGGGGACTTCACCGTATCCGTATACGTTCCAAAAATGGTATTGGCCATTTGTTCGTTTTTGTATAAACGGAGCAATGGTGAATATGTGGATCCTTTATCGACATGCTTTTCAAAAAATCAGTTTATTGGAATTCACCAGAAGAGTCGTTCTATCAATTCTGACTAGTCCTGAACATATGTCTGGACCAAAACCAAAATGCAGTCGAAATGTTTTGACAGAAGTGAGGTTTGATGGGGTAGATCACTTGGATTCCAACTCAGAGACAATGCGCTCAGTGTAAAAAATGTACGAAGTTCATTTGTTCCAAGTGCAATGTTGGACTTCACACGAAAGATTGTTTCATGTTATATCACAAACGACCATGAATGTTGTCTTCATCATTTCAGAATACTTTCCTAGTTTTTCATTATGACTAATCATTAGTTCTGTTATAAATTCTTCCAATAGAATATTTTTGTATTAGACTCGCCTATGCCTATGGTATGATATGTCATATGTTGATTAAAAGGTACTTTCAGTAGAATGGTGTATCTCAAAGTATTGTTCCCGTATTTTGTATCAATAAAGGAAGGAGTATTTTCAATTCCATCAATTTTCGCGAAAAAAAATTACTCAGGCATTAATGGGTTAATAACCAATTCCCCGATACTTTCTCTATAAAATGTATTTCATCTCATCTCTAGTAACACCACAGAATCGCTCTCGTATGTTGAAAATTGCATTTTCACGACCCGTGAAATTCAAATTTTGAAAATGAATATCCCCGAATCTAAAAAGATCAGAATCGTGCTGTTCTCGCTGGGTGCTCTTGAATTACTTCAAGAATCACTTCTAAAAGTTTGTGTTAGAGCATGGGGATACCCTGTATTTTAATCCAATATTAGTTTTGGGAAGGGGATAAAATCCGAAATATTTCTCAGACATATTTTTATTCATTACATTTTATGAAGCTTAAGTCTTGTGTTTTTCTTCAATTCTTATATTATCTCCTAATTTTTGAATAGAGAATCGCACATTTGTCATAACAACTAGACCAGATGTACTATTGTGCCAAATAAAATATGAATTCGGCAGAATGCCACTGGAAAATGTGCATTTCAAACGTTCATCTCTACAAATATATGTTGGCACCAAGTATTATTTTCACTCTGAGCCTAAGACTGAATAAAGTGGTTTCATTTACTTGTTGTCATGAAAACCTTATAAATACCATCAAATGATGATACTTGTGAAATTTCAATTTTGACGAGTTTATCTCTGATCTTCTATTTCAGTATGTAAATTTACTGTACATGAGAGGTGCGTGCACAGAGCTCCCGCCAGCTGTATAGCAACGTACGTTAAGAGCAAGAAAAGCTCACAAACGCTTAATCATTTTTGGGTGGAAGGAAACTGTCACGGAAAATGTGCCCGTTGTCGAAAACCTGTCAAAGGAGGAATAACCGGCCTCCATTGTCGATGGTGTCAACTTACGGTGAGTTGTGATAACAGTTATTCATTACATTAGTGTATCAGTGTACATGTGAAATATTGTGGATAGAGTAGAATAACCCCCTTTCTTCGTGTGTTTTTTGCATGAGAAATGCATTTCCGCAAAGAGATTCAAGCTACCAGTTTTCGTTTTCGAGTTGTTTGAAAATTTTGAAACTTTTCGAAATCATTCAATCCAATATATCGATTATTTTCGAAATTAAGTGAAAATGGTCATGACATTCTACAGACACTTTTTACGTAGCATAGAATATACTTAAACTATTTTAATCATCCTATGTAAATTCTGTGAATGGACATAGAGTTAGTAGAAGAAGTAGGTTACACAATTTCCGATTTTTCATGAAATCGGAAAGTTGAGTGCACATATATATTTTTGAAGAGAAGAAAATATTCTATTCAACGAAATCAAAATTAATAATAAAACAAGTAATGTTTCTTGAGGAATTTTACTAAATAATTGTGATTCGTAACGCGTTTCGCTACACCATAGCTTCTTCATTCCTCTGAAGAAGCTACGATGTAATCATTTAGTAAAATTCTCAAGAAACATTACGTTTTCATATTGATAAAGGAATTCTACAAGGAAAAGCCTCCCAAATTCAAAATAAATCTTCGATTCATATTTACAAGTTTGCATTGAATCTGAAAAACGTTTGACAACAAAAAATTTTTGCACGTAGTTCAATGGTGAAAAACTGTCTACAGAATGTCAAAACCAATTTCAAATGACTTCGAAAACAGCATATTGGCACTCGGCCTGCTTTCAAAATTTCCAAACAACTCGAAAACAAAGAAAAGCTAGCTTGAATCTGTTTGTAGCAATAATGCTCTCACGCAAAAAGAAAGCACAAGGAAGGGGTGGTCTTTTTCTCTTTTCACAATACTTCATATATCTGCAGTACTAAAACATCTATATAGCTGGCTTTGTGAAATACTGCAAATAGTGAAAAATAACCCCCCCCCCCCCATTACTGTAATCTATCTTCAATGAAAATTCATTGGTGATTCATATCGCAACTATTTTCTTTTGTATTCGAGTTATTCCGGATTTTTCAATTTTCCGGAATTTCGGCCAATATCTCGGTTGCTATCACAGTTAGGTGAAAATTATTTCAACATTCAAGAGGCGTTTTTTTGAGTTGAATGCAGGCAATTATTCGACAAATTTTTTTGTCGAATAGTTTTCGAATTAAAATATAGATTTTTTTTAATGTAGACGGGGAGTGACTTCGTATAATTTAGAAAGAGTATCTTTTTCTTTTTCAAAGTATATATAACGTTTTTGACAAATTTTTCAAAAATGTAAATTTTACCAGAAATCATCTAGTATGCTGGTTCGAATTTACATCTGTTATTATATATGAATTTTCCTCGAAAATCGAGGACGGAAATAATTTTCAGTACTAATTTTTTTGTCCAACAGTTTTTGAAATATAATGCAAACTTTCATTTTTCTGAATATGAAATATGGTTAAGATTCGTTAAAAGAGTTTTTCTTTTCAAAATATGTCACATGTGCACTCAATTTTCTGATTCGGAGCTTGTTTTTATGAGAAAACCGTAAATTTTCCTAATTTCATCTTGTAACTATGATTATGTTCTGTGCTCTCGACGGTTCGAAAACTATTCTTCCAATAATGATTCTCACGAGTCATTTAATGTTTTTCATCGTTACAACTATTGTATAAATATAGTGCCGTTTGTAATAACAAACCGATCATATTGAAAATCTTGAAGAATTCAATATGATTGAAGATTATATTCAAAATATTTATGCCCGTTTTTTCTGTGAGGTGATAACCTCATATAAGTAAATTTGATGGATAGGGGGAAAACCTGCTGAACCATGGTTCATTCAACGTACCAAGGAAAATAAAATATAGATTGAAACAAAAGATGTATTAGGTAGGGTTATTGCCAACCCATCGATTTCGAGCCGAGAGATTGAATTTGAACCAAGAGTTTCCAAAAGTCGTGCTCTCAGTAATCTCAAGAAAAATAGATATAAACCTTCTAAAATGGGAATATCCCAGTGTTTGCAGCCACGATATTTCCAACTTGGAATCGATTTTTGTAGCTGGTTTTTGCAGAAATCTGAAAAATATGCACAATTTCAAGACTGTTCCCAAGTTCTTATCAGTTCTGAAGGAATATTCAGTGGTCAAAATGAATTTTAGTGGTCGGATATAAGCCCACATCGCCATATTGATATTCAACGTCAAGGCCGAATAGGGTTGAATGTTTCGTGAGCATTGAAAAAGATAATCGCATTTTATCGTATGTACAATACATCTGAAAACTTACATTGATTATTTCCATTAAATTTAATTTCATATAATAGAATATCTCGTTAGTTTTTTGATTATTGGCATCATTAGGTTAGATTATTATTATTGCTTCGTTATAACAAACGATACCATATTCACACGATGTTATAACTTGATAGAAAAAAGGAAAATAATTCCAAAATGGTAATGAATCAGCCGTAACTGATATTCGATCATTATACGGTAATTTTGGTTCACACAAAATCACAAAATTAGGTGGAAAAATATGTAATTATTAACAAACGTAATAGCTATTTCGATCTATCATCATCAGACGTTTACAAATTGTGAGTTAAAACTAATGTACACTTAATTTGTCTCGAATATATAAAAATAGGTATGAATCATAAAGAAAGAGAAGAATAACAAATTTTCTTCTATTGGAGTATAGAAAGGTATTCAAAGGTATATTAATAATTACTTGAAAATCCCAAATATTGGGGAATAGCATAGGTCTGTGTTGTTGTTAAGAAGGGTGAAATTGTTTCCATTGTTTTTAGCTTTGAAAGTTTTCAGAGATTTTAGGTAATTGAGTTTATTGCTTTTCGGGGCACGATGAACAATGTGAAGATTATCTATAATAGGAAAGCGGTGGTTTGTATCTAGGCAATGTTGTCCGATGATGGAGACACTTTGTTTTTACAAACGGAAGAGTGATGTTCTTTGTATCTAATGCAAAAAGATCTTTCTATATGACCTACTAGCTGACCCGGCGAACTCTGTTTCGCCTTAAAGGCAATAAATAATCAGATTTTGGAATTTATTAATTCTTTTTTAACAGAAAAAATACAAGAAAAGATTAAGTACCTACACTAATTATTCATTATTTCTGTATTTTATTTTTAGTACATAGGTTGCTCTTTACTTAAGTACCTTGTGATACACGACATTTTTTGTTTTATTATCAGGCGCAAAAACAAACAACGCAGATGGTCTTCCGACCCGTGAACATGCCACATATAATTGAACATGGGAAAAACATGGATGTTCTAGATTCAAACTACAGACTTTTAAGGATTGGCCTTGTGATTGAATTGAAGTCTTTTAAATTCAAACGGCATAACAGTTGGGATCATCGGGATCCTCGGAATGAGAATGTAACTCTCATGTTTGTTGTCAGCTGCAGTTTCTTCACATAGTGCCATAGATTCGACGATTTGGGGCAAGCGTTTAATTCGTCGGCAGTCGTAGATCTTGGAATTACTGGCAGTGTTTGGCGTAAATTGCCAGACAGTAAAATCATTGCTCCTCCAAAACATCTCGAGTCATTGCGTAAATCTTTCAATGTTCGGTTGAATGCTTCTAATGCACGTTTATGGGCCATTTTACATTCGTTCCAGATGATGATTTTCGATGCCGATAAAACTTTGGCCATTGCTGAGTGTTTTGCAATATTACACCTTTGTTCTTCAATAGTTTGAAGATGTAACGGCAATTTTGATGCTAAATGAGCCGTACAGCATCCTTCTAACAATGTGGCTGCTATTCCAGAAGAAGCAACTGCAACCGCTATGTATGATCTCGCACGAAAGTGTCTAAAACTACTGACATGAGGAATGTCTTACCAGTTCCACCAGGGGCATCTAGGTTTATAAACCACCATTTTCATCATCGATTGCCTTCATTGAAGTATCATAAACTTACTTTTTTCCTTTTTTTTTATAGTTCAATTGACTTTTTCAATATTGATTTCTTACAAAAATCAAATTGTCATCCATACTTCCAAGTCACACGGCAACGCTGTCGAACGGGATAAACAGTATCCTATGTCCGTCTCCTGGCTCTAAGCTACCTACCGACCAACTTTCAGCCATATCTGTACAGCCGTTCTTGAGTTATAAATAATGTAACTAACACGACTATATATATAGATGAATACATCGTTAGAATCAGGGCAACAAAGTCCGTATACTCCTGAATTGTTTAATTTGTGAGTTTTGTCTTTGGCATTAAGAATAATTGTGATAATTTACATGTAGGATTCACGGCACTGTTTATGTTGTGACTTGACATTTGATTTGCAACTTGCTGTACAATAGAGCATTTTCATTGCCACTTTCTATTAAAATTGTTAACAAAGTAATTTACGTCATAAAGACTATCGCCAGTAATAACGGTTACCCCCCCTATCAAAGTAAACAAAATAGTTCCTAAAAAACAAACACAGTTAGCTTACAATAATATATAGCACCATGTTGAACCAAATACCGATATTCAAAAAGTCTCTCTCTAAACCTTTTTTTATCCAGTTTAACAGTTGCAAGTGACAATATAAAAATTGCCTTCAAACCTACATATAAATTATCACAATTATTTTGTAATGCCAAATTCTAAACTCTCATATAAGACAATAATAGTATGTTGCCCTAATTCTAAGAGTATATACATAGGCCAGACGGGAAGATCTTTTCGGATTAGATACAAAAAGCATCACTCTTCCTTTTGTAAAAACAAAAGTGACTCAACCATCGCACATCTTTGCCTAGATAGCAACCACACACTTTCCTAGTGTAGATAATCTTAACATTATTCATTGTACCTCGTTAAGCAATAAACTCAATTAACTAAAAAATTTTCAGAACTAAACACGATAGAAACGAAACAATCTCACCCATCTCAAGGGCAACACCTATGTTATTCCCCAATGTTTGGAATTTTCAAGTAATTATAAATGTACCTTTGAATCAAATACAAGTACCTTTGAATACCTATCCATATTCCAATAGTAGCAAACTTGTTGTTCTTCTGTCTCTTTATAATCCATGCCTGTTTTTTTATATTTAATACAAATTATATAGCTGCACCTTAGGTTTATTTCACATTTTTCAAACGTCTGATGATAGAAGTATCGAAATAGCTATTACGTTTTTTAATGAAATATTTTCCAGCTAGTTTTGTGATGTTATTTACAAAGTGAAGCAAAATAAAATAATTCATCTGAATTATCATTGAAAGAATTAATTATCGAAACATCATAATGATAGCACAGAACACAGTTAAGCTATTCCAATTATTCAGTGTAAACTCTATGAATGGATATAGACTTACTAGATAAAATTACGGAAATGTTATACAATTCTTGACTATTCCTGAAAACGATCCTAACACGCATCTTCTACAGCATCAGCATCATAATAAATTTGAATGTAATATGCACTCACATCGTATTTCTCAAAATATTCGTACAATATGCTGGCTTCATTATTTCATACAATAATATATTCAAACAATAATTTTAACTTAATGAAAAACCTCAAATAATTCATCTGAATTGACATTGCAAGAATTTATTTTCGAACTTTCATAATGAGAACACAGAACACACTTAAACTATTTCAATCATTCTGTGTAAACTCGGGGAATGGACATGAAGTGATAAGTCAAAATTAGGAAAATGTTATACAATTTTCGGTTTTCCATGAAAACATGCCCTGAATGAAAAAGTTTAGTGCTTATGTGATATATCCTTGGAAATGAAAAATCTCTACTCAAGGAAATAGAAGTAATCTCTGGTTCATTTAAAAAAACACAAGTTTGCATAATAACTGCGAAGTTGTTGGACAGAAAAATGTCGACCCTATGTGAAAAAGTGCCTCTAGAATGTCAAAACTATTTTAACCGTACTTCAGAAACAACCGAAATATTGGCACTGGACTGATTGAGTGAATATTCCACATAGCTCCAGTACTAGAACATCGACATCTGTCCAACCTGTTCTCGCCCCAACTATGCCAATTCAGCCAGTCTGCTTTTTATTTGTGCTGAAAATGAAAACTCTTGAGAAACTTGAGGAAAAGCTTACCCGTGGTAGCCAGAACGCTCCTAGCTGGATACCGAACGAAAACATCGAAATTTGTCTATCCTGTAACGACAGAAATGGCAGTTTAGTGTTAATTGTATCATGAGTTGCTACGACAGTTGTTTAGACGAAATGAAAAATGAATTCCCTGTTCAGGAGGGATCGGGCCAAGGATAAATTTTCTTAAGTGTGGATCCTCTGCAAATGATTTGTTCGTAGAATGTGTTCAAGCAGAATAAACAGTTCTCTTCAATCGCGTTTTCGAACATTTATGTTTGTTTTCTTACTGGCTACATATAACACTGGTGAATACTGTTTTTTTCATACATATTTTGTGTTGATTTTTATTCACTTTGATGTACCCTCATTCTAAAAAAAGCTACTATTTTCTTCCAGTCACATCCTGTTTTTTTTGGACAACTTTATATCAATTTCTGACCTTATCTACGTATTTTTGTTTGAACAACTTAATGAAGGCTACTATATATAACTGCGTTGATTGATTAACTTTCGTTTGTTACTTTGTAACAAATCCCCGAACAGTTTTTGATATGCGTGTGGAGAAGTAATTTTCATATCTTAGTGTCGGAAATTTACGTCATTCATTGAAAGGTGCTAATTAAACTATTTTGGTTTTCCTGTACTCCACCAAGAAAAATTATATATATATATATATATATATATATATATATATATATATATATATATATATATATATATATATATATATATATATATGCGAAAGCAATCTCATTCTGCTAAATCTACGGTGTACAAATCAACATCACAAATTCCCCCCCTCAAGATAGAAGAGAGTCTGCAAGGAGAAGTTGTAAATATAAGGAAGAAAACAGGAGTACTGCATAGTTACCTTAATACGACAGAACCATCCAGAAGACTCCTCAAATAGATCAGGATAGTTGGGTCTACTTCGCGCTGAATCCAAAGGATCCATCCCTTAGGCAAAAATAAATACTATATGCGATACCCTGAAACAAAAAATAAAGGCGTTAAGATGCAGAATAAGAAGGTACAACGAAAGGACCAAGAGAATAAGGAATAACGAACTATACCATACCAACCAAAAGCAGTTCTTTCGAGGATTAGAGGGGAAGGAGAAAGAGGAGGTCAATCCGAACCCAACCAAGATGAGAGAAATTTTGAGCCAAATCTGGTCTCGCAATGTATCATATGATACTGAAGCAAATTGGTTGTAGGAAGTCAATAAGAAGAAACCAAAAACTGAAATCGACAATATAATCATAACCAGTGATGAGGTTTCTATTGTACTGAAAAGAATCTATAACTGGGTAGCTCCAGGACAGGACAAAATCCACCACTAATGGTGAAAGACCTTCGAAAGTATTCACCCCGAACTTGCCACACTTTTCCAAGAGTCTATGGAAGACCCGAGGCTTGTACCAGATTTATTCACCCTAGGCATAACAACAAAGATTCCAAAGGGCGATGACAGTCGAGATCCGAAAAATTATAAGCCAATAACATGTTTGCCGGCTATCTACAAGGTACTTACTGGAATCATCACTCTCCACATGAACAGGTACCTCAAAAAGAATAACATCCTAGCACCTGAACAGGAAGAGTGCCGCGCGGGAACCATGGGTTGCAAGGAGCTACTGGTTGTCGACAGCATCATAACAAAACAAGCGCGGAAGAGACTTTGGACTATTTCGCTAGCCTGGATCGGTTACAAGAAGGCGTATGATTCTGTCACCCACAGATGGCTTGTTGAAGTGTTAAGAATGCACAGAGTAGTGGACTGCATAATCAAGTTGCTGAGCACCTCATAAAAACCTGGCGAACCTCCTTGACACTTCCCAAAAAAGGGAGAGATAACAACTGAAGAAATGAGGATGAAGCGTGGAATCTTTCAGGGAGACACTCTAAGTCTATTGTGGTTCTGCTTGGCTGTAAACCCCTTAAGCACACTGCTCAACGTAAATGAGAACGGCTACGTCATAGATGAAGATGCCAAGCAGCGAATCACACCTCAGACTCCACTCAAATGAAGAGATAACTCGAAGTTGTTTCAGCTTTCAGCGGTGCGATTAACATGAAAATGGAGATTGATAAGTGTACGGTTGTGAACGTCCACAAAGGGGAAGGGTTGTCATTAATGAGTTTATGGAACTTCTTAACAACATTGAAATCCTCACGCTAGGCCCAAAAGACTCTTACAAATATCTGGGCATCCGACAAGCGCTAGATATCCGAACAGCTGAGGTCAAATCTGGATTCAAAGAAAAACTTTACCACCGAATGAAACTCATCCTACAGAGTGAATTTCGCTCCAAACCGTGTTCAATGCCATAAACATCTAGGCCCTACTGAGTATAACATACATCTTTGGAGTACTAAACTGGTCTGTGACCGACCTCAAGGCGATGGACACAAAAATAAGGACGATGTTAACTAAGTACGGGATACATCACCCCAACTCATTGGTCAACCGCCTTTATATACAAAGGCATTTTGGGGGACAAAGCCTTATGTGTCTGGAGACAAGTCATAATAAACAGGTCCATAGCCTACAGCAGTGCTTCCAAAACAAAAACTCGCTTCTTTATCTCGCTGTACGCAGGGTCGATGAAGGGTATAGCCCACTCAGACTGACTGAACCCGTTTCAGCTCCAAAAGCAGTCACTCAGCAAGAACTGGTTCAGAATGGCATGGAAGGTCTCTCCTTGGACTATACCCGAAACACCTGAAAAATGAAAATGTTAATAAGGTGGAATCACTGAACTTTCTAAAAGCTGGTTACCTCTTTCTGGAGACTGAGGGTAGAATACTGGCCATTCAGGACCAGGTTGTTCCAACAAGGGCCTATCTTAGGCATATAGCGAATAAAGAGTTACCTTCCGATCAATGCTGAAGATGCGGGAAACACCTGGGGACCATACAGCATGTGACGTCCGGATATCCAATTCTAGCTTCTGTTGGAAAGACACAAAGATATGGCAAAGATATTTCATCAAGAGTTAGCGCTAAAATATAGCCTTTAAAAAGAAAGCGTTGAGAATTACAAATACTCATCTGTAGATATCCTTGAAAATAGCGATCTAAAACTTTACTGGAACACCACTCTCATAACGGATAGAGGTGCAGCACATAACAGACATTGCTCTTTTTCTATGGCTGGAATTAATAGTAGTGTTGATGGATGTGACCGTTCCATTCGATAACAACCTCGAAAAGGCGTACGCAGAGAAGGCGATGAAGTACCAGGATATGGCTGTCCAGCTGAAGGAGATGTATAGCCCCAACTATGTTGTGGTTCTACCTCTTATAAGAACAGTTAATGGCCTAGTTCATGAGCGATTGGTAGATAACACCCTATATCTTGACCGTAGATCAGTGAATAATCCTTCCTGATAAGAGCTAGTTCCCAAATCCGCCCGCCATGCACGCAGCCCCCAAGAGCCACAATAGTGCAACTAAGCAGGATGCCGAGAAACGAAGCGTCAGACTGCCCTTATTAGCAGCTCATCAGTGTCGCATATCGCTTCTCAGCATCCTATCAAGCTACATTGGGGTACCCTATCGATTCCTGAAAGGACGCACCTCGTACATACGTACGAGACGCCCCCTATGGATCGAGACGGTAAACCCGCTACCGGACTTCTTTTTGTCTCAAGTTTACATATGTAGACTCCTCGCGGAGTTTGTCGCGGAAGATATTTGTCAATATCTACCAAGATATTCATTTCTGATCAAAACACAAAAACACATAAATTTTTGTTTGAAGGGGGACATCTTTTGGGGTACAAAACTTGCCTGAAGTATCAACCCCCTAAGCGGGGGTTGCAATCCTTGAACATTTTGAATAGGGAAGATGGGTCGAGTGATGACTCAAATGATAAGTGGTATCTTTGTCTACATTGCCTTGAACGAATTTCCATTTTTAATTGAAAATTGTAAGAGATATAGGGTGAGCAACTGAAAGATAGGGAAGACTATTTCCCTGATACTATTCAAATTTCAGTGAAGTAAAATGGAACAGTTCCATGCTGATCAATGGCAGTCATCATCAAGTACCATCCTCATCTCAAATTTCAACCCATAGAGCAGGGGTGACCACCATTAAAAATTTGGAAGAGGGTAGATGGGTCGAGTGATACCTCGAAAGAAAGGTATTATCCTTGTCTGCATCCCCGTGAACGAATTTTCATTTTTGATTGAAAACTGTAGAAGATACAGAGTGAGCTATTGAAAAATAGAGGAGACTATCTATCGCCCTGAGCTATTCAACTATTAGTGCAAAAAAATAAAACAGATTCATTCCAGATCAAAGGCTGCCATCTTCCGAAACACCATCTATTCCAGTTTTTTCCACTAATACTCCAATAGTCTTGGGGCGATAGTCTTCTCTATTTTTCAGTGGCTCATTCTGTATTTTCTACAGTTTTCAATCAAACAATAAAATTCTTTCACGGGAATGCAGACAAAGATAATACCTTTCTTTCGAATTATCACTCGACCCATCTATCATCTTCCAAATTTTCAAGGGTTGTCAATATATGATATGTGACACTTATATTAGGTAGGTGTAAGCAAGAAGCTAAGCATTTGCATTTAGGTATACCAATGATTTGGACGGAACCGTAAGATTATTTGAGTAATTGTTATTTTTGTTTGATCCAAACAAAAGGCGTGACAACCTAGTCCAAACACACACACACCAGTACCCAAAAATCTGTCATCGGCCAACAGACGAATCCTATATAATGCTGAACTGCCTGTTCCAAAGCCTCCAAATCAAGCAGAAAGTCAGGATTCGGTTCCTAGTGCAAAATTTGTTCTTGAACAACGCGATGAGGTAGCGCAAGAGAGTGACCAGGTTAAGAACTGTAAACTTCAGAAGAATTGCATTTATTGACACATAGTAAATCAAACGGATTATGACGTGATTTGAAATTGTCTAAAAAATAGTCTTAGCTTTTGTGGTCTGTAATAAACGACTGGAATATACTTTCTCCTGGTGTGACAATTTCTTATTTCCGACATCGTTACGATGAAATGAAACCTTACTTCTCTGAAGCAGATGATTAAGTCTATTGTAATAACATTCCTGTACTGATGATTTCATTGAATTTTAAATATGATCCAAGTCACTTGTGATTGCTCATTAACTCCTCAAAACTACCTTGAAAGCAGTGTTGCTATACAAATGGAAACGAATGTCCTTCAGTGCCAGTTGCTCATGGTTCTGATATGAAAGAGACTCATGAATACATGAAGTTTCTTCTTGAAGAAATTGAATACTGTAAACATATTTGGAAAATTTGTAGGGATATTTAAACTATTGCTCTAATGTTTGGGCTACAGCTTATTTACACAAAATACTGTTGTTTCATTGCGAATGGGACATCAGAAGGTGAAAAAATGACTACACAAGGAAAGTATGTTCCAAGCTTGAATCACTTACTCCAAGGCAGAAGAATGTTGAAAAATATCCTTTACTAAAAGACATACTTATACCATCATTGCATATAAAGTTCAGCCTGATGAAAAATTCTATGTAAACTATTCTAAAGATGGCAGTGAATTCTTATACCTGAAAGAGAAATTCTCCAAACTTAGCGAGGCAAAAATTAAGAAGGAACATTCCTGTAATTATGATTTTATTGAATTTTTAATAAGATTGAAGTCACTGGCGATTGTTCTTCGACTCCCAAAAAACTAGCTTGGCTGCAGTATTTCTATACAATGAAAAAAAAAATGAGCTTCAGTGCCAGTTGCCTATAATTCTGATATGAAAGAGACTTACGAACACATGAAGTTCCTTCTTGAAGAAGTTGAACATAGTGAACATATCTGGAACATTTGTAGAGATTTGGAAGTTATTGCTTTATTGTTTGGGCTACAGCTTCCTCACACAAAATATTGCTGTTTTATTTGCCAATGGCACATCAGAAATTGAAAAAATCACTACACAAAGAAAGTATGACCCAAGCTTGAATCACCTACTCCAGGGTTGAAGAATGTTAAAAAAGATCCTTTACTGAATGACATGAAAAATTCTATAAAAGAAAAGCCTAAAGATGGCAGTGTATTCTTATACCTGAAAGAGAAATTCCCCAAACTGAGCGAGGCAAATATTAAAGAAGGAATATTTGTTGATCCACAAATACGGGAACTACTAAAGGATGAAAATTTTGAAGGAAAGCTGAATGATCCGGAAAAAGTAGCCTGGAAATGTTTTGTGTATGTTGACCAGAATTTTCAAGTGAACCATCAAGCGGAAACTACACATTTTCTGCACTCTTATCTGGATTTTTTCCCGAGAATTTGAGTGCTGTGAGTGACAATCAAGCAGAGGGATTTTGTCAGGATATTTCTCTGATAGAAAAGTGCTATCGAGAGAAATGGAGTCCCGGATTACTGTTGGAGACTCAAAAATGACCTATCAGAACACAAACATTCAAGAAAATCATACCTATTTATTGTACATCAACGCTACAAATCTCCGTATTTTACTTAGATACGCAATATATGTTTTAATATAACACCCATTTGATTGACATGGTGAGTCACTTTGACTGATGTTAAATGGGTGACGTAATTGTAAATGGGCGTCAACATTTTGTAAAGGAAGATTTGTGTTGCTTAAAAACTCGAAGATTTTTTAACAGTGGCTATCTTTCAATCATATCATGAATTTATTACATATTATGTTATTATTATTATTAATAATATATTATGAAAATGATTTCTCTTATAGCTACATAATAAATGTGTATCCCAAGTGAAAGCTGAATGTGGACTAGGGGAACATGCTGTTCATATCCTTCCCCCTACTGCAATATGTCCTATAGTCTTAGACAGGCAGAGATCTCTACAGAAGAGAGGTTCCAAGTACGGAGCAGAAACTGTGAGTACATCGTCAATTTATAATAACATCACAACAGTTGATATGTAGGATGAATGTTCAATTCTCTTTCATGCTTGATATCTACAGTAGAATTTTCTACTTAAATCGATATAAGTACGCTATGATAAGCAGAGGTAGGAGCGCGGAACTACTACCACCTACAAGAGGACAAAATATATTTGACTTGGTTTGAAAAGAGATGTAAAATTATCTGTTTTCTGAAGAACATGACTAAACTTTTGAGAATAGAGCAGAAATTCCAGGTTGTTTCAATTATTCCCACATTCATACGGTAAATAACTCAATTCATATATTGAAGAATTTCGTTGTTTCACAAACTATAAGGTATGATTAGTAGTTGATTTGAAAGTATAACTACACTGCGCCAAGAAAAATCCAATTTCTACCTCTATTTGCCTGCTCGAAATACACTGCGCGAAGTAATTAACGCACAAAATCGACAATTCGAATTTCTTCAGAAGATGTTTAGATATGTTGAATTATTTTTCCAGTAATCCATCACTAAGGAATGCTCGAGGTACTCATAAAATTTAAATAGAAATACTACTAAAAATATGAATTTATTGGAAGAAATCAGAGTCCCCAAAATCTGTTAATATTGGATATTTTGAACCTTGGCGAGAATTGCTGCATGACATCTACAATTCATACTGATAATCAATATAGCATTCTTATCCCTTTCGTTCCAAATTTCAATCAGTCTATCATGAAACTCATTCACGGTAGCTGGCTGGTTTTGTCCTGCTTCTCAATCTTCTATTAAAAATATCCCAGACATGTTCGATAGAATTGAGGTCTACACTTCGTGCAGGCCATTCCATTAGAGTGATTTCGTGTGCTTGAAGGCAAATCTAAAAGTAAGAGCTTGGTGAGGTCCGGTGTTCATGCATCATGCATAAACAAATCTTTTCATCCGTATTAGCCTCAATTGGTAAATTATGTTCTTCTAAAATGTCTGTAACGTACATCGTTCCATTATTTACGATGATAAGATCAGTGCGTTCAATAAAATTCCTCCACACGCCAGTATTGAAACTTCACCAAAACCATAGATTAGTACGAAGTTGCACTGGAAATATCTCTCATTTCGACGTCGATCGCAATGAAAAAGACAAAATCTTCACTCATATGTAAAAAAAACTCTCTCTCAGTCAGCTTTTAACCATTTAATAGAAAGATAGTATTACCTTTCAAGTGAGGGCTGCCTAGCAGCCAGGCCACTGCGACCCAGTGGTCTTTTGTGGCACACTCTGTCCTAAATTTCATTCACAAGCTCCATCCTTTTCGTAAAGTTCAGTTTACAAGATCCAAGTTCTTCCATCTGATCCTGTCCCCAGCTGGGCACTTGCACATAACATTTTCCATTGATTCAATATCTTCTTCACATATTTTCAGCCTACATGAAGGATCCTCAACCAATTCTAATTTATTTAGGTATTTCCTGAGGCAACAGTGCCTCATTAATATGGCATTTAAAACTCTAGTTCTAACCTAAAGAGTTTGAGCCAGGCCTTGGCTTTTGTAGTGGAAGGTCCACTGATGGCACGTCGAGCGTGTCTGAGACCTGGGAGGCTCATTCAATGCTCTCGTACCCTCAAGTTCAGCCATCGGTTGTTTTCCATCCTTGCAGTTTCCAGGGGAATTCCGAGCTTAGGCTCCGGTCGTATGAAATCCAGGTTAGTTCCTCGAGCGGCTAATGAGTCCGCCTTCTCAATTCCCTCAATGCCTTAGTGGTCGGGAACCCATATTAGACGGAGCCTGCTCCGCTCTCCTAGTTTGGCAAGGGTAGAGCGACATACCTGCACCATAAGTGAAGTACAGGTATCAGATGCCAAAGCTTTCAGTGCAGCTTGGCTTTTGGTGAGGATTTTAATTGACCTATTTGTTAATCCCCCCGCAAGCAAGAGGTTAGCACAGTGGTCAATGGCGAATATTCCTGCTTGAAAGACAGTCGCATGCCCACCAAGACAGATCGACTGTTCCTTGGTGGCACCTCGACCGTAGACACCAGCTCCAACACCTTTCACAGTTTTAAGCCATCCGTGTACCAACAAGTACCCTCGAATAGACGGTCCTTGGAGCTGATCCATTCCTGTCTATCGGGAATGATGATCTGGAATGGCCTGTCCATGTTGGTTTTAGGTGTTGCTATGTCCGACGTCATACTCGGCACTTCATTGTCCTCAAATTCAGATCTAACCATTTAATATGTTCTCTGGCAAAATTTGGTTGTCGTATCGTTTTACTGCTAATTTGCACGCCATTGTTCAGTCGAAGCTACATTTGAAGGTATCAGCAGTAGCAAACCATTGTCGCAAGAGGAAATTCTCGAATAACGATTATGGATCGCCGTTGTTGGTCGAGGTCGTCCTTACCTAGGTCCCTTTCCCTGTACTTGCGTATCGTTCTGGAAACAGTTGAATGGGACACCCGAAGCGTTTGGTCTATTTTTGTATAAGTCCAACCTAAGTCATCTAACACTAATGCTTCAGGACATTCTGCCGGAGTCGCGTTGCTTCATTACTGTAAATTAAAATTTTCAAAAAGAACAAATGAAAGTCACAAGAATTGATCAAGAATTGCTGTTAATGGGAGGGTTTAAAAATCTCAATTCATTTCAATCAGTTTATTGTCCATGAGAAGAACATGTTCATCAAGAAAACACATCGAATTTCGTTGGCATATGTCCGGTTATAACCGAGAAATAAACATTCCTCAATAATTATTACCTACTAAAAAAAAGAAATTTGAAATATTGAAATTGTGCGTTAATTTGTTGGCGCAGTGTAGCTTCCAAAGGTCGATCTTAGTCGCTGAAGATGGAGGCTTCTAGCTCAAATAACTAACCTTCAACGCAAGTTGAAGATACTAAGGGGAGATCTCTTAAGATAAAGCTTTTGAGGAAAAACGGGAATTCTTCATGAACCACAAAACCAAGACATCATTAGTGTGGAATTGGAAGTGTTATCGAATTGATTCCTTATATACGGTTTTCAATACAGAATGTGTGTGCACTTCCGTCATAATCAGAATTAGTTGAAAATATTTCAGAAGCACAGTTCTGATAAGCCAAAATTGTCGAAATTTGAGAACGATATGTTTAGTTGTTCTTCATAACCTTCAGCAATACCATCAACCGTGAGATACTCTGGATATATCTGGTGTACCTAACGCCTCAGCTCCTAAAATTGTTGATCGATTTTAATGTAATAAAAACCGAAGTTTCTCTCGATTGATTGAAACAGCCTGAAACATTTTCATTGGTCTCTCACTCACGGAAATAGAGATAGAGCGAAAATTGATCTTCATTTGGACTTTATGAATGGTAACCGCATACTTTTGATAATTTTGACTAGCTTCTGCTGAAAAGTATCACTTAAGTCGCTATATTTTCCAAGAAAAAAGGATTTATCGAAAAATTCCGGAAGAAAATTCACATTTCCGATTCATCGAAGTAAATCGTACAATGGGCGACTGTTTGAGTTTCTGATAAAAATTTTCTGTCCTAGAAAGTGTTTTGGTCATTATTTCAGTTTGGATAATTCAAATCATTTCGTATTTTGAGAAAAAAAATGATTCAAAACGTGATAAACGAGTCTATTAACACAGCTCCACAAAAAAAATTCGAAAAATTATGCCAGAACCCAGACCAGTCTTACTATATGTTTCTGGGGTCGCTGAAACCAAATACGAGGTCCAAATTTCTCCATCACGTCAGGATTTTTCATAACCTTGAGAATAAACTTCAAAAACCATACAAATCAGGCAAACATTGACTTTTCGGCTTTATAATTTTGACAACCGCACAACTCTTCAACCACGTAGTGTCTTGTAATTTTGGACTTTGTAAAGGTCAAGGAACCCATCTCTACAAAACTGCGGTTGGTGGATGACGACGCCTGAGGGCCCGCTTGCACACCCCCACTAGCCGCCGACACTGAGGATCCGACCCTCTGCATCGTAAACTTTTTGCGTATGTTTGCCATGACGGCATGAAAGCCGTTATCCAGGGTCTCTGCCGGATCACGGATGAACTACGTTGCCCACCGTGAACCACGTGGAAGTGCCCTGGATTGCAAACATACGCAAAATTTTTTGAGAGAATTTGTTTTTTTTCTCATAAGTGCTTTCCATTAAGGAGTTCAACATCACGCAATTTGGAAACGTACTTTAGAACTCTATAGCTGGTTGAATTCCGAGGTTATGGCATTATGCGGTGCATTGAAAACCCCATCTATGACCTTATAACATAAAAACTTAGATCCCGTAGTAGCCGCTGGGTAACGGAGTATATGAAGTAATAGGAATTTGGAAATTACGTTGTGGGGTAATGGGGGTTTGAAAGTTTAAGTTAGCGGGGTTTGAAGCATGAGTTATGGAGTATTAAAGGGACAAGTTACAAGGTTATATGGGAGTTTTACAGTTGGCAACAGCCCATTTAGTGCAAAATTCCAGTAAAACAATTGCCTATCACTGTTTCTGGGTCAGATTTTGAGGTTATGAAGTTATCGTGTAATTTAGTATTTGGGTTTACAGAGACTACGTGGTTAAAACGGTTAGGCGGTTTTTGAGATTATAAAGCCCGCAAGTAAATGTTTGCCTGATTTATATGGTTTTTTGGAGTTTTTTTATGAGGATATGAAAAATCCTGACGTGATGGAGCGATTTAGACCTCGTATTTGATATGTAAAAGCATATAGTAAGACTGGTCTGGGTTCTGGCATAATTTTTCGATTCTTTTTTGTGGAGCTGTCTAATCAATACTGAATCAAACTCTGTGGCGGAATACCGTTGAAAATCACAGAGTAATATTCATAAAATTATAATGGATTTCATTCGAAATTGTTTACAAGATTAGGTACCTACCAGCTAATTCTTGTTATATTTTCGTATTGACTCTTGCTCACGAACAATTAATAAGTATGATAACGAAATAGTACTTAAGCAATTCGACTCTATCAGGAACGATTTTCAGATCATGATGAGCCATAGCGCTGAAGATTTTCCAAACTCGAAAAATTTAGGTAAATCCGGTTCACCCAAAAAACCGGTAACTCTCAGAAGGAAGATCAATGAAGAAACGAAATTGAATGTCTTGCTGTGTGTAGGAGCAAACCCACAAACATCTGTCCGACAATTTTCTGCGGATCTTGGGAGTCAGTGACGACTCTTCAATCTGTTTTACGAAAATATAAATTCATAACATAAAACTATATATTTTTCAATAATTTTAAGCTCTTGAAGCTCGAGTTTTACTCGATTTACGTATAAAATTCATTTACATTACTCTCTTTTCTTCTCAGAACAATCATTTGGTCTGATGAGTACACTTTGCACAACAATCGTCATTTCAATAAAACTAATTTTAGACATAGTCGAGGCACGAAAGTACAAAAATAGGCTTTACTATCGATTTTTCCGCAGTTAAACGAATTTTAATGCAATTTGGTGCGTTGAATTCTTGAATCTCTAAAAACTTTGTGAACTAATCTAATCATGAAACAATTCCCAAATTGTATTGGTTCATAGGAAAAATGTATTTCAGAATTGCATTTTGGAGTAGACAATTATGAAAAATTTGAAAATCGGTGAATAATCGTGAAAATAAATCCAAATCTGTTACACTCGTTAGTTAGGAGTTTTCGAGGTCGCTAAATACGAATACGAGGTCGGAAAGAACCTGTTGAGTACCTTGTGCCCGCAGCGGATGTTTTAAACGTCTTCCTCTGAAGTTTTTCGACAATTTGTCTTAAAATTTGCCCAAACTAGTTACTCGGGTATTTTCGAGGCCACTGAATACAAATTTCTTCACGATTAAACCCCCGATTAACGAGTCTAGGCTAATTGGCAAATTCTCATAATACTCCAGGAAGACTTTTAAAACACTTCTGCGGGCACTAAGTGCTCCGTCGGCTCTCGTTGACCTTTTATTTGTGTTCAGCGACCTCGAAAACCCCCTAGTAACCAATGAGGACTAACTCAATGACACTTTGTTATGATACTCCAGAGGAAGATGTTAAAACACCCGCTGCGGGCATCAGGTACACTCCACAAGCTCTTGCCATCGTATTCATGTCCAGCGGCCCCAAAAAACCCCCGAGTAACTTGGATTCATTCTCACGATTATTCACCGATTTTAAAATTTTTATAATTGTCTACTTCAAAATGCAATCGTGAAAGGCATTTTTCTTATGCTCAAATGCAATATGGGATTTCTTCATGATTAGATTAGTTCACAATGTTCTTAGAGAATCTCACGAATCTAACGCACCAAACTGCATCAAAATCCTTCTCACTGCGCAAAATAATCGATTGTTCGTTCCTTCAACCCTGCAGTGGTCACGCGCGAAGCCTCACTCCGTACCTATGCAAATTCTTGGATATCTTTGCACCCCCACCAATTGAAGTCATCCCGATTTATTCATCTTCCCAAAATCGCGGGAATTATCCTAGTACTGAGTTTGAGTTTTATAAGTGAAGCCGTGCCGGCTACAGAAATTTTTGCGAAGTGGGAGTTCGCGCGCGACTACGAGTGTTACAAATATTATCAAAATAAGAGTGTTTGTTATTATATTTTCCGGCTATTCGTGTTTCATCCTGCAATAAATTATTCTTACGAAAAGGAACAGGAAAGATTGCAGCGTGTGTTAGATGAGTCTTTTTTATCCGTCCAAAGTTTGTAGGCAAAGATGGCAAGACAATGTGGCTGAAACATAAACCGACACAGAACATAAGAACTCGATCGGAAAATCTTGTAACACAATTGCCTGGTACCCGAAGGTACGACTAAATGTCTGAAAACGATGAACGATATATGGAATTATTTTTTTCCGGACCAACTACTGAATATAATAGTTGACAATACCAATATACATATTCAACAAACTTCCATGAATTACTCCCGTGGAAGGAATTCGAAATTGAGCGACATTTCGGAAATAAAAGCACTCTTTGGATTGTTGTACTTGGCCGGAGTACTGAAGAGTAACCACCTGAATACCAACAATTTGTGGAAAACCGACGGCGCTGGTGTTGAAATATTTCGACTTACGATGTCTGAGCTGCGTTTCAAAATTCTTTTGAGACACATCCGTTTCGTTGATGTGTAAACTAGACAGTTGAGACGAGCAACCGACAAACTTGCTCCAATCAGAGATGTTTTTGAGATTTTTGTTGATCAGTGCAAAAACGGTCTCACTCCTCTTCATTATGTTACTGTGGATGTAAAACCAGAGGCCTTTTGTGGACGATGTGCATTTTGCCAGTACATACCTAACAAGCCTAACAAAGGCGGCATCAAAATATTCGCGCTATGTGATTCAAGACCATATAACACGGTAAATTTGGAAGTTTATGTTGGAAAACAGCCTCTAGGGCCTTATGAAGTCAACAATTCTCCACAATTTGTAATGGAAAGAATGTGCGAACCTATAAGAGGAACTGGAAGAAACGTGACTGTGGATAATTGGTTCACAAGTTTTGATCTTCTGGAAAAATTCAAGAAGGATTTCAAGCTCACTGTGGTCGGAACTATCAGAAAAAATAAGCGAGAGCTGCCACTCAATTTTTCTTGTCCTGTGAAAAGACCAATAAAAAGTTCAATGTTCGCTCTTCACAAAAATGTGACACTCGTTTCTTATATCCCAAAAAAAGGTAAAAATGTATTACTCGTCCTTAGTATGCACTATGACGACCAAATTGATGACACTACTGGAAGATGATTATGATGTATAACACAACAAAGGGAGGAGTTGATACTGTTGACCAGTTATGTTTTACATACAATTGCGCACGTAATACGTGACGTTGACCCATGGTTATATTTTACTCTCTGTTGAATATTGGTGGCATAAATTCCCTCATCATCTTCAAGAGTAATAATCCGAATTCAAAAATAAAGAGTAGAGAATTTTTGAGTGTTCTTGCTTTTGAGCTCATGAAACCCTATGTGGAGGTTCGAAGGTTGTCAAAAAGCCTACCAAGAAGTCTTACTACAAGAATGAATGAAATCCCCAAAAAGACGAATCCAACTGAAGAGCACTTGGCGAAGCAGCAACGACCAGAGCCGACAGAAAGCCAACGGGGACGGTTGAGACAGGGTGGAGAACAGACCCACGAGATATTTTTGCAAGAGTTGTAAAATATTCTTGTTCCTTGAGCATGCCACTTTAGTGTGTTCGGAATGCTTCCGAAAGAATCAAGAGGATACCGATTGAGTTAGTTAATTTAATCACTTTCTTATGAAAATGAAGTTGAAGTTTTTTTATATTTTTCTATGTTCTGCGCGCGACCTATGTTGTTACAAAACATAAGGCGACCACTGCAGGGTTAATGCCTCGATTAACATTGGAACTACTAGAATCTGCATAACATAAAGAACAGTAATCTTCAGCGGTTATTCGGATTAAACGCCTAGTGCATCATTTATTCGAATCGCTTGATTGGTTCTTTTTATATTGAAAGGAACTTGAAGCTATACAATTATAATGAAATTCCCATTCGAAAATTACAAGAATTCCTTGATGATCTTTCTCCGGAAAACTGAAGAAAAATCAGCTTCCAACATCACAACGTAGCTTTAAAAGTGAACTGGATGAATTATAATTTTGGTGATCAGTGGATTGTTCTCTTAGATGGTCATCCCGCTCCCCAGATTTGACCCGTCCTGATTTTCGGCTCTGAATTACCTGCAGGATCAAATTTATCGCACTCCACCAGGAAATCTGGACTGATTAAAAGAAAGAATAAATACCTTCTGTCTAGAATTGCCATATCAAGGAGATTCCAATTGTGTATTCGACAAAATGTAGGACATTTTCAACAATTTTTATGAAAAATTCTTTGATATAAGTAGAGTTTTTTAATTCGACGTTTTTGAGATTCTCCTCTATCTTAAGTTTTTTCTAGTATGGCAAACTGGCAAAGCTTTGCTTCATCACGATCTGGAAATCGTTTCAGATAGAGTCAAGATGCTCGAGTTCTATTTGTGTTAGATTGAAAATAAACTTACGTCATGTCTATATTCACTTAATTTTTGTCTTCCACTCTTATTGATTCTTCGTAAAAAAGGTCGTTTTCCGAATTTATTTACTTCTTTTTTATTTCTCGACAAATACAGCTTTCTAAGTGATTTTTTCTCGCACAAGGTACTTAAAATTAAATAAGTAATCGAAAAAATAATGCAAATATGGAGTTATCATTTGAAAAGTCCAAGTGAAGGATATCTTGGAGCGTTTTTTACGAATCACCCGATATACAGACTGATTTCTTAGTGTAATCGTTGTAGAATTTGGATGAGATTCTGTAACTGTCAGAGAACGGCATTCTCCACTAACGGGACCTCACAAGAACGAAACTGCAATATATACGGCTCCATCTTTGACATGCAGCTTAAACGCACTATCGCTACTGCTACTCTTGTAATCGGCATTCTTGTTAACTAATGCTCTAACTCCGTAAAGAGGCTTATTCGATAATTCAATGATTTTTTTCGGTTTCAGTTTGCAATACTAAATATTGATAATTGTTCATTATAAACTATGCTGTTTATCAAAATTAAATGTACATATGAAATTAATTACAATTGGATGAGTATTTATCGGCTACTGAAAGGTTTTGTAACATTTGCAGCACCTCCTGTCCTGCTCGGTTTGAAACGACGAAATTAGTGCAAACGAGCCATCATTATGGGTTTTATGCACATTAAACTTATATTGCATCAATGACATAGCCTAGAATGTGTGCTGAAGCATGATATCGTTGTATGCCAGGTGTTCCCTCATAACGAAACACGCTCAGAATGCCGTATACAGCCGCCAATTGCCATTAAATTATTGTTGTTTGATTTCAGCTTCTCGAAATTATTCATATGTGAAACACAATTCAACAGAAAACAATATCGGGAGAGAGTCTCGATCCATACATACAATGCGTTCCAATGAAATCGAGCCACCCTGAATAACTCTGGTTCGATTTTTTTTTATAAATTGCCTGAAACAGATCGATTTGTAGTTGGAGGAACATTCAATCAGAATCGAATGAGTTTGCGTATCCAACTCCTACCTCTATCGACTACCACCCCAAAAATTTTTACAATGAGAAAGGAGTTGTACGAGGTCTGGCTATTAACGAGACTGTGCACCCAGAAGGCGCCCTAGATTAGTGGGGAAAAACGAGTAGTGCGTTGGGTATCTAGATATCTTGTCTTGCAAGTACCAAAACACGTTTTCGTTACTTTTATAGTATTTGTGCAGAGCGGTTTGAAACGAACGTGTTTTTTTCTCGTGCCGAAAACCATGTGTGATTAAAACCAGAAGCAACGTATCAATCTCAAGCTTCTCGTTGAATTGAATAAAACTCCGACTCAGTCCTACGGGGATAAATCTCTATTTCATTTCGTGAGCCTGTTTTTGAGTGATGTAAGCGCTTCCGTGAGGACCGAGAGAGCACTGAAGATGACCAGCGCCCAGGTCGCCCTGTCACTATTTCAACTCCGGGAACAGCGACCAAAGTCAATCAAATTGTGCGTGCAGATCGTCGAATGAGTATCCGTATGATAGCCGAGGCTGTAAACGTCAATAAAGAAACGGTTAGAAAAATTTTACACGAGGAATCAAACATGACAGAAGTCTGTGCGAAGTTGGTGCCAAAAAAACCTGCCCATAACGCGTTATCTCTGAAGCAGTATTTGGCCAGTAAGTACTCCTGTTCTCGAACACGCGTAGTACTCACCAGATTTGACACTGTACGACTTTTTTTGTTTCCGAAGATAAAATCTGCTTTGAAAGAACCAAAGAAGACTTCCAGCACTGCTTCGATCAATGGAAAAAAACGTATGGAAAGGTGTGTGGCGAAGGAAGGGGAGTATATTGAAGAGGAGCATTCGAATATAGAATAATTTTTATATTAAAACCCTTTTTTTGTAACCAGTCTCGTTATTTAATAGCCAGACCTCGTATTATACCTCATTTGAAGCGTTAACCCCAGTCTGTTTTGTGAAGAGCCATTAATTAGAAAAACGCTGCTGGACTTCTATACTTCACATGAAAATCTAATATTGAAGGAAATGTATCGATAAATTTTCAGATTTTTAATCGTAGTACATTCGGATATTTTCATGCATTGGTATAATTGAGATTCGAATAATTGCATTCTGCAACATGATGATATCTACTAACATACTTGAACGACATAGATCAACATTTGATCTACGCAAAGGCACTGAACGCCGTCTGGTCCTAGTTTTTTGGGTCACTGATTACGGTGAGTGGGTCGGTTCAGCTCCATCACATCTGATTCAAGGTTATTTAAAGGTGAAGTAGAGAAATAACCGTGGAAAAAAACCGAAAAAAATTCATGGGTACGATTTTGAGATCCCCAAATCCGAATTCGTAGTTTGTTCGAGCCCACTATCTTCTAGAAGTCAAGTTCGTTTCGAGGTCATTCGAAGGTCAAGTTGAGAAATTAGCGTGGAAAAAATCTGTAAGATTTCATGGATAGGTTACTTCCTTCAGCAGCCTCGGGTATAGTAGAATCGTTTATGGCTATTGCCCTCGTTGACATCTCTGCATCCAACGCAGCCGGGTTGCCAATTTCCAGAAGCAATTGACACCTTTCGGAAATTTCGTCACCTACCGACGATAAAGTTTGGTTCTCGGAACTGTAGTGCTGGTCCGTTTTTGTCCACTGATGGACACTGCGACATCCCGTACATATTCTTTTGAGAGTATTTTCAGAGAATCTTGAAATAAAAACTTCTGGGTTTCTGAAACCCTGTCTCGTAATTTTTTTTGGTATAGTTGCCATGACGGCATGAACGGCGTAACCCAAAGCCTTGACTAGATAGTCGAACAACCCCGTTGCCCACTGTCACCACATCCAGGTATCTTGGTTACAACTTAACATTGGTTTTGATGACCAAAGCTAAGCTCAGTAAAAATATACATGAATTTTTTTGAGATCCTTATTCCACTGACTTCGAAATGACTTTGAATGACCTCTAGGAGAGGTGAGAGGTGGTAGGTTCAAACAAATTACGAATTTGGGTTCGGGAATCGTAAGAATATACCCATAAATTTTCTCAAATATTTTCCACGGTTATTTCTCTACTAAACCTTCAAATGACCTTGAACCTTAGATGATGGAACTGAACCGGCCCAGTCAGCGCAATCATCGACTCAAAATATCTACAGTGCATTTGCGAAGATCAAGTAGTTTCACAATTCGGGTGGTGTAACACAGTCTTCAGACTTGAGGTAGCCCAACAAGAAGTAAGCAAGAGGCGTTAGTTCGCGTTTTCTAGCCGGCCATTCTATAGCGCCTTTCCTCTCTATTCAACGACCCAGAAATCTATTGCTCACATAGTCCCGCACCTCGACAGTAGAATCATTGTATTCTATCATGTTAATATATAACGTTATGTTCAGTTTGGTTTGGACTTCCTTCGATTATAACAGTTATGAAAGGATCAATAAAATTCTCATGCATTCTCAAGTATCTTTCACCGTCTAAGTTTGTCTGTGTAATTGAGCGTCCTACAATATGGACCCCCAAAATTACGGCTCAAAAATTAAGTTTTTGAGGTCTCTAAGGATGATTCTCCAAATTTAAATGGAAATTAGTTTTACAGTCTACAGTTATGTCGGTGTACCTAATCATTCAGCTCGTGTAGAAGTCTAATTTTGTATGGATGGAATTTGTACTTGTGAAGAATCCTGAAAATACTTGTCCGGTATACTCCAGATATTTGTAACAAACTCTTTGCAGATTCAGCCACATAAATTCTTCCATCATTCACAACTTTAGTGGGATTGTGTTTTACTAATAACGGATCCAGATTCCATGAATTTGCTCGCTAACTCAAGAACGTATGTGTGTCTCAAGTTTCTTCTATGGTTATTTTCTTTGAAAATGCGAGCAAAAATAACCTCGCAATTCCAATGCCTTTCTTCAATGTGTACATAGTCTATAACCAAGACACCATTATTTCAGGTTATTTCTTCCTTTTCCAACTCTTCGTACAATGTGCTCGAGAATTTAGCCCATTTACACAGCTGGACCTACAGTTTATAGTGAATTCCAAGCCACTCACCTAGTGCAAAGATAACTGTCATCACGGATTACAAGTTATCTGGCCTGGAAATTTATGACCCTCTGTAGGCGACACTTGAGAATCATATACATATACAACACCCATACCTTCACCGGAATCGGTGGTGTCTAATTCAGGTTGTCAAAACTATGGAAAATACAACGCAAGTCACCTGTGTTCTGACGAATAGCCTAAAGTATTTGAATCTAGCAATTCTAGGACAACTTTCCAAGCATGGAAAGAATGATAACAAATCGACACATGCCATCGAAATGAAACATGGTTTTTATTCATTAATTCCAACAGAAGAAATTTAGTCTTCTCTCTCTTGGTCCTGCCAACTTTCCTTCATATTGGAAAAATAGTTATATAGTGCCTATTCTGAAATCAGGCGACAAATTTGATGTAACTAATTACACGGGTATCTGCATACAATCCGCCATCCCTAAGTTGTTGGATGGTTTAGTCAGCAACTTTCTCACTTGGAGGTGTATGTCTGCGGTTATCGTTGAGCAGCATGGATTTTTAAGAGGCAGATCAACAGTCTATAACTTGCTATTATATATGAATGATATAACGTTTTCCATGGACAGAAGGGTGTAGATAGATTCGGTCTATACAGACTTTTCGAAGGCGTTCGATAGAGTGAATCACACATTGCTGTTGGACAAGCTGAGCAGGATGGGTACTGGGGGTGTCTTGCATAAATGACTGGGCAGTTATTTGAGGAATCGCATGCAAGCAGTAAAATATCGGGGTTTCACTAAATACATTGTTCCAGTCAGTTCTGGCGTTCCGCAGGGTTCCCATCTCGGGCCCCTTCTGTTCATATTGTTCCTACACGATATCTCATTCTCATTCATAGTAGGTTTTTGTTGTTCGCCGATGACCTGAAGATTTATACTTATGTCACTTCCGCTGATGATGTCGGAGGGCTCCAGGGCGATAGTGATCGTCTTGAGGTGTGGTGCAAGTTGAATCGAATGGAACTGAACCCATCCAAATGTGTTGTTATTACTTTTACCCGAAACTACTCTCCGTTTCATGCTGTCTATCGTTTGGGTCAGGATGTTCTGAGGCGCACCACTCAAGTTAAGAATCTTGGTGTCATCCTTGACTCTAAAGTCACCTTCAACCTTCTATTGCGTATGCCATATGGCATTATTTTATATCGAGCAATGTAGAACAAGCTACAGACAGCACTCTTTTCTGTCCCGTTTTTTCGATTTCGTGAATGCTACTCTTGGTTTAGACATGTTTAGCAGTTCCTGGTCGCTTCAGATCCGGTATTGTATAGCAGCTCCGGCTTTTAGGTATAGCATAGTGTCTTTTGTGTTTTTCTTCTCCGTTTTGTATTTTTTTCACAGCTATGAGTTATATTTAATTATTTCTTTGGAAGGTGAAATGTTTTGAACTTCAATGTTTTTAATTTGGTTGTGGTATTTTGCATTCATTTTAAACTTATACTTTATATAAGGGATGTTCCCGTTTATTATTTTTACTCATTATTTATTGGGTTGAAAATAAACAGATTGTTGTTATTATTATCGTGGACTTATGCACTATCTCAGCTGTTAGCTGGATATAATTTACCTTTTCCAGATTTAGCAATCGAAGGGAATAGGCTCGATTACAATACACTTGACATAAATTTCCTAACTATCCTGCATGTATTAAGAATTACAGCTCTTTGCATTTCTATATAGGTATTCTTATGCAATTCTAATTTCTTAAGGCTATCATGGAAAGTTTTGGGTATCAAACCAGTCGAGGATACGATGACAGGAACAATATCTATTTTATCGAGGTGCCACATCTGCTTAATCTCAATAGCAAGGTCTGTGTATTTGGACTTTATCTCCTGGAACTTGTTCAGCACGTTGTTATTATTCGGTATGGCGACATCCACCAGCATTGCTGTTCTGGCTCTCTGATCATACACCACTATGTCCGGCCTGTTATTAGTCACCATTCTGTCAGTGATAACAGGCATATCGTAGTATAATCTGATAGAGTCATTTTCCAATACCGGCGCCGGCTGATACTTGTAATATGGCTGGAAGGTGTTCAGAAGTCCGTACTTGTGTGCAAGTTTCTGGTGGATAATGTTGCACACTTGATTATGCCTGTGAAGATACTCCGTATTGGCCAGTTGTTCGCATCCGGACGTAATATGCTATATAGTCTCCGATCTTATATGGCATTTTCTGCACTTATCTGTTTGTAATGTTCCGTCCTTCATTATAAATTTTTTGTAATTGTTTGTAGCGATCACTTGGTCTTGGATGGCCATAAGGAGTCCCTCTGTTTCTGCGAATAATCCTTTCATCAACCATTTGTTGGAGGCTTCTTTGTCGATGTGTGGTTGATTAATCTCATGGTGATGTCGTCCATGCAATTCCTTTCTTGACCATTGCTCTTGTTTTTCAATATATGATAGGAACGGTAGATTCATCAAGTCATCTCTGGTAGCAAGATTCAGAGTTGTATATCCCTTATCAGCCAACGATACCACTCTATGGAGGTCAGAAGTGAGAGCTTTTTCTGAGAAGAATTCTCTGAGATTTTTTATCTGTTCGGTGTGTAAATTGACAACATCTATTAATCCCCGTCCTCCTTCTTTCCGCTTCAAAGTTGTTCGTATCACAGACGATTTTGGATGATGGTTGTTGTACTTTGTAAGCATCGTTCGGGTCTGCCTTTGAATATCATCCAGTTCTGTCTTAGTCCATCTGATTATTCCAAATGAGTAAGGCAATACTGGAATGGCGTAGGTGTTAATTGCCTTGACTAAATTCGCCGAGTTCAACATTGATTTCAGCACAGTCTTCAGACGCTGCCTGTATTCTGAACGAATCTTCTCCTTTGATTGTTTTTGGTCTAACAATCTGGCTTGTTGGTATCCTAGATACTTGTATGTTTCGCCATCCCTCATGCACTGTATAATCTCACCGTTTGGAAGTTGTGTTTCACCATCTATGACTTTCCCTCTTTGAATGTTCAGGGTCTTACATTTTTCAATCCCGAATTTCATATGAACATCTGTCGAGAACTCACTGACAGTTTTCAGCAAATCATCCAATTGCTTCTTGTTCGAAGCATATAATTTGGTGTCATCCATATACAGCAGGTGGGAGATTGTATGATAATTGAGGACAATAGGTTCATTGCTAAACAGAACCATAGTGGACTCAAAGAGTCTCCTTGAAAAATTCCACGACGTATGGGTATCTCGTCGGTTTTAATTGATTTATTGCTCATGTTGACCTGCAGAGACGTGCGCCAGTGCGTCATTGTTGTCTTCAAGAACTCTACCAGGGCTGGGTGAATTTTGTATATCTGCAATACTTCAACAAGCCAAGAATGGGTGGTACTGTCGAATGCCTTCAGATAATCGAGAAAAGCTGAATGAACATTCCGATGCCCTACGTGTGCCTGTTTCATTATCACAGAATCGATGATGAGTTGTTCCTTGCACCCGTTGTGTTTCTTTCTGCATCCTTTCTGCTCCTCTGCTAATATATCGTTGTCGTCAAGGTGTTGGTATATTCGATTGGATATGCATGAGGTGAGTATTTTGTAGAGTGTTGGCAGGCAAGTGATTGGCCTGTATTGAGACGGATCCTGTGTGTGTTATATACTTTATATAAGGGATGTTCCCGTTTATTATTTTTACTCATTATTTATTGGGTTGAAAATAAAGAGATTGTTATTATTATTATCATTTCCCTTTCCAGATCAGCACAAGTATTGACCCTTCGAGACCAAATCGAAAGATCTTAACCTAAAATGTAAACAGAAGCTCGATTATCGATGAATTTTAACAATATGCAGTAATTTGAGCAGCCTCTATAGAGGTATCACACAAGTCCTTTCTCATATGGAAATTTTCATGATGGCAGCTGACAGCGGTGAGAGGATGATGTCCAAACGTTCAAATAAGAGAGAAAATATTTTTTCAACCAACAGAATCGATTTTGATCAAATGTTTTCCTCGAACGAAAAACGAACTGATTGATGAATGCTTTTTCCAAATAATTTTCGATTTCAATTTGTCACATGTTATTTCAGAAAGTAGATAATTACGTTGTCCTATAGAGAATAAAATTTCAGACTTTCAGGAAAGTCACAGAAAAATTAAACCAGCTGAGTTAATCAGGGGGATGTGTTTTCATTAAAACGAACTGTATGATGTGCTTGAATAAAAATTGGTAGTATCAATATTAATATCATTAATTTTTTAAACATCCGTATTCGAATATTTCCCATTGAACATTATTCCTATTCATTTCAGAATAGCTACAATACCGCGAACAAGCAACCGGCAATTTCTTTTCAAATCACACCTACCCCCAATACGACGCCGCTACTGGTATTTATCAACCCAAAATCAGGCGGCAGGCAAGGCTCCAGAATTATGAGAAAATTTCAGTATCTCCTAAATCCGAGACAGGTTCACAATTTAGCGACGGGTGGTCCGATGCAGGGACTGAATATGTTCAAGGATGTGCCGAACTTCAAGGTCATCTGCTGCGGAGGCGACGGTACCGTTGGATGGGTATTGGAAACTATGGGTGAGTGATACGTAAACTGAGTCTACACTTTAGTTTTTATATCACAATTAGGAGGATAACAATGAATATAAACACAACGTTTGAATTATTTTCTTAATTTGGAAGGAGTATAACTCAATGCAATCGATATTCACTATTAGTATATTGATATTAATTATATTCATTTCTATTATAAAACATATATCAACATGGCTTTGGAGTTAAATTAATACATTAAAAAATACTAAAATAATCAGTAATGTCTTTGTAATCTGTCCTGAATACCCAAGCCTCGATCTAACCTTAAAAAGATATGGGTTGGTACTTGATGAATCTGCAAAAGCTATTATTGCTCAAATAAAACTAAAACTAGAGGGGAATATTAGAGAAGAATATCTAAGTGACATAATTAGAAAAGAAATAATGTGCATCTAATTCTACTAGTGAATGTGAAATAGAGAAAGCACTGACTGAAAATTCAATACTTAAGCAATTAGTAAATGAGTTAAAAGATGAAATTAATAAACTGAATAATATTGTTAACCTAACCTAAATCATGTCGAAGACAAAATTAGTGAACCATCATTCGCCCGAGTTTTATTTGCTGTAAAAAAAAGCCGAAAAAGGTACCAAAATTAGTTATAGAAGAGAAAACTCAAAATGATAAAAATGATGAAAATGATTCCTAAGTTTTTGTTGCCTATTACTTGAACAAAATGAAAACAGTTAAAGCCAAGAAAGTCCAATTTATAAATGATAATGAAGTTCACATCAAGTGTATGAATGAACAAATACCTCTGAGGCTGAATATATTCTAAAAGAAAACTGTCAACAATTTGCAAAATTGAGAGAAGAGAGATAAAGAGCCAATAATGGAAATAGAAGAAGTATATAATTTGAAAAAATGGTCCAAAAACATTAGTCTGATTTAAATCAAAAAAACTTCAGAAATCTTGAATCAGATTTCGTGATGCTTCATCATTTCACGAACAAAAGAAGTAATCAAACGAATATTATAACAGAAGTGTCATCTGAAATCTACACATGCATAAAGGAAAATAAAAACAGAGTTTTTGTCGGTTATCAAAACTAAAATTTAAGATGACATAAATGGATAAACCTTGCTATAATTGTGGAAGGTATAGGCGTAGTGAAAGGAAATCTCAAAATAAAAAATCGTGTCTAAAGTGCTCTGGGTCACATAATTCAGTTAGTTGCAAATCTACAGCACTATATTGTGTAAATTGTATTTATCATAATAATAAATTCAAGACCAACTACGAGACTCGACATGTGGCTAACGATAGTGAGTTTTACCACGTATTGAAAAACAAGATAAAAAAAATATATAAATAATACTGAATATCCGCTGAGCCCAGCTCTCCAATGATATACAGGGTGTTACATATTAGTATGTCACAACTTGAGGAGGTAAATCTACGTTCAATTTTGAGAAAAAAAGTTCATATAAACATAGGTCCGCAAAAGCTTCATTACGGAGCTACAGGGTGTTGAAATTTCCGGAAAAAATTGGTTTTCTAGCCATACACCAGCGTTCTTCACTGCATGAAAGTGATCTACCTGTAACGCATATCTACGATAGAAATAAACCATTGGTAATTGATAAAAATGATAAAGCAATATAATGAATGAATACTTCTTCAATGTTGGCTTAGATCTGATTAAAAAAATAATACAACCTACTGACAAAGTACTACAATTACCTTATATGAACCAAATCCTATTTTCTTAACTAACTGATCACGTTGAAATTGCAAATATTATTAAGAAATTGAAGCTTCAAAATGGAGGAGTTGATAATATCAACAGCAGATCAATCAAAACCTTAACCAACTTTATTTGTACTCCTGTTGCACATTTATACAATCTATGCATTATAGATTGTTTTAGTTTTTGCTCTCAAAAGTGCACTCTCGAAGCAAACGATAAAGAATATGCTGCAAATTACAGATCTATTTCCTAGATCTTCACTAAAGCAAAAATGTTTGAAAAATTGTATATAAAAGACTCCATGCTTTTCTGGATAAGTCCTCTCGAAAAATCAGTAAGGCTTTGTTAAAAACAGAGGAACTAACGACGCTCTACAAATAATTACTCAGTCTATGTATGGTAACTTGGACAAGAGTAAACCGATAGCCACAGCCTTCTTAGATCTAGCAAAATCGTTTGACACGGTGAATCACAATTTCCTATTACAAAAATTACATAGTTATGGAATACCAAGAAATGCCCATAAACTTTCAACTGATTATCTTAATAATAGACAGCAAAAAGTCAAGATTTCAGACGCCGTCAGCAAAAACCTGGTCAATAATACTGGTGCTCCGCAGGTTACTATTTTGGGTCCATCCTATTTTCTTAACACCAACTGATCACCTTGTAATGGCAAATATTATTAAGAAATTGAAGCTTCAAAATGGTGAAGTTGATAATATCAACAACAGTTCAATCAAAACCTTAACCAACTTTATTAGTACTCCTGTTGCACATCTATGCAATCTATTCATTATAGATTGTTCGGTTTTTGCTCTCAAAAGTGCAGAAATTGTTCCCACTTTCGAAGCAAACGATAAAGAATATGCTGAAAATTACAGATATATTTCCTCGATCTCTAATTAAGCAAAAATGTTTGAAAAAATTATATATAAAAGACTATGATTTTCTGGATAAGTATAATGTCCTCTTGAAAAATCAGTATTGCTTTTTAAAAACAGAGGAACTAACGACGCTCTACAAATAATTACTCAGTCTATGTATGGTAACTTGGACAAGAGTAAACCGATAGCCACAGCCTTTTAGATCTAGCAAAAGCGTTCGACACGGTGAGTCACAATATCCTATTACAAAAATTACATAGTTATGGAAAACCAGGAAATGCCCATAAACTTTCAACTGATAATCTAAATAATAGACAGCAAAGAGTCAAGATTTCAGACACCGTCAGCAAAAACTTAGTCATTAATACTGGTGCTCCGCAGGTTACTATTTTTGGTCCATCCTATTTTCCTAACACCAACTGATCACGTTGAAATGGCAAATATTATTAAGAAGTTGAAGCTTCAAAATGGAGGAGTTGATAATATCATTAGTAGATCAATCAAAACCTTAACCAACTTTAATACTACTCCTGTTGCACATCTATACAATCTATGCATTATAGATTGTTTTGTTTTTGCTCTCAAAAGTGCAGAAATTGTTCCCACTTTCGAAGCAAACGATAAAGAATATGCTCAAAATTACAGATCTATTTCCTCGATCTCTAATTAAGCAAAAATGTTTGAAAAAATTATATATAAATGACTATGATTTTCTGGATAAGTATAATGTCCTCTTGAAAAATCAGTATTGCTTATTAAAAACAGAGGAACTAACGACGCTCTACAAATAATTACTCAGTCTATGTATGGTGACTTGAACAAGAGTAAACCGATAGCCACACCCTTCTTAGATCTAGCAAAAGCGTTTGACACGGTGAATCACAATATCCTATAACAAAAATTACACAGTTATGGAATACCAGGAATTGCCCATAAACTTTCAACTGATTATCTAAATAATAGACAGCCAAGAGTCAATACTGGTGTTCCGCAGGTTACTATTTTGGTTCCATTACTTTTCATATCATATATTAATGATATGCTTAAAGATAAAATTATTCTGATGATACACCCATCTTAGTAGAAGCAAAAACATGGAATGAAGTTGAAATAAAAATGAACGGTGAATTAAAAGATGTTACTTGCTGGTTTACGTTGAATAAATTGTCATTAAATTTAAGTAAAACAACATATATGAGTTTTGGTAATTATTATGACAGTGTACACACAGAATTCAAACTAGTTACCAACAACAAAACTCTAAATCGAGTGGAGAGCTGTGAATATCGGGGCTTTACAAGCACTGGTCGATCATTATGATAATTTTCAAGCCAGTTTCGCGACATCTACCCGTAAGACTTGAATTAATAGTATTGCAATACCAAAGGAAGCTAAGACAGTGATAAAAAAAAGTAGCTATTATACTGCAATTAAAGAATTCAATAAATTACCGAACAAATTGAAATTATTGCAAACAATAACAAGAAAAAATAAATTAAAAGTGTGGACTGCTTATAATATTCAATATTCAATATTTAATTTTTTTTTTTTGAATTTGGGAGGCTTTTACTTGGTAAAATTCCATTATCGATAATAGAAAACAAGTACTGTGTTTTAAGGAATTTTACTTAATAATTGCGATTCGTAACGCGTTTCACTACACTTCTTCAGACGAATGAAAATCATTCATTCGTCTGAAGAAGCTACGGAATTTCACTTAATAATTCGTAACGAGTTTCACTACACCGTAGCTTCTTCAGACGAATGAATGATTTTCATTCGTCTGAAGAAGTGTAGTGAAACGCGTTACGAATCGCAATCATTAAGTAAAATTCCTTAAAACACAGTACTTGTTTTTATTATTTAATTTTTTGTTAATCAAAGTATAATACATCAAATTTTATTTAGAAAAAATATATAATGTTATTTCAATTGCAAATTTAGGGTTGTTAATATTTTGAAAGAATTATAAAAACTTATTTAAGATTTAAGATAGTAATAAGTTTGTTTGTTTGTTATTCCTTTAACGTGCTCTATTTCCGGCCAATGACACGGGGAATTCTGTCACCTCACTAACCCGGGAATTTTGCCGAACCCCTCTTGTGTCGAGGGAAGGGATCTTTAATGTCCAACACATCCCTGTTAAACAGGACCGACGGCTTTACATCTCCTCCGAAAGATGGATACTCAAGAATCCGAAAAATCGCACCGACTTTGTGGGGATTGAACCCAAGTAACTCTGCGCAGGAGACGAGCATCATATCCCATACGCCATCGAGCCGGCTACAGTTATAAGTTAATTTTTAACAGTTTTTATAACCAGTCTCACCTGCAGATAACTGTGTTTATCTCTGTGGGGTACATAGATGATTTTGTAATCTGTGTACTATTTCTGGTTCAAATAAATTGCAAATTTCGAATTTCTAGTTGTGAGAAAGAAATCAATCACCAGTTCACCAGCCATCTGACAGTAATTATTGAATAACATATAAACACCTCAAAAAAGCCTAGGGAACACTTCCGAATATCGATATATCGTATCCAGAACGATCAATATGGATGATTTTTTTAAGAAATGAACACCTGCATCAATTTCTCACCAAATTATGTAGAGTGCCGCAACAGATTTCAGTTTTTTTTTATGAAAAACTAAAAATGCAGCAGATGCGACGCTGCTTTATAATCATTTAATGTATTCAGTGTTCGAAATCAGTTAGTTGGCACTTTGTTTCTGTTGTAAGTACAAATAAAAGATTCAAGTTTTGTGATTCGACCATGAAAAGACGACATTTGACTAGAGAAGAGATGTTACGAGCCGTTGGCATGCTCCAAGCTGGGAGCTCACAACGGGAAGTACCCAGGGTTCTAAGAAGTAGCCCAAGTGTCATAAACCGTTTATGGTCGCGTTTCAATGAAACAGGTAGCGTAGAAGAACGCCATACAGGTCGTTTCAGCATTACTACACTTGCCCAAGACCGATTTTTGGTTTTGCAAGCCAGAAGAGATCGTACTACCACAGCATCTCAATTAGCTCAAGAGCTATCACGAGTTCATAATGTACGAATTTCCGACCAAACTGTGAGAAATCGACTGCACGAAGGTCAATTCCTTTCCAGACGTCCTTCAAGAGTTCCACAACTGACCCATGGAAATCGCGCTGCTCGTTTAGCTTGGTGCCAAGAACACGTAAACTTGGATCAAGAGAAGTGGGCCACAGTTCTCTTCAGTGATGAATCTACATTTAGTTATTATCCCGATTCGGGAAGAATTCGAATATGGAGGAAACCTGGAAAGCAAAACCGTCTCCAGCCTGCTCGAGAACTTGTTAGACAGGGAGGCGGATCAGTGATGTTTTGGGGAGGTATACGCCTTGGTGAAAGAACTGACCTCGTTTTCATATAGAACAACCTCACGGGAAATTCTTACGCAAAAGAGATAGTTTTACCTGTAGTGGTACCGTATCTCCAAACAATGTCAAAATCCACTATTCCAACAAGATAATGTTGTGTTGAACGTTCTTGAAGAGAATGATATTGATCTTCTACCGTGACCATCCTGCTCCCCAGATCTGAATCCCATCGAACATGTGTGGGACACCCTTAAAAGAAATCTCCTGCGTCAAAACGTCTTCCATCATGAACAGGAGCTTCGATTAGCAGTTCAGGGGGCTTGGAATGACTTAGGCCAAAATGTAATAGACAATTTAATATTGAGCATGCCGCGACGATGCCAAAGTGTCATTAATAACAGAGGTGGACCTTCTGAGTACTGAAAAATATAAGTACTTCCATATCGTTTCGAAAATATTAGTTCAGGATTTTTTTTGTGTTTTACCAAATTTCGTCATTTTCAAATTTCAATTTTTTTTATAATAGGTGCTTTGGAGAAGTCAAATATTATTTTGTTTTCTTGAGAATACATTACATACAATACATCCTAACAAAAACCGAAAGATTTCTATAAATTCGAATCATCTAATTCATATTTTAAAGATATTGGTAAGTGTTCCTAGACTTTTTGAGGTGTTTATATGCAACATATTTTCTTCAATTGTATTTCTGTTTGACAGAGGAACTAATTTGCTCAAATTAAGTTGGTGATGTTCTTACATAAGCATGTTTTATTTATATTCACCTTAGTTATCAACATCACTTTCAGACCTGGAACCTGTAAGTGATTTTTCACATCTACAATTTATTCATATTAGAAAAGACTTTGTCTACTGGAGCATTTGTACCAAGTAAACATAAAATATATTCGATTGAAATGCAAACATTTTCATTATAAAGTGACGTACTCGCTAGAAATTAATGTAAATTCATCAAATACATCTGTATCTTCATTACAGTGAATGTATCCCTTGTTATTCAATACATCCATCTCTTTTCGAATATCTTTCCATTCAGGTACTCTCCTTGAGTCTGGCCATTAAAATATCTCCATTTCTTTAGTAAGAAAGCAAGTCGATTGTTCCAGTTATTCACGGCTTGTCTTATAAAATTCTGTAGCTGTATTTTTCACAAACTCTTCTTCGATGTTAGTGGCATTATCTTTTGATTTCGCAATTCAATTACGAACAGTAAATAGAAGAAACTAGTTGATCTGTTTCTGATCCAAATTGTCTTTGAGATGATTGATTTCTGTAACAGCCTCAATTATCGAGGCAGTCTGATCTTCAACTTTCAATACAGCTTGGTGAGAACATGCTGAAGCATTAATTCTGATATGGGATCTTCAAAAATGTTAGTTATCAATTTGGAATATTTTTCAATGCTCCAAAAAGAATCTTTCAAAGGCTGGAACATTTTTAAAACTCTCTCCTAGGTAGGCATTTGCACAAGCCACCTGGTTTTACAGTAGCCGAACATTTTGAAAAAATCAAGGACCGGAAAAACTGATTTTTGGCTATGATGTATACAGAGTAAAAGTGGCCTATTTTTGTAGCGTAGTGAGGAGATTGAGCAATAAATACTAGATTATATGTATAATTTTAAGTAGTTTTATTGAATTTTTCAAAATCAACAAACAGAAATCGAACTCTTTTTCGCAACATATTTAAAAAAGACTAAACTCTTCTTATGAAATTATAGTATTTCAATAGGAAGAACATTAGAGTTCAATCATTCATTCTCATATCAAAGTTTGTAGGACTCAACAGTCAACTTTATTCATTACACAGCTCTTCGAAAAAAAAAATTTTTATTGTTGCCCTGGATATCATCGCAAATTTTTATGTTTTCAAGTGCCCAGATTACGAATATATTCATGAAAGTTCTCAATGTGCTCGTATTTTCATGATTTTTGCATTTCTTATATTTTGAACAATTATAAGCTTGTTAGAAATAAAATTTAATTTTCCAGTCATGATTAGGCTTCTGCGCAACTTTTTCGTGCATACAAACATCACCTGATCCCCACTCTCAGACCCCTTGCTCCACAGAACAGCTGAGATCTCAGTTGTTTGACAATATTGAAGTACATATACACGTAAATCTGGATAAAGTGACATGGATTAATATTTTGTTTCAATTACTGAATGTCCATTCTTATATATTTGTCTTCTAGTGTAAAATATGAGTTCGTCACGAAGAAAGTGTAAATATTGTAGTGATTTATTTTGTTATATTTGCGGTGTTTATATACCAAAAAAAAAAAAAAAATATCACAGACTTTGTCAAGGAGACTTATGTTGAATATTTTGGATTCAAAATGGACAAATTAGGTAAACCATGGGTTCCTAATAAAGTTTGTAAGTCCTGTGTTGAGTCTTTACGGTTATGGAAAAAAGGTGAACGTTCTGGATTAGACTTTAGTATTCCTATGATCTGGATGGAGCCTACGAATCATTCAGATGATTGTTACTTTTGCGTAGTAGATGTTAAAAGTTTTAATCGAAATCAAACGTGGAGATACCCAGACTTACAGTCTACGAAATGTCCGGTTCTACACAGTGAAAATCTCCCTCGGCCCATATACATTTCAAAAGTAATTCGCATGCCCTCAGAAACAATGATGTTACCAAATTCACAGAAATCGGGACCATCTACTAGTGGAAGTGAATGGGAAGGTGAAACATCTACGCCAAAGTTATTTTCTCAAAATGAACTCAGTGATTTAATACGTGATCTCAATTTATCAAAACAAGGATCAGAACTGTTAGCCTCAAGATTGAAAGAAAAAATTTATTGGCACCAACAGTAACAATTACAACATACAGAACGCGAGAAAAGAGTTATTACAATTTTTAGTGAAAATGAAGGATTAGTGTATTGTAATGATATCGCGAAGCTGCTTATAGACATGGGTTTAAAAGAGTACAAATCTACTGAATGGCGCCTTTTTATTGATAGTTGCAAAAGAAGTTTAAAATGCGTCTTATTGCACAATGGAAATAAATTTGCATCAATTCCAATTGCCCATTCAACGAAACTCAAAGAAGAATATGAAAATGTAAAATTAGTTTTAGAGAAAATTAAATACTCTGAGCATCAATGGCCGATCTGTGTGGATTTAAAAACGGTTAATTTTTTACTCGGCCAACAAAGTTGATATACAAAATACCCTTGCTTTATTTGTATGTGGGATAATAGAGCAAAGCAACTTCATTGGGAACAAGATGTTTGGCCTGTAAGAAATTCTTTAACTGTCGGTAAAGCCAACGTAGTAAGGGAGCCGCTGGTGAGCAGAGACAAAATCATACTTCCACCATTACATATTAAGTTAGGTATGATTAAGCAATTTGTAAAAGCGTTGAACAAAGACGGAAATTGTTTTAATTACATTTGCAGAAAATTTCCGAAGCTTAATATGGAAAAATTGAAAGGTGGAATGTTTGATGGTCCTCAAATACGGCAATTAATGAAAGACTCAGATTTTATCAAAGTTATGACTGTTCCGGAAAGTAAAGCTTGGAAAAGTTTTGTGTTGGTTGTCGAAAATTTCCTAGGTAACCATAAAGCAGCAAATTATGAAGAAATTGTGCAAAATATGCTGACAAACTTTCAGACTTTAGGAGCAAATATGAATATCAAGTTACACTATCTCCGCAATCATCTAGATAAATTTCCGGATAATTTAGGAAATTATAGTGAGGAACAGGGAGAGCGGTTTCATCAAGATCTAAAAGTGATGGAAGAAAGGTATCAAGGTCGATGGGATTGTCACATGATGGCAGATTACTGCTGATCTTTGAAAAGAGATTGTCCCCTGAAAAATTACAGAAGAAAAGCTCATAAAAGGCGTTTTATGGAAATATGAAATATATTTTCGACATTTTCCTCTTTATTTACTTCGATGTATCCGAATTTCTCTAAACATAACTGATATTATAAATATATCTGTTATTTTGTTTCTTGTTTTACGATTTTTGTTATGTAAAATGAAAATAAAGATTTAAAAAGAAATCAGAGCAAATCCTACAAAATCATTGATAGTTTCACGAATTGTGCGCATAAATAGACCCAAAATCATTTTCATATCTAGGGCAATAAAACCATTGTAGACCAGTGTTATAAATATGTAAACCTAAGCTCTTGAGAGTAACATTTCTTATATATAGATATTTAACCGAAATGCACACAATTTTATTAATAGTGTTGTACTAATACTCAAGTGGTTTTTAAATTAATAGGAGGGCACCATCCAAAAAATTTGCCACAGGCCTCAGATGGTTTAATTATGCCGCTGTAGGCGGCTATAGAAAGCCATCATAATATTGTGCAACACCCATTTCGCAATATTTCTGACCATTAAACCCGTTTTATATTCAACATATTCATGCTTCATTACCACCAAACATAATTTCATATTTATTAACCTCAAAGCCCAAAAGAATCATGAAAAGTCATAATTTAATCATAAATTCGTCAGGGGGCCCAATAATAGAGTCGCATTAAATTCGTCAGATTTACACGTCAATCTTCATCCGAACAAAAATCGTAAACATTCATGATAAACATCCGCGGAAAATGGATTTAAGACAAGAATCGCTTTCCATGAAAAAACCTCATTATTACTCTTCATTTCTGACAAGATAAATTCCCATAATCTCTCTTCAACAGGGGCTGAGGGTGATGTTTTTTTGATAACGCCGGTTCCGGAAACTTGGAACTTTCAAGCTGGAAAAGCGAAGTTCCATGTAATAATCTATTGGAGCTCTGCGGTTGCATGGCTCATGCAATTAAAGTTGCCGCTAGATTGGCCAACAGCTTCCTCTGACGAGAGAGATAGCGAAAGTCGAAATTTAATCGAATCAGCATAGGGTCACCAACTCGGCCCAAACTTCGGTTAGAATCGAATTAAGGGCTGTTTAAAGTCCGAGAAATTCTTCGGATTAGGTTTGGTAATTCTAGTCTGGTCAGTTCTATGGCGAAAATTTCCCGAAACAAGAAAACTTTCTCAATCGCATTCGCAGATGTAGGACGAAAATCTCTAATAAAATTGTTGAATTGTATTTTATTACGAAAGATTGAAAGAAAGGAGTGAAAGTATTGAGAATATCGACGGAAAGGAAGTTTCATGGATACGATATTTTATCGATGGACTCTGAACTTTTTCGTGAATCATCTATTGAGCCTTTCTCGATAAAACTGAGTCGTGATAAGTTCTTACAACTTTGAGGAGAGTTGTTATAATCCTCTACTGATTTGCTGCACGTACGGGAATGTTTCTTCTTCCGATTAATTAAATTCAATCTACAGTGTGTTCCAACGAAAATTTGACCCCCCCTAACTCCGAAATGAGTAACATTAGCGAAAAACACCAAGACACGTCGATTTTTGTTTCGAGGGGGAGCATTTTTCGAAATAATTCGAAACTTGTCAGATCAACCCCTACCCCAGCAACCCTAATTTCGAAATTCATCATAGGAAAAAGGGTCGAGTGGCACCTTACTGTAAAGGTCTGTCAATTCTCCATTCTGATTTGTCATTTTTAGAATTTTAAATTAACATACAGGGTGTCCCAACCGAGGGTAAAGTTGAATTACTGCAAATCCCAAATACTAAATGAAATCGATTTATTTTGGCATAATGCAAGCGCAGGTTTATGCTCGGTCTAGAAAAACGACCTACACTTGTGAATTTGGAGTTGGTGCAATCAACCCCCTATTTCCAGCATCCCAAACTCAAAAATCATTCGATCGAAAATAGGTCAAGTGGCACCTCGTTGGAAAGGTATTTCAATTTTCTCTTCGAATTTGGTATTTTCGAAATTCAGAATCAGCATACAGGGTGTCCCGGAGCAGGAACACTGAAAACCCAAATAACTTTTTGAAACTGGTTCATTTCGGTATAATACGAGAACATGTTTATGTTTGATTCGAGAATAAGACTCTCTTGCGTGAATATGGAATTTTTGCAATCAATCTCTTCCATTCAGCATCCCCAACTCAAAAATCATACAAGTGATTACAGGTTGAGTGGCAAAGTTCCAGAAAGATTTTTCTATTTTCTGAATCACTGAGGCATTGGTTTCAGTTTGGCAATCGAGGTTTTCTGGCGTGAGGATCAGGATGAGGGATGATGGAGAAACTGATTGGATGCTCATCTAAACAGGAAAACGAGATTTATTGAACTTGTATTCAATTGAAAACAAAAACTAACTTGATTATTACAACAATTGTTCAAAATGACCTCCGCCCACCTCCATACAGTTATGCAGACGATTTTCGAACTCTCTTCTCACATTAGCGAAAACTTCAGGAGTCAAAAGTCGGCATTCTGTGATGATCCTCATCCGCAGCTCCACCAGGTTTTCTGGTCTTGTGGCATAAACTTTAGATTTTAGATGGCACCACAAAAAAAAAATCTAGGGGATTTAAATCTGGTGACCTGGCTGGCCACTCAACAGGTCCTCTTCTACCAATCCACCTTCCTGGGAAATTTTCGTCTAAATATTGGCGCACCCGAGCATCATAATGCGGAGGAGCACCGTCTTGTTGAAAACGCATTTCGTCCTCAGAAAGAGTTGGATCGTTCTGTAAAATTTCTGTCAATCTAGGATGTATGTGTTCCTCTAACAACTGTAGGTAGCCATTTCCATTCAGATTACCCTCAATAAAGAAAGGCCCAACTAGATGATTGCCAAAAATTCCTGCCCAAACGTTCAACTTCTGAGGCCTTTGCGTGTGGGCCTCTCTAAACCAATGAGGATTCTGTGTGTCCCAATATCGACAATTATGTCTATTCACTTCACCACTGAGCATAAAGGTGCTTTCATCAGAAAAACAGATGTTATTCAGAAAATTTGGATTAGCGTTTAGGTTTTCACTTAGATTTTCACAAAACTGTAAACGACGATCTGGATCATCTTCGTTTATTTCATGCACTAATTTTACCTTGTAGGGTGAAATTTGTGATGTTTCACGATTCTATGGACAGTTGTAGCTGATACACCAGTCAGACGAGATAGTTTTCTGATCGAAGTAGTATTCTCCATTTGTAGATGACCCACTACTGCCACTTCCGTTGCCTCATTTCTGACAGGACATGCCACTTCATGTTTTTGTTTGCCACCGAACCCGTAGCTAGGAATTTGTCAACCAAATATTTAACGTACTGGTGACTGACTCCTTTCTCTTTCAGGATGGTTCCTATCGAATATCCTTGCCGTTTCTTTGGCACAACTGTTATTTCGAAAATACGTCGATACAATTTCGACCCTTTCCTCAGTGGAATAAACCATTTTCAGATTAATTTCAACTGACGAACAACAACAATAATGAGGAACTGATCTGAATAATAATAATATTTCATTGCAAAAATGAGAAATAACAGATGACTGCACGCCAGATGGAAATGAAAAAATGTGAACATTTTCAATGCAGAAATCAGCTTTATTTCTTCGTAATTGATGCTCAACACATCGTACCCCAATACTTTTAACAGTTTCGAATTAATTTTAGTTGATAATTTCAAATGACGATATTGAATTTTTCGAAAGCGACATCCTGTATGGAGAGCCGAACTGAATGAAATGCTTTAATCATTCTGGAATTCAAAAACCTTTCTGAAGATATGCCACTTGAATTATTTGTATGATTTTCAAGTTGGGGATGCTGAATGGAAGGGTTGATTGCAAAAATTCTATAACCACACAAGAAAGTCCTATTCTCGGATCAAACATGTTCTCGTATACCGAAATGAACCAGTTTCAAAAGTTATTTGGATTTTCAATGTTCCTGCTTCGGGACACCCTGTATGATGATTCTGAATTTCGAAAATACCAAATTCGAAGAGAAAATTGCAGTACCTTTCCAACGAGGTGCCACTTGACCTATTATCGATCGAATGATTTTTGAGTTGGGGATGCTGGAAATAGGGGTTGATTGCACCAACTCCAAATTCACAAGTGTAGGTCGTTTTCTAGACCGAGCATAAACCTGCGCTTGCATTATGCCAAAATAAATCTATTTCATTTAGTATTTGGGATTTCCAGAATTCAACTTCACCCTTGGTTGGGACACATTGTATGTTAATTTAAAATTCTAAAAATGACAAATCAAGGTGGAGAATTGACAGACCTTTTCAGTAAGGTGCCACTCGACCCTTATTCCCTATGATGAATTTCAAAGTTAGGGTTGCTGGGGGTAGGGGGTTGATCTGAGAAGTTTCGAATTATTTCGAAAAATGCTCCCCCTCGAAACAAAAATCGACGTGTCTTGGTGTTTTTCGCTAATGTTACTCATTTCGGAGTTAGAGGGGGGGTCAAATTTTCGTTGGAACACACTGTATACAAAAAAGAACAAAATGCTGGCCGATTTAGATTCAGATTTCAGATTTGTTTTAAAATGGTCGTATTATTTCGAGTTAAGTTTTCAGGAAAACATAAATTTTTGAAAATGCTTTATTAAATATATATATATATATATATATATATATATATATATATATATATATATATATATATATATATATACAAATGATATTTCATTTATACTATCTAAACAGTACTAAGTACTGATATCGACAGTTTACATTATTTTTACATGGAAGGATTACTAATATCTAACCAAATACCCATTCAAATTCAAACGAAAACCCAAATTCCCACCCAAAACCCAAAATAAATCAAAATGACACTTCAAAATTACATTTCCAAATAAACCCTAACATTCTTTGAAAATATTGAGAATTTTTCTTCCCTCTTTAAACTTTCTGGCAATCTATTAAATGCTTGTGAAGCTTGAAATACTGGATCAAACAAGGCCTTGGACGTTTTTACATTCTCGAGGTATATGCTATATTGTGCTCTGGTGTAATATTGATGTATATCCCAGGCAAACGTAATTTTTGTGTTACATTTTTTGTTTTTATACAGGATTTTGTGTATTAGTTTACACTGCTCAAGTTTCGTAAGTTTATTCAATTTGCTAACTTTTAATTCTCTATATAAGTCGTCTGATGGCGGAAGGCAATCATAGTTAAATAAGATTTTCAAAATTTTGTTTTGTGATGTTTGCATATTTTTGAAAGTTGATTTGCTACACATTCCCCAAATCGGAATAAGGTATCTGAAATAAGATACAAAATAGGATTGATATACGTCCATTTTCGATTTTTTTGAGAGATAACTTTCATTCGTAGTTATGGCACTTAACATTGGCACAATTTTGGAATACATAGATGCCGTCTTTCCAATTTAGATTCTCATCCAAAAATTCGAAAAGAAACCTGAAATTTGGAAAAATTTCAGAGAAAATGAGAAACAAATATGGAGAATCACAAAAAAAAGCTTGTGAATTTGATGAAACTGAAAAATCATAACACTGGTCAACACTGAAAGATTTTCCAAAGTGTTTCTTTTATTTCGATCCAATGAAGTATTCTGGTTACAAAAATAAAACTGTTATTTTTTCTGGCAGCTCTAGTTTGAAAATTAATATTCATAAGTATGTTTTATAACATTTTCACAAATAAAGTGCCTGTACAAGATCTCGACAAAGATTCTAGCAGTAGTCAGATATCATATGATTGATATGCAAAGTTATCAGAAACTCTATCCAAATGCAATATGAATAATGTAATTTAATGCTGATGTTACACCCTAGATGTTTTTATTAATAATAATTGGAATTTTCTAATGCAAGAACCAAATCGTGAACGTATAGTAGAGATTATATCAAGGGGTATGTCATGGATATCGACTCCTGGACCTATAGCCCGTTGTGACTACATTCCTTGCTCAATCCGTACAAAGAAGTCTCAAATAGAGCGAGGGAGTATCTTCTTGCACCTAGTCGGTTACGCCTTAAGTGGATCCATGCCGGGCAAGTGGTGATCAAATGAATTGGTGTTTCGACCCCCCTTTTACACCACCTGCACTTAGGATTATTCTTCATTCCTATCTTGCACAAGGGTTATCTTAACTTGCCATGCCCCGTCACTATTTATGGCAGGAGCCGGGCATTAGACTGCCTTCAACTGAAAACCTTTACCAGGTTTTTTAAGGCGATGCACCACATTTCAAGTAATCCTGTATGCCCCCAGGGCTCCCACAGCAGCCCGACTGTTGGAACAAATCGTGATCATTTAATTATCAGTTATAACCAGTTCTACCAGCCTTCAAACATAACCAAATATCGCGAAAATCTCCATCTGGAAAACTATTAAATGTTCAAATAATAGGAGGTAGAAACTCCCCCATTTATCTGGCAGCAGACTTCACTACCTGATCCCTCTTTGGCCTTCGAACTATGCGTGTTCCATATTTACCCTCAGCCTGGTAAAGAATACTTCCTTTCCTCCTACTCTTGTCGATCTTTTCGCCGAATTGGTACCTCAGCGTGATTCTCATCTCATCCAGAGAAGGTGGTCGCTATTAATAGCTTCAGGAAAGATGGTATGTCTCGCACCAACCACTTGAGTGCACCTGGCCTTAGCTTATTAGCAGTCAATAATGCCCAGCTAATGATTCTGAGGTGTGGTGGATCGACCACTTACAATATTTCGCCGTTTTCTTTCCCACCCTCGTCCACCAGATCAGCGAGATGTATATAAGTATAGGTAGCAGAACGATTTTAAAGAAACACATCAGTACGTAGGGCTTGAAGCCCCATCTACAGCTGAAGGTTCTCCTACATGTCTGAGGCCAGCAGAAAACCTACTAGTCTACTACCAATGATGCTGAAAATAACTGAGCTTCCTATCCAGTACTATCCCCAAGTACTTCTGAGATTTTTTCATATCGTTAACTAATTGTCAATGCATCATCTACTAGATGATGCAAACAATAAAACATAATGATATCACTATTGTAATGGGGGACTTTAATGCAAAAATTGGATCGGAAAGATTTGAAGACTTGGTCGGAGAACATGGACTTGGAGCGAGAAATGGACGAGGAGACCGACTTAAAACTGCCTCCAAGAGGGCTATACACTTGGAAATCTCCACAAGATGCACTGGGAATTGTAGTCAGAAACCAAATTGATTACATCCTAATTAATAGCAGATTCCGAAATGCAATAAAATCAGTTAAAACCTATCCGGGGGCCGATATTGGTTCTGACCGTTATCCTGTAGTAGCAAAAATTAGGACCTGATGATCTTAACGTTGAGATTCTAAAATTGTTTGATGATGAAAGTATCACTATTATGCACAAATTATTCAATCAAATATACAACACTGGTAATATACCACACGAATGGATTAAATCTACTTTCATCACACTACCTAAAAAGACAAACAGTAAAAAATACAGCGAATACCGACTGATTAGCCTTATAGCCTTATGTGTCATGCGTTGAAGATATTCTTGCGTATTCTGCATTCAAGACTCTGGAGAAGGATTGATGAACATGTTTGCGAAAACCAATTTGTTTTCAGAAACGGATTCGGCACAAGAGAAGCTCTATCCTCAATACAAGTTCTCATACAGAAGTATCTAGATCAACGCAACAATGTATTTGCTTGTTTCATAGATTATGAAAAAGCATTCGATAAAGTCAAACATGATAAGCTCCTAGACCTGTTAAAACGAATCGGATTGGACGTCAAAGATTATCGGGAATCTTTAATGGAACCAAACAGCACACATAAAAATTGGACACCTCACATCATCAGACATACAAATATGTAAGGGCGTCAGACAGGGGTGCGTTTTGTCGCCACTTCTCTTTAATTTATATTCAGAGGCAATATATCAAGAGGCACTGGATGAGAGCAAGATGGGTATAAAAGTAAATATTAGACCAATAAACAACATCCGCTATGCAGATGACACTGTTTTGCTTGCTTATAATGAAGAGGAATTGCAACGCATATTAGATAAAGTAAACGTGAGCAGCGAGGAGTACGGACTCAAAATAAATGTTGAAAAGACAAAATTCATGGTAATTAGTAAACAAAAGTTGAAAACGCTAGAATGCGTAGAAAATCAAAATATAGAAGAGTCGAACAATATGAATGTCTGGGATGCTGGCTGAATGAGCGGTGGGATCGTGATCGAGAGATAAAAGCGGAATTGAAACAGCCCGAAGTATTTTCTTCAAAACGAAATTCATGTTATATAACAGTAACCTAAATTCCGATGAGAATCCACGAGAACAAGAACTAATTGTTAATAGTTTTCTGATTTATAATTTTCAAGAGAATTTCGAACCATTGAAGCGAAACATTTTCCGTTTCGCTTCTCAAGTTCTTTCAGAAATTCATAATATCAAGTTTTATATGAAATGGAGCCAATAAAATTTGATTTTGATTAGCTAAGAGTACATTTATTACGTTTTACTCACCAACAAGTCCAATGGTTGTTTTGGTGAAGCCTTCCCACAAATATACAGGGATATACAGGAATTGTCGTTATTTCAGATTGAAAATATCCAAAAAATACAACACATTTGGAACTAAACCACTGGTTATTCAAACGAAAATATATTTAATCTTTTTTTAATTCATTTTAGAATGTCAAAAAGTAGTGGATAGAAATTGCAGGCAATTCAATAACCAATTTCCAAATTTACCGTCTATGAGTAAAATAAAATTTCGAAGCATTAGAAGCAATTTCCTACAATTCGGATGAATAAAAATTGTCGAAACTAAGCGAAAACCAATCATCGAAGATAATAACATTAATACGAATAGATGATAGCAAACATCATAAGAGAAAACTAATTTACGATCTGAATATATGCAATATGGGCCACATTTTGCTCGATACACTTGACAGCTCGTATACGAACATGATGAGTTGCCCTCCCAGTTTCCTCAGGATCAATATTACGAACAGCATTATGAATGCGCTCTAGTAACTCTTTTTTACTTCTTACAGGAATAAGATACACTTCACTCTTGATTTTGCCCCATAAATAAAAATCAAGGGGCGTCAGGTCCGGAGAACGCGGAGGCCATAAATTTGGTCCTTGATTACCCTACCATCTATCCTCGAACATTTCTGTTAGATGCCGATCTAAAGCTCGTGTTTTATGTGCTGGTGCACCATCCATTTGGTGAAAGCAATCCCTCAGAATGTTAAGGGGTAATCTATCTACAAAATTTGCTAATGTTCCTCTCAAAATTTCCAGATATCTTTGTCCATTAAGATTTTCCTCATAAATGTGATAAGCCAACAAATCATTCATTAAAATTGCAAAAACGTTCACGCTGAATTTATTTTGGAAATCAATAACCTCAATGAAATGTGGATTTTCTGTGGCCCAAAAATGTCGATTTCTCCTGTTGGTTATTCCACTTTCATTGAACTTGGCTTCATCAGACCATATAATTTTTTGCAGAATTGTCTCATCTTCTTGAAGCCGAATTAATAAATTTTCACAGAAATTTAGCCGCTTGGGAAGGTCAGTTGGTTTCAATTTTTGTAGTCTGATAAAAGAATACGGGTGCATGTTTTGTTTCTCAAGGATCCTTTGAACGGAAGTGTAACTCAATCCAATATCCATTGATGCTGACTTAATGGACGCAAGTGGATTGGCACGAAAATACGCTAGCGTATTAATTTGATTATCGTCCTTCTCGAGAATTGGTTTTCTTCTAGTTTCTATGTATTTTGGTCCTACAAATTGCAGAAAATTGCTTCTAATCCTTCGAAATCTTGTTTTACTCATAGGCGCCAAATTTGGAAATTGGTTATTGAATTGCCTGCTAGTTCTATCCACCACTTTTTGACATTAGCTATGAATTAAAAAGAGATTAAACATATCTTCGTTTGAATAATCAGCCACTTTATTATCAATCTGGTGTTTTTCAAAACTTTTCACTTCAAAGTACCAACAATTCTTGTTGAAATATCAAATTCGAATGAACGAAGTGACAAGTACATTAATTTTAGGCACCTGTCAGGTGAGCTTAGCCAGTTCAGCTACTTGATTCAAATATTTCAAAGCATTCGGTTAGCTCTTGCAAAATCATCAGAATTCAATATATTCCCAAATTATTTCGGAGCTATAATTTTTTTAAATGTTTCTCAAAAATCGAGTTTATAACAAAAATAATTAAATCTGTCAAAAGTTTTGACAGATAAGTGCCAACAACTTGGGTATTTTATGCCTTCCTCAAATGTCGGTTCTAGATGTATAATAAAAAAGGTAGGGTGCCATTTGAAATAAAGAAGTGATGACCCACTTCCGGTATAACCGGAAAGGGTATCACTTCGAAGATATTTCACTTCAATTGGAAATCGCTAGTTATGGCCGCGTATAAAATTTCATCTTGATATTGTAATTGGAACTCACAAAGTTTTTAACGTTGGTGGATATCCCTGTATAAATAAATAGCTTTCCACACAATATACATTATTTTAGTCATTTTAGATTTGGGTTAGGTTTAGTTAAGTTCTTCTCTATAATATCAGTGAAAAAACTTTCAGCTATTTCATTAGCTAATTCCTCAATGTTTTTACATGAAAAAGGATAACTCATAAATGATGCTATATTTGCCAATTTACTGCAATCATAAAAACGCATTTCGAATTGTCCCAAAATATTTGATAATTCAGCCTCATACGTATCATAATTCAACTGAGGAAACCCTGCTTTCAAAGACGGAAAATATTTCAAATCCTTTCTTTTCATTTGATCTATCAAAAGTTGCAATTTACTTTTGAATGCGTTTACTGCGCTAATAATCTCAATAATAGTTTTTCCTTTACCTTGAAGCTCCAAGTTAAGAGTGTTTAAGTGCGTTGTGAAGTCAGTCAAAAATACCAAATCAGTCAGCCATTTATCGTTTTTCAACATCTGAGTGTCATCATCTCTTTCGTCAAGAAAAGCTGTTATTTCGGGCGATAATTCTTGAAACCTTTCTAGGAATTTTCCGCGACTCAACCACCTGACGTCCGTGTGAAGAACTAAATCAGTGACTCTCTATCTTCCAACTGCAACTTGAAGAGCCGCCGTTGCAAGCTTGCACGGATGGAATTCACAATTTTTGTTGCAATGCCCATAATATCGTCCGTGTTTAAAACTTTTGAACACAAAACTTGTTGATGTATAATGCAATGAAATGAAAAAAATGAAGGGAAATCTTCATTAACAAAACCGTTTTTGTTTCCAGTCATTGCTGGTTCTCCATCGCTTGTAATGCACATTAATTTATATATTGTTAGCTTGTTGTTTTTCACAAAATTGAAGAAAACGTCATATATATCTTCGCCACGAGTCTTCCCCTTCAGAGGAATGATTGTCATACACAGCTGGGCAGTGTCTGTCATATCGGTGGATTCGTCGAACTGTGAAGAAAAGTATGTACATTTCATATCATGTTTTTAGTTTATCTGCCATCTCCTGACTCATGACTTCAATGCGCCTTGTCACAGTCGGACGAGATAACTTAAGTTCTCTAATAGCAGACATGATTTCTGTTTTATTTTTGAAATCTCCAAATAAAGTCTCACCCGCTTCAACAAATGCTTCCCTCACAACCGATCCATCTTTGAATGGTTTCTTGTGTTTCGTCAATATATGAGATATTTGAAATGACGCGATCGTAGTAGCTTTTGATTGTTTGACTGGTCTTGTGACCAGGGTTTGTTCTTCTTTTCAACAAGATATCAAAACATGTACTTTCCGTTTTCTTAATTCACTCTGTGGCGGAAAATCCTTTTGATAGTTTTTATGAACCGTTTTATGATACCTCTCTAAATTACCACGCTTAGGTTTTGCATCTGACGCACGACAAATAAGACCAATGCACTTATCCTTCTCCATACAAAAAAAAATTTCCTCCACCCAATCGTTTTTAAAATGATACGTTTCAGATTTCTTCGCCGCAACTTACAATTCAGAATGATTTCAATTTTTTTTTTTGACAATGAGGAGGAATCTTCGAAAAGATGCACCCTGGGAACGGGGCCAATGTCAGATTTTTACCGACTAAAAACATCCTCTTGGATTTCCTGCCCGTAGGCTATAGTCTCCATCGTTTGGATAGCAGGAGAAAAAGTAAATTGACCTATGTCAAAATCATCGCTTCTGCAGAACGGAAGGGCCTAATCATTTAATCATTTACTAGGGCACACGGTCGCAAGATGATGTACCGTTTTGGCTTACAGTTACCTAATGCAGACACTGTAGGAGGTTGCGTGCCATTTTGAGCTTTAATTAGGTGAGTGATGGCATACCGGAGTCTTTAAGAATGTTGGAGTTCCGAACGTACCATGGAATGGCGAGCGAGGCTCGTAAAAGTTTGAAATATCTGGATTCCAGTTTTCGAAAGCGCTTTTTTGGAGCGGTGTCGTAAATTGGAATTGCATAGGTGATTATACTACGGATGATTACATTAAAAGCGAGGAGTTTAGTCTTATGCTACACTTTCGGATTCCTGAAGAATAGTTGAAGTTGCACAAAAGCGGTGCGAGCTTTATTTTGTACAGCGGAATTTTGCTTATTCCAAGTGAGATGTTTGTCAAGATGGATACCCAGATACATTACTGAACGTTTTCACGGAATAATAGCGTCGTGAACTTTGAGATTTGTAGGCTCCTTCCTTCTTGAGGAGAAGAAAGTAGCTTCGGACTTTGATTCGTTGGTCTGCAAACGCCATTTAGAATACCATTCGAGAAGAATCGGCAGATGTTTTTGTATTCGTGAATTTCCGTGTACAATTTGTTTGCTTGATGAAATAAGTGTAATATCGTCTGCATAGAGGGCTGTGAGGATGTTTGGGTCGGATGGTATATCCGACGAAAATATATTAAATTAAGTAGGTGACAGCACAGACCCTTGAGGAGCTCCGGCTGTGATAATTCTTGGGCAGGATATGCTGCTATCGACACGTACAGAAAGATAACAGTTCGTTAGAAACGAACGAACTATATTTGTTAGATATGCAGGAAAATCGAGCTTTATCATTTTATAGGATAATCCGTTGTGCCAGACGCGGTCAAACACCTGCTTGCCGTCCAGTGTGAGCATTGTCGTATACATATGTCTGTTGTAGCAATCGGTGAGATATTCGCCGACACGAAGGAGTTGATGTCCAGTGCCGTGACTTTTACGAAAACCATATTGGAAATTTGGGACTATGGAGTGGTTCTCGATGTGTGTATTGATACGAGCTAAGATGATTTTTTCGAATATTTTGCTGATAGAAGGTAGCAGCGATATGAGCCTGTATCTCGAAGGAGAGCTGAGCGGTTTGCCGGGTTTTGGTAAACATACAACTAACGCTTTTTTTCAGATGTTCGGAAAATATTGATGTAGTAAACAGAGGTTGAAAATAGTGTTGAGATATTTTATGCAGTTAGAGGGAAGAATTTTTAAAATTTAGTTCCGTATGCCATCAATACCGGGGGATTAAGGATAGAAGAGATTTCATCCGTCGTTGAAGGTGTGAAGTCTGAAGTGACTTGTTGATACTGTTGAACTGTACTCGAAACAACTTCATGAAATGCTTGGAAATTAGGTGTACTAGGAAATGGGGAGCATTGGCCCTGAAGTGATCGGGCAAAAATATCAGCCTTCTCCGAATCAGAAGTGAAGAATTCCAATTCCTGCAGGCGCAACATTTATATCGGCGTCAACGAAAGTCGAATGTTTTCGTCAAACTCGCCCACCCGAAATTTCTAGAAAAGCGGCAAGAATAAAAATCGCGGCTTTTCTTTGATAAATACCGCCCGTTCCTTTGCCGCTAGCAGAGTGTTATTTTATTACGTAATAAATTTTTGTAGTTTAGGCACCTACTTATTAAAAAATTTTTTCTTCTCGATATCTACTCAAATCTCTCAACTCAAATCGATCGACTGTTTGAGCACCCCTGTTTAGACAGATAAGTTACACAAAATAACCTTCCAAAAGTAAATCTGACCTCGAAATGAATTTTCATCACCCTTATTTAATGTTGAAAAGTTTTGAAATGAATCAGGACTTCAATAAGTAATCAATAATTTACACATTGCCCCAATGTATCAAAAACTCAATCAGTAGAAATGTTGAAAAAGCTTTTTAATTTGACAATTCTCAGAAAATGATCTATGTACATCCAAATCTTCGATTTATACAAATGATAACTCTCTTTCAATAGTTTTTAAATACAGTCATATTATCGTTATCGTTATCCAAATAACGATCTTTGCATATATATTTCATGTCTCTTTATACTTGGTTTACCCTGCCCGACGAAAAACGAAAAATCGAAACAGTGATCTATTAATTTAATTCATTTGTTGATAGCAGAAACGTAGTAAAAAAACTCAAACCAAATAGTAACGGCTAAATCCATACAACAATAATCATGATGATAACAAGGTTCGTGCCTGTAGGTATGTTGAACTTGATACCAGATCTTTTTTCACTTAATCATTGTCAAATAGAGTACACAATTTTATACAGTATTAGTCATTGATTTCTTCTGTAGATCGTGAATATTTACTCCAAAGTTGTTAAAGTGCGCAGATTCTGTGACCGATTTGCTTTTTAAAAGAATATTCGCTACAAGTAACACAAACCCTGCCTAGCATTTTAAACAGCGTCTTCTCCTCGTAGGCATTGTTAACTAATTTAACTATTTAAATATTCAAATGTGCTACATTGCGATGAGAAATTAACGCACCAAATCGAATATTCAAATTTATTCAAATATGCAAAAAAAGTCTCCAAAAACCTGTTAATAGCAAAATCTAACCACCCCTGGTGACAATTACTCCATGACATCTACGATACATACTTATAATCCTTATTGCATTCTCTTCTAATTCGTTCCAAATTTCTATCAGTTTATTCCGTGTCTCATTCAAGGTAGCTGGCTGGTTTTGCTGGCTTGTTCTAACGATATGGCTTGTTGAGGCCTGTCGTTATCATGCGTAAACAGAAATGTTCCACCCATGTTTGCCGCAAATGGAATTTCATGGTCTAAAATATATCTAACATACCTCTGAACATTCAGAGAAATTCATCCCCTCGCCATTTGATCCATCACCAAAACAATAGGTAGGTAAAAACATCCAACCAAATGACATGGCAAATTCAATCGGGCTCTTCGATGTGCTGCGGATAGAGCTGGGCCTTGAGCGGTCACAAGAGGCCTGCAACCAAACCCTGAGACTTCGTGGTATTGTTTTAGTCCTGATTTTCACTACACTGTTCTGTACCGGCGGATCATTCAGTTGAGTGGGACACCCCAAGCCTTTATCCTAGTATAAGTAAAACCTAGGACATCTAATACCATTGTTTCAGCACATTCTGCCGCTGTCAAATTTCGTGATTCGCGAACAATCGTTAGTCGCCAAAATTGTTTCTTGAAAATTTCAATTTATTTCTTTCATCACAATATGTGCACCAAGAAAAAACAAATTTTGTTGGCATATTCCCAAAAAAACATATGTGTTAATAATTAGGTGCCTCCTAAAACAGAAATTTGAAATATTGAAATTGTACGTTAATTTCTTGGCGCAGTGTAGTTGAAACCGACTTAATATGCGACGTCATCTAAATACGGTAGTTTTGAAAATCTCAAAAACTAGAGCTGTTACAGAAATACTAGAGTGATTTTTGGAATAACAATACCAAAATACATTGAAGGTGATGAATATATTATTAGAACATTTTATGATATATATATATATATATATATATATATATATATATATATATATATATATATATATATATATATATATATATATATATATATATATATATATATATTACTTCAGCAGTAATATAAATTAAACAGATAAAGTTTCGTGAGTTTATATTTTTCGATTAGTATTTCGTCTGCGTCTAGAATCTGTTTTTTTGATTCTGAACCTAATAACAGTTTCTGAATTATTCATATTATTATTCTGAATTCTTTTTTCATATTTTCAGATAAAGTGGACCTAGAATGCCAACCTGCTGTAGGCGTTATTCCCTTAGGAACAGGAAATGACCTAGCACGATGTCTTCGATGGGGTGGCGGATACGAGGGTGAATCCATCCACAAAATCTTACATAAAATAGCCAGAGCATCTACAGTATTACTTGATAGATGGCTGATCGAACTGACTGATACTGCACCTGCGGAGCCAGATCTTACTCAGGCTGACACGAGAATACCGTACAACATCATAAACAATTATTTTTCAATTGGAGTGGTAAAAACATTATTATTAATTCCTAACTTTAATTCCATTGTGATAAGACTTTCTACAGAGCCTAACGGCAAAGGTAGATTTTTTTCTTTCCTATGGAATCAGCTCAACAAAACTATATGGACTTTTATGAATCATTCAATTTTTGTGGTCTAGAAGAAAAGAACTTTTCGTACGAAGGTATTTTATAATACAATTGCCAGCGTTAGGTATGATTATTTCCTTCAGAATTCCATTTATAAGAACGGAATAGAACCTGAAACATATGTTAAACATATTTAAATTCATTATTTTTGTGAAAGTTAAACCTAGTGTTTGGTAGTATATCGAATATCGGTGCGTTATTTTTTGAGATACTTATAAATGTAACTCACGGCATTTTGTCGAACTTAAAGGATAGTGAAACTTTTCGAGAAATAACTATTTTTCGAAAAAAAAAACGTTCTCGAAAATGAACTGTTAGATCTGACAAATAATAATAGAACTTGAATTCATTTGCTTCCGTAATATCTGATACGATCTTATCCAAAGCATCCGAAGATTATTCTGAGGTCTTTTTATTGCCGTATTAATTCAAAGTAATTGCAAGCTACCGCTCGCACCACGCTCAAAAGTTTCACTTCCATTTGTGTTTTTTTAAGGCCCATCCGATGAAATACTTTCATCTTCGTAAAATGAGGCATCGTATTGCGTCTGTCCAAAAACTACTGTTTCTTTAGAGCCAATTTCAATACACCCTGTATATGAAATTTCTTACGATGAACGAAAGAAGGTTTGATTTAACAGAAACTGTGAAAATTCAATTTATCATTGCTTCCTCCTACAATAACCGTCTCAAAGTATTCTTTTTTTCCAATGCAATAATTATACTAAGTGACGAGTGTGACCCCCGAGTTGGAAAAGGTCACCAGGGCGATTCAACGTGAAAATCGAAGAGAAAAAATATTTCTAGACAAGGTATCAGCCATCTGACGCAACTTCAATATGAGATCCAGAAAACTATCTTCTGAACTTTCTCAATGCTGTAAATGTTAGATCGTTCAGCATCATTGTTGTTCGAGCTGTTACACTCGAAATAATATGAAAACCAGTTTTCAACCATTTGTCAGAATCAGAAAATGAATGAAGTATTGCCTTGCTCGAACCGTATCGTCTCCAGAAGACCAACAATTTCCATTATTTATTCGCATAAAAATGAGTTTTGGCTCATTAGTATGCACATCACCTGAGAACGTCTCAAAAATAATACTTTTTCAACGTAAACATTAAATATATATTCGGGTACAGTGGATAAGGAATCACACATTCTGCAGGAAAAAAAACATCCTTTAAAGGCACGAAAACAATGGTACATTATAATATTCAATTAAAACAACACTATATGTTTAGAACGGATCTGGTTAATGTAGTTCTAAAAGCTGAGATGCTTCTTCTAAATGACATCTTACCCTGACACAAATTCTCGGAAGAGGAGATTGACAACCATAGTTTGTGCGCTGGGTGTCAAAATCTATAATATCGCTTGGAGGAAAGCGAAGAAGAAAAAACTGAAATTTCTGGATAATTTATGTAAGCATTTATTTCCTTGATGGGAATGAGACGTCAAAATAGGATCTTCCAGAAAGAAGTTGTGGCAGGGAGAAATGGCCTAGGTGTGCCGACAGCTATTAGTGTAAAAAATAATTCCACTTCGGAAACACAATAGTTTAATAAATTTTCTTTTTATCCTCTCATCCCCAATTATGTGAGTTGCATACAGAGGTGACCATACATAACAACAACATGGTACAGGATTTTATGTGGGCGCATATTAGAAAAAGATCAGGTTGATCTAAAAAATAGGACCTAGCAATTTGTTTGCGCGAGCAATTGTATAATCAATGTGCAAAGTAGAAGTTAACTTCGAATTTAAATAAACACCCATCTCCTTGACGGACCAACCGTTTTCAAGAGAACACCATCGATCATATACGTGAAACTAAGGGATCTTCGCTTGTACGAACATATTTGAAATAATTACAATTATCCGCAAAGGTCAAAAATTCGCAGTCGCTTTAAACTTTCTTCAGATGATTAATAATTGAAAGAAATGATATTGGATCAAGGTGGGTACCGTGGCCAATACCGAATGAGAGGAGATCAGAGAAAAAAAACATTGCACGTTACACACTGAGAACGATCAGAGAGAAAATCATGCAAACATGATAAAAGAGGGTCATCAATACCACAAAGAAACTCTAACTCGTTCAATAAATAATTAGACTCTTATCGAATACTTTAATATCAGTATACCTGATGTAACTGAAACTGGGGCAACCCCTGTAACTTTTTTTCTATTTGGAATATTTTAATGAAATTTGGGAATCGGATAGAAGACAACATTTTGAATTTGATAACATTAATATGTTTGACCTTTCGTTTCCGGACACGATACCAACTTTCGATTTTCAAATGGGACAACCTGTATTTTTTTGCATATTTTAATTATTCATCTCATCCTTTGGATATATTTTCGGAAGAAAAACAAAACACAATCTTTTTTTTGCAATTTCTATCTTTAGTTCTAGAAGGCCATGAACAGTGACAATGAATGGGCTTAGCTCAACATCTTCTATCACGAAAATGCAAGATTGTATCTGAAAATTTAATTGCTAATTTTTTACGAGGTGTCAAATTTAATAACAAATGAGCGAACAGTGAAAACGAAATAATTATAATAAATGTTCGAAAATACCACCATTCTCACTAACACAACATCGCACACGATTCATGGTTCTCCTCACATCATTATTTAACTGTTAGGCTGTAATGCCTGCAATAACCTGCCTCAAACGGTTCTCCAATTTTTCTTTCTTTAATAGGTTTTCGGTTAACCTCATTCTCCAAATGGCCCCACTGATAGAAATCTAGTGGTCTAAAATCTGGCGATCTAGCTGGCCATCTTATGGGACCATTTGTACCTATCCATTTCGCAGGAAAAATTTCTTCGAGATACCGCGAGACCTTCCTTGTGTTGTGAGGAGGTGCACCATCTTGTTGATAATATTATATAATTCACATCTGCTAATGGCAACACGTCCAATTCATCTTGTATTTGGGTCCTCAAAAATTCCAAATATCTCCCCCCTGTCAATAAACCTTTAAAAATTATAGGCCCTATTAAATATCTTCCCATCATCCTCATCCGGACATTGAACCCTAATCGTTCTTGGAAGTTTCTATCTTGATATCTGTGCTCATTTTCTTGCGATCAGCACCTGGTATTTTGCCTATTAAACATTTTTCGTAAAACCTGATTCTTCACTGAATAAAATCTTTGTGGGATATTGAGGATCACCCTCCATTTTCCTAAGGTAGTCTCCACAGTACTGGAGCATAACACTATCGTTAACATAAAGGTGTTGGTGTAGTTGATATTCAAATCAGCCATACATATTGTTTTCCAAAATTCTCCATGCGCTTTGGTGGCTAATTTCAAGGTCCTCGTTGATGTGGTTGGATTAATATCAACAAATGTCAATACGTCTATTTCGATATTTTCGTCGATAACGAAATCCTCGTCTTCAGCAGGTTGCACCTCACGAAATTTTCTTTCAAAAGAAATAGGTTTGAACGCTATTTTGCCTTCACTCTCCATAAATAAGGAGCATATCGACTTTTTCACTTTGTATATATTGATTCATACTCACAACTTAATTCACTAATTCGCAATGTCGATAATTAACAACAATGGAATTTTTAGCTGTCGCACAGAATATTGAAAGTATGAACAAAAATTTTGCATCACCAACGTAGTTATTGTTATTAGCGAATGGGAAAACTGCAAAAATTGCCTAGGTGTTTTCTACTCGTGTGGAGAAGAATAGAGTGATGTGCTTGGTATAAAAAAAGATAAAAGAATACTGCTTCTGTGATACCGGGTGGCCCGATATGGTTGTCTCAGAAGAAAATATACTTTTTGAGGAGAAACTGAAATTTAAAACTTCGGCACCCCGTGAAAAATGAGCAATTGAATTTTCAGATACAATCTTGTATTTTCGTGATAGGAGATGTTGATTTAAGTCAATTGTCAATGTTCATGGCCTTCTAGAACGAAAAATGAAAATTGCAAGAATGAAGATTGTGTTTTGTTTTTCTTTCAAAAGTTTGTCAAAATGTCGTAGGATGTGATGAACAATCAAAATAAGCAAAAAGATCCAGGGTGCGCCATTTGAAATTCGAAAGTTGGTATCGTCTTTGGAATAACCGGAAACGAAATGTCAAACATATTAACGTTATAGAATTCAAAATGTTATCTGTCCGATTCCCAAATTTCATCAAAATATTCCAAGTGCAAAAAAAGTTACAGGAATAGCCCTAGTTTCAGTTACAAGTGGTAAATACAATCGACCGAGAACCCATTCTCAATACAAGAACTAACATAGTAAAAATATTGATATCAGTGGACCTGCCAGGCATAAATCATTAATAATTGCAGACCGAGGGTGGGTTTCATCAAAAATTCTTGGGGCATAACTATTGATAGATACTTATCGATGAATGTCAATCTCAGATTTGGACCTGACTTATGAATTGAAACCACACCAGAAAGTTTCCAAAGAGTATGAAATCGACACACCCAGGCCGAAAATATAATGAAACGGCTCACCAAGGTTGTAACTGAATCCAAACATAAAACACAAGGAAATCAGTTACGGTGTGCAAGTATTTTTGGTCTCATGGATAATACAGGGTGTTATATAATAGTATGTCACAACTTGAGGGGGTAAATCTACGTGCAATTTTAAGAAAAAAGATCATATAAACATAGGTCCACAAAAACTTCGTTACGGAGCTACAGGGTGTTGAATTTTCCGGAAAAAATTTGTTTTTTCAAAACTCCTGCAGATTTTGAGACGTTCAGCCCAAATTTGAAATGCAAGCTATTTTTACAGCCTCCATCATTACACGTCCTAGATTTCAACTGAAATTCACAAGGTGTTCTCTTTTCGGAGGCCATGTCTCCTTTTGTCCTTTCAAATTTTTTTCAGTACGCCACTGATCAGCGTACAATCAATTATCGTCATCTTCGTTCAATTTAGAAACTTTTTGGACACTTGTAATTTTTTCGTATCATCAACCGTTTTCGATTGAAAAATTATTGAATTTGAATTTTTTGAATTAAATGTTATTCGCTAAATGAAAAAATAATAGAAATGCTCGATAGGTATGCCCAAAATTTGCTTTTATTTTGATAGCTCGTCTTCTGAGACTCAACTTATACTTATTCAATATCAAACTAAAAAAAGAACAATTAAAAACTAAATAAATTGCTGGAAGTGTCCTTCAGCTGCAAGAATACAGGCCTCGGTTCATCTTCGCATATTATCATGCACTCTTTGAAATATTCCTGGGGTACTTCTTATTGTGTCACAAGAGGTTATTTTTCGATTTCTCAATTCTTCTACAGTGTTCACTGGAGTGGTATGAACTAAACTTTTGAGATATCCCCATAAGAAAAAGTCTAAACTATCTATGTCTGGGGACCTAGGAGGCCATGGTCATGGCCCACCCCGACCTATCCATCGATTATTGAATGTATTTTTCAAGAATTCCCTAGCTTCTCCACTGAAATGTGCTGGTGCCTCGTCATGCATGAACCACATTATGTTCCTCACCAAAAGTGGCACATCCTCGAGAAATGAAGGTAACTTATCCTCAAGAAATTGCCGATAAGCGGGACCATTTAGTCTGCTTGGCAGAAAAATGGCCCAAACAGACATTTAGTGAGAATTGTTCTTGATGATGAGGTTCTTCAATCAAATGGGGGTTTTCCTCAGCCCAATAATGACTATTGCGAAAATTTGTGATAACAGTTCTCGAAAAGTTAGCTTCGTCTGTGAACATTATTTTATTATCAAAATGAGCATTTTCTCTGATTTTATCTAAGAACCATCGGCAGTCTTGAAGGAAAATCTTCGGGAAGCAGAGTTTGGACGCGTTGAATATGAAACGGGTACAATAAAAAGTCGTGGAGAATCTTCCAAACTAGAAAATGTGAAATATTCAACTGATTTCCAATTTTTCTTGTACTCACATGAGGATTCAAATCAATACAATACAAAACTGCTTCCTCAATATATGGAGTTCTCATAGTTTGAGTTGCACCTTTTAAATACTTATTTGCAGTAAAAATACCAATTTCCCTCAACCTTTCTTTTTAATTCAGCGAATGCATACAATCGTTTAATAATTTTGCGCTCGAGACCAGTCGGAGATACGAAAAAAATTACAATTGTCAAAAAAATTCTAAATTTTCTAAATTGAACGACTTGAACGAAGATGACGCAAATTTATTGTACGCTGATCAGTGGCGTACTGCAAAAGAATTTGAAAGGGCAAAATAACATTGGCTCCGGTAAAGAAAACATCTTGTAGATTCTAGTTGAAATTTAGGACGTGTAATGATGGAGGCTGTAAAAAATAGCTTGCATTTCAAATTTGGACTGAATATCTCAAAAACTGCAGGAGTTTTGAAAAAACCAATTTTTTCCGGAAATTACATCCCTGTGGCTCCGTAATGAAGCTTCTGCGGGCCTATGTTTATATGAACTTTTTTTCTTAAAATTGCATGTACATTTACCCCCTCAAGTTGTGACATACTATTATGCAACACCCTGTATAATTTCAAACATTTCATCATAGGATCTATCAATAGTACAAAAATTATCGATCACTCACCCATAAGGTCGCCCACAAATAAACAGGACAGGTTGGGTATCATCTACCAAGGTACAACCAGCAACACAGATCTGTCATTGTATGTCATTGAAACAGGATACTACCATCTTTACAGATGCTCTCGATATATTTCCAAAAGCTAGTAGAATCTCGTATGATGTTTGACTCAGTTTGGACGATAGAATCCGAATAATTTTGTTGTGAAGTATTTTTCAGTCCGAGGTTTTTATGGAAAAAATGAAGGCAATGTTCTTCATTAGTCCAGTGGTTGAAGGGGTTTGGATGTTGCACTGAATCGGGTCGAAGTGAAACTTTCTACGTTGCATGTATGTACTATTCAAGGTTTTCTACTGAAAAAACCTGTGCTACAACAGTGACAGCCGAGAAACCGCGACTATTTGGCAATTGTTTCATTTTTTTGCTAATCAGTTGGGAGCGATGAACCCTTCAATCCTACCTGTATTAAACACCATAGAATTTTTCATCGAATGATTTCCCTCAACATCAAAATCAGTACAGTTATTTATCCACAACCAACATACAACCAAATGAAGTCGTACCACTAAATTTCAGGTGAATCCGTTTTTTCCCAAATCGAATTACTCAGTCACTATCATTCAATTTTTGCCTCAAATATTCAGTATTCCTAATATTGAAGTAAACTTTACGTACTTGGAAACTTTGAACTCTCATGATTAAGTATAATCCACTAAGTCCTACCTACTTATACCTTATAATGTCTATTATTAGAAATTGCGTCGTAGAATTAATTTCTACAAAATGGCGAATGCGCCAGCGCCAATTATTTCATTCCAAGTCAACGGTTCCAATCTCCCAGAATATAATGGAATTCGTCAAAATAATACCACAATTTCATCTAAAAAAATTTTCCTATGACATTTTGGAAATTCCAATGAAAAATGATATTCTACAAGGCAGCTTCTTCGTCGTTTCTCAATTGCATCTATATGCGCTATGGATGAAATACCGCCTACACTTACCCTCTAATTCCGAAAGAAGTGAAATTTTCGCGAATCTGATTCAGCTTTCATATTTCGTCAATCTTTTTACACAAACCAAATATAAGTAAAATTAACTCAAATAATGTAAGATGCGCATGCGAAAAATTTTCTATTGGAAAATACTTAACCTTATCTGGGATTTCAACACTCTTATCAAGAGCAAGACTTTTATTGGAGACATTCCTTATTTCAATTGTTCTGAAGAAAATAGTTTGTTTCCATAAGCTTCCCAAAACGAGAACCTCCAACTATGATACTTTTTGGATCTCTAGCAATACGGAATTCATGTATTCCAGATTGATTGCAATATGTTTTTGAACTCTAAATGATCAGAATTGACCATTCATCATTTTTTAAGAAATTGGTGTATTCTACTCAGCTAAATAAATGACTTTCATTATATGTTCATTGAATAATATGCTATTACTTCACTAAGATGCATTTTATATTTATTATATTGAAAAATACCCCCAAGATATCATGCTACATGATCCAATATTTATATTCATATGAATTAAATGATCGATGTTTTCCACAGGATGCAGCAATATGCGTCAAATTTCACCTAGAGCGTGAGAAAAATCCTGAGAAATTCAACAGTAGAATGAAGAATAAGCTGTGGTATTTCGAATATGCCACTTCCGAACAGTTTGCTGCTTCGTGCAAGAATCTTCATGAACATATCGAAATAACGGTAAGGATTTGTTACTTGTTTGATTATGGATTCCTTTGTCTTTGAATTGATTGACGACTGGTTCTATATTTTTGATTTCGACAGAGAAGAATATACTTGACGAATGTCTTATAAAATGATTCTCAGGGAGATATATGTGACTGATGAGTACTTGGAATGCTAAACAATAGTCGTTCGATGATGTAACATACAATTTCATAGTATACTACTCTACGACTCCGATCTACGTATCGATTAGTGCCAAAGTTCACTTTCTATGTTCAATGAAATTTTAAAGATGGATGCCAGTTTATTCACATAATTTTAGGAGTGGAAAAATAGCATGTATTAACGTTAAGTTGTGATGTGTGCTCCAGCACAAAGTGCGATGACTTTCCAAGGGTAAGAGGTTAAAACGGTTTGCTTTGTGTCTGAATGAAATCAATGTGTTCCTTAAAGAAAAAGGGCACTAATCATCAAGAATTAGAGAACGAAAAATGGTTGCAAAAATTTTTTTTATGGAAGATATTACGGCAAAATTGAATGAGCTCAATTCAAAACTGCAAGGGAAAGAAAACCTTTCCTGTGTTTAAGTTGAAGAATTGGTTTGTTTCGGAGAAAAATTAGTTATTTTTGCGGAAGATATTCAGAGTGGTAAGTTATTTCATTTTGAATTTCTATGCAATATCGGGATAAAAGTGGTACAAATATCGACGTCAATTACTTCAGCAAAGTAATAAAAAATATAACACATGAATTGGCTGATAAATTTCAGCGATTCAAAACCGAGAAAACAACTTTATTATTTAAAGTAAATCCTCTCCACCCAAATTGTAAGAAAATCCATGTTGAGTTGATACAGGATCTCTGGAAATAGAACTCGCCGATTCTGTGGAATGAAAAATTTACAGAGTTAAAAATCAAGTTGGAAGAGTTGGAGGTCCAGAAAAGTTTGTACATAACACAAAAAAAGTGTACAGCTTTAAGAGAACTGCCGCAAGTTGAGGAACTCATATTCAGTGCTTGGCAATTGTATTAATCACCGGGTGGTGGATTTATATTTTTTCATGAAATCAGTTTGATTGGATGAAGAGATATATAAGCAACTCGTCGAGGTTAAACCCCTTTTTTATAAAAATAAATAAAAAGCATCAATATTACTCATTTTAGGTGATACTGTTTTCATAGAAAGTAGTCGAAATTGAAAAAGTAATCGAGAAGAAAAATTAATATATGGGGTTACCATTTAAAAAGTATAAAAGAGGGTCAGCTCTCGGTATTTCCGAAAATGATAGACCAATTAAACTATTTCAGGCTGTTAGAATATCATTCAAGATGCAATTCGATTTTTGTTTCATTGAAATAGATCAACAATTGTACAAGTTATAGCTTGAGGGGCTTTCACGGAGCACCCGATATATCGATCATCAGAAAATTAACTCACTCTCTTCTGCCAATGGTCAAAAATACCAAATTATATTCTTCGAGCCAATGAATATTTTCGCGCAACAATCCAATATTTGACGTTTGTGTGCTGGGGTTAGATTTCTCTATTTTTTGGAATAAACTCTTCTCAGAACAGTGTATTACTAATCCAAAACCTTGTAATCTTTCGGATGGGTTCAATCACTACTTTCTGGAACATGTCTGAGTTCCCCAGCTATAGACCAAAACATTACTGTAGGATCTCTTGAAACGCACATACGAATACAAGGTTTGCTACATTGGCTTTTTTAGGTCGACCACTACCCCTTCCTGATACAAAACTAGATGCAAATTATCGACAACAAATCCTCTACTTCAATTCAGTTAGATCGCGAATAACCATATTTTTTTTCTTCGCTTGATTTAACTTTAGGCACAGTGAAAGATGAGGTACAAATGAGTTTTCGATATTGTCACTTTAAAATCATTTATAGTGGCCTACTAGAATACAGATTATCGTAAAAACATGACCGAAATGACGTAAACCCGTGTTTCTTTAATGAGAATTTCTTCACTTAATATACACTACGCCAAAAAATTAACGCATAATTTCAATATTTCTAATTTCTTTTCTGGTAGACAACTAACTATTAGCATTTGCCTTTTGTTCCGATATCCCAGCACAATTTGAAGAGTTTTTCTTGGCGTACATGTTCCTCTCATGAAAAATAAAATGGAAGAAATAAATTGAAATTTTGCAAGAAACAACCATCAATAACATCAGTTGCATCAATTTTTGCTGGTAATGTTTTTTCTTCTTGAAAATTTTAATTCTCGGTAATAATGCAATACGTATCACTAAATTTGTCTCCTGCAGAATGAGCGGAAACAATGGAATTAGATGGCCTAGGTTGGACTTATACAAGAATAGAACGAAGGCTTAGGGTAGCCCATGCAACTGTTTCCAAAATGATTCACAGGTACAGGGGGACTGGTAGTCATGGAAGGACACAAACCCAAGGACGACCTCAAGCAACAACGACGATTCATGGCCGTTATTTGAGAATTTTCTCGTTATGGCAATGGTTCACTTATGCTAAGCACCTTCAAATGCAATAACGACAGAACTGTAGAGTTAAAATTAGCACTGTAACGATACGACAACGTTTCAAGGAATTTTGCTACTTTTTACCTGTCTATGGTTTTGGTGGAAGTTTAGTAATGGTGTGGGGAGGAATTTCTTCAAAAGCCTGCACTGATCTGGTCATCGTGAATAATGGAACCCTGAATGCTCAGAGGTACGTTACGGACGTTAGGATCATGTTCTACCATATGCGGCAAACTTTTTGTTTATGTATGACTTCACTAAGGTCATATCGTTAGGAACTACTCTCAAGATCACGAAATCACTTCAATGAACTGGGCTGCACAAAATCCAGACCTCAATACCATCGAAGATATCTGGGACATTCTCAACAAGAGATTAAAAAGCCAGCAAAACCAGCCAGCTACCGCAAATAAAGTTCGGAACAGACTCATCGAAATTCGAAACGAAATGGATCAAAATGCTTCAAAGTCAGTGACTTTGAGCATGAATGTTCTCCATTAATTCACGCCAGAGGTGGATAAATCCGGTATTTACAGCTTTTTGGGGACTATGATTCTCTTCAAAGCTCCGCATTTTTGATTATTAGTTTCATTTCAATTTCTATGTGTACCAATTTCATTTCAATTGTTCTCAAGTGTTCGTTAGTGCTGGTGAATTACTAGAAGAATAATTCTTGTTCGAATGAATTTGAATTCTCGACGCACTGTATTTGAAAAATTCAAGGTATATCCCTAACTTTCCCAGAGCAGTTTAATTAAAATTAAAATATTCGTAACAGTTATTATTTCATGTGTTATCCTACGAACTTTTATAGTCTTATATTAGATATATTATTAGACGTCATCGTTGAGATGTAGTTCATTCGACCGATCGACTTAATTAATCCGAAGGATTTATTATGCTTGAAATTACGAGTTTACTTTGAATATGTATTATGCCTCGAGGCGTAATTCCGACTTACTTCTTTATATTACAATCCCCCTTCATTATTCAGACTAATTGCCTTCATTTCAGTGTGACAACGTTCCTTTAGACTTGGCAAATGGACTTCCCCTGCAAGGAGTGGCCCTCCTCAACATACCTTATACTCACGGAGGTTCCAACTTATGGGGTGATAACTTATCGGGATCCCGAAAGAAGTCTAAGAAGAAAAAACGACAAAAAGAGCTCAGCACGCATAGTTTCAACTCGATCGACCTCAAAGGAGCAGTTCAAGGTAAAATATTGTTGCAAAAATATTCGAACCAGCTTTTTCGATTCACAGAAATGATGAGAAAACTAATATATAGCAATTCTCGATTGTTTGATTACCTACTTCTCTTTGTTTTTCGTTTTAATTTTGCAAATTTTCAGTGAGGATAAGAGGTCACACCTTAATTATGAAACGATGTCAATCTGCTTCATTGCCTTCAAGGTACAGAACGTATAAAAATATTCATACTACGTCTGGGTTTTAAATGTCACTTTAATACGATTTTTCCCACCAAACCTCTTTGATAGAAATAGAATCAAACATTAACTGTCTCACTTATTGCGGGAAACCTGACAGGCACTAGTAATATATGAATATAACATACAAGTTGGTGTAGCTAAAACGAACCAGAACCAGTCAAAATACAGAAATAGGTTGTTTTGAAGAGAAAATTTTCAATAATAATAAACAAAGTACAACAACCATCATCCAAAATCGTCTGTGATACGAACAACTTTGAAGCGGAAAGAAGGAGGACGCGGATTAATAGATGTAGTCAATTTACACACCGAACAGAAAAAAAATCTCACAGAATTCTTCTCAGCAAAAGCTCTCACTTCTGACCTCCATAGAGTGGTATCGTTGGCTGATAAGGGATATACACCTCTAAATCTTGCTACCAGAGACGACCTGCTGAATCTACCATTCCTATCAGATACTGAAAAACAAGAGCAATGGTCAAGAAAGGAATTGCATGGACGACATCACCATGAGATTAATCAACCACACATCGACAAAGAAGCCTCCAACAAGTGGTTGGTGAAAGGAGAATTATTCGCGGAAACAGAGGGACTCCTTATGGCCATCCAAGACCAAGTGATCGCTACAAACAACTACAAAAAATTTATTATGAAGGACGGAACATTACAAACAGATAGGTGCAGAAAACGCCATATAAGATCGGAGACTATACAGCATATTACGTCCGGATGCGAATAACTGGCCAATACGGACTATCTTCACAGGCATAATCAAGTGTGCAACATTATCCATCAGAAACTTGCACACAAGTACGGACTTCTGAATACCTTCCACCCATATTACAAGTATCAGCCGGCGCCCGTATTGGAAAATGACTCTATCAGATTATACTACGAAAGGCCTGTTATCACTGACAGAATGGTGACGAATAATAGGCCGGACATAGTGGTGTATGATAAGAGAGCCAGAACAGCAATGCTGGTGGATGTCGCCATACCGAATAATAACAACATGCTGAATAAGTTCCAGGAGAAAAAGTCCAAATACACAGACCTTGCTATTGAGATCAAGCAGATGTGGCACCTCGAGAAAATAGATATTGTTCCTGTCATCGTATCCTCCACTGGGTTAATACCCAAAACTTTGCATGATAGCCTTAAGAAATTAGAATTGCATAAGAATACCTATATAGAAATGCAAAAAGCTGTAATTCTTAATACATGTAGGATAGTTAGGAAATTTATGTCAAGTATATTGTAATCGAGCCTATTCCCTTTGATTGCTGAATCTGGGAAAGGTAAATTATATCCAGCTAACAGCTGAGATAGTGCATAAGTCCACGATAATAAATTTATTTGTCCACCGACCATAGATCACATGGTATCACACATGTCAATGAGTTACATAAATGAATTAAATAAACAATAAGAAACACCATCGATACAATACTATAAATATAAAATCCGAAATCAATACAAATACTAATAATACTAAACAAATGCCAAACAGCAAGAAAGAAGCAGCATTCATTCACAACACTGAAACACCCCTAACCCCAGTGTATGAAAGACGATGCAACATACATCGCTTTTATGTAAATTGCAATACCTGAATTATCTTATTTTCTTCCCCATATTAATTACACCCGAGACCGACTGAAATCGGTCAAATGATAAGCCATGTGATCGTCTAGTACCTGAACTTGCCTTGAAGTTCTCTTATATAAAATAGGACCCTTTTCTTTGTTGTGTTGTGTATTTGTAGTAACCTACTCAAGTTCTTTTATGTGAGGTTTGATGTGATACGACCAATTCTTCGTCGCTTAAACCAAAGGTAAGGAAATTAGAAAATCAAAAACAGATTCGGTAACAATGTCTAATTGATCTTTGTAGCATTTGTATTAAATTCTTATCCTTGCATTCTTTGGCGTCTTTTAATGAATTTAATAAATATGATCATTTAGATAGATGCCCAATTTTCCCTCACCCATATTATGAGTGGAAGTATATACATTAGATTATTTTATACAGACCTAATTGGTCCTCACCCATATTACGAGTGGAAGTTGGAATATTTAATTATTATGAACAGACCTAATTTGGTCCTCACCCATATTTCGGGTGGAAGTTGGAATATTTAATTATTATAAACAGGCTTACTTGGCCCTCACCCATATTTTGGATGGAATTCGGATATGAGATTATTGTAGACAGGTCTAACCGACCCTCACCCATTTTATGAGTGGTAACTGACCCGATCGAAGGGTTTTGGTAATATGATATCATGTTTTCTGACGAGGTCGTTGCCCTGATACTCCAAACTCTGAAAGATTTACTTTTAAAATTCTAAGGAACACGTCCACAGCTGACAACTTACAAGCGTTAATTCGCTCGCGTATTTTAATCGAATTCAGTAATTCGTATAGTATTAAAACGTTATATATGGAACTAGAGGTAAGCCCGAGCCGTACGTGATTCTTTTGCTCAACTGAGCGCCAACTGGCCGTTTATTGTGTCACTCACTGACTGCGGATCATATTCTATTCCCATATCGCGGATTTGCCAACCAGGGAATCATGCCCTCTGATCATACACCTGTATGTACCACAAACGTCACATATATTCCCCAACTCAGACATTCTTCAAAACTTTCAAAACGACAACATACAAGCCTCAATGTCTGTGGGTCCATACATGCGTATCGTCCCTAAAGCCATTTATTTATACTAATGAGGAATGATATTATTCGTAGGTGATCATTACACCTGAAGGCAGGGAAAGTTCCCTTATTGAGCTTAAGAGTATCGGACCTCAAATCAATAATTTGAAAGTAAGATCTTCCCCATAGTTGGATACAATGAAATATAAACATCTTCGTTACAGTTTAAGTATGTTCTGCTAAGTTATAAACTGAGATAAATAGAAATACCGAATAAAAGGATTATGGCATTTCAAATAGATAATTGGCCCATTCATAGAAGCAAAGATAAGAATCAATATTAAATGTTCTCACATTCAAGTGTATCATTCGTCAGATTATAACAAAGGATTTCGATTGGCAAAATGGTTAAGTAACATTTCACTGAGATCAATTTTCTGAGTTATAAAAGTAAAGTTTCACATCAATATTAAACTTCATAACATTTCAAATTCAAATAGTTCTCAAAGTTAGTGGAATCAGTACACAATACTAATGAATTTTAGCTTAATTACGTTTCAGTAATGTTGTAAATTTAATTCCGATTCACACGAATGAGTGAATTCACTGAGCTTCGAAAACTAAATAACTGAATTATAAGAGTAACTGCACATCTGACGAAAATAACTCAATAATAATCATAATCATAATAATGAATGAATGATCCCTTAACGTCGCGATCGTGATACTTATATATGCGTGACCCAGCAGCCATTACCCCCTCACTTCCCTCTGCCCTTGGTACTCAAGTACCTGTTACATAGTCTTTTACAGACGCGTTCCTTCGTCGCGACGTGGGAATTGCTGTTTTAGAAAATACCAGCTGTGGAATCGTGGATATACGAAAGATGCTTAAGAGCTTAGGTATTAAAGTCGAATATTGTTTTCGCTGGATTTCTTATCTGGGTTGGATAAATTCCTTCGTGTCGATGTTTACGCTTTTGGGTGATTTTAAACTGCCTTAAAGATACGTAATATTTTACTATATTGAGAATTTAAAATAAAATTATTGAATCATTCTGGCAAATGACCGCCTTTTCACTGTAATTATGAATCCAGATAAAAAATTTGAAATATTATGCAGGTAGATCTACAAAATAGAGTTATCACAATTGATAATAAAATTCAATTAGATCAAAACCAAGAAATATATGGATAGTTTTAGCAAATTAACAAAAAAAAATTGACCCCGGTTCTGGGTCGTCTCAACACATCAGCTAGATACTCCTCGTAGTAGTTTTTATTCAACCATGAATTGATCTACAATATGTTTCGTAGGCACTGTATATCTGTAATGCCTTGGGAGTTTGTTGAACAGTTTGATACCCATGTACCTAGAAGACCACTCATAGGCAGAAGAAGAACGGTAAGGTATGACAAGATCATCGTTCGTGCTTGTAATTGTTGCATTGGAACGATTTAAAGGATTTTTTTTCATATAGGTCAGCAACTCAAGTATGTATACGCAAGCTATTGGCAATATCTTAAGTCTTCCAAATAAGTTACATGCCCATATCCGCACCCTTCTAACCCCTGAGAGCTTCCACCCCAAAGTTTTGATAGAGAATAGGAAAACTTTTTTGAAAAGGTTGAATCCATTCTCTATACCAGAACATAATTATTTACTTTCTAAAATAACATGTGATCAATTGAAATTAGGTTTTCATGAATCCGATTGATTTTGAGGAAAATATTCGATCCTAATTGATTTGATTAAATCGGAATCCCCCTACCCCTGTCGGCTACCACCCCAAAAGTTTTCATATGAAAGGTTGTTCAATTTACTAAATTTTTTTCAGTTTATGGACGATTGAGCAACCCTTCACATTTTATATTAAGATCCATCAAGTCAATTTTGGTTCGAAGAGTTGATAATTCTACTAATCTGACTTGAAGAGAGAATTTCATTGGTGCATTTTAATATAACAAAAGTTTGTTTTTAAAAATTCATCTATCGAATAGAAAACATTTTTAGTAAGGATTTTTTCCGGAAAAGAGCAAGCAGCAGATTTCTTACAGGAATAGGCAATCTATTGCTGAAGCTCCTGGAATAGAAGTTCATCCCCTCCTTAGACAATCGATTCAAAGGCTTTTCATGTGTCTTGTGTGATAGGTATGAACATCTGAGTTTATAAGGCTATGTTTTTATGTATTTATGAAATAAGATTAGACATTCCAGAACATATAGAGAAGAAAAGGTGAGAATTCGTAGGTACCTGAAAGCTGATCTGCAGCAATCCCGATAGCTAAATCCAGCAACCACTCTGACCGCCGGCCGCTGAAGTCGAAACAGTAGCTCACGAGAAACACAATTTCCCCAGGAAACAATACAGTATCTCAAGTGAGTCTCAACTACCTTAGTTGAGGTAAACGCTTCTCAAGACTGCCGCGGAAACGGCTGAAGCTAACTGTCGCAATACAAAATGTCTTCTGCACTTCTTCTCATGGTCTGAATTTTCCCGCGTTCATGCTCAAACCATTGGTGGAAAACCATATAAATGCCTGCTTACGGGCCGTCTCCTCCAACTCTGTAAGCTCTTCACACCTGACAAACAAATTCGCATCGTCAACAAACAATATTGATTTGTCCCGATCGATATAGCATAGAAATTCGTTCACAAATATCAAAAATAACACTGGTCCCAAGATTGACTCCTTGGGGACACCTATATACAGACCTTTTTTGAGAGTATTTGCCATTAACAGATATATGTTGGCTTCTATCAGAGAGAAAGGAGAATATGATTCTCCTACTTGATACAATGAATCCATACATATTGAGCTTATATGAAAGTATATCCTCAGAGACTCAATCAAATTCCTTAGATAAGTCTATTAATTATGATAATGAGTGGGGACATAAAAGAGACATAGTGGACCTAAAAGACAAAATCGCTTCGGATGTGCTTCTTTCTTGATCCGAATTGGTCATGTGAAAACAAACTTTTTTTCTCAGAAAGGCTAAACATTTGGTGGCTTAATGTCGCCATTCTGAAGCACAGGAATCATTTTAGAGAATTTCAGGCATTCAATCAACGCACCCGTACGAATACATTTATTTTCATGTACGGTTAATGGATGGATTTAACTGTTAATGTTTTTCTTGATGATAGTTTTAGATAAGTCATACTAGTGAGTAGACCCAGAAACACCCAAACATACCACTGCGTCACGAACCACGTTGTGTTTTACTTCTTCGAAAGCAAACACATAATCAAACGATATCTGTTTTTTGAAACTGCTATCTAGATCCTTATTGGCCTTTAAGACGATAAAGAAACAGTTATTGTTGTGAAATACTCGTTACACTTATCAGAATCAAGCTCTTTGCAGTGTTTAGACTTGACACCCCTTTTGTCGTTCGCAATTTTCCAGGACACTTTAGATGTTGATGTTGTTCTGCGAGCAAGAAAAATGTTGGGTTTTATTCTGAGGAATTCCAAGAGCTTCCGGAACACTACTGTTCTCAGGGTTCTGTATTTCCTTTCGTTCGGTCTAGATTGGAATATGCCTGTGTTATCTGGGATCCATACTATGTGAAATATAAAATTGCATTGGAAAGCGTCCAGAGAACCTTCCTAAGGTACCTGGCATACAAACAAGATGGAGTATATCCTATCCGAGGAATGCCAGGTTTTCTGTTAACCGATCGTTTTTCTGTGTTGGAGCTTCAAATTAGAAGGAAATATTTGTGCTGCATGTTTTTGTATGGACTTCTGAATAACTCCATCTGTTGTTCGTGTCTGCATGACAGACTGATGTTTTTGGTACCCAGGCTCGCTGGCACAGGCAATGTCACTTTTTATGTCGTTGGAGCTGTTACGGATATTTTCTTCAACTCTCCTATCAATCGAAGCTGTCACTATTTCAACAGGGTGGCCTCTTCGATTGATATCAGTCATTCTCAAGCTACGTTCAAAAAACCTATTAGCAAAACTTAGTTCACGCACTTAAATTGTTTTGATTGTTTGGTGTGTATTTCTATTATTTGAGTTTGCATTATCAATGCGTTTTATGTCATTATTGTTTTTGAAAGTTTTTTTAAATCTGTTTTTTAGGTTTGAGCAAATTTGTCTATACTTGTTCGGCTCTGTAATTTGGAGCAATTCTGTTGAGCTTGTATCAAAAAATAAATAGATTTGTTCGTAGATCTGCTGATCAAGGCATCATTGATTTTGTTTTTCTCAATTAGGGAAATACTTCAATTTGTTCCTCAATAACCTTAAATGTACCGTAATTAATTGTGGTTGGGAAAGGAAAACATGAAGCGAGCGATATAATTCTCCCAAGAAAAACCTAGATTTTTCCCGTTAATGAAACATCGTCTTGTTTAAATGATTCAAACGGAAGAATACCATCACACTCCCTGTTTCTCATTCCAATCTTCTTGATAGATCCTAATATAAAATATAAAGAGTATATGGTAGTTGATAGGAGTAGGGAATGATGCAAAAGCAATCAAATTTTTCCGAACCAACAGAATCGAATATGATCAAGTATTTTCATCGAACGGATTGATAACTTGATAATTTGAAATTCTAAGATCACCTCTCATTTAGAAACTAAATAAGGATGTGGTCGTATAGAGAACAGAAACCCCTTTTCAAGAAGGTATCACATGACCCGTTTTTCCTTCCAGGAGTAATGGGTTGAACAGGGGGGGAACTAAAAATGTAACAAAAATGTCCCCCTCCAATCAAGTTTGTTTATGGTGAAGCAACCAAATACAGATTTTCTTCCTCCTTCCAGAGCAACTGAGATTTGCATTCGATATCGGTGAAGTTATTCAAAATTTTTCTTGATTAACGAAGTTGAAATTCAGATAATCTTTCTCTTATGGTTCTTCTAATTCCTTGCTGTCCTTTATATATATATATATATATATATATATATATATATATATATATATATATATATATATATATATATATATATATATATATATATATATATATATATATATATATATATATATTATATATATATATATATATATATATATTTTTCATCTACTGAATCTATATTGAATTTATTGATTTCAGCCTTTCAAAGATTGTTTTCCATAATTAGATTTCAGTTTACCAGTGAATTGGTGCGTTCGAGTCTCTTTCACTCTCTTTCATTAGATTCTTTTGATTCACGCTCTTCATTCATCAATTTTCGTGGATTTAATCAAGACGTGTTAACCGAAAGATTAAACCAGCCATTCTCTAACTTTATTTCACTTGGTACCAAAAAAAGGTGACCACATAGCATTTCAGATTCGATTAATGATATTCAAAGTAGATGAAATTTACACTCACCAGCAAAATCATCCATCAAACAGGAATTATCATCTAGCTTAAAACTCCAGGACTCTCTAAATTATGGTTCGATCCTTCAATTTTTGATATGTTATAGATTATTCAGTGCGAAAAACAATTGACTTTGGTAATGTGTGAGAATGCATTTTAAATAGCGACATACGAGGGTAAACCAAAAATGCTTTTTTTACAAAACTTTTAATCACCCTATAGAATTCTTGAACTAAATTTTGTCATGAAGATACACTTCATCACAAGGTTACATTCATTTTTAATATCGCGTAGTCTTCGATTCATAGCGATATCACTTTATTTGTAACAAATATACCAAAATTGATACGAAGCCCATAAATTTTCAATGCATCGAAAAAATCATTATTTTTCAAATGATCATGCTATGGAAAATGCGACTCGATGTAAAAACAACTTTTATACCATTTTGACGAGCACTGGTATATTTGAACCAATCAGTAAATGTTAAAATCAATTGTTAACGATTTTCAACCATGGTTGAGCATCACAGTTAATGATTATCAGAATATCACAAACTTTTACCCCTAGACAAATGGCTATTTGAAGAAGCAGTGTACAAAGAGCATGGGAGCGTTTCCAAAAGACTGGTGAACTTACGTCTTGTTTAAATGATTCAAACGAAAGAATGCAATCACACTCCCTGTTACTCATTCCAGGTCAGCAGAGTTTCTAATTCTTCGAAACAAAATCGACTTGATAGATCTTAATATAGAATATAAAGAGTATATGGAAGTTAATAGGAGTAGGGAATGATGCACAAGCAATCAAATTTTTCCGAACCAACAGAATCGAATATGATTAAGTATTTTCATCGAACGGCGATCGAACGGATTGATAACTTGATAATTTGGAATTCTAATCACCTCTTATTTTAGAAACTAAATAAGGATATGGTCGTATAGACAACAGAAACCCCTTTCAAGAAGGTATAACATGACCCGTTTTTCCTTCCAGGAGTAGTAGGTTCAACAGGGAGAGAACGAAAAATGTAACAAAAATGTCGCCCTCCAATTATATTTGTTTATGGTGAATCAACCAAATACAGATTTTTTTCCTCCTTCCAGAGCAACTGAGCTTTGCATTCGATATCGATGAAAGTATTCAAAATTTTTCTTAATTAACGAACTAAAAATTCAAACAATCTTTCTTTTATGGTTCTTCTAATTCTTTGCTGTCCTTTATTTCATATGGGGCCCATTTTTTCATCTACTGAATATATATTGAATTTATTGATTCTAGCCTTTCAAAGATTGTTTCCCATAATTAGATTTCAGTTTACCAGTGACTTGTTGCGTTCGAGCCTCTTTCACTCCTAACAGTGCATAATTCGCATTCATGAGATTCTTTTGATTCACACTCTTCATTCATCAATTTTCGTCGATTTAATCAAGACATGTTAACCGAAAGATTAAACCAGCCATTCTCTAACTTTATTTCACTTGGTAACAAAAAAAGGTGACCACATAGCATTTCAGATTCAATTAATGATATTCAAAGTAGATGAAATTTACACTCACCAGCAAAATAATCCATCAAACAAATTATCCTCTAGCTTGAAACTCCAGAACTCTCTAAATTATGGTTCGATCCTTCAATTTTTGGTATGTTACAGATTATTCAGTGCGGAAAACAATTGACTTTGGTAATGTGTGAGAATGCATTTTAAATAGCGATATACAAGGGTGAACCAAAAATGCTTTTTAATCGCTCTATAGAATTCTTGAACTAAATTTTGAAAATTTTTGAAATCGAAATTTCTGTTCACCTCATGGCGTTGGCACTCCTGAAGTTGTTGTGTTTTTCATGGATGTTCTAGGAACACAAAGAACCATTTTTTACTAAAACCAACCCAAAATTTGATTTCCGTTCGAATTCAAAATGGCCGACTTCCTCAAACATCAACGATTTTCCCCGCGCAATAAAAAAGTTTTGGCAGTCGTAATGAATCAACCGCGTGATTCAATCACTAGATTGAAGCTTTCCCATCATTTTGAGGGGTCGAACTCGAATATTGATTCAGAATTGTGCCAATTGCCGTCGTTAATGTTTCTCTTTTCCACCATCATATGCACCTCCCGTTGTGAAACCTCTGAGCATAGACTGCATGCATTAACTCTATGATGAACAAAAAATAATGAAATGACGTTTGACATTGTTAACAATGGTTTTAACAATTGAGGATAAGCGTTTCATTAAATGTTTATTTGTGCGTGGCTATACTGCCAATTTTTCCAGCCCCTGATAACAAAATAAGTACAATCTATGATCTTGAGGAAAAATTTCGGACAACAGGGTCATATGGAAGAAGACCAGGTACTGGTGTAGCTAGAACTGTTAGAACACATGTACTCGCTTTTTTCATAATCTGTTTCAAGCATCAACTCTACAGGAACCAGCTTGACTGTTTCCCAAATGTCTCAGAGATGCCAAATCTCAAAAACCTCTGTGAGAAGAATAATAATACACATCTTAAGTATTTTCGGAGGCACTATAATTTTCATTTGACTCGAGCTGTCAAAGAGCGCAGATTCGAGCGATGCAGAAATTTATTATATAGATTTAAAACACGTATACAAATTGAAAATATCAGGGTCCCAGACGAAAAAATTACTGCCCCACCAAAAAACAGCCAGAATGACAGAATTTGTGTTCCGACTAATGAAATCAAGCGGAATTGCCTTTAATTTGTTTGCAGAACGAACACCCATGAAAGACACAACATAAAAAATATTTTTAAGCAGTGGTGCTTCCACTACACTCCCTCATACGATGTGTCAACCCTCAAATCTTCGTTTCAGTCCCCTCCCTTCATATATATATATATATATATATATATATATATATATATATATATATATATATATATATATATATAATAAACAAATTTTACTGGGAAATCGGGGTTAAGAGAACGGAAAGTGTATAAAGAAAAGAATACATGAAATATACAATACAGAAAAAAGGAAAAAGAAAAATAGATTTTAAATACATCGGCCTCACTTATACACTAGGACTGTCACAACAAATTGATAAATGCCTAGAAAATTACAACATCAAGATTGGACACAAGCCTAACAACTACTGCAAACAATTTTTCACCACTCTAAGGACAAGGGTGAAACATGAGAACAAAACACACTGTATATACAAGGTTAATTGTCAGGACTGTGGAGCGTGCTATATCGGTAATACTGAACAATACCTGCATAAAAGAATATACCAACACGACTACTCCGTTAGATCTAATGAAAAAAGTACCGACCTAGCGAAACAAAACATTGAACAACTACATAAATTTAATTTTGCTGATGTACGGATGCATCCGAAAGCAACGACTTTAAAAGAAACATTCTAGAAATGATCGAAATCCAAAAAGAATCTAAGACATTGAATTCAAGAGCTGACGTTGACGGATTTATGAATGTCTACAATACTCTGATAATTTGAATACACCCTTCAATGGATTGCTGCAACCAGTTATATTCGAATATTAATGGTTATTGCCTGTTATTGTTTGTCTTGCTTTTTGTAATTGTTTTACCATTGACGATAATGATGTAAAGAGATATGTAAGGTGAATAGCTTTTAACGTAAGAATTATATTATGTGTTTTACTGAAATTATGATTTTTGTTTTAGATAGTAATTGTGCAGAGATGAATGTTTTCTGATGATGATGATATATATATATATATATATATATATATATATATATATATATATATATATATATATATATATATATATATATATATATATATATATAGTGATTAAGTTGATTTTTATTTGCTAACCCTTTCTTCAAAAATAAACAAATTTTTACTGGGAAATCGGGGTTAAGAGAACGAAAAGTGTTTGAGGTTAAAAACTTATAATTTGTTTTTACGCGTTTTGGCACAGGGCCATCATCAGAAAACATTTATCTCTGCACAATTACTATCTAAAACAAAAATCATAATTTCAGTAAAACACATATTGTTTTACCATTGACGATAATGATGTAAAGAGATAATGTGTAAGGTGAATAGCTTTTAACGTAAGAATTATATTATGTGTTTTACTGAAATTATGATTTTTGTTTTAGATAGTAATTGTGCAGAGATTAATGTTTTCAGATGATGGCCCTGTGCCAAAACGCGTAAAAACAAATTATAAGTTTTTAACCTCAAACACTTTACGTTCTCTCAACCCCGATTTCCCAGTAAAAATTTGTTTATTTTTGAAGAGAGGGTTAGCAAATAAAAATCAACTTAATCTAAGTATACCTAGACATATTCTGGTTTCATATATGCACTTTTGGTTATATAAATCTCAGAAAATTAATTATCTCCTGAAACACAGTTATTTTCCAAGAATAAAATATTAATATTCTCAATTTCAGATATTGGCGATGGGCTCATAGAAGTGATCGGCTTAGAAAACTGTTTGCACATGGGCCAAGTCCGGACTGGTCTGAGAGCTAGCGGAAAGAGGTTAGCCCAATGTTCCTCGGTTGTGATAAAAACGAAAAAAACATTCCCTATGCAAATCGACGGTGAGCCGTGGATGCAACCACCGACCACGGTAAGAAATCAAGCAAATGGTCCATTTTCTCTATATTCACCATACAAATATTTGCCAAGCTGAGAATCTTAATTCATTATACTAATTTCCCATTTCTGTTTTCCTTCCTATTTTCTTCAATTATGTTCAATTTCTCAATTTTCCCATTTCGTTTATCTTCGATATTTGTACTCAATCCAATTAGATAAATTGGAGGAAAAAAACTTTACTGTGTAGGAAGTAGTCTTAAACGGATCCCTCAGTCATGGGTTTGATTTCAATGATAAGTTAAAAGTCGTTAGGGGTTGGGAAGGTGCCCAAGAAGGGGGATCTAAGTATACTTTTTTGAGTTTTTTAGTTATACTCGGAAACTGTTTCTGATACAAAATATGCCTTGTAAGGTATGTCACAAAAGTCTTGGGAAAAAATTCGAATAGATAAATTAACTACTGAAAAAACTTTATTGAATTGATTCTATCATAAGGATTGCACCTCATATCTAAACTCTATAAAATCGTGTTTAAAGGATTGATAGGGGCCCGTTCTGCTCAATGGCGCGCAATTTTCTCCGAACACCTCCCATCAGTCTTTGGACGACATCCACATCGATTTCTCGCATCTTCTAAAACATTCTCTGCTAAAGTATTTGAACGTATAATTTATAAGTATCTTTTCTCTCATATGAAAAATTTCATTATCCCACAACAGCACGGATTTTTTAAGGGTAGGACTCTGGAAACTAATTTGATCGTTTATAGTGAGTATCTGCAGAGTGCAATGGATTCTCAAATTCAGACTGATGCTACTTACACAGATTTTTCTAAAGCCTTCGACAAAATAAGTTTCGATATTCTCATTTTTAGACTCGCCGAAGCAGGTGTAAGTGGTTGGTTGCTTGAGTGGATCCAATCGTATCTACTGAGTAGGTCACATTTCGTTAGTTTAAATGGTTTTAAATCTGAATCTTTCATTAGTACTTCTGGGGTACCGCAAGGAACTCATCTCAGTCCTCTTCTTTTCTCAATTTATATAAATGACATAGATAAATGTTTCCGGCATTCCAGATACTTGCTCTATGCAGACGATCTGAAAGTTTTTAGATCTATCACATGCTTAAAGGACTGCCTTGATCTTCAACTAGATTTGAATAACTTGGTTGAGTACTGTAGAGAAAACCAATTATTTTTGAATTTAAATGAATGTTTCACTATAACTTTTACTAGAAACCATTCCCCTATCACTTTTCAGTGCTGAATTGGAAATTCATTGCTGCGACGTGTGTCCACGGCTTTTGATCTGGGTGTCACTTTCGATTCGAAGTTGCTCTTCGATGCACACATAGATCGTATAGCAAATAGTTCAAGTCGAATGATGGGTTATATTTTCAGGAAAAGTAGGGAATTTAAATATGTAAAATCACTTATCACTTTATATTATGCTTACATCTACAGTAAATTAAATTTTGCCTCATGTATTTGGAACCCTCGTTATGATTGTTATTCCAACCGACTTGAACGCATTCAGAATAGATTCATACGGTTCATATGCTTCAAAACTAACTTTGTTATCCTGAACCACGACTACGCTCCTGTCCGTAAATATTTCAATTTATTGTCACTTGAAAATCGTAGAACTATATCTGATATTTTGGTTTTGTTTAAAATATTGAACTGCGTATTTCAGGTACCTAAGATCTTGCACATGGTTACTTTTAATGTTCCTATGAAATCATTGAGGCACCACGACCTCTTCTCTATAACTTTTAGAAAAACTAATAGTGCACAGAACTCCCCTATCGATAGGATGCTACGTGTCTGCAACACGCATAGGAGTATCAATTTGTTTGGGGTCACATTGGCCTCTTTGAAGAGAACATTACGCTTGCTCTTTACTGACTGATATAAACTTCATTCAATCGTTCGTTTTTGTAATATTCATTTTGTATTTCTTTTTTCATTCTTTCTGTGAATACAACTCACTATTAATGTCTTATATAATACTTTGTTTTAGAATACTAGATTCTATGTAACTAATATTCATCTAGTGAATGTCATTTTGGCTTTGGCTGTGGACATTCCTTATATTGTACTTAAATTTAAAAAAAACCTTAGTTTTGGGCTTCCCATCCATTGTTATAGACTTTCCTTGTCAGTAAACCCCAAAAATCTTCGATTGGTCTTGCTTGTGGAATGTTTGGAGGGTTATCTCCGCGAGATACAAATGGAATGTTATTAGCCCCTAACCAATCTCTCGTAACTCGCACATAATGGGAAGACACCAAGTCTGGCCAAAACATTATTTCGTCATCTGCGTGATAGGTATTGATGAAATCCAACAATATCTTTCAGTACATAGGTTTGCATCAACAGCTTCGCCTCTCGCATGCCCTACATATGGTCTTGAAACGCCAGCTTCAGAAATAGCACACAAATAGAAAACCTTTTGTTCAAATTTTTTTCTTTGTTTTGAATTTTCTTCGTTTGGACAGTCTTCTATGTTATTGTATAGAAACCAGCATTACAGTCGATTTCAGAAAGGGATGATGTAAAATATTTTTCACCTCCAAAATTATGGTTTTGTTATTTGCAAAGTGAATTCTTCTCAAGGTGCGGCAACATCTGGGGATATTTTCCAATTGATTCTGGGTGTATTTTGGACACTTACGATATTTACATCCCGCATTCAGTAATTCTCGCCTTATTGTCTCATGAGAAGTAAGAAATCTTCTGGATAATTTTCGTAATGATGTTCCTACTGTGTCTCTTGCTCTTTCTAAGAGCCTGTTTCTACGGATTTCATTCAGAGCCTTCGGTCGACCACTTTTTGGCAAATTCAAGCATGGTATTCCTTGCTCACATTCACTTATTACCCGATAAATAGTTGTCTTAGAAATATTCTGACCACGAAAAATGTTGATGATTTCACGCTTAGGAACTCGCCCAACTAAATTGTAAATACTTCTTCGAAGTTCTAATTTGTAAGCCAATTTAGGGAACTCATTCAGACTTTTGACAGAAGAAATACTCAATATAAATCATAAATGACATCTGTTGATCACGGCAACTAGATCTTCCACGAATTGCGGGAACTATGCATGAACAAACTTTTTCCGAAGACTTTCGTGACATACGTTATACTGTCAAAGTACATTGGTTCTAGTCCTAGGCGGTTGTTGAAGTTTGGAGAATCAAAACTGAGCGTTCGAAATGCTTTCAAATTCATTCGATTTTTATATCCCATGTTCATTCTAAGAGCTGAGATCCTTATTTCTTCATCTTCGGTCAATGTGTGTCAAAGCGTAGAGCTGGAAGACGTTTTCTTTTTAGACGTTTTCTTATCCTTAGATCGTTGAAGTATTGGAAATTGTAACTTCAGCACGGAAATAATTCATAAACAAAATTATTGGGACTACTTTTAGCAGTTACAGGCCCACTAAACTAACATCAATGAAAGTGCTTTATTCCAACATTAATTTTGCATTACACTGAGAAAAAATTAATGCACAAAACCTAAAATACAAACTAATTCGAAAAGGTTCAGATACGTTGAAGAATTATTCCTCCAGGAATCGACCAGAACTAAGAAATGCTTGACAACAATCGAAATTGAAATAAAGCTGAAAATAAAAAATCTCTCCAAAAACCTGTTAACGCCGGGTATTTTCACCCCTGGCGAGAATTCCTGCAAGGCATCTACGATTCTTACTTAAAATCAATGATCTTATAGCATCCTGATCAATTTTGTTCCAAATTTCAATCAGTCTGAAATGGGATTGAGGTCTGTACTTCGTGCAGGCAACTCAATTGAAGTGATTTCGAGATCTTGAAGATAGTTCCTAACCACAGAGAGGTTTGGCCTTATATGCATAAACAAAAAGTTTTCACACATGTTGGCTGGAAATGGTACAAAATGTTCTTCTAAAATGTCTGTAACGTACCTCTGAGCATTCGGAGTATTTCTTTTCACACTATTATTGAAACTCCATCAAAACCACAAAAAAAATGTCACTGGGCATATCCCATTGTACTCTAGAGAACGCAAATCGCAATGAAAAAAACAAAATCCACTCATCTGCAAAAAAACTTCTTCCAATCAGCTTCTAACCAATTGAAATGTTCCCTGGCAAAATTCAATCGTGTTTCTTCTTTCTTTAAATTCCCTTAGACGTTGTCATATCGTTCCATTGCTAATTTGCATTCACTAGTTCTGTCAAAGCTGCATTCAAAGGTGTCTAGCTGTATCGAACCGTTTTCTCAACGAGGAAATTCTCAAATTACGGTAATGGTTGGTCGAGCTCGCCTTGCATGACCACCAGTTTCCTCATACCTGCAGATGATCATTCTGGAAACGTATGAATAAGACACCACAAGCCTTCTATCTATTCTTTTATAAATCCAACCTTTGCCATCTAACCGCAATGCTTCAGCACATTCTGATGTAGTCAAATTTCGTAATTTGTCAAATTTTCATGAAGAACAAACGTTACTCGCAAAGATTTCTCAACAACAGTTGTCATCAAAATGTAGTGGTTTTTGCAAAATCTCAATTTTTTCATGCATTTCATTTCACACGGGAGGAACATTTTTTCTAAGAAAAAGCATCAAATTTCATTGGAATATGTACGAACATATCCGAGAAAAAATGCGTTTAATTAGTTGCCTACCGAAAATAAATTTGAAATATTGAAATTGTGCTTTAACTTCGCGCAGTGTACATTATACACACGTTCATTTCGAGCAGATTAGTAAATGGAATTTATTGGATCAAATAACTCACCAACGTAAATCTAGTTGTATTCCAGGTCGTGAACTATTTTTTTCATAGGAAACTGAAGAAAAGGGAACATGCAATCCACTACCTCTTCCACTTTTGAGTTTCACCCCTCTAACTTATGGCACAGGATTACATCAACAAGAGTTTCTGACTTATGGGACCAGCCCACAATAATTTTATATAGTCGCTTAGTCACTTAGTCGCTAACCAAGTAATAAAAAAAGTTTTAAGTATTTCGAACGCTGCAATATATTTAATTCGCTTCAGATTCGAAACTCGTGAAGCTTACAGCTTGAATACTGTAGGTTCCAGAACGAAAATGCATTGGAAATTTAATCCGTTTAAATTTTTCGTACAAGGTATTTTTTATAAGCTATAGTTTCTGAAATATGAGCGAAAAACTGATTGTGATTTCAGGATCGCATTAATCCTTACTAAAGATACTGTTCAAAGCCATTTTCAAAATTCCAGAATTTTTTCTACCGTTGGTTTTTTTTATTTAATTTGACAGATGTATCTTTAATGTTTCGAAATGTCAATTTCGGGAAGTGCTCCATTGTTTTCAATAAATTATTTATCATTTCAGATAAAAATAACCCACAAGAATCAAGTACCGATGCTTATGGGTCCACCACCTGAAAAAGGAAAAGGTTTCTTCCATTTTTTTAGAAGATAAAATACTCATCTATAAGTTTTTTGCTGCACTGCATTTCCTAGTATATCGGTACATTAGTTTTATAAGTGACAATAAGAAATCTTGTCTATTCTCGTTTTTACAGTATTATTATACTTATTGATATCATTATATATAAATTATCGAAATCGAAAAATTATCTTCCATAGTATGAATATCGAAAGCTTTCCAAATTCGTGTAAAATAGCTGTGTGTCGCATCGCTTCTAAATTACTGACTAAATTAATCAACTTAAGGGACTCTTGAAATTGAAAATCCCTATGATTCATATAACTTGTCATAAAAAACACATTTTTTCCATACAAAGAACGAGATACAATCTAGATCTGATTTCCATTAAATGAGTCGGTGACGCTTGCTTAGGGCTTTGCTCAAATTATCCGTCCCAGTGAACTCTAAATTTTCATGTTATCTGTCTTAAAAAAGACAAGCTTCCTTCTTTATGAAAACTGAGGCCAATGTGAAAAAATTGAACATAGGAATACTTTAGCCTCGTTAAGAAAGAAATTTCATGAATTTGGAAAGCTTTATCTTGTATAAATTTGGTGTTTTGTATATTTATTCGCATTTATTATCTATTTGATGCTAGACAGCAAACAATAAATCTTATAGCGCTCGAAAAGTGAGAATTTACATCATAATTATTGTTCTAGTATGTGATAGGGACCATATTACTTAACAAATCCGCCCAAAGTACCTATGCATTTTTGAGAATTAGAATAAAATAACATAGAAACTTACCTCTTAACTAGAATATTAGATTTTCATTCATTTAGAGTTAATATTTTTCAGAGAATTTCAAATTCATTCAAAAGGTCCAATTTTCATTTTCGAATCCTAGAATATTTGTAATTTAAAGATATCTGATCCCCTGTATACTATATATAATTCTAATAATTTGACTTAGTAAGAACCTATGATATCAGATATCATTTCATTTTGTTATATATATATATATATATATATATATATATATATATATATATATATATATATATATATATATATATATATATATATATATATATATATATACCATATTTAGATTATTTGATGAATTTTATAAACATTTCCTTCACTCACGTGAAACTATAAATAGTTGCTGCTGCAATAATAATTGAAAACATAATATAACAAATCAAAATGTCTTAAAATATTATAAAATATTATTCGTTCATTCTTTCAAACTCCTAAGAAAAGATGAAAACATAATGATGAATTGTTGAACATTAAATAAAACAATTTTGAATTTTCAGGATTTTACTAAAATATAAAATAATCGTAACGCGTTTCACTACTCAATAACTTCTCAGATGATTGATGTGCAACAATGATGGTAACTAATTCATATGTGAACAGGAAATATAAGAGAAATGATCAAATACACTAATGATAAATCCATAAAGTTTATGGATTTTTTCGTTACCGTGAAGATGTTCATATATATATTTGCTCATTGATAATATTTCCTGTGATCTTGTATTTGTTAATCTCTAAAATGTACTAGGATCAATTTTCCAATCACTATTATCTGTGTGTAAGATCACCAATTTCGGGTTGAAAGAGTTATTACATTCTGAAACACGGTTTGCGTAATTTGATCCTATTTCTAATTCAAAAAAGCCCATTTGTGATCTGTTACTCTATTATTGAAATTTCTATGGGTCCTATCAATCTTAAATTTATTGCCGTCGCTATAGTTCAACTTGTACATATCGGATTTTCTATTTCTGTCAGACTTAGTTCTATTGTTTTTATGTATTTGCTATATTTATAATTAATTCGATATGCTATATTGAAATCTTGCATATTCATGAAAGATTTAAGTTTCTCGCTTGTACTGCCAAAGTATATTGACATATGGAATTTTTGTTTTGATCTCACTGTAAGATAAATCTCATTTAGAGCTGATTCAGTCTCTTTTTCTTGAAAACACTATTAACTAATGCAGAGTTGTAACCATTACTGAAACTTATTTATTTGATTATATTCAATTCTTCATTGTAATTTTCTGGAAATAAAGGTATGTTCACTAATCTATGGACAAAACTGTTGAACGCTGAGATTTTCTGTTCATAAGGATGAAATGATAAGTTATGTATTGTTATATGTGTATGTGATGGTTTATGGTAAATCGAGAAAACATGTTTACTATATTTCTTTGAAATTGTTATACCTGAAAAGTTAACCGAACTATTATTTTCTATGTCCGTGGTAAGTCTGATACTTGGATGGGATGAATAGATAAATCTTTCTAAACGGTTCAATTGTCTATCTTCTCGCATTTATTCAATGGATGATTAGGTATTATATTTTCTATGTTGTTCATAAATATTTCGGCTAATAATGGACTTAACGGATTACCCAACATTAGACCGTCCTCACTTGTGAAATACATCTTATTAAAATGATTGGAATATAAATAAAAATTTTTCACTAAATCGAGAGAATAATTCAAAGAAGTACTAGGATACAAGTTTTAAACATCAATATAAGCAAATTTGGCATAATTAGGTTAACTGATGTCTTCAATTTAATCGGTTAGTTCATATGTCTTCTTGATGAAAAATATCTTCGTTTGCAATTGCAATGTTTTATCAGTACGTCATTGAAAAATTTTGAAAGTTCGAAAGAAGGTTCTGTTAAAGACGTTACTATATAATTCAGGAGGTTTAGAGGAAATAAGTTTGTATTTTTCCTTCTCTGCAATAACTTCTAGTTGATGTGAGGACCCCTATTACTTCTTTATGAAATTTAGAAGTTTGCTTTTGAATCAGAAATCGAATTCAAATTTCGGAAACCATCTTTCAGAATGTAATCACTCTTTCAACCTGAAATTCGAATCTCAGACAGTAGTAATTAGAGAATAGATCTATGAGAAATTTTAGAAAATAACAAGCACAAACACTAGCAAATATTATCAATAAACGAATAGATTTAAATTTGTCACCCTTATTGAATCTCTGCAAGGAGCAATGTTTACAATAAACTTTATGGATTTTCCTAAAATTCACTAATTAGTGTATTCGGTTATTTCTTTTATATTTCACTTATGAATAAATTTCCATCATTGTTACGCCTAAATTGTCTGATGAAGCTAGCCTGTAGTAAAACGCGCAACCATGTAATTATTTTTTAGTGAAATAGCTGAAAATTTTAAATCGTTTTATTAAATCATTGATTTTCATCGAGTAAAAGCCTCTCAAGTTCGAACGTTAAACATTATTGAAATCACAAACCCTAGACGTCAATAATCTATACGGCTGCTACGGCAGTTATTCAATAAGTCCTTCCAAAAAAAATTATTTGGGGTAAATTTTAATTTCAATGTATTCATTTTTCCAAACGTTTTTCCAACTTCTTGATTCTGATTCATTCTGAATAAAGTAGAATTGCGGAATTTCAATAAAATAGGCAACTATTTGGCCCATGACACGTTTGACGAGAACCGTTGTAATCGTTTCAAATTTGGGAAAAAAGAATTTTTGAGGAGTAGATCTGATAAGGGTGAGTGCGATGATAATTCGATGTTTAATTACATGAATTTAGCCATCAAGACTACACACTCGTCCATTGTCTGGTTGAGAAAGAGTAAAGATGGTTCATCTTGATTTGTCCTCTAAGTCGGTATAACAGTCGGGCATAATACCCACCAGTTATTTTTCTTCCATGTAATCAGTGAAGATTATTCTACATGTATCCCAACCAATGGTTTCTACTGTTTCTTTGTCTCCCGAGCACATTATTGTATCCATTTTGTCTAAAATTATGTATCAAAGAAGAAAAATCTGCATTTCCAGAATCATATTGAGAGACTGCACAACCATTACGATTATTCTCCACTGAGATCAAGCGCGACATTCTTCTGGCTTTTTCATATCTAATGTTTCACGTGAAATTAGGAAACCTTTTCTTTAAGGTAAAACTGTAGCCCCAACTATTTCGCACACTTCCATTCGTAAATTACCGAAATCATATTCTAGATTTTGTCAATCATTTCGGGAGTAGTTACATTTGTTGGACTTCTCCAAGTTTAGATGATGTTTTTAAGCATGAAGGAATTCATTGCCACAGACAAATTCAAAGTAGCTTGTTTCTTTTTCGAGTTATTTGGAAATTTTGAAAATTTTGAAAATTTACGAATGCCAATTTCTGGAATGTTTTTGGAGGTATGTAAAAGTGGTTTCCACATTTTTTTACAACAATGGAACTACGTGAGGAATTTTTCTCTAATGGTTTTTGAGTTAATACGCAAACTTGTGGTTTTTTATTGAATGAACCATACTTTTCAAAAATATATTACATCGACACTCAATTTTTTTCATCGAAGACGTGTTTTTATCAAAATCCGAAAATTGAATACATTTTCGCTAATTTTATTTAGTAACTCCATTCCCATTCTTAGAATTTCATGGAATGATAGTATGCTCTATGCTCTCATTGTGATAGTTCGAAAATTAATTATTTCAATGATAGTTCAGATAAATCATTTGATGTTTTTTCAATCAAGTTATAACTTTTTTGTGAATATAGTATCACTTGTGATAACGAAATCAACATGCAGTACGAAAATTTTGAATAGGAAGTTTCGGTCATTCCGTATGAATTCTGTGAATGAGCATAGAGTACCTAGATAAAATCAGGAAAAGAATTTCGGTTATTTCCTGAAAACACGTCCTGAATGAAAAAATTGAGAACTCCTATGATATATTCTTAAAAAGGAAAAAAGCTCTTTTCAACGAAATCAAAGTTCGCTAAGGTGCATATTAAAAACACATGTGTGCATTAACACACCATTGTACAAAAAAAAATTCGCCCGTAATTCGATTCTAAGTAAGAAAGTACCTGTAGAATGTCTAAATCAGTTTTACACAGCTTCAAAAACAACTGAGATATTGACTCTCAACTCTTTCCGGAAATTTTCAGTATTTTACATAGTTGTACAGTCATGTTTAAACTCGCTTCAAATTGTAAACTGTTGTAGACACAGGATAAGATAAACCTTGAACGGTATCTAATGTAGCAATGATTTAATCAGGTGTAATTTTATAAATATCGTTACTTGATAGCAGTCACAATTCACTTTTTCCATTTTTCTATAAGAACAAAAGCTGTCCACTCCAACCGACGACTGAAACGGAATATGACTGAATTTTTGCCCAATATCTAGTGACGCATGAAACATCACTGAAAACAAAGCCATGGCGATGGTGCGAGCACCTTTTCTGGATTTTGTAAGGACTTATTGAACGGCCACCGAACAAGCCAACTCGTGTTGAATTTAATTTTCTATTTTCTAAAAAGTAGTCTAGGCACTTTTGACTACACAAATACAATTCACTCAATTTCTGGAATAGTTATTACTAATTCAGGTTATATTTTCCTAGATTAACTCGAATTGGAATGAATGCCTATTAAAATCTTGATTCTTAAATAAACGCATAAAAATAATCTAAATAATCTGTCACATTATCATACTATATATATATATATATATATATATATATATATATATATATATATATATATATATATATATATATATATATATATATATATATATATATATATATATATATATATTCCCACATGAATGAAGGAATGCAGAAATCCTGCTATATGCTGTTCATCATTTAAATTACTGATAATGGCTTACATGTCCAAGAGAATTATTAGACGTATATATAGAGACATGTTTCAACGCCCTCGAATTCTGGAGAGAGTGATTCTACCGAAAAACGCTGAAACAAGTCAATTCTTGATCCGAGGAAGAAGTTGTAAAACTTCGGAACATATGAAATCAATCCCACACCCACAGCATTTTTTCAATGAAATGATTCTATAAAGATTTATTAAGAAGGATAATGGTCGTTGAAACACACGAAAACTAGTCAACTAAAAATCCCAATTTCAATAAAAAAAATATGATTGTTGTTTCAATAGACAAGAAAAGAAAAATGGTTATGCTTTTATTTTCACTGCTTTATCGTTTTCACAAAAGTAATTAACATTTATTATAATTTTAACCCAGATCTTCATTACATATTCAATGAAGAAGTAAGTCTATCAAAGGGAATGGCAAATATAACCTGATGAGAAATTTTCAACTCTGTTTCACTTGCTCCCGTTATTAATTTCGATTAAGTATGAACCTGGACCTTCGAGACGAAGAATTCATTTGATTTTCTTTGAAAAACAACCATGTACATTCTGATTGAAATCGCTATAGGGAAAAAATATTGTAGCAGCTTCAGCTTACTGAATGGTTTGAAAGTGTGATAGTTTCATTAAAACTTTTTTATAAGCATTTCGGGAAGTTTCTGAATTCATCTTGATATTCTCACTTAATATTCATCTTCCGTCCATTTGAAAAATGTTCTTGTTTCATAAGAGGGCCATTTAAGTATTACATAAGCATCAAAAAGAACTGATTGGGGTTCCTTCACTTTGTTTAATTTTTATGACATGGAGGACAGGTTATATGGACTCTGGATATTAATTTCGTCAACAAAATTCATTTATTTTCTTTATATTTCTTCAAAATCTAGTAGATTTTGATTTGAATTTACAAATTTCTCTTGAAGAATAAAATAAACTAATATTGTTCATTAATTAAAAACGAAATATTTGAAATGAGCAATAACAATTTGCTTCATTGTGATCATGTCATGAAAGAATTCAATGTCGTAAATGGGACTTTTTATTGCTGTGGTTATTTTATTGGTTGACCCAGTTTCGGACGACGAACGTCCATCTTTAGAAATACAAATTAAATTACTAGAGTCCGCTTGAGCCACATCAATCGCCGTTAAAATGTATTTTCAACATCTAGCGACTCCTATAATGAGTAAAGGTAAGAATTTCACCTCACTAGCACCTCAAGCTCAGCTATTAGGCTTGGACACGTTAAATCTCACAGCATTTAAGCTCAAACACTCTATAACAGAAAAATATTAGACAAAATGAATTATACAATGATGGAACATTGAAATAATTCAAAGAAATGTAATTGGGTTGTCATTCGAGCTTGGGGAGCGAAGAGCTTCGCTTGCTTTTGCTGACTAAAGTGAGAAAGGGGAATGAGAGTTATCAAAATTCTGCTTACCTAATACTTGATTGTCCCAAAGTCTTTTTGTTACTTTCAAAATTTACAAGAGTTATTTGAAAAAAAGATGAATTTGGTCCTATCATTTAAATAATTAAAATTTGCACAAGTATGATAAAATAGAGAAAAAAACAATTTCAATAGAAACTATTTCCAACTTCTCAAAATTTGTAGAGGAAAAACAGAATATTTATATAATAATTAAAATTATTTCATGTTATTTGAAAAATTATTTCGCCTTAATCGTTCCATAATTATTTAGGATCATTTTGATGTATTGCGGCAAATGTCAAATAAATTGCAACTTTTTGACAAATGGTTGTATATATACAACCGACTAAAAACATTATCGCGAATAAACGTTTTTTGATGTTTGTGAAGGATCCTCAATTTACAAGAAATATTTATAAACGCAATTCTTATAGCAGTGAAAATCGCCACAATCTATATCACCTACAATTGTTGATCGATTTCAATAAAAAAAAACTTTATTGCATTTATTTCAACAACCTGAATCATTTTTATTCTTCTGTCACTTCTGAAAGTTGACTTTCACTTGGTCTTTATAAATGGTAACCCCATATTTTCATTCTTTTCTCAATTACTCATTGAATTTTGAGTACCTTCTGCTAAAAAATAATCAATTGTAACACTGTATGCTCTAGAAAAAAAGAAACTCACGAAAAAATTCTGGAGAAAACTCCCATTTCCAATTCATCGTGGGCGACTGTTTCAGCTCTTGAAAAATGTTTCTGTGCTAGAAAGTGTTTCTATTATTTCAGTCACTTCGAAATCTTTAATGAATCGCCACCCTGAATGTTTGATAAACCTATGACAAATCTCAATGAAAGATTCAAATTTTCGTTTGCGAAATTTTTATCTCAAATAAATTACAAAAAAGCTGGATTTCTCTATTCCTTTATATAACGATTCATCCATTGAACAATGTGAAATTTTAAAATATCAATAATTGCTCGAAGACCTACCGAAATCACAGCAAAACTGAGTGAGATTACTGAGCGTAACATTTTCTGAAATATCTCTCCACAGAGTCAAGTTCTACCTATCATACATATTCTAGTGGCAATCACTAAGTCGAACATAGTCGGATAGGTATTTTTCGAACTGACGTAATAATCACAAATTCGTCGGCATACCGCACTATTTCGTATTTTAGGTAAGAGAAGACTCAAAACGTAACAAAAGATTCTAATAAATTCTGAAGTAAGCTCTGTGGCGGAATACCATTGAAAAACACAAAGGAATCTTCTTAAAATCATAATTGATGTCATAAGCAATTATTAACGAGAAATTATGACAAATTCGGTACTCCCAATAATTCTTGTTATTGTTTCGTTTCGAGTCTTTTTTGCGGAGAATTAATGAGTATGGAAGACGAAACCCAAGTGAATATAGACACGATACAGGCTTATTTTCAATCTAACAGAAATAGTGCTCGAGCATTTCGCCTTTATCGAGAACGATTTCTGTGATGAGCCAGAGCGCTGCAAGTTTACTATACTCAGAGGGAGTTGACACATTCAATAAACCGAGAACATCGAAATAAAATAATCAACTTAAATCAAAAAATTTTCCATAAAAATTGTTGAAACTAGCGTTCATGCTGTTGAATGCATAATTGGCATCTCCTATGTTGTATTCAGAACGACATCTGCAATAATTGATAGACAGGTTGAATTATTGTTCAGCCAATTCACATTCAAAGCTGCGTTGTGAAGAGCAACTCCATCTTATTAAAAGTAGATTTTCCTTCATTCTTCCGGAGAAAGATCATCGACGAAATCTTGTAATCTTCAAATGAGAATTTCATTATAATTGTTCTGATTGAAGTTTCCTGCAATGAAAACTGGTCGTATCAAGCAATTCGACTAAACTCTATTTTACTAGAATATTATTATGAAAAAAACGAGAAGGGTTGCGGATATCTCCCAAATCTACGTGGAAAATTATTGTTCATTATGTTATGCGGATTCTGCTGGCTCCAATGCCTAAAATTGTTTCTAATGAAATGACAAATATTCTGAAGAGTACACTCATCAGACCAAATGATGATTCTGAAAAAAGGTCATGTCATGTTCTTCAAGAGCTTGAACTGTTTGAAAACATTGTATTTATGTTTTTGTGAAACATTTTAAACATTATTCGCTGATGTCCCGGTTTCTACAGAAATTTGTTGAACAGGTGTTTCCGGATTCGCTTCTACGCTCTATGAGATTTTCAATTTCGTTTTTCATCAATCTTCTCTTTGACAGTTTTCAGCTTTTTGTATGAACCGTATTCGCATAAGTCTGGAAAATTTTCGGCTCTCTAATTCATCATGATCTGGAAATCGTTCCCGAGTTGAAATACTCGAGCACTATTTCTGTTGGATTGAAAATAAGCTTATATCGTGTCTACATACAAGAATTAGTGGGAGTACCGAATTTGTCATAATTTCTCGTTAATAATTGCTTAATTACTTTGTATTTTTTAATGGTATTCCGGCACAAAGCTTACTTCAGAATTCATTAGGATCTTCTGTTACGTTTTGAGTCTTCTTTTACACAAATTACGAAATAATGTGAGTTATCCGAACTGAAATAATGACCAAAACACTTTCTAGGACAGAAATATGTTTCACAAACTCAAACAGTGGCCCACTCTAGAAATTGGAATTTCAAATTTCTTTTTTCTCAGAGAATACAGAGTTTTAAGTGATACCTCTTCTTTAAAGGTACTCAAAATTGAATAAATCATTTCAAGAGTTCAAGTGAGTTCAAGTTCAGGTATTCCCGGAAGTGACAGACCAATGAAAATATTCTAGGTTGTTAGAATATAGTTCAAGATGCAATTCAGATTTTGTTTGATTGAAACCGATCAACAATTATCAAAGCTATAGTTCGGAACACCCGACATATCTTCTCTAACAATTTTAGGTATATTTTTTTATATCTAAAGTATTTTAATGAATTGAAATAATTATAAAGATGAACCTAACACTTCTACACCAAACCTTTATTTTCAAATTATCCTGAAGTGCATTCCACTAACTATTCCCCACCTTCAAGAAATGATGAATACTGAATTACTGAGATATTGATTACTATTCCTTTGAAGCGCTCTTATCTCTCAAATCGAAGTTTCTTAGATTAAACTGGAGCTGAAAGAGGTTTTCTGTCATTGCTTAATTAATTTTTATACTATTTTATACTTCAATGTTTTATGTTTGAAGGTCTTAATGAAACAATGATAAGCCACATGAAGTTTTTGTTGGTGGATGATGCCCGAAGATGTTTTAAAATCTTAAGAATCGGATATAGTACTGAAAATGTCGAAAATAACGCTTTTCGATGAAGAAATATATTCACTAAAAAAGATTATAGCTTCAAGTGAAATAATATACAAATTTCGAGAAAAAAAATGTCATTCTGTGAATGTGGCTTGTCATAGTACTGTCAAGTTCGAAATAGAAAATAAACATTGATTCACGTCATAACTATGGTCATAACTGGCGACAAGAAATTAGCATCCATCTAATATTTGTGTCCTATCTCGTTCAGTAGATACTGAAGCCATGTATAAAACGAATAAAGAACAGGTGGCACATAAAGTATAAGTGACCTAACATTATCGATTGTCTTCTTCGCTATTTTCATTGCAGAAACTTGTCTGTGAATGGGGTGAACTTTTCTAACTATATTTACTTTCTCAGCTGGTAGTTCACTGCATGTTTGACGAAGGAAATTGGTATTTTCAGCCTTGAAATGAAACGGTAATAGGTACGTTAGCGATATTGAGTTACTATTATTTTTAGTGCAGAAATTTTTTTGTTATTGGCGAATATAGGATCGAATGCCAGGAAATTTTTTGCTTCATTATCATGAAATCGAAAGGTTGCTTGCTATTGCCTTCCCAAATGACTTTGTGCCAGGTTAGGCGAGTATATTACTAGAGCATATTTTTATGCTCTAGTAATATTTTATTTTGGATTAGAGCGAAATCCCTCTCTAGGGCGAGGTGGGTGTGACCACTGACGAAAAAATGATCAGTGATGGTTCCTTGACCAATTGTCGCCAAAAAGACATCAAACAGTCAGTTTTATTTTGGCCAGGGCAATTACCAATAAATATGACCAGATCCTTTATTTCTGGTTTGGTTTGGTCAGAAGCTACTCCATGACTTCTTCTTTATGTCTGATATTGTGGTGTCTCCAGAAACTTATATCCTTTGCTTTCAGTGCAATCATGTAAGCCAAGTTTATACATCCATATTTTTTCAGCAATTGAATGCAGGTCCAGTTGTTAAATTTAGAAAGGGCGATCGAAAGATATTTAACATTTGGAACTTCACTTTCTGTACCTCATGTTCGTTATCATCCATGGACTTTACTGTCTCAATTTTACTATTTAACTCATCACAAATTTTGCACGTATCCGAATTTAGTAATTTGAAACCTATAATGCAGAATATATTTAGTAAATATGTTCCGTAACTACCTGAATATCTTGTTCTCGACACCATGTTACAATTTTTTCTTCGTAAAGTCGTCCGACGCTTATGCCAAATTCGAGATATACTTTTCTCATATTTTCTTTCTTACTCAAATGGCTTTGGTACTTTGTTATGGCATTTATGTGATCCCTAACATTCGGTTTCTGTTGTTCTTTTATTCTAAAGTGATGCTCATCTCGCTGTTGCTTTTTTTTTTTTGAACTATTTCAATCCTGATATCCTGAATTCGCAGCAGCCTTAATCCCAAAATTTGTTGAAAAAATCACTCTCCGTCCGGTCAAACTTATCCCGGCAATTGCTTCACAACTACACGGACGTCCTATTTCCCGAGCTGCTTTTTTTGTCTCATCGCTAATCCTAAATTTGTTCTAAATTTCTTCTTTCTTTCCTCTTAGATCATGGGTAACATTTATTATTTTGTAGCCTCCATCTACTTTTCGATTTTCAATATGGAGAAATCAGTTTAGATCTCTTTGCTGTGAGTTGACCATCCTCGCAATCATCACTAGTTTCATCGCCATTATCCTATAATCAAAATGCAGTGTGGTAACAAACCATCGCCATTCAAGTCATTAGGTCTAAATGCAATAATGCAACATCAGATATAAAATGACTGATTTTGAGGCTATTCTCATCTCCACTAGGATAATAATCGTTATCTATATCACTGTCATCTGATTAGGACTCAAGACTGGCGACGTCTATTAGGAAATCATTCAAGATATTTTCACTGTGGCTTATTAAATTATTTCCTAACCTAACCTAACCCAGAATGCTAGGAAGGCAAATTAAGTGGCTTGTCCTTGTTTCACAATAATCTCTTCATTTTATGTTATTTGCAATTTGTGTTATTCGAAATCCGTGATATGTTCTAGTTTTCGCTGAGCGTTTATAAATGACTCACCTGGCATACTAATTGTGAATATTGTCAATCATTTCAATTGTTTCGGACTAAAGATTCGTAAACATGCTGGAACCAGATCTTCACTAAGTTCGAGAGAGTTCATAATTTCAGAAATCTCATTAAACTTAATGATGTGGCTGTAAGATCATCCATCGAAGGATATTAATTGGGTATACTTTTTCTTTCCATACTGAAATACTCGAATTATTAAATTGTATTACATTTTCCCATTCGAACCAAGGAACAGGAGAGTGTTTTGAGTGTGTCACATAATGTTTTTCCTGACATATATTATGCATCATCTCCACCCCATGCTGTGAAGAGGCTGTCGAACAAGTGTGAGAAGGTACCTGTAAAATTACTAATCATTTTGATTTAGTGTTCATTAGAATTCATTATTGAAATTAGAAGTAATCTTGAAGGGAGTAATATTTCAAAAACAAAACAGCATGCAATGCATCCCAAATCAATTTAATAGTAAGTTTTGGATTTAAATTGTATAGTACACAGACTTGAATTAATTTAAAATTCAGTACTGCGTGGATTGTGCACAAATTGAATTTGGCGTTGCTACGCACGTTCGAATTGATTATGAACTGGTGAACAGCGTTCCGACGTTCCTAACATCTTTTTAGAACTGATTCTAAAACGGTGAAATCAGTTCTTGGTTCTAGGGAGGAACTGAAGATGAATTATGGCGAGCATGCGCACTGTAAATATTATTTTCAGATTCCGCTGCCAACTTGTCAGTTTGAAGTTTCAACACAGTCGAATCAGTTCATAACTACTTATTGGAACAAACCTCATATGCCAACCACAACTATCCACCAAAGACCAAAGCGCACCACACATCGATACCGTGTTGATCTTGGTGTTGAATATTCATATTTTTAAATTAAATAGATATGTTATTTTTTGGAAAGTAAAAAAGTTCTCTCCATTTATTTCAAAAATCTAATAAATCCGTGCATTCTACTCAAAATAATACCAGCTGAATATTTTCTACAATACTTCAGTAGGAACCGAGATATCGTGATACGCTAAATTCCCAGAAAATTCAAAATTCCCGAATATCTTGAAAACAAAAATACACTAGCTGAAATCGCAATCACCAATTTACTGCTGCCGTACTGAAACATCGAATGTTGTCACTCAGTACTTTGCTTGGTTCTGAGGCCATATCTTTACATCTTTTCATCACCAAATAAATCTGTTGAAATACCTCAGTCCTTCCTTCTCTGGAAAGCATGTCTTTCTAAAAAGGACGCTGACGTTGAATTCTGGCCATATAGTCAGAAAGAATAAGAATGCAACCTTCCATCATATAAAAGGCTGATGCTGAAATAACCCTTTTGCAGTTGCTTGCAATAAATACATTCAATAAACCGACGGCATCGACGGGGATGCTGAACACGGATTCCGTAATACATAAGCTTGTCATCCTTTGGTTCTTTTGCAGTAGTTCTCTTTGGGCCCCCAACCACTTCAGCATGTAATAGTATTGGTTACAAGGGAATGACACAACACAACTATAATGGCATTGATAAAACTTTATTTATATAACGAACAATACGAACGAATAACATTGTACATTTTTTCCTCGCTGTCCACCACAAACTGTATTCATTAATAATTTCGAAACGTGGATTTTCAAACAGTTTCTTCATAGAGATATCTTTTGATGTTGCGCTGATAGTCTTCAGCGGAAGTTGCAATGTTGAAGTTTTTATGGAAACAGTCTAGAAGTGAAACAAGAAAAAGTGTCTTACTTAGTTTTTGAATATACCATTAAAACATAGAAAATTGAATTTCAATTCAAGTTAGCAGTACAGGGAACAGAATAATCAAGTGTGAATTATTTCTTATACCAGCAATATAGAATATAATACATATATAGTTTGCATTAAATATAAGTAAAATTCTTACTTGACTATCAGCATTCAGAAAAAGCTTCTCTAAATGGAGACGAACAAATTTTCATATGCCATTTTTCAAAACAAAATGAGTACAAAGAAAATCATTTCCTCTATGTTATAATCTGCAATATATAACTAGACTGACACAAATATCCATACGGTTTGAAATCAACTTCGTGTTTGTCTGACTCAGCTCTGATATCGTTATTTGGTAAGTTTCATTAAATCATCAAGCTCTAGATCCTGAGCTTTTCTAAAGGATATATAAACATTTTACAGGAATAGTATAAGTATCTCAAGGAAAGTTTTAATTCAACGTTATTCATCTGATGAAGTTAACAGGATCAGAGAAACGAGATATTTCAAATAGTATAGCCATAAGTGAAAAGTTCTTTGTATTATTTTCTTTGATATAAAGGAAAGTGATTTTTCACTTTATATCTTTATTTTGTTTGTAGATATTCAATAAGAATGAAAGTGGTTTGATACAGCGTAAATTGCTAAATGTTTAGGTTAATCTTTAACGAAATGTTATTAAAAAATTATGTCGAAATCTCGGCAATAAATGGAGAAGTCTTTTCCTCGATGTTTTAGAATACTAATTTTAATTGGAATAATTAGTTGTTATATTTATTTTGAACATAATATCAAATATAGAACTGCCACTTTCATTAAAAAATGTGGAATATCTTGCTGTTGAAGCTTTAACTGTAATATAGTTATATATTAAAAATTTTAGAGAATATTTATTAAATTTCGCTTTATAAGAATTAAGATATTTGAACTAAAGTAAATTATAAATATTCATGTTGTACATAATCATACATCTCGTTATAGATACATAGTTTTTATATTAAAGAGGCAATTTAAATGTGAAAAAGATGAGTTATATAAAATAATTTTGTTCCCGAATTAATAAAAATTTTACCAATTTATGTACAGTCATGCCGGTGGCAGAAAGATATGAATAAACTGAATGATGTCCGCATCTTGTGCTGTTTGATTTTCCTCAAGAAAGTAATTTTATTTTTTTCATCAAATTTGAAATGAAGAATTTCTATCAGTCTTGCACTCAGCGACTACACTCATCCAGCTAGCGAAGCATGACTAACCTACCTGATATTTATATTTTAAATATTTTTTTGGTTTTCCTTCTCCGAACATAACTTTTACGTTCGAATATTATAATGGAGTATCATATTAGTTATTGATCCATACAAATCCATCTCCTATTTTCCTCCCTTAGGGTTAGTTTCAATAAAAATACTAATTTTAAACTTTATATTATTCCGAATCGCGCACTCAGTGATTTTTCCCAGATTCGGAACTCTGTAATTAAGTCATTCAGTTTTGCTCGCGGGTATACTTCCGAAAATGCATGTGCGGGTTACACAGTTCTGAGATTTTTAATACCGGTCCATGTTCGCGGGTCAATCGATTCGATTCATAACTAATTCGGAAATGGTTCTAGCACTCCTGGGAATTTTGTTAGTACTAAAATTCCGTTCTGGTAATTGAAATTTCAGGAGCTCATAAAGAGTTGTGTTAACTGCCTATTTCGACCGTTTTATGAATTTTTAGTTTAGTATAATTTTTGTGCTACTTGAAAAAGTATTGCTACTTTAATTTCAGTGATAACTTATATATTCGTGTTATCATGTCTGAAAATTTCGTATCAATGGATGAGACAAGGAAAATAAATTAAATCTTTCCAAAGTGCCCAAAACTAATGCGTACTTTGAGGAAATGGTTCCACCGTTTGTGGATGAACAATACATAGAGCTTTTTCAAATGAATTGTAAAAATACTGCAGTTAGAAAATCGATTTGCTAATTCTAAATGTTACAAATGATAAGAAAGTGAAAAAGTTTCGCTACATTAAAATTGAAATAGATATTATATGTCGCTGTAGAAGTGAATTCAAGTACATAGACTAGTAATTCACCAGAATAATAACAGACAGAATAGGAATTGTTACTTCTCACTCACGATGTACAAAACTGAAATCATTGAATTGTGAAAATTGATGATTTCCCGAATCTGAAAACGAATCTTGAACCATTTCGTTCACAACAGGAATCTCAAACGAATAGAACTCGACGCTTTACAACAGTACGCAACTGGTTCAATTCCCATCTAGAATTGGTCCGATATTGCACCAGCGAACAAAGCTATTAAAAACCAGTTTTCGGGTCTCAAACTTTACACTGACGAAAATGCTATACAAATGTTTCGACCTTTATTTCGCACCACTAGAGATAAATTTTTCTTCTCATACCCATATTTATCTTTCTAATCAAGATCTTAACTACAAATTGTTATATCCCATACAGAGTTTTAGCCCTGATTTCGCACCCTTAGGAGTGGAATTTTGAAAAAAACCAATGTTCTATATAAAATTCCCTTCATATGTCCTTATGAAGTTTCAAGTGAATATTATCCTGTATTGTTATATATAAATAACTATTCTCAATGAAACAAATATATCTTCTAAAATATTTCATTTTAATGTAACTTAGACTTCATGAAATATTGAAATATAGGAATGTATGATATGCATAATACTTAAATTATCTAAAATGGAGAGAATATTTATGCATCCTGTGACTTTTTCAGCTGTTTCTTTTTCATCCTTCACAATCTTCGAAATTTGAAAGAGTAGCAGTATTAAACAATGAGTACAAGCTTCAATCCAGTATAACAGTTTTAAGGCTGTCTTCAGGATGCATTTCAAAAATAGCACGGGTTCCATCATTGAAAGCAAAAGACAAACCACCATCCACAACAATATAAGCATCGTCACAGTTGGATTTAACTACAATTTTTTTGGCAAAACCTCTAGACTTGAGTCCCTTAGGGTCTGGCCACACACCTGCAGATATTAAATCTCTAATGCTGAAACCCATCCTGCCATCATCTAAAACAAAAAAAAATGAAAAGGAATATTTCATTAACAACGCTAAATAAAGAATACTATAAAAGGGCTCTTATAATTAATGTGATAAATTTGCATGAACTTCAAAGAATGATATAGCCAAGCATGTTCTCCAGATATGAACTGTATTCGACATTTTTGGACTGAGATGTCAAGGTAATTTACAATTCTTCTTCATAAAATCCTCCAACAGCTAGAAGCAGACTTCTACAGAAATTACATGTAAGAATTTTGGACCTATGACACAGACACCAACTATGCCTGTGTACATGTTAAATTTCTCTGGATATTGTTATTGAATTTCCATACTTCATTGTTCTTCATACCAATATAGACAGTTTTGACGGTTAACCTCACCGTTTAATATGAACAATTCTTCAGAGAAAAGTATCCATTCCAAGCCTTGTTGTTTAATTGATTGAATTCATCATGAAATCGCAAAATTCCACTCGCCAACCTGAGTTATCCTAAAGTAACTTCTTTACAAATTCCATTTCGAGTCATCTTTGAGTCGGGAATAATTTTTAATACCGTTTTATCGCAAACATTTTGATCACAAACAATTTATCGGGCAGAGGTTATTCGAAATTCCTGAATGGCAACAAAATATTCAATTTAGTGTTCTGGTCAACAACTTTCTTTATCAAGGTACCTAACTCACATCACCCATTTCCGATTTTGTGACTCAATTCTACTTGTAGAACCTTGGCTAATTGGAGGTAAATCTGGATGCGTTTCTCGGGATAATCGAACAACCACAGCTCAATTTCAATTCCGTCACCATAACAAAACATCAAAATTTCAAATTCATGCAATCCAGTTAGATGCACTATTTAGTAAACAGTTGTCACACTTTTATTACACAATAATAACAATAACACAATGCAAAATCACTGAGGAATACGATCAAAAAGAACGTTACTACGCCATCATTTCCTTGTAAGAAAACACATCAATATAAAATGAAAAAATTACCAAAGGATTTTTGGAATTATAAGATAAAGTTTCAAAATAAGGTTGAAAAAATAGTCCATTTCATTTGTCTTGAAGAGACTTTTTCAACAAGGTGTAATATATATCATGCTATTTGAAAAAGAAGTTAGAGGTTGTTCACACTCCTCTTATTGCTCAAGAAAAACGCAATTAAATGCGAATAACAATAAAATTAAAATTCAATCGATGTGTCTGGTGAAATTCAATAAAAAATATTGCCTGCTATTTTATGGAACTTATTCCATTCAAAACTTTTTTATTTGTTTGTACTTAAAACTTCTTCGATATCCTACTACCAGCTACATTGCATGATTTCAAAACAAGTATCTACCTGGTGCAAATTTCAGATTTTGATTATACATATCAGCATAAACAGTGGCTAAACTATTTTTCCCTTCTGTTGGATCCATGTCCATTAATCTCAACAGCTCTGCAACTGTTTGAACAGGTATCCTGTTTATACTGTAATGCCAAGATGTGGAACCAGTGCCTGTGCAAATACATATTCCTGAACATTTTGTGTTTGTAAAGTGGTTTGCATTGTCAAAGTTGAGTTCTAGGTGAGATACTCTCGCTGAAAGTGTTTCACCAATGAAGACCTGAAAGTACCCAAAAATTTACAATATGTATATATTACTTGAGTTAATCTATTGAATAAATGATCATTTATAATTATGATACCCTTATATAAAATAAATTACATTGGGTTGATTAATGTCAACTTGTTAAACAAATATCAAAGAATTGATCTTAACAGTAGATGGTATTAAATGGTTATAAAAATGTAATTCTGTGTTTCAAGTAATACTCACTTCATTGAGAGCAAGGACTGGTAATGTTCTACTACCATTAGAATCAATGTCTTCCCATCCTTTTCCAATTACTTTTTCAACATTATATGAAGGTATTTCATGATGCAACAATTCAGGTTCCATCCTTGTAGCACCTACAATTTTAGTCCTTATTCTACTCCTATACTTCCACTGGAACTGACCCTATGACATAACATGTACATTTTTCTCTCAAATATACATATTTTATGAAAAATATGAACTATAAATGCGAACAGGTCCCAATGTTGAACATTGAATCTCTACAAATTCAATATTCAAAGAACCAATGTTTTTTGATATTCTAAATAATTAAGTAGATTATACAAAATATGTTTGATCTCGTATATAATAATGTATAAAATGTTTTAATCTAATCTCTTGACTGCAGATTATTCAAGCACTTCTTACCGATTTCACTTTTTCAAATGCTTCCTTTGGATTCGTTGAATACTTTTTTGGTAGACATAAATACCCTTCAGAACGAGTTGGATCAGAATTTATCCCAATAACAGGAATACTTCTATTTCTAATCAAACTAGCCGCCAATAAATATGTGCCATCACCTCCAGCAGGAACTATGCAGTCAGCCCATGAAACGGCATCTTTATTGTAAGAATATCTGAAAATGTGAATTTTTCTATTCAAAAACAGTTGCATCTAGTATATATGCTATATATTCACCTATTTACTACTCTAACATCACTACCTAAATCAATTAGGATCTTTACTATTTTTTCAACATTAGTTTTTTGGAGTATATTGTGATGTTTCAATTTCTCTAAATTCGTTCCTCTGGCTTTTAGCATATTTTCAAACTGCTGAGAATTCAGCTCTTTATATTTCAGTTTCTCATAGTCATATCGAGTCATTTTCGTCAGAACTAATACCTTATTCAAGCTAAAATCATCATTTTGGCGGATACTAATGAAGCGCACATTTTTTCCAACATTTTTCAAACCTAAAAAATAAAATTATAAAAACGAAAATTGGTGAGGAGCTCCCTATTCCATTTCTATTCTACGCCCATGGTTTATTTCAAATAACTACATAACAGAAATACACAGAATAAGTTTATCTTTTCAGTGCATCACTTTCGATTCAGCAGAATATAAACATTGGGGTTAAGGTTAAGGGAAGTAAATAAGTTGACATATGACAAGTATATAATTTATCATAGATAAACTTTAATATATTCAAAATTGACTTACCTACGGGAATATTTCTCAGCAATTTGCTTTGATTATACATCGCGAAAACTTCATTAACAACCTTCATCACTTTCGAAAATTTCATTCATAAAGTTTTCATATATCTTTGAGTACAGGTTAGCTCGTGACTATGTACTTTGAACTTCGACATTTATTTATCTCATTCAAGTACAGCTTATGTAAATATTTTTCCTAAAACCTATATTAAGCTGAAAATTTTGAAATTCTTATTTTAAAAAAGGCTTATCAACTCGGTTTAAGCATTTCATCACCCATTACCGCACTCGAACCTAACATGAACAAACATCTCGACTGAATTTTGTATACCATGGTCGTATCGACGTAAATGTTTATTTAATTTTGTTGATCCAAAGTCGATGGCATGGGGTGGTAATGTCTACTACGCCCTTTTTGGAAGTTACTAAATAACTGACGAAACACTGCTATGCTATGTCTTTAAATTAAACAGTAAACTCAAATTCATAAATAAATGGTGGTGCAGAACATAGAATTCTGGATTAATTGTTCAAGTTGATGTTTATAGAAAATTAAAAATATTTAAGGTAAATAGGTTGTTGTCTAGTTCACCCTTCAATAAACCTGTCAATCATTCTTGTAAATAATTACTAATACATAATTCAGATATTGGAAGCCATGGAAATCTTTGGGTTTGTTTTGGGTTCACACTGATTGTTCATTAAAAAAGACTGAAAAATGTAAAGATATATCTTCCGTCAAACGGACTTGATCAATCTTTTACTTTTCCATCCGCGCTGGGAGGTAATGAAACCAACGAAAAAATAAAAACTCTAATTTTTATTATAAAAACAGAAAAAAGCGACTTTACGTATGTTTGTTGAATGTGCGTTGTCGTCATGTTAACACGATAACTCGCGTATCTTGGCATCAATCTGCATGAAATTTTCATAGGGTATGTATAAACAAATCAGTAGTTTTCCTATTGAAAATGGGGTCCAGGGGGTAGCTCTTGAACTAATGTTTATTAAAAAATCTCAAATATAAAAATACTGAAATCGATATCAAATTTGATAAAATTTTGTCAGAATATGCAATTTGATAAAAAATCCCCCTATAAGTTGAGAAATTCCTCCGAAAGGAAGAAAAAACTGTTCGACAAGAAAACCAATTCGATTCTTTTAGAAATTATAACCATTAAGCTAAATTAGAGAATGCGTAAAACGAATAAATGAATGAAATTGCAAAAATTTACTTTCAATTATTTTTTCTACAATTCTGTATACTCACTCTAAATACTCATCTCAAAATATGCTAAATCTTTTTTTATGAAAGGCGTCACCCGAAACATCAATGTTTTCAGGCAAAAACGTAGACACATTCCATAAATTTACTCGAATTACTTAAATGAATATTAAAAAGAATAGAACAGTTCAATTTATCTCAGTTTCATTTAATGTCATTAGTTACATCGTTTAACGACTTTAAGGTATCGACTACGACTACAGTATTGCCAAATTCGGTTAAAAGTAGAAGGAAGTTCATACATACTATGTATGAATAAATTTAGTTAATATTACTGAACTTCCCACAGTTCAATAATATTTGTTGAAAAGAACGAAAACCATATAACTGTTTTCAACGTGTTTGCAATGATTGAAAAGTTGAACATCTCTAAGACATTGAATTGCATTGCCAATAAATAAAAATTTCAATTCCTGATTTTCATAAGTTAGTGGCAAACAATGAAGTTTGATAAAGAAATATTTCTATTCACATGAATTATATCAGTAGTTTTATTAAACGAATAAAATATGATAGCAATACAGAATAGGATGATTTTCTCATATTTCACAAAGAAGAAGAATTTGCCAAATTAGTATACATAAGGACAATCTTAGAGATTTTAACAAAATTCCGCTCACAAGAAACTATTCTTAACTCCATTGAACCCTTATAGATAAACTCTCTACATTCAACACAACTCATAATTTTAAACAAGTTCCAGTTGACATTAATGAAATTTACCCAAACATCACACATAGCACTAATTAATTTTGCAACTTTTATAAACTGGTTTGGCTCAAAATTATTATCAGTTAAAAACAAATATTATAAACAAAAATCATGGGATCATCACAGCTCATTATTAGCAATTTTAAGAACAACTTAGTAAATAAATAGATATTGAATATTGATTTCCTATAGATATGTCGATGATATTTTTGGAGGCCCGTGACTTAAATAGGCAAATTTGTTTTAAATTCTTTAATGAAATTTACAGTAACATAAAGTTATATTATAATTCAATAAATTCTCTTGACATAACAAATTCAAATAATAATCTTACATATCAGATTGATAGAAAGAATCCTTGATAGATGCACCGATTCCCATGAACTCATTCAATCGTATTAATCAAAAACTAGTGATTTATAAAGCCTTCTCTATTTCTCTCTATATAGAAGATTCCAAAACCGAATTTAATACCTTGAAAAATAGCTTTAACATTTCATTTCCTTTTAATCAATTCATATAACGTGAATTATTCAGCGCTAAATAAAAAAAACGGAAATTTTCAACAATCAAAAATATACAAAGTAGAATATCATGAGTACTCAGTAGCCTATAGGGGATAAACAGGTACAATTTTTGAATTTAGATTCAAAGAATGTATTTCTGATGATCCAATAATCCTTCATAAACGCAACAGAGGAAAGAAAATGGATCAGTTGAAAAGTTCTGAAATTAATAAACTCTGTGAAAACCAATATTATACCACCCTCCCCACAATTAAACATCTAAGTTAGTAATAGTCTGAAATTGTAGATATGCACTTGAAAAAGACTTAAAGATAAAAAACTGTTCATGTTTGTAAAATAAATCTGTGGAGTTGACGGTTGTCTTATTTCATTTTCAAATTAAAATGTCATTCATTTTATAATTAATTTATTTAGTATTAACAAAACAAACAATATAACAAAAGAAATTTGTAGTCTATACATTTTATCTGTTTATCAACTGGTCTATACAAAAGTGTATCAAATTTAATAGTCAGTTATACAATACAAAATATTCAGTACATAATTATTTGTACATGCTCAATAACATTAAAATACACTTTCAACAAAATAAATGAATGATTGCATCTGAATATGAAAAGCCTTATCAAAAAGAGAGAAATTATTTTTCACTTCAAAAATGGAAATGTGTTTTGCAGGAGCTCAATGAATTCAGTTTTGTTGTCAGAGCTTCAGAATTCACTCATTTATTTTCATAAACAAGAAATTCAAAAACAAAAATAAAGTTCAAAATATCCAAAATAATAAAATAGCTACCAAATTTTTTGAAAAAGAAAATAGAATGTACCAGCATAAAATATTTTCATTATAAAAATACTTTTTCTTAAGGAAATTCTATAGAATTTAGAATGAGTTTTCAATCTTATCACATTGATACTAGGAGAATGTTATATAGAGTACTGAATTAGCAATCTCCAGTTTTTAAAATCCTAAATTTGATTTAATGCTTGAGCATCGACAAAAAAATAACTAGGAATTGGTCAAATTAATATCAACTCTTTTCCAAATATAAATTCTGCAAAATGTATTCAGCTCAGATATAATTACTAGAGGCTAATCACAAGGACCGTGAAAACAGATGCTGAATATAGACAATAGAGACCATGAATGTAAATTTTGACCTCTGAAATATTCTTGTGCGAGATATAGAAAAAAAATATGAAAAGTCTTTGAATATTGAACTTTTCGAAATATTAATAAGTGATACTGTCCTTATGTGGCTAAAATAATATCCCAAGCAGTTGAAATAAATCAAAGCCCAACTAACCTACCATTTCACAATGTTCTGATCGAGAATATTGCATACTTCGTTCTGATATTTTAAATTATTACCAAGCAACAGACATTCAAAATGAAGATAAAAGATTAGAGTTTAATGAAACTGCCTAATAAAATGTGTGTTCCTACCAATACTTCTCAAGAGTTTTAAGCAAAGCCTTAGGACTGACATTAGGTCCCTGCCTATCAACAGGTTGTCCATTTTTGTCAATAATGAATTTAGTGAAATTCCATTTTATAGCATCCAACAGGAGGCCTCCTTGCTTATGTTTTAAATACTTGAACAAAGGATGAGCATCATTACCATTAACATTAACCTTTTCAAAAAGATCAAACTGAACATTCCTCTTCTTTGTAAATTCACAAATCTGATTGCTATCTCCTGGTTCTTGTCCGCCGAATTGGTTACAAGGGAAACCAAGTATTTTTAGTCCCTTAGATTCGGAATACTGTTCATATAATTCATTCAATTCAGTGTAATGATTATTAGTATAACCACACTTAGAAGCAACATTAACTATAATAAGTACATGTCCTTTATATTTTTCCAGCGACACAGGTTGACCGTGAATATCATTAACAGTAAATTCATATACTGACTTTGCCTCTTTCCAATTTTCATTTGATTCAGACATTCTTAATAGCGATATCACAGGTTCCAATCCTAAAAATGCTCCAACAATTATTACAATCAAAGCAAGAAACGTTTGTTTCTTCGATATTCCCATAGAAAAAGTCTGAGAAAATAGGAACTGAGCTGTCCACTTTATTGATAATATTTATAAATTTTTCGATAAATATGTTATTATGCAAGTCATGCAATTGAAAGTACAGAGTTCAATTCAAATACACTGATAAATAACAACCAGCTATTTGTTCATTATATTTGTTTGTTTGACAGAATAAGGAAAATGGAGCAGTGCTACCAATGTGGCGAACCTACTTTCTAGGGGTGGGCGAAATAATAAATGAAGTTGTGTCGATAACTTTCATTCAGTTAAACGACATTTGGGTATTACTTCAAAATTGACACATATTTGCTAAATCCTTGATCCCTAAGAGGGAGATATAAAATCTAATAGAGTAGATGGATAGATTCAAACGTTCCTTCAATATTCGAATGTTTTTTATTGAACGATAAGGGAATAGATAATAAAGTCGGTGACGAGATTATTCAAAATACAATAATAGGTATTTTGCAATTATCTCAACGGGCACTTTTCTAGATAATTATGATATTCACATGTACTTGTTTTCTTCTGTAACTAATCGTTGAATAAAATACTGAAAACCTTGTCTGCTTCTGTTTGTATATTTTAGTCCTAATTTCACCAGTTGCTGTCCATTCTGTTAACAGCTTTTTGAATCTCGTGATTAAAATATATTTTCTTCGTTAACCACATGACAGAAACCTTTTAACTGATACAGCCCCGAATAACGCTCTGCAGCATTATATGTTGATATTGATTTAGAACAGAATTTTTCATTGACATAAATTTTCGTGGAATACTGAATATTTGATTTCGATATCTTTAAAGTGTAAGCTTTTGTAGATTTTCGATAACTGTCGGTTTGGACAACCATTACTTTCAGTATAGTACGTGTTCGACAGATTACCTTCAATATCCATAATTACTCTTCTATTATGTGATATGTGATATTGGAGACCTTAACACTGAGTAGGAACTGGAAGAATTATTTACGCTCTGCTGAAAGTAGGGAGTTCTCTATCGTTACTTACGAAATGAAAAAGAATTATTGGAAGTTTTGTATCGAATCAATCGCCTTTCACATTCTCTCCTAACAAACTCACGCTCGGACGCTAAAAATGCTTTCTTTAGAACGCATCACAACACATCAAGCGATCATAAGTCTAACTTTCATAAGTTTTATAACTGCCTGACAACAAAGCAACCTCAAAAGAATAAATATTTGAGCCATAATTACACAAGTATATAGATGGTTTCAGGTTTGAAGACCAACTTCTCCATACTAAATACTGCTTGTATAGAATCCTATGGAATCTTTTTTCTTGTTATTTCTTGTACAATTAATGAGGCATCTTTGGTTTCATCAGAATGTAGCCGAATAATCATATCCTGATATATAGGGCGTGGCAACTATAACGCAACAGACTCCATAACTGCGAAATTATTAATTTCTGGTCAAAACTCAGGAAGATGTCGATTTTTGTTCGGATGAGGGCATCTTTTGGCATGGGATGAATTTCTTCAATATCACACTTGTGAATACATGTATTTTTAAAATTGTCACTCTTACCATAGGATAAAATGTAATTTATTGCTGTACTTTTTAAAGTTAAGCTTAATAACCCTTGAAGGGTTCTATAGCTCTAATAAAAAAAACACGCTCACGCAGTCCCCAATTTATTTATGAGAAGATATGTCGAGTAATGCCTCTTTGGGAAGCTCATTCAATTTTTTGTAAAAATGTGTAAAATTTTCGTATTCTATGATATGCTGATACAGGGTGGAAATTTGCTTATAATAATCTAGACATTCAATGTACCAAATGAAGTATCACTCGATTAAACTTATCCATTCTCAACAATGTGATGGGTTGTTACCCCCTTTTTGACTAATGCCATTTTCGATCACAGATTTAAAAAGAAATTTATCCTATGCTAAAAGATGTCATGTTTTTGCGTTTTGACTAGAAATGAATAAGTTCGCAGTTATTGAGTCTGTTTGGCTTTAATTTATAAACATTTAATTAAATGAGAGTGAATAATTGACTTCTTACCAAACAACCAATCATTTCTAAAATGAATTTTGGCGATTCTTTGAATTTTTAGTGTTTTTTATCATTATTTGCTTAATGAAGGTTTTGAATCTCGATGTATCCATCTGAAATTCTTTCAGTTTTTCAAGAAAGACAAAAATATTACGATATGAACACAAGTAATTGTGGTAAGTTGTTGCCGATCTGTCGGCCAATATTTCGGGAGGAAATAATGAATTTTCGGTGATATAATTGCCAGCCTGTATTTGAGTTCTCTAATCGACGATGTATATTGACAGAAAATCAAAAATGAAACATATCATCAAAAATCCGAGAAGAAGACCTCATTCTAACAAAAGCTGATAAAGGTAACAGCATTGTATGCCTCAGTAAAGTCGAATTTAAAAAAAAATGCAAGATATATTGGATTGGAAACACTGAATGTAATGGAAATACCTAAGTGTCCGATCAAATTCTTCATAACAAACAGAAAACAAGGATTACCTAGCACATACAGAATGGAGAAAAAGAAAACTGATTCCAATGAACGCTCAATCTCAAAAGTTATACGGACTAATAAAGCTATACAGAGAAGAAAAATTCGCTAGACTAGCAGTATCATATAAAAATACACCTCCAGGTAAATTAGCAAAGTTGTTTAATCAGAAATTTATTGATCTCACCAAATTCCGTTCCAAACTCCATTTTGAACCCTACTCATCTTGTAAGAAAACTTTCTATGCTCGAAAACACAGAAAATCTCAAATTAGTTTCATTTGATATAAAGAACATGTATCCAAATATTCCAAGAGAGGAATGCCTTTCGATAGTCAGAGAAATTTTTACCAAAATAACAAACATCACGACTTTTCATAGGATCGCCTCTTAGCTCGCTGTTAGCCGATATATTCATGAATAACTTAGGAAGAACAGTATTATTAAACAGCCACTTAGCAAAAGAACATATAGTATTCTGGTACCGATATGTTGATGACATTTTGGTAGGTTTCCATGGCTCAAACTGGCAAATTGATAAATTTCTGCCAAAAAGAACATTGTTATGGTCACTGAATCTACCATGTTGATGAATTTGTCTGTGCAAATTGCGAATATTCCATGGGAAAAACAGTGAAGTAATTCCCGAGTTTTGCATCAAATTGTGTGTAAGAGTGAGTTCTAGCAAGTGCATAGTGTTTGGAAGATTTTTCGAGCATGGTTTAGACGTGGGTGGAATGTTTTCCATGATTTGTGGGGTTGTTTGAAGTCTCATCACTTCGGGTGCCATATGTTTGAATGATAAATCAATCTGTTTTTATTGCAAGCGATCAGTGATAAAGAAGATAATCATCTGTAAAAACTGCAATAAAACATCCCACCTTAACTGTTCGCAAAGGATCGCGTGTTGCGGCTCAGCCAGCGTGAGCGAAATGCCGTCTAACGAGAGCAAGGGTGCAAAAGAGAAAGCGGATAATAAACGTAGGTCGCTGTTTGTTTCAGAAACAGACACAAATATTGAAATGGAGGAGTTGAGAAACGTCAATGAGAAACTGATTACAGAAAATCTCAAACTGAAAGACACTATCCGTTCTTTGGAGGCAAAACTAAGCGGTTTTGTCGACCAAAATGAATCTCAGAGAAATGTTGTATCATGATATAGCAAGGAGGATATATATGGAAAATTCAACCAAATCTTGGATGAAATCAGGAGCATCAAGAAAAACATGGATAGAGCCATTATTACTCTATCTCCAAAGATCTGCACGAATCATCAGCTTCGAAAGTGGATGATAAAACTTATGCAGCTAAATTGATACAGAAGTCTGTTTTGGATACAGCAAAACAATTGGAAGAACGGAAACAAACTATGAACTCTGTAATCGATCTCAGAAAGTCTGAAGTACACAACCCAGAAGCAAATAAAACAAGAAATCCTAAAAATGAATCAGTCCCTAAAAGGAAGAAGTTTTTCTCAGAGAAGCGAAGGAGTGACATAATAGTGTGTAGAGCATCAAATGAAAACAGATTCAAGGGAGAAAGTGCAATGCTTGGCTATTTGTTTCTCGAGTAAAGAAGGATACCGGGGAGGAAGATATAAAAAAATCTTATGGACAAACTAAATTGCAAAGATTGAGATATTGGAGTTGAAAACTTGAATTCTAGGAGCGATTTTCATGAGTCTTTCAGGGTCAGAACTGATCTGGATAGGGTATCAGATGTGATGAATCCAGAGATATGGCCAGCTGGTGTATCGGTAAGAAGATAGACAACCACAAACGCACAAAGTTCTATCAGTGCTTAGAAGTGAAGTTTGCACTTCAAAGAGGGTATTTGCGATTCTGCCTCAGAATCTCCAGTCAATTGGTACTGCTTTCAACAAAATCGAACTCCTAGCCAGAGAAAAAAATGTGGATTTTCTTGGAAATGCTTAGAGGAAATCAGTACATATCGTTTTGATGGATACAGATTGGTCTCAAGTTTCTGCCGTGAAAGAGGGAAACATGGAGGAAGTGCAATTTTGTGTCGTGACGTTTATGAGTATAAAAAGGGCCTGATCTTGAATCGTTATGTGTACCAAAGGTGTTTGAATGCTCTACAACTCAGGTATCTAGTGCTAGTCTCAAACTCATTATTATATATATATATATATATATATATATATATATATATATATATATATATATATATATATATATATATATATATATATATATATATATATATATATATATATATATATATATATATATATATTTGTCACCAAGGTGACAATTATTCTATAAATGAACATCACTGCTAAAATTTTGAATTTTGAAAAGTTTTAGATATTTAAATTAGTTCTATTTTTCAGATAAGTATTTTTAAGTTATTAAAAGTAAGTACACATAAAATTTCCTACCTTTATTGATTCATTTTCAGGAAAACGTTCTATGAAATATATTATTGACAACTGTCAAATTTTCGAATTCCAAAAAATGAATTCTTCATATGAATATGACTCTGATGATGATTATAATCCACCAAAATATCCTTGCGATTTATATAATAGATATTTCTTGGAGAAGAACTTCAAAATCTGCACTCAAGATCGTGTAGATGCAGGACCATCAGATTCTCAAACCTTCATATCATCTGATTCAGGTAACGTTGCAAAGAAAATTATTTCTGGGCCCGTTGATCATGAATATGATGATAAGGTAAACAACTTAAATGAAGGTAGGAATAATATTTTAAAACTAAACATTCATATCATACACGAAGTAAATCTAAGGGTTCTGACATTTCTACTTATTCTGTCTATTCTTCGAACAACAAAAGTTTTGATGACTGTTTTCAAAATCATATAGAATCACCTTGTTCCTCTAATCTTATCATAACTTCATCACCTAATTCAGATCTTCACAAAATTAATAAAAAATAAAACGCATGAAATGGACGTATGAAATGAATAAATTCATTATGTTTTGTTATTACAAAATAACAAATAATGGAACAAATAAAAAGGATATATGTCTAAACTATATAATATGTTCAAAGAAAAATTCCCAATTGCTGTATTTCAGAACAAAGCATTGCGAATCAAAGACGGTATATTGAAAATAGAAACTTTATATCTGAATCAGAATTAAAATCAATTAAAACAACATTCAACAAGAAGAACATTTAAATTTCGAAGTTTCAGATGAAAACCTAGTCCCATTCATGAAAAGCATCGAAAATAAATCAGAAAATTCATCTAAAATAATGATAACAAAGATATAGAAAATTTATTTCTCAATCAAATGAATTTATTTGAAAATATTGACCCAACTTTAAGACCTAAAATTCCTAAAATTCATTATTCAAAGAAAATTTTCGATTGTATAAACGAGCTTAATGAGAATATTCTTCCAAAGCAACTTGTTAAAGTAATGAATATCTATACACTTCATCTGATTGTATATTGTGCCGCTATTACAGTAGTTAAACATTCTGGATACAAATTAGAAAATTTTGGATCTAATTATAATATCAAGAAAAAACCTTCATGGCAGGTTAGAAGGTAAAATTTCTTCTATCAGATGTGATTTAGGAAGATTGACTCAATATTCCAGAGGTAATCGATCAAAAAACTTATGGCACATATTGGAAAAATATTCCTCAAATATAAAACCCATAAAAATAATGAGATAAGTAATGGACAATTGATAGAATACATCGATACTTTAAAACAAAAACTTTCAGTATACTCCATTAGACTACGTAAATATAAAATAAATTCAGATAGAAAATTCCAAAACAAACTATTCAAAAATAATGAAAAACATTTTTACAAATTTATTTCAGGTTCAAATGAAAATATTTCTGGAAATGGAGTTCCTAAAATTGATATTTTAACTGATTATTGGTCTTCAATTTGGGCAGTGCCAAGGCAACACAATTCAATGCAAGTTGGATTTTAAATGAAAGGTCTCGATTTTCTAAAATAGAATGCATGCAATTTGAAAAATTTTCAAACGAAGATATAACATCAGTTATTAAACACACAAAAATTGGAAATCTCCAGGTGTTGATGGTATTCATAACTTTTGGTTCAAGAAATTCTCTTGCGTTCATGAAAAATTGGCTGAATATTTTCATTTATAATAAAGAACCCTCAGCTACTCCTTTATTTTTCACACAAGGAATTACTTATTTAAAACCGAAAAGTGATAATACTATTGATCCGTCTCAATATAGACCAATTACTTGCCTTCCAACAATATATAAAATTCTAACTGCATGTATTACCCAAAAATTTATGCACATTTGGAGAATTATAATATTCTTTCCGAACATCAAAAGGATGTAGAAAAAAACACCTTGGTACTAAAGAGCAACTTATAATTGATTCTGTTGCTTTGAATCAAGCTCAAACTAAAAGAGAAATATTCATACAGCCTTCATTGATTACCAAAAGGCTTTAGATAGTTCTCCCATTTCATGGTTTCAAGAAATTTTGGAAATTTATAAAATTGATAAGACACTTCGTCTTTTTCTTGAATTTGTAATGAAGAATTGGAGAACCAATCTTCATTTAAATATTTCAAAACAATCGTTAAAATCCGAAGTAATTCCAATCAAAAGAGGCATTTTTCAAGGTGATTCTTTATGTGCTCTTTGGTTTTGTCTTTGCCTCAATCCATTATCTCATGAATTAAATGCTACTAGTTTCGGCTTCAAAATAAAGAGTCTATTAACTGAATTCAAATTAAGTCACTTAATTTATTTAGATGATATTAAATTATATGCCGGAACCAGATCTCATTTAAAAAGTCTACTTGAGATTACTTTCAACTATTCCAATGATATTCATATGAAATTTGGGCTTCCAAAATGTAAAAATCTTTCTATTGAAAAAGAAAGATCACCTCTGATTATATAAAGATTTCCAATATCGAAATCGAGCCAATGCATCCAGGAGATACATATAAATATCTTGGATTTTGTCAAGAGAAGACAATTAACTATAGCAGCACTAAAGAAAATATTAGAAGTTCATATTACAAAAGACTTAGAATTATCATCAAGAGTTATTTAACTAGTAAAAACCTTTTCAGAGCTATCAACTCCTATGCTGTTCCTATTCTTACATCTTCTTTTGGAATTATTAAATGGTCTAAAACTGATCTAAATGAATTACAATGTCAAACGAGGAAAATGCTCTGTAAATATCATAAGCACCACCCAAAGTCAGCTGTTCAGAGAGTTACACTACCTAGACACCTTGGAGGTCGTGGATTAATTGATTTGAATAATCTTCATAGTAAACAGATTTTTCATCTACGTTCCCATTTTCATGATAAACAGAGAACGTCTAAATTACATGATATTGTTGTTACTTCAGTTTATAATCTTACACCTCTGAACTTGACAATGCAAAAGGTAGATTTTGATATATTTGATGATAATTCTAAAAGAGAAAGTTGGATGCAGAAGGAATTACACGAAAAGCACCCTAAAGAATTGAAAAATGATTATATTGATGAAATTGCATCGAATAAATGGTTAGTATCTGGAGAATTGTTTGCTGAAACAGAAGGCTTGGCAATTGCGATCCAGGATCAGGTTGTTTTCACGAGGAATTATAGAAAACACATCATCAAACAAAATATAGATGATTCTTGCCGTAGATGTTTCTGTTCTTCAGAAACAGTTTTTCATATATTATCATCTTGCTCAGTCCTTGCTTCAACAGATTATTTAGAAAGACATAATGCCGTCGCTAATATTATTCACTTTAATCTAGGAATTAAACATGACCTAATTCCCAAAAGAAAAAATTTCACAAATATGAACCTGAGATTATTTGTGAAAATGACAAATATAAACTTTATTTTGATAAAACAATTCTTTGCAACAGAGCTGTAAAACACAATAGACCAGATATCGTTCTTAATGATAAACAGAATCAAATAACATATATAATTGATATTGCTATACCCGACACACATAATATACAAAATAAATACAATGAAAAAATTTCTAAATATATGATGCTAGGCGACGAGATTAAAAAATGTGGAAAATGAAGAAAATATTTATTCTACCGATTATTATTTCTACAACAGGCGTTATTCCTAGAAATCTTCACAAAAGTATTGAGATTTTGGGTCTGAAGAAATATTTGTTTGAACAGTTACAAAAGATAACAGTCATCAAATCTTGTAATATTATTCGTAGGTTTCTTTCCGAAAATAATAATGAGGTAGAGTCATAGGTTTTCTCTTTAGTTTATACTGCTCAGAATCTCATTTCATATTTTATTTATTTGTTTATATAAATGTAATATAATTAACTGACAATTTTGTCATATTTATATTCAGAGCAGTATTCTAATCGATCGTTCACCACTTCACACAAAGGAAACTATTAATGAATAACATTCAGTGTTACTTGACTAAGGTCCGTACACTGGATTTTCCGGGGAGAAAGCCTCTGACACTACTCGTTGGTACATTGATATCATTGTCTAATGATGCTATAGTATGTATATATTCTGGTAGATTGATATATTCTCATAACATTTAACGTTATCCTAATATATAATTACTCCAGGATATGTTTTGATTATAATCATTGCCTGGCAATGGTATTAATTACCGGGTGGTGGATTTATATTTTTTCATGAAATCAGTTTGATTGCATGAACAGATATATGGGCAACTCGTCGGGGTAAAACCCCCTATACATACTGGTGATTTCAATATTGATATTCTGGAACATTCTAAAGAGACACGTTTGTTCTTATCAATTCTACAAATGTTTGATATCAATAAAATGATCAGGGAGCCCACTCATTTGTATGCTTGTCTTGACAATATTCTCACCAACCTTGATGGTTTTTCCTCTGTTATTGAGGGCCACATATCTGACCACTCAGCTCAGAAATTCATCTTTCAAGACATGCTGCCTTGTTCCCTTAGTAGTGAATCAGTCTGGCAAAGGCGCATTAGTAGAGAGTCTGGGAAGTTTTTTTGCAAGATCTTGCCCGACAGAACTGGGATGATGTTTTCAGGCATGGTCCTTGTGATGTCAATTCAATGTGGCAAGCTTTTTCCACTCAATATAAAAAAGATTTTCGATAAAAATTTTCCTCTTGTCCATGTGAAAAGATGCAATACAAAGAAAAAATTTACATAGAGTCCTAAAGTTAAGTACTTAAAGAACAATTTGGATAGGGTTTATGTAGTTGCCAAATCCATACCTGAATTCAAAACTTTAAACAGTAAATTGAAAAAGAATTATGATTTAGCTATTTCAGCTGAAAAAGACTCATGTCATAAACAGTGCACAAAACAAATCCAGAGCCACTTGGAAGGTTGTTAATTCTTTGACAACAGATCAGAAGACTAAAGAAAACTGTTTCATGAAGGATGGTGATCCATCGGTTTTGGTTAATGAAATGAAGAAATTTTTCTCTAATCTTGCTTCAACTCTGTGCAACTTTCAAACAGCGAGTCCGGGGAAGTCCAGTAAACTCAAGAGACTACTCAAATCATTTTATGTATTTGATGTCCTTCCGTCTGAAATAGTATCAGCTGTCAAATCCCTGAACAACAAAAACTCATGTGGTCATGACGGTATACCAATGAATGTAGTTAAAAAGTTAATTCGTACAATTGCAGTTCCTCTAGTCTATATAATGAATCATTCTTTCAAGGAAGGTGTTTTTCCTGACGAGCTTAAAATCGCTATTGTTAAACCTCTCCATAAGAAGGGGGACGTTAACGTGATGAGGAATTACAGACCCATAAGCCTCCTATCTTCGTTTTCAAAAGTTTGTGAAAAGGTTCTAGCCAATAGATTGTTAAAATTTTTCAAGAAATTCAAAGTGATTGTTGGGTCTCAACATGGTTTCATGAAGGGAAAAAATACTGAGACAGCTATTTACGAGCTCACTCTGTAGGCTGTCTTGGCTCTGGAGATCTATCCAAGACCTTCGGCTGCGTGCATCATGAAACACTTCTGGCAAAGCTGGAGATCTGTGGGATAAGGGACAACTAACTGAAACTCATTGAAAGTTGTCTGACCGACAGAAAACAGAAGGTATCTGTTACTGTCAATGGTGTGGTTTGTCTCTGATGAGGAAGATATCATTATGGGTGTACCTCCGGGAAGCATTCTTGGTCCGGTCCCTTATTATTTATCGTATATATTAACGACTTAGTTGAGATTGTTTCTGTCCCGCAGGCTTCTAGTCAGCCTGTTCAATATGCTGATGATATCAATATATTACTGACCTCACCGAATCTCCACACCACAGTTGATTCTTGCGAGACATTATTGAGCAAAGTAATAGAATGGTGTTCTACAAATAATCTTATTCTCAATATGAACATGTTTTTCAGAACTGAAAGAGCGCAAATAAAACTTCCTGTTGCGTTGAGCTTTGATGGATCTGAGGTGTCCCCTGTGGTTTCGGTCAAATTTCTTGGGATGAATATTGACACCCATCTTAAGTGGGGTCAACATGTTGCAGAGACCAGAAAAAAACTGAATTCTGTAGTGTACATGCTCAATGTCATAAAGGCTCAGGTAGAGCAGGGAGTGCTAAAGACTGTATATTTTGCCTGTTTTCATTCCATCTTAACTTACGGACTTATTTTTTGGTGTGGTTCGTCGCATATGGAAGACATATTTATAACCCAAAAGTGGGCTGTCAGGGTAATGTTTGGGTTTGGGTATAGGGAATCATGTCGTGCATGCTTCAAGAGAAATAGTATTCTTACTGCTTATGGAGCATACATATACAGACTCCTGCTATTTCTGCATAATCATAATATTTATTTCGGTGATTGTAGAAATACAAATAACACGAGGCAAATTTTCCCTTACTTTTTTCTCATGCATTCGACTACATTGAGAAAAAAAACACAAATTATATGACTTTGAAATTGTGTAATAAATTGCCCAAGGTGTTTCAGAGAATTTCAAAATATCAGGTTTTCAAGAAAAAATTTTTATTATATATTGAATTGTGAACCCTATGAGGTAAATGAGTTTGTGATATGGTGTGATAATGATATTAAAGCTTTGTGAGATTATATACAATTTGTGATTATATACATTAATGTTGTGTGAAATGTTTCTATTTCTCATATCTTGTTTTGACGTTTTCATATTTTATTGTTGTGAGCTGTAATATCTACTTGTAGCAATAATTCTATGAAATAAATTCATCTTTATCTTTATCTTTATCTTGTAGTTCATACCAACATTAACTTCACAGCAGCAATAGAAATTAATAACTCAATAAATTTTTAGACCTGACAATAACAAAATCGACTAACAATTTCATTTATAACATCTACAGAAAAGAAACCTTCACAGACTCAACTATTTCCATGGACTGATTCAATCACTTAAGTCACAGAATTTCTGATGAATTTCTTCAACAGAATCGTGTTCCTCGAGAAATTTCATCCTAGCGTAAGCCATAATGGAGTCCTTATTTTGCGAAATGCAACTGTCGCACAACAGAATGTTCTTTTTAGTTTTCGGGAGATCCTGAACAGCAGTTTTTAGAATTTTGATCAAAGCGCTTGCTAAGTGGTTGTCATTGCGGTCATTAATGGCCTCGTACCAAAATCTGTAGTATGTGAGAGCATTATTTTGACAATAGACAGTTAAATTGAAGGCTGTATACTTTCGCTTATAGAAGTTGATAGGTACATTCGTTTTCGGAAGGGCGAATGTATTTTCGAGGTCAAATTCTAGGAGAAGAGTATCCTCGTTCAAACTATCTTTATCTTTGTTTTTTTCTTCCCTACATTGTTTCTTATTGGTTAAATATAACTGATGTCGTTCTTCAATTTCTGGAGATTTTTCTAAAATCAAACGGTAAAGCTCGCATTTATCACATAAAACGCTTTTTGGCTAGTGGAAGGAAATATTGAACTTTTCGGTGAATACCTTGTAGTAGGAATGCTTCTTTACAGGTATTTTTTCCGGTGATAGTTATTCCACATACATGTTATACATGTTTTGAACACTTAATGTTGATTCTAGATGCTCTCTACTAGATGAAGCTCTTCTGTAGTGGGATTCAACTACAGGGAAACCTATGATATGATTGATCACCTCGTCGATTTTTGCTTCCGGTATAGAAATTTTTGATACAGATTTTCCTTTCTGAGGACTAGTAACGATTCCGTGTTTAGAAATTTTGTTTTCAAAAAAGTAGTAGATTCTCCTACTACTTATATTTAGAGTGCTCAAGAAGTATTCTTTGCAAACTCTAATAACTGCTTCAGCCACTTGAGAATAATAATGACTTCGACTACCTTCTTCATCTTTCGCCTAACAGGAACTCTCGTTATGAACTCTTCATAAAAATTTGCTTATTTTTTCCAGAACTCTTTAAAGAATTTTTGTCATTGTTTTGATGTTATTTTTTCACTGCAATGAAGAGAACAGTGAGGACGACAACTGCCTTTGATTTTCCTGCGACTAAAAAGTTTTCCCTGACAATCTTTGTATTCTACACTTTTTTGGCGTTTGTATTTTCTTTCGTTTTCTTTCCACCCTGAAGGCGTCCTTAATCTTCTCCTGGACTTTTTTTGGTGAATTGGATTCTTAAGTTTTAACCCCTGGTTCATCTACATTCAAAACGCTTCCTATAATGGAATGTTCTCTTTATTTGGCACTTCCCCCAATATTATGAAATTATCGTTAGAGCCTTTATTGCTTTGAGGGTTCTCTATCAAAATTTCCATTCTAAATAATTTCTTCTCTATAAAATGATTCTCATTTTCTGTTACACTCGTTTTAGTGGTTCTTTTTCCGTTCTCCGGAGTTTTGTTAGATACTAATGTACCCATTTCCACCTAAGTTTTTTTTCGCTGACGTTTCATTATAAGATCTTCTGATGTCGGAATGATCTCTTCCATAATTCTGAAACAATGGACCTATCATAGTCTCTTTGATCCGGTTCGGACAATGTGGCGATGGATTCTGGAAAAAATTTTGAAGCAGATCGAAATCATTTCCACCAAATCTGGTGAAATTTGAATTTTTGCTTAAAGAACATAATGATGAATTCATTTCCTTTTGATGGCTTGTCCAGACTCGCGCAACGAAGAACCACGATAGGGCGTGAACACTGTGTGTAGTTTTTGGCTTACATCAAAAGCTTGAAGAAATTCATGATACTGCGCAAACACGAGAGCGCCTCATAGTAAGCCGTTATAAGCGCGAATTGATCCGTGATGATCGCGAGTGTGGATGCCGAATGAATTCGCACGGAATTCGCGGCGCGACTCTGGATGGGCCGTGATATTATTGAAATTTTTTCGCAATAAGATAACAATATTTCATCATTTCATCAGGTATGTAGTAAAGTGAATGAAATTCCTAGTACCTATATTATGAGCAGTCAGATCATTGAGTAGTTTTTCTATATTTTTCTCTTGAAAATACATGTATATGAAGATTTAAATTCTTCAGTTAGGAATTACCTTAGCACCTCTTCGTCTAAGGGCTGAACTGGAGAACTTCCTTCGCTCGAAGTCCGCTGACACCCAGAGTTCACAAAAACCAGTTCCTGTGAACCTCCTATGCAGAACGTCGCTCTTCAACTGAACTCTCATAGTTTTTTGCTTTTTTTTAGATGAAGAGGAGGAAAATCTTCGAAAAGATGCACTCCGGAGACGGGGCCAAGGATTTTTACCGACTGAAAACCTCCTCTTGGGGTTTCAGCCCGAAGACTATATTCCCAATGTAGAAAGAAAAGTGGTGGAAGAAAAAGGGAAACTCGGATGGGATGGCCAAGGGAAGACTGGGTTAGATTAAGCCATGCTGAAAAGGAATCCGCTGACGTTGGTGGACGGTCTTCTCGGGACAGCTTCCAACGGGAGTGCACCTGCAGCGCATAAAATGGGCCGCGAGTACAGATGCCTATGTCCCGCCTCGCGACGATCGCAGTCGGGTATCCGTTGGAGCTCCTGGGACGACTTCTCTGGTCGGATGCTCGCTGCTGAATGAACTCTGATACTCGGAGGATCCCTTATTTATATATTTAGAGCCCGAAAGTTCTTGAAAGGCACACGTGCCTTCCGGATTGCAAGTAACTTCAGTATCTACAGTGGTGAAATTTCTATGATACTATTACAGGCTTTGAAAGTGTTCATCATCACTTGGTAGAAAATATTGATCATCACGCACTCCCTCACTGCATTGATATGTTTGAACCAATTATACATATTCTGATTCGAAACAAAACCGTATAATTTCAATGGATCCCCTCCTAAATGGGAATAACAAGCATTCAGGAAGCCGATCAGCTTGCAGTGACCGTCAAATCCAGATTTACTTACCTATAGCGATAAATACCTCAAACAGGCATTATACATATGACACCCTATCATCCATCTTAATTTTGAGGGTCAGAACAAAATTTCTATGAGAATAAAAGGGTCAACCATTTGCAGTGACCTCAGCGTCAAATCCGGATGTACACACTCACAACGAATGCATCATACAGACGACAACAAACGGCTGATCAAAACATATATACAGGAAAAGTGGCAATTCATCTGGAACGCCACAAACACCCAGCTCAATTCTGTGGTACCTACTTAGTCTTTTAAACTGCATTAACCGAACAACGTTAATAGAAGAAATAAACTAAAAGTAAATCGCTTAAGGATATGCCATACAGCATTGATACATAGCGTGAAACACCTGATATTTGTGAAACTTGTGGCGTTCAAATAACCATATCACATGTCTTGAGTGGTCTAACTAAGTCTAACCAACTGTACTTACCTAGAAAATTCACTACCAAATGAAAAACCACAAACTGAATTTCTTTAAAAAAATAAACCTGTATCAAAAACTTTTCACCACTTATTATTATGTCTTGTACTGTAGTCTCGGCTCCTTAGTGGTTGATGCGGCTAATTTGAAATAAAAAAATTAATAACATAACAATGGAAAACGATGTAAAAGTGATCTTCTAGTGTACCTAGCAGTGAAACGTATTTTTTACATCACAGAACCATTATTTGGAACTGCGCCTATAAGATTATGTTTTTCCAGAGACACGAACAAAGTCTTTTATTCTTCATCTCGAAAGTAAAGCGCAAAATTCTCAGTAAAAAAATGCTAGTTGATTGAGCTAGAAAAAATTCAAAAAATTGAGAGTCAGCGGCGCACAATTGTTTTATCAACATTTTTGTGAGGCTATCTTTCAGATCGCCTCTGGACTCAAATAGTTTGCACTAATTATGACTTAATTCTCACCAACTTCAATAAAAATAGTAACAAAATCGACTGTGAGATTACTTAAATGTTTATTTTCAAAAGTACATATAATATATATATATAAATTACATTACATATATATATATATATATATATATATATATATATATATATATATATATATATATATATATATATATATATATATATATATATATATATATATATATATAGTAATGTATTATTTGAATATTACGTCAGGGCCTACTCAAGGTGCACAGGCTTACAAACAGAACTATCAGCGAGAGGCAGGAAAAAGTGATGGAAGGCTTGGAGCTGCTATTGCACAAATCATCGTCGCAATAGCACATTCGATCACTTGTATTACTTTCCGGTATGCACAGATGGTCGGCTATAGAGATATTGATATAGAGATTGGATGTACAGGTTCTTCTTATAATTTCGTTTGCTGAAATACAAAGATTCTTCTTATTTCAATTAAATTAAACAATGTTGTTCAAATTATACTATATTCCCGAAATTAGGACGCGTTTCACCTATCTATAGCTTCATCTTGTAAATAGTACATCTAAAAGGAAGATGTGGCTTACATTATATACAGGTTGTTTCATAAGCTATTGGAAATATTTCAACTGTGGAATCCTGGGCTCAGAATATTAAGATTCAACTCAACTCACGTCGATAAAATATGTCTCCTTACAGAGATGCAAGGTGGTAAAGTTTCTTGAAAACATTGGTTTTTTGTTAATATCTCGATGATCTTCAGTTCGATTTAGATAAAAATCGGTGGTGATATTCAATGTAACAAGAGGCTAATTTGACTTTTGTTTGTTTCAACTTATCGACTCCAGTGGCGTCCCGGCAGACAGGTCAACCCAAACTTTCGATGAAAAAAGAGCACACCACTACTTTTTTTCAATTTTCATATTTTTGCAGATTGGTCTACACAAAATATAACCTATTAGTACTGTGAGTTTTTTACGTATCTGTTTCAGTTTTCGAGATATAAAATAAAAACCACTCTGTAACCTGTCCGTGATACTAAGTACAGAACCTTGAAACTCAAGATAGAGGCACATTTTTGACCAAGACCCAGTAGAAAAATTGTTTGGAATTGTTCAAAGTACAGTATATCTCAAAATCAGAAAATTTACCCGGTACACTAAAACCATTACCCCGCACTGTTAGTACTGATTTTAGTGTACTGGTTAAATTTTCTGATTTTTGAGATATGTTGTACAATGAATTATTCTAAACAGTTTTTGTCTTGGTCAGAAATGTGCCTCTATTTCGAGTTTTTAGGTTCTGTACTTACACTCGGAGGCAAAATTAGCGGAACACTCGAAAATTCAACCAAATTCGAAGTTCGATATTTTTCCTAATTCTCAACCGATTTAGATGATTTGTTCGGCAAGTTATAGATCAACTCTTCTGCTTTGTAGAAATTATAAGAGAAAACAAAAAAAATTCGAAAAAAATTAATACGGGGGCAAAACTAAAAGTGTTTTTTTGTCAAAAATTCGTAACACCCTGTGGAATTTCCTGATCCGAGTTGAAACGTACAATATCATGGTCTGTCAAGACACATTTTCCTACAGTAACGCCCTTCTTGTTTGATGCGTTTATCTCTATTTTGCAAAATATATTTAATTTCAAGTGGAAAATAACCATTTTCGGGAAATACCATTGAATCAAGAAATTGTCATTAAAATTCGTCTATCAATTTGGAATTTTCTTATTATCACTCAGGCGTGTCGAAATTGTCGTATGCGATTTTTATGTTCGAATTGCATTGTTATTGATGACAATTTGGTTAATTTGGTGAAAATTAGGAATTCATAGGAGAAAACAGTCGGTAGGTATTAAAATACATAACCGAATTCTAGGACCATTGATAAAACTTTTCATTTACACATGTGCACACCTTTTTTCATCAAATATGAAATACAACACACGTTTTTTTGTATATGACCACATTTGAACTTGTTTAAAGAATGAGAGTTTTCCATTCTTCGATTTGATACAAATTCGATCGGTTGCGGTGTTTTGTGAACTGGAGATTATTGGCAATGGATCACTTAATGCGCATCGGTATATAACAGAAATCTTGGAGTCCCATGTTGGTCCTTTTGCTCCTTACATAGGGGAAAATTTCCTTTTATGCACGATAACGCGCGCCCTCATACTGCGCGACAGTGGTAGAATATCTCAATGAAGTTGAGATCACACGAATGGACTGGCCGTCGCGGTCACCGGATTTAAACCCGATCGAACACGTTTGGGACATTCTTGGGAGAAGGGTTCGACAACGGAATCCAGGCAACGTTGAAGAGCTGACATTGGCTTTGGTGGAAGAGTGGAACAACATACCTCAACAGATGATAGACAACATCATTGGGAGTATGCGAAATCGTATGCGCGCTGTAATAAGAGCTGGGGGTCATACTCGCTACTAAAATCAAATGTTTTTTTTTGTGGGTCATCATGAACATTTTTCTCAACATGTTCATTTCATTTCACGAGTGTATCGCCAGAATACACACCTGCTCTCAATTTTGGACAGGAATGATAATTATTATAGAGTGTCACACAAAAAAATTCAAAAATAAATGTGCAAAATCAACGATTTTTCCAGTGTACTTCGAGTTCTCCCGGAGCGTGAAATTGGCCAGTGAATTTCAAAAATTTTCATTTCGTTAGATTTCCGATTCTCTAATTTTGATTTTATTTTTTGGCTAACCTCCGATGTTATGCACCTACGCAAGATTAAAAATAAATTCTTGAAATTTTTGACTTTTCGCTTCAAATTGGTTATCTCTTGTAAAAATAGAGATAAATGCATGAAACAAGAAGGGCTTTACTGTAGAAAGATGTGTCTTGACAGACCATGATATTGTACGTTTCAACTCGGACCACGAAATTCCACAGGGTGTTACGAATTTTTGACAAAAAAACACTTTTAGTTTTGCCCCCGTATAAAATTTTCTTCAATTTTTTTTGTTTTCTCTTATAATTTCTACAAAGCAGAAGAGTTGATCTATAACTTGCCGAAAAACTCATCTAAATCGGTTGAGAATTAGGAAAAATATCGGACTTCGAATTTGGTTAAATTTTCGAGTGTTCCGCTAATTTTGCCTCCGAGTGTAAGTACAGAACCTAAAAACTCGAAATAGAGGCACATTTTTGACCAAGACCCAGTAGAAAAATTTTTTGGAATTGTTCAAAGTACAGTATATCTCAAAATCAGAAAATTTACCCGGTACACTAAAACCATTACCCCGCACTGTTAGTACTGATTTTAGTGTACTGGTTAAATTTTCTGATTTTTGAGATATGTTGTACAATGAATTATACTAAACAGTTTTTGTCTTGGTCAGAAATGTGCCTCTATTTCGAGTTTTTAGGTTCTGTACTTAGTATCACGGACAAGTTACAGAGTGGTTTTTATTTTATATCTCAGAAACTGAAACAGATACGTAAATAACTCACGACACTAAAAAGTTGTGTTTTGAACAGATCAATCTGAAAAAAATATGAAAATTGAAAAAAAATGGTGGCGTGCTGTTTTTTCATTGAAAGTTTTGGTTGACCTGTCTGCCGGGACGCCACTGGAGTCGATAAGTTGAAACAAACAAAAGTCAAATTAGCCTCTTGTTGCATTGAAAATCACTACCGATTTTTATCTAAATCGAACGGAAGATCATCGAGATATTAACAAAAAACCAATGTTTTCACGAAACTCCTTGCATCTCTGTAAGGAGACATATTTTATCGACGTGAGTTGAGTTGAATCTTAATATTCTGAGCCCAGGATTCCACAGTTGAAATATTTCCAATAGTTTAGATTCAAACAGGGTTGCTTTAAGAACTGAAAAGATTTAGTAATGGTTATGAATTTAAATACTGGGTGATTCACCAGTGGCGCGGTGCTCTGTAGCTCGTACACTCTTGAAGATTTCATTTTTGTTCGAACGGTATTGTAATTAGAAAATAAGAATCTACTTCAGCAATTTATTTTGCAGTAAACAGGGTGTCCCAATTTTCTATAAAAAAATCTTGGAAGAACACTTTTTGTTCAAGATTCAGGAGCAGCCTAAGCTCTGCTAAAATGTCTTTAAGTAATAAGTTTTTTTGGTGAGTAGTTTCGTCATAATATTTTTCTTCCGTAAAATTCATGATGGCTTTAACATCGTCGCATGCTCCTTCGGCCAGAGATGATGAATACTTTTTTCCTTTCGTTTTCTTATTGCCCAAGCATAGCTTTACTGATGAATTGAAATAGATTATCCTCATTTTATACAGGAGTGACTCAAAAGAATTATTGAATATTGTAATCTTAAAAATTTCATATCTTGATTTTTTCAAATGGAACACCCTGTATTTTATTATTCATGTCAACGCATAAAATATTGTGCTGTATTTTTGCAAAAGTAACCTTATCTTTATCTTCGATCATTTTCCAAATATTTGATTATTTGTAAAAATTTTTGATGAAAATTCTACAAACCGTATCAAACTCATCAACATGCATCATTATTCATTCGCACAGAAGTTTTTTTTTCTGTAATGATTCATGTAGTGAAGAATGAAACCTAAACAAGATAATACTTTTAACGAATGATAAAATCAAGATGATTAAAACGTAAATCGTGCTATGCGTTGACATTTTTTTTTATTTGTGTCTTCTGTCAGGTGTCTGGACGTATCCTATTCTGCATTTTACATGGTAAACTTATCAGTATTTCGTTATTAAACATTGTTAAAGTGAGGTTTGAACCCAATTTTCTCAATTGACTGCCATGGAGTTCTCCAAAGAAGAATTGGTTGATTTGATTTTTATTCAGGGTGAGTGTGATAGAAATTCTTTGTTGGCAAGAAGAGTTTATGCACAAAGGTTTCCTGATAACAGGCATCTTGATGTACGATGCTTTGAAAACTTCTGATTAGATTTATGGAAACGGGTAATATCGCCTACAAAGAACATGAAAAACCAAAAACTGCTACAGCTGAAGACAACCAGTTATGAGTCAGAGAGATTTCTCAGTTAACAGATATAAGTCACACTTCCTTCCAGAGAATCTTGAAAGTGAATAAATTTCATGCATATCATGTACAGCTGCACCAGGAACTGAACAATCAAGACTATGAAAATCGAATCAATTTTTGCAATTGGGCAAGCGACAAAGTAGCGGAAAATCCAAATATGTTTAGTTTTTTTCTCGGACGTGGCAACTTTCCACAAGAATGGGCTTGTTAACAGGGACAACTTTAATTATTACGCCACGGAAAATCCACACCTCATGAAACAAATAGATCACCAGCATCGTTGGTCCTTGAATGCATTGGCCGCTATAGTAGATGGATATCTAATTGGGCCGCACTTTTTCGACGGGCACCTCAATAGTGGAATGTATTTAGATTTTCTGCAAAATCATCTACCAATGTAACTTACCGATGTACCAGAGCATATAAGACAAGATTTGTGGTTTCAACAGGATGGAGCACCAGTACATTACTCACATCAGGTTAGGGAGCATTTGAATCATGTATTTCCAAACAAATGGATAGGACGTGGTAGTCCTGTAAGATGGCCAGCTAGGTCTCCGGACCTTACAAGTCTAGATTTTTTCTTGTGGGGTTATATTAAGGGCATCGTTCACCAGATTCCTCCCACAACACAGATGGATATGAGACAGAGAATAGTCGACGCCTTTCAGTCTGTTATTCCGCAAATGTTGTCGAGAGTGCAACGGTCTTGCCTCAGAAGGATTGAGTTGTGTCTACAAAGAAACGGGCAACATTTCGAACACTTATTGAAATAGTTCAACATTTTGTAGATCATCTCACCAAAAACCAATCTATTACTTATTTCATACACGACTACCTTAAAATATCTCCATTTCTCTGATCAAGTATAATGATATGTACTAATAAACTCTTCTTTCGCAACCACTGATTCTATTATTTTAGTTTATTTTCTTTTATTTCGAAGATAAAGAAAAGGTCACTTCTGCAAAAATATGGTACAATGTTTTATGCGTTGACATGAATAATAAAATACAGGATGTTCCATTTGAAAAAATTAGATATGATATTTTTTAAATTACAATATTCAATAGTTTTTTGAGTCACTCATGTATAAAATGGGGATCTATTTCAATTCATCAATAAAGCTATCCTTGGGCAATAAGAAAACGAAAGGAAAAAAGTATTCATCCTTACTGGCCAAAGGAGCATGCAATGATGTTAGAGCATATTTTCATGAATTTTCACGGAAAAAAAATATTGTGACGAAACTACTCACCAAAAAAACTTATTATTTAAAGACATTATAGCAGAGTTTAGTACGCTCTTGAATCTTCAAAAAAAAAGTGGTCTTCCAATCTGAAAAAACCTCCCAAGATTTTTTTATAGAACATTGGGACACCCTGTTCACTTCAAAATAAATTGCTGAAGTAGATTCTTACTCTCTAAATACAATACCGTTCGAAAAAAAATGAAATCTTCAAGAGTGTAGGAGCTACAGAGCACCGCGCCACTGGTGAATCATCCCAGTATAATTGACTATTAAGTAAGTTTTCTGTTTATTGATTTCCATAGGTTTTAATCTATAATTTTGAAATGGAAATATTAAATTGATTATCCGTGAATGAAGAGCTGATTTTGTTTGCGTTTGTATTCCGAAAACCTAATATTATACTTTCTAAATTTTATTACAATTTTCTTTTTTATTTTGATTGCTCTCTTTGATACTGAGGAAAACCGGCATATTGAAATTGTTAACGAAACAACATAGTCTCGATCATACTAGAATTATAACCATTATTGACCGCTATTGTTTTATAATATCGAGCTCTTCCATGAAATTATTTTTTGACGTCGTGTTAAGTCTATGTCATACTATTATAAGCAATGCGGATGTGCGAGAGAATTGTGAATGGTAATATTCGTGTAAGAAGGTTTATGGAAAATCAATTTTGGTTATAATTACACCTAGAAAGTTAATACAATTCTCAGTTTCCATTTCCAAAGTGAAGCTTATACAGGGATATTCACCGGAACCGTCCGTTGAAAACTTTTTGAGTTCCAATTACAATATCAAGCTGAAATTTTATACGCAGCCATAACTAGCGATTTCCAATTGAAGTGGAATAAACAAACAAACAAATACCTCCCAATAATGGTTGTAATTCCAGTATGGTCAACAGCGTGCTTTCTCAAAAATAATTTCAACATACAATCCATAAGATTTTTTCTAGTATAAAAAAGACCAATCAACAATATAATATATTAAGGGGGTATTCTGGTCTAGAGCCCTACTTTTTGGGTATTTTTCAAACTAGGATAAAAAAAAATTTCAAACATTTTTGCTATCAATTTTTTATACAATATTTATTGATTTTTAAAGTATATATGAAAATTAAAATAATAGTCAAAAATTCACAGGCCGGTGAAGTGGGGGTTGTCAGTCAAACGGTGCTCGCTGGTTGACATGATACCAACCCTTGTAGTGAACTAAATCGAACAAACAAACAAAAATCTTAATTAGTAAAAATGTCGCTATCTCTTGGACCTCAGCCAAAAAAAAATTCATGAAATGGCGTCCACAAAAAAAAATTACCCCTGTTTTTCGAATTTTTCAAAAATACTCCAACTTAAAATTTTTCAAAATACAAGGTCCAAGTGATAAAGAGATGTATAAAGAAGATTCTCACAAAATTTGTAAGGAATCGGTCTGATAGAACTTGAGATATTGTGTCAACCACCTCACCAAAAGAGGTTTTGAGAAAAAATACGTATGAAGTTTGAGAAAGATTTCTAGTAGAATAACTCAGATAATAATATTTAATACCCACTTTGGATTAATCGGCGATCCCATATCCATAGATCGGACCTTCTTCTTTCTCAAAATCGAGATTTTGTGAAGTTCTTTCTCCTAAACCAGCTGTTCTGCCTACTTTTGAAGCAGCAGAAGCTCGTAGTTCAAATAATTCGAAGTTTAAAAAATCCTTTTAAGAGCATATTTTTGAAAGTCTAAGCTTTGAAAATATGCAAAACAAAAGAATTGATTTTTTCAATTTTTTAGACCAGAATACCCCACTAAATTATCTTGGTAAAGGCAGTCTAAATTTAAATTCTTTCCTCTTATCACATAATTCGAATATTACTTTGAGATCGGATAACTCTCTAAGCAGGTATTTTAAAAGTGTAAATTCAAAATTGAAGTTGTGATAAAATATATATTGGTAGAACTTTTATTTTATATTCATATTAGGTTATCACAACACAAACGCAGTTTTATCTAACTAAAATTAGATTCTCACTATTCAAATCATTCACTGAAAGAAAACCTTATTTCTAATAATAATAATTTTAGATATTCTGCATAATGAAACTATGTATTAGCATTGAAACTATGGGAAGCATTGTAAATGAACAAACAGAAAAATTCCGGAAACTTACCTCGTAGTAAATTAGACCTAAATTTCATTACTAAATCTTTTCAGTTCTCAAAGCAACCCTGTTTGGATTTTCCTCCTACTTATGTAATATATAAGGCTCATCTTCCCTTTAAATGAAGCCACAGAGTGGTAAAACGAATCATAAGTTTATGACTGAAGTGAAAATATGTTGTTTGTTTCATTCAATTAATAAACGTATATCAATTTTCATCAGGTACCGACCTCCTCAATCAAATTCTAAAATTGACATCAGTTATCTTTGAAATTATTTCATTGGAGTTTTTAGATAAAATCTCTGATCATTATTTGAAGAATTTGAATTTTATATAATGAAGAACACACCAATGTTTGATTTCAATTTCTTAATACACTCTATTGACAACAAAAAATAGAGTTCTGGAGTAATAATAATTTATCTCATGATAGACAAATGTTTCTAAAACACTATATTAGATAAATCACAAATCATTATTATCACATTTTATGAAGGAACTCACATTTATTCGCATTTCTAACCATTTTTACGCAGCAACCGTGACATAAAACCAAGGGTGGTTGATCCTTCGGATGGTCAGTCTTATTAATGTTCCCGCATCTGAGATCTGTATAACTATCACATTCATAGCAGTAAATATAATGTGCTGAAAAATAAATAACATCAGAATTTATTTTAGCTGTGTGTAAAAGTTAGAGAAGAATTTCGATCGAAGTTAACAGTTCATTGATCTAATGAATATAATCATCAGTGATAATCTTAATATGGGTATAAATTCTGTCAAAGAAGTACCCGGAATTTATTACTATTACAAAAATCTGTTTAAAACGATTGTCAAAATTTTGCAAAGTTGGTACAACTGTTTTCTATACTGACACGGAATTTGAACGTGATCTGCTATTTAGTTTGTTTACAGTGCTCAATTATGTCAGTTCTCACAAGTGGGTTTTACGATTTTTAATTGATGAAAATACCGAACAAAGAATTTGTATTGCAAATGGAATTTCGTGTGCCGAATAGGCATGGCGAAAGATTTTGAAATCCTCTTCCGTAATGCTGATACACATCTACTGTTTACAACAAAACTTTATTTCGGTAATAAACTAAAGGTTTTGGAAGTTTAAAGTCATTTTTATAATCATTTTTAAATATTGCGCGAAAACATCTCGTCATGTGTGACGTCATACTTACGTAAACGTCAAATTTGTTTATGCGCAGCTAGACAGCAAAGTAAACAAACGTTTCGTATTTCTTGTGTTAAGAATGAATTCCAAAGTTTATAAGTGGTGTGTAATACCTCAGTGCAAAAATACATCAATAACGACACCCAACAAGGTGTTTGTACATGTCCCATACAAGAATAACGAATATAATAAGAGATAAATGGTTAAAGCTTGCACGGCGAAACCCGAACGATATAAAGACAAATTCGCCACTTTATTTCTGTGAAGATCACTTTGATGTGAGTATGTTATCATGTATTCATAGATTTTTAACTTAATGTTTGTTTGACGTGAAATAGTTGAAATGTAGAGGCTATGGAATAACTAGTAATTTAATGAGGTTATGTTTGTGTTAGTCTTAGTTATCATTCTTATTATCAATTTTAATTGTTACGTTTGCAGTTTTCAGTTGCCAAATGATATGGAAAATTATATGAAATACCATGTGATGGGGTCGGTATCACAAGTACGTATGAAACCAAGATGTATGCCCACAAAATTTACTTGCCAACCAGACAGGAAAACACAAACATTATGAAGATGATTCTTGCAGTGTGAAAAGCAATTTGAAGAAAGTAGGGGAAGGGCGGGTAATTGGAGTCAGCGGGCATTCGGAATCACACGCATATCTAAAAAAATACGCACCCGAAACCTCTTAACTGAGTCTTTACACCCCCCTGTACACCCGCCGGCCCCACGCGAATGCCTCGCGCCAGTTACCGCTGCACGTCGATGAGTGATACTAGTGTTTTGTTTTCGCGCGTCGTCATTGTAAATTTACGCAAAAATATCATTAGAGGTGAGTGTCGTTTTTTTAAGTGTACCATATTTTGTTTATTGTAGAAAGGTAGTCTGTATGTTTAAAATTGTGATTAGCGTCTTATATTACAGTTCAAACTTAGATTTTTTTGTTTTATTATTATTTCTTTGGCAGTATAGTAGCGGCTAATGAGAGTCAAGTGACCCCCATTGTCCGCAGGTAATTACCATTACCCGCAAAAGACTAATATTAATATTTTTGCTTCTAGATGCCAAAAGTACGAGTAAGGACAACCGAAAAAGCCAATTGGTCATCCGAGTCTCTCTAAAAAGCCATACTTCTTATTGAACAAGAGGGTTATTCTATAAGAAAAGCTAGTAAATCTACTGGTATCCCATTTTCGAGCTTACAAAAAAGATTCAAAAAGAAGACTATCCAAGAACCACGTTTTGGAAGATGTACAGTATTTACGCGGAAAGTATGAATTTAAATCATAACTTTAATAAAGTTTAAAAATGGCTGGTCGAGATTGGTTGAAAGCTTTTATGGCTAGAAATAATATATCTGTGAGGAAAGCAGAGGCAACCAGCATAAATCGAATAACAGCGTTCAATAAAGAGGAGGTGCAGTTATTTTTTAAGCTGTTGGAGGAAATTATGGAGAAACACAAATTTCTTCCCAAAAATATAAACAATTGCGACGAAACCGGAATAACAACTGTATAGAATCCAGGGAAAATACTAGCAACAAAAGGACAGAAGAGAGTGGGATCTATCACCAGTTGGGAGAGAGGCAAAAATATAACTTTGATGTTTGCGATGAGCGCTGCAGGTGGCTTCATCCCACCTATGTTTATTTATCCCCGCAAGAGAATGACTCCTCTACTTGAGAAGGATGGTCCATCAGGAGCACTTTATAAATGCTCCGACAATGGTTGGATAAATGAAAGTCTCTTCCTTGAGTGGCTCGCACATTTTAGAAAACATGCTAAACCTTCTATGGACGAACCTGTTCTCTTGATTTTAGACAGTCATACTAGTCATTCTTCCCTACCTATCTACGAATTTTGCAAAAGCAACTATATTCATATGTTATCCTTGCCACCACACACATCCCACAAAATGCAGCCTTTGGACGTGTCATTCTTTGGACCTCTTAAAACCGCATACAAAAAGGAATGTGATTTATATATGAAAAGTAATCGCCTGGAACACATAACTCCTTATGATGTAGCATCATTGGTGAGGAAAGCATATATTACCGTTGCGTCTATTAACAAAGCGGAATCGGGATTTAGGACAACAGGTATTTTTCCAATAAATCCCCAAGTATTTTCTGAAGAAGATTTTATGGCTGCTGAGATTCTCCAATCTGACTCTATAGTCGTTTGCAATGAATCTATTACCATTTCTATTTGTGGCATAGAACAAGATTCAAATGTCATTCCCAGCACATCAAAACAATTAGATTTATCAGCTGTAAATGAATCAGAGTAAATAGTTATCTCATCCCCGACATCAAAGGCCAAAGAGTCGTCTGATCCTCCGTCAAATATTCAACTATCCGATTTTATAAAATTACCAAAGAAAACACCTTTGGCTAAAGAGAAACAGCGCCGAAAGAAGCAGCATGCTACTGTGTTAACCTCAACTCCACTGAAGAAAGATTTGGTAGAAAAGGAAGATAAAGAGATAAAAAAAGTACAGAAGGAGCAAGAGAAAGAAAAAAATGGAAAGGTAAGGGTCAGGGGAAGAAGACTAAGGTGCAGAACTGTGATGGTCCCAAAAGTGCAAAGAGGCAGGTTCTTCAGGATTCAAACGATACATCAGTCTCAAGCACTAACACTAACGACTTATGCCAGGATGATGAGAATGATGATGCAGAAGACGCAGGAAATAGATGTTTAATATGCAGTGAATTTGGACGAAACAACGAGATGTGGTACCACTGTACCACATGTGGATTGTGGGCACACGCAGAATGTACTGGATGAGATTCTGCCGAAGGGTACGTCTGCGATATGTGTTAGTTTTGCTTGATCCTCATTTCCCACAGGCTGACCACCATTGCCCCGAAGTAAGTGCAATGGGAGTCAAACCTCCTTTTTTTTTAAACTTAATTTTTTCCCAAAGTTGATGTACAAGATGATTAAAACTGATCTCAATTATTAGACAAATAAGTGTTTTTTGTTGCAAAACATTAGCAATAAATATTTAATTTTGAAAAAAGCTTTTATTTGAAAACTTGCTTGAGTGACTCCTATTACCCTTTTCTACCCTACTATAGTTGAAGAGCCATCAAGTTCGAAAGAAATTGCTTCTTGTAGTTCAGGTATAGTTTACTAACTCATTTATTAGAATGTTAATTCAGTGTTATTGCATACATTGTTGGTGTACTTAGGCCCGTATTACAGATTATCTTATATAGCGGCATCCCTTTGTACAAATCTCAAGAAATGATCTACGTTTGAGATTCATTCTGTGATACTATAAAACTACGTAGATTTTTTGTAACCTTGTAATTTTATATTTGTTTTCATAATTATAACATTGCACTTAAATAACAAAACATTTGTTTTACAGTTCAGCAAATTGTTGTAGAAGTTCCCCAATTACCACCAAGAATGTTGGACAAAGCAATTCAAGTACACATATGTAAAACATTTAGAAGTAAAGCTAACCAAACAAAAGTTAATTTGGTAAATCAGATGACATCAACATTGAATCCGTGTCTACATTCTGTTTCTACATCACCATTTAAAATCAAGCATGATGTTAATAGTAACCCACCAAGACCAAGAATAAATGGTTTGAGTATGTATGTTAGGTAATAACTCTAACATAGCGAACATATACCTATACTGGAAGGGAGCTAACCTCAAAAATAATGACAAGTTTATTGTAAAAATATCCTATGAAGGTAAAACAGAATAAACTTTTACGAGATTAAAACGAGTCTGATTACTACTTGGTCATATTTGTATGTAGTGTTAAAGATAAACATAAATAAAATATACTGACAAAGAGGTTTTCACATTTCTAAATTCGGACGAGCAAAATTCTTTACTTGTTGCGAAGAACTCGCTCAACATAATAAATCGATCCTGAGCAAATTTGAGCTGTTTGCCTTAACAAAGCCTGATTCCATTGTTATAGACAGATTCGTGTTGTGAAGTCGATAAATCACAAAAACAAATATAAAATCAATCGTAACGCGCTATCAATAGTAGGTAATCAAAACACAGAGAAGCTTACATAAGTATGACGTCATGCGCTGTGATTGGCGTTTCAGTCAAAATGGCCGATTGCAGTATTTTACTCTTTTATTTTATTGAAAATCTTATAAATCTCAATTTTTCAAATGAAACTAAATCAGTTTTTTAAATCCTTTGAATGTGTATTTTCCCCTAAAGTCATTAAATCTTTGATTATGTCATACTATCGTCACGTGTATTGCTGAAAATGTTCCAGAAAGCTTAGGGCGAATCGACTTTATCAAAAACACGTGCATAGAGTAATACATTGCATTCAACTGCGGCCGAGATGTGGTGGAAGATTTCTCTCTGGTCAGCCATCAACATCTTCAACTGAAGTTGATAAAGTGAAGGAAATGGTAACTGAAAATCGTCATGTAAGTTTGAGAGAGGTAGGCGATGAACTTGCCGTGTCTCATGAATCAGTTCGTACCATTTAAACAATTGTTAGAACGAGTAAAATCTAACCTAACCTAACCCCACAATCTTTCTTTCTTTCTTCTTCTTCTTCTTCTCTCTTCTCTCAATGAGCTTGACTTCTGAGGTCATTTACTCAGTCCACCATTTATGATTAACTGGATCCGCCTTGTTGGGTCGGGTCTTGGGTATACCAATGTCCAGTTATTTTATCACTATTACTTTGTTTTTGTTTCACTCTGCGTTGTTTTCAGGTACTCGGGGTGTCATCAAGACATAATAGGATTTGCTTCCTTACGCGTGTAGCTTTCAGATAAAAAAACAAGCTTTGTTTTTTGGAAATCGCATTTTTTTCATATGAAGATGCTCAGGCAAAATTGAATCGATCGACTGTTGCACTCGGTCAATGTTGTTAACAGTCACTGACGAACAGGGTCTATCAGCACGTGGCTCATCACCAAGCGATATTCTTCCTCTTCCGAATGCACTATAACACCGCGCTGCAACCTTTAAAATTTTTTTCTTCTGTTAAACCAACTTCGTAATGGTAGTAGATCATTACGCGCACATGTTCTATGGGAAACTCCATCGTCCGCTGAGAAATAGGACTTACCATGTTCATTCAGTGGTGTCATCGCCTCAATTGAAATCAGACCTTCAATAATGAAGGATGAATGTTTCCAATAATGCAAAATTACTATCTCTCACTTCTATAGTTTCGTGGCGTCATAAAATTTACTGCGTAGCCCTCATATTTAGCTAATAGTTATATGTAATTTATTATCACACTCAACCTTCATTTACACCTCGAATACCAGGGAAATACGTTCATACATGCGGAGAACACTCTGAATGATGTCTCCAGAAGTGGTTTGAAGCAAACAGCTTGTATAAGATAAGACGCAAAAATTTTCTCTAGGTGAAGACGAAAGCATAAATGACCCAATAAAAAACTTCTAGTTTCTATTTAGAGGGATCACTAACCTGGAAGGCTCACGTAGGGGGACTGTCAGGAAACTATCTGCTGCAATATAGTCAATATGCGTGATTCGTATGGCTATGGTAACATATGGAATATTTCTGTGGGAAGCATCCTAAGAGGCTGGAAGGGTATTCTTTACGACAGAAGAAAGTAGTGATAGCAGCAGTAACAGCGCCACAGTCGTCTAGTTGTAGACCAATCTTCAGCAAATTTGAGATAGTCACCGTGTCATTTGTTTTCGTTCTGAATTAAACTCATTCTTTTGCATCCATCAGATCAGGAACAAATTTAAACACATGTTGATTTTGACAGTTACGACACAAGAGGTAAAAATAAACTAACGAGGAAAACCATTCAGTTATATTCACGTTTGCCCCACAATTAAAGAATGATTGCTATCAAATATTAATTGTTGAGAACTGATGAACATATCACATTCGAACCTCAAAAGCTAATCCTTGGATATTATGAATCGAACATTTCAATAAATCATGTGATTTTTATTAGTTAAAATTGAACTTACTGCTACAGGATTCAACCTTTGGAAGGGTAACTATTTTAGAATGGTTTGATGGATTTTCACTACTTGTGGCAACTAGAGCAGTCGATGATTCTGGTTCATTTTCCACATTTTCTGTTGTTATTTTAGAAACTACACAGCTATAAGCAAGAAAAAGAAAAAGGATGATATCCTTAGTAAATATTTTCGACTTCATATTCGCTCGTATAACTTGAAACACTAATTTGGAACTAAACCGCATGTATAATATTCAAGAGAGGTGATGGGTTATCTGCAATCTGCAACGAATACGTTACTTGTTATTCATCAATATTAACTAACAATAGGTATGAGAAACTTACTACTCAAATTAGATTAATTGGTGAAGATATTTGGTTTCTGAAATCCTGCAAAAATCATGGTTTTTCCAAATTTTATAAAAGTTAATTTGCCAAAATCAGTTTCTGATGAAGTCAGTGTTTTTCAAACAAAAATGGTTGGAGTTAAAGATAAAATATTTATACAGTAAACGAAGCATAATATAAATAGAAGCATATGAATCGTACAAAAAATTAACACATAAAATGTCAGATTTAGATTGTGTATTTTGGTGTGAATTTCAGAAGAAAATGTTTGAATTTATTATTACAAAATACTTGAATAAAATGCGTTCGGTCAACAAAAAACTTCAAAAATTTAACCCAACTAAAACACTTTCTGAAGAAATAATCACCATCGTAGAGAATATGTCGTCCGAAACTTTTGAAGAGGAAGAAATCAAAGTTTTAAACAAAGGTTTGGGTTTTGCATTACCTCCAGATGACAGTTAAACAAATATAATTGCCGATAAAGAAAGTTCCATACAACATTTACCTGAAAGTAAAAAGTCTTTCATCGGAGAGTCAAGCAGAAACAAAATCAGTAAAAATATTGTCCTCAATAGTGTTCCATCATCACGAAAAGACAAACTCTTGATCAAAATTCTAAGACAAAAAGATTGATTTTATCTGAAAGCAGACGAAGGCAATAAGGTTGTTATATTGGATAAAAATGAGTAGTTTAACAGAATTGATAATTTAGTAGAGTCAGGGCCCTATGAGTTGATTCAAAATAATCCCTTGCCAAAAATGATAGCAGAAGTAAAGAAAACCCTCAAATTATGTAATTACCTTATTACTGATAATATTAGATATAAGTTAAATGTAAGCAACCCCACCTTATCGAAGTTATTTTGCTTTCCAAAATCCACAAACCTGGAAAGGAAATGCGACCAATTATATCAGCAATAGATACACCTACTTATAAGATTGCAAAATGGGTATCAAACGAGTTCAAAAAACTCCCTACACAATTTCAAAGTTTTGCAGTTGATAATTCTTTAGAATTTATAAATAAGATCAAAGATATTCAGTTAGAACAAAGGAGAATATTGGCCTCGTATCATGTTATTTCATTATATGCAAGCACACCTGTACCACATGCCCTAAATGATTCAAAAGAATGGCTCAATACGAACAATCTAGATCCCAAAATCATCAACGAATTTTCAATTCTGGCCACTTTACAGGGACCAAACCTATTTTCAATACAAAAATCAATTTTATAAACAATACGCAGGCACACATGGGAAATTGTCTTTCGCCTTTTATTGTCAACATATTCATGAGCAAATTTGAAACAACTATAAGTCAAAAATTAGAATATTTTCCTAGAGTGTGGTACAGGTGTGTCGATGATATATTTGTTGTATTTGAAAGAAGGCTTTCCTTGAGGAGTTAAATGATCAACACGATTCGATTAAATTCACGTATGAAATAGAAAAAGATAACCACTTGGCTTTCTTGGACACACTTGTCATCAGAAATAACAATTCCTTAGAATTTGATGATTACAGAAAGAGTACTGCCACAAGTAGGTACATACATTCGGACTCTTTCCATTGTCCACAACAAAAAAAGGCTCGTTTACATTTCCTAGTTCACAGATTAATGAGTTTTCCTCTAAAAGAAAGGAGGTTTCAGAAAGAAAAAGCTCTCACAAGGAATGTAGCTACTTTGAATGGTTATAATGATAGTATAGTCGATAAGTTAATCAAAAGATACAGATATAAGGAAACATTGTCCAATGCCACTCTTCTCCAACTGGAAGAACGAAAAATGAAATTCGTTTCTTTACCTTTCGATCCGCGATACACCAAAGGATTGGAAAAATATTTAAAAATATCAACATAAAAGTAGCCTATAAATCAAATTCAACTTTGAAAACCTTACTCGGAAACCCAAAAGACAAAGTTAACGCGTTGGATAAAAGTGGCATATATGAAATTAGTTGTAAAGATTGTGAAAATAAGTATGCTGGACAAACCAAACGATCTGTTTAGACTAGATCAAAAGAACATGAGGCACATTTAGGATGCGGACGTTGCCCAACATGCTTTCGATCAAGACCATAGAATAGATTCTGAGAATATAAAATTGAGAAAAAATGTTAACAACGAGAGTACACTGAACGCTTTTGAGAGTATCCACATAATGAAATGCAAACATTCACAGGGACAACGGTCCCGTTCCGTTCAGCGTACTCTATAGTTTGATAGATTAGACACGCCCCCTACTACCACGTTCGACCAATCAGGACGCCCGATTCGTCAAACGAGTCTACTAGCAGAGATAGATTAAGTATAAATTATAGAGCCATATAGAAATAGATTTAAAATGTGCTTGGCAAATTATTAAGAAACTCAAAAATAGCGGAACCCCTCCCCTACCCGCTATAAAAAGCGGTGGAAGTACGTTTTCAACGGACGCAGAAAATGCCGACATCCTCACCCGATCACTTCAACTCCAATGCTCGCCTTATCAGAGCGCTCCCAAATTCCCCGAGTTTCACGACTGCATCTCAAATACTGTTAAACGATTCGAGCGTGTCGCATCCGAGATCGTCCCGGAGCTGATGGAGTCCGCAACAAAATCTTAAAAATTTTGCCAAAAAATTATTAATCATTAATAACATTCTCACACACCAGTACTTTTCAAACGTTTGGAAAGAAGCTATTGTTGTTTGCCTACCTAAGCCTGGAAAAAATCTCAGCTCCCCTACGAGCTACAGGCCCATATCACTACTACCTGCCATCAGTAAGGTAGTAGGAAAAGTAATTCTAGCGCGTGTTAACTCACATATTGATGCGCACTCCATCATCCCGGACTTTCATTATGATTTTCGTAAAAATCACGGAACTGGACACCAATTATTTCGAGTTGGAGAATTCATCTCCAACACTCTCAAGAAACACTGGCACGCCCCTATGTTGCTGCTTGATGGCGAACAAGTATTCGACCGCGTCTGGCACGACGGCTTAAATTATAAAATGAAGGGTTTCAAATTTCCTCAATATCTCACGAACATTGTGCGTTCTTTCCTTACAAATCGCACGCTCTCGGTCCGTGTCGGAACGAGCATCTCAAGACCCCGTATCATATCGGCTGGTGTTCCTCAGGGGTCAGTTTTATCGCCTACACTGTTCAATATTTTCTCTTCGGATATCCCAACTGACAAAAATGTCCTTACTGCTCTCTACGCGGACGATATTGCCCTCCTCTCTTCTAGTAATCATATTACATACGGAATTTCACATATCAAGCGACACTTACCAGTTCTCCTAGACTGGTACTCTCAATGGCGTCTAAAAATTAATGAAGCTAAATCTGAGGCCAACTTTTTCTCCAAGAGAAGGAGGGAGCCTCCAAACTTCACAATTCATAACTCCAAAATCCCATGGAAACATTCGGTCAAATATCTAGGGATCCATCTCGAAAACGTCTGACTTGGAACAAACATATCAACACGGTCCGAAATAAAGCCCGAGCTGCATTTTCTAAGCTTCAACCTTTTTTCCGAAACAAAAAAGTTTTTCCAAGAACCAAACTTTTAGCTTTCAACGCTATTATACGTAGTATTTTTACTTACGCCATACCAATCTACGGCACTGCACCTAAAAAGCGTTTCAGCAAATTAGAAGGTACCTTCTCCAAATTGCTGCGCTCGTCGCTAAACATTCCATGGTTTGTGAGGAACGCCGATATCCTTAAGGATTTCGTAGTACCCTCACTTATCGAATCAACTCTCAACATCTCTAAACACGAGAATCCAACGATTTCCGTATTAGCAAACTGTCAGCCCAAACGGTTCGATACAGTTCCTCGACCGTGCTCCCTAGTCAATTAAATAGGTTCTCTTCTCTCCAAAAATCTCCGTCCGCGTAAGCGTATTGACATTTAAGTCACTCTCTAATCTCAGTATCCTTTAATTCTGCACTATGGAGACTATAGCCTACGGGCTGGAACTCCAAGAGGAGGTTTTTAGTCGATAAAAATCCGTCCCCGTCCCCGGCGTGCATCTTTTCGAAGATTTTCCTCCTCTTTGTCTGAAAAAAAAAGAAATAGATTTAGTGTACTATTATCTCTTGATGATGCCAACTTAGTTCGCGAAAGGCGCGACGAGTATTGGAGATAAAGTTTTGGTAAAGTGGTGTACAGTGTTTTTTAGTGTTATTCATCAATATAGTAGGGAAGAGCATTGTTTTCTTAACGAACGGATTTCTATACATAGGTGTCCCCCAAGCTTTGAGAGGTGGTTCCTGAAGAAATTCTAAGACAAATTAGTGAGAACATCATGGTCCTAATCTTTTTGAAATCACAGATATTCAGCTTCAATCTCGTTGAACAGAAGGTGACATACATTACCATACTAAAATGATTATCAAGAATGTTGACTTATTTTCGATAGATAAATATAAATGTCAGAATATCCTTTTCGATAGATACTTTGTTGTTGTAACCTTTAATTCTTCGATTTGAGAATGCATTCCTTCGTTAATGAAGAATATGCAGATATGATCTTTGTTTATGGTGTTTGCGATGGAAACGCACGAAAAGAAGGCGACTTCCTTGGTGATGAAATACATGTTATTTATAAGTATTGCGATCAGAAAGTTAAAAAATGATTTTCAATTGATATTATGTTTGAAAGTTGTAAAAATTCATTGAAGAAAATAATAAATGAAATAAAAATGTAAAATCATATTGATCATGACAAGAGAGAATGCATAGCTCATATCTAGAAAGAAGTGACTACAGAACAATATGATTGGCATTGTGATTTCTAATTCTTTCTGCGGCACTGTTCATCAGTTCTTGTAACTGCTCGTAATTTCTTATATCTACACTGTAGACGAGTTGTTTCATGTATCCCCATACATAAAAGGTGAGATCCAGTGATCGTGGTGCCCAAGCAATTGAATATCCCTACCAATCCACCTAATTCGAAAATATTCATTCAGCCTATCAACACTTCTTCCTTGATTTGATGTGCTGCGTCATATTGATTATATATATTCTGAATAAAATTTGGCGGAACAATATCAATTACATTGAATAACGTGTTCTTAGAAAATTTCGATAAGTAATGGAATTCAATCTGTTTAAAATATGAATGGGCAAGAAGCTGTTATTATAAAGACCACCCCAAACATTGATACTGAACCTCCGTTGGAAAAGTTTTTGCCTAACCGCATTAGGATTCCACAGGAACCATAAGTGATGATTATGAAAATTATTTATCAGACCATAAAATATTGTGAATGAAAACTTGATCTCGAGCCTGTTGCCGCAGAATCCAGCGGCAAAATGCTGCTCGATCCCTGCATTCATTGCTAGTACTCCCTGTGGATAAAATGGTTCAGTTTCTCTCTCTTCAAGACATGCCACATGACATTTCGGGGCATTTGTAACAGATTTGCAATGCGCCGAATACTTATCGAAGTATTATCTTCAACACAGTCTATAATGTTCTTCTCATTTTGTATGTTGCTTTTACGAGGTCATAGATGTTTTGGCTCAAATGTTCCTATTTTTTTGAGTCTTTTAAATACCAAAGTAAAATCTGTATAAACACGATGGTATTTTCTAGCATCTTCTCGTGCGTTTTCTTCACAAGAATCATAAACTTAAATTATATTTTATTTTTTATTTTCAAAATCAACGTTTCCACATGCCGAAATATTGATGGATTATTGTTCTGGAACTGTCCTGAAAACAACGATAACACAAGTCTGCAACAAAAATGCTGTCTGGATATTTTCAACTGATTTCTATGCATTTAGGTGTTCTGAAAACAAAAAACATACTCAAAAAATTCCAGAACGTAAGGTTATTTTACAAAACGCAAAATTTTATCACAAAAAACGAATTTTTGGGCTAAAAAGGGATTAACTTATAGTATAAATGATAAGTATAATTTTATTTTGATTACTATTTTGAAATGTTTACAGGACATAACTATCTTTAATTCCTAAATAAGGAACACCCTGTTTGACATACATTAACAAGTATAAACATGTTGTAACCTGAACGTGCGCGCTCCGATAGTGTAGAAGTGACGCGGGACAATTACGTGTTAACTCATCATTATTTTATAGATCTTAGTTCAATACAGTGCAATGTCGTCTTTGCGGAAGTGTGTGAACTCTTCGGATAGTTTCTGTTACATTTGTGTAGTATATATGACATTAAAGCAACAAGTTAATATTACGGACTTTGTAAAAAAAGTATACTTCGCGTATTTTGGCTTCAAACTTGGAGATCAGGGTAAAGTATGGGCACCTCATAAAGTCTGCAAACGATATGTTCAAGACCTTCGAAATTAGTTTAAGGGCAAGAAAAAAGCTCTCCGATTTGCGATTCCTATAGTATGGCGCGATCAAAAGAACCATAGTGATGATTGTTTCGTTCGTGTAATGTGAAAGGGTATAATTCAAAACGGAAGCAGTCAATTTCATACCCCAATCTGCAATCTGCTAGTCGTCCCATCCCTCATGGGGCCGAAATACCAGTGCCCAAGGTCCCTGCTATCTTGGAAGAGGTGCCAAGTTCTGACGAAGATGGTGCTGTATCTACACCCGATGACCAGTCAACTTTTGAATTTGAAGATGACAGAAGTCCAAAATTGTTTTCCCAAGGCGAGCTTAATGATTTGGTAAGAGACTTGAATCTTCCCAAAAACGCTGCAGAGTTGCTTGGATCAAGGTTCAAAAGCAGGAACTTACTTTTGCCGGGAGTGTTTTCCTCCTGGTTTAGATATCGTGAAAAGCAGTTTATTTCCCACTTTGCCCAAGAGGACGAGTTAGTTTATTGCACCAATATTGAAGGTTTGATGAATACATTTAAGATCCCATACGACCCAGAAGAGTGGCGTATTTTTATAGATTCTTCAAAAAGAAGCCTCAAAGCAGTTCTGCTTCACAACGGCGGTTTCTATGCTTGCATTCCTGTCGGCCATTCCGTACACCTCAAAGAAACCTACAAGAACTTGGAATTGATTCTTTGTAAATTAAAATATAAAGACCACGGTTGGCAAGTGTGCGGTGATTTCAAAATCTTGGGCATGGCGCTTGGACAGCAATCTGGGTTTACCAAATTCTCTTGCTTTTTGTGTCTATGGGATAGTAGAGACCGAACAAATCACTGGACCAAAAAGTGTTAGCCTGCGATGGAGCTTAAAGTTGGTGAAAAGAATGTCCTGCATGAAACTTTGGTGCCTCCTCATAAAGTTCTTTTACCACCGCTTAACATAAAGCTGGGATTGATGAAGAGATTCGTAAAGTCACTTCCAAGAGATGGAAATTGCTTCAAATATTTAATATCAAAGTTTCCTGGCCTCTCGGAGGCAAAGTTGAAGGAAGGTGTTTTCGTTGGACCAGATATTAGACGGCTTATGGCTGAAACACTATTCGTCACAAACATGACGAATCCTCAAAGAGAAGGGTGGATTGCCTTTAAGGAAGTTATAACAAAATTTTTAGGCAATAATAAAGACCCTAACTACAAACAAATCGTCAAAAGAATGTTAAAACCATTTCAAGCGATAGCTTGCTTAATGAGTTTACAAGTACATTTTCTTCATTCCCACCTCGACTATTTTCCAGAAAATTTAGGAGATGTGAGTGAAGAGCAAGGTGAACGATCTCACCAAGATATTAAGAAGATGGAAAAAAGATACCAGGGAAGATGGAGTGTCTCAATGATGGCAGACTACTGTTGGACGCTTAAAAGAGATCTTCCAGATGCTTCCCACAAGCAAAAATGTACCAAAAGGAGTCTCATTGGGAAAAGGAAATGTGTTTAGTGCTCACTAATTAATGTATTTTAGATAAGAAAATAAGTTTTGATACGCAATTATAAATTACTTTATTAAAAAAAAATTATGTTTTATTTTAAGATAATAACTTCATTAGCATAGACACCTACATTGTCAGAAAACGTGACGTGCTAGGACAAAATGAAAGTCATTTTCGAATTCAGCACACCCAAAAACATAAGAATTACACAAAAAACCAAAACAGCTCTCAACTTTTTTTTTCAGACTTGTGTAATTAGCGCCGAGGGCCATTTTTGAGACCACTTTCCCTATACTACAATTTTATATATTGAAAAAAACATATATCAGCAATTGAATGAACATCTACATGAAATTAGGATTAAAGCTATTGGTTTGCTTCAGTTTCCTCCAGCTGTAGTAGTTCGTAAACCAAAAGTAAAAGGGGTTTCTAGAGATTTTGCTTTGAAAGGATATGGTACATCCAACTTTGTGTTCACAGATATAACATTTAGACTCAAGGATAATGAGCGATTGATTGTAACAACAAATCTAGATGGAACTCTTCAAGAAATAGATTGGACATCAAGGGATAGAATAAACCAAGTTTTTTCCACGAAAATACAGGTAATTGAAAGTTTCTCATCTATTCGAGAAAAATTATTTTGAACTCTTGAATAGAAGGGAATATGTATTTATTTTAGATTTAGCTTGTCAACAATTTCAGCCTGCTGATCCAGAATATCAGAGTTTCTTCTATTGCATACCAACATATAAATAACAAAAATGAATTTGAGAAAATACATGGTACACGACATTTTGGAAGTATGACATTCTTTTAATGTGGAATAAAATTATAGATAATTTATTATTAAATCTCATTGAGACCTGCTTTTTGAATGAAGCTGAAATACTTATTAAATTATATTGCATAATACATAATATAAATTTCAAGAAAGCAGAGAGTGTTGAACTGATTGAAGAGTTTATATATCTGCATATTTTTCATTATTGAAAGAAATACATCTTCAATTCGAAAAATTTAAGGTTTCAAACCCATAATTATTTATGGAAAAAGATATTCTAGCATTTATCTATCGAAAGTTACTCAACATCCTTGATAATCATTTTGCTATGGTTTCAGGACCCATGAGGATCAAATTTCTGCAACTGAATTTCTTTATTCAGTTATATTAGAACTGTATGGAGGTTGACGTTTTTGTAAAACCTAGTGCTTTGTACAATATTTCCCTATAGCTCGATGAATATACTGGAAATTTACTTTCGATATTTCAAGATTACATTCTAGTTCTCGACCCTAAATCCGCGATCTCTATTGATTGCAAGTCACTCATGTTCGATGTTACAGTCTGTTTCTGCCGTCAAGAGCATGGGTAGCTATGATCAAATGTTTTGTGTCCATATCTATAGTTTCTGCTCAATTATTTTCGAGTTTATAGTAAAATTTTACAAATCATTGTCTCGATTTTGCCATTATCATTCGAAAAAGGAAATTACTAAGGCAATACCGACACTATAAAAAACCTTACACCGTCACCTTCCCCACAGAGATCTCTAGCAGAGATAGGAAGATACTTTTGGGAAAATCCGCGCATTTGTAGAGGAGTAATGACAGAGCAGACTATATTCCTACTATTTTATCGAATTTTCAAACCTGTATTAGTGAAAATTTCATTCATAAAGACGATACCCTTGGCCACCATCCACGCAGCTGCAAGATCACAGAATTGATTCTAATCCGCTTCCCCCTGTTCATCTAGATCTAAATTCTATCGAACAGTTTACGTTAGATCACTTGATGAGAAAATTAGAATCTTCAATAAGTTATTAATTGATGATCAGGACATTCATGCACTACACCGCATTGGTAGAGAGAGTGCACTGCAATTGCCTTCTGAAAGACCGCGATAAAAAATTGAGTAGATATAAAACTTCGAGGACGACTACTGAATGAATTACTTTCAGATGCTCGAGAAACCTTTCCATTCAGGTAGTTAATCAGAAAAATTGAGAAATGTTTGGAAAGGTTTACATAAGTTAACCATACCCTTAAAAAATATATGTTTTAATAACGGTATACGGGTCAACAAGAACATCTGTGCAATTGAAATAGCCCTGCCTCTCGTTGTGCGTTATCTTTACTGGTCATGTGACCAAGAGCTCAGTTCTCAATGAACCTTTGAAGCTTTAGGAAGAGCCAAGCAAACAGAACCGAATCTTGCAAATTTCATTTAAATATTTCTAACTTTTGGTGAGGATGGAGTTCGTTTCCAATTCGAAAGGGAAAAATTGAGTGGGTAATCCAGGGAAATAATTGCGAATGTCATTCATTTCATGAAACAAGAAGGGATGCATAATAAACCTATAATTTCTTTGAAAAAGGTTCAAGAACGTGTAGCTGTCACAATAGGAGTAGGTTTGCGAACTGTGCAAAAAATTTCGATCGAAATAAAGAAGATTGAAGATGGCGAAAATAACAGTTTTTTAACTCCCAATAAATAGAGAAAAAAATCAGCGAAGAAAACAGATCTCGATGACTGTTAATTGTCTTACAGTGAGTTTTACCTGACTGTAAGTAATTTTTTGTTGATTGAGACTGATGCTTTGTCTAACACTATATATTTACACATATATACATTTAACGATACATATAACGTATGATAATGGACTGTATTGACGATATAATAAGATAATGAATAGTGAATAGTTACGATTGATACAGAGTAAAGTTTTAGTTTGAGTGTTACAAACAGAATGTTAGGTACTGAATGATAGATCGATGATGAAATATAGATGATAGAAGAATCATAGAAAAGTAAAGTGATGATAGATAGACGATAGAAAAATGATGATATCTCTTAGGTCTGTACATTTTCTTAAATACTGTAGAGAAGGGGAGAAAGTTTGGATTCTAAAATTTAAAGATTCTAAGAATAAGATACGATCAATGGGCAGGTATGTATTGTTTACGACCGGAACGTGCCTAAAATTGACATGAACTTTACTGTAATGAAATTGCCGACAAGAGGATTATAATATTCGGTGTAGATATATATCGAAATTATATGATTCAAAATTGTGAGAAATTTCTACAACAAAAGGAGAATTATAATATTTAGGGAAAATATTTATGTTTTGTTTTGTCATGAAATTTTAAGTTATATTATATCCAGAATTTTTTAACCTAATCTTAAAGCACGCAACAATGATTTCGATAGAGCTCTGCTCTGTGGGTTCGTCGTCAATTCTTAAGTCGTCGATAGAATCGTACCCACATTAAAGCGAATCCATCAAAAGTTCGCGATGAGAACGAATATACAGGATGATGAGAGAGCATTCGGAAAGTTTTGGGAGAAAACGAAAACGATTAGAAAGCTACTTATGGGAAAACCTGAAATACAGCAACTACGCTTGAATTATTTAAGAAGCATCAAACGATACCGTCACGAAAAGAGACCAGTAATTTACATGGATGATACATATATTCATTCCTCCCAACCAAGACTGATAATTTTGAACGCCGGTAGTGAATGACCGGTGATTATCACGATAATATGAATTTCGCAAACTACGAAAAATGGTTGAGAGAAAAACTTATTTCAAATTTACCACCAGAAAGTGTAATAGTGTTCGATATCACAATGTACAAACAGACAAACACTAATATGGCTTCCCAAAAAGAATATGTAAAAGAGTGGCTGCCATGTCGAAATGTTGCCTTCGCAGATGGGATGCTCAAAGCAGAACATTATAATCTAATTAATTTGCACAAATCCAGATATAAAACATATGCTATTGACAAACTCCTAAATAATCAGGACCACCATGTACTTAGACTTCCCTCATACTTAAACCCGATTGAAAAAGTTTGGGCAGCCATGAAAGTTTATGTAGCTGATAGGAATGTTGATTTCTCAATGAAAATGTGGAAAAACCGTGTGGTGAGTTTTCCTCTTCGTTATCCCCAGATCAGTGGGAATCATTATGCGACAATACGCAGAAAATTGAACAATCTTTTATGGATCAAGAACCTTTACTGGATGACGTTATCGACAATTTCATAAATACTTTGCAAGCTGACGATAATGACAGCGAGTTATCTAGTTCTGATGAAAAACTATGTGACATAGAAAATTCTAAATTTTTCGTTATTTAACTAATTTTGTGTTCCATATTTGAATCGTTTGCAAAAAATATCTAGATAAATAGTGTTTTTAACATTTTCAATTTGTAGTATTGAATTGACAACCAGGTAAATCATCGTCCTCACGATAGCGCAATACGATTGTACCTCTTAAAATTTTCGTTTTCTTTGTCATGTCGTTAATCCTATATAAACCCATCGAGGTATCACAAAGATACTAGGTACTTAGAAAAATCCCTATTGAATATCAACCTTCAATTACTATATTTCGTCCTATTGTACAGATTCCAGGTGTTCTTGAAAATTTGAATTATAAGGAGAAAACAATAGTACTTATTATGAAGGTTCAGATTGAAAAACCCTTGCCACGAAAATTTCCTGTAGTATAACTGGTGATGAACCTGTGACTCACTATGCTTAAGAGGGATAATTTTCTCGAAAAGCCCTTACGCCGACCCTGATAGCCATTTGACACAACATTGCAGAACGTATTATTCATCTTACTTGCTCCGCTTGCTATGTCTTTCATTCTTCGCTAATTTTATAAGAATATCAACTGCCTTATAGATTTGAATAAAATGAACAGTCATTTCGTAAGTAAAAATATAAGTTGTAGATCCTCTGAAGGACGAATTAATTAAAAACTACCAAGAGGAACAGGGACAAAATGTAGGTATATTTTCTCTATGAAAACATCTATAGCTGATTATAACGAGTTGAACATATTCTTTCAGCTTGTTCAATGCTCTTGAAGTATATTCATCTTATTATAAAATACTCAATTGGATTTTATAATTTTGTTTCACGATAGAAGGTTTCCATTGTAGTTTCGATTTCGAAACTCTTCACTGACTATGGCCAATCAGCATCTTAGTTATCTTTTCAAAGTATATGGGAGGTTCTGTCGACTCAGATACGCGAATACATAAGCGAATTTAATATTCTCCCGAAGTATCAGTCTGATTTTAAGAGTGTCCATTCCAACGTCACTGCGATAGAGTTTAGAGTATAAAAATGAGCTGCCTCTACCCTATGGCGTACCTTGTAGTGTACTACAGGGGTCTATATTGCGTTAACTGTAGTTCTGTGTTTACACTTGTTGGAAAAAACTAGAAAAATTATTTCAGGAACTACCGACATACTATGCTACTGATACACAGTAATATTATTATTTTGATAGAGAATTTACTCGAGAAGAAGACCTTATAAATAAATTTTGAAAAAGTATAGAGCAGCAGAATATGCATTAATACTAAATTCGTCGAAAGTACAAGTGATAGTATGTGACAGTGGACAACCCATGAATTTAGATAGTATTCATATGGGAGTTGAATATGTTGAGAGACCAAGGGAAAAGATCATGAACTTATTGGTATTGATATGGCGGAATTTTGTAGACAGAAATACTATTCTATGCAGAAGCTTAGTACTGTCTCAATTCGACTTTATGTACACACTAACATCATTGTGTAACCAAAAAGAAATGATAGCTATCAGATACAAAAACTCTGTATGATAAAATTATAAATAGTAACATACTCTAATACCTATGCAACAAAATAAAATATACATTATTTTAGTCAAGGTTTGGGTTAGGTTTACTTAGGTTCTACTCAATAATATCAATGAAAAAACTCATAGTTATTAAAATTGCAAGTTTATTGGTTTTACAAAACGAAAGAGTTACATATGGTGTTAAATTTAACTAAGGAGTGACTTTGGATGTTGAAGCGTACGTAACCACTGAGTGCTAATCGCAAGCATGATGACAGATGATCGTCAGTTAGTCGATTGCGATTTTTTGACTTAATTATCTTCATTTCTGAAAAAGCGAGCTCGCACAAGTAAGTTGACCCAAGCATTGCCTTAGATTTGGATATTCATCTTCAGATATAAAACACCAGAAATTTGTATCATATGCTGTAGCTTTGAGATGCATATCTGTTATAATCTGCACCAAATCATTTTCAACAGAACATGAGTTCATATTAAACTAACTTGCTATTTCAGTAGCTAATTCCTCAATGTTTTTACATGAAAAAGGATAACTCATAAATGATGCTATATTTGACAATTAATTCAATTATAAAAACGCATTTCGAATTGTCCCAAAATATTCGATAATTCAGCCTCATACGAATCATAATTCAACTGAGGAATCCTTGCTTTCAAAGACGGAAAATGTTTCAGATCCTTTCTTTTCAGTTGATCTATCATATGTTGCAATTTACTTTTGAATGCGTTTACTGCGCTAATCATCTCAATAATAGTTTTTCCTTTACCTTGAAGCTCCAAGTTAATGGTGTTCAAGTGCATTGTGATGTCAGTCAAAAATGCCAAATCAGTCAGCCATTTTTCGTTTTTCAACATCTGAACAACATCACCTCTTTCGTTTAGAAAAGCTGTTATTTCGGACAATAATATTTTTGTTGCAATGCCCATATTTCCTCCGTGTTTGAAACTTTTGAACACAAAACTTGTCGATGTATAATGCAATGGAATTAAAAAAATTAAGGGAAATGTTCATTAGCTCGACACAATGCCACAAAACCGTTTTTGTTTCCAGTCCTTGCTGGTGCTCCATCGGTTGTAATGCATACTAATTTATGTATGCCAATAAATTACTTGTAGTTTTTTACAAAATTGAAGAAAACGCCACGGGTCTTCCCCTTCCGAGGAATGATTGTCAAAAATTGTTCCTTAGCCAACATATCATTGAATACCATCCGAATAAAAATTCACAGCTGGGTAGTGTCTGTCATATCGGTGTATTCGTCGAACTGTAAAGAAAAGTATGTACATTTCATGATATCATGTTTTAGTTTATCTGCCATGTCCTGACTCATGACTTGAATACGCCTTATGACAGTCAGACGAGATAACTGAAGTTCTCTAATAGCAGACATGATTTCTGTTTTATTTTCAAAATCTCCCAAATAAAGTCTCACTCACTTCAATAAATGCTTCCTTCTTAACCGATCCATCTTCGAATGGTTTCTTGTGTTGCGCCAATATATGAGATATTTCAAATGACGCGATCGTAGCAGCTTTTGATTGTTTGGCTGGTCTTGTGAACATGGTTCATTCTTTTTTCAAACAAAACCAAAATTTCTAGAAAAGCGACAAGAATAAAAAACGCGGCTTTTCTGTTGCAAGTACAGCGCGTTCCTTTGATGAAGCCGCCTTTTGCCGCTAGCAAAGTGTTATTTTATTACGTAATAAATTTTTGTAGTTAGTTACCTACTTATTAAAATTTTTTTTTTCTTCTCGAGATCTACTCAAAAAGCACTCGCGATCGCCCGTTTGAGTACCCCTGAAATATGTTATACTAAACAAAACTGCCATTTGCATTATGTCTTAATTGTGACTTCATAGGTGGTATTGGAAACTAACCCCGTTGTACCGATGACAATTGTAAATCCTTATCTTTTTCTCCGTTTTCTTCTCAATGATATTATAATTGGATGGTAAAACCACTTCTACAAGTAAAGATGCTTGAATTTTTTTTGGTTTTGATTGTATTATCTGGTTTGTTGGCAGAGATGGCTCTATCGGTTAGAACTTCAGTATCACATATTATTATGATATTATATTATGATAACTCCTAGGGTGTTCACAATCGGATCTGGGGCAAGTTCATACCATTTCTTACTCACTTCTAAGCCATATTCCTCAAAAATGTTCCAGTATGGGTGACGTTCAACTGTATTGTGGCGGTCCAAGTAAGCTTTTTTGGCCAAGGTAGGACAGCCTGATACTTTATGATGGAAAGTTTCACTATCAATTTGCCAAAGTCTACATCTAACCAGTTTTCATATTCATAGCTATGCTACAGTTTGTTCTTGCCAAGCTGTTATCAGAGCTTCTGTTTTTGTCACAAGGCTGGGATGACTTAGCCATTTTCATGTTTCACTGGTGTTTATGAGAAGTCTTTCTCTACTTCTTTGACTATTTGTCCTTTTTTTCTCATTAATTCTTCGTTCATTTTTAATTCCAACTTTTTTTTCATTATTTTTACGCTTTTAGTTCCTGGGTTAGTGGCTGGGCTTTCATTAGTGTTTCTGGCTTCCTCATTTTTCTTCATACCATACGAATGTATTCATCATTCGTTTTGAGTTTTAGGTATTGTTGTAGTATTGTGTAGTACTAGGTGCATATTGACGGTCGTTGTGGACTCTAGGGTGTGGTGCATCATGCGTTTTTAGCAGCTTCCTAGTTCGTCAGTCAAGTTTCCTGGTTATGATTATGCCTAGCATTTACTAGTTATTCCCTAAGCAGGTGCACTTAGGGCAATGGGATTGCTTCAGGCAAGAGTGTAGCAAGTGAATGTAACGAACGTAGAAGTGAGATTGGGCAGGCTGTGAAATCGGTTCTTGAGAGCAGATACGATTGCCCAAAGACCTGCAAGTTATACAATGACTCAAAACTCCTCCCATCTTAGAATTACTCTACATGTATTTAAAAACTAATTATTTAATGTGCAATCTATCCCCTACCGTCTATTGAGCACAAAGAGAAAATTCATTTATATTTCACTAATTTATCAGAAATTTTTCACAAAAAACTATTGTTTCTGCTATTTTCTACCTCTCCAGGAAGCATTCAGTATTATTCTTTCTATTTCTGTTATTTCTTCGATTTCTGCCACTGTGAAGTTTTTGGAAATCATTGATTCCAAGTTTCTTTGTGTTAGAAATTGCTAGTATCTCTTCGATCTCTCTCTTTGAGATGTGTTCTACATTCTCCAAGTCTTCCGCTAGGTTTTCCTCCTTATAGTTGAATTCTTCAATTCCATTGCTGACAATGGTTTTTGAACTAGTTCTCTAGTTTTTCTGCAAATTGCTCGGTAACAGATGAATTATTATCTTTACTCAACTGAAAATTCACTTCGAAGTTTCCAGTGTGCAAGAGCCCTCATAATTTTATAATTATTAAAGTAAGACGGCTCAGTGTATGTTCCAGCGTGACTTCAAAGAGATTCACAGCAGAAGAATTTTTTTTCTAACTCTTGAACTTGATACGCCTTTACTTGTTTAAAGTCCATACTTAAATAACTCAGGATTTTTACTAAAATATAAAATAATTGTGAGGCATTTCACTACAGCGTAGCTTCATCAGACGATTAAGATGCCTCAATGATGGTAAGATATATGTACACAGGAATGATTGAATCTTCAGGGAAAGCCTGTCTATTGTTAAGATTGCTTCTTGAAGATATTCAATAGGGTAAACTAACATGAAAGAACCACATTCAACTAACGAAGAGCAGAGCAATGCAGAAACAAGACTGCAAATCTTAGGCTTTATCTGTCATAATAATTGGGGAGCGGATCAAAAAATAGCTTTACTTTTCTACAAAATTTTCGTTAGACCTGTTGGATTATTTCAGTATCTTCTTTCGTAATGCTTAAAAAAGCCTTCTAAAGTCGTTCGATGTAATACAGAGGAGATGTCCTAAAATGAGCTTAGGTTTACTCAGGAGTACTCCCAATGATTCTTCTGCACTATCGTCGACAATGTTTGGCGGGAAAGTTCTTAGTAGAGAGAATATCATCTTCTTATGCCATCCTTCAAAATATTAACAATCTTTTTATTGAGTCGTTAACTCCGAGATATTGGATTGTTAAGAGGGATCGGTTTCTGGTCTCCGTCTATGGGGAATTGGTGACGTTGAGGGAAGAACTACACTTAGAAAAAAAGCTAATCATCTATAAAATTCCATTTCGTCTATGTCATTTGAAAACTGAGGTTTACATACCAAAATATGAAAACTTTTCAGCCAAGATAGAACTCCAACAATTTGTTGATACAAGATTTTCTAACAGTTTTTCAATATTACACTGACGCATCAAAAACAGGAAACTCACATGTGGCAATTTACGACTCATATTTGGATAGGCACAAGATGGTTACACTGTTCGAAAGATACTCCATTTTCGTTGTAGAATTATATGCTATAGCTTTGGCTCTAGAATATATTATCACAAATTATCCAGATACTGGATAATTTAAATTAATAAAATTAATAATAAAAATTAAATATAGTAAACCTATATTGATATTATCAGACAGTCAAAGTGCAGTTCAAAGTTTAAAAAATACTCGACTAGATAGTAATTTGTCCTTTATTCATAAAAAATTTTTATAACATATTCATGTTCTGCTACTCAGATATATCCCAGTAAAGTTTATATGGGTCAAAGCTCATTGTGGTATATTGGGTAACGAGAAAGTTGCAAAATTGGCTAAAGGAGCCTCTCTGAGACCTGCTGAACTGACGAAATGTGTGATGCCTGATGTGTATTGCAACTTCTACAATAACATTTGGAAGAAATGGAAAGTCGAATATCAATTATAAACAAAGGGAAAATATTACAAAGATATACAGCCTATCCCTTGTGTAAAACCGTGGTTCTTTAATGCGAATAAAGATAGAAAATTTATTAGAGTCATTACTCGCTTAAGGAGTGGACATTCTTTTTGCCAACGTTACTTATATAAAATAGATCGAGAGAAGATTCATTATGTACATGTGGTGAGGTCAGCAGTCCAGATCATCTACTTCTAGAATGTAGTAACATAAGTGTTTTGCTGTCAGCTAAGTTGATAGATATAATTAAGTTCTACCTGCCGTATAATCTAAACTTCCTTCTGGCGCAGAAGATTTTGGAAATATATAAAATTTCATATGAACATATTGTCTCACTGGACTTTGGCCTATAATGGATATTCTGCGTTTTTAGCCCATTGTACTCATACTCATGTTGATAATCCTACCATACCGATACCCTTTTCTGTTTGTGTATGAAGATCGAAGACGTCTTGAAGGGTACCTAGACGCAAATGTATCCCCGTAATTGTTCTCTACAATGTCATGCAGCGTTGTAATTTTTATATAAATATTTTTTTTCTCGCATATTTCATTTAACTGAAATAACCCTCAGGAAGATAGTTTGTTTTTCCTTTAACGTGTTCTATTTCTGCCTTTCAGCTAATGACACGCCGGGGAATTCTGTCAAATCACTAACCCATGAATTTTGCCGAACCCCTCTCGTGTCGAGGGAAGGGATCTTTAATGTCCAACACATCTCTGTTAGACAGGACCGACAGCTTTACATCTCCTCCGAAAGATGGACACTCAAGCGATTCCCAGAATCCGAAAAATCGCACCGACTTCGTGGGGATTGAACCTAGGTAACTCTGCGTAGGAGACGAGCATCATATCCCATACGCCACCGAGCCGGCTCTCAGGAAGATTAAATCAAGTACGAGTATCATCTGAATCAAAAAAGTAAAGGCTTATGACTATGTCAAGGCCAATGAGCAGACCGTGTCTGTTGATTTTGAAAAAAATCTATTTGTTCATTTATAATATTTCCTGTGTACTCGTGTTTGTTAATCCCTAAAATTTTCCAAAGATTTATTGACTATTGTAAGATGTCGAATTTCAGTTTGAAAGAATGGTAGTATAATCTGATAGTCACTCTGCAATGCGGGCGCCGGTTGATACTTGTAATATGACTGAAAGGTATTCAGAAGTCCATACTTGTGTGCTAGTTCCTGATGAATAATGTTGCACACTTGATTATAACTGTGAAGATAGTCCGTATTTGCCAGTTATTCACAGCCGGGCGTAATATGCTGTATAGTCTCCGATCTTATATGGCATTTCCTCCACTCATCTGTTTGTAAAGTGCCGTCCTTAATTATAAATTCTTGTAGTTGTTTGTAGCTATGACTTGGTCCTGAATGGTCATAAGGAATCCTTCTGTTTCCGCGAATAGTTCTCCTTTCATCAACCATTTGTTGGAAGCTTCTTTGTCGATGTGTGGTTCATTAATGTCATGGTGATCTCGACAACATTCTTTAATCCGCGTCCTCCTTCTTTCCGCTTCAAAGTTGATATTATTATTAATTTCGTATTGATGATAATGAAATGATAAGTTATTTAATTGTTATATCTGTATGCGATGGTTTATGATTAATCGAGAAAACATATTTACTATTTACCTCTGAAATTGTAATATCTAAAAAATAATTGAACTCATTTTTTATTTCCGTGTAATGAATTTGATTCATTCATAATCAATCATGAATCTTTCTGAAACGTTTCTGTCGATCTGTCCCTGTGGAACACCGCGGAGATTGAAGATAATAGTTCAATCAACTTTTCTGATATAACAATTTCAACGGAAAACAGTAAACTTGTTGTCTCGATTTATTATAAACCATCGCATACAGATATAACAAAACACAATTTATCATTCGATACTTATCCACATAAAATCTCAGCATTTAATAATTTCATCCATAGATTGTTTAACATACCTTCATCTCCAGGAAATTTCAATAAAGAATTCAATATTATCGAACAAATAGCTTTCGATGATGGTTACAACTATGCATTAGTAAATGATATTTTGAAGAAAAACACACTAAAACAGCTCTGAATGAGATTTGTCCTACAGTAAAATCAAACGAAAATTTCAGTATGTTAACTTACTCTGGCATCACAAGTGAAGTATAGATTTCTGGACCAATAATAATTTCATACAATAATAAAGCATTAAAGTCCGATAAGAATAATAAATACGGTGTTTACAGATTGAACTGCAGCGACTCATTAATATTTACATTGGTAGGACCAATAGAAAGTTTAATACTATAATAACAGAACCCGAACGAAGTTTTCTGACAAGAAAACGGATTCAAATTACGCAAACCATCTTTTAGAATGAAATCACTCTTGCAACCCGAAATTTGAGATCTTACACACAGATAGTAGTAATTGGAAAATATATCTTAGGGAAAGAATAAAACAAACACTAGCACACAGAAAGTATTATCGATGAACATATAGATCTTAATTCGTCACCCCTTCTTAAGGAGCAATTTTTACGATAGACTTTGTGGTTTTCCCACAGATTCAGTGTAGTGTATTCAGTTATTTCTTTTATAATTCCTGTTTACATAAACACCTCAAAAAAGTCTAGGGAACACTTCTGAATATTGATATATCGTATCCAGAACGATCTATATGGATGATTTTTTTAAAGAAATTAACACCTGCATCAATTTCTCACCAAATTATGTAGAGTGCCGCATCAGATTTCAGTTTTTTTTTTAAAACTAAAAATGCAGCAGATGCGACGCTGCTTTATAATCATTTCATGTATTCAGTGTTCGAAATTAGTTAGTTGGCAATTTGTTTCTGTTGTAAGCACAAATAAAAGATTCAAGTTTTGTGATTCGACCATGGAAAGACGACATTTGATTAGAGAGCAGATGTTACGAGCCATTGGCAAGCTCCAAGCTGGGAGCTCACAACGGGAAGTATCCAGGGTTCTGGGAAGTAGCCCAAGTGTCATAAACCGTTCATGGTCGCGTTTCAATGAATCAGGTAGCGTAGAAGAACGCCATACAGGTCGTTTCAGAATTACTACAGTCGCCCAAGACCGATTTTTGGTTTTACAAGCCAGAAGAGATCGTACTACCACAGCATCTCAATTAGCTCAAGAGCTATCACGTGATCATAATGTACAAATTTCCGATCAAACTGTGAGAAATCGACTGCACGAAGGTCAACTCCACTCCAGACATCCTTTAAGAGTTCCACAACTGACCCATGGAAATCGCGCTGCTCGTTTAGCTTGGTGCCAAGAACACGTAAACTGGGATCAAGAGAGGTGGGCCACAGTTCTCTTCAGTGATGAATCTAGATTCAGTTATTATCCCGATTCGGGAAGAATTCGAATATGGAGGGAACCTGGAAAGCAAAACCGTCTTCAGCATGCTCGAGAAGTTGTTAGACAGGGAGGCGGATCAGTGATGTTTTGGGGAGGTATACGCCTTGGTGGAAGAACTAACTTGGTTTTATACAGAACAACCTCACGGGAAATTCTTACGCCAATGAGATAGTTTTACCTGTAGTGGTACCGTATCTCCAAACAATGGGTGAAAATCCACTCTTCCAACAAGATAATGCCCCTCCTCATCGTGCAAGAGTTGTCTTGAACGTTCTTGAAGAGAAGGATATCGATCTTCTACCGTGGCCATCCTGCTCCCCAGATCTGAATCCCATCGAGCATGTGTGGGAAACCCTAAAAAGAAATCTCCTGCGTCAAAACGTCTTCCATCATGAACAGGAGCTTCGATTAGCAGTTCAGGGGGCTTCGAATGACGTAAGCCAAAATGTAATAGACTATTCAATATTGAGCATGCCGCGACGATGCCAAAGTGTCATTAATAACAGAGGTGGACCTTCTGGGTACTGAAAAATAAAAGTGCTTCCATATCGTTTCGAAAATATTAGTTCAGGATTCTTTTGTGTTTTACCAAATTTCGTCATTTTCAAATTTCAATTTTTTTTTATAATAGGTGCTTTGGAGAAGTCAAATATTATTTTGTTTTCTTGAGAATACATTATATACAATACATCCTAACAAAAACCGAAAGATTTCTATAAATTCGAATCATCAAATTCATATTTTAAAAATATTGGTACGTGTTCCTAGACTTTTTGAGGTGTTTATGAATAACTTACCATCATTGTTGCTCCTCAATCGTCTGATGAAGCTACGGTGTAGTATCACTATTATTTTATATTTTAGAAGAAAAACTGAAAATTCTTAATTGTTTTATAATCTTTTAATTTTCTTTGGTTTTGAGGAAAATATCAAAACAAAAAATTATGCATTAAAATCTGGAATAATTATTCGAGAATAGAAAATTCGGGCAGTTATAAATTAAACATTCTGACAAATAGCAGAAATTGTAATTTTTTTATAACTGCCAATGGCGATTAGCTTCAAAGACCACTATTTCATAAATGATAAATTTATTTGACATATTCAACATAAATAACAATTATTTTTCATAGAATATATATATATATATATATATATATATATATATATATATATATATATATATATATATATATATATATATATATATATATGTAGTAGCCATATGTTCAATGTACCTACCAATACATAAAATGTCAGATATTTACCGAATTACCGAATTCTACCTCAACTTGAACATTTTTTCAAAATACCCATTTTCTCGGAAAATACCTTGTTTTTACATGAAATATCATATGATTACGACATATATCTTTCATACATGCATCATATATTTTCTATTATGTATTTATAAATAATTATTAACTTTTTTTGTAAAGTAGATATTTACATATTTATACGTCAGTTGAAATTGATTAATCGAAATTTTCAAACTAATTTGATTTCAATCAATATTTCTCCTGCGTGGAATGTACTATGACGTAAATAGCGTCGTGGTCACATTTCTTCTGAAAGGAAGAAATTAGCCTGGCCGCACTTTAAAATGCATGCGTTTCAGATTCCTAAAACTGCACTAAATTAATAGTGGCTTTTGTGCTCTTAAGTTGGTTTTATCTTCAAACATTGAACGTGCCAGATACGTGCCGTGTCAGACAAAATGATATTCGAATGCATATAAGTACGTAAGGACGAGAGTCCAGTATCTACCGGTCATGGTGAATAGAGCATGGCAACTGTCTATTCTTTCGCATTGAATTATTGCAGCAATTGAGTAACTGCCGACGACAGCGCTGCCTGACACAGCCTGTATCTGACAGATTTGTTGTCTGAAGATATAAATGCAACTTTATTCGTAAATCTACGATAGAGGATATGGGAAGTCATGCTATCTAATATATTGTTTCGTAAAGGAATTTCTATAGTATCTTATCAATAATTATTTCTATACACTAAGTATTTCATTCAGAATCATGCAATGTGTGAAATGATTATTTAGACATAATGTTTTGTGTCTATTATACTGTGTCAGGGTGCATTTTTCCTCGATTTAAAATTGGAGAAAGCTTCCTACAGTACGATACTGAAGATACACAAAATTTTCGAAAAGAAAATTTTTATTGTCACATATAAGATGTTAGAAGACACGAGGCTCCTCTTTTCTTCCTTCAATGTTAGCTTCTTCTTCTTCTATTCTCACCACCTTGTTCGCTTACGATTTATACAAAAATGAAACAACTCAAGAAAGAATATATTAATGTTCAACTTCTTATTTACTTGGATTTCTGTCTGTCAACAATACGAATGAATTAGAACAGTTGTCAAAATTGTCCTTGCTATAAAGGAGTTTCTTTCCTATCATCAACCCTTTCCAATGTTGAAATACCACCTGAATTGAAAAGGAAAAAAGAATTCACTCTGTCCCTTCCTTCAAATAGAATGGACGAAGCTTTCAATTCACGTGATGAGTGTGGATCGACCAAATCACTCTTAAAATAGGCGTAATACGAGACGATGTTTTCCAAAAGGATAAAAAACTCCCCTTCCCTCAATGCATTGATGAAATTCAGGGGACTGAGACAAGAAATATTTTCGGGTCCTTGGCAAAAGAAAACTTGAATATATCGGGCCCACAAAACCCCCGGGACAATCCTCCAATTTCCATCCTCATGCATGTATACCTCTTAAAGTTGAGGTAATAAAATAATAAGAGGTTTCCCCACCACAACAGTTCAATTGAGACTTAAGACCAGAAAAGGGGAAGCATAGGAAAACATTCTGCTTCGAGTAGACATAATCAGATGAGAATATAACCAACGTTAGTTCCACACTCATGTAATATCAGTTGGGAGATAGCGTGCTTCCAAGAAAGAAAAATAGACCCAACTCCATTTATCCATTTCTCGGTCTAAATTAAAGCAGTTCATCAGTGTGTTGTACCCATATGCTTCATCAATGGTTGGAAATTCCTAACCTTAAATTTTGATTTTTATCGTACCAAGTTACCTGATTATTAATTAGAATAAACCTCGAGACTGCATCGATACTAGACAAATCAAAGGAAAAAATAACGAAAATTATGATAAGCTTTATAGAGAAGTTAAATATAAACAGTGTTGGCGATCTTAAATTTATTTCTTATATTTATTGTTGAATTGATAATTATTTCCATTTTTCAATATTTTTGTATGAGTTTCATTCATTTTGACTATTAGTGAGATAACCGCTTTGTTGTATTGGACAATGAATCCTCACTGTGAGTCATATAATATGAAACCACAGACTGTCTCAAATAAGATTTTGGAATCAGTCCGAAGAAAAATCTATAAAGAGTGCGGCAACGAAAATAAAATGGAAAATATTTCATTTTTGGACAGAATGAAAAAGCATGCTATTTTTTTGTTAGCAGGCATCTTTCAGCATAAGGTTTCATGTAGCCATTAAAAGCATCTTTTCAATAAGTGAGTCACCATTTGATTTATTATTCCTATTCAAAGAATTATATAATACTATGAACATAGTACTAGATTAAAATGAAATGAATTCATTTTGCACAATGAAAATTATAAAGCATCTCAAAGATTAGATAAGGTTGGAACTGACATAAAGTGACTCATATTAAAATCAACAATTATGAATACATTAACAGACAGCTTAAAAGTAACATAAATCACACAACCACACGAAAGCAGCATTCATGAATTCCTCTGCACTGTATAAATGTGTTTTCAAGTAGTAAGTGTTTCTTTTCACCTGTGGTAGACACTTGATTCTGGCTAGGAGTTTCTCATAGGATTTTATGCTTTAGTGGTAACCTGAGTCTGTAGTATACAGCTGCAAAATGCTCGTTACGTCGAGTATTACAGAAATGGAAATCGGAGTTGAGCATAAATAGGTCCTTCTATTGATGCACATATGTAGTAACATATACTGGCCAAAATTTTTTTGTTGTATTCAAAGTTCGCGACAGCTACTTCTTCTTGAGATATCACACACACCCTCCCTTCGTTTAAGAAGAACATCACTGACTCCAATATGGTGAGCAATATTCCATAGAGCATATAAGCATTCCAAGTGAGTGTCAATACCTAAGATTTTAATGGTATCATTTCTTACCATCTTGGTACTAACTCTGATCCTTTTCAGAGTTCATATTGAAATCATTACTAATGAACCACTCCTCTGCCTCCAGCACGCAACGCGTGCTCAATACATGGAAATAGCTACATTCATGAAGATCATTGGCATATTGGCAAGTTTTTTGTGAGGCACACAGAAGCAAGCCAATAATTAGAGCAGGAATAGTAGGGATCCGATTCCTTTGGAAAACCAAGAAAAGTTTTTCATTCATTGGCCCATTTATTTTTCCAAAAGACCTTTTTCGCGCATATCCTCTAACACCACAGAAATCGGTCTTCATGAGCAAATGCTCCTATTCAAAAGATCAGAAGCCTGTATTTCCGTCAACTTTAGATTATCCAGCTCCTGAACAAATCCGGTCTTTATTGATCTACCCGGTTCGAACCTATGTTGATCATCGTCCAATAATTTCTCTTGCAACTGTCTCTAGAAGCTTCGAGATCTGATAGTATGGCTATAGGCCGGTAATTATTGCTGTCGTTAATATCGCAACTCTTATATATAAGAAACACATTCACACATGGGAGAAAACATTCGCCAATAGGCACTGATTACTCGACATGAAAAATATCCGAAAATAATATGAATCTCCTGCATCATCAATACATCTGTGGAATTGTTATTTACGTCAGTTGTTCCTTAAGTTTTGAAATGTTGATGTTTTGAAGTTGAAGTTCATTTAACATTATACCATTTCATAAATTCAAATCATTTGGGACTTCCGTTTAACCTTTTTTTACCAGATCTTAATGATCTCCAGTATAACCTTCTGTTCATTGTCTGTGTTAATGCTGTTTCAGAATTTGGAGAAGATTGTCTGTATCATCATGTCATAGATAAACACCTCATGCTGAAAGAAGCCTCCCTCCGAACAAAATTCGACTGGTGTTTTTTATTTTCGTCGCCTCACGCTATATATTATTATATTATACAAATGAGTTTGAGAGGATGAATCAAACAATGATAACTGTTTTTTTTTTTTGATAGTTTCAAAGTCAATTTATATAAACTGATGCGCACTCTTTCCTAGAATAAAGAGGATTAGTTCAGAAATACACTTTTTTGTGGCGACATTTTGTCAAAATTCATACTTCGTTTACTTTAGGACAAATTGAACAGAAGACATTCCTTCCCAAACGAGTGCAAATGTGGAAGATTGTATTATGTATCACTGTTATGCTCTTGCCGATGTGCCACCCAACATTTTATTCTCATTTCGTTCTCTATTATGCTCTAAATCTCGGTTTCCGTGGCTAACTAACTGCAGTAACGAAAGAAAAACCGAATAAAACAGCTAAATAAGTTGTGTACCTTCCACATCGTTTCAATATCACCCAATTACCAGATGATTCTTCCAAAAGAAATCGAAATCCACCTCTGTTTCACTTCAGCATGCCTGTCATTCCTGTGAAAACACTAAATATATCTATTGGGAATATTCTTGCTAATAGAATTGTAGCCAAGATACATAGCTCAGTAGCTATCAGGTTATTAGTGACAATGTGGCTACAATTATATTTGCAAGGTGCATACAAATCTCACTAAAATACCATGCAATTTATAATAAACTTTATTCAAAATTTACATTTCCATCTAACTCTTTATGCAAGACAGATCACAAACATAACTACATGCTTTCAGTCGTTGCTTGCCTGAACATCTATATTTCCCCACAGTATTTAATCTCTTCGTAAAAAATTAAAATAAAAAGAGTGCCTCTAATGCCTAATTTAACATTTTAAAATAATTTGAACCCAATGAAGGTGAATTATTGTCAATGTGATGTGACAGCATATGAGGAATTAAAAGAACTGGGAAAACGAAAATGACTTTCAGTTTTAAGGGAAGTCATAGTAACTTTGGAAAACAAGAATTTTCCTGTTGTCGAAATTCATGCAAATAAGTGTTCTCAAAATTATATTCTATTAAAAATACTCTAAGACTGTTATCTTTTTCAGTGAAACTCTCACATACCATTGAACGTATGACATCTTAGATGTTCTCATAAGATTCTGGATTGAAAACGATTAATTGAAGTATTTTAAATAGACTTTTATGCAATTATATAAGTCTTTGCTGTTGAAGTTGTCGACAAAGTAATGAAAATACAAATAATAACATGTTATATGCACTGACATGAATTGTGTTTTTTTTTGAGGTCACAACAGCTGCTATTACTCTCAAGAAAATATCAGTTCTAATTTTATATATAAAATAATCTTTGATGCACATATAAAACAGTGATGAACTTTAGCAATCCTACCTATGATCGAAAAGTAGTGAGATTTTTCAATTTAAATCCACCAGACTAATTTTTTTCTCAAATCGGCACAATCTTTACTACCAATTGTGGTAGATTTCATGTCTAGAGAATCAAATTCGTTCTTGTGAGACATTTGTATTTGTGTCAAGTAGGTGCTACACTCAGGACATCGAACTAAGCCTGAAATATCTGCTACCGTGCATCTGTCACATTTCTAGAACCAATGAAGTTAGCGTATACTTGCTTGAACACATCTATTGGCAGCTCTACCAATGTTATAGCTTGGCGCATAGCATGGCATTGGTTAGTATGCACACGAAAGGGAGTAATGTGACATAAACTTTTTAAATTTTTCATGCAAATAGGTGTTCTCGAAAACACGATAATAATTGGAACCAAATAGAAGAACTTATAGTAGGGATTATATCAAGGAGTCCATCATAGGCATATGGCCCTTTGCGTCCCCCTTCCTTGTTTATACATCCCCTGCTCCATTCTTGCAAAGAAGTCTCTGATAGAACCAGGGCGGTATGTTCGGCAGATCATTCACATTTTTCCAGCATTTTCGCGCCCAGTTGGTCACGCCGAAGGCGGATCCATGCCGAATAAGTGGTGATCAGATGAATTAGTATTTCCATCCTAATTTCGCACCACCTACACGTAGGATTATTCTCCAGTGCTATCTTAGCAAGTTGATTCTGAACTTTGTCTAGGTTTTACTAGGTAATGTACTCAGCATTGCCCAGGAATGGCGACAACGTCGAGCACGATACGATATGAAAACAGAATGATAAATCAACAAGTCACTTGTTGTTAGACAATACCATCCACAGGAAGGAACAAGTATACGCTCAGCTTTTTTGAATTGACACCGGTAGAAGCTTCAATGCAATCAATTTTCTAGTCTGAAGTTCCTTAAAGAATATTGAGAAAGAACTCAAAAGAATGTAAACTTCGGGTCTGTAAGACACTAAGCTCCGAAGGAAATGCAAAGATATAAATTTCAGACTTTTGCAAGAGCTGTTCTAAAGTCCAAATAATATTCCCTCGAGACACAGTAAGAGTTGGTTGAAAGAACTTTTATAGTTTTGCTGGCTATTCCAATGAGCAATATGCATTTTTCTAATCGTTCATTTTTCATGATACAATATTAATCAACTTAATTGAAACTTTAGTTTCCTATTTTAATGAAATTCTGATCGAACTCATTTATTTCATTCGTGTGAAATGATGTTTTTAATAATAATTTGTTTACGTTCGTTGATTGTCTGGCAACATTACGTAGAGTTATCTCGTTGTAAAGATTTCATCTTAGCTCTGTTTATTTACTATTATTGGTCGAAAAAAATGTGGCTTACTATTCAGTAGGAACATCAGATATAAAAGAAATAACAGTAGGTGGTCGGGTTAATAACACCAGGACCTGCGCTATAGAAAATGTCCATTTTTCTAAGGAAAGGGTGACAGAATTCATTTTGTTGTAGGTCTCTTTGGGTCCACCTTAAAGGGTTCAGTCTCTAGTCCAGGCGATTTAAAGCTGAAGTAAATTTGGCTACGCAGAATGTATACAGGAAGGCGCCGCTCTCCTAGACCTAAGGATGTCCACAAAATCGAGATTCGATAAAATATTTACTACCTAGTTAGTCATCGACATGAATTGATACTCCCATCCACTCGAGAACTATACCTGCCGCTGAATCCACGATGGGGTACGTAAGCCATATTCTACGTACAATATGCCTTAAGGGTAGTGTGCAATAGCTTATCCTATTAGTCCTATAGCCCTAGGCGTAACCATAGCATTCAACTGGATTCTGAGTAAAACTCAAAAATGCAAGCTCATTATTGCAATACTTAAAATTAAATGACAAGAACATGAATGGCGGAAGAGTAAAATTACATTATAGATATGTAATAAAAGTCTAACACAAAGACGTACTTAATAATTTTAAATTCAATCTTCAAGTACATACAGATGATTTTAATTCCTTTTTTGGACTAATGTTTTGACCTGAGTTCAAGTAGTACTCAATTCGGTATTCCAAAATATTTCGATTAAAATCTTAATTTTCAATGAAAAAAAGAGTTAAAAAATTATACATAAACAGTTGAAAATTGAAATATTTCATTGCAAACTACCTATCTGAAAGAATGTAATAGATAGAAGCAATAAAAAAAGTTGGGTAGCTCCAAGAACTTAGAAGTTGACTTGAATTTTCTGATATCATTTGAAGAAAGCCAATGTTGACACCTAAGGCATACGCGGCATCAACAATAATCGAAAAGCGTGGTAAATCAAGAAGCATTGCATCTTGATATCTCAAAGACCTTCGGCAACGTTTGGCACACTGCCTTGATGAATAAACTAATCGCTTATGATGGTGGTTGATGGTGTAACGAGTAAACTCTTTCAGGCTATTGCAGGAGGCTCCATACTATCGCCAATTCTTTGTCCGTTGCAAGTTAATGATCTGCTCCACTTCTCCGAAAACAGAATATTTGGGTTTGCGGACGACTGTACCCTAGTGTCCTCGTTTTCTAGTCAGCCTCCTTTAATCGCTGAGAGTCACACCGACAAAGATACCAACAGAGCATATTCAAAATAAACAAGACGCAATCAACAAAGTTGTCCATAGCCAATGCTGGAGAACCTACTTTAATCATGCAATGATATCGAATTGACTCTTCTTAGCATCACAGTCCACACTGGAGTTTGTTGGCATGATCATGTGATTGGCATTAACGAATCTATTTTTGGTAATCTCAATTTTCTTTTCACAGCTGATGCTTTTATACAGATTACAGGTTAGACCTGGTCTATATTGTTGTTCCCATGTGTGGTGCTCCGCACCCAAACATTCATTCCATGTATTGAATAGTGTCCAGAAGAGAGCAGTACGCCTTATCTATCGCCCGGAGATCACGTATGATCTCCAGCCTCTCGCTGAAAGGCAGCAAGTTGCTGATATTTCTCTTTTTAACTAACACATACATGCTAAATGCTCTGAAGAACTGAACGGCTTGGTTTCGGAATAAATCCAGTTCCAAAGAAAAACTAGGACGGTCCAACTAGCAATGCCACTTACTTCCCCATATAAAAACTCTTTTGTTCACACTGCAATTGTGCTGAGAAACTGGCTTCCATCGAACCTTTTTCCGATAAATTCCAATTTAGTTCTCTTCAAGAAGCGAGTGAACACACATATAAAATCATGTTGAGCGGCCACAGCTGTTGCATGACTGACATCGACACCTCTCAAGAGTTGAGAATGAAAAACAAGGACAGCATTCAAGCAAAATAGAATTTATGCTCATTTTAACTAGCTGAATATCTTCATTTTTATAGAACCATTTCAAATTTTCATGTTTTGTATAAGTGCTTCCATTTTGCTCAATCTATCGTAAATCGAAAATGCTTCATGGAATATATGTATGATTAAAAATTTGTATTGAAATCAGAAATGAATAATTTGTACGGATTTCTATGAAGTCTTTAACTTCATGAATATTAGGTTAAGTCTTTTCCAACACTTTCGAAGTATTTCTCTTCTAGTTCTCAATAACATGTGCTCGAAGTTACCAGAAGTCTGTTACAAAGTTCAAACTTATGGTTGTTGAAAAATCTCTGTTCACTTCGAGCTAGTAATGTAAGAATATTTTTTCTTGAAGGCAAATTCGAGATCTTATTTTGCAATTGCATCCGTTGTCTAACAACAAAGTATTATCTATAATTTCATTTTACTCTTCAGAAGTTATTTTGGAATAAAGAAAGGCTGTCGAATCTAAATTTGAATATAAAAAAGTATCAGTTGGACCTTCTCACGAACTTAGAAAACAAGATAGCTGTTTTACATCAGTTTCAACCTTAACCATATTCTCTGTAGTTTTATAAAATGGTGAATATTAGTATCTACCTCATAATGCTGTATGTACGATAGTGATGATATACACACTGTTCTGCCAGTTTGAATAATTCTTATTTCATTACTTTGCAGTCAACTGTTCTTAAAAAAATAGCCCTGAATTATATGAAAACATATATATGTGAAATATCCACTATGTACTCCTGTCACTATTTAGATTTTTAAAATTGTATCAGACGAGAAAATAAAAATCAGTAACTTCACATCCATTCAAGAAATCCAATTAGATAAGAGACAAATTATTTTGAGCAATTTTGACTTTTAAAACCTAACTATCATTGATATTAATTATGTACTTATAAATCTACTAACCCAGCGTTGATATAAAGAAATTGCGATAGAATTAGATATATGATGGGGAATGTAAATGCGAAATGGGAAATATTCGCTTTAACGGTATGGAACTTCCAATAATTTTTAATATTAACAAGAAATATATCATCTAACTTACTCTACGAAGGAGAAAGAATTTCTTTTATTTCTTAGAGAATTAATGCCTTTTTTGTTCATCAGTAAAGATAATTGTAACTTCACTGATTTGAAAAGCAATAGTCTTAAAAGTTGAGGTTTTAAGACAAATTGTCTTAACTTGAAAATTTTACTAGGTAATTAATCAATTGGAATTTTTCCAATTAAGTTTAAAACAACAACAAAGAATTATTACTTCATCTGATATGGAATCAAATTTTTTAAATGATATGCAGGTACTATCGTTTCTGAGACAGAAACCAACCAACAGCAAAAGCTCGGTAGTTTTTATATCTTGAATATATCGACGGCTTTCAAGAGCAAAAGATGTAAGCGTCACAGGAGGATAAATTCAATTGAATTAAAATCCACTTTTTGTTGAATATTGTTTCATATTTTTTGAATCACATATTTGTTGTAGAACTGTATATTTCATATACTGTAGAGGAATCGAAAATATATAAATATATATAGTTTGTATTCCTCATTCCTAGAGGTCACCAAATGCAAACGTATACGCGTTAGGGCTCTACAAGGATCGATATACGATTAAAGTTAATTTTGTTTAGATGTCGTACATGCAAATGATTCTTGTCATTCCTTGCTGAGATTTCCAATCGATTCTTACCAGCACCGTTGAAGATCTCATCCACAACTATATTTGTTGAATTAATATTAACTAAACATTGCATGGAAATTGCTTTGGGATTCATTCAACTTCTCACATGTTTTTTCTTTTTCGAAAGTTCTGGATAATAACTGAGCCGAAAGCCTGTCACCTAATCAATGTTTTAACCTGCCGGCAAGTGCCTTCATCTCTCATCACTCCATTCCAATAGTCTGGATGCTGTTGATCACGACATCATCGCCTTCTGCACTTGTTTTGAGCCTAGTACTTCTTATATAAAAACTTTCCTCAACAGTGTATCGTTCTCGAATTCCCGATTTCAATGAGCATCTCGAGCTTCGACTATCACATATGGAACCAAATATCCTGAATACCGTTCAATAAACAGATGTCCTATATAGAGCCCTGTTATTCAATTGAAGTTCGGTTAGATTACACTAATTCTGTTTGTCTAAGATTCCTTCTTGAAACGCCATCGATATATCAGATATAAAAATTCATAAAATACACGTAATCAATACTTGTATTCATTCTAGAAGTGTCCTCCATTATAGGAATTTCATGCCAATAGTAGCATTAAACAATTAACCACTTTTTCAAGCTTCATATCTCGTTTTTTTTAAAGCAGAAAAACGTTTAGTTCTTCATATACCATATTGACTTTATATATTAATATTATATATTAAAGTTGAATATTTTATTCAATTTTAATCTAATGTTAATTTAGTTTTACAATATGTATTGTGATTTCTTAATAGTCTTTTTATTTCGAAGAATAAAAAATATTTGTAATTATGTGAATGTTCTTAATGAATTTAATTAACATTAAATTGAAGGGGCAGAAGGCCCTCATTATTGGGAAGAAACCACCAATATATACAAATGTCTGAGGGTTAGAAACTCCCTTATAATCTGTTTCGTTGATATAATTCAACTTATATCCAAAGATCTTTCTAAATGCAGAATGATTATGAAGCTTAATTTAATTTGTTTGCTATGAGATTCTATATTCAAATCCACAGTATCACCTTCAAGGTTTCTGATGTTATAAATGAAAAACAATACGAGATTATTACTTATTCAAGACTAGTCGAAAACAGTAGTCCGTTAGCTTGCAAATACGACAGACAGCCGGTTACAACACCACGCATGCCTAATCTATACCATTTAAGCGTGACATATTTTATTTCTGACACGACACGACACAGTATGGATTGATCGTTATTATATGGGAATCAAGCATGATTAAAACACAAATGAAAAAATATTTGGATTTGGAAAAACCAGATATTAGGTATTAAAAGTGAGTTATTATTCGATTACATTGAAAATTTGAGATTAACATAGATTAGTCTGGTGGTTCATTATCTGAAAGTTGTCATTCAAAAGTGATTCGCAAATTTCATCTGATTCTAGGTAAATGTGTTTTCTACCCTTTGGATAATATAAACTCCTCATTTATTTAAGTTCTCTATAGGATCTTCAGCATCGAATAAAAGTGAGGACAATTTATTCGGAAATCTGAATGCAATTTTAGATTCTGATTTGTAAAGGTTAGATTTCATTTACTTGTCTGTACAAAATATGTTTTGTCTAATAGCTTTGTATAATTCATCCAATTATAAATTTCAACACATCCAGAAAATTCATCCCTTTGAAATATTTTGGACACATAAGTGAAACCGTCGCAAATAACCATTTCAAATTTAAATCTGGAATTGTATCCAGACCTCAACATATATAATCATCATCCTTATTGAATGCTATAGGAAATTTAAACAAATGAGTAGTGTATTAGTTATATTGTCAGAGAGCAATAATTACCACATCTAACGCATTGATCAAAACTTAGCAATATTCAACATTAGTCAACAACTGCATAGAAAATTACCACTCTTCTCTTAGTATTGATAAGTTGAAAGTTCGACACATTGCCCCAAAGGATAGATAACTCAATTACCTAAAATCGTTGAAATTTTCAAATCACTTTTGAATAACAACTTTCAAATAATAACTCCCTTTCAATATTTGGTGAACTTCATGCCTAATATCCAGTTACTTCAAATCCAAAAAACGACCTTTTCATATATATTCCCTTTGTCTTTGGTTTTGGTATTTCATTTATTTTATTTTCATTTTCTAAACATATTTTTCGCAGTTTTAATGTCAGTTTGGATATCAAGAAGAAGACGTCCAGCAATCTTTTACTTTGTGACTAAATCACATACAAATTTTGACAACCCCAACTTTGAAATTTAAGGAATTCCGTACAATATTTCAACCTCTATTTCGCACCTTCAGGTTCTGAAACACTATGTTTTCCTTAGCAATTAGAATCGTGAATATAATTATATAATTTCTAGCCCTTTAAAAGTCCCATAAAAGATGTTGATGGATATATTTCTTACTTAGTAATTAAGATCTTAAGTACAATTTTTTTTATGTCTCCTACTTTGAAACCCCATACAAACTGTTTTGTTAAAGAAGATGATAAACTACATTTACGTCGAAATTTATCCATTCAACCTATTTTGCGTGCTATTGAGTAATAGCCATCCAAACATACGAACTTTCTCTTCTATTAATAGGATCACGAAGTCTAGTAACTTGGTTGGTTGAACTGTGGATTCGAATTAACCTCAGAAAATTTTGATTTATTTCAATTTCCTAGAATATATAATTTTTTGGGCTGAAATAGATGATTCATATTTTTGTTGTCATAACTTTATTGAGGAAATGCAATTTTTCCGTACCTTGGACGATGACATATGTCAGAACATAATCACAAAATGTCGCTCTGAAATTCATTTTTAAATGAGAAATACCGAAATGTCATGAATAATTGATGTCGTTTGGATTTTCCGAATTGTGTTTGTGTTTCGATATTTCATGAAACAAAATATTTCTTGCAATCATATTATTACATCAACCACCAATTCGCAAAAAGTACCCCTTTTTCGCTAAACATTCAATGTACCGCCTCAAATATCGCCCGGCCATTATTCTCAAATTGAACGATATAGAATTACGCATTTTTAATTCGGGCAACAGCAAATCACGTAATATGACGTAATTAAAATATTAAAATGTCAAACGTCAGTTATTAAAATTTCGAATACTGAAAAAACCTTCGCTAAGAAAACTAATGCCAGACGTTAACGTTCAAACATGACAAAGTCTGCCGGATCTGCTTACTTCTATAAAAAGCTATTCGTATTAAGTGAGCACTGGTTTCAAACGAGCATTCACACAATTACACATTCTTTAGTAGTTAGTACAATCAATAGATATAGTTTTCTGAAAATCGTAACAGAAAACAGAAATACGGTTGTATAAAAGAAAAAATTTCAGAAACATAACGTTTTTTCATTTCATTTTCAATGTCTTTCAAACCCAAAAAGATCGTTGAAAAATTTTCGCAAATAAAAAACTACTTATCTTTCTCAGAATCTTTCTCTTCTATGGAAACATATTTCCTGTTTGCTGTCGATATTTTGGATAGTTTTTACACCTATATGTTGAACTAAGTGAGAACATTCATCAAAACTGCTCTTCGTTCGCAAACAATGCTTTCGTTTTGTTAATTCATCTGCCAGATATCGGTATTCCGCAAATCATCGAAAAGATTCATATTTGTTCCAGTGTATAGAAAATCATTCCATTGTGTTCGCGAATTTGCAGGCTCGTTGTCGACATGTCTCCGGTAATTCTTGGAGGATGCTTGCTGAGTGTAAGTGAACACTAAGGTCTGTGAAGCAAATCACAGTAGCAATACCCGAAAGGTGGAAAAAACCAACATTCACCTCAATAAAGTAATACAATAGTAACTGTTCAATTGCAATAATTAACTATGATTAGTTATTATATAGTAAAAATTCGTTTATCAGTCATAAGAGGATTTACTTAACTGTACAAAATTATCTATTAAGCTTCCTTTTTCGTTCATAAACAATCAATTTCATAAACTTATTCTCCCAAGAGAAAACTGAATTTCTCAAAGAATTCAGAAAATTGCAAGATGTGCTGTTGTTTCGGCAATATTGAGCAAGTGCAATTATATATGAGATTTTTTCCTATTTGGCTAATTACTGCTTCATACGAATGAACTAAAGCGCCTTTCTGCTGTTTCTCGAATAAACTAGCTCAAAAAGTGGACATTTTCTACTAATACTATCAAAACTTGAGATGGTGTTCGAGAATCCTTATTGCCATTGCACCATTCGAAGCAAAACTGAACCTAGTACTCTATCATCACATTACGTCATGGCCTACTAAACATGCACAGGCTTACAAACAGAACTACTAGTGAGAGGCAGGAAAGAGTGATGCCAGGTTTGGAGCTTTTATTGCACATATCTTCCTCGCAGAAGCACATGTGACCAGTTCCGCTACTTTCCATCATGCACACATGGTCGACCATAAAGAGATTGATCTGGAGCTGGGAAGTACAGGTTCTTCTGACAACTTCATATGCTGAAAATAAAAATTGATATCAGTTATGCTGGAAATTACTTAAATCGAGTCTATGAATTTAGGGACCAGTCAATATTCGATGAGTATGAGATTCGATGAATAAAATTCACACCTATACTTTAGTAAACTGAATGATTGCCCAAAAGTATTTAAGCTACTATTGATGGTTTAGGCAAATCTATTTTTTCTATTAGATGAAACAAAAAAGTTCACTATTGACAAACTTATGACGCGTTTCAACACACTGTGGCTTCTTCAGATAAAAAGTACATTTGAAAGGATGATGTGCCTTGTACATTACATGGTAAAACCAGATACTTAACTAATTAGGAGGAAAATCGAAACAGGGGTGCTTCTTTTGAGAACATTGAGTAATGGTGACGAATTTATATCCAATTATTAGTAGATTTCCAGAACTCTTCTATTTATTGATTTCTTCTCATATATACTGTTTCAATCTATTAATTTCAACACTGTGATTAAAAGTATTGCAGAAATGAAAGACACATGTAAAACAGATTTATCATTACCAGATAGTTTTGATGAAAACAATTGTGCATTCCTATAAATCGTTGATGTAAATAATAATATATATATATATATATATATATATATATATATATATATATATATATATATATATATATATATATATATATATATATATATAATAAGTTTTTTGGTGAGTAGTTTCGTTTTTTCCGTAAAATTCATGAAATAGGCTCTCACACCATCGCATGCTCCTTCGGCCAGAGAAAATGAATACTTTTTTCTTTTCGTTTTCTTATTGCCCAAGGATAGCTTTATTGATGAATTGAATTAGATCATCCTCATTCTATACAGGAGTGCTTCAAAAAATTGTTGAATATTGTAATTTTGAAAATATCATATCTTGATTTTTTCAAATGAAACATCCTGTATTTTATTATTCATGTCAATGCATAAAAATTGTGCCATATTTTTGCAGAAGTAACCTTATCTTTATCTTCGACCATTTTCGAAATAAAAAAATAAACTGAAATAATAAAATCAGAGGTTGCAGGAGAAGAGTTTATTAGTACATATCATTATACTTAATTAGAGAAATGGAGATATTTTAAGGTGGTTGTGTATGAAATACGTAATAGATTGGTTTTTGGTGAGATGATCTACTATTTCAATAACTGTTCGAAATGTTGCCCGTTTCTTTGTAGACACAACTCAATCCTTCTCAGGAAAGACCGCTGAACTCTCGACAACATTTGCGGATTAACAGACTCAAAGGCGTCGACTATTCTCTGTCTCATATCCAACTGTGTTGTAGAAGGAATCTGGTGAACGATGCCATTAATATAACCCCACAAGAAAAAAATCTAGACTTGTAAGGTCCGGAAACCTAGCTGGCCATCTAACAGGACCCCCACGTCCTAACCATTTGTTTGGAAATACATGATTCAAGTGCTCCCTAACCTGATGTGAGTAATATGCCGGTGCTCCATCCTGTTGAAACCACAAATCTTGTCTTATATGGTCTGGTACATCGGCAAGTAACATTGGTAGATGATTTTGCAGAATATCTAAATACATTTCATTATTGAGGTGCCCGTCGAAAAAGTGCGGCCAAATTAGATATCCATCTACTATAGCGGCCCATACATTCAAGGACCAACGATGCTAGTGATCTATTTCTCTCATGAGGTGTGGATTTTCCGTGGCGTAATAATGAAAGTTGTGCCTGTTAACAAGCCCATTCTTGTGGGAAGTTGCCTCGTCCGAGAAAAGAACTCTGCTGAACATATTTGGATTTTCCGCTACTTTGTCACTTGCCCAATTGCAATTTGATTCGGTTTTCACAGTCTTGATTGTTCAGTTCCTGGTGCAGCTGTACATGATATGCATGAAATTTAGTCACTTTCAAGATTCTCTGGACGGAAGTTTGACTTATATCTGTTAACTGAGAAATCTCTCTTTGGCTTTTATATGGGTCCTCTGTCACTGTCAACAAAACTGATAACTGGTTGTCTTCAGCTGTAGCAGTTTTTGGTTTTCCATGTTTTTTGTAAGCGATATTACTTGTTTCGGTAAATCTAATTAGAAGTTTTTCAAAGCATCTTGCATCAGGATGCCTCTTATCAGGAAACCTTTGTGCATAAACTCTACTTGGCAACAAAGAATTTCTATCACACTCACCTAGAATAAAAATCATATCAACCATTTCTTCTTTGGAGAACTTCATGGCAGTCAATTGAGAAAATTGGGTTCAAACCTCACTTTAACAATGTTTAATAACGAAACACTGAAGTTCCCATGTAAAATGCAGAATATGATATGTACGGACACCTGACAGAAGGCACAAATAAAAAAAAATGTCAATATATGTCAATATGTTCATTTTTTACTACTTGAATCATTACAAGAAAAAAACTTCTGTGCGAATAATAATTCATTCATTCATCAAAATTTTCACAAATAATCGAATATTTCGAAAATGATCGAATATGAAGATAAGGTTACTTCTGCAAAAATATAGCACAATATTTTATGCGTTGACATGAATAATAAAATACAGGTGTTCCATTGGAAAATAACAATATTCAATAATTTTTTTTTGAGTCACTCCTGTATAAAATGAAGATAATCTATTTCAATTCATCAATAAAGTTATCCTTGGGCAATAAGAAAACAAAAGGAAAAAAGTATTCATCCTCTCTAGGCGAAGGAGCATACGATGATGTGAGAGCCTATTTTCATGAATTTTCACGGAAAAAAAAATATTGTGACGAAACTACTCACCGAAAAAACTTATTACTCAAAGACATTATAGCAGAGTTTAGGCCGCTCCTGAATCTTGAACAAAAAAGTGAGCGTACGAGCTACAGAGCACCACGCCAATGGAGAACGACTCAGTATATATATATATATATATATATATATATATATATATATATATATATATATATATATATATATATATATATATATACACATACGATTCACTGTTGGAAATGTCGAAAATTAACAAATCCTAGGCCTAGACAAAAGGAAAGAAAATTAAATTGGGACACCCTGTTTACTGCGAAATAAATTGCTGAAATAGATTCTTACTTTCTAAATACAATGCCGTTCGAACAAAAATTAAATCTTCAAGAGTGTACGAGCTACACAGCACATGTCGCAAATTGACAAATCCTAGGCCTATAAAGACAAGGAAAGACCGACGATGAATGACATGCCGACGTCCCTCCTTCCTTCTAAAAAGAATGTCCCATAGAGTCCCTTTTAATTAACATGCCATAAAGAATATGTGAGCCTTCAATATTTCATGCACTTAAGGTTTAATGTCTGGGCAGCAAACACACGGACTTAATGATATTGAACTGAGGCGATCACGCTAAAACGGAGAATAAATATTTCACACAATTCAACAGTTCCATGATGATGCAACCCTTTTATATAAATAGAACAACCCAGCATTACTACCGGAATTGATCAATTTGTTAATAACCCTGAATTGAACAAACATTTGTAGAAATGTGTCTCTGAGAAATGGTGAATGGTAGTACAACCCTCATTTTCTAATGTTTATATGCATGACATATCGTCAATAATCGTGACTATCTGTATAAATAGTAATATGTCTATATTCCATCATTCTGAATTATCATTTTTTTATGTTCCATCATGTAGATCACAGGTAGTTTTGATCCTCATAGTGAGGTCGATGAAACTTCATACGTTATTCCAATTTATAGCTAATTCCCTTAAATTTATGAGCGTAAAATGAGTATAGACACAAAAGGTATGCGTGCCTGCTTAATAATCTTGTACTTTTATAGACTTTCATCACATCACCCATAATATTTTCGCTAATTGGGTTTACTGCCCTCTGGTGCCACATTGTACTGAAAATTAAGGTCATAAGCTCGGAAAATGTTAATAAACTAGTTATCTCAGAACATACAAAATATTCCGGATCAAGTATCCATCCTTGAAACTACAAATAGTTCTCCTAAAAATATGAGTAATTGACAAATACTTTCTTCCCGAGATACAGGCTGTTAAAGTTTCGAGAGGAATACGAGTATCTTTCTTCGTAAATAATTGTTTTCAATTTTCTAGATATTGCGCTCAAATTTGAAACTTTGATTATTTCTTAAGTTTTATACAACTTAGTATTTATAATTTATCTGTTCGTGTACAGGGAGGACAGATTTCAACGTTTTAGTACTGGGGCTATGTGAAATAGCGTTAATAGAGGAAAGTAACCCCATGACCCCGAGTTCTTTTCGCGTGAGAAGTTCATTGCCGTAAACAGGCAAGCAAGCTTCCTTCCTTTTCGAATTATGTGGAAATTTTGAAAATTATCGGAATCAGGCTATGACGTTCTACAGGACCTTTTTATGAATAATCGAACTACATGAGACATTTTTTTGTCCATTGGTTTCTGAGTTATAATGCAAACTTGCGTTTTTTCGAATATGAATATAGTTTTTTTTCATAAATGTATCATATGTGCACTCCATTTTTCGTTCCAGGATTTTTTTTCATGGAATTTTATAACTTTACCTTAATTTTATCTAGTAACTTCATGATCATCCACAGAATTCACACGGAATGAATGAAATAGTTCAAGTATCTTCTGTGTTCCAATTATGAGAGTTCGAAATTTAATTCTTCTATTATTTAATTTTTTTTCATCAAGTTACAACTTTTGTGCGAATATAGTATCGTTCAGTAATAACGAAGCGACCATGGGTTCGAGCGCAATATCTTGAAAATTGAAAAATTTATTCACAAAAACAGATATTTTTGCCGAGACTTCAACGGAAACGAAGTATTTCCTGATAAAGAAATTTTTGCCAATTCATTATATTTCAAGGATAATTATTTCCAGTTTCAAAGATGTATACTCAATCCGGAATACCTGTCTATACAGAATGCATAATTTGAAAGGAGTTAATTTAGTAAGATGTCAGGCAATATTTTTCATGAAATTTCACAAGATACGTTCAATTTTGTCGTGCATTGCATGTAATTTTGTTTTTTCCTTTAGTAATAAAGGGGGAGGTAAAAACCACCATTATTTTTTTAAAATGGCAAGATGAGCGATGTTACACCTCGTTGGAGATATCTCATTTCTTCTTAGCAATGTACTGCCCCAAACAGATCGATCTATGATTGCAGTGGGTCCTCTGGTAGCTTTTAACCCAAATTCTTAAATGGGTTTATAGAGTCGTGTGATATCTTTTTTGAAAAAAGATTGCATCATCTTCAGTATGACCACGTTATTATTTACTTTCTAAAATAACATGTGAAAAACTGAAATCGAAAATTGTTTGGAAAAATTCCAAGTATTCATCAATCCTTTCCATCCCGTTTGAGAACAAAGATTACTTAAAATGGAATCTGTTGAATAAGAAAAATTCCATATAAGTTAGAGGTAATGTGAAACCTCTTTGAAGGGTTGTTCACTTTACTGCATTTTGTAAAATAAATCGACGATCGAGCAACTTTTATGCTAAGATTCTGATTCGAGAAGTTTATAATTCTGCTGATCTAGATTAAGAAATGGGAAATGTGCAATATCATTCGAAAATAACCCAGAAAGAAATTTGAGCAAAAATACGTTCTTTAGTTAACGAACAACTTCATGAAAGCGGTATGCTTTATTAATAAAAAAAACAATCCCACCTGAGTTGTGAATGACGAAGGAATTGGTATGATGTTAAGGGTGAAGTTGCCATGATGGGGGATACACAATCTGTGAGGAGATTGTTGCACATATCTGGAATATGCCAGATAAGTACTCTCATGATTCCTCACAAGTACAAATTCCATCCATAAAAACTTAGACTCGTGCACGAGCTGCATGATTTCGATCGTGGTGTAGAGTTCTGCGATCATTTCAGTGCATCTCCATAACTGTAGATGCGGGAGAATTATACTCAAACGCATCAGAAACCTAATAATTCCTCCTGAATTTTGGAATACCATATTGTAAGACCGTTATTCATACAGGAAAATATGGACGGCGCAACCCATTTGAACATGTTTGAGAATTTGATCGATCCTCTCATAACAGATCCAAATTATTCTGAACATAACGTTATGTATCAAAATAATGGATCACCGCCCCATTATGCTGTCGCTGTGCGGGACTATCTGTACAATAGATTTCGGGGTCGTTGGATGGGTAGGAGAGCACTATAGAATTGCCGACTAGATCGCCTAGTCTGACGCCTCTTGATTTCTTCTAGTGGAGCTATCTCAAGTATACGTTACGACACCCTAATTGTTGGGTGAACTACAATAAAAGATTGTTCAAACATGTCATCAGGTAACACCTCAAATATTGCAATGTTAGGTAAACATTTAAATCTCGATTACACCAATGTATAACGGTAAATGGGGGTCACTCCAAAAATTTCCGATAGGAATGTACCACGCTGAAAACTCAGTGATATGTTTCATTTTAAAATAGATTTTCATGAGTATCATAGAAATCGAAACAGTGTTACTTTTTAATTGATGGACTTCAAAAAGCAGACTGATATTGAAGATCAGATAACCTTCGGTGAAATTATTATTCAAGGAACAATACTCAACCTTCCGTAGAGTGTTAAATATTCTCCCTTGAAGGAGCTAGTTTTCCGATCTACTCTTGATAATCACCGTCAACCGGGGCCTCAGAACAGTGGTACGTCACGGTCAGATGTCACGAATAGGAGCAATGGACTGCAGTTTCAGTCTCGTTTGACCCCATCAGCATTGCCTACCCATTCGCAAAATCAGGCTATGCCGTTACCTACTCATCTCAATTCATTGGAGCGAAAGTAAACATTTAAATGTCACTGCGCCCTCAAACGAACCGAAACAGAGGCTACCTCACCATCGCCCCGCGAAACGGTGAACACAAAGAGCAGATAAAACGGGAAAACATGAAGCGGTCACACTAGTTCGATTACTCACCGCAACGCGACACTCACGTATCAGACAGAAGCGGCCGTCGAAAGACCGACGTTCCTCATTCCTATCTGGTTGTCAACCAGGCATACACAAACATCTCAAACAAAAGTTACTACATGCGAGATTTCGCATTGTGTAGACACATCGATGAAATTATTATTCAAGGAACAATATTCAACCTTCCGTAGAATGTTAAATATCCTCCCTTGAAGAGCTAGTTTTCCGATTCGCGGGGCGATGGTGAGGTAGCCTCTGTGACATTTACATGTTTACTTTTGGCTCCAACGAATTGAGATGAGTAGGTAACGACATAGCCTGATGTTGCGAATTGTTAGGCAATGCTGACGAGGTCAAACGAGACCGAAACTGCAGTCCATTGCTGCTATTCGTGACATCTGACCGTGATGTACCACTGCTCTGTGGCCCCGGTTGACGGTGATTATGTAAGGTGGATCCCAAAACCAGCCCCTTGAAGGGGGGATATTTAACATTCTTCAAGTAGATTACAAAAAATTGTCCCGTTATTTTTTCCAGCATCTTCTATCTTTTCGAAGATATGCGTAAAAAAATAGTGTCATTTGTCCTTGGATAAAAAACAAATAAGAATTGGGTTCGATGGTGACTTTCGACATAGCATTTGACATGACGTATTTACTACACAAAATCCAGAAAATTGATGCAAACTGGAATAACTATTTTGTCTGGACTATTACGCCAGACATCGCTGTTGAAGTTCTCTCGATTTGTTTTCGATATATCCTTGTAAAACATTCACATTCACTTCATATGTCACAAGCCAACAAACAAATTCTTAGTTCAGATATAAGAAGTTGAATATTGTTCCTTGAATAATAATTTTTTTCGATTCTTCCTGTTCAGACATGAATAACGCCTGGAGCGCTATAAAAGCGATGAATCTCCACAGGCGTTTTTAAATCAGTTAGTTCACTGGACCGTGCAACAAGTGAATAAAAACAAGTGATTCTATTAATTTTTACATATAAAGTTATTTTTATTTTGTCAAGTGTGGTGTTGTGTTGTGTAATATTTGGTTTACTACTTTTTTTTTAAATTGAGTGCCGAATACCTGCTGACTGCAATTTCAACGGCTTGATTTTTTATAAAATGTAAGTGTTCCCTACTTTATACTATCAACATTAATCCTTTATAGGATACTGGTTATAATTAATTTTTTTTAGCCAAATATCTTTTTATTAATTGAACTGTCATGTACGAGTTTGAAAAAGTAACTGGTTTTATCCATAACTCCTCAGTTTTTAAGCTATTGATCTTTTTAAAAACCATTTTGTAGGGTTTTTAAAGGCTATAAGATCAAATTAGTTTAATATCTTTTTTGCCTTTATTTTTGAAAGGATTTAAGCTGTAAGGGCTCGAACAAATTGCTTTTTACTCGAATATGCAAACTTTAATCGGCCATATCTTACTCAATAATGATCTGCCCCATAAAGGGTTAAAAACTATTGGATACTTAGTTAGCTTTTTAATAATATTTCCTACTATACCCACATTTTGCTTATTATTGTGGTTAGTTCAGAAGTTAATTCCTAATTCCCATGAGTACTAATTATTAATTTGTTTTTTCAGGATAAAAGAAAGAGACCTTCAGGTGCAAAGTTTCGCGAGCAAAACGAACTGAGACTACAAGAAAGGGGGAAAATGGTTGGATCTTTTAAGCATTTCTTGCAAAACAATCGAGATTCCACGGAGACTATAGATGTAAGTGCGACCGAATCGTCTGAATCTCAAGATTCTAAATCCGTAATATCAATAACCGTGAGTGGACCATCTGAAATTTCAACATTAACATCAGGTCTTGCAACAAGTGGCAGCGGTTGTAGCAGCAAAACAGCTTCTAGTGATGCAGAGCCTGATGAAGCCATGACACCATCCTCGTCTACAGCATTTGTGTAAAAGTTCGATAATGTCCGCTACCGAAATACCTGCTGCAAGTGACACTTTCGATGAATGCTGTAATGAGGCTAGTATCGATGTAATTCCGTCCGACCCCGGTTTGTGGCCCGAAAGATTCACCAATGAGATGGCTAAAACATTGGTTAAGCATGGTCCGCCCTTGATAGACATCAGTTTTAGCTTTCCTAGTAATAAAGATAAGAGAAAGTTTTCGTGCAAATACTTTGAAAGAAATCTAGCAAATGAAGAAAAAGTCGAAAGGGCTTGGCTTATTTACTCTATTTCTAAAGATTTTGTGCTTCGTTTTTGTAGTAAGTTATTTTGTAAATGTAAAACTCCTAACGCTTTTTGTGATACAAATGGAGTATCTGATTGGCAACACTTGTCTTTGCTGATTAAGAGGCACGAAACTTCAATTTTACACAACAGTTATATAAACACTTGGGTAAATTTTAAAAAAATGTTGGAGACATCTATGACTGTTAATGCTCATCATCTGCGGATTTTAGAAACGGAAAAAATATTGGCGAGACGTGTTGGAAAGAATTATAGCAAGTGTTAAGTATTTATCTACACAATGCTCGGCATTTCAAGATTCTTCTCAATTACTCCTCGAACATGATAATGGAAATTTTCTAAAAGCTGTTGAGATGATTGCCTCTTTTGATTCAGTGATGAGACAGCACGTTCGCCGAGTGTATAACTCCCAAAAAAAATCTGTTAAAATGACTCATTATTTAGGCGTGCAAATACAGAATGAAATAATTGAATTATTGTCGTCCAAAGTAGGAAATAATATTTTAGAAATAGTTCGCAGTTCAAAATATTTTTCAATAATATTAGATTGTACACCAGACACTAGTCTACTGAGCAAATGAGTCTTGTTCTGAGGTATATTGTCCTTAACACCACTTCAAAAAGGTTGAAGTTATGGAAACTTTTATTGCGTTTAATCTAATACTGGACTCTACAGGAGAAGGGATATATACATTTGTGATAGAAAATTTGAAAAATTAAATTTAGAATTGAAACACATTAACGGACAAGGTTATGATATGGGACAAATATGAAGGAAAACATGTTGGGATTCAGAAACGCATTCTTGATGCGAATCCGTAAGCCCTTTTGTACCTTGTTGTGGCTCATACTTTGAACTTAACAATAAATGACGCTTCTAAGGCGTCAGGTGCTACAATAAACTTTTTAATCTTGTGCAAGAGTCATATAATTTTTTTCGTCGACCACAAAAGGTGGTATGTTTTGAGAAAAAATGTCCCCGGTTTAAGTTTGAAGCCTCTAAGTGAGACAAGATGATCCAGCAGAATTGACGCAGTAAAGCCCCTTAAAGTTTATTTAATTAAGGTTTGCAAAAGTCTTCTAGAAGTGGCTGAAGATAATTCCTTTCACATTTATGCAATACATAAAGCGAGTTCCTCTTAACGTCTGTACAAAATTTTCAATTTATTTGTGGAATTATTATTTGGCATGACGTTTTATTTCATATAAATATTGTCAGCAAACAAAGTATGCCAAACCTACCTAAAAAATTTAGTTGATCACTTCCAGCAATATAGATCTGACCAATCATTTCAAGAAATTCTTGTGCAAGCGAAAGAAGTAGCATCCTCTCTCGAAATTGAAGAAGACTTTCCACCATTACCAACGGTTAGGAGGAAATTTAAACCAAAACTGTTTGACTATGAACACCGAGATGAGACCCGTCATGATCCAAAAACCGCCTTTAAAATTAGTTTTTTCTTTAAAATTAGAGATGAAACTATAAGCTCTCTAAAAAACCGATTTGACTTATTAAATGAGTATGATAATATTTTCGGAGTTTTTAGCGACATATTCAAATCAAGTAGAAATTGAACAAGAAATTTTTGACGGTATAAATTTTAGCAATGTAATTAATGAATTTCTCGGAAAATATCGCTACTACAATAGCTATCTTTTACTTTTCTATTGCACTTAGACCTAGCTAGCTATCATTTTTGATTTCAAAACGAAGTTCTCTACGTATTTGTTATTATAAATATCTGCATATTTTTAAAATATCTAAGTATAAGTAGAAAGTAGTACTTGTGGTTTCAGTTTTAGATCATTTTCTAGTATTTATAAACAACGAATCAACGTGTCTCTATCCCATTACTTAAGTAAATGTTTTAAAATGGGTGTGAACAATAATTTATTTTGTTATGACTTAGTTCTGTTTGTTTCATTTTGATATGTTAGTCTACAAATAAATATAACTTCTAAAGTTCAGGTTTTGCTTTACTTCAAGCACATACCTACCTACCTCCGACTTTTATAAAAATAAAAAACATGATCCAAAATGCCTTAAGGGGCGCCAAAATCCTTTTTTTCACGGGAGCTCTGCACGAAATACATGTAGTAACTTTTTGTTTGAGATGTTTCAGGTAAGCCTAATAAAATGATAATTAATAAATCCTAAAGCAACATGGTCAAATGTGATATTTTTGACTTGCAGGGTGGTTGATGAAATGAAATCATAAAATTAAAAAACTGTTTTTTGTGGTTGAACCGCTTATCATAACAATTTCTCAAGAGACAAAAAAGTTTGATAATTATCCTAGCTACTCCATGTCTAAAACAGTTTTGCTCAAACGCAGACAGTTAAAAAATTCTGGTTAATCAAAACACGTTCGAGTATTTAGGGACACTTGTAAAACGGCAAGGTCATTGAGACGTGAATAACGCTCCCGATTACGCATACCAAATATGGTTTTTATCCATCGAGTCGTTCTCGAATTATTCGAAAAATAAGAAAAAAATCTTTGAATTTGGCGACCTCTAGCGGCCAAACGAAGAAACTTTTAATATAGGTAAGTTGAAGAATCTGGGGTATAACGTTGTACACGCAATTCACGGACACCTGTATATTAGTGATACGGGTTGTGGGTGGATATACAAATGTTTAAATAACTGAAAAAATTCCGATTCAACCAAATCGATTTATATCGAGTGTTTTCCTGAAAGGAAGTTCGAACGGATTCATGAAAACCTGCAATTTTTTCAAACAATTGTCGATTTTAATACGTCACGGGTTATTTTAGAAAGTCAATAATTACGTGGTTGTATAAATAATACAATCACCTTTTCAAAAAGGTTAGTTTTTGAACTGAACGAATAATTAGATATAATATAATAATAATATAGCCAAAGAGAATTGGAGGACAAAAAGAGGGCATGACCCCATAAAATATCAACTTGTACACGTTCATATACTTTCGACTTATCTAGTATTTAAGGTCATCGTAGGTAACCTGTATATTAAAACTTCGAGCTTTCAATATAGTGAATATTATCCAGTTTTTTTTTATAATAGATAGCTCGGTAGTGTAGATTTTAGTAGATAGATCTTATATCAATTGTCGACGAAAAATTTAGGAATTGTAGATGCTATTGAGAAAAAAACTGAAACTTTAACACTCCATATTTTGGGAACATTGCATTTCTTGATATGCAAATATCTGTCAATTCTTCGTATTTTCAGAAAAACTATTTCGAGTTCCGTAACATACCGATATAAAGCTCAATTTCAATGTTTTCTTGGTCACAGCGTATTGTAGAATCGTTTTTCTGGTTTTTAGTCAAACGTCTTTGTGTTTGTGATCAAACAGTATGATTTGAAATGCATTCATGAGCGGATATTGCTCGATGTCCGGTAGTCGCTAGCTTGAAGTGTCTTGGTTTAAATCGGACTGAAGGAGCAGAAGTAATTATTTCTTGAAGAAACTTACGTGATTTGGAGTTTCTGACCATCTTCACGCAGCAACCATTACAAGTCATCAAGGGGGGTTGATCCCTCGGAAGGGCAGTATAATTGAATGGGTCCTTGCATCTGATATCTGACCAACTGTCACACTCATAGCAGTATATTTGCCGTGCTAAAAAATAGATAACATTAGAATTTATTTATATCTATTTTGAATAATTAATGCAATATCAATGCAACCAAATTCTCGAGATGAGAAATCCGTTCCAAATATTTAATTTTAGGATGAAGCAACTTTTAATTCTACGTAAACGGACAAAATTGCCAATATTGTTTCAAAGAAAATCATTCAATTCCACTTCGCATTCGGATGTCTGGCACATTCTCGATAGGAGATAAAGAAGCCAACAAAACCGGCCAGCTACCGTAAATGAGGTCCGGAACAAACTGATCAAAGTTTGGAAATAGATCAGAATGCTATAAGGTCATTGATTTTGCCTCTGAATCGTAGGTGTTTGCAGTAACTATCGCCAGAAATGAACATATCCGCTATTAACAGATTTTTGGGTACTTTGATTTTTTACTAAGGTTTTACGTTTTTCATTATAAATTTTATTTGAATTCCTATGAGTATCATCTTCATTTCGATTGTTCTCAAGCTTTCCTTGATGGTGGTGGATTACTGGGAAAATGATTCTTCTACATACCTAAACTACTTCGGAGTAAATTTGAATTTTCAATTTTATGCGTTAATTTCGTGGCGAAGTGTAGATGAAGTCCTAACCCATTGAGCACTGTCAAGGAGTTTCTCTTGGGGTTATTGAAAATACAGGGTATTACATAATAGTATGTCACAACTTGAAAGGTAAATCAACGTGCAATTTTAAGAAAAAATATCTATAAACCTATAAACATAGGTCCGCAAAGGCTTCGTTACGGAGCTACAGGATGCTGAAATTTCCGGAAAAATTGGCTTTTTCTTCAAAACTCCTGCAGTTTTTGAGATATTCAGCCCAAATTTGGAATGCAAGCTCTTTTAACAAGTCCTAAATTTTAACTAGAATCTACAAGGTATTCTCTTTTCCGAAGCCATGTCTTTTTTTGCCCTTTCAAACTTTTTTGCAGTACGCCACTGATCAGCGTACAATCAATTTTCGTCATTTTCGTTCAATTTAGAAACTTCTTTGACACCTGTAGTTTTTTTGTTACTCCAACCGTTCACGAGCAAAAAATTATTAAACGATTGTATGCATTCGCTGAATTGAAAGCACTTCTAATTAAAAAAATGACTAGTAGGCTTTGATTTTTTCATTTATTTATTAATTTTGACAGCTGCATTAAATGAATCAGTGTGTACTCGAATAGGTTATTGAATTAACGATTATTTTTGAATATTTTGAAGTTATTGCTGTAAGAAAAAAGGCTAATTTTACTAACGCCGAATTGGCTGATTATATCAGGTACGCTTTTCAAATCGGGTAACACCAGACAGGCGAACATTTTCAAATATACACAGAAGGTTGAGGGAAACTGGTACTTTTACTGTAAATAATCATTTGAAAGGTGCAACTGAAACTGTGAGAACTCCGGATATGGAAGAAGCAGTTTTGAATTGCATTGATTTGAATCCTCATGTATATACAAGACAAAGTAATCATCATATTCAACGGGTTCAAACTCTACTTTCTCGAGATTTTCCTTCTAGACTGAATTTCTGCCGATAGTTCTCAGATAAAATTAGGGAAAATGCCCATTTTGATAGTGAAATAATGTTCACAGACGAAGCTAACTTCTCGAGAACTGCTATCACAAATTTCCACAATTATCATTATTGGGCTGAGGAAAACCCCCATTTGATTGAAGAATCTCATCATCAAGAACAATTCTCACTAAATGTCTGGGTCGGAATAATTGGAAATTATTTGATTCGGCCATTTTTTTTGCCTAACAGACTAAACGGTCCTGTTTATCGGCAATTTTTTGAGGAGGAGTTACCTTTATTGCTAAAGGATGTGCCACTTTTGGTGAGAAACATAATGTGGTTCATTCATGACGGGGCACCAGCACATTTTAGTGGAGAAGCTAGGGAATTCTTGATTAATATATATAGGTCGAGGTGGACCTGAACTATGGCCTCCTAGGTCCCCAGACTTAAATAGTTCAGACTTTTGCTTATGGGGATATCTCAAAAGTTTAGTTTATACTACTCCAGTGAACACTGTAGAAGAATTGAGAAATCGAAAAATAACCTCTTGTGACTCGATAAGAAATGCTCAAGGAATATTTCAAGGAGTTTGTGATAATATGCGAAGAAGGGCAGATGTCTATATTCTTACAGGTGGAGGACACTTCCAGCAATTCATTTCAATTGTCCTTTTTTTTAGTTTGATATTAAATAAGTATAAGTTAAGTCTCAGAAGACGAGCTATCAAAATAAAAGCAAATTTTGGGCATACCACTCGAGTATTTCTATTATTTTTAGTTTATTTAGCAAATAACATACAATCCAAATTCAATAATTTTTCACTCGAAAACGGTTAGAGATACAAAAAAATTACCAGTGTCTAAATTGAATGAAGATGACGAAAATTGATTTTACGCTAATCAGTGGCATACTGCAAAAAAGTTTGAAAAGGCAAAAAGTACATGGCCTCGGAAAAGGAAACACCTTGTGAATTTCAGTTGAAACCTAGGACGTGTAATGATGGAGGCTGTAAAAAATAGCTGGCATTTCAAATTTGGTCAGAATATCTCAAAAACTGCAGGAGTTTTGAAGAAAAAAACAATTTTTTCCGGAAATTTCAACACCCTGTAACTGCGTAACAAAGCTTTTGCGGACCTATGCTTGTAAAAACTTTTTTTCTCAAAATTGCACGTAGATTTACCCCCTCAAGTTGTGACATACTATTATGTAACACCCTGTATAAAGCTTTCTGACGTACTGAAAATATTAAAGATCTGTGTCACCTAAAAAGTAAATACAAAGATACTTGATATTGAAACCGCAAAGAGGTTTTCCACATTGTATGCAAAAGGTGTTTTTTTCACTACATGAGAACTGTGTAGATATTTCTGTTCACTAAGATTTATCATTTGAAAATGAATCGTTCAACGCTTGAATGTTTCCTTAGGTCCATTGATCCATTTCATGGTCGGCATAATTAGCCCAATGAGCAAGCAATTCGTACTATTATTGATTGTTTTCACTAATTTTACTGTTTTTGACTCGAAACAATCAACAAGACAAAAATATTCGTACGGATAAGAATATTGCTACTGTATCGCAATGTGTTGAAGAGGACCATCAATTGTCGATTCGTCGCCGTTCTTAACATGTTGGACCAGTCATATTAGGTTAAGAAAGGGGTCAACCTCGGAATGAAAGATAATACGATGAAAATTGGTAGAAACTTTTGTTTTATCGTTCTAAAGGTTGTCTTAAAAGTCACAAGTGCGGACACGATCCGCATCTTAAGATATTGAAGGTCAAAGATCGTAAAAATCGTTTTTCCGTGAATATCTCGCTTTGTATTGCTTGAATGAGATTTGCATCTTGTAGAGTATAAAATTCTCTAAAACTTTTGTTCGATCTTTTTTTCATACGATCAACTGTTTTTGCGGTAGACCGCGAAGAGTGCGCCACGTCCAGTCATATATGGCCTAATGCAAGGTCAAGCGTAAGTTACGGTTATCAGTACGTTGTATGAATTTAATTATTTACTAACAAATTATAACTATCAAACAATGACCATTATTTATGTACTAATTACACTGTGCTAGTTCAAAATTCTAACACGCGGGAGACATACCTGGTAAACCTATATCGGGTACGCTAAATCCAGTGGTTACCACCGTTTTTGAAAGTTAGCTCTTGTTTAGGAGATATTCGCCTTTGAAGTTAGCTGATTTTAGTAGAGTTCGTCGCTTATGACTTCAGTACATTATATGCTTGTAATTCCCAAACCGTTCGGAATATCGCTTCACTGTCTTCGGCAAAGATTAAGCTAAAAAACCTCATTCAAACACCGTTTCTTAACAAATTTCTCACAGATGTCACTGTTAATATGTTTTTATTAGTATTGTCACTGATGTTACTACGTATTTGCTATATATTTGTGTGCCATTTTCATAGTCTTAGTTCTGATATTTCTTAATTTGACATTTCTTGTTGAAGTTTCTTTGTTTACACAAGTTATATATTTGGTAAAAATATCAAAATGAATTCGTGCAGTAAATTTAATAAATTTTGCTACATTTGTGGAAAGTTTACTATAATGACAAGCAAGCGTTCAGTTTCTGAAGAAATTGCTGAGTCGTACACACAATATTTCAACCAAACTGTAATCAAAAATGTGAACTGGGCTCCAAAAATCGTTTGTACTGGTTGTGTCATAAGATTGAGTGGATGGAAAAGAGGTAAAATGGAATGATTTATCATTTATTTCAAAATTATATCAATTGAAGCTATTTTTTTTACAGGTGAATTCCAATCTATGCCTTTTGGCATTCGAGTAATTTGGACAAATCCTCAAGAACATAATCCAGATGACTGTTTTGCTTGTGTAAATGAAATTGTCGGATTGAACAGAGCTAAAAAACGTAAAGTTGAACTCAGAGGAACTCGGTTTGTTCAGTTGCCGTTACCACACTCGGAATCCATTCCAATACCGAAAATACCCAGTCCGACAGAAGAGTACACTCTATCTACTTTTGATACTATTGGCGAAACGTCTGCATCGGTTTATGTACCATCGAATGTATCTCCACAATGTGATCATGCCGAATTTTCTCAAAAAAATCTGGATAAATTTATTCGTCGATTAAAATTTTCGCAGCGTCAGTCCATCTACACAATGTAATCATTCGCGTACTGCACTGATATCAAGGAATTGGTATTAAAAATGCATCATGAGTATAAACCAGAAGACTGGCGTCTTTTCATCGATTCGTCCAAAAGTAGTCTCAAGGCGGTTTTGCTTCATGTCACAAACTCAAAGAACAGTGTCCCGATTGCCATCAGCACAAAAACGAAAGAAAATTACGAATCATTGAAAAAAATCCTTGATTTGGTGAAATATGAAGACCATCGTTGGAAGATTTGTGCAGATTTGAAGGTGATAACTCTTTTGAGAGGAACGCAGACGGGATATACGAAAAACATGTATTTTATATGTTTATGGGATACTCGATATGCCGGCGACCAATATGCCAATAAAAGCTGGCCTATGAGACAAAGGTTCAGATTGCTTCGAGAAAACTTCGTTGGAATTTCACTTGTGTCATGGCCAACAACTTTTCTATACCAATATATAAAAACCTCATTCAAACACCGTTTCTCAACAAAATGTCCAAAAAACTCCATTTCTTTGCCATTTTTTCCTTAATTTTCGTCTAAATAATAGAGAAATCAAGGGAATTTCGCTTTAAAATCTCAAAATAAGAAAAGAAAACACATTTCCTATAGTTAAATCAAAAAATTTAAACGCACAATCATGATTTTAACTCAAATTTTTATTCCAATTCCAACAATTTTTCAACAAATAAACATATAAATCTCCATCTTCATCTTGGTGTGAATTCCAGCAAATGTCTCCTTATAGAGAATCAAGTTTTTTTCCACTATACCAGTGCTCAAGCCTAGCCGTCACCTGATGAAACCGTTCACCATGCTCATCTGATTCACATGGTGATTGTTCGGCAACCTTGTCTGCATGGTAATGTAAAAAATGAATTTTCAGAGACATTTTACACCGATGTTACGGAAAGCAACGAGCATATTTTCAACGTGTATGCGCCAGTTTTCGTCACGATGAATTCCAAGTACATTTTCGATGACTCCTTTGACGCAATCCCAATCAACGAGCTGCAAATTCGACAAACTGTTTTTAAATTGTTGGTCTCTCATCAAGCGTCGAATATCAGGTCCATTGAGTATGCCTGTAATAAAATAATTCGAAAAAATATGTGTTAAATATTGAATAAGTTAGGTTAGATTTCACACAAACCTTCTTTTATTTTCATTCCACTCAATCTTGGGAAAATTCGCTTCAACTCATTGAATGCATTGCCTTCAGGATCTAGGGCCTTGATGAAATTTTTAACAATCCCAAGCTTAATATGCAGAGTTGGAAGCAACACTTTTTCGATTGGCACAAGTGGAATTCCAACGAAGTTTTCTCGAAGCAATCTGAACCCTTGTCTCATAGGCCCGCTTTTATTGGCATATTGGTCGCCGGCATATCGAGTATCCCATAAACATATAAAACACATGTTTTTCGTATATCCCGTCTGCATTCCTCTCAAAAGAGTTATCACCTTCAAATCTGCACAAATCTTCCAACGATGGTCTTCATATTTCACCAAATCAAGGATTTTTTCAATGATTCGTAATTTTCTTTCGTTTTTGTGCTGATGGCAATCGGGACACTGTTCTTTGAGTTTGTGACATGAAGCAAAACCGCCTTGAGACTACTTTTGGACGAATCGATGAAAAGACGCCAGTCTTCTGGTTTATACTCATGATGCATTTTTAATACCACTTCCTTGATATCAGTGCAGTACGCGAATGATTACATTGTGGAGATGGACTGACGCTGCGAAAATTTCAATCGACGAATAAACTTATCCAGATTTTTTTGAGAAAATTTGGCATGATTACATTGTGGAGATACATTTGATGGTACATAAACCGATGCAGACGTTTCGCCAATAGTACCAAAGTAGATAGAATGTACTCTTCTGTCGGACTGGGTCTTTTCAGTATTGGAATGGATTCCGAATGTGGTAACGGCAACTGAACAAACCGAGTTCCTCTGAGTTCAACTTTACGTTTTTTAGCTCTGTTCAATCCGAAAATTTCATTTACACAAGCAAAACAGTCATCTGGATTATGTTTTTGAGGATTTGTCCAAATTACTGGAATGCCAAAAGGCATAGATTGGAATTCACCTGTAATAAAAATAGCTTCAATTGATATAATTTCGAAATAAATGATAAATCATTTCATTTTACCTCTTTTCCATCCACTCAATCTTATGACACAACCAGTACAAACGATTTTTGGAGCCCAGTTCACATCTTTGATTACAGTTTGGTTGAAATATTGTGTGTACGATTCAGCAATTTCTTCAGAAATTGAACGCTTGCTTGTCATTATAGTAAACTTTCCACAAATGTAGCAAAATTTATTAAATTTACTGCACGAATTCATTTTTGATATTTTTACCAAATATATAACTTGTGTAAACAAAGAAACTTCAACAAGAAATGTCAAATTAAGAAATATCAGAACTAAGACTATGAAAAATGGCACACAAATACATAGCAAAATACGTAGTAACATCAGTGACAATACTAATAAATACATATTAACAGTGACATCTGTGAGAAATTTGAGTTAAAATCATGATTGCGAGTTAAAATTTTTTGATTTAACTATAGGAAATGTGTTTCCTTTCTTATTTTAAGATTTTAAAGTGAAATTCCCTTGATTTGTCTATTATTTAGACGAAAATTCACGAAAAAATGGCAAAGAAATGGAGTTTTTTGGACATTTTGTTAAGAAACGGTGTTTGAATGAGGTTTTTAGCTAAAACTTTGCCGAAGACAGTAAAGCGATATTCCGAACGGTTTGGGAATTACAAGCATATAATGTACTGAAGTCGTAAGCGACGAACCCTACTAATATCAGCTAACTTCAAAGGCGAATATCTCCTAAACAAGAGCTAACTTTCAAAAACGGTGGTTACCACTGGATTCAACGTACCCGATATAGATTTACTAGGTATGTCTCCCGCGTGTTAAAATTTTGAAGTGTCATTTTCAGGCACTGTGTTATTAATTATTTATATTTAATTAAAATAAGTGACTTAATTATTTATATTTGAGGGATATTCTGGTCTTGAAAAAATCGCGTATTTTCAAAGCTTAAACTTTCAAAAACAAACTCTTCAAAGGATTTTTCAAAATTCGAATTATTTTGGGAGATACAGCGGATTTTGTGACGCAGCACCTAAGCCTGCCGAGGATTAATCGCTCTTAACTACGAGCTTCTGCTGCTTCAAAAGCAGGCAGAACAGCTCGTTTAGAAGAAAGCATTTCAAAAAATCTCGATTTTGAGAAAGAAGAAAGTCCAATCTATGGATGTGGAATCGCCGATTAATCCAAAGTGAGTATTAAATATTATTATCTGACTTATTCTTCTGGAAATCTTTCTCAAACTTCAAACGCGTTTTTCTCAAAACTCCTTTTGTTGAGGTGGTTGACACGATATCTCAAGTTCTATCTAACAGATTCCTTATAAATGTTGTGAGAATCTTCTTTATACATCTCCTTATCATTTGGATCTTGGATTTTGAAGAATTTTAATTTGAAGTATTTTTCAAAAAGTTCGAAAAACAGGGGTAAAATTTTTTTTTTCAAGTGTTGGCCATTTTGCGAATTTTTTTTACGGCCAAGGTCCAAGAGATAGCGAAATTTTCACCAATTGAGAATTTTCTTTGTTTGTTCGATTTTGATCACTACAAGGGTTGGAATCATATCAACCAGGGAGCACCGGTTGACTGTCAACCCCCACTTCACCGGCCTGTCACTGGATGAATTTTTGACTTTTTTTTAAATGTTTTTTATACACTTCAAAAATCAATAAATATTGTATGGAAAAATGGATAATTAAAATGTTTCTAATTTTGAAAAATACACAAAAAGTAGGGCTCTAGACCAGAATACCCCCTTAATTAAGAACGTTATTGCCTCCAGCACCAGCCGAACTACTAAATATAATATTTTGCAATTGCAAAAACGGTTGTGGTTCCCGCTGTGGATACAGAATGTTCTTTAGCTTGTGGCCAGTGCAATGAACAAGCTTGCCTCAACACTTCACTAAATCCAAGTAACATCAATGAAGAAAGTGCATACGATCCTGATATTATGGAAGGTTTGGAGTTGAATATGATAATGGGGATGATGACAATGAATTGAACATTTTCAAGCGACAACAAGAAGAAGACGACGAAGAAGAAGAATATAACTAGCTTCCATTTACAATTTTATTATAATTAAAATCAACAAAAATTCTTTTAATATTTGAACTCACATTTCAATAAATATACAAAATGCTTAATTTAATGATAAATAAATATATGCATAGAATATATTCCCTTACTGTCTTCTTAACTAAAATATAATCCAAAACTAATAATGTACTATAGTTAAATATAAATAATAAAGTCACTTATTTTGATTTAATATAAATAATTAATAATTAGTACATGAAGAATGGGCATTGCTCAATAATTTCAATTCTTTAGTAAACAATTAACTTTATACAACGTACTAATAACCTCACGCTTGACCTTGCATTAGACCATATATGACTGTGCGCGGTGAACTCTACCGCAAAAACGGTTGATTGTAAAAAAAAATACAAACAAAAGTTGTAGAGAATTTTATATTATACAACTTTTATAATAAGTGCAAATCTCATTTAAGCAATAGAAAGCGAGATATTCGCGAAAAACCTATTGACCTTTGACCTTCAATATCATAAGACGAGGATACGATAACATTTGTGACTTTTGAACAACATTTAGAACGACAAAACAAAGGTTTATACCAATTTACAGCTTATTATCTTTCATTCAGAGGTGAAACCCCTAATATGACTAGGCTATGTTGGTGTTTGTCCATCTACTTGTTGATGAGTTAAGAATCGAAGCGAAACGACCACAACTTACGTCGCACTTTTGGTGATTAGACTTGTTTGAAGTAAGCCGAAGATGAGCGTTTTCATCAAAAAATTGTGTTTAGTGACGAAGCTCGTTTCAGGTTAAATGGATACGTATAAGCAAAAATGTAGTTCAAGGAAAGACTGCAGTCCTCAAGCTGACATTGAATCAACATTACATTCATTTAAATTGACTATTGTGGTTTAGTCGCTATTATGTGGCGACAAATTGATCAAAATCGAGGACATTTGGTTCAATAAGATGCTAGTTACAACAGTCGAATTATTGTAACATCTATTTGGCGACAACTTTCTATAAAGAGGCGATTCTGTTGATTGCCCTGCTCGTTCATGCACTTTCACGGCTCGTGTATACTTTTCATGAGGTTACGTTAAGTCATTGGTTCATGTCGACAAACCATCAACTCTTGAAACATTGGAAGCTAATATTCCAGCCACAATTGACAAAACACGGAAAGATTCTGAAGAAAAAGTGGTCAAAAATTGGACTTATCGAATGGAGCGTGTACCTAGTAGCCTTGGTGAACATATGCCTGAAATCATATAATAAATAATATATGGCAAGAAATTCTCTTTCAGATTCAAATGAAAAATGACAATTAAGTATACCTTTCTCTTATTTTGGTTCAAATTTTTCAACCTTTGAAAAAACAACCAGTACAAATACCCATACAGCTGGGTGCAGCTATAACTAACTGTATTTTTGCATAAGATTCGGCAAAGATATCTAAAAAAGTCTAACCTGCCAGAGACGACATGGGAAACGACGAAAACACTGAATCGATCAACTAGTGGGCATCTCTAAATACCGATGCAGGTTTGTCTATTTGTCAAGTCACTACACACTTTACCTAACACGTAGACAGACAAGGTGAACTCTAGTACTTGTGAGCTATTCCGCAAATGTTGGAAGTAGATCTGCAATACTGACGAGTGCACACGAAAACGAAATAGCAGTCTATTGCCCTTATTTATGACTGCGGAGTGAATTGTACCACTGCTATTATGAGTCTTGTAGTGGAGTAAAGTGATCTATTGCGTCTTTGTCAATGAGGTTACAATAAATGACATTACTCGCACATGGAAAAGATTCATAACATCTCTCCAACAAGGTCGCTCAACTGCTCTTCTCTATTCGATGTGGTTACATTCGCATAGTACTGAAAATTTGTACGAATATTCGAAACACCACTATAAATAAAATGTGAAATCCCCATTCGAACCGACATTTGCAAAAGAACTTATTCAGTGCAATAATGGTAACGCGCTTTCTTCAGTGAAAGATTCATCAATGGATGGAAAAAATTGTATATTTGTTTATAAGAATTGTATCCATACTTTTTCTCGTGAGAGTCATTGTTTTTGAAAAATAACGATTCAAACTATTGAAAGAGTTGTTTCCTCACAGTATACCAATTTTTCCAAGCCACCTGTGAGGTAGTGTATTTGGCGTCTTTTTTACCATTTAATAATAAAAAATGGTACTATTGAGAATAACGAAGGCGGTGAATTCTAAGAAATTGGGGAAAATTATTCATTCATTCATTCATTCATCTAATACTGGTTCCTCGTGTTCTTGTTCTTGTTTTTTTTCTTGCTCTTTTCCTTCTTGTTCTTCTTCTTCTTTCTGCTGGGTGCAAGTGAATTATCTATGAATCAGCTGACGCCTCGTTGAATATTTTCATGGCGAATCTACATTATTGGCCTTAACAACTGGTACATGCTGATGAACAAATGAATCAAACTTTTATGCAGCCGCATTTAGCATAACATTCCTCCTTACAATTGTCAAAATTGTATTGAGGAATTTTCCCGGTGCAGGTGGGAGTCAAGTCTTGATTAGTACCAATGTGTTGTCTATCAACATACAACCCCGCAACAATCTAGTCGGGAGAATCACTCATTCTCTGGAACGCAGCCTCCTTATCTATAATAATCAATAATCGCGCATTGGACATTTCTTCATATCTCGTAAACGGTAGGTTTTAAAAGAAAAAGCGTGAGGACATTTTTATAGATAATAGCATGATCTCTAATTTTAATCTCATTCATTTTTATGATAAAACTTACCGTTTGAATGATAAACGCTAAAACCCATACTTTCGAACTTTGACCTTGAATCAATTTTTTGCAAATATCTATCGATGGGGACTTTTCATACTTTATTTATAATAGAGTTGCAAACATTCTTACAAATTTTCAGCTCCTTGCGAATTTTTGTAACCCTGCTTGACCGAGCTATAAGGATAGAAATTGAGGAGACGAAATCAGATTTTGCACTGAAAGATAAACATACTTCAGCATCTTTTTTAGAATGAAAACCAACATACGACCGATCCTACATTAACACAGATTTGCTTTCGTATTAGAACAGTTATTCTATATATCTGAATGCTTTACTTGAATGTCAAAAAAATATAAAAATAGTTGACGCAGACTAGAGCGAAACAAAATCCTGTTACCGTATTCGACGCGAGAGACTTCCCACGTACCAAATTGATTTGAGGTAAACGATCTATCAAGAAGTTGAATATGAAAAATAAACATTTGAATTATTTCCGTCGTTCACTTATTCCAGATGCATTCCGTTTATGCTCATCTGAAAGGTAAATGACAAAAATAGTTAAACTAATGCTACGTTGTAATTCGAAAAGAAAAGAGTTTTCAAACATTTTTCAGTTCGAACTTCTCAGTTGATTTTGGCACATCCTGTATATTTTGAAGTTTTTTTCTTTAGCGAATGCATTAATAACGCCGCTATTTTGTCTCTCTGTGTCCGAAATTGTATAATTTTCGAGTTATGATACTTAGTCTGCGACACGTCAAGATCAATTTTTTTCACAAAAGTGAAATATTTTAAAAATTCAATTTTAGAAAAATAAATGTGGTATTCTATTCAAAATATATATACTAGTCTTGAAATATAGTTCGTCAAAATAAAATCGAACTGAAAATTGCAGGAAAATATCTCAACCCATTCTCCATAACCTTCTAATTGCCCATATAACTTGGGTACCCCGGTATAAAAAGCATACAAATCATTACAATATAACTTGTATATACCACTTTTTTCACCTGAATCAAGTCGATCTTTTTTATTGGCCAAGAGTGAACATACATTTTTCTTATTCGTACATGTGTTGATTTCATTCTGTTTTAATATATATAATACAAGGTGCTCCAACGAAAACTAAACAGAGGCTATATCTACCAAGATATTCATTTCTGATCAAAACGCAAAACAGGTCAATTTTGTTTCAAGGGGGACATCTTTTGGGATACAACACTTGCCTGATATATCAATCCCCTCAGCGGGGGTTGCAATCCTTGAACATTTTGAATAAGAAAGATGGGTCGAGTGATGAAAGATGGTATCTTTGTCTACATCGCCTTGAACGAATTTCCATTTTTCATTGAAAACTGTAAAAGATACAGGGTGAGCAACTGAAAGATAGGGAAGACTATTTCCCTGAGACTATTCAAGTTTCAGTGAAGTAAAATGGAACAGATCCATTCTGATCGATGGCATTCATCATCAAGTACCATCCTCATGTCGAATTTCAACCCCTGGAGTAGGGGAGACCACCCTTGAAAATTTGGAAGAGGGTAGATGGGTCGAGTGATAACTCGAAAGAAAGGTATTATCTTTGTCTGCACTCCCGTGAAAAAATTTTCATTTCTGATTGAAAACTGTAGAAGATACAGAGTGAGCCACTGAAAAATAGAGAAGACTATCGCCCCAAGACTATTGGAGTATTAGTGCGAAAAACTAGAATAGATTCATTTAGATCAAAGATGACAGCCTCTGATCTAGAATGAATATGTTCCATTTTTTTGCACTGATACTTGAAAAGCTCAGGGCAATAGATAGTCTCCTCTATTTTTCAGTAGCTCACTCTGTATCTTCTACAGTTTTCAATAAAAAATGAAAATTTGTTCACGGGGATGCAGACAAAGATGATACCTTTCTTTCGAGGTATCACTCGAAACATCTTCCCTCTTCCAAATTTTCAAGGGTGATCACCCCTGCTCTAGGGGTTGAAATTCGAGATGAGGTTGATACTTGATGATGGCGGCCATTGATCAGCATGGATCTGTTTCATTTTACTTCACTGAAACTTGAATAGTCTCAGGTAAATAGTCTTCCCTATCTTTCAGTTGCTCACCCTGTATCTTTTGCAGTTTTCAATCAAAAATGGAAATTCGTTCACGGAGATGTAGACAAGGATACCACCTTTCCTATGAGTCATCACTCGATTCAACTTCCCTATTCAAAATGTTCAAAGATTGCAACCCCCGCTTGGGGGTTGATATTAAAGGCAAGTTTTGTACCTCAAGAGATGTCCCCCTTGAAACAAAAATTGACCTGTTCTTGCGTTTTGATCAGAAATGAATATCTTGGTAGATATAGCCTCTGTTCCGTTTTTGTCGAAGCACCCTGTATATAATAAAATAATATGTAATATATAATGAACTAACAACCGGCTTTTCAGAATATGGTATAAACGAAAATCATCTCTTCGATTTCACAAAAACCCAAATTTTACATTCAAGTAACCAAAACAAGAAATAAGATTTATTAGTATTAGAAGAAATACATCAGCTCCCAAAGATAACCTACCAATAACTAACGACCAGCTGGATTTCTGTTTGACCCCACTTCTCTCATATGTTTCTTAGGTATTCATGGTATAATTATATTTTAATTTCCGCTTAGTTTTTGAGAATGGGATAAAATGCAAAACATATGTCAAACGTAATTTTATTAATTATATTTGTAAAATCTAAGCCTAATGTTTTTCTTCAATCATTTGATTATTCATCGTATTTTATATACAGGGTATTACTTAATAGTATGTAACATCTTGAGGGGTAGATTTACGTGTAATTTTAAGAAAAAAAGTTTACATAAACCTAGGTCCGCAAAAGCTTCGTTAAGGAGCTACAGGGTGTTGAAATTTCCGGAAAAAAATTGGTTTTATGAGATATTCAGCCCAAAATGAAAATGCAAGCTATTTTTTACATCCTCCATCATTACACGTCCTAAATTTTAACTAGAATCTACAAGGTGTTTTCTTTTCTGGAGCCATGCCTTCTTTTGCCCCTTTAAACTTTTTTGCAGTTCGCCACTGATCAGCGTACAGTCAATTTTCGTCATCTTTTTCAATTTAGAAACTTTGACACCTGTAATTTTTTCGTATCTCCGACCGTTCTCGAGCAAAAAATCATTAAACGATTGTATGCATCCGCTGAATTGAAAGCACTTCTAATAAAAAAAATTACTAGTAGGCTTTGATTTGTTCTATTTATTTATTTATTTTGACAGTTGCTGTAGTTGAACCAGTGTCTGCTCGAATTGTTTATTAAATTAACGATTAGATTTAAGACTTTTGGAGTTATTGCTGTAAGAAAAAATGGCTAATTTTACTAACACCGAATTGACTGATATCCAAAACATGTACTGTCTGGCTAACGGAAACACAATAGAAGCTAGGCGATTATATCAGGAGCGCTTTCCAAATCGAGTTACACCAGACAGGCGAACATTTTCAAACATCCACAGAAGGTTGAGGGAAACTGGTACTTTTACTGCAAATAATCATTCAAAAGGTGCATCTCAAACTATGAGAACTCCAAATATTGAGGAAGCAGTTTTTAATTGTATTGATTTGAATCCTCATGTGAGTACAAGATAAATTGGAAACAGTTGAATTTTTCACATGTTCTAGTTTGGAGGATTCTCCACGACTTTTTATTGTACCCGTTTCATATTCAACGGGTTCAAACTCTACTTCCTCGAAATTTTCCTCCAAGACTGAATTTCTGCCGATGGTTCTTAGATAAAATTGGAGAAAATGCACATTTTGATAGTGAAATAATGTTCACAGACGAAGCTAACTTTTCGAGAACTGCTATCACAAATTTTCACAATAATCATTATTGGGCTGAAGAAAACCCCCCTTCTGATTGAGGAATCTCATCATCAAGAACAATTCTCACTAAATGTCTGGGTCGGAATGATTGGAAATTATTTGATTGGGCCTTTTTTTGCCTAACAGACTGAACGGTCCCGCTTATCGGCAATTTCTTGGGGGGGGAGTTACCTTTATTACTCGAGGATGTGCCACATTTCAATGGAGAAGCTAGGGAATTCTTGAATACATTCAACAACCGAATGATAGGTCGGGGTGGGCCTGAACCATGGCAACCTAGATCCCCAGACTTAAATAGTTTACACTTTTTCTTATGGGGATATCTCAAAAGTTTAGTTTTTACCACTCCAGTAAACACTGTAGAAAAATTGAGAAATCGAATAATAACCTCTTGTGACTCGATAAGAAATACCCCAGGAATATTTCAAAGAGTGCGTGATAATATGCGAAGAAGGACAGAGGCCTGCATTCTTGCAGGTGGGGGGCACTTCCAGCACTACCGATATTTCAACTAACAGCATCACTAACAAAATAGGGAAAAAAAGGGTCCTTTGTATTGTACAACCAGTGTTTGTTTGTTCGTTTGTTATTCCTTCAACGTGCTCTATTTCCATCTTTCGGCCAATGACACGCCAGGGAATTCTGTCACCTCACAAATCCGGGAATTTTGCCGAACCCCTCTCGTGTCGAGGGAAGGGATCTTTAATGTACAACACATCTCTGTTGGACAGAACCGACGGCTTTACATCTCCTTCGAAAGATGAATCCGAAAAATCGCACCGACTTTGTAGGAATTGAACCCAGGTAATCCTGCGCAGGAGACACGCATCATATCCCCTACGCCACCGAGCCGGTGAACCAGAGTTTATCCAAAGCAATTATCCTTACTTTCCGACTTTGTGTTTTTTTTTAGTACAATCATAACATAACAAGAGGAAAAAGAAATCTTGGTGAAAAGTGAATTGAAAAATTATAATTTTGGAAGTTTATTGAAATTTTCCTGTTTCTTTTGACATTACCTCGAATTTTTTCCTACTGCAAATATTCCCACCGCCATAACAAAATGAAAATAAGGCATCAATCGCGAGTTATGGTGATCAAATGATGCCATAGAAAAAAGATTGACTTTTCCTGAATCAACAAATTTTCTGAGGAACATTTCTGATTTTTCTTTAGATAAAAGCTAATTCAGACATCACTTTGTCATAAAATAACAAAGAATAGCTCAAATCTATTAAGTCGTTTCAAAGTCATACACTTACCACCTAAGAATATTTCATTTTATTAATATACAGATTGCGGATTGCGGAATTAATTCAGTATAAAGTTAGGCAATATTTTGGATATGCAATTAAATTTTGTGAAGAATATGTTTTTGTTTGAATCTTCTTAGGTTTCAGAAAAGTCAATGCTCTTATCATTTGGAGTTCGCGAGCAGTCAGTATAATTGATGAATCTACATATTCACCCACGATTGTTCTATTGTTACTACTCAATTTTTTCTATTGTGGTTTCAATAATGAAGATATCAGCATTATCATTCGCTAGTTTAACAAAAGAATTTAAAAATGCAAGTTCTTCAGACAAAATTGAACTCAAGAGAGATATTTTGTAAGTATTAACGAGAAATTATTATTGCTTTGGTGCAAACAGTCATAGATCAATCAAAAACAACAGAAGACGATGAAAATGTTTTTGTAATACGACGGTGGTGTTCAGCAGCTTCGATAATTTTCATGTTATCATTATAACTGTCAAGATTGTGGTGATTTTATCAATTATTAGTTAAGATATTTTTCCAAAATACTACCAGTAGTAGTACCATTCAAAATCGTATATTTGCATGTATTTGAGAGCAAAACTAATATTTCAATGTTTTTTATCAAATATATATTCTTATATTTTAGGTCTGAAATTGCGATACCTAGAAAACGGTATGAAAAAATATGGTAACATTTTCAAATGGTATGAATATGTCATATTAGACCTTCTTTAAAAAGTCTCTTCAAGACAAATATAATGTACTATCCATTTTCATTATCTCACAACTTCATCCTATAATTCCAAATAAATAGCTTTTAAACCCTATGAAACTTAACGTACAAATATATACAAGTTAGATGAAAATTAACGTACAGAAAATTAAAAATAGGCTCCATTTACTCCTTGGCATCGATGATAAAAACCATCTCTCACATTTTATAATATTTCTAGTGGGAACTGCCTACTTTAGTGTATTTTACATTCCTTGAACCCCAACAAAATTAGTTTTGTTTTCATAAAATCTTAATTTCGGATATCTTCATTGAACAAGTCTAATGGCTTGAGAGCCAATGATCAGGATCTTCTTCTTCCAATCCACTGGTTAGGAAAATTATCAACTGGGCATCGGCAAAACCACTTAAGGAGTAGTGCAGTGGTGCACCGTCTTGTTGAAACCAAATTCTCTCTTCGGGTAAGTCTGTGTCTATCCCATTTAGAAACGAAGTATTAGCCACTTGAATTGGAATAGAATCTTGTGATTAACAATTAAGCACCTTCCTACAGTGGGATTGTTAGCAAATAATTTTGGACGCATAATATGGTTACAAATTATGCCTTACCGTACGAGAACTTTCTCTAGATGAGAATGAGTTTCCTTGAACCAGAGACGGTTTTCTTCAAACCTATATCGACAGTTTTGACGAATAGCATCACTGCTTGAGGCAAAGGTAGATTCATCAGAGAACAGTATTCATTCCGAGGCTTTGTTGTTTTGATCGATAGAATTTATCATGTATTTGCAAAATTTCACTTGACATTATGGAACATCATTATGAAGCATTTTTCAAGGATGCATCTTTCATTCGTGAATAGTTTTAAATACCGTTTCATGGCAAACATTATAGCCCTGAACAATTAGCCGGGTAGAAATTATTGGATTTTGCTGAATTGTCAGCAGAATTTTGCTTACAGTACCTTGCCTATTGGAGGTTGATCTGGATGCGTTTCTCGAAATAACCGAATAACAGCAGCTCATAGTTCTGTCGCAAAAACCAATCACCATCAAAATTTCAATTTTATGCGATTCGGTAAGATGCATCATTTACAGAAGAAATCCAACCCTTTTACTACATAGTAAACGCAATCATTTGAAAACTCCTTGAGATATATCATCAAAAACAAGGATACTACGGTATAAAACAATCACCTGTAACCAAAAGGTCGCATATATCGATAAAAATATTGAAAAAAATCCTTCAGTTTAAGTTTATTTTTGACTGGTACACTGCCATGAAGTAAACTTGAGGTGATGAATACCTTAATTTATATTTATTTTTAAAATTAAGGATGGTTGGAGTTATAACACAAGTTGTGAGATAATGTTGATATATATATATATATATATATATATATATATATATATATATATATATATATATATATATATATATATATATATATATATATATACCCTGGACCGCTAATTACCGGACAGAAAAATTTCGTTCAAATTCATTCATGCATGATTCTTGCATCAATTTCGATAATTTTTGTCATATAGCAGATTTTTCCTTTTTTTCACCTTCTATCATCGATTCTACGAAAAAGTTTATATGGATATGATCATATACAGGATATAAGCATTTTGTCTCAAACTTCTGAGCAACCTAAAATTTATTCACTAGATGATGTTTTTCGCACGAAAATTTCAACCTCCTTCTATTCTCTTGTTTTTGATACAGGTATCAACAGATACCTGTATCCGTTAAAAAAATATACATTTCTAAAAACAAGTATGAAGTTCATAGAAGCCACTCAAATTATACATAACTTAATTTTTAAAGTTGGCTTTGTCTTTCTAATATGACAAGAATAGCCGTTCCTATGGTTTATCGAACAACAACTTTTTGTAAAATACCACAGATTTATTTGCTATTCTTACACAGTCTGTTAAGTTGGTTGTGTTTCTGGGTTGTGTTTCGGAACAATTCCGTAGAGGATCAATGTTTTCTATTGAATTAAATGATGAGGCAGAAGAAGTATGATGGTCTTTCAGTTCGATATATCGTCGACAGACTTGTGGTCCATGAAGAACAGTATTCGATTCAGAGAAAATGGTTCTTACTCGAGAGTATCTGGTCAGGGAGGACGAAGAACCTCAGACTGTTGAAGATCGATTTCTTCGACTTCAAGTACTTCGAGAGCGAACGACTAGTGCATCGGTTTTGGCTAGAAGATTGAAGAATGTTTTAGCAACTTCATTTCATCTGATATCGTACTGAGAGAACGAAAACAGATCAACAAAGGTGGCTCCTGGAACACTGTCGAGCCCTTGCATATTGAGACGTAGACGAATGACGCAATTTTCTCCTCACAGATGAGTCTAGCTTAACGAGACATGCACCTGATGGACGACAAAGAGTATCGAGAAAGCCCAAAGAAAGGTATGCCCAAAGTTTTTCTCTCTCATAGAGCAGTTTTGTGGCGGGGGAGTGGTAGTATGGGACGGATCTTATTACGCTTCAGGGAGATATTAACGCTATCTGAAACATAAGAGTATGAAGAACATGTGGTTCCTTAGTACCATATATAGCAGAAAATTTCTCCTTTATGCAACATAATGCTCGGCTGCATATAGCCTGAATGACGAGACAGCATTTAAACAATGTTGATATTCAAGTATTTAATTGAGCACCAGGAAGTCCTGACCTTAACCCCAGTAAACAGATGTAGGATATTCTAGGGAGGAGGGTGATGAGAACTATTTCGAGTTACATACAACACTTTTATTGGAGCAGGCATTGGGAAAGGGATTGGAACAGATACCCCAAGATCCGGTTTCGGCTTGAATTAAATCTATGCTAGCAAGAATAAGCGGTGTTATTCATGTACGATCACGTAACACACGATTTTCAAGTAATATTTGACGTTTATCAACTTATTTGTTTGTTTGTTTGTTTTTATGGACCTACAGTTTATAGTGGACTCCGAACCACTCACCTAGATCGTGCAATGATAACTGCCACCTCAAAGTATTACAAGTTATCTGGCCTTCAGAGGTTTATGGATTCAACCTTTGGTTATGTATCCAGACGCTCTAAAGTAAATTTCATATACAGGGTTAGGCAAAAGTACCAGAACGGTTAATTATCTCAGTTATTTACCGAGCGATTTTTTTGAAAATTGGTAATAAAGAATTCGATGTTGATATTTTGTGCTCGCTAGTGTTTCCGGTGTAGCCGAAAATCACCAAAAAATGTGAATTTCAAATGTAACACTCTTTATGTTTATTCATTTTTAGATTCAGAGAAAAAACTTTTTTAGAAAAAATCAACAGAAAATATTTCCTTTCAATATCGAGTTCATAAAAAATTAAAATAATGAAAATTATATCACCTAAATCAAATTACTTTTGCATTAATAACACAGTGCGTGAAAATGACACTTCAAAATTCTAACACGCGGGAGACATACCTAGTAAACCTATATCGGGTACGCTGAATCCAGTGGTAACCACCGTTTTTGAAAGTTAACTCTTGTTCAGGAGATATTCGCCTTTGAAGTTAGCTGATTTTAGTAGGGTTCATCGCTTATGACTTCAGTACATTGTATGCTTGTAATTCCTAAACCGTTCGGAATATCGCTTCACTGTCTTCGGCAAAGTTTAGCTATTAAACAACTTTTATGAATATACCAACATAGAAAAACTCATTAAAACAACAAAATGTCCAAAAAACTCCATTTCTTTGCCATTTTTTCGTTATTTTTCGTCTAAATAATAGAAAAATCAAGAGAATTTCGCTTTAAAATCTTAAAATAAGAAAAAAAACACATTTCCTATAGTTAAATCAAATATTTAAACGCACAATCATGATTTCAACTCAAATTTCTCACAGATGTCACTGTTAATATGTATTTATTGGTATTGTCACTGATGTTACTACGTATTTTGCTATGTATTTGTGTGCTATTTTTCATAGTCTTAGTTCTGATATTTCTTAATTTGACATTTTTATTGAAGTTTCTTTGTTTACACAAGTTATATATCTGGTAAAAATATCAAAAATGAATTCGTGCAGTAAATTTGATAAATTTGGCTACATTTGTGGAAAGTTTACTATAATGACAAGCAAGCGTTCAATTTCTGAAGAAAATGCTGAACCGTACACACAATATTTCAACCAAACTGTAATCAAAGATGTGAACTGGGCTCCAAAAATCGTTTGTACTGATTGTGTCATAAGATTGAGTGGATGGAAAAGAGGTAAAATGAAATGATTTATCATTTATTTCAAAATTATATCAATTGAAGCTATTTTTATTACAGGTGAATTCCAATCTATGCCTTTTGGCATTCCAGTAATTTGGACAAATCCTCAAGAACATAATCCAGATGACTGTTTTGCTTGTGTAAATGAAATTGTCGGATTGAACAGAGCTAAAAAACGTAAAGTAGAACTCAGAGGAACTGGGTTTGTTCAGTTGCCCTTACCACATTCGGAATCCATTCCAATACCGAAAAGACCCAGTCCGACAGAAGAGTACATTTCATCTTTTGATACTATTGGCGAAACGTCTGCATCAGTTTATGTACCATCAAATGTCTGTCCACAATGTAATCATGCAGAATTTTCTCTAAAAGATCTGGATAAAATTATTCGTCGATGGAAATTATCGCAGCGTCAGTCCATTATTTTGACTCAGGAATTGAAAAAAGAATGTCTTAGCACCTGATGTGAAAGTATATAGAGCAATCAGCCGTCATACACAGTTCACTGCTTTATTCAAATCCATCGAAGACAATTCATTCGCATACTGCACTGATATCAAGGAATTGGTATTAAAAATGCATCATGAGTATAAACCAGAAGACTGGCGTCTTTTCATCGATTCGTCCAAAAGTGGTCTCAAGGCGGTTTTGCTTCATGTCACAAACTCAAAAAAACAGTGTCCCGATTGCCATCAGCACAAAAAAAAGAAAATTACGAATCATTGAAAAAATCCTTGATTTGATGAAATCTGAAGACCATCGTTCGAAGATTTGTGCAGATTTGAAGGTGAAAACTCTTTTGACGGGAATGCAGACGGGATATAAGAAAAACATGTGATTTATATGTATATGGGATACTCGATATGCCGGCGACCAATATGACAATAAAAGCTGGCCTATGAGGCAAGGGTTCAGATTGCGTCGAGAAAACGTAGTTGAAATTCCACTTGTGCCAATCGAAAAAGTGTTGCTACCACCTCTGCATATCAAGCTTGGGATTGTTAAAAATTTCATCAAGACCCTAGATCCTGAAGGCAATGCATTCAATGAGTTGAAGCGAATTTTCCCAAGATTGAGTGGAATGAAAATAAAAGAAGGTTTGTGTGAAACTATATACGTACCAATCAACCTAAATTATTCAATATTTAACACATATTTTTTCGAATTATTTTATTACAGGCATACTCAATGGACCTGATATTCGACGCTTGATGAGAGACCAACAATTTAAAAACAGTTTGTCGAATTTGCAGCTCGTTGCTTGGGATTGCGTCAAAGGAGTCATCGAAAATGTACTTGGAATTCATCGTGACGAAAACTGGCGCATACACTTTGAAAATATGCTCGTTGCTTTCCGTAACATCGGTGTAAAAATGAAAATTCATTTTTACATTACCATGCAGACAGGTTTGCCGAACAATCACCATGTGAATCAGATGAGCATGGTAAACGGTTTCATCAGGTGACGGCAAGGCTTGAGCACCAGTATAGTGGAAAAAACTTGATTCTCTATTAGGAGGCATTTGCTGGAATTCACAGCAAGATGAACATGGAAAAGAAGAAGAATGAATATGAATTTATATGTTTATTTGTTGAAAATTGTTGGAATTGGAATAAAAATTTGAGTTAAAGTCATGATTGTGCGTTTAAATTTTTGATTTAACTATAGGAAATGTGTTTTCTTTTCTTATTCTGAGATTTTAAAGCGAAATTCCCTTGATTTTTCTATTATTTAGACGAAAATTAACGAAGAAATGGAATCTTTTGGACATTTTGTTAAGAAACGATGTTTGAATGAGGTTTTTCTATGTTGGTATATTCAGAAAAGTTGTTGGCCATGACAATAGCTAAAACTCTGCCTAAGACACTAAAGCGATATTCCGAACGGTTTGGGAATTACAAGCATATAATTTACTGAAGTCATAAGCGACGAACCCTACTAAAATCAGCTAACTTCAAAGGCGAATATCTCTAAATAAGAGCTAACTTTCAAAAACGGTGGTTACCACTGGATTCAGCGTACCCGATATAGGTTTACTAGGTCTCCCGCGTGTAAGAATTTTGAACTAGCACAGTGTAATCAACGGGGCAGGTTGACAAATAATGTCAAGTATTTGTTGAAGTTTAGATTTTTGCACTTCAATTCCTAATAATGGTATTCAAGCTCAGCGAAGCAGAACGGATCGACGTTTTGATGATGCGCGGATATGGTGACAGACAACGATCTTACCAAGAAGTTCGCAGTCTATTCAATACTGTTCACCCAGATCATCAAATTAGTAAATCCACAGTATGCAGAACTATTCAGCAGTATGAAACAAGTCGGCAAGTGAAGAATATTCCCAGAGCAGGACGCCCTAAGTCTGCCACTGACGAAGAAACAAAGTTGAACATTTCAATGGCAATTGAGGAAATCCTCAGGTTTCCACAAATAAACTAGCCTTGAATCATTCTCAGAAGTCAGTTTGTAGAATACTGAAAACAGAAAAAATGAAACCATATAAAATCCATTTCGTCCATGAGCATACTGAAGACAAACCTGACCCTAAGTACAATTTTCAGAGGCTATCATGGAAATGATTATGGCGAGTCCAAATTTTTCTAGTAGAATCGTATTCTGGGATGAAGCTACGTTCTGCCTCAACGGTACAGTAAAAAGGCATAATTGCCGTATTTGGTTGAGAGACAACCCACATTGGATTAGAGAGGTTAATAAACAACTTCCACAAAAATTGAATGTTTGGGCCAGTATTATCGGTGACCACATAATTGGTCCATTTGTTATAGAAGGATTTAAATGGAGAGCGATATTTGGAATTATTAAGAAATGAAGTTGTGTCAGCCAAAACAGCTTTATTTTTATTTAAATAATACGTTAACTCCAGCTGATATTGTAAGGTTCCAACAAGATGGATCTCCCTCACACTTTGTGGTAGATGTTCGAAATTATCTGGATGAAGTTTTTCGAGAAAGATGAATCGGTAGAAGAGGTCCTTTCGAGTGGCCCCTGCGGTCACCTGATCTATCGCCTCTGGACTTCTTTTCATGGGGCCACTTGGAATGCCGAGTTTATAGAGAACGACCTGCCAATCTAGATGAGTTAAGGCGTCGCATAACAGAAGAAATCAATTTGATATCCCCATAATTTCTGCAAAATTCTCTTAGAAATTTCAGTAATCGATTAGTTTATTGTCAGGAGATGAATGGAACTCAGTTTCAAAAATTGCTATAGCTTGAATAAAAAAATCTCTCTCGTTCGTGCAAAAATCAACAAATACTTGACAATAATTGTCAACCTGTCACGACTATGAATTCGAGAGTAATTTGATTTAGGTGATAATAATTATTGTCATTTTGATTCTTTTATGGACACGACATTGGAGGAAAAGCATTTTTCTTGATTGTTTCCAAGGAAGTTTTTTCCTCTGATTCTAAAAATAAATAAACATATAGGGTGTTATATGTGAAATTCTCATGTTGTGGTCATTTCCGGCTACACCTGAAACACTATTGAGCACAAAATATTAACACTGAATTATTTATGCTTCACAATGTAGGAATACCAATATTCAAACTCGGTAAATAACTGAGATTAATTAGCTGATCCGGTACTTTTGCCTAACCCTGTATATCACGTGATACAAACACACCAACATTCATACTACATCCATATCTTACCTGGGGTTCGAACCCACGGAGGGAGATTATTACCAACATATACATTCAAAATTTTGGTAGAATCGATGACAGAAAGTGAAGAAGGAAGAGCCTGCAATTTGACGAATAATGATCGAAATTGAAGCAACCATTCAAAAATTATTAATTGTTGAATTTGAACGAAATTGTGTCTGGTTAATTTTGCGGTTCAATGTAATCATTTCATTCGCCTTTCCAATGAGGTGTAAAATGACATATCATCTTGAAAGAAGTTGGGGCTTGTTCTCATCCTTTTCGATACCCAAGAAAAATTAAATTGCATGCAAAACATGACTGACTGAAAATAAAAATCGACGTGTCTAATGAAATTTCATAAAACATATTGCGTGAGATTGACTGAATTTATTCCCTTTCAAGTTCACTCTGTAGGCAACTACTAGAAAAATAGATTTTTATTTTACTAAATGTGAAGAATTAGTAATAAAATTATCTTCAAAAAACTTCGTCCATTTAGCTTTCAAAAAAAATTAATTATAACTTCGATGTGTGAAAAGATATAGTCTAATTTTGTCGTTTCTGTTACTTCAATAGCGCTGGCTGCAAAAAACGATGAGTTGTTATGAAATTTTCTGAATATTTTAAAATTATTCAAATACACCCTATTTCACCCTCTAAATCTCGAGTTTTATCGTGAATATACATCGAAGACTAGAATAACTCTCCTCAGGAATATTTAAATTAATTATAATTTTTGGAGTCCCAACCGGGTAAATGCGTTTACCCAAATTACATAGAAAATAAACTTTTGAAAAAGAATGCTTATAATGGAGTTTAGTCAAATAAGCAAATTATAAAACCAATAGCAATAAAAACAGGTAAATATAGAATAGCAGAATTTATTAATTATTTGGGGAAAACGTGTACTTACTTTGACATTCTCCTTCGACATATGCGGCGAATATAAAAAAAGAAATAGCTGCAATACAAGAAAACAACACTTTTGAATTATATCTCACTCAAATTGACGTAAGCGCCAAAATTTTAAAGAAAACATTGTTACCTATCGAAAACAAAATACACTTTAACATAATGTTCATATCATATATATTGCATCGTTTTCCACGTGGGTGCCTCGAAGTCGAGAGCACATCATAAAAATTCTACTGATATATTAAGCCTTAGAGTTATAATAAGCTTGTAATCATTATTTTATTTAGCCCGCATTTTGTTGACTATTTAAAGATATGCATTTATTATATCTTATTGCTTCTGCGGCATCTCTTCACTTCTACATGCTATTGATCTTTGCGCAGTTCCCCCACCCTACTCGGACGAAACCTTTGAAATGATGAAATGTGCCTGTTTATTTTCAGTCCAGAAAACAGATCACAAACTACTAAAATATTTCAACCGCAAGTTAATAGATAGTATTTATTCAGGCGATAGTTTCGTCATGCAATAACAATGAGAAGTTAAGAATGTACTCATTCATCGGGGGTGGTATTTTTGTTTCTTTATATATGTGCGCACGCATGACGGTTGTGTCTGATGTTATCCGACTGAATTCGGGAAATATGCAAGGTAAACCCGAAGTTTTAAATAATTGTGTTCGGAACGATATATTTCACGATATACTATACAGGCTGACGTTTTTTATAGAAAGTTTCTTATATCTAAACTAAGAATTTGTTTGTTGGCTTGTGACATATGAAGTGAATGTGAATGTTTTACGAGGGTATATCGAAAACAAATCGAGAGAAATTCAACAGCGATGTCTGCCGTGATAGTGCAGACAAAATAGTTATTCCAGTTTGCATTAATTTTCTGGTTTTCGTGTAGTAAATACTTCACTTGTTATTTGTTTCTCATCCGAGGACAAAGGTCACTATTTTTTTACGCATATCTTCGAAAAGGTAGAAGATGCTGAAAAAAATAACGAGAAAATTTTTTGTAGTCTACTTGAAGAAAACCTTACTTTTATTATTGAACAATTTTTATTCAAGGAATAATATTCAACCTTCCGTTGAATTTTAAATATTCCCCCTTGAAGGGGCTGGTTTTCTGATCCACCCTTCATAATCACAGTCAACCGGGGCCACACAGCAGTGGTACAGCACGGCCAGATGTCATGAATGGCAGCAATGGACTGGAGTTTGGGTCTCATTTGAGCTGTCAGTATTGCATATCCATTCACAACCTCATGCCAGACTGCCACCTACTCATCTCAATTCGTTGGAGCGCTAATAAACATGTAAATGTTACTACGTCCTCCAACAAACCGAGACAGAAGCCACTTCACCATTGCCACCGGGAAACCGCGATAACAAAGTGTGGATAAACAGGAAAACTTCAAGCAGTCACACTAGTTCGACAATTCACCAGCTCGTTCAAGGGGGGATATTGAACATTCTACGGAAGGTTGAATATTGTTCCTTGAATAAAAATTCTTCAATGTGTTTACACATTGCGATAATCTCACAAGTTGTAATTTTCAGAGATTTTACTTTTATTAATAATTTTAATATTCTACACAACGAAAAATAATAGATTGAATCAACCTATAGGAAGTATAACAGCCCTGTTTTGATTTTCCTCCTATTGAGTTAAGTACCTGCTTTTAGCAATGTAATATATACATTCTGTCAAGAAAGTACCAGGAATTGGTCAATGAATCGCAAGATATTCTCAATGTACACAAAATATTTGGTTTTCATCCAAATTTATTGTATCGCCTTCAAAGTAGGCCTCTTCCGAAATAATGCATTGACGCCGACGAATAATTCAATCATCAAAATATTTTGCAAACGCTTTTCCTGGAATCGACTTCAATTGTCGCCGCGAATTCTCTTCTCTCGATTCAAAACCGATATCTCGAAATGGTAATTTGAGTTTCGGAAAAAGAAAACTGTCGGCCGGACCAATATCAGGTGAATACGAGGTTGTTTTCTTTCCAAAAATCTGGCCTTTTCGACTAATTTGCTCTCTCAAACATCACATAACGCTCAGGTAATATACCACATTTACCTTCTGACCTTCTGGCAAGAATTCCAAGTACATAACACCGCGATAATCACGGAAAACAGTCAACATTGCCTGGACTTTTGATCGTCTTTGACGTGGTTTTATCGGTTTCTGTTCTTTTTTTTTTATGCGCGCTTCCCAGGAATAGGCGAACCAGTTACACCACATGAGTAGGCGCCTAGGAAGAATTTAGGTGTCTGTATACTCGCTTCTTGAAGAGGGCCAAATTGTAGGATGTTGGGAAGATGTTGGACGGAAGCGAGTTCCACATCTCACCGGCCCTGTAAACGAAGAAATTCTTATAGAGAGTGATTCGAGGGGTCGTTAAATGTACCGCCATATGATGAGAACTCCTTGCCAGCCCAGTGTTGCGCAAAACATGAGTTTTCCCGGAACAAGGTTTTTCAGCTCCTTGGAGCATCTTCCGTGGAAGTATCTGTAAAACAGAGAAAGGTCAGCAACTTGTCTTCTGAGAGCCAGCGGTTGGAGATCACGAGTGATTTCTGGATGGTCGATGAGGCGCACAGTCCGTTTTTGCATACTATCCAACATCCGCAACGAATGTTTGGGCGCAGATCTCCATACATGGGAACAATATTCCAAAGCAGGTCGAATCTGCGCCTTATATAGAAGCAACAGTTGAGATGACGTGAAGTATCGCTTGGCTCTGAAAAGAAAGGTAAGTTTAGCTGATGCCGACTTAGCTATTGCTGATACATGTTCATGGCAGCAAAACTTGGAGTTGACCATTATTCCAAGAAGGTGCATCGAACCTTTGGGTGCAATTTGTTGGCCTTGCATTATTAGAGGAGGTTCTCCAGCGGGGACCTTTCTAGAAAACATAGTTTCTTGTGTCTTGCTCGCGTTGAAGCTCACCAGGTTCAACTAACCCCACTCAGATATCCTCTGTAAGTCAGAGTTTAAGTTATTAATTTGTTGACATTTCTGACGATGAGATTCCGCAGCTGTAATCGGCCGCAGACTACTGAAAGACGAAACCAGGGTGCAACCGTCTTCAGAACCGAAGATCTTGTTCTCTGTAGATGACAGAAGATCGTTTATCTGCAAAAGAAACAAAGTTGGTCAAAGAATCGATCCCTGAGGTACTCCTGCTTGCAACTGGAAACAATCAGATGTTATACCGTCGACCACAACTTGTATAGATCTATTTGAAAGAAGAAGCTACTTATCCACCCTGCAATTTCTCAGGAAGCCCATATGCAGCAAGTTTATTCAACAAGGCTACATGCCAAACCCTATCGAAGGCTTTAGAGATGTCGAGGGCTATTGCTCTAGATTCCCCATGCTTTTCCATCGTTGATATGCAAACATGAGTGACAAGATATTTCAAGATATTTGATGAGTTCATCATTTATGTCTCTCTCCATCACTCTGGACATAATGGGAAGAAGTGCAACAGGGCGGTAGTTTTGGGGTAAGGACTTCTTTCTTTCCTTTGGGATCGGTTGAATTCTCGCTATTTTCCAGCTGCTCGGAAAAGTCTGGCTTTCATAAGAAATCTGAAACAGACGGTTAAGAATGAGTGCCAGTTCGGGAGCACACTTTCTCAGGACGATAGGTGGTATTTCGTTCAGACCAACTGCCTTCTTGCAGTTCAGCTGTTCGAGAGCCCGTCTCACATTGCGGACTCTGAACTTGATTTCTGCCATGAAAAAATTTGTAGGTGTAATGTTCAGTGGTATTGTGTTAGATGAATCCTGCACAGAATTCTTTGAGAACAAGAGAGCAAAGAGATCGGCTTTCTCTTTTGGAGGTGATGCTATACTTCTGTCTTCTCTAACAAGAAGCGGAAACGCAGATTTGCAGAAATTGGCAGTGACAGTCTTCTCCATAGACCAGAATTGTCTAGTCCCGCTTGCCTGTTCAAGGAATTCATTAGTTACCCTCTCGTTGAAATTGACCTTTGCTCTTGCAGTTGTCAGGTTGCATACGTTCCGTATTTGTACGAAGGTTGTTCTTTTTTTTTCTGTTGGATTCGTCTTCCATGACTTGTAAGCTCTGCTCTTTGCTGCAGAGGCTCTTTTGCAGTCTTTGTTGAACCATGACTTTTGTGCTGTTGTTCTTTTCACGGAATGTGGAGATCCATTCCTGCAGTATGAATTCTGTAACAGATTCAGTGCACACATTGATGTCAGGATCTGAAAGGCAAACATCATGAATGGGAAGCACGAAAAGAATTCATCATCATTCATCCCAATTTGCACGGTTATAGTGCCAAATGCATCTGGGTGGATTAGGTTCTTGTTTTGGCGGCTGCACAATAGTTCCAGTAGCAGATATAAGGTTGTGATCTGAGTTGCCTAGCGGTGCTGAGACCTCCACTCCAAAATCATCTGGAACTGAAATCAAAAAGAGATCCAAGGTGTTCGGGAAGTCGGTTGGGTGATCAGGTATTCTTGTCGGTTCGTCGACTAGTTGCTTTAGATTATGGCTGATTGCGAAAGTTTCAGCCTGTCTTCCCGCTTCATCTATTGGAGTGGCGGAGTCAGTTGGTGTTGTGAAGGTTGAAGTCACCCAGTATAATGATCTCAGCTCCTGGATGATGCGCCTGAATCTAATCCACTTTATCACCTAGATACTGAAACAGTCTAGGGAAGTGAATATCGTTTGGTGAGCGATATAGACAGCATAAAAACAGTGTTTTATCCTGCAAACACATTTTAAACCACGCAAGGTCGAAAGCGTCCTCTCTCCGGCATGCAACATCCTATCTGGCGAAAACACAGAGGCCCCCTTTAAACCTGAATCTCGTATGTAACTCATACCCATTAAAACGTAAATACGTTGTGTCGGTTGTTTTACTTATTTGGGTTTCGGTTAGGGCCAGCACATGGGGTTGTGCGTTTTGCAGATGCTGGTGGACTGCATCGACATTCACGTTGTTGTGACCCAGTCCTCTGATATTGCAGAACTCTATCAAGAGTTTGCTTTCTTTTCAGTTGAAAGGCGCCATTCCGAAGCTTCTTGACTGCTTTGCATGTCAAACTCATACACAATGTCTCATCACCAGTTGCAATGCGTTTTATGAATGTCGGAAATGACTCGTTCTAGGATGTCTTCAGCGATCTTTACGCGATTCAATTTCTGAAGAAAATTCAGGTATTGTGGAACATGCCCAAATAATCGTTTAAAATGGTACGAACTGATTCGAGAGACACAAACAGTTCATTGCCTATATCTCTTGAACTTAAATGACGATTTTCAATCACCATTTTCTTCACTTTATCGGTGTTAACGTCAGTTGAAGATGTTCATGGCCGACCAGAGCGAGGCAAATCTTCCACCACATATCGGCCGCTGTTGAATGCTCTGTACCACTCATATGCACATGTTTTTGATGAAATCGATTCACCGTAAGCCTTCTGTAATATTTTCAGAGATTCGGAGCACGATATTCCATTTGCAATAAGAAATTTGCAATAAATTCTTTGTTCGATATGTTTATCCATTGTCAAAAATGCAATACTCACTTGTGAGACAAAATCGTCCACTGTAAACAAAGTAAATGGCAGATCGCGTTCAAACTCCGCTTTAGTATAGAAAACAAGTAAACCACTAGTTCATGAGGAAAAAATAATTCAACTCAACGTTCAACACTTTTATTAGACAAATCTGAGCACTGGGGAGGCGAACAGAGCATTAAAGCTTTTCATCTTGAGAGGTATGAAATAGAAAGCGTGTTTTACAGGACAATTGTGCCAACTTGACAGAATGTAGATCCTTTCATCATCATTTCAAATGTACTATTTATCTGATGAAAGCACAGTATGGTGAAAGCCATCATAAGTTTGTGAAAATTTGAATATCATTGTTTTATGATGTGATTATTTCTATTTAATTGATGAAGATAAGAATTTATTTGCTCGCAATATTCACGATACACAAGATTGTGGACGCCTGCCCCAAGTTCAAATTATCTAGTCGATATGTTTATATTACCTCTCATTAGTATCTATTAAAATTTAAATGCGAAACTTCAACCGTTTGAACAACCATATTCCGAGAAATATTGCACTTTTATCTACTGGTTCTCATAACCTAAAAATTTTATAAAATTGAAAATAAAAACAAACTGAAACGGGTAGAGAAAATGTTAAATTATAAGTTATTATTAGATACATTATACGACATTTTTGTTTCCGGCGTATTTCTTGCAAAATGATGCTTCATAATTCAATAACTGAATATGGATCACGGCATAATAAAAGAGTACGTTTTTCGAAAATATTTTGAAACATCAGTTTTATCGAAAAAAAAAACTCTTGTTGAGGGCAGAGGAAGGTACCACAAAATGGGAAATCCGCAAATTAGCATCACTGAGTTTTCTTCTCACTTCAGTTCGCAAGTTCAAATTCGTGTTAATTCTTAATTAAATTTTTAGAAAATGAGTGTACAGCTCATCGGATTTAAAAGTATATCAAAATGATTAACTGGTACCTATACCTTCTTAAAAAATCGTGAAGAAGCTTCGCCAAACCTCCCCAGTAAAGCGTAGAGAACCTACGCCGTAGATCGAAAATCACCGATCGCATCAAAATCTAGATCTTCTTTTCTTTGAGTCGATTTCATATAATAGGTAATTTCAATTTTGTCCTAAGCACAAAAATTGACCAATCTGGTAATTGACAATTGCTTCATGAAATTCACATATAAAGCAACTTTTGCTCAGCTTGGTTATTTCAAAACCTTGGCGCAACATATCGAAATAAAAACAAAAAAATTAGATGATTTCGTACCTCGTATTCGGAATAATATAATGCATCTTCTGTTTCTTATTCTTTTGTCGTTTTTTCCACTCTCACGAATGTAACTCTGTACTCTGAAATGAACGATGCTATAATCTGGCAAATGTTAAACTGACATCAACATATTTGATGTAACAATATCAATCTAATGACATCCGACCTAACCTCAAATACTATAAGTTCGAGAGGCTAAATTGTAGATGGTTCAAATTGCGCAATATTTTGAATTAAAGTAATGATTTGTCTTGTTCGATCAAGTCAGGAGTTATGTAATAATCGTTTGATATATAAAAGGTCTCTCCTGCGAATCCTGATTTCTCCACCTCATTCCTGACAGCTCGAGTTTCCTTGTTTTTCTCCTTTCTTGGCATGGACTATCAACTGTGTTCAGTTTCTGGTGGATACTATCAGAAAGTATTTTTTCAGCAGAAAGTGTTTTACCACATTTCAACTTTTCCTCTGGTTATGCTCTTTCATGTTCCTTTTAATTGAAAAATAAGATGTGAACTTGAATAGCATCTGCGAATATTCATAAATTTTATATCACTCTAATTTTAAATTACCCCAAAGAATTAAGAAGCTTAAAATCACCCTTAGCTGTTCCTTACTGCATAGGTTTTTGAAGGTTTATATTTAGTTTTCCTTTGCATCACCCTTAGATTCATGAGATAGTCTATGCAGTCCTACAGATATGACATTGTTTTCAACTCCATCTGCCTGGATGGCTATTTCGTCAGCATATACCTGATTATATACATAGAGCATAAAGATTAATGCCAATAGATAGAACACCCCTTTGCGTCCAAATCATATTGGTGCTCATTCAGTTGTTTCGGCAATAAAACCTTAGCCCAGAAGAAAACCTTTCTCCCAGATTTTCAGAAGTCATGAGACTAATTACTCTATATAGTTCAGCACTACAGGCCAAATTGATCCATGACTTGATTACATATTCTTCTCCACTCTTCTTTGTTCCGATAGCTTTAGTCTAGTCTCTGATTTCAGTTTTTCTCATATCCTCTTCCACTGCACCCAACCAGCTTGTTTGTGGTCAATCTATTTCTCTTCTACCAGTGATAAATATCTTCAACACTTGTTTTGTTGGCCTACTTTCTGCAAATCTCGCTACATGCCCCATCCATCTGATCCTTTGCCACACTGGTAATTGTTGGTTGATCATATAGCTCAATCAGTTCTTTTTTTGTTCTTCGGATCTACATATCTCCTTCTCCTCTTTACTGATATATATATATATATATATATATATATATATATATATATATATATATATATATATATATATATATATATATATATCACAAGAGCTTCCTTTCTCATATCTCTAGGGCTACTTTCTCAGCAATATTCATTTTTTAATATCGGTACATATTCAATTTGGCGCTATTTTGACGTCAAGATAAGTAAAATGTTTCACTTTCCAAATTCTTAGCGTGTTTTGTCTGTAGCTGATACTTCGTCTACTTCGTAATTGGTCCCCAATTGATGTCCTCTTTCATTTGCATCTATTTCCAAATATTTCGTCTTCGTCTCATCAATTTTAAGACCATCAGTTTTTGTAGCTTCCTCCATCTTCCTTATCGCTTCTATTGAATGATCCTCACTTCTTGGTAAGATTACTATACCATCAGCATATGCCATGAGTTGTATTCTTTGACTATACATAAATCTAGTTGTGGCTATTCTTGTTTCCCTGATAACTTTCTCAAACGTTACGTTGAATAATATTGTTGACAATTGATCCTCTTGCCTTCCATCCTCGTGTTATATTAAACTTTTCTGATACTGATCCTTGGGCTAATACTTTAATCTCTATCTCTTCGAATATCATTGTTACTAGTCTTATTAGTTTATCTGTTCCATTGCCTTATTTACCTCTGTTCTTTTCACTAGATCATATGCTTATTTGAAATCTATGAATACCAGATGTAATGGCAAGTTTTGCCCTATAATGTTGTCTATAATTTGTCGTAGTACAAATACTTACATCTTACACCACCTCAATGTCCAAACTGTTCAGGATAAAGTTCCAGGCCAGTCTAGACATGTAGAGTCTTATGAGGCAAGGACATGTACATCTACTGCAACAAGGCCGAAAAAATTTGGAAACGGTTTATTTTACCACCAAATTGGAAAGAAGATTCCAATTGATCGCTTTCCGTTAGATTAACTAAATTTCTTGGAGACGTTCTTCCGCATATCTAAATCTACTAATTACCTTGCTGAGATCCAATAAAAACTGATCTCACATTCGGATCTAAACACGTATCCGAATCTGAATACAGATTTGAACTCGGATTTGAGATTGACATGGCTTTCCAATCTTGATTTTTCAAAAACCTATAAAAAGCAATTCTGTTCATTTCACTGAGGTGAAATGGCATTTTTCACTGAAGAACATTTTGTCTGGAACAAATCATCACATCGATTTTGATAGAGTATCCAATAAGCAGTAATCGCTGGCAATAGCCGGCTCGGTGACGTAGGGATATGATGCTCGTTCCCTGCGCAGTGTAACCTGGGTGCAATCCCCACAAAGTCCATCTTTCGGAAGAGATAAAAAGCTATCGGTCCTGTCTAACAGAGATGTGTTGGACATTAAAGATCCCTTCCCTCGACACAAGAGGGTTTCGGAAAAATTTCCGGGTTAGTGAGGTGACAGAATTCCCCGGCGTGTCATTGGCCGAAAGGCGGAAATAGAGATCACGTTAAAGGAATAACAAACAAACAAACATCGCTGGCAATATGCTCGTGGCAATATGCTCGTAGATACACATTGTTGTGCGCAATGCCTGATAGATGTACTTGCAATCCCCAGTATACTTTCTCACACTGCAGCAATATTTTGCTCCAAAACAAGGACGTAAGGTATTTTATCAACGACAGATCCAGTAATTTCATACATTTTTGCGATAGTTTTCTGATTGGGATGACAAATTGAAATATCGTTATGTGCAAAATGCATTTTTATTTCTACTACCATTTTAATCATTTCAACACACCTAATGTTCAATTCTACATCTAAATACCTGAATTTTTCTTGGGAAACAAGTGGAATCAAAGAATGGAATAGATTCGGCCGTACTATGTGATATTTAATTGACATTATGGGAATTGCGAATATTACAAATTTAGCAGAACAGGTAAAATACATACTAGAGATTAACAATGGGTCATCATCATATCAGCTCCCAGTCATCCACTGCTGAATGTAAGCCTCTCCCAACCTTTTCCAGTCTTCCCAGTCATGTGCGCGGTGGTACCAGTTGGAGCCTGTGTATTGTCTGAGGTCATCTACCCATCGTTTTTTGTGGTCTTCCAATGCCCTCCTTGCTTGTTCTAGGTCTCCAGTGCACTAGTCTATTTGGCCATTCATTTTCTGTTTTCCTAGCTACGCGCCCTGCCCATCTCAATTTCAATTTACTAGTTCTTTTCATTATATCTGTAACACAAGCTCTTCTCCTTATCTCTACGTTCTGGATTTTGTCTCTCAAAGTCACTCCCAGCATGCTCCTTTCCATATGTCTTTGGGCAACTCTCAGCATTTCTGCGCTCTTCTCAGTTAGTGTCATAGTCTCTAGGCCATAGGTCATAACGGGAAGAACGGAGATAGGAACATCTCTGTTCCTCAAAATGTTACTCATTTTTCCAAACGCTGTCCATCCAAGTCGGGTTCTTCTTTTCACTTCAGCCCCTTGGTTTTGTTTTCCTAGTTTTATAACAAGACCGAGATAAATTTAATCCTCAACTTTTTCTATCAGCTGGTTGTCTATTCGCATCGGATTTTCGGTGTTGCTTAAGAGTTTTGTTTTGCTAAAGTTCATATGAAGGCCTACCTCCTTGGATGCCTCGTTCAGTTGAGTTAACATAGTTCTTAAATCTTCCTCTTCTGATCAAGAACACATCATCGGCGAACCGGAGATGATTCAGGTGTTTTTCATCTATATTGATACCTTTTGCGTCCCGTTCGACTTTTTCAAAGATGTTTTCTAGAGCAAGAATATGGAGTTTGGGAGATATTGTATCCCCTTGTCTTACTCCCCTCTGAACTGGAATGTCTTTCGTCTGCGTCTCTTCGTCGACCCTCACTCTCAATGTGGCGCTTTTGTAGATGTTCCCCAAGCGGTTGGTGTATCTGGAGTCTATCTTGCATCATTCAATCCTTTAGTTACTACCCAACGTTCGATAAGATCGAAGGCTTTTTGAAGTCTACAAGAATCAGATGTAGGTTAATATTGTATTCACATATTTGTCTATCAGAGATCGAATGGATTGTAAGTGGTCGATGGTGCTGAAACCTTTCTGAATCCTGTCTGCTCGACGGATTGATAAAAATCGAGTTTATTTGTGAGTCGGATAGTTATTATCTTCGTTAGCAGTTTGTAGAGATGTGAAAGGAGACTTATCGGGCGGTAATTGCTTATGTCGTCTTTGTTGCCTTTTTCAATATTAAAATCACCTCAGAACTACGCCATTTATCTGGGATTTTTCCTTCTTCTAAGCATCGATTGAAAAGCACCCCCATTGCTTGAATCAAGACGTCACCTCCAAATTTCAGCATTTCGTTTCTAATGCGGTCAGAATAAATTTTCTTTTTGTAGGAAATTTATGAGCTGTTCGCCACGGTGATTTCTTTCGTCAATGCCAAATTTTCCGTTGACATCCTCCTTTGTCCCCACCTTCGCATTGAAATCACCGATAATTAAGCTGAACCGAGTTTTACAATTTTCTTCTACGCAGGCTTTTGTTATATCGTCCTAGAATGATTCAACTAGCTCGTCTTCAGCTGAGCTTATTGGATCATAGGCTTGGATGACCTGTCGAGAGTAACGGTTCGAGATTTTCAGAACAATGTAAAGTACTCTATTTGAGATTTTCTTCATTTTCGAGATCAGATGTTTCCTTCTTTTATTTATGAGAATAGCTGCACCTCCTAGATGTGAATTTTCTGCTGAATTCATTTGGTATATCCTGAATTCAACAATGGGTACTAATTATATATATAGTTGTAAACTACTGAAAAATACCAAATATTGGGAATAACATATATAGGTCGTTAAGTAATATTTCATTATTGTCTGTATCGTGTTTGGCTTTAAATATTTCTGAGGATTCAAGATAATTGAGTTTTATACCTTTTTGTGCTCAGTATAGAACCTGCAGATTGTCTAGTGATGGAAAAATATGGTTGTTTTCTATGCAATGTTGTGCCAGAGTGGATTCTATTCTGTTTTTACAAAAATGTGAATAATGTTCCTTATATCTAATTCTAAGCGACCTGCCTATTTGACCAATATAAATTCCGTTACAATTAGGACATGTAAGTTCAAACACTCCTGAATTCTCTAATTTTTGAGTTTCATCGTTGGCCTTGAAAAATTTGTTTGATAGTTTGGTTGTGAAATTATAAGCTAATTTTACATTGGATATTTAGATGTTATTTGCAATTTGGCATCTAAAGGACAGATTCGAGAAGAGGAAACTACAAGCAGCACTCAACAAAATCATCTGGACAGCATCAAACGCTCCATGGTACATAAGCAACGGCCAACTCAGGAAGGAAATGGAAATCGACACACTAGAAGAAACCATCACACGACTAACGACGAAGACAACCGACCAGATGGAAGACCACGAAAATAAGGAGATCAACCAAATAATGGAACTACAACCGAGGACAAGAGGAAAGAGGACATCCCTAGTACAAAGGAAGAGGAAACAACAGGTCAGCATAGATGCACCACAACATAAAAGAAGGAGGATAACCAACCAGTTGGACCCCAGGACAAACCAAGGAGATGTAATATAAGCGAGATGAAGGGGAAAAAGGATAAGTCATTCGACTCTCACCAAAATTCAATGATCACAGAAAGGATTATCTTGAATCCTCAGAAATATTCAAAGCCAAACACAATACAGACAATAATCAAATATTACTTAACGACCTGACTGATTTATGTTATTCCCCAATATTTGGGATTTTTAAATAGTTTACAATTATAAATTAGTACCCAATGTTAATCTCTAATATGTATTTTACCTGTTCTGTTAACCTTTCTCTGTACCCTTATATAAGAAAATTGCTAACTTTTTATTTTAATTTTAAACTCATACTTGTCCGATAATGAACGAAAGCTCGAAATAGCTATAACTTTGAATAAACTTTTCCATCTTAAACAGTGATATTTTTTACTTAGTGATCTTCGCAATCCTCATAGAATCGAAGGATGTTGAAATAATCAAGGCATTCTCTTCATATTTCATATTTGAATTCAATTTGCGTAGAGGTCAAAACTAATTGGAAACATTTGAGTATTATACCATTTTAGCAATAATTTATCATAATCTAAAGAAAATCGTTTACTATATTTCATCGAAGATAATTCGATTCGGACATGCAATCTCCATTATTTTCGAATTTCTATATTGCAAATAGAATTTTCTTGTGAAGTTCGAACTGAAATTCAGAACTCTCAGCTGCCTTTATTATGAACAGTAAAGAAATAGCCATTTTGATTTTTATCATACTGGGAGTGAATGTAGTATCAAGTCGACCTATTTCTGGTAAGTTATTTCACATTTCTTGTATCGTCATCGAAGCAATATTTGGTTTATAACAAAAAGTAGGATCACTTTTTTCATCGGTTCCATGATTTCGAAAAATTACTTGATTATTTCAATGTTTAAATTATCCTGTAAATGAAAGAATAAAAATTATAAATTCGTAATAATCGACTTGCTTCTCCACCTCTTCTCATTTTCCTTATCCTCCATTTCGAGCAGTTTTTAAGCTTTCGATTGTTCACCCCCTTTCTTGCAATCAATGTAATCATTAGAGTAAGGCAAATATACATTTTGCATGTTTCGCATATTTTATGCAAAATGAAAGTTTTTCGTAAAGACCTTTCTTAATGACTCTTGGAAAATACCTATCTTGGCCCAGACTTCCACCTGCAAAAGGTAGGAGTAATCTCCGTCAACCCCAATCATTATTATCTCATCATTTTACTGTTCATTGATTTTTTATAAATATAACAGAAAATGAAAACAAAACCAGTCAGATTTCGAAATCACGTGTAAAAAGTCAATGTTTGAGAATAATAGTGCTCCAAGTATGGGTGGAATGCTCAATCGAAGAGGAAAAGTTCTCTCAGTTCATAAGTGTTTCAAATATTAAGGATATAATCGTAAATTAGCATCAGAGGAAACTAAATAGAAGCTCATTAAAGATGAAAAGAGACAACATATGCTGCAACTCAAAATATGAGCTCCTCTGTTAAACGAAAAGCAGAACAAGATGTATGTGAAAAACCGTCGAAAACCAAGGAATGTGTCAAACTGAAGCTGACATTACATGTTCAACTACGAATGATCTACAATGCGTAAGGAAAAATATTTATTATCCACGCCGTAAGCTGTTACCAGCTTTACCAAAATATATTCAAGAAGTTCAATAATATTTCAGGGAATTTATAATTTTTTTGTGTGATCAGAAAATAAATTTTCCAAAATTACTTATATGGACGGCAGATTCTCATATAGAATCAAATTTTTAAGCAAGTGTTCGTTATCCGTGGATTTTTCAACAGTCATTATAGTCCTTTGGTTTTGTCTGTCAAAAGACAAATCAACTAACACATATGAATTGTACTTATCAAAAATCAAAAACTACTGTTTTTTATTGTTTTGATTATTGTATAATCTCAAGCAGAAGTAGCAATTGAATTTGAAATTGGTATTCACCATGCTTCGTTAAATGTTGGGCCAAATACAAAAATTAAAGGATGAAGCTTTTATCAAGATAAGCTTTGCATATATACAGAAAAATGCTCATAAATAGTCGAATGGCTCAAATATTGTTTTGGGCTTTTATTTTCGAAGCCCGCGGAGGGAAGATTTTTATTTTTTTAGAAAAAAATCATATATCAAATTCTCATAGATTTCGACCATCCGTCTGGCAGATACATCTGCAGCTTTGGATAAAACGACAAATGCGTGAGAATCATTGCATTCTCATTTTAATAATTGTATGTATTGTACACTATTCTAACTCCTCCTTTTCACATTTATCAATGTGATTCTCAGAATTCAAACTGTGGTTTATGTTAATTGTAATAGTATTCACCTTCCTCATAAATTTAAAAATATCAAAGATAAAAAACATACCTTCATAAAGAAAAAAAACAGGTTTATGAAAAAAAATGCTTTATCAAAGGTGGATTACTTTAAAACTGTTCCGATTCATTTCAGTGCTATGTTGTAATATTGTATTGTAACCATATTAATTTCAAAATAGAATATAATAATTCATGAATATCACTAATACTCTTTGACGCGTTTTCTTTCCTGAACCTATGATTGGAAAACTATTATAATCAAGAGAAAATTAAGGATATGGGCCGAGATGGCTCAATTTATACATACATACAAATATAAAGATTATTTACACATGTCAAATTTACTTGGGGCACAAATGGGCATTTTCCAAATCCTTATACCTGGGTGTTGGGCCGAGATGGAAACCTCCACCTATTTGTATAATGGTTTTACCAGAGTCCATTCAATGTTATTATTTTATTACCTGTTTGAGATAAACATATCACAGAAATGAACCAAGTTTAGATAACTGCATTGTAATGAAACTTTTCATGGAAACGACATTACATAATATTTTAGTGAAGTGTGGTTCTTTGTAAATCTGTGAACTCTAGAGACAATGTTTGAATGCCGAAAATAAGTGGTGTTTATACCTACACACAACCAAAATATGGAATCACCAGATATTTTGAATATTACCTCAGGAATTTTGGAAATTTGAAAAGATTGTTAGAATTGATCCTTTTTGAGATATTTCAATTGAAGAAGGAAATAAATTAAGGTTTATTTTAAGAAAGAAACAAATGAAAGAAGATAAGAGACTCTTTCCGCATGTAGTGGAAAATTTGAAAATTGTTTTCTCACGGAGTAGGTGTTTCTTTTTCTCGACCTCAGTAGCTTGTATTACCTCCTCTTGCCCTGATATAAGCCTGAATCCGTCTATGCATGCTTTGGATAAGGTTTTCGATCTCCTCTGGGGTGATATTCTGCTACTCTTCTGTGGCAGCTTGGATGAGCTGTTTTGGGGTTCTTGGATTATCCTGGCGCGATCTAATTTTCCTTTTGAGACTATCCTATAAATGTTCAATAGGATTTAGGTCTAGAGAGCGAGCTGGCCAGTCCAAAACAGCGATTCCCTCTGTTTCAAGATAATGTCGCGCGAGGTTGCTGGTATGCGGAGAAGCATTATCTTGCATAAAAGTGAAATTCTCACCGTGGATACCACGCCAGAGTCTCACTATAGGCCCCAGCACTAGGCCCACGTAATTTATAGCCGTTACACACGAAATCAAATCTGTTTTGCCTCCCAGCATAATGCCACTCCAAAACATCACAATGCCCCCTTGGTATTTCGGAATGCCTTGCTGCTCGGAGTCTAGCTTGTCTTCCACGACCCCTTTAAGCGCAAACCCGGCGGTCATCTGATCGAACACCATTTCTGGTCTCATCAGAAAAAAGAACATTTCCCCAATTCTCAATATTCCAATTTTGGTGCTCCATACACCAGTTAAGTCTGTTAATTTTTTCTTGTCTTGTTAGCTCTGGAACTCTTAAGGACCTTCTGCTGCATAAACCCCTTGAACGAAGTATTTGACATATCGTTTCGACTGATACACTGATGCCTGTTTCTTCCAGAAATTGCTTTTGGAGTATGGAGTGCGATGCACTAGGTTCTCTTCTTGCAATTTGACACGAAAAGCGGTCTTGTTTTTCAGAAGTGATCTTCCTACGACTTCTTGTAGGCCTATTTTGCAGAAATTGTAGCTCCACGTATCGGGCGTTAGGTTTTTGAAATCACCCTCTGTGATACCCCCATTGTAGCCTCTATATCGCTCTGTGTCACCCCTTCTTCAACGAGAGCAATTATTCGGCCCCTCTGTACATCGGACAATTCAACGTAAGGCATTTTCAATTATGATTATAGGCTTTTTTAAATTTTGAAATTCACAGTTTCCAGTCTCAGTGACGGCTGAGTACAATATCCCGAACTTGTGGTGATAATTCAACATTTCTTATCATACTATCCAGTTTTTTACAACAAAAACTTCTTTCTTCACAAGTAGTCAAAGATCCATGGTTTAAAACAATCAATTATGTGAAATACCGATTCCATATAAATTTGATTGTGTGTACATCAAGCCATACAAAGAGTATAGATATGAACAACGTATTTTGTTAGTTGCTGCGAAACAGTGTTTTCTATTAATTGAGCGCTACAATTAAAATGCACAATAATCTGCTGAGGATGTTCCCATATAAGTATTTCTTCTTTTCATAGATTACATTGGATAAAAAGTTTCAAAGAGATCAGCATGTTAAAACTATTGTACATTTAGAAAACAACTCAGAAAACTTCAAAATAATTATCGGAACAAGATAGCTTCAACGAAGATTTATGCCGGGCTAGGATATTCTCCAAGTTATCAAATGATAGTCTCGCCTCAGTTCTCCATTAATACTGTAAGTTCAATACTTAATTAATGTTAATTCCACATATTCGGATGTTATGGTGAATCCTTGATGAAAGCCCTGATTCTCCAGGCCGTTAGATAGCGCATTGAATAATTAGAGCATTGAACCATAACTTACCCCAATTGCACCTAATCGCTTCAAGAGAATCAGAAACAACTAATCCATTAACCACAGCACGATTTCGCAGAAAGTGTTATCGAATTTTTTCCTTCCTGCAGTTATGCCTCACGAAAATCTCTTAGTTTTATTGTCAGACGCTGCTCCCAAAAATATTGAAGCAGGAAAAAATGTAAACATCTTTCGTACAAATCTGATCGTGTGAAGCCTCTCTATTAAAGTCCTTTAAAAATTCAACTGTATGAAGAGAGAATTCCAAATATTCCACTTCCACCACAAACTAGATTGGGAGCGTGGTTAGATGATGTATTTTTTTATGCCGATCATTTTGCGGAAATATATATTGTTCCAGCCTCTTCGGTCTTGCCAATCTCCTGGTCCTAAATTTCTTTCTCTCATGGCTTCCTTTATCCTGCCGATCAATGGAATCTTTGGTCTTCCTCTTTTCCTTCTTGCTGTTGGGGACCACTTCATCATTTGTTTGGGGATTCGGTCGTTACCCATTCTTTCGTCATGACCATACCAGACCAGTTGCCGTCATTGGATTTCTTCTATAACTGTTGTATCGATCTGCATAATTTCTCTTATTCGATCGTTTGTGAATCTGTCGAGTCTGGATTTGCCAGCAGATCTTCGCCAGAAGTCCATGTCTAATGCCAAAAGTCGTCTTTCTAATTTTTGATTGATTTGCCAAGTCTCACATCCGTACAGCACTACACCTCTGAAAACCGAGTTGAAGAGAGTCGCTTCTTCTCTCGAGTAATGCTCTTAGACCACAAAATTGAGTTCAGGCTGCCTATTACTTGTTTTCCGTTCACAGTCCGCTCCTCTATTTCTTTTTCTGTTCGTCCGCTTCTTTCCATCTTGGTTCCCAGGAAACAAATAAAAATAGTACCGATATTAAATTCGGTGAAAAGGAACGAACGTATTAATAACTACAGATCTCTATCTATTTTGTGCCATTTCAGTAAAATTCTGGAGTCATTCGTAACAGAACAATTGTTTCATCTATGTAGCTCGAAGTTGCCACAGCGCCAACACGGTTTCATTAAAGGCAGGTCTGTGCTCACAAATTTGGCACGTATACTGATTTTTTGTCGAAAGCTCTTGATGGTATATATACAAGTGGATACAGTTTATACGGATATGGCCAAAGCTTTTGATAAGGTTCACCATAATACATTAACATCAGTTTTATCCGATTTTGGAATATGTGGTTCTCTGCTCCGATGGATAGAGTCTTACTTGAGTAAAAGGTTACAATACGTGGTAGTACATGGAGTATGTTCAGGAACTTTTCGGGTGACTTCTGGAGTCCCGCAGGGGTCCCATCTGAGACCCCTCTTATTTGCCTTGTATTTGAATGATATTCATGAATGCTTTCGCTAAACCCATTATGAACGATTCGCTGATGATTTGAAAGTCTTCAAAAAAATTTGCAATACTACTGACAAACAAATGTTTCAGAGTGATTTGGATCGCCTATTTTCTTTCTGTACGTCACGTTACTTCTAACTCAATGTCGGTAAATGCCAGCATATAGGGGTAGATCGTGTTCGAGATTTGGGTGTTATCTTGGATGGAGAGCTATCATTTGTATATCATATCGATCATATTGTCTCTAAAGCCTTTAAAATACTTGGTTTTATTCTTAGAATTACCAAAAACTTCACCAATATCATATCGTTAAAAGTTTTATATTTCACCTTGGTTTGAAGCCACCTAGAATATGCTACTCCTATTTGGTCTTCCTCCTACCATGTCCATATTGATAAAATTGAGAGAGTGCAGCGTAAATTTCTGAAAAATTTCAATCAAGATCTATTAAATATTGATTATATCACTGTAACACGAAGGCTTAATATACTTATCTTGGAGCGGAGAAGGGTGCTCTTCGATGGTATTTTTCTTTATAGAATTTTGAACAACAAATTCAACTTTCCCTTGACAAATTATTTAACATTTTATGTGTCTAAATATCCGAACCGTCGAACGGCACTCTTCTACGTTCCTAAGGCCCGAACAGCTTTCTATTATAGCTCTGTCTTTCTAAGAATAATGAGACTGTATAACTGGCACTTGGGTGATATCGATTTGCTCAACGTCAGTTTGTCTCGTTTCAAGAAGAAGATATTTTTATATTTAGTCTATCGCTGGTGATAATCCTTTTTGCTTGTTGTGTTATACCTAATGGGTTTTTCATTTTTCATACTTTAATTAAAACTCGATTATGTTTATTGTTTTGAATTAACTTTTTGTAGAGAACCCCTGTTATTGGGAATTCCTGTTAGGACTCCGGTTAAAGTAATAGATAAATAAAAAAATAAATAAAGATAGTCATCGCAAGCTCATATATTTTCTCCAGCCTCTAACTGCAAGTCTTCTTTTTCTCCTTCAACGCACAAGTATTTCATTTTTGTCTGGTGTACAGTCATCCCGCAGTCTTCATATTCCTTGAAGAGACACTTTGCCATGAATTCCAGATCTTCCTTGTCTTGGGCTATAACAACCTGGTCATCTGCGAAGTGCAGAGTGTAGAGATTGTTGTTATCATCTAGTTGAAAACCCATTTCGCCACATGGCCTCCTCCACTTTTTTAGTGCTTGGTTCAGATATATCTTGAACAGCGTGGGGGACAGGCAGCACCCTTGTCGAAGTCCTTTGGTAGCATCAAATTTCTCCGACAGGTTTTCCCCCAATTTCATTCTAGAAGTCGATTGGTGGTACATCTGCTTGACTGCATTTATAAGGGTGTTGTTTATTGGAGAATTCTCGAGAACCTTCCACAGCTTCTGAACTGGTACTGTATCGTAAGCTTTTGAAAGATCCACAAACAACAAGTGAACTTCCCCGTTGGTGGCAACTTTTTTTTCGTTGAGTTGAACTATTGTAAAAATCGGATCTATACAGGATCGACGAATGCGGAAATCAGATTGTTGTTCCATCTCTAGTGGTTCATATTCTTGTTCTACCCGGTTTTTAATGAATCTCCCATATAAACGGCCCATCGTGCTAGTTACTGAGATGCATCTATAGTTTTGACAGTTATCTCTGATGCATTTTTTATGGTTAGGTGTTATCCAGGCTTCTTTCCAGATATTCGGAATTGGTTCGCCGTTCACAAGCCTACTGAAAAGTGCCATTTTTTATGAGTTCTTCAGGTATGCCTTCTGGTCCACTGGCTCTTTTGTTTTTCATTAAATCAACTGCATTTGTTATCATGGCGGTGTCTAATTCAACATGTTGACCTTGTACGTGATATTGTTTCGGAGAATTTGTAAGGTACTGCTCTATATCTTCTTTTAGCTCTTTTGAAAATTAATCTTTCCATGTCTCTAGTTGAATGGGTTGTATGTTTACTTTATTAACGGTGTTAGTTTTGAGTGATCTAATAAGTTTCCATGCTTCCTCCTATACAGGGATATCCACCGGGACCGTCCGTTAAAAACTTTTTAAGTTCCAATTACAATATCAAGCTGAAACTTTATACGCGGCCATAACTAGCGATTTCCAATTGGAGTGAAATATTTTCGAATTAATACCATTTCCGGTTATACTGGAAGTGGGTCATCACTTTGTTATTTCAAATGGCAATCTACCTTTTTTATTATACATCTAGAACCGACATTTGAGCAAGGCATAAAATACCCAAGTTGTTGGCACTTATGTGTCAAAACTTTTGACAGATTTAATTATTTTTGTTATAAACTCGATTTTTGAGGAACATTTAAAGAAATTGTAGCTCATAGATCTTTTGCACTACAGACACAATTATTTTTATTTGTTTATTTTATTGTTTATTGCGTTGTTTTGTATGATTTTTTTCAATTTCGCCTTTTTCAAACAGCAATAATTCAATTTTTTCAAATTGCACATGCCAATTTTTATATCGCCATCAGATGAAGCGTCAAATTTCAGATGGAATTGTATAAGCATGTACTACACCCATCTTTTACAGTTCGGAAATAATTTGGGAATATATAGAATTTTGATGATTTTGCAAGAACTAACAGAGAATGCTTTGAAATATTTGAATCAAGTAGCTGAACTGGGTACGCTCACCTGACAGGTGCCTAAAATTAATGTACTAGTCACTTTGTTCATTCGAATTTAATATTTCAAAAAGAATTGTCGTTATTTCAGATTGAGAATATCCAAAAAATACAACACATTTGGAATAAAACCACTGGTTATTCAAAAAATATATATTTAATCTTTTTTTAATTCATTTTAGAATGTCAAAAAGTAGTGGGTAGAAATTGCAGGCAATTCAATAACCAATTTCCAAATTTACCGTCTATGAGTTAAATAAAATTTCGATGCATTAGAAGCAATTTTCTACAATTCGGATGAATAAAAATTGTAGGAACTAAGCGAAAACCAATCATCGATGATAATTACATTAATACGAATTAATGATAGCAAACAACTAATTTACGATCTGAATAAATGTTCAATATGGGCCCCATTTTGCTCGATACATTTGACAGCTCGTCTACGAACATTATGAGTTGCTCTCCTAGTTTCCTCAGGATCAATATTACGAACACCATTATGAATGCGCTCTAGTAACTCTTCTTTACTTCTTACAGGAATAAGATACGCTTCACTCTTGATTTTGCCCCATGAATAAAAATCAAGGGGCGTCAGGTCCGGAGAACGCGGAGGCCATAAATTTGGTCCTTGATTACCCCACTATCTATCCTCGAACATTTCTCTTAGCTGCCGATCTACAGCTCGTGTTTTATGTGCTGGTGCACCATCCATTTGGTAATAGCAATCCCTCAGAATGTTAAGGAGTAATCCATCCAAAAAATTTGCCAATGTTCCTCTCAAAATTTCCAGGTATCTTTGTCCATTAAGATTTTCCTCATAAATGTGATAAGCCAACAAATCATTCATTGAAATTGCAAAAACGTTCACGCTGAATTTATTTTGGAAATCAATAACCTCAATAAAATGTGCATTTTCTGTGGCCCAAAAATGTCGATTTCTCCTGTTGATTATTCCACTTTCATTGAACTTGGCTTCATCAGACCATATATTTTTTTGCAGAATTGTCTCATCTTCTTGAAGCCAAAATAATAAATTTTCACAGAAATTTAGCCGCTTGGGAAGGTCAGTTGGTTTCAATTTTTGTAGTCTGATCCTTTGAATGAAAGTATAACTCAATCCTATATCCATTGATGCTGACTTAATGGACGCATGTGGATTGGCACGAAAATACGCTAGCGTATTGATTTGATTGTCGTCGTCCTCGAGAATTGGTTTTCTTCTAGTTTCTATGTATTTTGTTCCTCCAAATTGCAGAAAATTGCTTCTAATCCTTCGAAATTTTGTTTTACTCATAGGCGCCACATTTGGAAATTGGTTATTGAATTGCCTGCAAGTTCTATCCACCACTTTTTGACATTCACCATGAATTAAAAAGAGATTAAACATATCCTCGTTTGAATAATCAGCCGTTTTATTATCAATCTGGTGTTTTTCAAAAACTTTCACTTCAAATTACCAACAATTCTTGTTGAAATATCAAATTCGAATGAACGAAGTGACAAGTACATTAATTTTAGGCACCTGTCAGGTGAGCGTAGCCAGTTCAGCTACTTGATTCAAATATTTCAAAGCATTCTCTGTTAGTTCTTGCAAAATCATCAAAATTAAATATATTCCCAAATTACTTCGGAACTATAAGAGATGGGTACAGTACATGCTGATAAAATTCCATTTGAAATTTGACGCTTCATCTGATGGTGATATAAAAATTGACACGTGCCATTTGAAAAAATTGAGTTATTGCTGTTTGAAAAAGGCCAAATTGAAAAAATCATACAAAACAACGCAATAAACATTCGACATGTGTGGACTGCTTAAAAAATTCCTTGATCCTTCTTCTATCCACCCAAGCAAAAATTGTGTCTGTAGTGCAAAAGATCTACCAGCTACAATTTCCTTCCTCAAAAATCGAGTTTATAACAAAAATAATTAAATCTGTCAAAAGTTTTGACAGAGAAGTGCCAACAACTTGGGTATTTTATACCTTGCTCAAATGTCGGTTTTAGATGTATAATAAAAAAGGTATAACCGGAAATGGTATCACGTCGAAAATATTTCACTTCAGTTGAAAATCGCGAGTTATGGCCGCGTATTAAATTTCAGCTTGATATTGTTAGTGGAACTCAAAAAGTTTTTAACGGGCGGTCCCGGTGGATATCCTGTATAGCAATCTATCTCTTTGCATTTTCTTTCCCATGTCTCGTTGTTATTTTCATGTATCGTCCTTTTAAATTTACCTAATTCTTCCTTATATGCTGTCCTGTCTTCAATATTCTTCGTACTCAACCCTTTTCTGTACGCTGTCTGTTTTTTATCTTGTTGTTCTGTCAGTTCTGCATTCCAATGTAAGCGTGTCATTCCTTTTTTGTATATTATTTTCATACCCTAACGCTTCCTGTGCAGCTGTGTGCATTGATTCTACTATATGCTCATATAGGGCACTTATCTGTTGTGTAAGATAGTTATCGTTGAGTTTGTGATTGAGCCGGTTTTGGTATAAGGGTTTCGTGCTTTGATTGAAAAGACTGCCTATATTATATCTTTTTTGTTCCACTTTCTGTTGTTGTGTACTGTCTGATGAGTGTTCGTTATCATTATTGATGTTGAAAGAGAGGTCCATCTTAGCTAAGAGAAGGTGATGATCTGAACCACATTCAATTCCTCTGTAGACTCTCGTATCTTGGATGTCGAATTTGGTATCTTGCCTTGCAATTATGTAGTCGATGATGGTTCTCAACCCTCTTGTGTCTTGGTGCCATGTGAATGTATGGATTTCTTTATGCTGAAAGAATACATTCAGTATTTTAAGCTTCTGATTTTTGCACATTTCTACTAATCTTTCGCCGTTGTTGTTAATTGTGATTTCTCCATATTTTCCAACGACTTCACTATCATCTCAACTTCCGACTCTGGCGTTACGATCGCCCAGGAGTTCAAGTTTGATGTCATAATCCTTTCATTCAAAGCCTCCCAATCAGTAATTTTGTTTTCGTACTTACGATGAATCAAACTTGAAACTCCCCTACAAGCTCCGGTGCTCATAGGCACCTCACTGTACAGATGTATAAACTCAGAACCATTCCCTTTCTTTTTAGTCTCAGTTAGATTGTCTGTGTCTATTTCCATCTGCTACAATCCTTGACAAACATTTTCTATTTTTCCTGTTAATCCTTGACCATTCAGTGTGCCCAAAACCATTTTCCTTTTTCGTTTGCTGTGGTTGTTTCCGTGTTGACAAATTCTGCTTCCGAGGCATTCTATTGGGATTTTAAGCAGTTTAGTCTTTTCAAATGTATTGGAGAGCAAGTCGATTGCCGCAACCCCCCAACCTGGAGGACCAGGATTTTGTTCGAGTGCTTCTTCTCTAGCCTTTGATGAGCCAATATCTTACTGCAAGGCCAGATGAACCCTGGTTTTTTAACGAGGTTGGTACTCCTTCCCCTCCTCCTTCTCCATCACTAACATGATGGAGCCCCAGGCTTGACACTGGCATAGCGGAGTTAATTGCAGAAATAAAAAACTTAAATTGAATTATCTAACGATAACTGCCAAGCTTATGTAACAAGAAATTACAATTATGAAAGTAAACTACAGCTTTGTGCCGAAAACAATACCTCAATTGGAAGAAGCACAAGAATCACTCATCGACGCAGTGTAACAGAAAAAATTAGAACGAGAATCATCGAAAAGTTGAACACAGATATAGAAAACAATGTTGGATTTAAAACACAGAAATATGTATCGAATGCTTTGTCGGAGAACTCTCTTAAAATCTTTATGAGGCACCGGACATTTTAGCCTACTTGAAATATTGTCCTATAACTTCGGTTGATGTCAAACGCAGTTTTTTCATATATAGAGTGTTAAAAAAGCCACAGCAATATTTAAGGAGGTGATTTCTGAAGTCATTTCATGGAAAAAGTTCAAATAAATATAGGCCCGCAACGACTTCGTTACCGATTCACAGAATGTTAAAGTTTAATCGAAAGATGCAGTTAAATTTGAATGACGCATAATTTTCAATACGAAACAATATTTCGGACTCATCAGAGGCGAGCGTATCGGCACAACGTAATAAACCTGTTCTATGCTCAATCATAGTTGATTGTTTCTGTTTTTCAATAATTTCGAATCTAATTTCAAATTCGTTATACGAATGATTAGATGACAGACATGTACTTTATGTATGGACGCGCTGACGAAAATACATAGAAGCTCGGCTGTTGTACATCAAAATATTTCGAATCTGAATTGCTTCCAATAGAAGAACTTTTGAAAATATTCATCGACCCCTATATGAAAAACGCACATTATGACGATATGAAGGAGCAGGAAGGCCAAGGAAAGTAAGATCGGTAGAGCAAGATTGGTTAGACTGTGACAAGTACATTAATTTTAGGCACCTGTCAGGTGAGCGTAGCCAGTTCAGCTACTTGATGCAAATATTTCAAAGCATTCTCTGTTAGTTCTTGCAAAATCATCAAAATTCAATATATTCCCAAATTATTTCGAAACTATAAGAGATGGGTATAGTACATGCTGATACAATTGCATCTGAAGTTTGACGCTTCATCTGATGGCGATATAAAAATTGGCACGAGCCATTTGAAAAAATTGAGTTATTGCCGTTTGAAAAAGGCCAAATTGAAAAAATCATACAAAACAACGCAATAAACAATTGACATGTGTAGACTGCTTAAAAAATTCCTTGATCCTTCTTCTATCCATCCAAGCAAAAAGCAAAAGATCTACGAGCTACAATTTTTTTAAATGTTCCTCAAAATATTTAAATCTGTCAAAATTTTTGACAGATAAGTTCCAACAACTCGGGTATTTTATGCCTTGCTCAAATGTCGGTTCTAGATGTATAATAAAAAAGGTAGATTGCCATTTGAAATAACAAAGTGAGGACCCACTTCCGGTATAACCGGAAATGGTATCACTTCGAAAATATTTCACTTCAATTGGAAATCGCTAGTTATGGCCGCGTATAAAATTTCAGCTTAATATTGTAATTGGATCTCAAAAAGTTTTTAACGGACGGTCCCGGTGGATATCCCTGTATAAGGCACATCATCCTTTCGAATGTACTACTTACCTAATGAAGGCACAATGTGGTGAAACGCGTCATAATTTTTGTCAATATAATGAAAATTTGTACAGAATTATTTCATTCTATTGAAAAACTAATATCTATTTATTCTAGATTGTTCATTTTCAGAAAATTCGGTCCATATTCGTGTGAAACGATTGACTTGCGATGTCTTAAGTATCTCTCTTGGAGGTTATCAATTTAACAATTCCCTCTGTGCCCTGAATTGTATACGGTTAGGAAGTTTAGGAGGCTACTGTGACCAGGGAGCATGCATCTGCAGAAGAAGTTGAGGAATGCTTCGTGACTTTTCTTCCGTTATTTTCTTCCGAGAGCATTTCAAAAATATGATTGTAATACATATTGTTTTTTTAATTTGAATACGGCAATCATTCTGGTAGGTGAACATGATTTTGCTTATCCTTCATTATATTTTAAAATTTCAACATTCTTGATGTGGATGCTTCTGAATGACAGTACTTTCGTATACATGAATTCAAGAGAAAGCATTATTTGCATATGTCATGAACGAATTGTCCACTATGTTGATTATATTCAATGAATAAAATTTTACAATTCCTGTATTTTTTTAATACATTTCCTCAACAAAATAACACATCACTTCTCAAATTCGTAGAATAATATTGATTGGAAAATTGATGTGACCTTTTTATTCCAGGATTTACGTATAAGCGACACCAGCTATGGCTTAGAGTCACAACTTTCTTGAGGGTTCCGGAAAAAAATTGCCCAGGGAACAATTCTCACACATACTGCAGAACTGAACACATTTATCTTTACTAATTTTTCGATATGTATCACGAAACTAATTTTCAATTCAACGTTGAACTGAAAATAAAAAGTCGAAAGCACTGAAAATTACCAGGTTCAAACAAAAATTTTAATTAAAAGGTTTCAGAAGTTGTTGATAACAAATTGGGAAGGACACTTTCCAAAATCAATATGGTTAACCAAAATAAAAATAAAATTCATTGAAAAATATTTATATTCACGAATTCAAATAGTATAATTGAAAAATGAAGATGGTTTTCGGTTTTCATTACAATGATAAGAAAATCAGACAATATGTTGAACTTTCCTATTGTCTAGTATTTGAAGTGCATTTTCTCATACGACGATTCGATGAAATATAAGTGGACGATAAGTGAGAGAAATTTTAGTGTCACGTTACATGAGACAGAAAAAATTATGAAGTATAAAGATGCAACAGAGCGACGTATACATAACAATAGAATGAGGGTTTTGGGAGTGGGCGAGCAGGAAGAATTGTTCGCAGGGAGGGCTTGTTAGGGCACTTCAAGACGAGCAGCCCAGTTTGCTTAGGGTGGAGCACTGCACGCACTTGCGTGCGGAATTGCGTGTACAAAGGGTATAGTGAACCCTCTGATATTCTTTCTCTCACACTTAGTCTGCCATATTCTTCATTTTTCAAGAAGTTTCTCTTTTATCACGTGTACATGAATAACAATGCAGTCAGAAATAAATGATAAAAATGATATTAAACTCGTGGAGCATGTTGATTTCGCAAAGCTAAAGCGTATTTTACAGAATGATACTCATTGGAATGATCTTCATGCCATGGGAAGTGATGTGGGGAAAATGACACAATTTTTGATTGATGCTATAAAAAGTGCTCAAGATCTTAGCACGAGCAAATGGAGATTGAGACATAGAGAGATAAAACGTGCAAAGTGGATTACTAGTGGACTGGTTAAATCAATAAAAACAAGAGATTCATTATATAAAAGTATGATGAATAACCCATGGAATGAGTTCCATAAAAATAAGTTCATTCAGTTCAGAAATAAGTTGAATAATTTGATAAAAACGACAAAATATAACTATTTCAAATCAAAGTTAAGAGAAGACAGTAGTAGTAAAAATATGTGGGAGGTTGTAAATGAAATATCTAACTGAAAGGGGGATACTATTAGTATCAAAAAAATGAAAACTGAGGATGAAAATATGATTGAGGAAAACGTTGACATGGCTAATCAGTTCAATGATTAGTTTTCAAATATGTGTTCGAGCTTGGCTGAAAGGGTTCCATTCAGTTTGCCGCCAGTTATTCCAAGTAAAAGTAAACCAAATATTCGAAATTCAATGTTCTTGAAACCGACGAATAGTTCTGAAATAGAAAAAAATAATTAATAGTCTCAAAAACAGAAAGGCTCCTGGATGTGATGGTCTGACGGCAGAGGTCTTGAAAGAAGTGGCTCAAATCATATCCGAACCATTATGTCATGTTATCAATAAAATAACAGAAACCGCTGAACGCCCGCCTCAGTTCAAGCTCGCTGTCGTACGACCGTTATATAAAGGAGGAGTGCGAACTAAATTTTTTAACTATAGATTATGTTATGTCTAATTTGGCAAAAAAACGATAAGGTGAATTTCTGGACAAATTTAACATCATCTCTTCAAATCAGTATGGCTTTCGAGAAAATAAATCCACACAAGATGCACTTTCAAGTATAACCTCAAAAATATATAAGGGTCTAGATAACAGTAGAAAGATTATGTGTGTTTTTTTGAATGAGAGAAAGCAGATTGTTAGTTTGAACGGAGAAATGAGTGATGAAAAAATGATTAAATTTGGTGTACCACAGGGCAGCGTGATAGGCCCAGTACTTTTTTTGATATATACTAATAGCTTGCTTCAGCTGAATCTGAATGGGACTATAGTCAGTCAGACGATTCCACTTTGATAGTTGAGGGTGATAGTTGGGATGAAACAAAGGAAAAGGCGGAAGAGGGTATGAGAGTTATAGAAAGATGAATGAATGCAAAGCTGCTTACAATCAATTTTGATAAGACTAAATTCTTACCTTTTTCATGCTACAACTTACGTATATTGTTTATACTGGTATCGCTATGTAGACGATACATTATTTGCTTCACAGGAACAGATAGACAGTTAAAAATTTTCGAAAATCATATAAATTCATTACATCCAAAAATTGGATTCACAACCGAAATAGAAAGCAATAATTCGATAAATTTCTTAGACGTACCAATTTCGAATGAAAATGGAAAACATGTTTTCGCAATTTACCATAAGCCGTTACATACAGATATTATAATACATAACTCGTCGTGTCATCCGTATCAACATAAAATGTCAGCATTCAATAGTTTTATTCATCGATTGATCAACATCCCGTTATCACCAGAAAATTTCAACGAAGAATTGAATTTCATTAAACAAATAGCCAAAAATAATGGTTACAATCCCAAACTAATGAATAATATTTCAAATAAAAAACAAAGTAGAATTGCATTGATTGAAACAAAATTTCAACACCTTAACCTACGTTGGCATTACAACTGAGAAACTGAAATCATTCTTGAGTAGCAATAATTTCAACATAGCTTTCCAAACTAACAATAATTTAGGCAAATATATAAAAATAATAAAACCAAACTAGGTAAAAACAATAAATCAGGTGTTTATAGATTGAATTGCAATGACTGTGATAATTTCTACATTGGTAGAACACATAGAAATTTTAATATAAGAATATCGGAACATAAACGCAGTTTTTCAAATAAAGAATCAGATTCAAATTACATGAATCATCTCTTAGAAAATAATCACTCCTTCGACCCATAGTTTGAAATTTTGCATACAGATAATAAATATTGGAAGGTAGATCTTTGGGAAACTTTAGAAATCAATAAATACAAACACTCAGGTAGACTCATCAATGAACAAGTCGATTTAAGCCCTTCACCTCTATTGAATCTCTTCGGGGAGCAATCTATTCCTTAATTTTATTGGATATACCTGTCATAAATAACCACTTAAGAAGAAGCAACCCAATAAGCTTTTAATTACTCAAAAAAATTTATATTTATATTCTCATTCTTATTTTTCTGTACATTCATTCGTCTGAATAAGCTACGGTGTAGTGAAACGCGTTACGAATCGCAATTATTAAGTAAATTTCCTTAAAACACAGTACTTGTTTTTTATTATTGATAATGGAATTTTACCAAGTAAAAGCCTCCCAATTTCAAATGACTGTTTGAAAGTCTGTGTGAAGATTTAGGAAGTAGCCACAAAACGCTGCTATTTCATACAGAAATACGATGGCTATCAAAAGGAAATATGTTGGGAAGACTATTTGAGCTCCGTGATGAAGTGATTACGTTTTTGGCACTGTAGAAACAAAACGAGCTTAGTGCAGAGTTCAAAAAACCCAGTAACTAAGTGATTTTGGCCTATTTATCAGACTTTCTTGACACGTTAAACAACCTAAACTTGAGACTGCAGGGTGCAGACTCAAATATACTAACACATCGGAATGCCATCAAGATGTTCGTTGAAAACTACAACTTTGGATACCTAAAATGTCAATGAACCCCAGCAGTTATTCAACTTTCAACAAAGTAGTGTCAGTCTCAGAAGAAGCATGTTTTTTTTGAGGACGTTTTTGAAGGACCGCTTTTGAATAACTTGATAATTGACCATTTGAAGAACCTCAAGGAGGAGTTCAACAGGTACTTTCCTAACTTGTCAGAGGAGTTTTACAAACTATTAACCGACCCGTTCAACATGGACATACAGTTGCTTCCAGAAGAGTTTCAAGATGAGGGAATAGAAATGAAAAATGACTCTGCTGCAAGATACGATTTTAAAAAAATGCACAAGCCCTCATTTTGGTTAAAGTACTTAAAAGTTCACCCCAGTGTTTCAGAGAAAGCTGTTCAGATGTACTTGCATTTTTCAACAACATACATGTGCGAAAAAGCGTTTTCAACTCTTGTGACGATCAAAACCAAGTACGGCAACAAATCTCTGATAATTTATAATTATTTCTACCATAATAGAAATTCGATCTTCGTGATCGTATGGTGCATCACCATCGGAACTATCGGTGCTAACTTCTCTCGAGTGATCTGGCTTTCCTCATTGCTACTTCACGAAGCTATAAAAGTTCACGATCGGAACATGAGAGCATTGAATTCCGCTTAGAACGATGGACTATCTATTCGTAGTATTTTCTTTTTTGATGAACTCGTGATATGGCATTGACGTTTCCTCGCGTTCTCTGCCATTTTTCACTAAAAATAAAGAAATAGTTCGAAAGAATATTTGTATGACTAGGGAGATGTAGCCTCACAGGCTACAGTCGATTTACTAATCAGCGTTACTTACGTGTTAAACAACCGATGCACGTCTGCCTGGTTTTAGCACTAAAACAAAAGCTACTAGACATAGGGTAGAGGCAACCAGGGAGAAGTGGTCAATTCTAAGAATTTGCAAAACACTCAACGCCTGTGAGATTACACGTCACTAGTTAAAGGTTAATATTCTGCTCACAATCATCGCACTTCAGGAAACCAATACTACTGGTTCGCATAACTGTTTCAATGACATCATACATCGCTTTATGTCGGTCCAGTTTTTTTTAGGAAACCGCTTCTCAAGTTAGGTGAGGTCTTAAACATCTAGCTAAATCGCATGATGTTTCACATTACATTTGATCTGTAATCATATTTCTATAATTGTTGAAATTTATAACTGTGTGGTTTTTGTACGTGCGAGTGTGTAAATGCACACTAAAAATAGGTTAGCACCAAAGCAATGTGGTTGGCATACCATACGCTACTACCACTCGAACTTGGTAAAGGAAAAATTAACGACAGAAAATCCAGCTACACTCGGAGGCAAAATTAGCGGAACACTCGAAAATTTAACCAAATTCGAAGTCCGATATTTTTCCTAATTCTCAACCGATTTAGATGATTTTTTCGGCAAGTTATAGATCAACTCTTCGTCTTTCTAGAAATCATAAGAGAAAACAAAAAAAATTTGAAAAAAATTATATACGGGGGCAAAACTAAAAGTGTTTTTTTTGTCGAAAATTCGTAACACCCTGTGAAATTTCGTGGTCCGAGTTGAAACGTACAATATCATGGTCTGTCAAGACACATCTTCCTACAGTAACGCCCTTCTTGTTTTATGCATTTATCTCTATTTTTACAAGAGATATCCCATTTGAAGCGAAAGGTCACAAATTTCAAGAATTTATTTTTAATCTTGCGTAGGTGCATAACATCGAAGGTTAGCCAAAAAATAAAATCAAAATTAGAGAAGCGGAAATCTAACGAAATGAAAATTTTTCAAATTCACTGGCCAATTTCACGCTCCGGGGGAACTCGAAGTACACTGGAAAAATCGTTGATTTTGCACATTTATTTTTGAATTTTTTTGTGTGGCACTCTATAGTAATTATCATTCCTGTCCAAAATTGAGAGCAGGTGTGTATCCTGGAGATACACTCGTGAAATGAAATGAACATGTTGAGAAAAATGTTCATGATGACCCACAAAAAAAAACATTTGATTTTAGTAGCGAGTATGACCCCCCCCGAGCTCTTATTACAGCGCGCATACGATTTCGCATACTCCCAATGATGTTGTCTATCACCTGTTGAGGTATGTTGTTCCACTCTTCCACCAAAGCCAATGTCAGCTCTTCAACGTTGCCTGGATTCCGTTGTCGAACCCTTCTTCCAAGAATGTCCCAAACGTGTTCGATCGGGTTTAAATCAGGTGACCGCGACGGCCAGTCCATTCGTGTGATCCCAACTTCATTGAGATATTCTATCACTATGCGCGCAGTATGAGGGCGCGCGTTATCGTGCATAAAAAGGAAATTTTCCCCTATGTAAGGAGCAAAAGGCACAATATGGGGCTCCAAGATTTCTGTTATATACCGATGGGCATTAAGTGATCCATTGCCAATAATCTCCAGTTCTGTTCGTACTCCCAAGCATATGCCACCCCATATCATAACTGACCCTCCACCGTATTGCTCAGTTCCTGCGAAGTTCGCTTGATTGTACCGTTCCCCTCGATGCCTCCATATTCTATCTCTACCATCCACGAAATTCACACAATATCGGCTCTCATCACTAAATAAAACTCGTCTCCACTGATTGATTGTCCATGCTACATGCTCCCTAGCAAACGCCAATCTTGCTACCCGATGGGCTCTATCGAGTCTTGGTTCTCTTGCTTGCGCGTATGATCTCAGACCAACTTCATTTAATCGTCTTCTGACTGTCCTCACACTGACGTTAATGTTATCCACTGCTTGTAAAAGGTTACGTGCCTGAACAGCAGTAAGACGAGGATTTCTTATGGTTTGATTGACGATGAAACGGTCATGTATAGCGCGGGTTGCCCGATTTCTTCCTTGTCCTCGCCTCCTCACGTATAATCCAGTTTCCCTGTAACGTCGGTAGATTCGATGGATAACCGACGTCGAGACACCCAACATGGTACTGACTGAGCGGTACTTGCACCCTTCCTCGATCAATGTAACTGCCCTTGCTACTGAGGTTGGTGGTAAATCTCTCATTCTGAATGAAAAATACCGTTTCGAATCGTAAATTTGTAAATGAAAAGTTTTATCAATGGTCCCAGAATTCGGTTGTGTATTTTAATACCTACCGACTGTTATCTCCTATGAATTCCTAATTTTCACGAAATTAACCAAATTGTCATCAATAACTAATGCAATTCGAACATAAAAATCGCAAACGACAATTTCGACACGCCTGAGTGATAATAAGAAAATTCCAAATTGATAGACGAATTTCAATGACAATTTCTTGATTCGATGGAATTTCTCCAAAATGGTGATTTTCCACTTGAAATTAAATATATTTTGCAAAAATAGAGATAAACGCATGAAACAAGAAGGGCGTTACTGTAGGAAGATGTGTCTTGACAGACCATGATATTGTACGTTTCAACTCGGACCACGAAATTCCACAGGGTGTTAGCAATTTTTGACAAAAAAAGAACTTTTAGTTTTGCCCCCGTATAAAATTTCGAATTTGGTTAAATTTTCGAGTGTTCCGCTAATTTTGCCTCCGAGTGTATTTTTAAGATGTCAAGATCCACTGGAATGTAGCAGATACTTGCAGATGCAATCCTTGACAACAAACAAAGAAACATGTCTATTAGTACAAAGCGCTAGGATATGATGATTAGAAACCGAATTATATTCAACTTTAAAGTCTTTAAACAAGCATGCAAATATTCAGTCTTTAAATGATGTGTTCAATGGACGAATTTCATTCATTAAAGTAATTAACTCATTCAACGCCAAATCTTTAGTCTCCTATTTTTGATATTTTTTTTATGCAGGAAAAAATAAGTGCTTATTATATCTAATTTTTTATTATTTGTCTAATGCTTCCTTAGAATCTTGATTTAGCATTGCCACTTCACAATCAGACTCATCCACAAGACAATTTTCTCAAAATGTTCATTGTAAAAAGACCTGCTTCAATCAAGGCACGGTTTTTAGTTTTCCCTATACATGTTAATTCGTACCGGTGTCTTTAGAAGAAATTCTTTCGTCTTCGGAATAAGTTTGTTCACTTTCCTAAACTTCACTCAATCGATAAACTCAATGGGTAAAACACGTAACATAAATTAAATTCGAAAAACCCACTTATAAAGCTTTCGCTGTATTGATTATAGATGAAGTTCATGTGCAAAGCACGTAACATGAGTTGAATTAGAGTAGCACACTTGAAGAGCTTTGGCTGTCTCAAGCATATAACGCTGTATTCAAAACTTCTTCCAAGTGACCATGTTAAAACATGTAAACATCAAAATTACTAAAAATCCGAAGTCCAAGATTTTGCTAATAAGTCTTTAGTTCGTAGTTCAACCCACAATAAGTAAATACTTGGTATGGCAAAATCAAAGTATCTGCTGAGTGTAGACTCCAGAAGACCTATAATATAAGCTTCTTTTGTCCCCTTTGATTTCGAGTTGGCTCTTGAAAGTAGGATGATGTGGGGTTTTCCTCAGTTTATTAATTTCCAGACATTCTAACAGATTCATTCTTCTGCCTTTATTACATTTGTGGAGGACTTTTAAAAGCGTCCATAACTATTGTGTGGTTTGTTGATTCAATATGCTCAAATATTGGGTATTGCTAATCTAACCTAACCTAACCTAAACTTCACTCAATTGATAATTCAATGGGTAAAACACGTACCATAAATTAAACTGGAGAAACCCACTTATAAAGCTTTCGCTGTCTTGATCAACGATGAAATTAATGTGCAAAGCACATAACATGAGTTAAATTTGAGTAGCACACTTGAAGAGCTTTGTCTGTCTTAAGCATATAACACTGGATTCGAAACTTCTTCCAAGTGACCATGTTAAAACATGTAAACATCGAATTTACTAAATATCTGAAGTCCAAGGTTTTGCTAATAAGTCTTCAGTTCGTAGTTCAACCCACAATAAGTAAATAATTGGTATAGAAAATCGAAGTATCTGCTGAGTGTAGACTCCAGAAGACGTATAGTATTCGCTTGTTTCATCCCCTCTGCAAATTTGTCTTGAGCTCTGGACCCTCAACTATAGTCTGAGGGACAATCGTTCTATTACGGAACGACCTATAAAACATAGGATTTCATAAGTCAGGAGCCGCTCTCGCATGTATCAAACTTGGAATTTATGAGTGTAGAAAATAAATGGAATATTATAAACCAAAATGTGCAGGGCCTCTCTGATCAAAGGAATGAAGACGATTGCAGAGCAAAGTCAAATGGAAATAGTATGAATAAGGGTGATACAGATTTCTCATAGATACATTTGAATGCGCAAAGTGTAATTACTTTGATTATGAGATGATATATGAGGCTACCAGAGGAAGTAACTATCTAGACAAAATATTCTTAAATTTCAAACATCGTACTGTGTGCTATTCAGTGGTAAAACGGCGTTTTCGAATCATAACGTAAATGTCTTGATTGATTTGTCAGGTAAGAACTTTAAACTAACAAATTTTATTTAATGATATTGATAACATTTATTTTGTGGGAATCCATTCCAAAATATGAAAGGGAAAATACACTTCCGTCCGTTTTCCACGTTTATTTGTTAATACACGACCGGCTTCGACCCTTCGGTCATTTTCAAGTGCTCAATACTACTTAAGGTACAAAGATGATTATAAGATATATTTTTTCCTCAAATGTTATGTAGGGGGGAGTTATTGATTTCAAGTTGGCTATTGAGAGTAGGATGATGTGGGATTTTCCTCAGTTCATTAATTTCCAAACATTCCAACAGATTCATTCTTCTGCCTTTACTACATTTGTGGAGAACTTTGAAATTGTCCATAACTATTGTGTGGTTTGTTGATTGAATGTGCTCAAATATTGGGTATTGCTTGTCTGATGATATAAGTTCTTTGAATCTGCATTCAAAATTTCTATCTGTTTGACCTACATAAGCTGAAGGACATTCGTTACATCCGATTATGTAAATAAAAGATTGTTTGAGTTCTTTTTTCTGTTTTGTATTAAAAAGTAATTTGCGAAAATTTGCACCGCTTGAGAATGAGGTGGTTATTCTGAATTTAGAAAAAAACGTTTCATTCCATGAGAAAGTGGGCCGACATAATTAATAGTAACATATTCTCTCTCGGGTTTTTTTAATGCAATATAATAATTGTGATGTTCGATTTGAATTTACTGATTTTATTTATAAGAGAGGCTGGTATATTGTTGTTGGAGGCTATTCTTTTTATGGTATCAATTTTCATTTTGATATCTTGAATTAAGAGAGGGATAGTAAAAGCTCTGTGGAAATCATCCATCAATCATCCAAAATGTATGGACTGATTAAGCTACATAAAGAAGAGATCTGCTAGTCCTTTGGTATCCTAAATCAATACTAGTAGTAAGTTTATAGAACTCAAGATCTTTCGCTCACAACACACAATTTTAAATTCCAACGATCTAATACCAAAACTCTCATTACTTAAAAGCAATCGTAACTTCAAACTAATTTCCTTTCATATAAGAAACACATACCCAAACATTGCAACTAATGAAACCTTCAGGTTCAGATATTTTCATAAAAATCAACACATTTCCACATATCTCCTTTGAATTTTGTAACCTATTGAAAACATGTTTAGATCGAAATTATTTACAGTTTCAAAACACATTATTTTAATAAAAATCAGGACTACCTATGGGAAGTTACTTAGCCCCCTATTGTGAGATATTTTCATGGACAACTTAGAACATACATCAATACTGAACAGCGATTTAGCCAGAAAACAACATATCATGTTCTGGTACCGGTACATTGATGACATTTTGGTTAGATTTCAAGGCTCAAATAGATAATTAGAAACTTTTTCGAATTTCCTCAATAAAAGTCATGATCAATTAAAATTTACCGTTGAAGTTAGAACTAATAACTCCATGCATTTTTTCGATATAACTATAACATAAACAATATCCTAACTTATATCATATCATAACATCTATAGAAAAAAATCGTTCACAGACATTGGCTACAATGCCCATGAACTCATTCAACCATTTAAATCTCAAACTGGTCGCCTACATGATCCACAGAGCTTTGACTATACCATTCTCAATTCAAGATTTCAAAATGGAAATAAATTCCATAAAAAGAATAGCCTCCAACAACCATATACTAGCCTCATTCACATTTATGAATATGATTTTATTTAAAATCATTCGATATAAAAAACAAAATCGAACATCACAACTATTATATTGCATTCAAGAAAACCCCGAAAAAAAATATACTTATTTTAATTAATTGTGACGGCCCAATGGCAGCATCATTTTCAATGTCACATTCAGGCAAAAAGGAAAGAATCCTGGTATGGCTCAATGTTAAATTACGGAGGGCACGACTGCATCGGTCTCCCTGGCCTCCGTAATACGATGAGAAAGGCAAGGGGAAACCATCTCATCATACATCCCTAGTATAATCATCATGGCGATGGAAACCAATAAAGAAAGAAATACTGATCATGGTCCTCGGCACCCAAGATCCAGCAGGAGAAGAATGGAGAAGGCTTCTCAGGTCGTCAATGAGCGAAATCCTTGTCAAGCAAACAGAAAAAAACTCAAATTGACCAACGTGCACATTGGTGCATGGAATGTCCAGAGCATGTCTCAATCTGGTAAAACCGGTAAAACCCATAATGTAATCCAGGAAATGAAAAGGCTCAATATTAACATACTGGGAGTACGCGAGGCAAGATGGCCCCACTCAGGACGATTCTCGACAGACCATGGAACAATATATTACTCAGAAAACAATGATGGCCAACATAGACATGGTGTCGCAATTTTCAAGTCACCAAAGAGTTCAATAGAACAGTAGAAGGTTTTGTCCCGATCTCCGAAAGAGTAATGCTCCTGCAGTTGAGGACATCGCAAGCTAGACTGAACTTAATACAGGTGTACGCTCCTACAACATATGGAGACAAGGACGAAATTGAAATGTTTTACCAGCAGATCGAGGAAGCTCTGAAAATAAGTAAACATAGAGAAATCAACATAATCCTGGGCGATCTCAATGCAAAGATCGGCGAAGGACAAAGTGGGCGGAATGTAGTATATTATGGTTTAGGGGAACGTAATGGAAGAGGGGATCGACTATTGCAATTTTGCCAACAGCATAACTTCATAATTACTAACACACTCTTTAAACTGCCTAAAAGACGATTGTTTACATCTAGATCACCTGCAGATAGACCGGATAAAATCGTCAGAAACCAGATAGACTATATCATGATCGATGAGAGGTACCGTAACTGACTTAAATCGATGAAAGCATACCCCGGAGCAGATGTTTCCTCCGATCACAATCCACTCATCGCTAATGTCTCACTCAGACTCAAAAATATAAAGAAGAAAAGAAAAATGCCCAAACTAGACACACAAATGCTTAAAAAACCTGAAATAATTAAAAGTCTCCAGAAGCAGAACGAAAATCTTGATACAATAAATATGAACAGCAATGATATTGAGGAACATTGGAAATCACTAAAGCAATGCCTGCTTGATCCATGAAAGGAGATATTGACAAACCAAACAAAGAAGAGAAAAAACTGGATGACTGATAACATACTGGACATGATGGAAGAAAGGAGACATTTTAAAAATACTAACCGTAACAAATACAGGGAGATAAACTACGAGATCAGAAGAAAGATATGGGAGGCGAAGGACATCTACTTTGAAGAGAAATGTGAAGAGATCGAAGATTTGCAAAGTAGGTATGATTCGTTTAATCTACACAAGAAAGTAAAAGAGTTGGAAGGGTTTAAACGATAAATTCTTTCGAGTATACTCCTTAACAAAAACGGAAACTCTATAACACGACTAGAGGACCAACCTGAAAGATGGAGAGTGTATATTTAGGAATTATTTACTGATGAACGCGGAGAAGTAGACCAAATAGAAATCCCGCCAAAATAAATGGGTCCGGATATCATACAAGAAGAAATATCATACACTCTGAAAACAATGAAGAATGGAAGAAGCCCTATACCTCACGAACTCCCATAGAAATACTGAAAATAATAGAGGCAAAACACATGGATATATTGGTGAAACTCTTCCACGGAATATACAAGTCAGGTGTCATACCCACAGACTGGCTTATCTCAATCTTTGTCTGTCTTCCCAAGAAAACAAATGCCAGAGAATGTGCTGATCACCGCACAATTAGTTTGATGTCCCATACGTTGAAGTTGCTCCTGAAAGTCATCCAGAATCGCGTATATCATAAATTAGACATGGATATTGATGAAACCCAATTTGGATTTCGCAAAGGCTTAGGAACACGAGGAGCTCTCTTTTCGCTCAATGTGTTGATCCAGAGGTGCATGAATGTCAACCAAGATTTGTATATATGTTTCATCGATTATAATAAAACGTTCGACAAAGTCCTACACAAACAACTTATGACTGTCCTTAAAGCAAAACATGACTTTAATGATCTCAGAATAATTGCAAACCTTTATTATAGACAACGAGTAAAAGTACGCGTCAGCGATCATCTCTCGGAAGAAATTCAAATCAGAAGAGGAGTTAGGCAAGGTTGTGTATTATCACCACTCCTTTTCAATGCATATTCAGAAGAAATACTGAAGAAAGCTCTTGAAGGAGAAACAGCCGGAATAAAGGTAAACGGAATATCGATCAACGATATCAGGTATGCGGACGACTCTGTCATAATAGTAGAGAACCTAGAAGATCTTCAAAGACTGATGAACAAGATAGTCGAGTATTATCAATCAATGAACATCAAAAAAACCAAATTCATGAGAATATCGAAAAACTACACGAAACGAAGATAGTCTTACCATTAATGGAACAAGTGTCTAACAAGTGGAAAAATATACATACCTAGGTACAATAATCAATTCCACAAACGACTATTCCCAGGAAATAAAAGTTAGAATAGAAAAGGCAAGGGCAAATTTCAACAAAATGAAAAGAGTATTATGCACAAGAGATTTGAAGTTAGAACTGAGAGTTAGATTGGCGAGATGTTACGAATTCTCGACTCTGTTGTACGGAATGGAAAGCTGGACACTGAATGCGACTACTACAAGAAGATTGGAATCTTTTGAATACTGGGTGTACCACCGAATTCTAAGAATATCATGGATAGAACACGTTACCTACACCGAAGTTTTGGAAAGATTGGACAAAAAAATGGAGATCATACCTACAATTAAAATATCTAGGCCACATAACTCGCGAAGAGAGGTACACCATGCTCCAGTTTATAATTCAAGGAAAGAGAAGCGTTGGAAGAAGGAGGATATCATGGCTGTGAAACCTGAGAGAAAGGTATGGATGCACGTCTGGTGAACTCTTCAGAGCAGCCGCCTTCAAAGTCCGCATAGCTATGATGATTGCCAACCTCCGACGCGGAGAAAGCACTTGAAGAAGAAGAAAAAGACGGCCAAATTCCTCATAAAACAAAACATTATTTACAGAGAACAAATAAACTCAATCAATCTGGTATTTATGAAATCGAATGTAATGAATGCCCTTTAGCTAGGGCTATTCAGGGAACATATACCATCAGACAAGGAATTCCCTAAATATCCTCCACAATCGCAATGAAGGAAAAAGAATAAATCTGTTGGAAAGTTTGGAAATTAATAAACTCAAGAAAACCCTACATTATACTACCCTCAATAGCCAACTTGAAATTATTAACTCCTCCTTACTTAACATTCAAGGAGAAACTATCTCTTATAATCATCTTTTCACATTAGTTAGTATTTAGCACTTTAAAATAACCGAAGGGTCGAAACCGGTGATGTATTAACATATAAAGGTGGAAAATTCATAAGAGTGTTTTTCTTTCATATTTTAACAAAATTTATAGTTCATTCTATTGCACAAAGGAGTTTCGGTATCATCCATAGTATCCATGAACAATTGAACTGGAATTTCTTCGCTAATGAATACCTTTATCTATATGAGGAGCTGAGTCTTTTTTAATATCTTTTTCCGAAAGGAATAATAAATGTAGGATTGGCTCCTGTAAAAATGGTTGCTTCAACAATAATTTGAGAGATTTAGGAAATCAACTAGGTCTTGCTTGCGAATTATATGATAAATATGGAACTAATAATCTAAGACTTTAAAGGAAAAACTATGTGGGATATCGTTGATAGAAGAAGATATTTTTTCCACTCGCTGAAAATATAAATATATCTTAAAGCTGGGGTCTACATTGAATGTTTTAATGTCTCTCTAGTTGTTTATATCTTCAAAAAGATGATAGTGAAGATGTTTCAAATTACCAACACATGTCATTGGTTCCTAAGATCATAGAAAAATTATTGTGCAACCAAATTATAAATTATTCTGAATCAACAGGGCCGCCGCAACCATATGTGCAAAGTGTGCAATGCACCAGGGCGCCATCCTTTAGGGGCGCCAAAACCCAGGGTCCAAAAAAAATATTAAAATAAAAGTTGAGAAATTAAATAGGATTAGGTATAAATACACACATACTACGTTGCGAGAACATGTCATGTGGCAGTTTCATGATTTTTCGTGTTCAGACATGAATAACGCCTGGGGCGCTATAAAAGCGATGCATCACAGGCGTTTTTAAATCAGTTAGTTCCACCGGGCAACAAGTGAATAAAAACAAGTAATCCTATTAATTTTTACATATAAAGTTATTTTTATTTTGTTGTGTGGTGTTGTGTTGTATAATATTTTGTTTACTACTTTTTTTTGAATTGAGTGCCGAATACCTGCTGACTGCAATTTCAACGGCAATCCCCACAAAGTCGGTGCGATTTTTCGAATTCTGGGAATCGCTTGAGTGTCTATCTTTCGGAGGAGATGTAAAGCTGTCGGTCCTGTCTAACAGAGATGTGTTGGACATTAATGATCACTTCCCTCGAAACGAGAAGGGTTCGGCAAAATTCCCGGGTTAGTGAGGTGACACAATTCCCCGGCGTGTCATTAGCCGAAAGGCAGAAATAGAGCACGTTAAAGGAAAAACAAACAAACAAACATTAACCCTTTATAGGATACTGTTCATAATTAATTTTTTTAGCCAAATATCTTTTATTAATTGAAATGTCATGTACGAGTTTAAGAAAGTAACTGGCTTTATTCATAACTCGCTTAGTTTTTATGTATTGATCTTTTTAAAAACCATTTTGAAGGGTTTTTAAGGGTTATAAGATCAAATTAGTTTAATATCTTTTCTGCCTTTATTTTTGAAAGGATTTAAGCTGAAAGGGCTCGAACAAATTGCTTTTTACTCAAATATGCAAACTTTAATCGGCCATATCTTACTTAATAATAATCTGCCCTATAAGGGGTTAAAAATAATTGGCTACTTAGTTAACTTTTTAAGAATATTTCCTACCTTATCCACATGGTGCTTATTATTGTGGTTACTTTAGAAGTTAATTCCTAATTCTCATGAGTACTAATTATTTATTTGATTTTTCAGGATGCCTTCAGGTGCGAAGTTTCGCGAGCAAAAGAAACTGAGACTACAAGAAAGGGGAAAATGATTGGATCTTTAAAGCATTAGACTATCGAGATTCCACGGAGACTATCGATGTTGGTGCGACCGAATCGTCCGAATCTCAAGATTCCAAATCGGTAATATCAATAACCGTGAATGGACCATCTGTCATTTCAACAGTAACTCAGGTCCTGCAACAAGTGGCAGCGGTTGTAGCAGCTAAACAGCTTCTACTGATGCAGAGCCCGATGAAGCTATGACACCATCCTCGTCTACAGCACTTGAACAATCCACTTCAGGTAATTCAGCTTGTGTAAAAAGTTTTGGTAATGTCAGCTACCGAAATACCTGCTGAAAGTGACACTTTCAATGAAGGCTGTAATGAGGCTAGTATCGATATAATTCCGTCCGACCACGGTTTGTGGCCCGAAAGAATCACCAATGAGATGGCTAGAATATTGGTTAAACCTGATCCGCCCTTGATAGACATCAGTTTTAGCTTTCCTAGTAATAAAGATAAGGGAAAGTTTTCGTACAAATACTTTGAAAGAAATCTAGCAAATGGAGAAAAAGTCGAAAGGGCTTGGCTTATTTACTCTATTTCTAAAGATTCTGTATTTTGTTTTTGTTGTAAGTTGTTTTGTAAATGTAAAACTCCTAACGCTTTTTGTGATACAAATGGAGTATCTGATTAGCAACACTTGTCTTTGCTAATTAAGAGACACGAAACGTCAATTTTACACAACAGTTATATAAACACTTTGGTAAATTAAAAAAAAACGTTGGAGACATCTTGGCATTTCAAGGTTCTTCTCAATTGCTTTTCGAACATGGTAATGGAAATTTTCTAAAAGCTGTTGAGATGATTGCCTCTTTTGATTCAGTGATGAGACAACACGACGTTAGCCGAGTGTATAACTCCCAAAAAAAATCTGTTGAAATGACTCATTATTTAGGCGTGCAAATACAGAATGAAATAATTGAGTTATTGTCGTCCAAAGTAAGAAATAATATTTTAGAAATGGTTCGCAGTTCAAAATATTTTTCAATAATATTAGATTGTACACCAGACACTAGTCATACTGAGCAAATTAGTCTTGTTCTGAGGTATATTGTCCTTAACACCACTTCAAAAAAGGTTGAAGTTAAGGAAAGTTTTTTGCGTTTAATCCAATACTGGACTCTACAGGAGAAGGGATATATAAATTCGTGATAGAAAATTTGAAAAAATTAAATTTAGAATTAAAACACCATAGGGGACAAGGTTAGGTTAGTAAATGACGCTTCTAAGGTGTCAGGTGCTACAATAAACTTTTTTAATCTTGTGCAAGAGTTATATAATTTTTTTTCGTCATCCACAAAAAGGTGGTATGTTTTGAGAAAAATGTCCCCGGGTTAAGTTTAAAGCCTCTAAGTGAGACAAGATGGTCCAGCAGAATTGACGCAATAAAGCCCCTTGAAGTTCATTTAATTAAGGTTTGCGAAAGTCTTCTAGAAGTGGTTGAAGATAATTCCTTTCACATTGATGCAAGACATAAAGCGAGTTCCCTCTTAACGTAAGTACAAAATTTTCAATTTATTTGTGGAATTATTATTTGGCATGACGTTTAATTTCATATAAATATTGTCAGCAAACAAATGCAAAGTGCTACAATTAATATTAAAGTATGCCAAACCTACCTAAAAAATTCAGTTGATCACTTCCAGCAATATAGATCTGACCAATCATTTCAAGAATTTCTTGTGCAAGCGAAAGAAGTAGCATCCTCTCTCGAAATTGAAGAAGACTTTCCACCATTACCAACGGTTAGGAGGAAAATTAAACCAAAACTGTTTGACCATGAACACCGAGATGAGACAACCCCTGATCCAAAAACCGCCTTTAAAATCAGTTTTTTCTTAAAAATTATAGATCAAACTATAATCTCTCTAAAAAACCGATTTGACTTATTAAATGAGTATGATAATATTTTCGGATTTTTTAGCGACATATTCAAATTAAGTGACATCGATCTTTCAAAACATTGTTCTATTCTTGAAGAGCGACTGACAGATCAGGATAATAAGGATATAGACTCCAATGATCTGTTTAACGAAATTAAAGCGTTAAAGTTGTTTTCATTACCTGATGATACTGACCCCTTAGGTATTTTACAATTTATATTTGAAAACAATTTAATCTCCACCTTTGAAAACGTAAGCATTTCACTAAGAATTGCCTGACATTGCCTGTATCTGTAGCTTCTGGCGAGCGATCTTTTTCGAAGTTAAAAATCATTAAAAATTATTTAATATCGACAATGATTCAAGAAAGATTGTCTGGGCTAACAATATTAGCAATTGAACAAGAAATTTTTGACGGTATAAGTTTTAGCGATGTAATTAATGAATTTGCAACAGCAAAATCTCGGAAAATATCGCTACTACAATAGCTATCTTTTATTTTTCTATTGCACCTAGATAGATCATTTTGGTTTTAAAACGAAGTTATTTGTTATTAGAAATATCTGCATATTTTTCAAAATATCTAAGTATAAGTAGAAAGTAGTACTTTGTGGTTTCAGTTTTAGGTCAATTTCTAGTATTTACAAACAACGATTCAACGTGTCTGTATCCCATTACTTAAGTAAATGTTTTAAAATGGGTGTGAAAAAGAATTTATTTTGTTATGAATTTGTTCTCCTGTTTCATTTTGACATTTTAGTCTACAAATAAATATGACTTCTAAAGTTCAGTTTTTTGCTTTACTTCAAGCACCTACCTACCTCCAACCTTCAAAAAAAATAAAAAAAACATGATCCAAAATGTCTTAAGGGGCGCCAAAATCTTTTTTTGCACACAAGCGCCAGTAGCCCTCACGGGGCCGCTGGTCGCAGCCAACCTCTTGACCTACTTCTCCTAGAATTCCACAATTTTCTGTGACTACAAAATCTAAAGCAAAGAACAGACAGGGTGCACTCAGAATGAATTATAAGGATAGGCCAATTGACCGCCTGTCGTAAAGGACCCTGGAAAGTACCCATAGCTTCAATATTCTTACCACAGTTTACTAAAGGTATACGATCTAAGTGCATTGAAGTATTAAAGAATTATATCTCAATATTTACTGTACACATGTATTGAAAAACTGAACTGATTGAAAAGGAACAATAAAGAAGTGGAATAAGGTAAGCGGCTTAATATTATAGTACCTTATTCTAAACGGGGGGCATAATAAACTAATTCTGTACAATCTGTCTCAGTACTTGATCAACTTGCAGATGCTATCTTAATATTTACATGAATCTCAACAATAAAGATATATGCGTATTAAGTATTAAATTCTTACTTGCCTATCAAACTTCATTTTGGTATAGAAACGTCGATGACATACTTATTTGTCTAAACGGTATTCCTAGGCAATTCGATCATTTTCTGAAATGCATAAACAGTGTCCATTCGAAAATAAAATTCAAATTCGAAAACAGAAAATCGTCAAATATCATTTTTCGATCTGTCAATTTCCACTCAAACTGGCAATGGCAAAACCAACTTCAACGTCTTAAGAAGACCAACTAGCACAGATATATGTATTTCTAAGGATTCCAACCACCAATACTCACATAAAATTTCGGCTTACATTTCAATGATCCACAGAGCACTTTCTTTACCTTTATCATTATAAATCTTGAAAAAGAAATTGAAACCCTTGAAACTATAACTCACAACAGTTTTGATCGTGGCTTAATTGACAAAATAGTGCAACGAAAAAATTACATATAATTATTAATTTGATTGAGGAGGTCGTTACTTGATGAAAATCTATATACATATTTTAAATGAAATAAACTAAAGTATTTAGATTTTCACTATAATAACAAACATATTAGCAGCTTACAATAATTATAAATAAGTGAAAATGACGCAAATAACATTTCCAAATTAAAAATAAAATCGAATTCAGACCTCAAAATAAATTGTCATCACGCTTATACTCTTATTTTATGCTAAAAATCCTAAAAAGAATTTAAATGAATCAGGAGTTTATAAGTTATCTTGTCCAGACTCCAATAATTTTTACATAGGAAAGGCGCTCCTTCAATATTAGATATAAAGAACATCAAAGTTCATTCCTTAAAAATCAACAAGATTCAACATTAGCTTACCACTTCATTCACAAAGGCGACCCTTTTCCTATGATTGATAAATCAAAAGTTCTACACATTGTCCCGAAAGGTAGAAAACTCAATTACCTAAAATCAGTATTTTCAATTCTTTTTTTAATGAGCGCTTTCAGATAATGAACGACCAGGCTGATCTATGTAAATCCCAAATTTTCGATGTATTCAAAAACCCCCTTTCAGTAAATTACATAGTCATAATATCTGGTTTTTTCAAATCAAAATAACGATCATATAAATTTCATGTTACTTTATACTTGGTTTTCATAATGTCTGCCATACTAAAGAATTCCATTGTGTTGTAACCTCTATTGATTTATAAAACAGGAATACTGAGCGCATTTTATGAAAGAAAACACTCGATTACCTGGACTATGTATATAATTCAATAAAACCGTCAATCTGAAAAGCATCTAATACAATAAATTCCTTGAAAAAACGATTTTATCAGCCTATTCATCACATGAGTTAACAAAACATCAATTTTAAAATATTGTATCACATGTTCTTAGTTACATTCATAATATTCTTTTTATTTCATTCTGCCTTTAACTTTCATAAAAGAAATCTCCCATGACGCAAATCGTGAAAGTTATAGCCAAAATTTAACAATCAATAAAAGCCAATACACAACAGAAGAATTAACATATATAAACCAAAGTATTATCAATGCTCAAAAACAAAAACTAGCATCAAGAAACAAAATAAGTTATTCAATAAAGAATAATTTATAGCAACAACATAAATAACTTTGGTAACATTATTTCTAGTAAAATTTGCAACATATACAAATTAACTATACTAGGTAAAATCTATAATAATAAGCAAATGGTTGATTCAAATCGTAAGGTGTCGTATCAGATAAAGAAATCTCTAAGTTAGCCCACCTTTTGGCAACTGATTTCATATCTCTATTCCTGGCAACGCCACTCATATACATATATGTTAAACGGCTTCACGAGTTTCGATAATTGAGGCGAATTTTGTTCGAATGTTAAGCGACACTGAGGCGTCCAATAGGAAGAAGCTGATGTTCGTTGTCCATACTGTGAAATCAATTTAAATGGCTTCCCGAAGTTAGTATGTGATAAATTACATATTCTGAATAATTTATAAGGAATACACAGATAATATTTAATTACAAGATAAAATTATTTCACACACTTCATATTCTGTTGCTGTTACGAATAGCATGATCTGAAGAAGTCTGAGCACTTTCTTGCATTGCATAAACATAAAAATATATTTTTGATTTGATGTTTATTTACTCATTCATATACCAATTTACTCTCATATGAGTATATATCATATCATATAAATCAAAACCCTGATAACTCAAAGTTAGTTTCGAACTACCTCACTTCAACACTATATTTTGTTTCTAAAAATCTAAATGAAGCTTATCTCAGCTTTTTGTTCTGTTTAACAAAGAAGTTGGAAACAATTTTTACAATTTTACACATCAAGTAATAATTCCTAAAATTTTGCTTTCTATGAAAGTATGATTTATGTAACCCATAAATCTGATTTTTATTAGTAAGGCTGCTTCAAATATGCATAACGTAAGCTCAAACCAAATAAACTCATAACGTCATAACAATACACACGAGGATTTATTACAAGAATCACAGATTGTCTCAGCATGTATTGATTCCGACAACAATGATGTGCGAGAGGTGTTGCTAAAGGAATCGAATATTTCTGGAGCTCTTTGTATCACGGCTGTCGAATTCGATTCTATGAATATGAGGGAATGATTACTTATAGAAGGAAAAATTGTTTCAGGAGTTCTATGTATCGATTCCAGTATTTCAGGATCTCCATGTACCAAGGCTGTCGACTTCGATCCTATAGATGCGGCGGGATGATTACTAAGAGTATGAGAATTCTCTTCAGGAATTCTATGAATTGATTCCGATTCTATGTCTATGTTAATTGTTTCAGGCCCTTGTATCGTTTCCGATTTTAGCGAATTACTATTAAGAGAACCATGGATTGTCGTGGAAGCTCTATGAACAAGAGATTTTGATTCCATAGATTTTGACACAGAATCACGCTGAACTAGTTCAAAATTTTCATTTTGCGCAATGTTTTCATCGAAATATAGAGAAGCAACAGTACCAACACCAATGTGTGTACGAAGTTTTCGGTCGGTTCTATTAAATTTTTGTTTTTGAAGCAACAACCCGATTTTATCGTGCTTATATTCTTCGAAATAACTGATTATATCTTCTATATATCCAAAAGGTATGTAAGATTCTAATACAGGAACATCGAACCAACTCAGAAAATTGGAAATATTACGTTTCCTGTTTATCACATCTGAACAAGTAAAGTAAGGTGTTTCTTCATTACTTAATAAAAACTCAAGGATAGTACACAAAGAGAAATATTGTTTATTTGCATGTAACGTGATATTTAAATTAGACTCTTTCAATTTTGTTTTGGCCACTACAACATTTTCATAAAGCAAAATATCAATAACTTTTAGATAACAAGATATGTATTCCATAATTTTCCGCAGGCTATATAAAAATATTTCTTTGAAGTAGCGAGTTAATTGAAAAAAGTAACTTGTGAACCCGTTATTAGTTCATCTACCTCACTCGCAATTATTTCTATCATAATTGCTGAAAAAGAATGAAATTTTATATTTTGTTTTCCCTTGTTCGCGTGTTGTTTGCAAATGTGAATCAAAAGATTTATTATCTCTTGCTTTGATAGTATTTCTTCTTTCATTCTTTTGAGTATACAAAACTTTCCAAAGTTTTAATGAATTCACTATCAATTTCAATGTCTTCGTAATCTCTTGAAAAATACAACAGACTAGTCCAAAACGTACATTCATCTTTTTGGTTTCCAGGAATTTCGAATTTCATATGAAAATTATTTTTATGCTTTGCAAAAATCTTCTTCTCATTACCCAGGTTTATGTATTCCGAATTAGACATTGCTCGTTTCTGAACTATCGATAAATATACATTTTTCAGAGTCCTATGGAAATATAACTTGTGGTCGAAATTCAAAATTTTGATTTCATATTCATTATTTTGTGTCTGATACATAAAAGAAATATTTTGACCTTTTTTCTCACCGCGACTCAACATTTCTCTCAACATTTCTGTTCCAAATGGAGTAATATTGAATTCATTTTTAAGAACTTTGAGATTTCGATACTTTGTAAATTCGTTTTTCACTATCTTTGTAGATGTTTGTCCATTATTAAAAAATTTTCTTTCGGTAACGAACATTTGTCCATTTCTTCCACAAATCTGCTCAAAAAATGTTCCATAACAATTCCAAATATCCCAAACATCTTGCAGAATTTCTTTAGACGGCTTCATTACTCGACATTTCTTCATTCCAAAAATTTCACGGTATTTCAGGAAGACGGCATCATTTCTGAATTGTAATTTCTCAGATATTTGCCTTGGTGAACAAATTGTACTGAATATCTCTGGCAAACTTTTGAAAAATGTTGTACATGTCACAAAGAGAAATGAATAGAAATGGGATATAAATATCCTACGCACGTGTTCGCTGAGAACATAATCTAAATCGTCCACTAACTTATAAACAAACGTACCTAATTCTGTTTTCTTAATTTCACTAACCTCTAAACTTTTCAAAGTTTTTTCAAATTCTTTCAGACCCTCATTAACAATCTCTAATTGTGCAGAATGTTCATATTCCTTCCAATATTGAATATTACATTGCATCAAAGCCAATATGTGAATTTCACTGCGATTTCTGAGATATCTTACGTTTTCATCCTCAATGAACTGTGGACTTCTTTCTAATCTCAATTTATTTTTCGTACTCATTACGTTGGATTGATCGAATATAACGAAGGTATTTAAGGTTTCATTTAGCGGAGAATTTTTAATGCTCCAAAAATTTTCAAGAATGCTTGAGTTCCCTGGTGGAAAATGCAAAACTGGATTAGAACATATTCTTCGAAGCAGTATGCTATAGAAGTTATCATCCCTAAATTTTAGTTTTTCGTATATGGTTTCAAGAGATCCCAATGCTTCTATGATTTCAAGTATTTGATTATATAACACTTTTGATTCTTCTTCCTTACAACATTCCAAAGATCTAATAAAATCACAACATGTTGATACCAGAAAAGCATAAGAATTTGCATTGTTTACTCTTGAAATTGGCGTATAAAAGTTCCTGATGTCAACTAATTTCTTGGCAGAAGATACATTATTCAATAGATCATTAAATTCGTCAATGTAATGCACAATCGTAAGGTAGTCTATCATTGTTTCATATGAAGCAGTAGATAACTGATGTTCAAAAGTACTGATGCTATACTGTAAAATATTCATCACACTTATCAACTTTACATTTGCATACTCTATCTGGTTCATTAATGAATTGTATGCAATTTCTGAATCATTTTTATTACTCAAAATTTGACGAATTGTATTTATAGCACTAATTTCAAACGAGTTACAACTAATAAGCAAACTATTGATGTTTACATTGCCTTTTATTTCAGAGTCGAGCACCTCAAAATGATCATCTGAAAGATTTCTCTTTATCTCTGCGAATCCTTCATTTTGTCCAGATTTCGAAAATATTGGGTATATTATATCTACAGTTTTATTTGTTTTGAATCCTTCATCATTTTTACTTTTAATTTCAATCTTAGTATCTTTCACTTCAGGCATTAAACTAAGAGAGTTTTCCACAACAGGAACCTCAGAACATGACGAATCAACCATTTTCGAATCCTTCAAAATCTCATTTGGCATTTGCGTACTAAAATTGGAAAGTTTTGCACGATTTACGGAAGATCGTTTCTTTTCTAATATTTCTGCAATTTCCATCAGAATTTCATACGAAGATTTATCAACAACGAATGTTTCCATTTTCATGAAATCGTTAACAAATTTGAGGTAAACAGCATCATTTCGGAATTGAAGTTTTTCAGAAAGTTCGACTATTGAACATTTTTTTTCAAAAAAGTCAAGCACTTTGGAATAAAAAGAAGATGTGGAATCCAATAATTTTTAAACAACATTGAATACGCAGAAAGGAAAACAGAATAAAAATGAGATAATAATATTCCTAAGATATGTTCACTAATAATGACATCCATGCAATATAAAAACTTAATAACATGGGAAGTAATTTGTAACTCATATTTTTCTTCCTCTAACTTTTTTAAAACTTCGAAAAAAGTTTTAATATATTGAAATAGAATTTTGGGTGGATGACTTAGTCGCCTGCACATCTCACGCTGAAGCGTGAGTAATTCCGCAACTTTACTCACATTAAAGTATAAATTATCAAACTCGGAAAATTTTGAAATCATCAGTACGTTATATAAATCTTGTTTATGTTTAATACGCTTAATTGTATCTCGTGCAGCCAATAAACTTGCGGAAACTGTTTTCTTTATTTGAAATTTTCTCAAAGCTGCAATGGATTCAAGTATTTTCGAATTACTGAAAGGAATATGAGTTATTGGCACAATCGGGCATACTGTTTTAGCAATCTCCATATATAAATCATCATTTCTGTACTTAAACTTTTCATAAATTTCTACAGAGGAGTGGAATTTAATCAGCATTTTAACTAATTCATTGAATAAATTATCTTTACCAGAAGGACCTAACTTCTGTGATTCAATAAAATTGTATATCTGTGATAGAATATAAGCATATGAATTTGCTAAACAAACTCTCGAAATAGCTTCACAGAATTTTTGTATTTCTTGTCTTTCTCTACCAGAAAATATAGAATGCATTGAAATATTAAGTTCTTCAAAACAATTTAAAATCTTGAGATAGTCCTTCACAGTTTTAGCAGTAGCAGAGGAGAATTTACTTTCAAAATTAGTAATACTATATTGCAATATATTCAATGAACTTATTATTTTCAAATTTGTATATTGCATCAATCTCACTGGGTTTCCTGCAATAACAGGCATAATTCGATAAATTGATGAACTTTTCATTCTATTTTCAGTTTCACTTTTGACATTATTTTCTCCCGTATAATGAATACTTCCTGACGGAGAAGTATTTTTATCCAAATCCTCCTCGTATGAAGGATTCATTGAAGTTTTTCCATTTTTTATATCTTTGCTACAAACTGTAGATTTATTTTGCTCCATTACTTTCTTTCCTCCATGTTCTATGGTTGTCGATACTCTACATTGAGAGGATTGTCTGCAGGTAAGAATACATTCCCTACTGTCCACACTATGAGTTTGTGGCATCGCTGAAATTATCAGCGCATGTTCCGAACTTTTCTCACCAAGATTAATTTCAATATTTTTATCCACTGAAACAAGATTATCTATGTTCTTACACGATGGTGTCGCCCTTATATTTTCCGTATGTTTGTTCGAGTCTCCATGAACACTAGTTATAGGTGATTTCCCCGTCTTTAAATCGGAATTTGAAATATTTGTGGTAATTTTCACTGATTTCTTTTTTTGTTTCGGTTTAGAATTTACTGAATCAAAAGAATTTCGTGGCGTATTCGCAATTTGATTCGTTTCATTCATTTGTTTGGATATCGGATAAACCAAATTTTTCTCAGTAACTTGCTTGTAACTCAATACTCTTTTTATATTCGATTCCTGGGTATTTACTTGGATTTGTGGAGGTTTTATATTTGATATTTGATCTTTCTTTTTTTGTTTAGGCTTAGAATTTATTGAACCAATAGAATTTCGTGGCGTATTTGCAATTTGATTCGTTTCATTCATTTGTCTGGATATTGGATAAACCAAATTTTTCTCAGTAACTTGCTTGTAACTCAATACTGTTTTTATATTCGGCTCCTGGTTATTAACTTTGATTTGTGAAGATTTTATATTTGATATTTGATCTTCCATCTTGGAACCTTTTTCATTTTCCTGTTTCTTATTCTCGAGATCAATTTTGTTGCCTTTCAATATATCTAAAATATCCTCTATAATTTTGGGAGAAGATTTGGGAATAATGAATGTTTCCATTTTCAAAAAATGTTCGACATATTTCAAATATACGACATCGTTTCTGAATTCAAGTTTTTCATGGAATTGGTTTGTTGGACAAATTGAATCAAGAAGAGTGAGCAATTTGGAATGCCAGGTGTTAACTGGTTCATATTTTGCCCATTTGAGTAAATTTTCGAGAAATGTTGTACATGAAGAAAGAAAAAAAGAGTAAAAATGGGAAACCAATATTCTTAACATATGATTACTTAATGTGGAAGTCAAATCATCAAAATATTTATGAATGAAATTATTAAGCTCTAACTTTTCTTGCTCTTTTGATTCCAAAATTTTCAAATCTGCTAAATAAATTTTAAATATTCAAATACAAATTTTGGGGATACTCTTCAATACTATGAAAGTTTCTTTGTAATTCAGTCAGCTTCTCAATTTTACTCAGATCCAGGTGTAGATTGCCAAATTCTATGTAACTTAAAGACGAAATCTTATCAAAAAAAATTGTGTTTTCGTTTATCTTAATTTGTTCTTGTGTGGTAGTCAGTTTATTCAAAACTTCCTCTGTTATCTGAAGCTTTCTAGCAGTTGCAATTTTTTTAAGTAATTCTAAGTTACTTATAGAAATTCTTGTTAAAGGTACTGCCGAACATATGGTTTGCGCAAATTTCATAAACAAACCATCATTCCTATATTTAATTTTCTCATATATATCAACAGAATCGCCAAAATGTGAAAGTATTTCAAATAAATAATTCAATAAAAGTGTAAAATTATCCTTATTGAATCTACTCTTCAATGAATCAATAAAGTTGCACCCAAAATATAAAATATAAGCATTAAAGTAAGCTTCACAAAGTCTTGAAATTGGGGTATAGCACTTTCGAGTATTTGATGCAAATTCTTGAATGAGGATTTTCTCAAAGTATTATTGAACTTGCTGATATTCTTCAAAATTTCAACATGAATCCTCATAGTTTTTAGAGTTGCTGTGGAATATTTTATTTTGAAGGTCTTCATGCTGTACTGTAGAATGTTTAATATGGAAACGATCTTAACTGTTGAATACATTATAAGCATCAAAATAGAATTAGATGCATTATCTGTACCTTCATTCATTAATTGGTTGATTATTTCATTATGTTGAATTGGCGTAGATACTACATTTTCAGTAGTAGAGAGGTTTTGATACAGAAATTTTTGAATAAAAATTGCTTCTATTAGAAGCCTCATAAAACAAAAGTTTTATTATTTCATGATCTACAACATTTGTGTTCAAACTACTACTTGATTCTTGTCTATGAACTAAACTAAAATCATTACTCGTAACAAAAGATCCTTCCTGTACATTTCCATGAATACTAATTGTATTGCTACTACTTTCATCTACATCAGTTATTATATTGATTTCCAAACTAGTACTTTCTTCTTGCTTATTATATGAACAAACTGCACCATTTGAAGGAAGTGATTTATTTTGTACATTTGCAGAACTAGCTGTATTTGTTTTATTATATTCAGAAATAAAATATGTTTCACTGGTGTCCAAAGCATAATTATATTTGTGATCTTTTGAATTCTCTTCCTTTTCTTAAATTCTTTTTTTGATTGTTCTGGGGAAAAAATGTTTAAATAATTCAAAATTTCATCATTTGTTAACAGAGTTGTCAACTTTAAATCACGAATCAGATTCCTGAATATAATTTTTTTTCTATAATACTTGTATTGCCTAAACTTTCTATCAACATTCTAGAATGAGTAATTGCATCTTCACTAATGACTGCCTCCATTTTTTCTTTTTTCTAATTATTAATAAGCATTCAGTCAACAGAAAAGCATAAATTTCAGATAATATAACTTCAAAATTAAAAATTATAGGAAAAATTTCATTAACAGGTAAGTTGCATTTAGGCAGAAACGTTTCAAAATTGAAGAGTTGCATAGATTTCTCAAAATTGAGTACTTTAGTTTTGAAATGCATGAGTAATGTCAAGTAGGGTAATGATAACTTATCTAGAAATAAATTAACGTTTTTTTGAAAGTACATTAATTCTTTAGCCCTTGTTATTTGAAACAAAAGAATCCATTCTCCTCCACTAATTTTGATTTTATCGTCTACAATTTCTAACCCCATCTTACCAGCATTCTTATTGAAGATGACTTCTGGTAAACCAAGAACCTTATTTAATTCTTCTATATGCCCTACAAGATAATCTTGCCAAAGTTGGAGATCTGCGTTCGTAAATTCTTTTTTTCCTGCATATTTCTCATTTTTCTTTTTAGTTCTTCTCATTTTTAGTCCTTTTATTTCTGACAATTTGTGAATAATTTCATCATTTGTTAGTGAAGGATCAACTGGAAAATTGATTTTAAATATTTCGTTAGCTCATTAAGAGATTTATAATTTCTAAGAGAAATTTTATCCTCAATATTTTAGTGTTTCCTAAACTTTCCAAGAATTCAAAATAATCAGGATCAACCCAAATCTCTAATTCTTCTTCACTGTAAAATTGATATATCATGTGTAAACATTCAGAAACCATAAAAGCATAAAAATAGAAATCAATACTTCCAAACTGAAAATATTATTCTCGAACAGTGCTACAACATTCTCTAAAGATAAATCCGTACACATTGCCATAAAATTTTCAGTACTGAATATCTGCATGGATTTTTCAAACTTTTCTACCTCAATTTTGAATTTTTCAAGAATTTTCACAAAATTCGTTGGCAGTTTTTCATGTAAGTAGTGAATTTTTTGTTGAATTGTGACTAAATCTTTTGCCATGCCAAGATGATATAGAACAATTTTTTGCCCATCAAAATTCATTTGGATCTCATCTGATGCAGTAGTTTGAGGTATGCTATATTCAATAGTAGCGCTTGAAACAATTGCCCCCTTCATTACAGCATTTTGTTCTGGTTTAATAAAATCTGGAACTTTTAATGGTTCCTTGATATTCATATCAATTGTTCTATTTTGACTACACTCATCAAAAGACTCTTCTTGTTCAACCATATTCTTCAAGTTTTTTTTCTGTGGTACTTTTGTTTTAGGTTGTAAAGGAATCAAACTTTTCAAAATTTCCTCATTAGACATTTGAATGTTAGCCAAAGTGCCAATGTTGAAATCTTTAAGTTCATCCAATGTTTTAAGATTTCTTTTAGAAATTTTTTCTTCAATTTCTTGAATATTACCAAAACCTCGAATCAAACCTACAGCTTGATACATAATCAATAATTTATCATTTCCAAACTCAAAAGATATTCTTATTATCATCAAACACTCTGACATTACAAAGGCAAACCAATTTGATAACAAAATATCGAAAATACAGATTTTATCTTCTAAAGCCAAATTTCCACTTTCTTTTAAATCCATTAAGTAAGACTTAAATTGCTTAGAATTGAAAATTTTCATTGATATTTTGAAATTCTCAACCTTCATCTTAAATTTTTCGAGAGTTTGTATGAAAATTGGTGATAACTTATCTTTATGAATATTAATTGCTTGTTGATCAACTATCAGTTCTTTAGCCATGTCTAGATGAGTTGAAAAAATGTGCCCTCCATCAAAGACTTGCTTTTCCTCGTCTATTGAAGTTAGCTGTAATTCTGAAACATCAAACCTATATGAAATAATTGAAATATTATTGCAAAAAGTTGTAAATACAACATATATTATACCGTTATCTAAAATTAGTCATCTACGTAAACAAAACTTTACTTTCAAATATTTTTACTGAGCAGATAAACTTGACTTCATGCTCGTTATTTATGTATTGAATGATAATTACTTTCAGTTTCCAAAACTGAATAATTTTTTCAAAAGTTGATGTTATGATTATTTTATAGCCAACTAAGAAAAGATAATGTGATCAGTGATTAGGAGATCAGCTAAAATTCAATCAGTGAATTTTCTATGATTCCATTGTGAAAATTGTGAATATAGTGCCTGATGTGTATATAGAAATATGAGAAAAACATTGAACTTTCCACATGGTTTATTTTCAATACCAACTGAAAAGACTATCGTGAACACCCACTAATGTCAGAACAGGTTTTCAACAGTTGTCTTTTCACCTGACATCAAGAAAACAAACCAGCAGTTTTTCTGCTGGTTTGCAAACACAAAGGTCAAATCTGAGCCAACCGTAATAAATGCGTAATTAATAAAAGGAAAAGATGTCATGGTTTAGTTCATCGTAAAACACATCTTTCTGATGATTTGGAAATTTAAATCCCTTTCTTCCATTCCTTTTCAAGAAAATCAGTAAATACTAACAAAATAGGGTAAACTAGGTACCATTTATTTAAGAGGTACGAATCCTTGAACAGGGAATTTACCACCCCTTAGAGAAAAAAATTTCGAGATCATAAAATATCAGCTCACCTTCAGTAATCGTCTGCACTTCAACAGATGATGCATTTGATATCGCCTCATTTTCTTCGGGAGTAGGTGGTCGGTATATCGCTCGTTCTCTTATTATATCAGCAGGAATGGGAATTGGTTTCAGTAAATTGTATTCCTCATCAGTTTCAGTATCCTCAGCAGAATCACTGCTATCGCTATTCTTGAATCTATTGCCTAGATGCAGCTTGAGGCAATTCAAATCCTTACAGAGAAAAAATCGATCACAATCCAAAACAATAAAACAAATATATATATATATACTTACATCTTCATCCATTTTTATGTTTCGAAATAAGATGATCACGAATAATACGGAAAAACAGATTTATGGCCTATCGAATTATAGTTTCAATCAAGGCTGATATCAATGTGTTATTAAAATGCAATTTTTTTTCATTGTAGATTTTATCTAAGATTATAAGTGCTGAAATAAATTGAAAAATTATTATAATTCGTGCAGAAAACACGACACGTTGTCCTACATGTTGAAGAAATAAAATTCAAAGAGTGTAAGGTAATATTCAGCTGACTTACCCATACATCCCTTCTATCTAGTTGCGCTCCAAAAATGCAATAAAGACACAACCACACAACAAACGAAAACCTTGAATGCACTATCGTTGTTGCCAACTAAAATTTTGTATATTTGTTTTCAAATTACCCACAAACACATATACTTTTGCCACCAAATCACAGAATATAGCTATATTTAATTTCAGAAAATCATATATTTCTATAATTTACTTCTTCTTCTTCCTTTGACTATGAGCTCAACTACTGTGGTCATTCATTCAGTCCACTTAATATTTTGCTCAAGTTCGTCCTTACTTCATGGGTCTTGGTAGCATCAATACCTAGCTAATGTCTCCCATACTAATATGTATTATTATCCTTTATATTTTTAGATGGGTTATCTGGAAACATACGACTTATCACATTGCGACCTCACAATACACAGGGTTAAACTTTCCGGTATAAAAAGATTAAGGGTAATCTATAATAATTTTTTTCCTTCTGATTACAGGATATTTTCCATTTTCTTTTTAAATCTTTTTTAAGACATTCTAAAATATTTGATTATTAAGTTGAGTTATAACAGAAATGTTGGGAGGAAATAATACTTGATATATATTAATTCGAAGTTCCAATTTTTGTATTTTTAGTAAATTCTCCAAAAACTGTTTTGATTTTTCTATATTTTCCGAACACCCAAAAAATATAATTAACATCCCTCTCAAGCCACATTCACAATTTTAGAATCCCTAATGTTTATTTTGAAAAGATGAATGAGAGTCAAGCAATGAGTAGATCTCTTACTTATTGTTGTTATATATATTCTAGGCATTTCTAATCCATGAAACCATGGTTTTTGCTAAAAATTGTTTCTATCTCTCAAGTGGAAGTAAAATCTACCTTTGGTTGAACTATTTTGACATACCTCCTCTTTCCAATTCTCCCAAGTATCTCTTAAAGACGCGTCAAAATTCCTTACCCTTAATTTCAATTAACCTATCATCACTTGTTCCTGCTTCTGCCAATTCATCTGCTTGATCATTGCCATAGATATTTGTATGACTTGGATACCAAATTAATTTTGGATTAAAGTTTTCCTCTCTCAATTCTTTCATTTTGTTCCTAATGGATAAAGTTATATGGTCGTTGTCCAAATCAATACTCCTATTTGTTATTTTTTCTAAGGCACTTTTGGAATCTGATACTATAATGCATTTTTTCCAATTATGTGTGCAAAGTAAATTCTAAAGCTCTGCTAGATGCCATCCGTCAAGATTTCACGATAATCTGGGAAAATTTGATTGGATTCTCCAAGAAATGTTTTAGAGTTATCTTTTTCGATTTCAATGACGAATTGCGATGCACTTTCGAGAGAATTCTGGAAGTATCTAAAAGTTCCAGCGTGCTGCATTACTGAGAAACCAGTGTTACCGTTTATAGAAGGCTCTCGAACGAAGATCTGGAACAAATCCGAAATTACGCGAATGTTCTAGAACATTCGTGCTTGTATATAAGAAGAGACATCGCGAAGCGCGGAAAATTCAGTTTGAATAAAGAGCGCGAATAGGTGGACAAAGTGTGAGAAATAAATTAAGCAGTATTGATTGTGTTATATAAATTAGTTATAGAAGTTAATCGTTTAGTTAAGTGTTTTAATTATTCAGTTTACGTGTAACTAAATTAGTTAGTGTACTTGTAACCTTGAAGTGTTTTATTTGAACCAACCAATAATTTCAAGAACTAAGAAACGTTACAATATCGAAAGATTCAAATACAGCTGGAGAATTTATTAATTTTTCCAAAAAAAGTGATCTGATTATCCGAAGCACTGGATTATTTGGAGTTCTATGTAATTCACTAATGAACTTAACAGCTAAATACATGCGCCTGTAATAAAGGGAGAGTTCTGAACTTTTAGGTAATAGTATATTTGTTGGGGTGGCCTTCATGAAACCTAAAGCTGTTCTTATTGCTGAGAATTGAATTATATCCAAACGACCTAGAAGTGATTTAAAGGATCTTCCTACAAATATACTACCATAATCTAGATGGAGTCTGACTATACTTTTGTACATGGTTGAAAGTGTAGCATGGTGGGCTCACACCATGTTCTACAAAGTGATCTCATGACATTAGAGAGTTTCTGCACCTCTTATTTTGAAACTTCGTTATTTTCTGAGTATGTTCTCTTCAAAAATAGTATCCGTAAACTTCAATAAGGATAACGAATTGCCGTTATTAGAGTTTTTACAACTTCAACGATTTCGTTAATTTTACCGTTAACTTTAATTACATTTACGATAATAACGGTCACTTCAAATAGAGTTTTTGCAACCATACTAAATAATGTAGTTATTCAACTTCAACTGTCAATTTGTCACTCCGTAATAGAAAGTTTTTGCACCTCTTATTCTGAGACTTCGTTATTGTCAGAGCATGCGCTCTTCAAAAATAGTATCCGTAAACTTTAATAAGGATAACAAATTGCCGTTATTACTGCTGAATAAGAGCCGGTAATTACTCTCATTTACCGTGTGCAAGGTTGCCGGGTTGAATGTATCTCAAATGATTGTGGCCAGTAATAATTCGGATTTCGACGGAATTTCGGGAGCACTTCATGCATGTTTTATTATTTTCAGCCAACTTTTTCTATACTGACGCTCAGCTTACGATGAAAGCAATTTGAATGAAATATGTAATTAAGTAACCTAACAGAAACGAATCGGCTGTAGTAAAATGACAAATGAACTTGGATTCGAACCGAGCACCTGGGATTAGCAAAACCTTGGAATTGGTTTCTACCATCTAAACCATTGGCGTTCTGTGTAATGGAGAATGACTGATTCATTATTATTAATATATGGATTCAAAATAATGTAATGACATTTTCCTGTGTCGGAGCCAGTTGTATTTTTAAAACAAAACTTAAATCATAAATATTTGGCTCTAACATACTTTATACATTGTGCACAAAAATTGACCATATTGAAGTATTTTCATTCCGAAAGTACCGCTTTCTTCTCCGAATTCGGTATTTATTGGTAAAGAACAAGAATATTCCAAAATATTAAATCACGAATCATATAATACCAAAATAAAATGAAATAAGAATCTAGAATGAATGAAAAAATTGACAAAGTGTAAAAATTAGATTTTGAAATAAAAAATTAACTCATACCGGGTATTTCTACCTCTGCTAACTCTTCAGTATTTTATTAATGTAACTGGTCACGAAGAGTTCGTCCCAGGGAATCCCATGCATGTTCGATGGGATTTAGATCTGGTGAACGTTGTGGAAACGGATCATTATCGATTCCGTGCTTTTGTGCATTCGCAACAAGCTGCGAGAGATAGGGACCAGAGTTTTCGTCTACACAAATGAAGTTTTCGCCAATAGCAGCTTGATAATAGTATGAACAATGTCTCGAGCGTACATCTCCCAAGTCATATAAAACCAAATCTTGAATCGTTTCCTAAATGTATGAAATTCAATTCTTTCGATGTGTTCTTATTTAGGTTAGGTTCAATCGGCAATTTCTTTCAACTGAAAGAATCAAACTTCTAAGTCAACGTTCATATTTTGTTTTGCCGTATATTTTGACACTGTCAAGAGACTCAGAATGTATAGGGCACTTCTGGTTGATCTAGAAATTTGAAATTTGGCGAGAAGCTGTGTCATATAGTACAGATATAGGAAAAAACCGAAAACTAAATTTTTAAAACAACCAAAGTGTAAGGAAAAACACAAAAACTGTATATTTATAGTAGCATCATAAAAATTCCGATAATGAACATATTGGCATTTGTTCAAGAAGCAATATAACAAAGAACAAGAAAAGGAAAAATTCGAAAAGTTATATTAATATAACAGAGAAAATCATATATTTGTGATCATACAAAAACTACTTATTCGGGGGGGATTATAATGTTCCAAATTATGCCGCAATTGGAAACTGAAATTGTGAATTCGATTTGTAAACAGACACAAGAGATGCATACCTCAGTACGAAATTATAAGTACACTAATCGAGAGCCATGCGATAAAATACAATTGAAACAATTGAACAAACCCGGTTTCTTCAAAATTCAGTAGATGTTTGATGTATCAATTGCTTTAACAAGTATTGATATACCTACAGAACCCTCGGTGCTACTAACACTTGACGTATTTTTATCAATATTCAAACGAGAAATACCCTACAGCTATTATAATAAATATACTGTATCTACCATTAACCAGTAAAACAAGAATCATTCACAATATCAACTATGGTTTTATTTACTCAAAAGAATGTTCTGTAACCGCCTCGGTAGCTGCACGGTTAGTGCGCAAGTATATTGGAACTATTATGCCGAAGTGCCTGGTTCGAGTCCGAGTTCAAGTTATGGATGTTGTCCTTGAACAAAAAAGTGATACTTGGAAAGAGTCGCCTAAAGAGGCATATACTTCCGAAGGCCAGATAACTTGTAATCCTTGGGGTAGCAGTTATCACTGCACGGTCTAGGAGAGTGGTTCGGAACCCACTTTAAGCTGTAGGTCCCTATGTAGAGGCAGCAAAGGATAGAACCTGTATAGATGTACAATGCAGCCAAGCACATAGTGGAAAGAAATAAAGAAAGAGAAGACTGATCTGTGTTTCTTTCTGACGTCGCATGATCATCAAATTTTAATTTTCAATTATACGAAATGTATTTCTGAATGATTAACTTTTAATAATAAGGTTACCATATTCTAGCAATTTAAGACCATTGAACTAACTTTAATAAAAATTGAAACGACATTACCACTTCATATAATTTAAGATGTCGTTGAGAGAAGAATGGTGCAGTGATAAACTTGCCAAGTTATTAGATGAAGAATTGAGAATATCCACTTTGAATGAAATGAAGCATCATCTTCAATCTATATCTTCCAATGAAGTGAAATCAACTGTTAATTCGCTGGATCTTCCTCTGGTATTTGATTGTTTGAATGACACAAATACCCAACAAATTGATTTGGCTTGTGAGGTTCTTTCACTCTGTTTAGAAAACTTGAATATTGGAGAGAGCGCTACTAGGTATGGAATGTCTCTGGAAAGATCCTTGGCTCATCCTTATCCTGCAGTGAAGTTAATGATTCTCAAAGAATTAGAACGTAATGTTAAAAATGATGATATTCTTATTGATTTATGTAAACGAACATCTCTCTTAGAAAGTATCATTAAATGTGTTGGATGTGAAGATCTAGGAGTTGCTAGTAAATCCTCCAATATTTTAGTGATTCTAGGATGTTCAGATATTGGAATTAAACAATTGACTTCAATAGATTTGATTAAGGTGTTCAATGATGTCCAGAATTTAAATGAAATTAATCGATTGAGAGTTTTTGAAATATTTGTGAATATATCCAAAGAGTCAAAAGTGAGTTTTCAGAATTTGAATGCAGCAGGTTTGATTTCTCCAATTGTGAGTGATTTAAATAATAATGATATTTTATTGAGAATGAATATAATAGAAATTTTATCTCAACTAGGGCTGAGTGAACATGGCTTCGAATACTTAGAATCTAAAAATATTTTTGTACAATTATCCCAAATGTTGAAGAGTGATGATTTACTAGAAGTGCAACTGTCTGAACCAGGTATATTGAAGTTCTTTGGAAACATTGGCCACTGGAAACCCAGAGAAATAGTGGAAAAATATTCATTTGTTTTATTTAGAATGTTCAAGAATATTGAGGTTTCAGATTTCAGTATCTTTGGTGTTTCAATAGATGCTCTAGGATATATTGCAGTGAAACCTGATGGAAAATATGCTTTAGATTCACTAGGAATAGTAGAGAAGGGCATTTTGACTCTTTCAAATAAACTGGGTTCTTTACCGACAGAACTCACAATCAGAGCTCTGAAGTGTATTGAAAATTTGTTAATTGCTAATGAAACTAACCATCATATTTCACTTATTTGTCGTAAATGGTTCTTTGCTCTTGGTACCAATCCTATGACGGAAATTGTATTAAAATATTCTAAAAATCCATTTTCAGAGCTTCGTTTAGCTGGATTGAATATAATTAAGTCTATTTCAAATCAGGTTTGGGGCCAAGAGATTATTAAAGATACTCCTGGTCTGATTGAATTTTTGCTCGATAGAAATGTTGAAACACATAAGGATTGTAAGGTAGTGAAATATGAAATTATAAAAATATTAAGTTCAAGCACCTTATTTGAGCAAGAAGTTCTTAAAAGACTCAATTTATATGTTAGAGAAGGACCGTTTTATGTACAAGGAATTATGGAAATAACATTTGAAGGAAATGATTAAATTTAATGTTACACAAGATTTTTTCAATTACATATAAATCTCCTGTTATGGTAATTGTAACTTTTGATTGATATGACGTTTATATGTAGGGTATTTTCCAAGTGATCTGAAATATTGTAGTGGGTAATTCGTTGTTCAGTTTTGAGTGATATTTATTTCTAGTCAATATTTCGCATGTAATTTCTTTCTTGGGTAGTAAAGAGGGTGGGTACAACCCCAACTTCTTTTTTCTAATGGCATGATATATTTCACCTCGTTGGGCATAAACATCATATCTTCTATAACAAAAAATTGGGAAATGAAGTTTTTTTTTCCATAAAGAATTCATAAAATTCAAACTTTGATGACAGAACTAGAACTCAAGCTGCGGAATAGTTATCCAGATTAACCTCCAATTAGCTAAAGTACTATAACCAAAATTGAGGCACAAATCCATGGCCATAATGTTATTATGATGATATAAATCAAAACTGCACCCTTACAAGAAGAAGTTTCTTGGATGAATCTACCTTCACATTTAACGATGAGGCAATTGTCAATATTGTTCTAAAGAAGCCCCCCACTGGATTGTGGAAACTCATATTCAACTTTCAGAGAAAGTTAAAGTGTGGGCAGGCATAATATACTTCTGTATTCAAAATGCTTTGATTATAATCTCACTGCATAAACGAGCCAAATTTTCTACAAGAAAATTATTTTCTAACTAGATTCACTCAGACATCCCATGAGGGAATTTATTTTCAACATGTTAGAGCACCTCCATAGTATGCCTTGAATGTATGCTGATGCATGGATGGTAATTGGATTGGAAGAAGAAAACCAATTGATTGGCCGCCCAGATGACTGAATCCAACGCCATTGAGGTGCCTTCTGTGCAGAGGAGATTCGGAGATCGGGAGAAACAAAGATTCGCCCTTATTGGCTGATGACGATCCCGTGTTCCACCGCACAAGAGATAGCTTTAGAAATTTTGTATAGGGATATCTGAAATCAAGGGTTTTTAAAAATTAACCTGATTCTATAGAGGTCCTTTAGCAGCGTATCACACACGAAATAAATCAAGATCAAAGATTTAATTTCACAGAATGTAAAGCTTTGAAAGGTTACACCACCTTGAAAATTTCGAAGAAACTTGTTTTCCGAATAATTTAAACCTTGAGAAATTCGAAAATTCAAATCAAATTTTGCTTATTCTGAAAGATGAAAATGTGCTTCGTCGCTCGTCCATAAGATCTCAGTGGGACGCACATGTTGGAGGATTGAACAGGGGTTCTGACGGTGACAAGCGGGCCGATTCTCTTTACATTTAGTGTAGATCCTGTTGCTCGCAATTTTAGCATCCACGCCAAGATTGTTTTCCGGTCCGGAATACTGTGAGAAGAGTTCAAACGATACTTCGTGCGGAAGGCACGCTGCGTCGCGATTACAGATTCACTTGTTTGGATAGAGGAATATATATATATATATATATATATATATATATATATATATATATATATATATATATATATATATATATATATATATATATATATATATATATATATATTCCGAATAATCTGGGAATATATTGAATTTTGATGATTTTGCAAGAACTAAAAGAGAATGCTTTGAAATATTTGAATCAAGTAGCTGAACTGGCTAGGCTCACCTTACAGGTGCCTAAAAATAATGTACTTGTCACTTCGTTCATTGGAATTTGATATTTAAACAAGAATTGTCGTTATTTCAGATGGAAAATATCCAAAAAATACAACACATTTGGAATAAAACCACTGGTTATTCAAACGAAAATATATTTAATCTTTTTTTAATTCATTTTAGAATGTCAAAAAGTAGTGGGTAGAAATTGCAGGCAATTCAATAACCAATTTCCAAATTTACCGTCTATGAGTAAAATAAAATTTCGAAGCATTAGAAGCAATTTTCTACAATTCGGATGAATAAAAATTGTAGGAACTAAGCGAAAACCAATCATCGAAGATAATTACATTAATACGAATAAATGATAGCAAACATCATAGGAGAAAACTAATTTACGATCTGCATAAATGTTCAATATGGGCCCCATTTTGCTCGATACACTTGAAAGCTCGTATTCGATCATGATGAGTTACCCTCCTAGTTTCCTCAGGATCAATATTACGGAAAGCATTATGAATGCGCTCTAGTAACTCTTCTTTACTTCTTACAGGAATAAGATACACTTCACTCTTGATTTTGCCCCATAAATAAAAATCAAGGGGCGTCAGGTCCGGAAAACGCGGAGGCCATAAATTTGGTCCTTGATTACCCCACCATCTATCCTCGAACATTTCTGTTAGCTGCCGATCTACAGCTCGTGTTTTATGTGCTGGTGCACCATCCATTTGGTAATAGCAATTTCTCAGAATGTTAAGGGGTAATCCATCTAAAAAATTTGCTAATGTTCTTCTCAAAATTTCCAGGTATCTTTGTCAATCAATCATTTTGTGTCCATCAAATCATTAGTTTGTTTTTGAAGGAATGATTCAAGTTATTAAAGATGTAACTGAAAACATGAAACCCCATGCAAATATTGATTTTGAGTTCATTGATTCAAATTATTTCAATATCAGTATAAATCAGAGCCTTCTCCATTATAAACTGAAAGCTCATTAAAATTAATAGAATACAGGTTTGCTTTAATTTTATGGAATGAGAAATTAAACAATTAAAAGAATGCACTATTTATTTAACATAAAAGCAAATAATATTAATAAACATGCTTTATTTTTCAACATATACACACGTTATGAAAAATATCACAAATTCTTATGTACTTTATTATTTTTCATATATATATATACACATATAACACAACATTTGGCATAACTTCTTCACAAAACCAAAAATAACATTAATAACAGGATACCTTGATTCTTACGTTATTTAAATACTGTGACTTCATGCAGATATCACAATTCATTAAAATATTTCTAATTAAAATTGTATTAGGAAGATAAATTGATTTCTATTATAAAAATAATGATTGTAGATTTGTAAATGTAAAAAATTTCATCTCCTTATAGAAAATAATCTCATCCCATATCACTCATTTAGTTCCCTAATACAATTTGAACAAAATTGGAATATTTAATCAAATTATCTTAGTGGAGGGTCATCATCAACATCTGCACCAATCATAAATTCATCATAATTTGCTCTCCGCAATAAATAAACTTTATTCCTGATTCGAGAAGCTAAGTCATATTTAATTGTCAAATACACCAAGCTCACTAAGCTAATCAAAAGAAATAAAGGAAGTAAAAATCCAGTTATTAGAGACCCTCCACCTTTTTGTTCATTGATTAAACTTGAACTATTGGGAGAAGGTGACTTCACTTCTGTGTATGGATTTTGTTTATGCTTTTCACAGAATGCATCAACTTTTACATATCCAGATGAGCATCGACAAGTATTTGTGTTTTCATCGCAGATTTCAAACTGATCACACTGTTTGCTTCTCAAATCATATATGTTACATTCGTTTCCTGTAAATAAGTTGAATAGACATAATGTAAACATCATTTCATAATAACTTACCCAAAAGCCCATGCACCGGATTAAAGGAAAGAAGTGAAAGTAGAGAAATTGTTAGTACTAACGGAAGCATATTCATTTTTTTTTTTACATTGGTGATTGTGCCTTTTGTTAGTTTTTCTACCTATGTTAGTCAAACAGTTTAATATGCGTAACGTTATTACGACCTCTGAGAATACGTACACGATAAATTAAATAATGTGCTTCATCAACACAGCTCAATTTTATTAGCGAGGCACTTATTCAATTCAAGTTGAGCGTTGAGATCCAATGCTATTGCCTCTATGATTTTATCATTTTCAAAGTTCACAAAGTTGTTTGTTTTATGTCACAAAGTAGTCTGTCATTCTCTAGCTGTAGAAATGTCAAACTTTTAAATTGACTGCGTGCAATATGCATGCGACGGATTATGAAAAACAAAAAACTCGTTAGCCAGACGAAATATTATAATGCGTTTTTATTTACAGAAACATAAATTTACTATCAAGGTGAGTTTATCGTTCAGTAATTGTTCACTATCGCATAACCATAATCAAATCTGTATAATTTGATCATATGATCAGGATAACATAACCTTACTTTTAGTTTGTATATATCCGATTTCGAATATTTTTTCATATTAAAATAACGCTACATGCAAATTTTCAACATATCCTATTATGAACATTATTGTGAAGATTAATAAAAATGACGGGTATTATAAGGAATTTTCAGAACCCATCAAGGACAGAAAGGATTGGGATAGTTTTTCATCAGCCTTCTCTAAAATACAAAAAGATGTGAATGTTGAACTCACAAACCTGATTAATGCTAGTAGTATCTCTTTAACAGGTAGGCTGGATAAATTTCAAGTCACCGATGTGTGTTGATAAATTTATTTTTTAGAAGCAGAGGGCGATGAAGAATCTTCTGATGAAGAAGACGATAACAAACGAAAAATTTTTAACTGCGATATGAGTAATTGTAAGAAAATTAAAAACAAGTAAGCAAGTATTTTTGATTTAATCATAAAATTGTTCACAGTAAGAATCAGTCTCGTTTACATTCACATTGTCTATCTTCTTGTTCCCATCTTTATCCACACAAAAACTCTTGACAGTTTCATCCTTATAAGCACTTTGAAAGGGTTTGTAATTTCCATTATTTTGACATTCAAGAGTAAAAGATTTTCCTATTCGATTATACAAATCTTGATCATATGCACAATCTACAAGTTGTTAAAGTTAAAACAGTGCAAATTTAGAAATAGAATAGAAATGTAGAAGAATATCATAGTGGTACACTTACTACAATCCATAGATGTTATATCTTTAATAGATGCTTGATATTGTAGTACTGAATTAGTTCGTGTTACACAAGTGACCCTGAAAAGAAAATCTATAACATTTAACCTTAATTTTTTAATGTTCTTACTGAGAATTTGTAATGGTGTATGGTCCATAGCTACCATCACTTTCACAAGATATCCGTTGAATATTTGGAGAAATAACACCATGTGTCTTCATTATCTCGGTTATTTTGGTTTGAGCAAAAGCTACCGACTCACACTTTCTGAGGTATTGAGATCCTTGAAGTTTTCCAGCTACAATGAAGTGAATACAATGATTCCAATGAAGAAACTGTTAGGTTAATGTTATCATTAATTCTACATTCAGAAAATGGAGCAATACATTTGTTATACCTGAATATGTTCATGTCATATATAATATAGTGAAAAACTAAGAAAAGGTTGATAATATCATTAGTTTAGTTCGTCAATAATGAGATGAAGTAGTAGATAGAATTAGTTATGCATTACAGGAGTGTCCTAAAGACTTCCGGTGGTGTTGCTGATGACCAGGATTGTGATGGACTGAAGGTTGAAGGGATCCTAAAGGTAGTCAAATGTAGAAAAACAGATGACCATAAATATTTTCGCATGATTAAAATAGTGATGCCACACAAACATAAAGTTAGATATATCTTAAGAAATGAGAATAAAGTGATGAAGTCTGTGGATGTACAAGGTTTCATATTCATAAATGACCTAACTCGACTTGACCAGCAGGCAAGGAAATAACTTCAGGACATTCTTGAAGAGCCAAAGGAAAATTGGGACGTAAATCTGTCTATAATATACAAAAATGGTTTTCTTTCATTCAATTGTCCTTAATGTTCACATATACTCCCTGCTTTCGAAATTTGATGAATTGATTTACTCTGTGGAGAGTTCAAATCCTCATATTATTATTTTCATAACAGAAACCTGGCTGCACAATAACATTGCTGACCCATTGCTGAAAATGAAAGAATTTATTATTTATAGGTGCGACAGAAAAAAGAGTAGAGTCGAGGCAGAGGGGTTTGCATACATCACAGAGACTATAACACCAAAAACTCTTCTTTCTCAAATGAAAAAATAATTCACAGCATTGAGATTCAGTTTGGTAATCTTTCGAGAGGGGCTCTTCATTTGAACTCTATATATCTTATATATCTATAGACCATGTGATGCTACCAATCAGGGAGGTAGATACGAAACTGATATCTCTATTCAATTTCCACTAGAGAAAATCTTGTTGACAGGGATTTCAATCTTTCAGCGATAAGTTGACTCATCCTTCAGCCCCAAATTCGTGTCCCAATACTTTTAGCAATTTTGTGCATTTTTTTGTCGATTCTAAATTTTTCCAACTCATGATTCAGAATCAATAATGATGTACCCTCAATTCTTAGCAACTTGTTACGAACCTTAATTTTTTAAGCTGCTATAGGTACCTATATCTGACCATGTAGTCATCAGTCCATTCATTCAGGTTTGTTATCCTTTCAAATTCGTTAAACTCATGTTCACAGCTTCTAACTTTGATCATGAAATGAAACTGCTATCTTAAACAAACTTTAGACTGTCTTTTGAACTGCGTATGCAATGTGGAAGAACTTCCTTTCACTATAACTTTCAAACTAGAATGTAAGGTGACTACTACTGTATCGACTTGATTTGTGTTTGTTTATACGTGAGATGAATCTGTTTAATACAGTTGAATTTGTATCTGATGCTGGGTTATAGGCATCGCTCCACGAACTTTTCAACCACCTAATATGCCATCAACGCGAATAGTGGATAGTCTATTAGATATTTCGTTTCCGAAGCAGTGAAAATCAGCTTGTTTTTTGCATTCTTAATAAAAAGAAATTTCTGAGTTTCATGGAAAATTTACATGTTGTTCTGGACTCTGATACACTTTGAATATGAAAAGAATCTAAACTTGTAAAAACTTGCCAATCAGTTCATTAAGGATTCAAAAAATCAAAATCTAAAAATATTGCTAAAAATCCAACTTTGACGCCCTTTATCTCAAAAACGACTCTAAGCATTTTACTAAACAAATGCGTCGTTGTAATCAACAAGTGAAAAACCAAAACATATCGAAATTTCAACCAATTTGTTTCAGTCTACCATTTGCTTATCCAGTATCACTCTCAATATTAATGACAATGAAAGCGGAAAAAAATTTGTTCCACAATAACTTCAAATCACATGTACGGATTTACGACTTGATTTGAAAATCAAGTCAAGCTTTTGTTTTCAGAAATCAAGTTGTGTCAACCTCTTTTTTCACAAATGCTTGAGAATTCAAGCTTCTTGAATCTCAAAACTTGAACGCTTAAATCAGAACACAATTGCAATGAAAAATTGAGCTTCCTCTTATATTCAGTAAGAGCGAGAATAAAAGTTTAAATAATGCTGAATATTTGATCAGGAAATATTTAAATGAAATTCAACGTAATAATCTGAAAAGAATTCATAAAGTTGTTGAAAGTAATAAGTACAGAACAAGAGTGAAAGTGAAATGCATATTATCAAATAAAACACAGCCATAGCAACATAAATAAATTTTCTATAAAACTATTGAAATTAATCTCGGTGAACATAAAACAACTGAATTAAACTTCTGTGAAAATAAAAGAAATACCTACATCAAAACATCAGTAAAAAAAATAAGAATAATCAAATCTACATTCCCACTTCATCAGATTGTTGATAGTTCGCTGTTTTTGAATCAAGAGTTGAGACACATCATCGTCCTAACTGATTTGTGACTCAATCTGTTTCTCAATGCTTGGTAATAGTTAATGCAACTCTTGAGAACTGCCTCTCTTTAGAAGCCGAATTTGCAGGAGTGGCCAAAACATCTCTTGCCGTATTCGCCAAATTTAGAAATAATGCTTCGTGCCTTTTCTGCCACTCTAAAATGTCTTCGGAGCTTTCTGCACGGAAGTCACTCAGTTATTTATTTATCCCATGTCACCACATATCATCAATCTATGCGAGCATAAAAACTTTTTGTATAGACCTAGTAGGTCTATCTCGAATTAATTCGACTCCAAGACATTCGCCCTGCTTCGATGCAGACGTTCTTGGTGAAAGATGTGGGTTTGGGTTGATATTTTGTTTTATAAATTTCCTTGAAGTTGAAAATTGAACCAACCTGTAATTCCTTTTGCCAATTAGAATTTAGAAAAGTTTCCATCTTATGGCGAGTATACAAGATTAAAACTACACAGTATATCCAGTTTGTTTTTTCATTATGTTTAACAATTTGATCCCTCACCTCCTAAATGTGATGAGTGTTCATCTTAAGTATTCTGAACCGTAGTCCTCATAAGGATCTGCTTCCATTTCGGACGAGATGTGAGAAAAATCATTTTATTTCAACACCAAACTTGTATTTTACCTTCCTAGTTTTCTCTTTTAGTGCGGCTGCCGTACTGGTATAATGATAATGGTATAACAGTAACAGTATATTCACAACAAATGGAGTAAGAAAGGGAAAGCATTTTGTTTTCTATAAAAGTTTCGGGGAAGTCCCTGGTATCCACTCTCGGCCCTCGGGGAATCACTGCACTACATAAATTTCTTTCAGTTTTCTATTTACTCTCACAAGGAATATTGAATTTTTAACCTCTGAGAGAATCATTCCATTTGAATATATTCTATATTATATAAAAGTCTATTGTAGGTTGTACGCGACATCAATATTTCGTTGAGTGTTGTTGTTGAATACAGAAATTCTTTACATTTCAAAAATGACTGTTGGTTGATTTCTTTCCTCGCGGACCTTTTTGTATCTACTTGTTGCACTACGAAACGAATTGACTAGATCTAACGGACTAAGTTTTGAAATCCCAGTGTTTCGCAGCCAATAAACAATTCTGTATGACTAGAGATGCTACCTACTTTTAGCAAGTGAACTTAACTTTATGCTTTTGAAGTACCTATCAAGCTTTCAAGAGGTTTTGACTTGGTTTGCAAAATCGAGTCAATTCAAACCTTTGATTTTTCAAAAGGTTGAATAACAAGTCAAGTCAAGCTTTTCGAAAAATTTTCAAGCTGCTTATTTCAAAGAAACCCTAATCACACGAATAACATGTAAAATTATAAACTTACAGCATTTCAAGTACGTCATAGAGTTTTCTGGAACTATTTTCGATGTGAGCTCTCCTGTTTGTGTATCAACACACCAGCAATGATCTGTGTCACATTGTAGTTCTTCGTAGTTTCCTTGTTCATCGCAATGAAAGCTCACATATGTTCGATTGTGTAGATTCGTTGGGTCTAGTAGTTCTGATTTTCGCTTGCTGCAAGCTAATAAAAACTAAATATTTATACAGAGTACGTCCTTCAAATGGAATCAATTGAATTCAGTCAGGCAATATTTCTATAAAATTTCTCAAGACACGCCCCAAATCGTTTGAAAGTAAGACTTGCGAACCAAGGGGGATTTTCGTAAACCAAAAAAAAAAAAAATTTTCGCATAACAATTGAGCTATCAAAATTTTGAGAAAGTACATACGACTTCGTTATCATCGAACTACACTGCGTCAAGATAATTAAGGCACAATTTCAATATTTCAAATGCCTTTTTTGGTATGCAACTAATTATTAACACATGTTTTTTCGAATATGTTCGGACATATGCCAACAAAATTCGATTTTTCTTGGCGCTCATGTTCCCCTTATGAGAAATAAAATGAAAGAAATAAATTGAGATTTTGAAAGAAACCATCACATATTGATAACTGCAGTTGTTGATGATTTTTTGCGAATAACGTAGCAAATTTTGATGTTCCGTAATAACAAAACACGAATCACAAAATTTGACCCCGACTGAATGTGCTGAAACAGTGGTGTTAGATGACCTAGGTTAGACTTATACAAGAATAGGCCAACGGTTTGGGGTGTCACATTCAACTATTTCCAGAATGATTCACAAGGACAGGCAGATAGGTAGTTATGAAGGGAGACTTGGATAAGGACGACCTCGACCAACGGCGATCCATGTCCCTTATTTAGTAATTTCCTCGTTGAGACAACGGCTGCTACTGCTAGACATCTTCAAATGCAGCTTCTATAGAACAGTAGAGTGCAAATTAGCACTGAAACGATATATCTCTGGGAATTTGGTTTGGGGCCTCGTGTCGCAGCTCGAGGCTCATCTGTAACTGCAGCATATGGAAGAGTCCGATTGAATTTTGCCAGGGAACATGTCATTCTCAGAGGTACGTTACAGACAATTTAGAAGAACATGTTGTACCATTTGCGGATAAACATGGTTGAAGACTTTTTGTTTAGCCTGATAACGCCAGATCTCAACAAGACATCGAACATAGCAGATTAAAACGCCATAAAAATCAGCCAGCTACCGTGAATGAGGTTCGGAAAAGACTAATCGAAATTTCGGACGGAATAGATCAATGCTATGTCATAGATTTTGAGTATGCATCGTTGATGTCATGCAGTAATTCTCGCTAGGGGTGAAAATATCCGGATTTTGGGACTGAATTTTTCAAAAATTTTTACATTTTTCATTATTAGTTCAATTTCAATTTCTACGAGTGCCATTTCCATTTCAACTGTTCTCAGGCATTCCTAAGTGCTAGTGGATAAATTAAGTTTTGAATTTGTACGTTTATTTCTTGTGCAGTCTATTTTTGGCAAATTTTTTGAGTAAATCGAAATATTGGACTCACAGACTTAGCAAGAATATAGAGATATAGCACTTCTTGGTTCGGTATCTAACTGCTGGTATTGAGTGATGAAAAGTTACTGTAACCGAGTAGCAACAACGAAATCCGGATGCCGTTTCTTCCAAAAAAACTAACTGAAATTCCAAATTTTATGAGTTTTTCTTGAATATTGAAACGGAAAAATTCCATTAAATAAATTTTAAGGACCTTAGTGAAAAGAATGACCTCTTTAATTATTTACATCAGTACATCATCGCAGGCATGCTCAAAATCATCCCAATTCAATAAATTGTACAAGCTGATTCAGTGTAAATATTTAATAAAACTTTCATTACACGCCAAAACCTGCAATTCTAGAACTCAAGATTATTAGTAATTTGTCTGCGATAAATATAGAGGAAGTTACACCAATTGCTGCTAGTGATGCTGCACTTTTGGCAGCTGAAGAAGTCAAATCGAAACCAAAGGCATGCTCAAAATCATAACAATTCAATAAATTGAACAAGTCAGTGTAAACATGTAATAAAAACAAAGACCAATATTTGAACCAGTTATGGAGAGAGGGAAAAAACTCAAATATAACAATTCATTTCAAAGAACATTATCTCATGACGGTATACGTTTGTATAATTCTTTAGCACTTGAAACAGAAAATGCTGTTTATTTAAGAATTTTCAATAAGAGAGTAGTCGTTTTATATAAACTAAATGCTAGCTAGAATATTAAGCTAGTTCTAGCTAGCTTGATCTAGCTAAATATGGGTAGTCATTTGTTCTTTCTTGTGATGAGTAGCCGAATGCTGAATAATTGAATAAATCTTAAACCACACAGGGTTGAAGAATCTTCATATAAAATTTTGCCTTCAGAGTGTAAACCAAAACGAGATCAGTTCTGCGATTGAAAGAAATTTGACCCAAAACCATCATAGTAGCTGGTATTTTCCGGACTCTTCTAATCCTCCACAGCCGCACTCAACAAGATTATGAATGCAGTGCAAACTGAGATACATCTGAGAATAAAACACGACCAGTCTGCAAATCCCCATTTCATTAGATTATTCGAGCTGCGGGATTTCCTCTTGTTAGAGGTTAACACCCCCAAGGTCTTCTGGAGTCAAGATTAACTTCATGCAACCTATAGGCAACAATTTTTCCTGAAATATTTCGATTATGCGTTCGATTTAACTGATTTAGCAATTCATTGCACGGTATATTGAATTTTTGGCAGGTGGTTTGTTGAAGATTCCTGTGTAACTGTTGTAACACGATGTCTACCTCCATGCAATTCCCTTACACTTCCTGTTTCTCTGGGCGTTGCCATCAATTTCGTAATCACGCTTTGACTAGAGCCCATTGCCTGTGTTGTTAAACCTTAAGCATCATAACTGCTCTGTTCATTTCATCAACACTTATATCATGCCTCTCCATTGGTTCATTAAAATACCTCAATACTAAAAATTTGAGAAAGATCGAATCGAATCTAACAACTGACAGCGCTAATATGATAATAAGAACACATGTGCGTAAAATATGAACGAATATTGTTGAGTTAGGTGCAAATTCTTAAGAAATCGAGTTATTCCATGTGGTGTGTAGAAATTAGAGAGAATATTCATAATATCCTTACATTTTTGCCAAGTGTGTATTCTACACTCGTACATTCAATATTGCCTGTCTGTGAAATAAAGGCAAAAATAGACTTTACAGTTACCGAGGACCTGTTAATTTATTGTAAATCCTCACCACATGTCATGTTAGCACTATTGTCTGCAAACGCATTTCCAAATATCCGTTCCCCCTTGCTATCATAACAAAAACATCTGAAATGAAATAGGATAAGTATAGTTTTCAAAGAAGCTTAATAGTTAAGCATTCAGTTTTATTTCACCTTCCAGCGGCACCTCCTTTGCATTGTTTCGAAGCCCAAGAGCCATCTTCTTGACAGTCTGGGGTCCAGAGCAATTTTTGCATTTTACTGTTACCAGTCACATTAGCATAATACTTGAAACAGGATGTTATATCAACTTCACAAGTTTTATTTGTACCACATTTTAGTCCAGGTTCACAAGAATTTGCAATATCAGGATTACATGCAGCAGCATCTAGAACACAAATATATTAATGAGATTGGGAGAAACGGAAATTCAACCTTCAAACTTATTGGCTGATAACGTTAGCGTGTTTTGTTAGATCTGGAAATCAGTCGTTATGGGCAATACCCGTTTCCCCAATTTGTGCCTTTAGTATTAGGAGCTCAAATATCAATTTCATCAAAGTTACCTACTCTGTTTTCCAGAGAGGTCCCTTTTATGACTGTCATTTCTAAATTTCACATGGAATACGCTATAGTGAGAAGAATATTGAAATTGTATTTTAATTGCATAAAGCTTGTATATCAGTGCAGTAATAATAATAATTTATTTCCTATTGAAAATTATAATAATTCGGCATAAAATATATATCTAGCTAAATGATTTTATTAGGGCTGCATTCTTTTGCAAAACTAGGTAATTAAATGAATGTAGAGTGTAGATGAGAAATACATACCTGTGTAAGTTCCACAATAAGGAAAACCATCTTCATCTAGAGCAAAATAGTTTAATTTCTGCGTATTATTTACTCTCAAACAGTCATTCACACTATAATCGGTCACTAAATCAAAATCCAATTTATCGGCATAAACCAATAAAAAATAGGGAACTAAATAGAATAAATTCATCTCAAAAACGTTTCACTTTTTCGGTATTACAGAATGCACTCTCATTCTATTGTAGTATGAAACTTATCGTTTCACCATCCTAGTTTATCTGCTTATCAGATCATTCAAATTCAAATTAATAAGGCGCAAGTTTTTCTTGGTTCGAGCTTGATCAGTAAGTTCGAATCAGTTTTATATATGACCATTTAGGCATGTTTCCATTCTGTGGACCTACAGCTTATAGTGGATTCGAACCACTCTCCTAGATGCAATGATAACTGCCACCACAAGGATTAGTTATCGGATCAGTAAGTTCGAATCAGTTTTATATATAGACGCATAGACTAAGTATAGAAGTATATAAATCATCTTTGTCCCCAGAAATTTAGTTTTCTGTGCGTTGATAATTGACATTCATGTTTGTTCGCATTCTAGGTTAGAGTTGCATATGTTCAAAACACGAGGAAGATAAAAAAATTGTGATTGAAGAAAGTTTATGCGAAATACGTAAAAATGGATTATACCACCATTCAAGCGCTGGAGGACTCTTACACTTACATGGTTAACTTATCTAGAGCACCAGAGCAATTATTTCAGTAAGTATTTCAATGAAACTTTCAGTTATAACAAGTATGCTTCCATTGCTGCATTACTAATATTTCAGAACCAATGAAAATCTTTCCTCACAAATCAAATGTAATCTGAAAAATATATACGATTATAGTAAAAAGCAAGAGATTAAATTAACGAAATCAAGCACTTTACCAGAACTGATCATTCATAACTTTGACAATGAGCAAATATGGCAACAAATAGAACTTCAGAATGAATGTATTTTAGAGAATGCTATTTCGAGGGTGGGTAGTCTGTTGTCAAAAAAAGGGAATTTGAGATTTCATGGTTTGGTGAACCAAAGGAATAAGGAAGGAAAGAATGAATCTCTATTAGTTGATGAACATGGTGAAACTTTAGAAGAAATTGAGAAAGAATGCCAAGAACTTGATAGTGAGTCTGAAGAAGATGAAGATGAAAATCAAGATAGTAGTGAGCTTGAAGAAATGGAAGTTGAGGAATCTTCTGAACAGAAAAATGAAAATTTAGGATTGAAGTCTTCCAAGAAATTAGGTAGAAATTCTATTGTTGATGATGAATTTTTTAAATTGCATGAAATGGAGGAATTTCTCAATTCAGAAGAAAAAAAAGTAAATGATTCCGGAAATGAACAAGATATGGAGGATACAGATGAAAGTGAAGAGAGTGTAGATTTGTTTGCTGAGGATTCAGAAGATAGCGAAGATGGTAAAGTGAGGTTAGCAAAATATAAAGAATTTTTCGTATCAAAAGAAGAGGAAAAGAAACCTAAGAGAAATAAATTCCTGGAAGAATTTCCAGATGACGATAATGATGATATGGAAAATCAGCTTTCTACTTTGGAGTTGCGGCAAAATCGATTAAAACAAAAAATAGATGAGATTGAAAATAAAGCTATTTCTGAAAAACCTTGGCAACTGCAGGGTGAAATTAAAGGAGATAGTAGGCCACAAAATTCTTTGTTAGAGGAAATAGTTGAGTTTGATAGAACCACAAGACCTGGTAAGTATTACCTCCTTTGTAAAGGTGATTTTATGAATAATTATGGGCATTCTAAATTGTACATCATAGAAATATGATGAGGATTTTTACTATATTTTCTTTCAGCACCAATAATAACAGGACAAACAACTCTTCAACTAGAAGATATTATAAAACAGAGAATTAAAGATAAAGTTTTTGATAGTGTTGTACGTAAAGTGAAACCTGTAGAAACTCCACTTGAATATAAGAAAAAACTAGTTCTTGATCAAGAAAAAAGTAAAGCATCTTTAGCTCAAATCTATGAAAAGGAATATCTGGAGCAACAAGCAGCTTTGGATCCTGATAATGCAGACAAAGAGGAAGAAGAACCAGAAATACATAAAGAAATCAAATCAATTATGAAAACTCTTTTTCATCAGCTGGATTCCTTGTCAAACTTTCATTACACACCAAAACCTGCAATTCCAGAACTCAAGATTATCAGTAATTTGCCTGCCATAAATATAGAGGAAGTTGCACCAGTTGCTGCTAGTGATGCTGCACTTTTGGCACCTGAAGAAATCAAATCGAAACCAAAGGCTGACATTTTAGGTAATATATAATTGAATCATTTTAGTATAGATTTTATACAGATTGAAATATTGGTCATTAATTTTTATAATATTGTTAGAAAATTGGGTTTTGGATAATAAGCCAAGCGATAATTCACTAGTTTTTTTGGTCACTTTAGAACTTCATCAATTTAACTAGCATATGAACTTAACTACACTGAACTTTCACTTGCACTTTAATTCTTGAACTTCAGTATTTGTATTTATTTCCATTGCCTTCTGTTAGCCATCATATATTATCACAGAATTATCTGCCTCAAGTACTCTCAGCTCCTACAAGTTGTTTTTTTCTATATCATCTAATGACAAGAAGTTATGTGTACATGCTGATTTCGTTATACTGGGGTCCCAATAAGACTTCAAGATTTCATTTAATTGTATTTGGGAGTGATAATATTCTTATTGTACTGTAAAACAAACATGTTCTGATTATGTATGAAATAACCTATCTGGCATATGTCCTCCGCAGCTCTGATCACATGTTCTCGCTTTTTTCATGAAATTTTCGATGACATTTTGGCAAAACTGTGACTATCTCACCAACTACTCTTTGAATCTCGGTCGTGAACTGAGGAATTATTTGTGGTTTATAGACCTGAGATTTCAAAAAACCTTACGAAATAAATCGTACGGCGTTAATTCGTATGCTCTTGACGGCCAGTTGACATCGGAATTGCGGGAGATGATTCAGTCTGGAAATCGTTGCTATAATAAAGCAGTTGTTTAATGTACTGTGTGAAGATAATTTGTTTGGGAAAATCAACTTAATCAACATTCACTTTGCTGTCACCCATGAAACGAATCTCCAGCACTGTGCAAGGTTCGCTGGTTTAAACTCTTGAGTGAGCTGAATTTTCTATTTTACAGCAGCTATATATATATATATATATATATATATATATATATATATATATATATATATATATATATATATATATATATATATATATATATATATATATATATATATATATATTTTTTTTTTGTCTAAACAATGTATATCTATTAATTTGTAGATTATCCTCTATGGAATAGCATCTATTTTCTAGCAGCAGGCTTTTGAATTTATTAATTTCAGAGTTTTTATTTCATTTGGAAGTTTATATGTTTTCATTTCCATATATTTAAAACTTTGCTGAGTCAGTGTCTTCCTGCATAGTGAAAGCACCAAGTTGTACTTAGATCTTGTATTCTTGTAATGTAAACTTGAGCGTGTCAGCAGAGTATTTCTATGCAGATGTGTGCGACAAAGATTACGTTGTCTGTAGACTGATGGTTAGTTGAGTACTCTAATTTTTAATTTTTTAAAGTCAGGTCTACAGTATAGTGCATGTTAGTTACTGCTCGAATAGCTCTCTTTTACTGCAGGAAAATACTCCTTGCTTCACAGGATGATCACATATTATACTATAAGTCGCCACACTAAGGAAGTGCGCGTAATACGTAAGGAGTGCTTCCTTTTTCCGCACTTTATATCGTATTCTCCTGATAAACATCACTGGAGAGCCTCTTTACAGTGTTCCCCATATGAGTTAGCGACCCAACTACACTGAAGCCAAGCACCTTCAAAACTGTTCAACTATATGCTCCTGAAATCAGCCTTTGTGTTTTTTTCTAAGTTTAAGCATAACCGGATCGCTCTAAACCACCTTTTGCCTTCCACACGTTGTATCATCTGTATAGATGATGATCTTTCTTGCTGATAAATTCGTTGGCAAATCATTATATATATATATATATATATATATATATATATATATATATATATATATATATATATATATATATATATATATATATATATATATATATATATATATAAATACAAAACACTAGATACTTCTCCAAAAGGCTCAGACAGACCGGTTTGGATGCCATAATAGACCAAGATGTCCGAAAATCATATAGTCGTTTTCACGCTCTTGTAACGAAGCTTTTCAATGAACGCTTTCCTGAAAAAGTAGTAAACACCAATCCAAACAAGAAGGGAAAATATTAACAGACCCAGATATCAGAGAGTTACAAAAACAAGCAGCGGTTGCTCGAGTAAGGAAGGACCAGGACTCTGCAGAGTTATATAAAAAGTTGAAACTAAACCTAAAGACACAGATTGAAAAACTTATGAGGGAAGAGAACTCTAGAATAATAAATGAAGCTGAAAATAAGAGCAAGGCTATTTGGAAGGTGATCAACTCAAAAATCAATTAAAAACAATTAATCGAAAATGGTTCGCCTCCAACTGCAGATGATCTGAACCGTTTTTTTACAAACATAGGAGAAACAATTTCACAGAGTATAATGACCTCGATAACACCAAGTAGTTCCCTCTTAGAAAACAAAAAAAGAAGCCAGGGATCCATGTTCCTTCATGCCACGATAACGTAAGAGATTCTGAAGGAACTTTCCAGAATCGGTAGAAAAACCACACGAGACGTGTATGGATTCTCTGTGAGATTGCTTAGAGATGTAGCTCCAATCCTGGCAGAACTACTGAGAGAAATGATAAAACTGTGCTTTGAGAATGGATGCTTTCCGAACGAGCTTAAGGTCGCAAGAGTGGTACCAATCTATAAAAAAGGCGATAGGGGCGAGTGCGGAAACTACCGACCCGTCTCGATACTGCCCGCCTTCTCGAAGATTTTCGAGGCCATTATTAAATCTAGATTGGTAGCTTATATAGAGTCAGGAAGAGAGTTTGATAATAGAGAGGAAGCTATCCTGAACTGTCTGGATCTGACGAAAGCATTCGACTGTGTGAATCACGAGAAGCTGTTGCTAAAGCTTGAGCACTATGGAGTGAGCTATATTTTGGAGCTGTTCCAATCGTATCTAGAAGATCGATACGAACTGGTCGAATAATAGTACCTCTACTAGACTTAGAAGTGTGCATGGAGTTCCCCAGGTCTCCATATTGGGGCCAATCCTTTTCCTGCTATATGTGGATGACATTACATATTATGTGAGGGCTGATTGTACTATCCTTTTTGGCGACAACACAAGTTTTATCAGTAGTATCAAACAGGATACCAGCCTTCTGGAAACAGCAGAGGAAGCGGTAAACGACGCGAAGAAGTGGTTAAGTTCCAATGAGCTGTCAATGAATGACGAAAAGGCACAGCGACTGATTTTGTCAGCAAAGAAGAGGACTGCTGGGATTCACATTGGTCTCATCACTATCCTGGGAACAACACCTTACCCAAATTTGGAAGAGACTCGCAACAGCCTTGTTCACAATTAGAAGAATAATGAATATTATCGGCGAAAGAGAGGCCATAATAACTTATCACGCCCATTTTCATAGCCTGACCACCTATGGCACAATCGTATGGGGGGTCTCAAGAGATGCAGCACTTGTCTTTCTACAACAAAAAAAAGGCAATGCGAATAGGCTGAGGTGCCGTCAACCAACAGTTGCAGAGATCTCTGTAGAAGGTACAATGTGATGACTTTACTCTGCATATACATAATACAGTGCCTGGAATTCTTTCATAAGCATAAGTCCGGCTATCAGCAGCATGCATTAGTACACAGTCACTCAACAAGGACATGAGACATATATATTTTACCACAACATCGATTAATGAAAACACAGTACTCCTTTAGATTTATGGGAACAAAGATGTACACCCTACTGCCTGATCACCTTACAAAACTGAACGCTGACAGCTTTAAAAAGAAATTAAAATCTATACTCATAAGAAAGGCCTTCTACAGTATAGACGAATCTTTAGTTCATACATTTTAAAAGCCTAGATATATTTATACTCTGATTGTCCTTATGTGAAATTGTTCTTGTGTTGTTTCTATCTTACTTAGGTTGACGTATTTAAATGTTAGAATTTTATTTGACATGTCTTATAATTTGTTGAAGGTAAATAATATTAATAATAGCAAAAAGCTGTAATTCTTAATACATGTAGGATAGTTAGGAAATTTATGTCAAGTATATTGTAATCGAGCCTATTCCCTTTTATTGCTGAATCTGGGAAAGGTAAATTATTTCCAGCTAACAGCTGAGATAGTGCATAAGTCCACGATAATAAATAATAATAATACCGTAATGTATAGTCCTGGGGACCCCACTATTTACTTTCAATGGAAATGAGTCTTCTGTTCAATGTGATACATTGGAACCTGTCCCTCAGTTAAGACTCCAAAATCCTGTGCGCCTTACCTCTAATACTTTATCAGGTCGACCAGATCCAACCAATGAATAGATAGATGGAGTTTGGAAAAACGAAGGTGGAGAAGCTAGAACTCGAATATCTGGAATGGAAAGAAATCTTACACTTTAAACATTACTATTAATGATAACGGAAAATTGAAAAACGAACTACAGGAACTCAAACAAGACATGATCACTCTAAGCTCAACAACGTGCAAACAGCCACAGGAAAACAACCAGATGATTTCAGATAAACTGGAAATAACAGAAGAACAAGAACGTCACCTCGAGCAGAAATTACTAGAAATACAATAGGAGCACAATAAGATGCAGAGTAGAGTTGGGACACTGAAATTGGAAATGGATGATTCAAAGCAGATGAGGCGAGAATTGCTTACTTCAACTGCAGAGAATAACTTTCTCCACGCACAAGTTGAGAAGTATAAGGCTGAAGAGAAGAGGCAAAATAAAGAAATTGTTGAAGTGGATGGATTCAAGGGCGGAGAACCTGTGAATCTGGATGCTATAGAGCTTGAGAGTGTCGAAGCGAATAAAGTTTCAGAGAGAACAGGACCTGGAACACAGACTTTTTGATAGTCTATAAGAAACTCAAAAAATACCTATTCTCGGAAATTGTAAATGAGAGAATGAATTCAATAGCAGCAGAAAAGAAGATCCAAAGCACAACAAAGAACAATGAGGCAGCCATTGATAGATGTGTGAGCAAACCACCAGTGAGTTTAATTGGTGGGTGAACATATGCAGAGGCAGCATTTAGGAGACAAACGGAGAATATCACTCCAAACTATGGCAGTAGCAAGACTTCTAAAACCGTGTCTACCTAAGGCAACCGGCTATATCAATCAATCAGCAACCGGATGTCCACAACAAAAGAAGGAACCAACCAAACCTAACTGTAGCTAGGCAGGGGCAGGAAGAAGCAAATGAATTAGTGAAGCAGCCCTATAACAAAGAATTTCCAAAAAGGAACCACAACAGAAAAACTGCTATTTATGGAGTTCAAAAGGGTGTGAATGATTCAAAAGCATATCTGCCGTTTGTACATGTTTCCAAGGTGAGTCTTGAATACAGAATAGAAGGCGTTGTGGAGCTCGTGAAAAGGAAGCTTTCAAATGTAAATGTTGAATGTGTCGAACTAAATGTTAAATCTAAGCAGTATAAAAGTTTCAAGATAACCGTTGCTGTGAGCTGCAGTACAAATCTTCATGATGGTGCTTTCTGGCAGCATAAAGCTGTAAGAAAATTTCTGGCTCATAAACAGTATTTTCATGAAGTCTAAAACAGCAACTAGAAATAAAAGTCCTGAGGTAGATTCCAGTCCCCCCAAAGAATATCCATAAAGGTGGGAAGAAAATATCAGACCTGTAGTTTTATCAAAATGATGAATATGAATGTACATAGCACAGTACAGAAGATAGTGCTCATTCATCCTTCAGTCCATTTCACGCAAAATTGATATGCATTTTCAATAAATGCTTTCTCGAAAAAAGGATAAACGTAAATTCCAAGAGAAAAACCTGAAAGATCAAGTGGAGGTAGCACATACCATCGCAATGGTGCGTAGGTACGTTAAATCCATGGGTTTATACAGGGACTCAAGGAGAGACTGAAACAGGCCATAGAGATGAAAGTGAAAGATGATATTAAATATATAAATGACTCTGACAATAGAAGTAGAGCGATTTGGAAAGTGATATACTCGAAAACAAAGATGAAAAAGAAACTTGAAAACGATGAATGCAGACTGACTACTGATGAGTTAAATACTTTCTTCGCCACAATAGGAAATAGTTATATTCACGTGATGTGGATATAACTGATGAACAATTTCTTGAGCTGCTGAAGAGGAAGCGGATAAAAACACCCAACTCCATGTTTCTGATTCCAAGGACTCCCTAAGAAATTATCCAGGTAGTCTCGATGATGAAAATCAAAAACTCCCAGGACATGTATATCTGGAACGTACAACTATTGAAACGAGCGATTGAGTACTTGGCTGACCCGTTATCCCGCCTAATAAATTCCTGCTTTGGATGTGGCTACTTTCCCGACGAACTGAAAGTGGCTAAACTTTTTCCTTTATACAAAAAAGATAATCCAAATATATGCGGAAACTATAGACCAATCTCTATCATCCCAGCCATTTCTAGAATTTCTGAGACCCTCGTGAAGACAACAGTGGTACAGTTTGTGTAGTCATATACGCTTCTTCACAAGGACCAGTGGATTCCGGAAACATAAATCCACCACATTCGCTTTAATTAAGATCATAGAGTTCGTGTTCGAGTTTGTTGATGATATAGAAGACACCATTATAGCATCTTGGATCTAAGTAAGGCCTTCGACTGCGTTGATTACGAGAAATTCCTCATAAAGATCGAACACATCGAAATCCGGGGTCCAACCTTAAAACTCTTTAAATCATACCTAGGTCGAAAAAAGAGATCACATGTGGAGTACCGAAGGGATCAAATTTGGGACCAATCCTATTCATTATATACATTGACGACCTTATGTATAGTGTACAATCCGACAAAACTGCCATATTTGCTAACGACACACCATATTGAATAAGGGTGCTTGCGCGGAGGAGCTTCATTCTAAGTCTGGAAAATCTACTGATGACTCACAGCGAAGGTTTGAGGCCAACAATCTTTCTTAAACAGAAACAAGACACTGGAAATCCTAGTTAGTACGAAGAGGTCATTTGGGGGGAGAGAGGTAACGGTGCTCGGTCTAACTATCGAGAGCAACAGTTCTGGGGACGCCCAATAGACCTTTTGTGCCAGATTTCATCAGCCGTCACCTACTCTATCAGGAGGATAAAACATTTTCTATGCGAACGCGAAGCGTTACTGACTTACCACACAAACTTTCATAGTCGAATTACACATGGCGTGGAAGCTTCCAGGGAGACCGATGACGATGCTACCTTCTGGACTGCCTCACTTGAATCCATAAAAACCAAAATAGACATTGAAAATTTTCAGAACAGCATGAATATAAAACGAGGGGGCGTGAAAACTTTGTAGCACCTAAACAACGTATGAAAATTAAGCAACAACTCGAACCAATACCTCGGGACCAAAGCATACAACAAACCCCTATAGCTTAAGGAAACTGGGAGATCATCGTTTTAGGAACACTATCAAAAGAATACTGCTCCAAGCTAGTTTTTATAATTTGGACGAATACTTCTCTTATATTTTTGAGCCGTAAAATTGAACGCAAACTGACTCATGAACGTAAATTTTGTAAATTGTCATTTTCCGATATTCTTTACAGTTAAGCATATCAACCATCATTATTGTTAGTTGTTATTTATTAACCATAATGACATCCCTTGTAATTTTTTGAAGAAGATAAATAAATAAATAAAAAAAAATAATCTCTTAGGCCTCCAATTTCATGTTTAGAATATGCCTCTGCATGAGATCGAAAGTCTTGCTTAAATCATAGCAGTTGACTTCAAACTCCTTGTTATATACTACATTCATCAGATATTCTATAATCGCAGTAACTGTCGATTTCCTCCTTATGAAACACTGCTGGCATTTGATTATCATTGTCTTCGAATTGAGATATGATAATAATTTAGTTTTTAGTAAGGCCTCAAACGCTCTAGAAATAACAGGCAAGACATAGAGTGGTCTGTATTAGTTTAGTTCCGTTTTGTCTCTTTTATGTACTATTAATATTGTTGTCAGTTATGGATTGAGTCACTGTAATTACTCTTAACCTGCAAAGAAATCAGTTGTAATTAAATTTGAATGTTCATTATTTTAAGGTTTTAGTAGCTTCTTATTATTGTTTATTCAAATTGACATTTTCTTTAAATTAGTTTTTGTGGTAGTGAATAGGCATCCAACTTTCCTGATTTGGGAAATAATCTTCCTTATATCTTCGCCGACTATTAAAGTTTGCTTCAGTAATGCATATTGTTTTGACAAAATTATAAATTTCCTATAGTTTCCAGATTAATGGCACTATTTCTGTATCCTATTGACAAGGAGTATTAGGCTGAAAATGGTCACCTTATTAATTCTTTATGCTCAGACATCTTTCTTGAGAACTCTTCATACTTTTGATATTCGTTGTTTTACTATTCCTAAATTCTATTGAGTATAAGAGTATAAAATTAATTCATTTCGTGTTTATTAACATGAAACTGACCACCAATAATTTTTTCAGGTGAAAGTGAAAGAAATTCCACGGACAAAAAACGTGAAAGAAGGAAAAAGAAACTGAAGCAGAGATTCCATGCAAAAGAAAAACGTGAAAAACTATTGCAGGCAACGAATTCGGGTAGGGAAAACAAGAATTCCAAAGAGAAATCGAAGAAACTACTTGACAGATTATCCAAGGAGAGTAACGTTGAAAAGGTATTACTTTATAATTCGCATAGTCTTCTCTGTTCTAATTTATTTATTTGTAGGTGGATGAAAGTTTGGGACGCAAAGGAATTAAATCTTCTACAGCATTCTTCACGCAATTGCAAGAACAGGTTCGGTCTCAAATCAACTTGAAAGGAGAACCTAAAAAGAAAAAGAGAATTGTTCATGATGCGAACAAAATGAAACTGTGATAGGTGTAGATGGAATAAGGGTCTTTCTATTGTATTGATTGTTGAATATTTTTATTGCTGTCAGTTAATGTGTGATACAATTCACTGTAATTACTCTTAACCCGAAAAGAAATAAATTGTAATTAGACTTGAATGTTTGGTTTCATCAGCTTCTTGTTATTGGTTATTTAAATCGACATTTTTCGAAATAGTTTTTTTTGCTAGTATTCAAGCATTTAACTTGCCCTCTGAAAAATAATCTTCATCGAAGTTTGCTTCAGTGATTTATATTGCCATGGAAAAATTATAAATTTCCTGTAGTTTCCAGATAGCGGTACAATTTCTGTATCCCATTAACAGGGATTAGTAGACTGAAAATAGTCACCTTAGCAATTTTTTGTTTGTTTTATGTCAATATATCCAGACATCTTTCTTGATAACTCTTCATACTTTTGATATTGATTGTTTTTACTATTCCTGAATTCTATTGAGTATCAGAGTTTACGATTCAGCCTCTGAATTGAAACCCTCAATTCAATGTATCTGGAGTACTGTTGACTTCAGTCAATTTAAGCATAGAGCACAGCCATACTGTTTTCTCAGAGCCATTCACAATAATTTTGGCTCACTGCAACTTTGTTATGAATAAAGCTAGAAGGCTAAATTTTCAGCGCAATGACCACACATTTTGTTGTTCATCCTTTAACAATGTGCTCGGGAACTTAGCCCATTTACACAGGTGGACCTACAGCTTATAGTGGATTCCGAACCACTCTCCTAGACCGTGCAATAATAACTGCCACCACAAAAATTACAAGTTATCTGGTCTTCGGAAGTTTGTTCCCTCTTTAGGCAACTATTACAAGTGTCACAATTTTTGTTCAAGGACAACAGCCATAACTTGAACCCGGATTCGAACCAGGCAGCTCGGCTAAGTATATTCCTACATACTTGCTCACTAGTCGTGCACCAAACCTATAAAGGTACAGTTTGTGCGGTAAAGATGGGAGACACGGGGATTCGGCATATTGGCTAATTACTAGCATGTTCAATTGAATCTCCGAGTCAGCAAAAAAGGCCGAATTCTCGTTTCTCCAAATCTTTACCGCGAATTGCAGGCAATTCAATAACCAATTTCCAAATTTACCGTCTATGAGTAAAATAAAATTTCGAAGCATTAGAAGCAATTTTCTACAATTCGGATGAATAAAAATTGTAGGAACTAAGCGAAAACCAATCATCGAAAATAATTACATTAATACGAATAAATGATAGCAAACATCATAAGAGAAAACTAATTTACGATCTGAATAAATGTTCAATATTCGCCCCATTTTGCTCGATACACTTGACAGCTCGTATACGAACATGATGAGTTGCCCTCCTAGTTTCCTCAGGATCAATATTACGAAAAGCATTATGAATGCGCTCTAGTAATTCTTCTTTACTTCTTACAGGAATAAGATACACTTCACTCTTGATTTTGCCCCATGAATAAAAATCAAGGGGCGTCAGGTCCGGAGAACGCGAAGGCCATAAATTTGGTCCTTGATCACCCCACCATCTATCCTCGAATATTTCTGTTAGCTGCCGATCTACAGCTCGTGTTTTATGTGCTGGTGCACCATCCATTTGGTAATAGCAATCCCTCAGAATGTTAAGGGGTAATCCATCTAAAAAATTTGCTAATGTTCCCTCAAAATTTCCAGGTATCTTTGTCCATTAAGATTTTCCTCATAAATGTGATAAGCCAACAAATCATTCATTAAAATTGCAAAAACGTTCACACTGAATTTATTTTGGAAATCAATAACCTCAATGAAATGTGGATTTTCTGTGGCCCAAAAATGTCGATTTCTCCTGTTGGTTATTCCACTTTCATTGAACTTGGCTTCATCAGACTATATAATTTTTTGCAGAATTGTCTCATCTTCTTGAAGCCGAATTAATAAATTTTCACAGAAATTTAGCCCCGTGGGAAGGTCAGTTGGTTTCAATTTTTGTAGTCTGATAAAAGAATACGGGTGCATGTTATGTTTCTTAAGAATCCTATGAATGGAAGTATAACTCAATCCAATATCCAATGATGCTGACTTGATGGACGCATGTGGATTGGCACGAAAATACGCTAGCGTATTAATTTGATTGTCGTCCTCCTCGAGAATCGGTTTTCTTCTAGTTTCTATGTATTTTGTTCCTCCAAATTACAGAAAATTGCTTCCAATCCTTCGAAATTTTGTTTTACTCATAGGCGCCAAATTTGGAAATTGGCTATTGAATTACCTGCAAGTTCTATCCACCACTTTTTGGCATTCGCCATGAATTAAGAAGAGATTAAACATATCGTAATTTGAATAATCAGCCATTTTATTATCAATCTGGTGTTTTTCAAAAATTTTCACTTCAAATTACCAACAATTCTTGTTGAAATATCAAATTCGAATGAACGAAGTGACAAGAACATTAATTTTAGGCACCTGTCAGGTGAGCGTAGCCAGTTCAGCTACTTGATTCAAATATTTCAAAGCATTCTCTGTTAGTTCTTGCAAAATCATCAAAATTCAATATATTCCCAAATTATTTCGGAACTATAAGAGATGGGTATAGTACATGCTGATACAATTCCATCTTAAATTTGACGCTTCATCTGATGGCGATATAAAAATTGGTACGTGCCATTTGAAAAAATTGAGTTATTGCTGTTTGAAAAAGGCCAAATTGAAAAAATCATACAAAAAAACGCAATAAACATTTGACATGTGTAGACTGCTTAAAAAATTCCTTGATCCTTCTTCTATCCACCCAAGCAAAAATTGTGTCTGTAGTGCAAAAGATCTACGAGCTACAATTTTTTTAAATGTTCCTCAAAAATCGAGTTTATAACAAAAATAATTAAATCTGTCAAAAGTTTTGACAGATAAGTGCCAACAACTTGGGTATTTTATGTCTTGCTAAAATGTCGGTTCTAGATGTATAATAAAATAGGTAGATTGCCATTTGAAATAACAAAGTGATGATCCACTTCCGGTATAACCGGAAATGGTATCACTTCGAAAATATTTCACTTCAATTGGAAATCGCTAGTTATGGCCGCGTATAAAATTTCAGCTTGATATTCTGGAACTCAAAAAGTTTTTAACGGACGGTCCTGGTGGATATCCCTGTATAATCTGTTTTTGTATGAGAAGTATAAATTAGAGTACACAAGGTTGGAATTAATAATATTGATGATATATTTATTTTCAAGTGTCTAATCTAAAGATTACTACTTAAACATGTATTGTTTGGTTATTAAGGGTGGTATTATTTGGATTTTACAAAGTTTTTGATTTCCAAACATTCCACCAGAATTATATTCTTTCCTCTGTTATTATGATGAATTTTCGGATTTTGTAACGTTATGATATGTTTTGTGGATTAAACGTGTTCAAATTTTGGCGAATTTTTGTCGGAAGATATCTGTTCTTTGAATTCAGTTCTAATTTGTCCAAAATAATCAACTGGGCACTCATTACAAGATTTTATAAACCCCTGATTTTTTGAGTTTGTCTTTTGTTTAGCGTTGAATAATAGTTTGCTCAGATTGGGAATGCTAGAGAAGAAGGTCGTTATGTTTAATTTTGAAAAGTAGTTACTTATGGTTTTGGAAAGAGGACCACTGTAGTTGAACGTAACGTATCTTTTTTTACAGAATATAATAATTGTGAAGTTTGTTGTTTTTCTTTACGTTGGATTTTCTCTATAGAGGTGGAATGCTGTTATTTAACGCAATTTTTCTGATAGTGTTGATTTCGGTTTCGAAAGCTGTCGTGGAAAGTGTAATTGAAATAGCTCTATAGATCATTGGATTATAAGCTGCTAGTTTGTGGTTTAAATGCTTGAATGACTCAACTATTCCGGTAGACTCATCCAATCATTTAAACTGCTGGTCCTCTCTCTAACACTATAAGTAACTACTTTTCAGAATTTATCATAACCACCTCTTTCTTTAGCGCTCCCAATCTGATCAAACTATTATTCAACGCTGAACAAAACAGACAGGCAACCTGAAAAATCAGGAGTTTATAAAATCGTATGCAATGTTGCTTAAGTTAAACAAACAGGTAGGGGCTTGGAAACCAGATTCGAAGAACATATATCTTCTGACAACAATGCTCCAATATGTGAACATTTTAAATCTACAAAACATACAATAACGTTAAACAATGTCAAAATCCTGAATAGCCAAGCAGACGTCAATACATATCCCTTGCTCAATATTAAGTAGAGTAAATAATATTGTTGAAGTAGTTTCAATTTTGATGATTATTTATTGAAAATTACCTAATGTTCGAAATCAGTCGTTTTTGAATGAATAAAAGTGTGGAATATACAAAATATATTTTTATTTCATTTAGTGGACACTAGATTATTATGTCTCAACAATGATGTAATGCGAAATTGATCACTATACATGTGAATATAATGTAGAAGTGGTTTCTCGGTGGCACTGGTTGGTAGCCTCTGTGCCAGTTCGTTGGAGCGCGCCAATACATATGCATGTCTTGATGCGTTTCAGTAGATTGAGATGAGTAGGTGGCAGCCTGGCCTGAAATTGTGAATGATTGTGCAATACTGACGAGGTCAAACGAGACGAAAATGCAGTCTATTGCCCCTATTCATGACGATCAAACTGTCTCACTACTGTGTGGCCTTTGTTTACTAGTGATTATGACAAGGGGATCGGAAAACCTTCAGGAAAGGATTTTTAATATTGGTTATTATCATTATTATATTTGAATAAGAGTGAGGCTGAGGTTACATCTTCCTATTAAACTCAAAAGATGAAACTAGTTTTCATTTCTTTCACTTTGTCTCGAAATCTCCTTTTAGAATTTTTGATCTCTCAAAATCTATTAACTTATTTTTCACAATATCACCTAAAGCTTGATACCATAAGATTTCTATTTTTTTCGATTGGGTTTCGTACTCAAGTTATAAATTTTTAACTACAAAATTTCGATAGAAATTCGAGTCTTTCTTAACAGCTGTTATTTTCCAAAAATAATTTTTTATTAGCATTTTTCTTTAACAATGTTGGACCTAAATCATGATCACCGTCAGCACGTGTCAGCAAGGATTTCTAAGAGACAGTTCTAATAAACGACTTATATCGCCGCCATTCTTTTTAATATTGGAACCTGTTTATGAGTCCATTATATGTTGATGTACAATAGAGGATAATTTATATTTTCAGTGGTCGAGTTAAATTTTTTTTGCATATTTTTTAATCATCACGGTGGAGTAATTTAGCAAACATTTGCTTAATTAGCGATGCATCTATTAACATCAAATATTCCCAATTATGAATACGAGAGATAATGCCAAAACTTGCAGCAAAAAATTAACTTAATGGAAAATTGAAGCAAATAATTTTATGCACTATGCGCGGTAGCTACGGTCTGGTGGCTTCTTTTAGGGGAGATTAGCCGATTCAAAAACTATTTTAAAATAAGGCGTCATGCCATTTTATTTCATTCAAAAATGACAAAAAATTAGTTGATCATGTTACTTCTAAAAATAATAAGAATATACGAAATATAATTATATAAATAGAAAAGAAAGATTTTACCTAGTTCAAATTCGATATTGAAACTGTTCATTTAAAAAATATAACAGAAGGATAATTCGTAGCCAAAAGTGAGAACCTTTGTGTACAAAACATTATGTACAATTTTATAATATTTATGAATCCTGTTTTCCAGGAAAATTCAGATATATACACCGTACTTATAAACTAATAAATATATACAGATAAAAATTTATCGAATGTTGAAAGTGAAGAAATTTTACTCATGTAAGTATGAATGGGTAGGTCATTGATCATTGGTGCTTCTCTTCTTTACGTCAGGGTTAAAATTAAATTTTCAGTATCTCTCTGGGGTCGGGCCACTTTCCTTCTTTTTGGAAGCACAACTTTGTTATTCCTTTGTACAAGTCTGGTTCCAAGTCAGATATAGCTAACTATAGGGATGTATGTATTCATTCAGTTATCCCAAAAATGTTTGATGCTCTGGTATGTAATCTTCTTTCGTGGCATTGCTACCCAGTATTGATAAATGAACAGCATTGTTTTTATAAGGGGCGTTCAACTGAAACAAACCTTTTGCTTTACCCCAATGACATCATTGTTTTTATACCGGTCAGCAGATAGACTCAATTTATACAGATACAGAAACTCGAGGCACTGGGCATTACTGGTTCACTTATATCCTGGCTAAGTAGCTTTTTATATAACCGTATTATATTGGTTTGATATAGGAACTTTTATCGAGGGAGATTTCTGCTTCATCAGGTGTTCCTCAGGGATCACATCTATGCCCACTCTTGTTTAACGTAGTCATAAACGATGTGAAAAAATCGCTCTCATCTAAATTCTTATTATTTGCGGATGATATGAAGATCTACCCCGTAATTAAAAGCTCTTCTGAGGCTGCTCGGTTACAGATTCAGTTGGATAGGTATCATCTGTGGACTGAAATAAACTGTTTGCGTCTGAACGTCAATAAATGTAGTATAATCACATTTCATAGAACCACGAAAACTATACTTCATGATCACACATTGGGGGGGTCATTGTCTTATACGAGTCCGGTTGATAAGAGATTTGGGAATTTTTATCGATTGCAAGCTAAACTTCAAAGAACATATCATAACATAACAGAATATAGTCTTTCAATCTTATCAATCACTCGGTTTCATTATCCGAAGTGCTCGGGAGTTTTCACCCAATACCATCAGAATATCATTTTGTTCCTTGGTAAGTTCTAATTTGGAGTATCTATCGACTGTGTGGTCGCCTTGTTACAAGTGCGATATTAACTATTTGGAGGAGGTGCAGAGGAAGTTTTTGCGCTTTTTGGGGTATAGGACACACACGGCTGATTCAGGCACAGACTTATCTTTTGTGCGTCAAGCTTTCAACCTTGATTATCTTGTTATCAGGAGTAGGGTGTCGAGCCTGGCAGTACTCTTTAAATTACTGAACAACCTAATAAAATGTCCTGATCTGCTGATGCAGATAAATTTTTTTTTTTTTTATTTATTTATTTAACCCAAAAAGATTATAAAATCTACAACAGGTAAGTAAGTTTCAGTGAAAAGCAAATCCTTAATTCTAAATCACAGATAAATCACACAGAAGAAAAAAAAAAAAATAAACCACTCTTGATAAATGCCCATTTTTCAAAATAAATTCTTTCGCCATAGCTGAAAATTTTTCATTTGATAGCACTTCTGATATAAAGTGGAAGTTTGTTGTACCATAAACTAAAATTTAAATTTTTATCTAACATTAATCCTAAATACTTAGTTTTTGTACTCTCGGTTATCTTGACACTGTTGATGAAAAGTTCGAAATTATCTGGTTTAATAGACTTAAAGACAGTATATGTACATTTTTTTCATTAAGTTTTATTCTATTATTATCAGTCCACTTTGAGATTTTTTCCAAGTCATCCTGTGCCCTCTCGAATACATCCTGTATAGAGCCTGAGTAGAAAAGTCCCGTGTCGTCGGCATAGAGTATTATTTTACCATTGAGTCCTATATCACATATATCATTAATGTATATTAGAAACAATATCGGGCCGAGTACTGAGCCCTGAGGCACACCACTTGTCACTCTCACTCTCTCCCCTCACATCCGTTCACTACAGTGTACTGCTCTCGTTCCTGTAGATACGATTTGAAAAGCTTATACGCGGCGTTGTTGATACCTATGCTATCGAACTTCGGTAACAAAATACCGTGACACACAACATCGAACGCCTAACACAAATCCAAAAATACAGCCATCACATCTTTTCCCTTGTCTATTTCTGCACATATATATTCTGTTATAGTGGCTATGGCAGTCTGTGTACTGCACTTACTCAAGAATCCATTTTGATGAGTGTTCAGAAAATTTACATTACTTAGGTGTTCTAGCAGTCTGTTTTTCATCACAATTTCAAAGATCTTCGAACATGCAGTTAGCACCGAGATGGGTCTATAATTACTTGGCTCGTTTTTCGGACCATCCTTATGAATCGGAACAATTTTTGCTATCTTTAGAACATTGGGAAAGGTTCCTTCCGACAAATGCTTGTTTATCAACTTGGATATTATAGGAGCAACCAGAGATTTCACTTCCTTAATAATTTTAGGTTTTATATTGTCGTGTCCTTGCGAGGCATCTGACTTTAAAGTAGAAATAATATTTTCGATTTCTTTAGGAGATGTTCGTCTAAGATACATAGATGCAATTTTATTTGTTACTTTCTGTTGATAATTGGCATGATTTGGATTAATTTTTACTTTTTCAACAATCTTTACAAAGTAATCCGCAAGTACATTAGCTATAGTGCTTGCATCATGGTGTACAATTCCATTTTCATCTTTCATTGACCTAATTGAATTTTTATTTGCATCATTTGGATTGAGCGTTTTGCTTATAATATCAAATTGTTTTTGATTGAACCATCGGCTTTCTCGAATAACCTTTGATTGTGAATTTTCTTATTATGACTTTTCATGTTGTTGACTTGCCTCTGAAGATCCTTGAATGTTGATTCCAGACAGTGAGACAAGGGGTTTTTCTTATAGAGTGTATAAGCCTTGTCTCTCCTTTTAATCAAAGTATCAAGCTCCTTTGTATACCATCCTTCATTTATATTGGTAGTGTAAGTTTTTCTGTAGTTGTAGTAGCGCTTTTCAATTGTCTTTTCATAGTATTGATAAGGTCCTCAAAAGTTTCTATGCTTGTAGTCTCAATTTCATTTTTCAAATTTTCCTTTAGAGCTCTGAAGTTAATTATGGTTGTTTTATATTTTTGCTTTTCCTTTTCTGTAAGGAAGCCGGTATGATCATAGACAGCACTTTATGATCAGTGATGTGATGGTCTTCTAGTTGGATCTCTTTTGGTAGATTAATGTCTGAAATAATATGATCAATTATAGTTTTTGTATTATTGTTAGTATCAACTCGTGTTGCTGCGTCTTCATGTATACTATTATGTATTTTATAGCCATTGGACTTAATGACCTGCATATATTCTTTTTTGTATTATTACTGGCAAGGAGGTTTATATTCATGTCGCCTATAAGTATCATGGTGCTGTGAACAGAGAGTAAATTATCTAGTTTATCAAGAAAGGGCTGGATACCTGATTCAGGTTGCTTGTATACTACCCCAAGTTTCAGGTTCAGGTCCCATAAATGCAGTATGAGTATATTATTATCATTTTCGCCATCTTCATGCAAAATTGTATGATTGTCTATTTCCTTCTGTAAATATATAGCCATACCTCCTCCACGGGTTTCACGACAAGAATGTACAGCAACATAGTTTCTAAAGTTTATATTTGAGGTTTCGTTGGAATATAACCAGGTTTCTGTCAGGACCAAAATATTAGGTCTTCTATTTTGTAGCAGAATTTCAACTTCATCTACCTTATTTCTAATACTACGTATATTCAGATACATTACTCTAATTGGGCTCTTTTTTAGTTTTTTTTTATTAAGAGCTTCCACATCCTCAACAGTGTTTACTATTTCTATTTTACTAAGTTCAGATTTTTTTAAAGTAATCATTCCGTTTTTGATCCATACAAATGAATACCCCTTCTCTTTTTCAATTGCCTAGCTTTGGAAAATATCTCCTGATTTGTTTTAGTGAGATCATGTGCAATATAAATAGTTTTGTTTTCACTATAACCAAGATCAGAAGTAGAAATGTTTTTGGTTTTTTTCGCTCTGAAACATTCCAGTTTATCTGTTTCTCTTTCAAACTCAACTTTTATGGGGAGATGAGCCTATTTCATTTTTCCAAGTCTATGGCATTTATACTCACAGTTTGCTACTTTGAGGTGCTTCAGAACCTTTTGAACTATTTTCCGGACATCTTCATCTTTACTTTCAACAGGAATCTCATATATCACAGCATTTCTTTTAAAAGTTCCTGTTCAGCTTTATTCTTCTCCACTTGTGAAGCCTTCATGACTGCTTTTATCTCTTTTATTTCTTGTTGGAGTTGTTGATTTATGTGTACCTGCTCATCATATTTTTTATAATATTATCATACTTGGCTTCCATCATTATTAACTTTTCCATCACATCCTTAATAGTTGGTTCACATACAGTATTAGTAGGAGTTATTATTGCTGTGCACTTTCTGCATTCCCACCTTTCTCCATTATCTTTCTTCAGTTCAGCAGCATATTTATTAAATTCGTTGCGATCCATATTGATACATGTTATATGGAACCACTGTGCACAATTTGACGAGAGCATTGTATTGAATATGAGTTAGATGTGGATTTTGGACAAATACCGCACTTAGTCATATTGTGATCACGCAATTATAAATTTAGCGGGCCTGGTGTCCTTAATACGGTACTGGCAGAATCGCCAACTGTTTGTTTATTCTTATCTTATCAGCGATCAAACAAAAACTCACTGCAATGATTATTGATCTAGTTGTTACTACTTTGTTCACCAATTAATAGGATATCCGGATGTTATTATTCTCTGATTATTCAATAGTTAGATTCACCACGAATTACTCTCCACTTTAATATAAGTTTCAAATTTTAATATGATATATTTCCAATTGAAATTGCTTATAGACTGAGGAGCTTCAAGTCAGTGACTCTTCACTTCTATATTTTTTATATATATATTTCAATGTTCCAGGTAGATTAACAAGGCATACACCCTATTTCGGCTTGATATTTGTAGGTACAACTATAGTAAAAACTCCTTTTGTTAAAATTACTTTTCTCTTGCTAATGGCCTAGGTGCCAAGTTAGATTTCTTCTCTCTGTCCCTCGCAGCTTTTAAATTAAGAGCAACTAGGTTGCTTATAAATGCTTAGGCTATCAATGTTGAACTGTAGATGTGCTTTGTATGTTTTGCACTTTAGTAAACTTCTTAAGTGTTTAAAATTGGAAAAATTTTTATTTGTTTCGAGCAACTGAAATTTTGAATAACTGTTGTATTTTTATTTTTGTATAATTCTCTGATATTTGTGTTTGTTTGTAAATGGGGGTATCCCGATAACTGACTAAATAAAAAAATAAATAAATTGTACGTTACCAAAGAGTCCACGGAAATTTTGGTGATACTATCCTGCTCTAAGAACACTAAGTAGAAATCCAGGAAGGTGAAGAGAACCGAAATCTCGCTTATCTCGAAGGAACCGTCACGGATGAATATGGTTATCTCCAAAACCAATCCAAATTGAGTTGATCGGTACTATTATGTACAAAAGGGATTCCAATAACTCTTGGAATCTTGAACGGAATCAAAGAATGATAAACTCAAGAAATATCGACATTTTATTAACGATGAAAATCGATCACTTTTCAGGTACACCCACCATCCCTTTCTCATAGATTCAAAATAACCACTGAATCTCAATCCTTCCTAGCGATTTTCTCATTAGAGTTGTTTTTGTTGAATTCGAAAAAACTTGATCAACAGCCAATGTACCTCCTATCGAGTTAGTCGAGATGTCTCCAAGATGCTTATATGAAATATTACAATTTGAAACGATACAATAAATATTATCAATTGCCTATTGAAAATATGCCACTAACAATGCACAATTGTTATATCTAGAGTTGCTATAAATTGAGAAAATATGAAATTTAGTTAATAGAAATTCTAGCGTAAATTTGCAACGCTACAAACCATTTTACAAAATGAAAGTTCTTCAAGGTAATATGAATATATAACCATAAAATAGCTTAAGATTATATCTGGTACGTATTAGAAAACATCTATTTATTTGGAAATACATAATACCACATTGTGAAAGATCTGAAGGCAAAAAACAAATTATTTAGCTGCAGTTAATTTATTACAAAACTCCTCCACCTTCTAGTGCAAAGATTCTGTAAAACATTACAAAGTGTATGTGTTTCAACAACCGAATTTGGTTTCACAACTCATTGGTCGATTTGAAATCGAATTTTTTCTTACATTTTAAGAACACTACAAGTGTTGAAATAAGTACAATTTTATTTAAAAATTTAGATGAACGGGTTACACTTAACGATTCCCTGAAAAAAACTTTGTAAAATAATTGCACAAAATAGGGCAAGTTAATAGACTAGATTATAAAATATATTTTAAGAACAGTAACAATTACTTAAGATGAATATCAACTTAGGGAATGTTGCCTTTGTATACCACTATAAATATGTTGAAAATTCCACAAACCTCCTACAAAATTCGCGTACAAATATTTTTTTGATGAAAAAGCACCGATTATTTCGAAATTATTGTGGGGTACCCACTCACTCTCATAAATTCTGGCTACCAATAGGATTAATTCAATATTTAGTAGCTTTTCTAATTGGTTCAATTTTTCAAATCAAACTATTATTGAAACTAATCAATTAAATCTTCGTGCCACTTGCTGACAATACTACTTGATAATTAGGTGATAGTAAACATTTATTTTTGCTGAATTTTATTATTTATAGTGACGACTTGTGATAGATACAGTTTAAGAATTGTTCTTCTATTGGATGCAACTTCCATCCATAATTTTAAGATTTTATGACCGAACATTAGTTTGCAATAAACAAAATAAAACTCAATTTAAGAAATACAAAATGTAAGATTTACTGAAAAATATCTTCGTCACAAATTGAATTACTGAGAAGAAAAGATTTATATGAATCTGCAGCATGTAAATCATGAATTAGAAAAAGTTTCTTTATCCATTGATAAGCAGAGTTTTGACTGAACATGAGGTACATTAATCAAAAGTTACAGTTTTCTGTTATTAAAATTTTCTGAACACCTACTGGTTGCAGTAAAAACAACAAATTTTGGAAACCTTAATGATTGGCTAGTTGATTACTGAGTACATATTTCTTTTTGCAATTGATAATAAACGGGAGGATTCCCCGAATGATGTTACTATTTGATAAACAAAAGATACTGTGAACGAAATTTTCTTAATTCCCTTTGTTTTCCATACACAAGATTTTAAAAAATTTTAATTTACGGATGCCCCTGGTAACTTCTAGACTTTGTAATAGTACTATTTATTTTCGCTCAATATTCTCTTCTACTTGAGCTCGAAAATGTGATTTTGTCAATAAAAATTGGATTGTATTTTTTTTCTGCTTAAAACTCTATTTAACGTAACTAGTTGATTCTAATATTGAAGATAATAATGTAATAAATTGAAATATCCAATTACCGCCTTTCAAATAATTTTCTGTCAAAGTTTGTCTTATTTTAGTTGGCACTTATGTTCCTATATGGTGTCCAATAAGGTCACCCGACCAGAATTTTCAATTTCTGTGGTGTATTTATGAAATAAACGAGCCAGATTAATCATATTATTTTATGCGCTACGCAGAATCGAAATGGCTGTATTGTGTTCAATAAAATGGCAACCATTTTAGCAATTTTTATGACTGAAAGCTCAAGTTTATGAGAATCATAATATGTCAATCATAGTTTCAATGAAATAATCGCATTTTTCAAGTAGAAAAAGTCTAATGAGTCTTTAATATGTTAAAGGTTACCTTTCACAAATTCTAGAAGTTTGGGATATAAAACCTTAAAAAAAATCTTTGCCGATCACTGTTTTATTTTGAGTAATGCCGCAGAATAATTAAGAAACAACATGTGGCAGAAAAATTTTAAATTTCGAAAATTACCATGTAGCTGAAAACAAAACGGACTAAGAAAAATTTCTTCATGTTTCGTTGAAAAGTAACATAATTTGCCGGAAATTGCATTCTATCTTTACCAGCCAAGATACTATTCAAAGACAACGAATTTGAGATAACCTGTACAAAGTAAATCAAGGAAAATATAGTAAATTATCACTTTTTACTTCTCCTTTCCATTTAATTGAAAAAAGTGTTAGATAAGAAAAACAATTAGAAAATCAGTTATGTGAGAATTAAATTTTAATTAATATTATTATGCTTTCTGTTCCTATAAAATTTTATTAAAATACCTAGTGCCTGATTCACAAGCCGCCACTCATAGTACTTAAATAATATTGCACTTAATTCCAGATTGAATTTTATAGTACATAAAATCATTATTTTAAACTTCTGATTTTTGAAAAAATACAATACCTAAATATAAATTAAATACAGTCTGATGAAATGAATATAATGATAAATGAGAAATAAGTTAATGTTTTCACAAGTTTTGTTAAAGCTATTCGTTATTGTGGATGGAATCGTCGTTAGGGGAGGCCTTGTGTCATTCATCCAGTTCGTCCATTCGACATCTTACTGCCATCTCCACAACTTCCAGACTGGGGTAATCTAATTCTTTCACAAGGCATAAAACTGCTGACAAAATGTTGGAATTCTGAAAAGAATTTTATGATAGACAGAATTATACAAGGATATGTATTTTGATAATAAAAAATTTAAAATTGGCTTAATAAAAAAATTCAGAGAGGTTGCCTGAATTGAATTACCAGATCTTGTACACCTACAATGACCGATTCTTTATTAACACCAGCAGTATCATCATTTCCTCATCGAGGTTAGTTTAATGTGAGGGCTTTGGCCATGCAAGCAAGCACTATCAATATTCTCATAATTTTTTTAGGAAGCAAAGGGGAGTTATGGGGAAAATTAGCCTAAATCTATCCGTCCCTTAAGTTATGAAATACTGAACTTTCTTATTTGGTACTACGCCCACTGTTTATAAATTGATTTAAGAAAAATCACTCAAATTAGGCATATCAAAATACTCCTTAACACAAGATCATATATGCCATCAGTCTATGTCACACTAAATAGTTATACTACAAAGTTCACAACTTAACTCACCCTAGTAACTGGACGTCTATTGAACGGCGGCCTGTGTGAAGATGCAGAACACACGAACCTTTCTCGCCTTTCGTTACCTTCAGAATTGGTATCATTCTGTCTATAATTGTTAGCGTTTGCATATCTATCCCCATTACTGTATTCCTGAAATTGAACACCAACATATAAAAACAAAATACTACCCTGCTTAGGAAGTTTCAGGAATGATTAATGTGTGGCGCTCGTATGGAATTTCGTTTGTTGATAAAACATTGCTTTTAAGCAGCAAAATATTATTTAAATAAAGCAATGTTGTCACATATGCTATTTCGTTTCTGAGACTCGAGACAAATGATAGACAAATGGTTAGGGGTATACAAATGAGCAACTTGGTATGCAACTTTAATGTAGCCAACTTGCCATGTTGGAGTTTATACACAACCAAATTTATATGGAATCACCCGATATTTTCAATATTACCTCAGGGATATAGGAAATTACGAAGGATTGTTAGAATTGATCCTTTTTGAGATATTTCAATTGAAAAAAAGAAATAAATTAAGGTTCATTTTATGAAAGAAACAAATAAAAGAAAATAAGACTTTCCGCATGTAGTAAAAAAATTAAAAATTGTTTCTCACGTAGTAGGTGTTTTTTTCTCGACTTCAGTAGCTTGTATTACTTCCTCTTGCACTGATACAAGCCTGAATCCGTCTAGGCATTTTTTGGATTAGGTTTTCGACCTCCTCTGGGGTGATATTCTGCTGCTCTTCTGTGGTGGCTTGGATGAGCTGTTGTGGGATTCTTGGATTATCCTGGCGCGATCTTATTTTCCTTTTGAGATTTTCCCATCAATGTTCCATAGGATTTAGGCCTGGAGAGCAAGCTGGTCAGTCCAAAACAGCGATTCCCTCTGTTTCAAGATAATGTCGCGCGAGGTTGCTGGTACGCAGAGGAGCATTATCTTGGTGAAATTCTCACCGTAGGCCCCTCGCCAGAGTCTCACTATGAGCTCCAGGACTAGGTCCCCGTAATTTCTAGCCGTCACACTCGCAGGAAACGAAATCAAATCTGTTTTGCCTCCCAGCGTAATGCCACCCCAAAACATCACATTGACCCCTTGGTATTTCGGAATTTGTCTTGCTGCTCAAAGTCTAGCTTGTCTTCCACGACCCCTTAAAATCCGCATCCGGCGGTCATCTGATCGAACACCAATTCTGGTCTCATCCGAAAAAAGAACGTTTCGCCAATTCTCAATATTCCAATTTTGGTGCTTGATACACCAATTAAGTCTGTTAATTTTTTGTTGTCTGGTTAGCCCTGGAGCTCTTAAGGGCCTTCTGCTGTATAAACCCCTTGAACGAAGTCTTTGACGTGTCGTTTCGACTGATAAACTGATGCCTGTTGCTTCCAGAAACTGCCTTTGGAGTATGCGGTGCGACGCACTAGGGTCTCTTCTTGCAATTTGGCACAAAAAGCGGTCTTGTTCTTCAGAAGTGATGTTCCTACGACTTTCGATTTTGCTGAGATTGTAGGTCCACGTATCGGGCGTAGCTTTTTGAAATCACCCCCTGTGATACCCCCATTGTGACCGCTATATCCCTCTGCGTCACCTCTTCTTCAACGAGAGCAATTATTCGACCCCTCTGCACATCGAGTAATCCAACGTAAGCAATTTCAATTATGGTTATAGGCTTTTTTAAATTTTGAAATTCACAGTTTCGAATCTCAGTGACGGCTGAGAGTATAATATCACGCTCATGTGAAATTGGTTCTTTCTTGGCTGGTGCCTTCTTGATTTGCGACCTATGAATTCTTGAATAAAGAGAAGAAATATCCAGAACTTCGAAGTTAAATTCAAGAAATTTCAAGCTCAAGTATCTTGAGCCGATTTAACTGAGATTTCATCATGAAAATGATCTTTTTGTCTTTTCAAAACCCAATAATTCCGTCTGTGAGTCATTGAGGGTTTTCTCGAAAACTAACGAATAAACTTAAAATTTAACAGAATCATAGAGCATGATAAACAATGGAAGAGTGTGAATTGAAAAAGTTAACTGAAAGGATTCTGATATTTTGTAACAATTAATAATATTAAAGATATATAATATATATAATATTAAAGATATATTTAACCTAACCTCTCGAATTCTTAGAATTGCAGACCTAATATTTTGATTTTATCATCAAGCCACATATTCCAGACAAAGTAATGTAGCAGGAAGAAACATTTTTCATACAAATTGCTGTGTTGTCATATTATTCTAATTTCAACACATGTTGAGCTGTAAAGTTAGATTTGACTTCTTTATCATTTTTGGTATTTTTTATCTCAGTACAGAACCCTAATTGTATCATCCTGACTTGGTTTCAACTAATTCTTTTTAAATGAAAGGGCCTTTTTTTGATTTACCATAGAGCCAGCTGACTTAACAGACGTTTTATTGAAATTTCATTAAATTTCCAAATTTGTCTCCAAAACTAGCAGGTTTCTTATACAATTCAACTAATCCGTCATACCTTCAGTTATGACTAAAAATAATTACCAAAATTTTGATTTTTGGTTTATTCGAATTTTCTGACTTCAATAAGAAAGTGTCGAATTTTTGACTACTGAAAATATTTCTAGAGTTTCAACCAATATACTAATGAAGGTCAACCAATATGTAATGACCGTGATTTTTTCTCCTTTCTTCTTGAAATAACCAGGTCACTTTACTCATCTCAAGACTTATTCGAAATTATAAACAGCTGAGCATTCTGACAGATTTTTAAAACTATAACAACATGACAAATGATGCTGGCGAAAAGGTTGCAAACAGTGTTGACCGTCTGTGGAAACCAGTCGGCAACAAAATTGACAATCAAATTGCTTGTCTGCAAACCCTTTGATGATGCTGAACACTCTGGTTCTGGGATCAAATTTTACAGTTTCACAAAAAAATAATAAAATGTTCACAAAATCAACACATTAACAATTCTGAACAACATTATAGTCTAATTGCCTCATTAGTAATCTTATAAGTATTTATGAATGATGTGTTAATATACACAGCATACCTTAATACAGTTTGCTGATTGACTTGTTAGTAATCTCGGAGGTTCCCTATGGCAGTTATCAGTAGGTGAAGTATTTTCTTCGTATGAGTTACTAGCAGGTGGAGATGATTTCTGTTGAAAGCATATGAAATATGTTCTTAAGTTACCATGAAATAGATGATTTCAATTGATAGTATTGATGGATGATTTATTTATTTTATGGAAATCCATTTTGAAGTAAACGAAATGAGACACTTTTGTCACTTTTCCACAATTTATTCAATAATCAAGACCGGTTTCGACTCTACGGTCATTTTCAAGTGAATAACAATATAATACATGAGTAGGCAAGTACAAGTACAGAATGAAAATTATCCTAAATATAAGTAGTGGGGATCCATTATGCTCTAGTTGGCTGTTGAGGGTAATAAATTGTGGGTTTTTACACAGTTTGTTAATCTCCAAACTTTCCAACAAATTCATCTCTCTCCCTTTGTTACATTTATGAGAGATTTTAAGATTGTTCAATGATATCGAGTGGTTAGTAGATTTTATGTGTTCAAATATTTGCGAATTTTTATCTGAGGAAATATGTGCCTTGAATCTAGCTCCAAAACTTCTCCCTGTTTGTCCGTCATAGGCTACCCTCTACTAACTGACATTTTCATGAATAATTTGGAGAAAAACCCAATATTAAACACAGATTTCGCTAAAAACACATTACTTTCTGGTACAGATATGTAGAAGACATTTAAGTTGGTTGTCGTGGCTCAAACAAACGAACTCAGCAATTTTAAAATTTCCTGAATAAAATACATTGCCGCATCAGCTCCACTTCTGAATTAGAAAATAATAATTCCATTAACTTCCTCGACTTAACTATTACAAATTTAAATAAACAACTCTTATAAAATTTACAGAAAGGAAACATTCACAGATGCATCGATTCCAATGGACTCGTTCAGTCATTTAAGCCACAAACTAGCTGCATGTAACTCCATGATTCATAGAGCTTACTCTGTTCCCCTTTCGACAGAAAATTTTCAAACTGAACTTAATATCATCAGAAAATTGCCTCAAATAACAACATACCACAACATTTTCTAAATACAATCATTAGACGCAAAGAACAACGTAATATCTCTCAATTACTATATAGCATCGTAGAAACTCTGGAAAAAGATACGCTAGTCTCAGATACACCGTCGAAAATCAGTAACTACTTTTCCAAATTGAACATAACTACTTCATTCTCAAGCGGCCCCAACTTGAGCAGATTATTATTCAATGCCAAACAAAAGAACGATAAATTGAAGCAATCAGGAATTTATCAAATCAAATGCAATGAATGCCAGGTAGCCTATGTCGGACTAACAGGAGAAGCTAGATTCAAGGAACATATTTCCTCAGATAAAAATTCGCCAATATTTGAACACATAAAATCAACTAACCACTCGATATCATTGAACAATCTTAAAATCCTTCATAAATGTAACAAAGGGAAAGAGATGAATTTGTTGGAAAGTTTGGAGATTAACAAACTATGTAAAAACTCACAATTTATTACCCTCAACAGCCAACTAGAGCATAATGGATCTCCACTACTCAATATTTAGGATAATTTTCATTTTGTACTTGTACTTGCCTACTCATGTATTATATTGTTATTCACTTGAAAATGACCGTAGAGTCAAAACCGGTCTTGATTTTTGAATAAATTGTGGAAAAGTGACGAAAATGTCTCATTTCGTTTACTTTAGATGATTTCAAATTGATGACAGAAATTTTTTTCTGAATGAGACTTACATTGTAATAGTTTTGCTTTGGAGATTCTCTCTCGTAACTGTTCTTTCTTCGTGTTGATATTTCTTCTGGAGAGTAACTTCGTACAGGTTGTCTAGGAGGACTCACCTTCAAATAGAAAACGATATTAGTGAAATTTATTAAAGAATAATTTATGCACAAGCAGTTACTAATTGTATAAAAGAACTACTTAAGAAAATAAACATTACTCTTTTCATTCTTTTTTTTATTTATAAGTTTGTATTATAAAAAAAGAATTTGATTTGAGACTTCATGTTGAAGCTAGAGGTTTAACCGCAGCACATCGACTAGCCCGATAGAATTTTGCCAGGGCACATGTCAATTCATTAGAAGCTAACTGGGAGATGGCCCGCACTGATTTGGCCATCGTAAATAATGGAATCCGGAATGCTCAGAGGTACGTTACAGACATTTTAGAAGAACGTGATGTACCATTTATGGCAAACATGGGTGAAAAAAAAAGACTTGCTAACGCTAGACCTCACCTAGCTCATATCGTTACGAACTACCTTCAAAATCACGAAATCATTTCAATAGTGCGACTTGCACGAAATCCAGACCTCAATTCCATCGAACATATCCGGGACATTCTTAACAGAAGATTAAGAAGCCCACAAAACCAGCCAGCTACCGTGAATGAGATTCGAAACATTCGAAATCTTGCCAAGGGTGGAAATTTCCTGTATTGAATAGTTTTCGGGGATTTTGATTTTTTTCCAAAAGTTTTACATTTTTCAGTATCTGTTTTGTTCAAATTTCTCTTAGTACCAATTTCATTTCAATTGCTCTCAAGCATTCCTTTGTGCTGGTGGATAACTGAAAAGATAATTCTTCAACATATTCGAACTTCAGTATGGTATTGGATTCTTTTCTTGTTTGTATTGAAACTTTAAAACTTTAAATTGAGAATTATTAACACTTAACACAAAGTTTTCCTGTTGTTTTTCTTATTTATTTCTCGGATTGTCGCCATCTATAAATCGCAGATCTGGTTAAATTGAAGAATGATGAAACGTAAACATATCATTTCGATTCCACTTTTGTTCACAACATACTTCTAAAAGAGTACCTGTTACTGATTTATCAGTGACGAACAAGACAGGGTTTTTCCTCTTGAAGAATAAATGAGATTTTGGTATGGTCCACCCGTCTCTTTTCATTATCATTTGCACTTTACTACGGCGAGTATGAGAAGCTACGAGCCTTAGCGTGTTTTATATGTTTATGCATTCTATTTTTGGAAAATTTATTGCAATTACCATAATCCGCTGAAAAACGTAAGTTTTTATCGGATCACTGAAGCTAAGCAGCTTCGGCAGCAATTATTACTTGTGTAGATGATAGCAAGGAGAAATTGGGTGTCCTTGCTTTTTCTGAAGTAAAATCATCTTGAGGCAAGTTGGGCAATTTTTATATGGGTGGTCACATGTTTTCATGCAGAGCACATGTGCGACCTGTTCTGGAATACTGTTCCTATGTGTGGGGATCCCACCCAAACATTCACTGCATCTATTGGATAGTTTCCGGGAGAGAGCAGTACGCCTCATCGACCACCCGGAGATCACTCCCTCAAAGGCGGCAGGTTACTGATCTTTTTCTTTTTTATAGATACTTTCGTGGCAAATGCTCTGAAGAATTGACAGGCTTGGTACTGGGCAGAATCCACTTCCTAAGAAAAAACAAATTTGCTGAAAACTTTCATGTAGTAACACCACGTACCTCTTTCTATTAATTTTTTTTGCAGGGCTAGTGTACTGTTCTTTCTGATAAGTTTCAATTTGGCCTTCTTTAAGAAGCTAGTGAACACACACATTAAACCATCTTGGGCGGTCACAGCTATGGCTTCACAGGCAGCGCCTTTTCCCAGAAGTTGAGAATAAAAAAAAACACTGTATCTATATATATTGGTTTTGATTTTTTAGTTTGGACATTGTTACGAAATAATCGAGGTGACCACTATTTTGCTTCATATAAAAAGTCTCTCGTCAAAATTTCTCTTTATTTTTCTAAGGTCTTTACCGATATTCGAGCATATTCACTGTCTCGATTTGCAAAATTTTCCGGTTCTGTTTTGTAGAGAACCGAAGTGAAATTAGGTGAAAGGGAAAGCATCCGAAAGCACTTCTAATCATATGTCCAGGAACACTGGTGACCCCTACTTGCAAAATCAGTTTCTTGAACCTCATGAAAGTATTGTTGTGGATCACCCAGTAAAAGAAAGAATAGTCTGCCGAAAAATTCTAGTTGAATTTATACTCATATCAATTTTGACATTACGTAAGTTGAGACCTCAAGCTTTATTTGAAAAGAAGCCCAAGGGAAAGGGCCGAGTGGCTTTGAGACGAGGATGGTTCGGCTGTGCTTTTTGTTTTGCTCGACTTGCCGATGGCTTTGGATTATTTACAGGGCGTTTAAATTATTTTCCTGAATATTCTTGTAAGGTGCACTTCGAATTTTATAATGAAAACGACATAAACGCTGCTGTGTCGTAATGCACGCATGTGGTGACCGATCAAGCCCCTTCCTTCACGTCGCTACGAAAATTTTACGATTGCGAAGTGTTGCCCTCCCCGCAGCACTCACAAAATATCACTTGTACGCCTTGTGAGTCAATTCAAAGTAAGGCATTCCTCATACATTTGGGAAATTTGTTTCCAGAAAATAAGCTAGGTTTACGTTAAAATGATTCTTAAAATTCAGATAGCTGTAATTTAGAAGCGTTATGGGATGAAATTTGAAAAAAACATACCTATACTGTTGACTTTTGGGTCACTGATTCAATTGGGTATACTAACCTGTCTTGGTGGTGAATACTCTCTGCTGTCTTCGGAATTCAATTCTCTTGTAGTTTCGCAATCTCCACTTTCGTATATTTCATATTCTGTCTGTGTGTTATAATTAATTAGTAATTATGCGAGAATGAAGACAAAATGTATATAATCAAAGTAATTTCATTATTCAGTGCTGTGAGATATATGGCAAGTAGAACATGGATTATTTCGAGACAAAAGCTGAGATATAAATTATTATTTGTATTTTTGTATGTTTCGATGGATTTTAGATTTCTCGAATCGAAAATTGTGATAGATGGCAAAATTTGAAAAATCATAATTACTACAAGGAAAATGAGAAATATTAGTATGCAATGTTTATCGGTTGTTTCGTGAAAAACTCCCCAAGCTATAACTCCTACAATTATTGATCGATTTTAATGAAACAAAAACCGACTTACATCTTGAATGATATCTAACAGCCTGATATTTTCTTCGGTCTGTAACTTCCGGAAATGTCAAAAGTGGACCTCTTCTTAGACTTTTTGAAATATTTTCATTTTTTTTTTCGATTATTATTCAATTTCAAGTACCTTCTGCTGGGAAAATATCACTTAAAACGCTGTATTTTCCAAGAAAAGAAAAAAAAACCAACATTTCCAATTCATCGATGTATTTCGTAAAATAGGCGACTGTTTGAGTTTGGGATGAAATTTTTCTGTCCTAGAAAATGCTTTGGTCATTATTTCAGTTCGGATAACTCACATTATTTCGTATTTTGGATGAAAAATGAATAAAAACGTAACAGACGTAAGATTCTAATGAATCGTAAAATAAGCTAAATTAAATATCTACCCGCTAATTGTTTTTATTGTTTTTTCACGGAGAATTAATGAGTATGGAAGATGAAAATCAAGTGAATACAGACATGATTAAGTTTATTTTCAATCTAATAGAAATAGTGCACAAGCATTTCGACTCTATCGAAAAAAAATATCAGAAAATTGGAGAACTCTGTTTCAATGAACCGAAAACATCGAAATGAAAACACAATTCATAACAAAAAAGTTTTCATAAAAGTTATTGAAAATGCCGTTCATGCTGTTAAATACACAATTGCCATCTCCTGAACGCAGTCAGAACGGCATCTAGAAGAATTTCTAGATAAGCGGCTTTTATTCTTTCAACACGACCACGGTTTTCTGGTGGAGTGCGGTAAACACGATCATGAAGGTGACTTTCGAGCAAAAAATCAGAAGGGTTCAAATCTGGGGAGCGGGCTGGTCACCTAACAAGACCATTTGTCCCTATCCATTGATCACCAAAATTAATGTTCAGTCAGATCACTTTCAAAGCTACGTCGTGAGGAGCAACACTATTTTATTGGAAATAGATTTTTCTTAGTTCTTCCGAAGAAAAATTATCGAGTAAATCTTGTAATGTTCTAGTGAGAATTTCCTTATTTTTGTTCTGATTCTTCTTTCCTTTAATGAAAACTGGTCCTATCAAGCAATTCGAATAAATGTCGCATCAGAAGTTCGCACCGAATCTAAGCTGAAAATATTGTTCATTATACAGGGTTTTACATAATAGTATGTCACAACTTGAGGGGGTAAATCTACGTGTAATTTTAAGAAAAAAAAGTCTATATGAACATAGGTCCGCAAAAGCTTCGTTACGAGCTACAGGGTGTTAAAATTTCCGGAAAAATTGGGTTTTCTTCAAAACACCTGCAGTTTTTGAGATATTCAGCCGAAATTTGGAATGCAAGGTATTTCTAACAGTCTCCATTTTTACATGTCCTAGATTTCAAATGAAATTTACAAGGTGTTTTCTTGTCTGAGGCCATGTCTCCTTTTGCCCTTTCAAACTTTTTTGCAGTACGCCAATGATAATCGTACAATTAATTTTCGTCATCTTTGAAAACTTTTTTGACACTTGTAATTTTTTCGTATCTTTGACCGTTCTCGAGCAAAAAATTATTGAATTTGAATTATATAATTTGTATGTATTGTTATTCGCTAATTAAAAAAAAAATAATAGAAATAATAGATAGGAATGCCCAAAATTTGCTTTTTCTTGAAAGCTCGTCTTCTGAGACTCAACTTATACTTATTCAATATCAAACTAATAAAAAAGAACAATTAAAATCTAAATAAATTGCTGGTGTCCTCCACCTGCAAGACTACAGGCCTCTGTACTTCTTCGCATATTATCACGCACTCTTTGAAATATTCCTAGGGTATTTCTTATTTGAGATATCCCAATAAGAAAAAGTCTAAACTATTTAAGTCTGGGGACCTAGGAGACCATGGTTCTGGTCCACCCCGACCTATCCATCGGTTGTTGAATGTATTATTCAAAAATTCCCTAGCTTCTCCACCAAAATGTGCTGGTGCCCCGTCATGCATGAATCACATTATGTTTCTCACCAAAAGTGGCACATCCTAGAGCAATAAAGGTAACTCCTCCTCAAGAAATTGCCGATAAGCGGGACCGTTTAGTCTGTTAGGCAAAAAAAAATGGCCTGTGATAGCAGTTCTCGAAAAGTTAGCTTCGTCTGTGAACATTATTTCACTATCAAAATGAGCATTTTCTCTAATTTCATCTGAGAGCCATCGGCAGAAATTCAGTCTTGAAGCAAAATCTCGAGGAAGTAGAGTTTGGACGCGTTGAATCTGAAACGGGTACAATAAAAAGTCGTGGAGAATCCTCCAAACTAGAACATGTGAAACATTCAACTGATTTCCAATTTTTCTTGTACTCAAATGTGGATTCAAATCAATACAATTCAAAAGTGCTTCCTCAATATCTGGAGTTCTCATAGTTTCAGTTGCACCTTTTAAATGATTATTTGCAGTAAAAGTACCAATTTCCCTCAATCTTCTGTGGGTAGTCGAAAATGTTCACCTGTCTGGTGTCACTCGATTTTGAAAGCGCACCTGATATAATCCCCTAGCTTCTGTTATGTTTTCGTCAGCCAGACCGTACATGTAATGGATATCAGCCAATTCGGCGTTAGTAAAATAGTTAGTAATTTTTTCTTACAGCAATAACTTCAAAAGTATTAAAACTAATCGTTAATTTAATAAACAATTCGATCAGACACTGGCTCAACTTTAGCAACTGTCAAAATAAATAAATAAATGAAAAAAAACAAAGCCTACTAGTCATTTCTTTAATTATAAGTGCTTTCAATTCAGCGAATGCATACAATCTTTTAATAATTTTTTGCTCGAGAACGGTCGGAGATACGAAAAAATTACAAGTGTCAAAAAAGTTTCTAAATTGAACAAAGATGATGAAAATTGATTGTACGCTGATCAGTGGCATACTGCAAAAAAGTTTCAAAGGACAAAAGGAGACATGGCTCCGGAAAGGAAAACACCTTGTAGATTCTAGTTAAAATTTAGGACGTGTAATGTTGGAGGCTGTAAAAAATAGCTCGCATTCCAAATTTGGGCTGAATATTTCAAAAACTGCAAGTTTTGAAGAAAAAAACAATTTTTCTCGGAAATTTCAACACCCTGTAGCTCCGTAACGAAGCCTTTGCGGACCTATATTTATATGAACTTTTTTCTTAAAATAGCACGTATATTTAGTACCTCAAGTTGTGACATACTATTAGGTAACACCCTGTAATATGCGGATACAGCGGTTTAAGTGAACTTTTCTTGCAGAATGTACTCAAAATTGAATAAGTAATCGTGGGGTTATCATTCGAAAATTCCAAGTAACCAAGTAAAGGTCAACTTCCGGTACATTCGGAAGTGACAGACAAATCAAAACTATCAATTCTGTCGCAAAACGGCTTTGCGATAAATCATGAAGATTTATTCAAAAGTGATTCCAAGAGGAATTAGATGTTCGTAAGTATACAACATTCGGGCCGTAATTTGTGAGGTTTATGTTCAAAAAATCTTCTTGAGGTAGCTTTACAGCAGCTGAGCTGTATATACGCTGTAGCTCCATCCTGTTGAAACCAGGAAACTCCCAGAGCGGCCAGCGCACTCAGTTCTTTAAACTTGGACTCAAAAAGATTCCAACATGGAAACATAATGCTGAGAAGTAACAGTTACAGATTGTCCATTCTCCTAAAAAGAAGACTCAATAACCTCAAATTTGGAAATAACACCAGAAGGCTACTGCGGATTGGATGTTTCTCGTGATGTTGCCTTGGGCTTCTCTTGGCTCAGTAGAGAACATTTTGCTTATTTACTGCTCCAAAGAGGTGGAAATTGGTCCCATCACTACTGAGAACAAGTTGAACTAACGTGATTCATGCAGTTCTGGTGGTACGAAAAGCATCAACTTTTAGAGAACTATTATATTATCGTAGAGAGCTAATGTTAAAATGCTATCCTTATCCTGGAGTTTTTGCAAATTAGTGGCCGTTACTTGATGCATTTTCATTTCAAATGAAATAAAAGAAAATTTGATTTACACTTATTTATTTTATTTGTAACGCGTTTTGACGACACAGCGCCGTCATCATATATGATCTCCAACATTGGAATAAAGATGAGTACAGCCTCTTACGGAAATTCACAGAAATATTATCTAAGCGACTTAGCCAGAAACAAATTAAGTAAAGGGGAATTATTGTCAAAATCTACCTGTTCATTGTAATGTAATGTAATTTATTGTCAAGACACGACAAGGCCGCTTCACTCTTGTCTTCGAAAGAATCTATAATATCCTCTATTATGTCTATTATGGCCGTTATGGTCGATTTCCCCTGACGAAACCCATGCTGCTAAAATGTCAGTACATTCTGATTGTCCGAGAAGTCGACAAGTCGAGTCTTCAAGAGACTTTCAAAAATTTTCGAGAATGTAGGTAGTATATAGATAGGTCTATAGTTGTTGGATATATTGGTGTCTCCTTTTTTATAGATCGAAATTACTTTCGCCAGTTTCAGTTGTTTGGGGAAAACGCCCTCGGCGAAGCACGCATTTATCACCGCACTGAGAAGCTCCGCGATCGAGTGAATAATGTTCTTCAAAAATCGAGGAATCGTAAATATACTTCGAATTTGAAGATTTAAAACTTTTGACCCTTTAATCATCTCCTCTGGATCAGTGTCAAAAAGTGCCATTGTTTCGGACACTTGAATTTTGTTGCGGGGATTTTTTTAGGAAATAGACCGAGCGTTCTTTGGATGCTTTGATGTTCAAGTTTCGGACAATATTAGTGGAGCAATTGAGATCCTCGGCTGTCAATGTGCTTTATTTTCGTTAATCACACTACAAATTGCCTTGCTCTTGTTGTCGTCACTATTCAACATTTGCAAGTCTCTTTTCGGTATCGACTTTTCTGGATGAGACTTATATTTGTCCTTCAATCTTTCGTACAACTCTTTTGATAATTGATCGCCTTTCACTCTTGATATGGTGTGATCTGGATCTGCTCTGTTCATGCGAATAGTTCTCTCATTAAATTTTCTTTCAGGAAAGCAGGAATGCACACAGCGCATCACGTTATCGTGGAACCAGTTAAAGCCTTCTTCACAACCGAGAAGGTTCAAACATTGCCAATTAACTTTATTGATTTCCTCTAGGAAGAGGTAAGTATTTTTAACTGAAAAAATACGATTAGAGACTAATTCATCTTTTATAGGTTGATCCGGGATTTCTATCTTTATTACTTGTGCTCTATGATCTGAGAAGTGAGCATTTACAGTAGAGCGATTGCTGTGAAATAGATCAGTATTAACAAATATATAGTAGTAGGTGTTAGAAGGAGGTTCTAACTCCTTCGCCCGAGGCAGTACTACCACGCACTCCAAAACATGTAGTGAAGTGTCTTTGACATGAATCCCTCCTCCTACTTAGTGTCACTGACGTGTTTCCACAGTGTGAGTCGGTTCCCTCTCCCAGGCCCTACCCAAATGTCCTTTTCCTTTCTCTTCGCTCTCGGCTAACACTCTTTTTGCATGTTGATATGGATGCCCCAAGAGTAAAATATCCCGTTCGGATCTCCGGGTGGAGGATACTCGAGGGGGTCTATATCGAATAATAATAACCAGGTTCGTCTTTCTGAAAATTCTAGGAACGAAATGCTGAAAATAGAGTTCTGTAACATACGAGGAATCAACAGTCACATCAATGCCGTACATTTTTCACGTAGAGAGCACCAAACCTGACATTTTAGCTTCAACAGAAACACAGGTCAAGCCTTCGAGTAATAACATCCATCTCTTATACCCAGGCTATGAATTACACACAAAGTTCAAATTCAAACATGAAGTGTGTTTTTTGTAAAGAACAATATTTCCCGTCACAGGGAGGAATCTCTTGAAACTGATGATTTGAATGTTATGTGGTTCAAAATCACCAATAAACACAAACAAAGTGTATCTGTTGTTTATACCTCTCGGGAAATGATCCTTTCTATTCCCGCCCATTAGATTTTCTCTCTGCTAAAATCGACAGCAGAACTACACTTCAGCAGAGATTGTATTACTAGGAGACTTTAATGTCCACAATACCACATGGCTCAAACACTCAAACAAAACTGATAACGCTGGTCGCGAAGCGGAATCTTTTGCTATTACGCATGGTCTTGAGCAAATGGTTAAGGAACCCACCCATATTCCGGACGTGGAAGGTCAATTCGTTAACACTCTCGATCTCTTCCTTACTAGCAATCCTGATCCTTACACAGTAAAGGTTCACGCTCCTCTAGGCAAATCTGACCATAAGCTTATAACGGCTCATTGCCATTTTACAGCAACTCCACCTATCACCTTACCTCCCCGTTTAGTTTGGCACTACGATTCTGCTGACTGGGAAGGGTTGCGAACTTTCTTTTCAGGGTTTGCTTCGAGGGAATATTGTTTTGTGGGTGACGATCCGTCGGAATGCTCTGCGAAGACAACAGAAGTTATCAAGTTGGGGATGGTATTATTCATTCCACATACCACCAAAAAGTCAACCCCTGGTGAGCCTTGGTTTAACAGCAAGTGTGCAGGAGCGGTAAAGGCCAATAAGTAAGTATATCGCCTGCTGTGTCGGGACCCCTGCTCTGAGAACAGGAGTTCATTTATTTTAGCTCCCAGTTTCTGTAATCCTGTAGTGAATTATGCGAAAGCTGATTATATGAACAAAGTAAGATCTAAGCTTGTTAACCGTCGAAACTATTCTAGGACATTTTGGCCAATGGCCAAATCTGTTGGTAGAAACTTCACTTCTAGCTCTCTTCCACCCCTAACTCGGAAGACGGCTCGTTAGCCAATACACCTAAAGACAAAGCCAACCTTCTTGATAACCTTTTTGCATCCAATTCCACTCTGGATGCAGGAGATAAAGATCCTCCTGTTTTTCCTCATATCGGATCTCATATGCCTGATATTGTTCTAAAAACCCCACGGCAAGACTACATGTACCTCATCGTATGCATTGTTCGAATTGCCATTTTTTGTGTGAGAAATTGCGAGTAGCATGACAGCTGTTTTCCCAAAATATCAAACCATACTCTAACAGAGACTGAAAATTTGCAAAATATATACAGGTCAAAACGTCAGACAACCCGAGACTTCAAAATACGTATAGTATAAATAATTTAACTTAATTTTTTATTAAGAGCAGTGATATGGTTCTCCCAGCTCAATTTCAGATCAATATGGAGACCAAGAAACTTTGTGCACTTCACTTTGATTTTAGATGTTATAAAATCAATTTGAGTGGGTTTGATCCTAAGTGATCTATTAGTATCAAAAAACATACATTCAGTCTTGTCCATGTTGAGATTCAATTTATTATTACAACACCAAGATTGTGCAATGGGAAGAGCATCCTTCATGTTCCTTATGGCCAGGGTAATATCCTTATTGGAAACCAAAACATTTGAATCATCAGCATAGAAGACAGTCCTATGAGTGGCCCCACTGAAAAAACTCGGGAGATAATTAATGTAAATGATAAAGAGTAGTGGACCAAGGATGCTTCCTTGAGGCACTCGCAGATTGATTGTTGCATCCGTAGATACATAATTTTTTCCATCAAGCATCGCTGACACCACCTGTCGTCTGTCTCCCAGATAGCTTTTGATAAGTTCTAGTTGCCTTCCACGAATTCCAACTGCCTCTAATTTTCTTAAAATTGTTTTATGATCTACAGAATCAAAATCCTTACTTAGGTCTAAAAATGGGCACAGTGGGATCTCCCCCCCTTCAAGCGCCTCCAAAATTGATTGAGCAAGTTAATAAATTGCATTATACGTACCCTTACAGAAATGAAACCTTGCTGCTGAGAACAAAATATTCTAAATTTTTTGAAGAAGTGAGTGAACCTTTCAGTAACGAGCTTTTCGAACACCTTGGAAAACGACGAAACAAGACTTATAGGTTTAAAAGATTTTCAGTATCTCCTTTTTTATAGAGTTGCTTAACCACAGCAACCTTTAATGCACTTGGAAAAATCCCCTCAGTGAAAGATCTATTGATTATGAAAGTTAAGGGTCTGACTATATCCTGTATTGACCTTTTGATGATATTCATAGGTATGTTATCATAGCCTGAAGAGTTACTATTTTTAAGCTTTTTAACTACTGAAAGTACTTCAGCCTGAGAGATCTCAAACATGAAAACGGACTTCTTCAAGCGAACAGAACGACCTGAAGAGGCCTCGGGCAGAACGCCCCCACCATCACAAGAGTGCCCAACAATATTCACAAAATGTTGGTTGAACCTCTCAACAACCTCTCCTGGATCGCCATTAGGAAACAGGGATCGATTACTGGTTGACTTGTTTGTTAAGGAATTTATTACTTGCCATGTAGTCTTTGACTTGTTATGAGAATTTCTGATTCTTTCTCCATAATGCTTTTTTTTTCAATTTACTCATTTCTGAATCATACTTTTTCTTTGTGTCTTTGTATGAGTTTAACAAAATTGGGTTAGCTCTGGAGAGGTCATATAGAATGTTTAAGCGATTCCTTAATGATTTAATCTCATCAGGCAAGAAGAACCTTCTCCCCAATCGACTCGTACAAACCGATTTTAAGCAAAAACATTCTTTCTCATAATTGTTAGCTGTAGACACTTGAAAAGAAAATAACGTGACTGTGGAAACCGGTCGTGTCTATCAAAAGTAAACATTGTGGAAATCAGACAGAAGTGTTTCATTTTATTTATATTCCGATAGAAAATCTTTGATTGTGAAGAATGTGTTAAAGATAAAGACCAAACTGAAGGTTTGCCACTTATAATCTTCGTACATTGTTTTACCTCCAATGCATAAAAAATGTTATCGCATGCGAAGTATATTCGCAACATTAATATATTCACTTTCGGCTAATTTGAGCGATTTCTGTTAATAAATCCGCCTCTATCGTCAATAAAAACATATTTACGGTTAAAAACTCATTACTTTTCAATTGTTCTATCAGAATAACAGCAAACTGTTCACGAAAATCTTATGGTTTCTACCAAATGTCAGAATGTTCAGAAGGACGTGACATGTCGCGCTGTGGTTGGTGTTCGCGTTTACGTAATATTAAGAAAACACAATATATTTGGCATATGATAGATCTAACCTCCTGTCTGGGTGATATTCTCTGCGTAGGACTGTATTCGGGTTCTGAATAGTCTGGATATCTATTATTACTATTGTACTGCTGTTGAATTATATATTCATCATCCTCACTCTCTTGCCGTTCTTCTGGGTGTATTAAGTTTCTACCTTTCTTTTGAGCGTCTTTCAATTCGTCCGGTGTGACCTGCACATTATCCAATTTTTGAATCTGAGGTAGAGCTTTTAAAACCGCCAGTCTGTACCTGTGAAAAAGACAATTTAAAACTATTATTCCATTAGGTTGTTAAGATGACTGTTTAAGTATGTCGCAGTGGATAAGTACGAATAACTAACGAAGCCGTATAATTACGAAAATAATATCGAAATTTCTAGCTAAGAATGCCAGGACCTAATCAGTATATTCATCATATAAGTAAATACAACGAAAATCTTCTTCTCGACACAAATTATACATATGCTTGGATGATAAATAAGTATCCTAATTCTCATTACGTATCATCCATCGGCAAGTGAAGAGTTAGTTCACTTAATTAATGCGTCTATATTTGTCTACGAAATAATAATAATAAATAACTCCTGAACAAGTTCCAGGAGAAAAAGTCCAAATACACAGACCTTGCTATTGAGATCAAGCAGATGTGGCACCTCGATAAAATAGATATTGTGCCTGTCATCGTATCCTCGACTGGTTTAATACCCAAAACTTTGCATGATAGCCTTAAGAAATTAGAATTGCATAAGAATACCTATATAGAAATGCAAAAAGCTGTAATTCTTAATACATGTAGGATAGTTAGGAAATTTATGTCAAGTATATTGTAATCGAGCCTATTCCCTTTGATTGCTAAATCTGGGAAAGGTAAATTATATCCAGCCCAACATAGAGTGGTATCGTTGGCCGATAAGGGATATACACCTCTAAATCTTGCTACCAGAGATGACCTGCTGAATCTACTATTCCTATCAGATACTGAAAAACAAGAGCAATGGTCAAGAAAGGAATTGCATGGACGACATCACCATGAGATTAATCAACCACACATCGACAAAGAAGCCTCCAACAAATGGTTGATGAAAGGAGAATTATTCGCGGAAACAGAGGATTCCTTATGGCCATCCAAGACCAAGTGATCGCTACAAACAACTACAAAAATTTATTATGAAGGACGGAACATTACAAACAGATAGGTGCAGAAAATGCCATATAAGATCGGAGACGATACAGCATATTACGTCCGGATGCGAACAACTGGCCAATACAGACTATCTTCACAGGCATAATCAAGTGTGCAACATTATCCATCAGAAACTTGCACACAAGTACGGACTTCTGAATACATTCCAGCCATATTACAAGTATCAACCGGCGCCCGTATTGGAAAATGACTCTATCAGATTATACTACGATAGGCCTATTATCACTGACAGAATGGTGACGAATAATAGGCCGGACATAGTGGTGTATGATAAGAGAGCCAAGACAGCAATGCTGGTGGATGTCGCCATACCAAATAATAACAACGTGCTGAATAAGTTCCAGGAGAAAAAGTCCAAATACACAGACCTTGCTATTGAGATCAAGCAGATGTGGCACCTCGACAAAATAGATATCGTTCCTGTCATCGTATCCTCGACTGGTTTAATACCCAAAACTTTGCATGATAGCCTTAAGAAATTAGAATTGCATAAGAATACCTATATAGAAATGCAAAAAGCTGTAATTCTTAATACATGTAGGATAGTTAGGAAATTTATGTCAAGTATATTGTAATCGAGCCTATTCCCTTTGATTGCTAAATCTGGGAAAGGTAAATTATATCCAGCTACTAGCTGAGATAGTGCATAAGTCCACGATAATAAATAATAATAATAAATAAATGGAACTCAGAAGCGAAAATGATACTCATAACGGTATACCTGCCGGAGTCAATGAAAATGTTACAGATAACATCGAAGCCACGGAAACGAATATTAACATGGAACGCCCTCCTGAGCCGAATCAGCAGAACGAATATATATATTTAGCAAGATCAGAACTCAACAGAGCAACAACTGAATTCAGTGGTAGTAACCCAACTAAAAGACCTAAACTGCCCAAACTCAAGACGAACAAGAACACCAATATCATCCTAGCAAGCGTAAACTCAGTGTTTGAAGAATATACCGACCTGAACACCTTGGAGAAGATTCACACTTTGATTTACTGTGGAGCAGTAGCGGTTCTTCGACTTCACAAACAACAAATCTCCATAACTCTGATTCAAGCTGAGCCAAAAAGCGTCAAAAAATCACCATGGCAAAAACGACTGGAGAAGGATATTGATAATATTAGAGCAGAAATCGGTCGCCTCACTGAATTCCTGAGAAACAGAAAACCCTCAAGGCGCTTGAAATCACATATACGTACTAGCTGAGATAGTGCATAATAAATAACTTTATTTTGACTTAGTTTTACAAATGAATACAATGGTGGGTAATTGTCATACACCATTATTCTGAATAAATAAATCATCAACTGAACTGAACATTACACGTTGAACCTCGGCATGGGAAAAATTTTTTCGGTCCCGTGGACCGGTAATTCTTTATTGCTGTTTAGAGTTCATGCATCCGTCAGAAATTCATATCAAGGGTGAATTTTTTCAAGAAAAATTACGGCTGTAAATTAAAAAAGAATGAGGCATCACATTGATACATCGCGGTCTGAACTCAAATGTGTTCCTTATAGACAGCGAGGCATGAATGAAATGCCTCACGTAGACATGTCATCTTTTGCTATGCGATCTATGCATATGCATCGTCTTGTACGTGGTACAATCAAACGGTTGTTTGTGGAGTGCGTATCGTTGTTGTGCAATAAAAATGAGTAGATCATATGAAGAAGAGATGAAACTTCTTCAGAAACTGTATGATGAACTTATGTCGGATGAAGATATAGATGTGGCTGGGAAAAATGTATATATAGATGAGACGATGGTACCATTTCGTGGTCTTCTCAAATTCAGGCAGTATATAAAAAAATAAAAAGCACAAATTTGGCATCAACTTGTATAAACTATGTCTAGAAAGTGATTACACATATGATTTGCAAGTTTATTGCGGAAAAGATACTCATGAGGGTGGAAATGCGTCTTCTAATGTAGTCTTGTCATTGAAGAAGAATTTATTTGACTCTGGTAGGACCCTCCACACTGACAATTATTATACAAGTGTAACTAACCCTCTGGCATGAGCTGATTAGTAGTACCGACTCAACTGGTCGGTACTGTAAGCTCAAATAGGAAATTCAACTGCACCGATGTTACAAAGAAAAAATTGAAAAGTATGAAATATGTGCGAGACAGAGAATTCAACAAAAAAGCTAAGAGATAGAAAAGCATATAATTATCATTGATTACAATGAAGCAAAAGCTTTAATCGATTTATCAGATCGAATAAAAGCATATTCCTATTGTTTGAGGAGGGGGAATAAATGGTACCGCAAGTTAGCAACCGAATTATTATTCGGTTCCCTTATGGTAAGTGCATATACAGGGTGCTTTAACGAAAACTAAACAGAGGCTATATCTAATCTAATTTCTGATCAAAACGCAAAAACAGGTCAATTTTTGTTTGAAGGGGGACATCTTTTGGGGTACAAAACTTGCCTGAAATATCAATCCCCTAAGCGGGGGTTGCAATCCTTCAACATTTTGAATAGGGAAAATGGGTCGAGTGATGACTCAAAAGAAAGGTGGTATCTTTATCTACATTGTCTTGAACGAATTTATATTTTTAATTGAAAACTGTAAAAGATGCAGGGTGAGCAACTGAAATATATGAAAGACTATTTCCCTGAGACTATTCAAGTTTCAGTGAGGTAAAATGGAACAGATTCATGCTGATCAATAGCAGTCATCATCAACTACCATCCTCATCTCGAATTTCAACCCCTGCAGCAGGGTTGACCACCCTTGAAAAATTTGGAAGAGGGTAGATGGGTCGAGTGATACCTCGAAAGAAAGGTATTATCTTTGTCTGCATCCCCGTGAACGAATTCTCATTTTTGATTGAAAACTGTAGAAGATACACAGTGAGCTACTGAAAAATAGAGGAGACTATCTATCGCCCTGAGGTATCACTGGATCGAAATATTACCCCTGCTCTAGGGATTGAAATTCGAGATGAGGGTGATTTCGGAAGATGACAGCTTCTGATCTGAAATGAATCTATTCCAGTTTTTCGCACTAATACTCCAATAGTCTTGGGGCGATAGTCTTCTCTATTTTTCAGTGGCTCACTCTGTATCTTCTACAGTTTTCAATCAAAAATGAAAATTCTTTCACGGGAATGCAGACAAAGATAATACCTTTCTTACGAGTTATCACTCGACCCATCTACACTCTTCCAAATTTCAAGGGTTGTCACCCCTGCTTCAGGAGTTGAAATTCGAAATGAGGATGGTACTTGATGATGACTTCCATTGATCAGCATGGATCTGTTCGATTTTACCTCACTGAAACTTGAATAGTCTCAGGGAAATAGTCTTCCCTATCTTTCAGTTGCTCACCCTGTATCTTTTACAGTTTTCAATTAAAAATGGAAATTCGTTCAAGGCAATGTATACAAAGATACCACCTTTCTTTTGAGTCATCACTCGACCCATCTTCCCTATTCAAAATGTTCAAGGATTGCAACCCTCGCTTAGGGGGTTGATATTTCACTCAAGTTTTGTACACAAAAGATGTCCCCTTGGAAAAAAAAATTGACCTGTTTTTGCGTTTTGATCAGAAATAAATATCTTGGTAGATATAGCCTCTGTTTAGTTTTCGTTGAAGCACCCTGTATAACGTATAAGGAAGTATCTCAGAGTAAGATTCCATCACAGACTTCAAGAGGCAAGTTGCTCAAGGTCTACTTGGAGACTTTTGCTTTGGTGCGGATTCAAAAAATTCTAATGCAGAAAAAAACATAAACTTATAGAAGCTCAAAAAAATAGGTGCGTTGTCTGCTATGCAAAAATGAAGAACGAAGTTGGCCGAAAAGAAGCCCAAAGCAAAGTCAGTCGGTCAAAATATCGAAATAATATTTGTAAGAAAAATGTTTGTGTTTCTTGCTTTTTTGAATAACAAAATTCTTTTTTGAATATATAAGTTGTAGTTATTACCTTTTCTTCGATTTTTTTCATGAAATACCTTTTTTATGTTGAATTATTTTGATGTTCTAATAAAAATCTATATAACTTTCAAAATTATTGAGCAAACACTGTTTTGTACCTCAGACCGGGCGCTTTCAATATCTATTCAGTTTGCACTAGAGCGTGCGGTATCCGTAGTGGCACGCGATCCGTAAAGAAAATTGACTGTGTGGTATAACATTGATGCCACGATGTCCAGGAAGTCGTATGACGTGAGGCATCTTGTTAATGCCACCGGGGCTCAACGTGTTAAATAAACTATTAAAGAATAATAATAAAAACATTATATTAGCTAACATGTTTATATTTTAAGCCTATAGAAGGATTAAGCCTTGTACATTAGTTAAGTTTAACATCATATGCATCTCTTTTGTTTTGTAACAACCAATAAACTCGTAATTTTGAATAACTATGAGTTTTTTCATTGATTGATATTATAGACAAGAACCTAACTAAACCTAACCCAAACCTTGACTAAGATAATGTATATTGTGCGGAAAGCTAATATCTATAAACACCTCAAAAAGTCTAGGAACACTTACCAATATCTTTAAAATATGAATTTGATGATTCGAATTTATAGAAATCTTTCGGTTTTTGTTAGGATGTATTGTATATAATGTATTCTCAAGAAAACAAAATAATATTTGACTTCTCCAAAGCACCTATTATAAAAAGAAAATTGAAAATGACGAAATTTGGTAAAACACAAAAAAAAAATCCTGAACTAATATTTTCGAAACGATATGGAAGCACTTATATTTTTCAGTACCCAGAAGGTCCACCTCTGTTATTAATGACACTTTGGCATCGTCGCGGCATGCTCAATATTAAATTGTCTATTACATTTTAGCCTAAGTCATTCCAAGCCCACTGAACTGCTAATCGAAGCTCCTGTTCATGATGGAAGACGTTTTGACGCAGGAGATTTCTTTTTAGGGTGTCCCACACATGCTCGATGGGATTCATATCTGGGGATCAGGATGGCCACGGTAGAAGATCGATATCATTCTTTTCAAGAACGTTCAAGACAACTATTGCACGATGAGGAGGGGCATTATCTTGTTGGAAGAGTGGATTTTGACCCATTGTTTGGAGATACGGTACCACTACAGGTAAAACTATCTCATTTGCGTAAGAATTACCCGTGAGGTTGTTCTGTATGAAAACGAGGTCAGTTCTTCCACCAAGGCGTATACCTCTCCAAAACATGACTGATCTGCCTCCCTGTCTAACAACTTCTCGACCATGCTGGAGACGGTGTTGCTTTCCAGGTTCCCTCCATATTCGAATTTTTCCCGAATCGGGATAATAACTAAATCTAGATTCATCACTGAAGAGAACTGTGGCCCACCTCTCTTGATCCCAGTTTACGTGTTCTTGGCACCAAGCTAAACGAGCAGCGCAATTTCCATGGGTCAGTTGTGGAATTCTTAAAGGACGTCTGGAGTGGAGTTGACCTTCCTGCAGTCGATTTCTCACAGTTTGGTCGGAAATTTGTACATTATGAACTCGTGATAGCTCTTGAGAAAATTGAAATGCTGAATCGTGTATGTACGACAACCCTGCATCACACATACTTGCAGCCTGTCAGAGTCGATCGTAAGTAGTCTAAAAATATTGAGGTAGATCGCCAGCAGTTCAAGTTGGAGTACCCCTGTTGTAGAAAAACGTTAACTTGCCAACTGAAGAGAAAATGAAAACTAACTTTTCGAAAACGAAACTAAAATTTCGATATGTAGTGTAAAATTTCCTTCAGTTTTAGGCTAAGCCCTAACTGAGTTGAAAATTTGTATTTTGTCCGCTAGTTCCTTAGAATTTTGACGATTGCTGAATACGTCAGTGATAAAGAAAGCCATCATAGATAGTATTATCTGATTTGAAAATATGTCTGATTTTCAGTTTTCCCGGTTATTGAAAATTCTACTTCTAAGCTTTATTAACGATGAAGTTACAGGATGTTGAAATGCCGCAAATTGCTTCGAGAAAAGGATGCAAGGGCTGAATGTTCCACTCAACTTGGTGGAAGCACTTACGATCTACATAATAATCAGGGTATTTAATAAACAGGGATAGAACAACAAATAAGTTTACCGGATTAGTTCCAATAAACCAACAGAAGAATCAACCATCACTAGTGTGATACATTTCTGTGTAATGATTTCAATTAATCTGAATACAGTAAGTATTAAGAATATACAATTGATTATACAATCTGAGATACGCTATTAACTTCGAATTTAATTCTTCGAAAGTTTACATTTCTAACATTTAACCAATGCAAGAATTACTGGTATTATTTCACATACCCGTCAACTTTCGCGCAAGGATTCTCTCCCAGCCACAGATTCTTCAAATTCGGCAAATTCTGCAAGTAGACTACTTGATTGATATCTTCTATTTCGTTTTGTCGTATGTACAATTCTTCAAGTCGTTTACACAGTTGAAAATCGGCCAGGCTATTTATTTTGTTGATGCTGAAATCAAAATTTTTAATTATTCACTTGTAACGATTATTGAAATCTTAATTATAGAGTTGAGATTATTCTTTTGGATACGGATGGTTCGAAAATTGTTATTTAAAAGATCGGAAAATGATTTTTTGCAGGTACGTCAAAGTACAGAGATAGTCGCAGGCGAGATATGGAGCCATAGAGCAAGAGCTTCACTGGCGTTTTTCATGCTGAATTTGTGAAAATTCCTATTCCTCGCTAGGTTTTCAAGCGGAGGTGACAATGGTTCCTCAGTGCATAATGTACAGGTATCCTAAGTTCAATGCATTCGAATGGCATCTTTGATGTATATTCTGTCAAAAAACTACCAGGAATTGATTATTCAAAGAATCTGCTTAAAACGATTGTCAAAATTTTTATTGTTGCTGAGTTTGCACAACTGTTTTCTACAGGGTGTTACATAAAAGTATGTCACAACTTGAGGGGGTAAATCTACGTGCAATTTTAAGAAAAAAAGTTCATATAAACATAGGTTCGCAAAAGCTTGGTTACGGGGTTACAGGGTGTTGAAATTTCCAGAATAAATTGTTTTTTCTTCAAAACTCCTGCAGTTTTTGAGATATTCAGCCCAAATTTGGAATGCAAGCTATTTTTTACAGCCTCCATCATTACACGTCCTAGATTTTAACTGAAATTCACAAGGTGTTTTCTTTTCCGACGCCATGTCTCCTTTTGCCCTTTCAAACTTTCTTGCAGTACGCCACTCATAACAATTTTCGTCATCTTCGTTCAATTTAGAAACTTTTTGACACTTGTAATTTTTTCGTATCTCCAACCGTTTTCGAGTGAAAATTTATTGAATTTGAATCATTTGAATTGTATGTTATTCGCTAAATAAGAAAAAAATAATAGAAATACTCAATAAGTATGCCCAAAATTTGCTTTTATTTTGATAGCTCTTCTTCTAAGCCTCAACTTATACTTATTCAATATTAAACTAAAAAAAAGAACAATTAAAAACTAAATGAATTGCTGGAAGTGCCCTCCACCTGCAAGAATACAGGCCTCTGTCCTTCTTCGCATATTATCACGCACTCTTTGAATATTCCTGGGGTATTTCTTATCGTGTCACAAGGAGTTATTATTCGATTTCTAAATTCTTCTACAGTGTTCACTGGAGTGGTATAAACTAAACTTTTGAGATATTCCCATAAGAAAAAGTCTAAACTATTTAAGTCTGGGGACCTAGGAGGTGATGGTTCTGGCCCACCCCGATCTATCCGTCGGTTGTTGAATGTATTATTCGAGAATTCCCTAGCTTCTCCTCTGAAATAAGCTGGTGCCTAGTCATGCATGAACCACATTATGTTTCTCACCAAAAGTGGCACATCATCGAACAATGAAGGTAACTCTTCCTCAAGAAATTGCCGATAAGCGGAGCCGTTTAGTCTGTCATGCAAAAAAAAATGGCTCAATTAAATAATTTCCAATTATTCCGACATTTGATTCAGACATTTAATGAGAATTGTTCTTGGTGATGAGATTCTTCAATCAAATGGGGGTTTTCCTCAGCCCAATAATGATTATTGTGAAAATTTGTGATAGCAGTTCTCGGAAAGTTAGCTTCGTCTGTGAACATTATTTCACTATCAAAATGAGCATTTCCTCTAATTTTATCTAAGAACCAGCGGCAGAAATTCAGTCTTGAAGCAAAATCTCGAGGAAGTAGAGTTTGGACGCGTTGAATCTGAAACGGGTACAATAAAAAGTCGTGGAGAATCCTCCAAACTATAACATGTGAAATATTCAACTGATTTACAATTTTTCTTGTACTCAACTGTGGATTCAAATCAATACAATTCAAAACTGCTTCCTCAATATTTGCAGTGAAAGTACCAAATTCCCTCAACCTTCTGTGGGTATTTGAAAATGTTCGCCTGTCTGGTGTTACTCGATTTGGAAAGCGCACCTGATATAATCGCCTAGCTTCTGTTATGTTTTCGTCAGCCAGACCGTACTTGTAATGGATATCAGCCAATTCGGCGTTAGTAAAATAGTTAGTAATTTTTTCTTACAGCAATGACTTCAAAAGTCTTAAAACTAATCGTTGATTTAATAAACAATTCGAGCAAACTCTGGTTCAACTTTAGCAACTGTCAAATAAATAGATGAATGAAAAAAATCAAAGCCTACTAGCCATTTTTCAAATTAGAAGTGCTTTCAATTCAGCGAATGCATACAATCGTTTAATAATTTTTTGCTCGAGAACGGTCGGAGATACGAAAAAATTAAAAAATTGAACGAAGATGATGAGAATTGATTGTACGCTGATCAGTGGCGTATTGTAAAAAAGTTTGAAAGGGCAAAAGACAAAGAAAATACCTTGTAGATTTTATTTAAAATTTAGGTCTTGTAATGATGGAAGCTGTATTTTTTACAGCTTCTATCATTACAAGAAGCTTGCATTCCAAATTTGGACTGAATATTTCAAAAACTGTAGGAGTTTTGAAGAAAAAACCAATTTTTTTTCGGAAATTTCAACACCCTGTAGCTCCGTAACGAAGCTTTTGCGGACCTATGTTTATATGAACTTTTTTTCTTAAAATTACACGTAGATTTACCCCATCAAGTTGTGACATACTATTATGTAACACGCTGTATGAAGGTTCAGTTTGGTTTTCCTCATAGAACATCCTGTATTCATTTCACCATTTGATAAGATTTTGTTTTAGGAATCCAGAATTATATAACTATAGACTGTTCTATTTGAAATTTACCCTTTTCGAAGCCTATTTCGAGAAACCGCTATTGCATAACTGAGTAGGCCATTGCAATTACGTAAAATATTTACTTGAAAATTTTCAGACAACCAGAACATTGTTAAGAGGGGAGAGATATTTTGGACCTGCACTCACGTCCAAAAACTCCCAAGTTATAGGGAGTTTCGATTCACTGCTGCATCATTTCTCACTTTCGTGGGATCATCTAACACAAATTAGGTAAGCAAGGAAACTAGTTATACGGGTGCAGTGATTGAAACGAAACAGACCCAATAACTGTTAAATTATTCATTTCTGGTAAAAACGCAAAAACAAGTCGATTTCTGTTTGGAGCATGGGCAGAATTTCTTTCACACCAACCAATCATTTTTTTTTTGAGGCATATATCGAGTAACACCTCATAAGGAAGCTGACTCAATTTCTCACAAGAACGACTGAAAATTTTCGAATTCTATCATATTCTGACGAAGATACAAGGTGCTTCATCAAAAGACTAGCTATTTTCAGTAATTTGACTAATTGGTTTGCGTGTCCTGGTTCTCTCCAACTTCGACTTGTTCTCAAATCGGCATAGAAACTGAAAGATGGTTCTATAATTCTTCTTCTGTTATTGTCTGTCTACTTGCTGCATAAAATTTCATAATAAAACAAAGCCCAAACTTAAGGCTCCCAAAATATAATAAATAAGAATATGTTTGTCATATGTTTCGAGTCATTTTCAAAAACTGAGAGGAAATTAAAATATTAAAATGTCATCTAAACCTAAGAAACAGATGATACAATTTGGTATTTACAAAATCGAATGCCCTTCAGCTCATATAGGTTAAACAAGTAGAAATTTTGAATGCGGGTTCAAAGAACATATATCACCAGACAAGAAATCCCCAATATTTGAGCAAATTCAATCAACAAACCACACAATAGTTTTAGATAATACCAAAGTCGTCCACAAATGCATTAAATAGGAAGAATCTGATGGAGAGTTCGGAAAGTAATAAACTCAGGGAAACACCACATTCTACTACTTACAATGGCTAACTTTAAATCAATAACTCCCCTATACTTGATATTTAAGGAAAAAATATATCTTTGTATCTTAGTTAGTATTCACTTGAATGACTGGAGGTCGAAACTGGGCGTGTATTAACAAATAAACATGGAAAACTGACAAAATGTTTTTCTCTTTCATATTTTCATTATATATATATATATATATATATATATATATATATATATATATATATATATATATATATATATATATATATATATATATATATATATATATATATATATAAACACAAGCTCCATCCTTCTTGGAAAGGATATGAACTTTGTAGGCGAGAGCTTCATAAGCTTAGTCAGCTTCAGTTTGTTAGATCCAAGTTCTTCCATCCTGACTCAGTGCCCAGCTGGGCACTCACACATAACATGTTCCATTGATTCTATCTCTTTATCACATAGTCTACATGAAGAGTTTCAGCCAAGCCTTCGCTCTCGCAGTGGAAGTTCTACTGATGGCAAGTCGCGAGTGTCTGAGATCTGAGAGACTCGTCCAGTGCTCACGTACCTTTTGGTCTAACCATCGGTTATTTTCCATACTTGCAGTCTCCAGGGTAGTTCCGAGCCTAGGTTCCGGCCCGATGAATCCCAAGCCTGTTCCTCAAGGGGTCAATGAGTCCGCCTTCACATTTCCCCTAATGCCCGAGTGTCAAAGGTCTCACATCAGAAGGAGCCTGCTCCGTTCTTCCAGTTTGACAAGGGTGGAGCGACATTCCTGCACCATAAGTGACGTACAGGTATCGGATGCCAATGCCCTCAGTGCAGCTTGGCTATCGGTGATGATTTATTGACCAATTTGTTAATCTCCCCGCAAGCAAGAGGTTAGGACAGTAGTCAATGGCGAATATTTCTGCTTGAGAAACAGTTGTAAGCCCACCAAGACAGATCGAGTGTTCCTTGGCAGTACCTCGACCGTAAAAACTAGGTCATCCAGTTCTTGAATCGTCTGTGACCCAACAGGGACCCTCAAGTAGACGGTCCTTGAACTGGTCGATTCCTGTCTGCTGGGAATGATCTGGAATGACTGGTTCATGTTGATTTTATATGTAACATTACTGAAAACAAACTTATAAAAACACGAACAACGTAACTAAGATATTTATGTAACAATAAAATTTACAAAAATATAATGAGATTCAATTGAAAATATAAAATAAGAAAATTGCCAAGTTCTGCAACACAGTCACACACATGTTACGAGTATTGCATACTCACAACGAATAAGTGAATCCTTAATCAATAACTAGCTACAAAGTTTTTCAAATTGAAGTATACTTGATAAGTGTGCAAAGTTTTAATCTAATCTCGATCTTGAAATCGATGAAAATCGAGTTTGAAGAATTTGTTATAAACAAGCAAACTGAATGATGAACAGATGAAGCTGATGAAAAAAATGTTAAAAAAAGAAATGATTTATTGGATCAACCCATTCGGTTGTCACAAAACGTTTTCGAAATTAATTTCGAGGTGAAAAGATAGATTTGATTGAGGAGGTCGTTACTTGATGAAAATCGATATACATATTTTCAATGAAATAAAACTAAAGTATTTAGATTTTCACTATATTAACAAAACTATGACCGGTTTCACCACACTGTGGCTTCATCAGATAGATACAAACTAATGAACAGAGTTATTCCTTACATATTAGTCTTATTTCCTACTTGATATTACAATAGGTACAAGAGGTATGTTGGAAAACCCATCGGAGTTGCTTACTTTATGAATTGAAAAGATTGAGTAAAGGAAAAGGATTTAGATTTAGAAAACCATAACTTTAATGATAATTTCAAAATTTTACACAATGAAAATAACAGACAAAAACTCAATCTATTGGAAATTTTAGAGATGAACAAAGAAAAGAATTCAGGTAGGTTACTTAATAGTCTATTAGATCTAAATCCTTCTCCTTTACTCAATCTTTTCAATTCATAAAGTAAGCAACTCCGATGGGTTTTCCAACATACGTCTTGTACCTTTGTAATATTAAGTAGGAAATAAGACTAATATATAAGGAATAAATCTGTTCATTAGTTTGTATTTATCTGATGAAGCCACATTGGGGTGAAACCGGTCATAGTTTTGTTAATATAGTGAAAATCTAAATACTTTAGTTTTATTTCATTGAAAATATGAAAAGATAGAGGTGATAGATTCCAGCGTATCTAAATTAAATGAATCACAAGGAAGTTATCTTTTCGCCGATTGTTCTTCAGTTATTATTATCATCATTCAACACTTTCTCAATGCAGATTTACGTGCACAGTCGGTTAATAATGATAATTGTACATCTTAGCTTAGAGCTTTCACTTGCTACGTTACGGTTTGATAAGTCCCCTATTTTTCAAGAAACACATGCGATGATGGAAATGAAAAGATTTTGAAGATATTCTGCCGAGTCGATCGATTCCTACTGAATGAGACTACTTCAACATGTACTAAAATGAACAGTCATCAATTATACCAAATGAATTGGGTTCGACAAATGAGAAAATAGGAAAAAGGTGAAAGGGGAAAATTAATTGAAATTTTGAACTCCGCATTATAGGAGTAAATGAATGTATATTGAATATTGATTGGATAACGACGATTCTGTTTCAAGTTTTATACGGCCCTTGACATGGGAGACGAAGAGTTACAAGACATGCGAACTAACGTGCATTCACTTAGTGAATTTATCGCTTGTCTATCTTGGAAGTTGAAAACAGTACTTATACATGGTGTCCCTGAATGAGTAACAATCTTCCGAAATCTGATAGAACCTGTCAAAATAAAGCCACAACTTTATAGAACATTTCCTATGGCCCATCCCTGATTAGATATTCACCCCTTAAGATGAAGGAAAAACTTTTGTCATTTTATGAGAGACAATTGAAACTGATCTACAATCTCCAATGCTTTCAGAGCGATACCACTTCAGGTTATACCGGACTTCGACTACAACTTTGCTATTTCAAATGACATGGCGTACTTTTAATTTTTTCATTAAAGGGATCCGTTTTCAAGCATCTTTTGTTATGAAACCCCATCACCATTGAGCTATGATATTTTTCATCAAAATTTTCGGAATCATTTTCTTTGCTCCGACAAATTGACTCAGATTATAACTTTTTTTGTTGGACGAGAAAAGTGTAATTTTTGAGGGTAACGTACTCTTCGAAGCAATTTTATATGCAGGATGTCCAAAAATCATTTGTCAATTCCATAAATCTAAGGCCACCGAACGTAAAACAGACAGAGAGGTTTCAATTCCGATGTCAGTTTCTTTGTTCCATAATGTTCAATGTAAGGTTCTATGAATTTTGGCCTCAGTTTGACGTTTGGAAATAATTAGAAAATAGCAATTTTGAAAGGGCTTAGGAGGATGAGTGAGGGGATTTAGTTGAAGTGGCATAGGAAAAAGAGGGGTTTAGGAAGAAGTGGTAGAATTCTAAGGAGTGGGAGATGCTTGAGAGTAATTGGGGCAAGGTTTCCACAATGTTCTATGTTAAGTTTTATGAATTTCGACCTCAGTTTCACGTTTGGAAATTATTAAAAATTACATAAACACTATTTTTATTTCGGTATATTTTTTTGTTAAATAAGATGGAAAATAAATACGCAAAAGGGGATACTATGAATTTATCCGTTATTCATGTTTAATGTCATCAAGTCGAACTTGTAGAACATTTAATGAAAAGTATCCGAATTCACAACCAATTTGCAGAAAACAATTTAGAAATTACAATCAAATTTTGTTACTTATAAAATGCAAAAGACTGAAATGAGTAACGTTTGGTCACTTCAAATGATAAATATGTCGTTTTGGCGATTGAATCATGAAACGAAATATTTAACATTTATGAAATATGAAATTAAAAACCGTTAACATAAACAACATAGTAACAATGAAATCGAATTGAATATTCAAATTAAAGTACTCGTTAAAGGTACTTGTGAAGATATAGTTTGCGCGAATTTCTTAAACAAACCATAATTCCTGAATTTAGTTCTCTCATATGTATCAACAGAATTGCCAAAACGTGAAAGTACTTCAAATAAATAAATCAATAAGATTGTACAATTATCTCCTTGCATCTACTCTTCAATGAATCAGGTTGCACCCAAAATATAAGCATGAAAGTAAGCTTCACAAATTCTTGATATCAGGTTATAGTACTCGAGTATTTGTTGCAAATTCTTGGATGACGATTTTCTCGAAGTATTATTGAACTTACTGATATTCTTCAATATCTCAACATGAATACCCATAGTTTTTAGAGTTTCTACGGAATTTTTCAATTTGAAAGTCTTCATTCTGTACTGTAGAAGGTTTAATATAGAAACCAATTTAACAGTCGAATAAATTATAAGTGTCGAAATAGAACTAGATGCATTATCTGTATCTTCATTCATTAATTTTTGATTATTTATTCATGTCGAACTGGCGCAGATACTACATTTTCAGTATAAGAAAAATTTTTACTATCGCTATTGAAATTTTTCAAATAAAAATTGCTTCTATTGGAAGCTTCATAACACAAACGTTTTATTATTTCACGATCTGCTACATTTTCAAAATTGTTTCCTACCACATTTGTATTCAAACTACTACTTGATTCTTGTCTATGATCTAAACTAAAACCATTAGTTGTAATCAAAGATTATTCTTGTACATCTTCATGTTGTATTGTTACTCTTTCATCTGTATCAGTTATTATATTAATTTCCAAACTAGTACTTTCTTCTTGTTTATTATATGAACAAACTGCACTATTTGAAGGAAGTGATTTATTTTGTATATTTGCAAAACTAGTTGCACTTGTTTTATTATATTTAGGAAAATAATATGTCTGGATATTTTCAACTGATTTCTATGTATTTAGGTGTTCTGAAAACAAAAACATACTCAAAAAATCCAGAACGTAAGGTTATTTTACAAAACGCAAAATTTTATTACAAAAATGGATTTTTGGGCTAAAAGGATAAACTTGTGGTATAAATGAAAGGTATAATTTTATTTTGATTACTGTTTTGAAATGTTTACAGGACATAACTATCATTAATTTCTAAATAAGGAACACCCTATTTGATCTACATTAACAAGTATAAACATGTTGTAACCTGAACGTGCGCGCTCCGATAGTGTAGAAGTGGCGCGGGACAATTACGTGTTAACTCATCATTGTTTTATAGATCTTGGTTCAATACAGTGCAATGTCGTCTGCGCGGAAGTGTGTGAACTCTTCGGATAGTTTCTGTTACATTTGTGGAGAATATATGACATTAAAGCAACAAGTTAATATTACGGACTTTGTAAAAAGAGTATACTTCGCGTATTTTGGCTTCAAACTTGGAGATGAGGATAAAGTATGGGCACCTCATAAAGTCTGCAAACGATGTGTTTAAGACCTTCGAAATTGGTTTAAGGGCAAGAAAAAAGCTTTCCGATTTGCGATTCCTATGGTATGGCGCGAGCAAAAGAACCATAGTGATGATTGTTACTTTTGTTCGTGTAATGTGAAAGGGTATAATTCAAAACGGAAGCAGTCAATTTCATACCCCAATCTGCAATCAGCTATTCGTCCCATCCCTCATGGGACCGAAATACCAGTGCCCAAGGTCCCTGCTACCTTGGAACAGGTTCCAAGTTCTGACGAAGATGATGCTGTACCTACACCCGATGACCAGTCATCTTTTGAATTTGAAGATGACAGAAGTCCAAAATTGTTTTCCCAAGGCGAGCTTAATGATTTGGTAAGAGACTTGAATCTTCCCAAAAACTTGGATCAAGGCTCAAAAGCAGGAACTTCCTTTTGCCGGGAGTGTCTTCCTCCTGGTTTAGATATCGTGAAAAGCAGTTCACTTCCTACTTTGCCCAAGAGGACGAGTTGATTTATTGCACCAATTTTGAGGGTTTGATGAATACATTTAAGATCTCATACGACCCAGAAGAGTGGCGTATTTTTATAGATTCTTCAAAAAGAAGTCTTAAAGCAGTTCTGCTTCACAACGGCGGTTTCTATGCTTCCATTCCTGTCGGCCATTCCGTACATCTCAAAGAAACCTACAAGAACTTGGAATTGATTGTTTGTAAATTAAAATATAAAGACCACGGCTGCCAAGTGTGCGGTGATTTCAAATCTTGGGCATGGCGCTCGGACAGCAATCTGGGTTTACCAAATTTCCTTGCTTTTTGTGTCTATGGGATAGTAGAGACCGAACAAACCACTGGACCAAAAAGTGTTGGCCTACGAGAGAGCTTGAAGTTGGCGAAAAGAATATCCTGCATGAAACTTTGGTGCCTCCTCATAAAGTTCTTTTACCACCGCTTCACATAAAGCTGGGATTGATGAAGCAATTTGTAAAGTCACTTCCAAGAGATGGAAATTGCTTCAAATACTTAATATCAAAGTTTCCTGGCCTCTCGGAGGCAAAGTTGAAGGAAGGTGTTTTCGTTGGACCAGATATTAGACGGCTTATGGCTGATCCACTATTCGTCACAACCATGACGGATCCTCAAAGAGAAGGGTGGATTGCCTTTAAGGAAGTTATAACAAAATTTTTAGGCTATAACAAAGACCCTAACTACAAACAAATCGTCAAAATAATGTTAAAAGCATTTCAAGCTTTAGGTTGCTTAATGAGTTTAAAAGTACATTTTCTTCATTCCCACCTCGACTATTTTCCAGAAAATTTAGGAAACGTGAGTGAAGAGTAAGGTGAAAGATTTCACCAAGATATTAAGGAGATGGAAAAAAGATACCAGGGAAGGTGGAGCGTCTCAATGATGGCAGACTACTGTTGGACGCTTAGAAGAGACCTTCCAGATGCTTCCCACAAGCGAAAATGTACCAAAAGGAGTCTCACTGGGAAAAAGAAATGTGTTTAGTGCTCACTAATTAATGTATTTTAGATAAGAAAATAAGTTTTGATACGCAATTATGAATTACTTTATTTGAAAAAAAATTATGTTTTATTTTAAGATGATAACTTGTTTAGCATAGACACTGTCAGAAAACGTGACGTGCTAGGGCAAAATGAAAATCATTTTCGCATTCAGCACACCCAAAAACATAAGAATTACACAAAGAAACCAAAACAGCTCTCAACTTTTTTTTTGCAGACTTGTGTAATCTTTTAGAGTTCTCTTCTTTTTCTTAAATTTTCTTTGATTTTTCTGGGGAAAAATGTTTGAATTATTGAAAATTCCATCATTTGTTAACCGTGTCGTGAAATTTAAATCAAGAATTAGATTCCTGAATATAATTTTTTTCAATAATACTTGTATTGCCTAAATTTTCTATTAACAACGTTCTTAGTTATAATGCCCTCTTTTTTTGTTTCCATTTATTAATTAAATTATTCAGTTAACAGGAAAGCATAAATTTCAAATGAATCACTTCAAAATCAAAAATTATAGGATAAATGTTAGTAGTAGGTAACTGCTTTCATGTAGAAAGGTTTCAAAATTGAAGACTTCCAAGGATTTCTTAAAATTTAGTACTTCAGTTTTGAAATGCATGAGTAATTTGAAGTAAGGTAGCCATAATTTATCTAGCAATAAATCAACGTTTTTCTGAAGTAAATTAATTCTTCAGCCCGTGTAATTTTAAACAAAAGAATCCATTCTTATTTATTAATTTTGATTTGTTCGTTTACATTTTTTACCTCATCTTACCAGCATTCTTATCGCCGATAACTTGTGACAAACCAAGAAGCTTATTTAATTCTTTGATATGCCTAACAAGATAATCTCGCCAACGTTAGGGATCCGAGTTCGTAGATTCTTTTTTTATACATATTTCTCATTTTCTTCTTTATTTCTGACAATTTATGATTGAATTCATCCTTTGTCAATCAATGCCCAACTAGATAATTGATTTTCAAATATTTCGTAAGCTCATCAAGAGATTCGTAATTTTAAGATAAATTGTATCCTCAATATTTTTAGTGTATCCCAAACTACTCAAGAATTCTTTTTCACTTTATAATTAATATATCATGTGTAAACATTTATATAGTATAAAAGCATAAAAAAAGAAAGCAATAGTAAATTGAAAATATTATTCTCGAACAGTGCAATAATATTCTCTAATGGTAAACTCAAACACATAGCCATAAAATTTTGAGTACTGCATATCTGCATGAATTTTTCAAACTTTTCTATAAAGATTCTTTTTATCCTTTGGGGTTGCGAAACCCTAATAAATAGGGGCCAACCATTGATACGATAGTTGGGGTACACTTCCAGTAGAACCAGAAGTGGTAGAATGTTGATCATTCTCTAGTTTGCGAAAACATACCCAAAAACCCCCGTAGACTAATTTTCATAAAGTTCATACGATCTATTCCGGTCATGTTTCTACTGGAAACTCCCGAACCCCAGTAGGACACCCTGTAGTAGAGTATAGAAGTACACTTTTATCTAAAATAACTGACTTCGAAATCTCACAAATATTTACTGCAGAAGGACTGCAATGCAAGACTTACCATTTCTTTTCTAACTTGTTCGTCAAGCTTGGGATTTCCTCAATCGAATAATATTCCTGAAGAAAACAACAGAATTTTTATACTTTCTGATGCTGATGAAGTCCATAAATTATTCCGGATGTTATTCGGGCCATTGGAAAATATGTGAATGTATTTTCGTTTCCCCGTATCGATATATTTTGGTAATGTTAGTAATTACTGATCATTTCAACAGAAAAACGAGGAAAACCATCGATTATTATTTCCGACAGCAGGCAAATAGCCCCATTTAGAATATATCTACATATTCCACTTCGATGACCCACTTTTCATGATATTAAATCGATTAATGCAAAAGCTCGACTTCCTAGAGAATCCTAGACCCTTTATATTAAAGTACATTCGATGCAATTATAATCGATTGTATTTCAAGAATAATTTTAGTGGAAATCGCAGCGTTTCAATTTATGCGAACTAATGCATATGTGGGTAGACTTAAAGGTGAATATTGTATAATGAAGGTTAGTGGGCGTCTTGAATTCTCTGAATAAATGTGGAATTTCAGGCGATTTCCATATCAGGAAGAAGCGACAACAGTGTTAATTATTTTGAATTCATTAGTTAAAGAGCCTGAAGGAGAGTATGTTAAGGATTTCGGGGGAAGCTAGCGAATTCTTTTCAATGCCTACTTCTCGAGCTGAAAGCACTCTACTCCAATGATGTTTAAAAACATATAGCTTCATTAGGAAAAGCAGAAGCTAGCCACAAAATTTTCACCCTAAAAAAGCAAAACAGGACAACCTTCTCAATGGACACCCTTTACTCCATTACGATTTTGACATGATGCTTTTATATCCTCATTATATTCCCCGTGTTCCTATGATGAACATATACAGTGCGATCCAATGAAAACAAACCACCTTGCATAACCAGGTAGATTCGATTTTTCTGGCAATTTTCTTGAACTTAAAGAGTTGATTCCCTTTTTTATACCACCAAGTAATTATTTACTTTCTAAAATGAAATTCGACGAATGGAAATCGAGTATTATTTAAATTCCAAGCTTTTATCAATTCGTTTGAGAAAAACACTTGATCATACTCAATTCTGTTAATTCAGGAGTTCGTCGAATTATACAGCATCCAACGTGAACAAATCTCTTTCACGCAATATCTTATTGATTCTTGTCCTACTGCTACTCGAAGATGATTCAATGGCACGTTAAGTCATATGGTGATCTTGCAAAATCAGTTTTCGCATAGCATCAATTTTTCTGACCCAATAACTGATTGTGAATGGCATTCGCAGCTTTTGTTCCTGAGCGAATACCACATTGGTCAACGATGAAGTTTCATCGCCACAATTTGAAGAAAGTTGTTCGGTGCACTTCTATCTTGAAAAGCAACCTTGAGAGTCATTGAAAATTATGGTAAGAGAATGTTCACGAGTAAATTCCATTGTTTTCGCCGAGACAAAATTTGTGCTCAGATGGCAGAACGTTCTGAGGAAGATTATGAATAAAAAGGTTAAACTTCTTATTAAAAATGTCAGATAGCACCTGTAAACTCGTACGATATAATGGACACAACGTCGAAGAAGATGGTTGATCCTATCGATTGTTTTACACTGAAAATAGAAACTAACTTACAAATCAATATTACTTTGTATAAAGTGTTCTCAAAAAAATCGCCAAGTGAGAGTAGGACTCGTGCGAAGTTTCCATAAAAGTTTATAGGTATACGAATAGTTCGTTCTTGTTTTTTTCCGTGTGTTTTGAGTTTTCTTCAGAGAAATCGCGTAAATTTACGTTATTTGTGTATTTAGTGAGTATTATGTCAAATCAATAAAAAATTATTTATTTTATTACTTGACTATTCCAAGATTTCTTCACATCAAAATGATCAAGTAGGCCCAAGAAAACCAGCTAAAGAAATTAATAAATATTATTGGTGTCAACACTGTCAACTTCGGAATTCGTCGAAGAAATTTGATAACCCAAGTATCTCTAATATATACTCAATCGATAATGCTGAGTTGCACACTAATTCATCTATGTGCTGACACGTGTGTCGCAAGAACCGTGCTTGTTCGATTGTTTCATCTAGTAATTTATCACTTTCGATTATTGGAACATATGAATTAAAAAGTCCCGAGATTAATAAATAGATGGAGCCAAAAATATTCAATGCGCTATTCCTTCGAGTAGTACTAATTATTAAAAGAAACGTGTAAAAATTTCATTACATTTGGTTCAGTAGTTTCCGAGGTATTGAGGTTGAAGTGACGCTACTTTTGTGAATTTGTAAACAATGAATCTAAACTAGTTTTTCTTGATAAAACACTGCATTTGATAGGTGAAAATACCGTACAAGTCTTGAAAAGTGTATCCGTCAAGAATAACTATTTGCCGATGGTACGCTGATTTCAAACGTGATCGTACCACCACCCAAAACGCGAAACGCTCTCGAAGGCCAAAAAATGTGATTACGTCAGAAACTATCAAAAAAGATTTGAACATTTTTATGGGTGATCGCAAAGTGAAATTACAGGAATTGGCTGACATCCTAAAGATATCAAAAGGCACCATATTCAACATTGTGTCGAAAATTTAGGCATGAAAAAACCTTTTTTTCGAAGTGGTACCAGTTTTGCTCACATTCGATAAACAACAACGAATTGACGAATCTGAGCTCTGTTTAGAACTTTTAAAGCGTGATAAAAAGGATTTTTGCATCGGTATGTGACCATGGATGAAACATGGATCGACCACTACACACAGAGTCGAGAAAAACATTTTTTTTTTGGGAACCGTATGGGATATTGTATATCGACTTACTGAAAAAAGGCCAGACGATCAGTAGTTACTATTGCATAACTTTACTCGACCGATTGAGCGACGAAATTGAGCGTATGGCAAAGAAAAACAACATTGTTTCATCAAGACCATGCACAAGTCCTCATGACCATGACGCTTGGAATAACCCACCCTATTCTCCAGATCTAGCCCCCAGCGATCACTAGCTCTTTACTGATTTGAAAAAGATGCTTCAGGGAAAGAGACTTGGCTTGGACGAATTGGTTATTGCCGAAACTAAAGCCTATTTTAAGGCTTAAGAATCTTTCCACAAGAGGGGTTGAGGATACGCTGGAATTTTTGTATCATTGTAAAGGGAGAGTATATAGATGAATCAATTATATAATTGATATTCGCACAGCTTAATGTTAATTTCAACTCTATACTTATACGTGTTCCTAAGAATCGAGTCTTGACAGGTGCTCAGACAGAGAACGAAATGATCATATAAGCGTTCGATTTTTTCTTATAGCGACCAGAATATAAAAATGGCTCGTTTTCTCAAACATGTTTACTTATTGATCCATCCCCGTACATTGAACCAAGCTGTACTGATTCAATCATTCAAGAATTTAAATTATGCGGTAAAAACATGTTATTTCACGCTTCATTGTATCTAAATGGGAATAAACTAAACTTAGCTGTAACAACAGGAAAATTACCTAGCTGGAAAGCTCTAATAAAACTCAAGTACTTAATTATCAGGCCGTTTAACTTGGAATTCTAGGAACAGGAATCGATTCGCAGCAATGCAATTCTTATTCCCATTGGGAACTGCAACACCTTAATTGAAAGGCGACTGCATACATGTGAATTGAAACAGGAGGATTCTCGGAAATTTTCAATGAACGAACGATATGGGTGCGGATACAAACACATTTGAATAAATCGATACGCAATTAATTTTCGAAAAAGCAGCTTGTAGTAACTGAACGAAAATGATAGAATTTCTAGAAACGATTATAAAGAAATATACCTCTGGATGAGAAAATTAGAATGTTCACTTTCCAATCGATTTTGATTTCTTAGAAAACATAGTGGCACAAAGTGACATAAAATATATATGAATAGGTGGTTATTTGGATTTGGAGAAACCAAATTTTAGGTATGCAGTTCACAATCTATTGAAGGGGTGTTATTATTCTAATACATGGCAAATTTGGGATTCATTATGGGGAGGTTTACTTTTCTCTCGACCAAAAAATCGATTTTTTTTTATTACATATTTTATAGTAAAATATATGTAGAATGTACTCCCAAAACCGTTTGTCCGAATCTATTTTTTCTTTTTAATTATCGGACAAAAACGAAAAGTATTTTTTGTCTCGAAAATTGAAGTCAAGCGGTGATTCTCGTAAACCATGTTTTATACAAATATTTTTGAATTAGGCGCCCATATAACCATACTATGGTAAGCAGAGGTACCATAGGGTCAACTAGATGTCGACACATGGCCCATGACTCCGAAAAATTCGAAAGTGGCGCCCTATATATAGTATTACTAAATCTAACGGTTTTAGCGTCGGCTGTTAGTGTACCACGTGTTGCGAGTGAAATCAGTTGAGTATTAGCATATATTTATTGTGTGTAGTAACTAAGAAGATGCCGAATCTATCGAGAAAAAGGAGTAATTACGCCGGGGGGCAGCCTTCTCGAAAAAAGAAGAGACAATTCAGCGGAAATAGATTTACTGCAGAGTGCGAAACAGAGCAAGTGAGCTCTTCTGCAAAAAAATTGAAAGACAGTGACTGTGGTGCTGTGCCTGTCGATGCTTCTTGAAATTACGTGCTCTTGCATTTTTACACGTTTTTTCAATGCTTAGTACCTTCATCAAGTGTCAGTCTTGTGATGGTGAATTAAAGTTTTTGAAGAAAAATGGTGCTGGTGTTGCCTTAAAGATTGTGGCTTCGTGCTCGTGCTCTACGCGTTACTGCGAGTCTAGCCCCAGAAAAGGTAAATGTTATGAAGTGAATCGCAGATTAATGTTGGCTATGTGAATGCTAGGCGGTGGGTTACAAAATCTCCGACTCTTTTGTGCGTTGTTGGATATGACAGCATCGTTCAGTACTACGATATATTACTCGTCCTTAGATAATCTGCACACTGCGTCTCATGCTGTTTTCCAACATTTTCAACCCAAAGCAGTAAAAGAAGAAATGGAGAAAAATGCCGACGACGGTGAAGATCCCTGTCTCGTGACTGTCAGGTGACGGGTCACGGAGAAAGAGGGGATTTTCGTCTTTATTTGGTTTTGCTACGCTTATTGGCAAAAATACAAATAAGGTCCTTGACGTTTGTGTGAAATCCTCTTTTTGCCAATCTTGTGCCAATTGGAAAGATAAAATAAATACAATTGAGTATGATTTATGGAAAAGCAGCCACGACGAGGTATGCTCCATCAACCATAATGGTAGTTCCGGGAAAATGGAAGTTGATGCAGTGAAGAAAATGTTCTCAAGTTCTATATAATTACTTGGAATAAAGTACGAATCATACATCCGTGATGGTGATACAAAAGGCCATTCTAGACTTGCATCCCTACGACGATCTTTTAGTGAAAAAAAAGGAGTGCGTTGGACATGTCCAAAAAAGAATGGGCTCACGTCTTAGGGCTATTACAAAGTAAACAAAAGGCCTTGGAGGCAAAGGTTCCGGCAAACTCACCAACAAAGTAATTTTTGATTTGACAATTTATTATGGCTTGGCCATCCGCAGACATCAAGACTCTGCAGAAAACATGAAGAACGCCGTATGGGCTGTTTTTTATCACAACATATCCACAGATAAAAAATCTCAGCATGACCATTGTCCGGCTGGAAAGAAGAGTTGGTTTAAGTGGCTGCAGATAATGTGCAAAAAGCAATTAAACCAATATTTGAGGCTTTGCCGTCAGATGATTTGATGGATCGTTGCACGGACGGTAACACACAAAATTCCAACGAATCCGTTAACGCCTGCGTCTGGAAGTTGGCTCCGAAACACCTTCACTGCGGTGCCAAAACTGTTGAAACTGCAACTTATACAGCTATTAGTTTATTTAATGAAGGCTGTATAGGATTGTTGAAAATTATGGACGTTTTGGAGATCAGAATTGGGCTTGAAGTCAACAATTTTTGCCGACAAGCTGACGCGAAACATGTTACGGCGGCTGAGAGCAGAATGTCGGAAGGCGCGAGAGCAGCTGAACTATCGAAAAAATCCGACAAAGCAAGCCAAGAGATGCTTTACGAACTCGAGGAAGGACTCATGTATGGCTCTGGAATCGCCGATTAGCTATAAGGTATATCATTATGACTTTATCACAGAGTAATCTTTAATCAAATTTTCAAACGCGTTTTTCTCGAAACCATGTTTTTCGAACTGTTGGCCACGATTACTCAAAAACTACTTAACGGATCGCCTTTTTTTTGTTTTAAAGTATATCTAATTTATTGGAGTCTAAACTACAATCAAGATGATATAAGCATAATTATTTTTTCTACAGCACTTTGAAGAGCGAAAAAACGAAATAAAAAGTTCAAATGTCCGCCATGTTGTAGTCCAGACTCCAACTACACTAATATATTTCAAGAATCTTTTTTATTTTAACATTTTCGATAATTTTTGCAGGTGCTAGAGTGGCCAACAGCGGACCACCTTTTTTTGAGACGGTCGCATTACGGAGCTTGCCAAAATAACCAGTCACGTTATTTTCTGATAAAAAAAATATTTTTATATGCCTTTTGATGTAATAAACACGTAGCAAAAATTTTGAATTGTTTATTCAAGTCCTTCTATGAAAAATAAATTGTAGAAAAAAACGTCATTTAGGCCTTGAGAAAAGTAAACCTCCCCTTAACTAAAGTTACCATTGAAAATTGATTTGAAATTTCCACTGATTCTAGGAAATTGAGTTTTGTACCCTTTGAGCCAATGTGTAGAATTTTCAATTTATCAATATTAGAAAAGGACTGGCCATTTCGGATGCAGTGGTTAGCTAACGTTGGATCTTGCTTTTTCTAAGGAATGAAGTTTGATGTTCTTTATATCTAATTTTGAAGAAACAACCAGATTGAAAAATTATTTTGAGGTCTGAATGCGATTTTAGTTTTCAATTTGGAAAGGTTATTTGCGAGATCCTCACTTTTCATTCCAAAATAGGTTAAAGGAAGGAATTTTTGGATCTGTAGGTACTTATAATTGAATATAATCTTGAATATTCGTTACGTGATTGGTAGTATAATTGGATATATTTGTCTAATAGCTATACATAATTGTTTTCTTTTACTATGTTGCCAATTAAGCTACGATCAGAACCGTTGTTGTGAGCTATAGTTTGAATGGTTTAAATTTATTTTTCACTATTTTCCAATGATAAAGGTAACGAAAATGCTCTGTGGATAAATGAATTGTAAGCCTAAATTTTATGTGGAAATGTGTGGTTGGAATCCTTAAGGATGCTTATATCTTTGCTAGTTGGTTTTCTAAAGATTTTCAAGTTAATTTTGCTATTTGAGAGCGAAACTGACAGATCTTAAAATGATATTTGATAGTTTTCAATCTTTTTTTAAATTTTATTTTCGAATGGATACTGTTTATGAATTAGAGAAAATGATCCAATTATTTTCGGTTAACCGTTTAGGCAAATGAATATGTCATCCACGTATCTTTACCAAAAATGAATTTTAACAGGAAAAATAGAATTTAATACTATGTTTTCTATGTTAGACACAAATACACACCACAAAAATTGTCGCATCACCTGGTATTCTGAATTCAACAATCGATTAAGCAGCTCGATCGTAGTTTCTTTGTCAACATATGTTTTTGGACATATGAGGGGAAAAAAACCTTATCTATGTAGTAACATTTGTTTCCATATGATCTCAAACACGTCTGAAACAAGAATGAGTTTATTTGACTATTAGTATTCATTCAAATTCTCTTCAGTTTTCACGCTAAATTAATGCAAGTTTTCTGTGCAATTAATCGGTACCACGAAACAGGGAAATATGGAAGAAGGACAGGGAAGAAATCGGATAACAACACCAGTTGATGATCGTTGGCTTCGTTTAACTGCACTAAGTGTTCGGCACTGTACGGCTAGAATGCTACAAAATGAACTTGCACTTTCCAGAAATGTGCATATTTCATTGCAAACTGTTAGGAACAGGCTCAGAGAAGACGATATCAGACCAAGAACGGCTTCTACCGGCCCGCGTCTCACCAGAGAGCATCGGGTTGCAAGACTTCAGTTTGCGAGGGAACATGCAAATTGGGGTATTCCAGAATGGTCGAATGTTCTCTTTTCCGACGAGTCCAGGTTCTGTCTAGTATCAAATGATAGACGCATGCCTGTATACAGACGACCTGGGGAACGGTATCAGCAATGCAATATCCGGCAAACCGAAAACTTCGGAGGGGGCTCAGTAATTGTGTGGAGAGGCATTTCTTTCCTTGGTCGAACTGAGTTAGTCCTAGTGAATAATGAAAGAATGACCACGGCCAGATACATCGCAGATATCCTTGAACCCCATGTTGTACCCTTTGGCCCATTGATTGGCGAAAACTTAATTTATATGCATGATAATGCTCGTCCTCATGCAGCTAGAGTAGTTACAGAATTTATGCAAAATGCGAAAATGATATTTCAAGATGGCCAGCCGAAAGTCCCGACTTGAATCCCATAGAACATGTTTGGGACAACATGGGGTAGCAAATTCAGCAACGTAGGATGCCTTGTAGAACAGTCCAACAACTAGAAAACCTGCTTCTTGAAATTTGGAACTCAGTCACTCAAGAGTACACCTAAAATTTGTTTGAGGGGGTTCCGAGACGTATACTGGCAGTAATTAGGGCCCGGGGAGGAAACACTCGATTTTGAGAATGATTAGTAACCATTCGATGCTAGTTGATTGGTCTCTTCGCGAATATTTGAAGATGGTAGAATTTTTTAATTTTTCATTAACTCGAAAATTGTTGATATTTTCCATCATAAACTCATCTCTTTTGAATGATATCTTCTTATTTTACACTTCTGAAAGTTACCAAGCGACTCTTGAATGGCCAACCTAAAAGTTTATATAGTATTGTCGTAAAAGTAGGGAGATACGACAAATTTTGTGGGGATATCTGTTAGAGGTGATCTCATCACAAGGCCGCTTGGTTGTTTATATATCTTTTCGTTAAACTGAAGATAATTAAGCTGTATTTATAACTCTTAAAGATAAATTCGCAATGTATCAAAGGGTTAACTTTTGCATGTTCTGAAATATCAGATAACTTAATACTTTCATCTCCGGAATGTTTGAAAGACCGTTATCTACATCTAAGCTTAGCAGGTACGAATTATTAGGTGAAGTGAAGTTCTCTAATTTAATTCAATTGAATTTCTGATTGTATGTTTGGGAATGAAGTAATATGATGTTCAGAAAAACGAAAAACTTCTACGATATTCTCTTTAATATTCGTTGCGTGATTGATAGTAAATTTGGTTATCTTTTGTTAAATGTTCAGCAAGTTCATGATGTTATTTGTTGCCACTGACAATGAATCATAAAAATGCATAGTTTAATCGTTGGTGTAATTATTTTCCATGTTTAAACTTTCATAAGTATGCGAATTGATTAATACCACAATAAAAAGAATATTATTGAATGTCAACATTTTAATCGTTAATCTTATTTTGATCTTGAATAATTAGTAGGTCTTCAATAAAATTCTGAATAAAAGAACCATTTCAGGCTATCTTGATCACTCCCAATGTAATAATCGAATTCAACATAATTTTCAGACGTATAAAACGTTATCACACTGCACTTATTGATATTTAATTGTAAACCATTTGTATCCGCCCAGCAACCAAATCTGTCAATCTGTGACAGCAAATAGACGGCATCTGAATTATTACCTACAATAGAATACATCTTCAAATCGTCGGCAAATATTTGAAACTAACTCAGCAGATAAGAAATCCTAAATATCATTAACAAAAAAATTAAATAGGAGTGCACCAAGGTGCGATCCCTGTGGAATGTCACTAAAATTTAACGGGAGTAAAAGTTTCTGTACTGAACTATCTGTGTTCTGCCGCAAAGAAAACCTCTGAGCCAGGAGAACAATGGACCAGACACACCCAAAGCTTCAAGTTTAGCTAAAAGTAGATTGTGATTCACTTTGTCAAACGCTTTGGAAAAGTCCGTGTAGACTGAGTCCAATTGATATCCCGACTCAAATCAATCAATAAGTTCCTTCACAAACATCACCAGGTTAGTCACGGTGGATCACCCCTTGCAAAGTCCGTGCTGCTCACCAATTATAACAGGATAATACCTCCAAGACGAAAAACTACAAATTGAGCTATCTGAAATCTTGACTAATAAGGTTTGATAGAACGAAAGCGCATCTCTTCAAAACAATACTTGGTAAACCATCGCATCCCGTTGAAAAACTAGGTTTCAAGCTATCAATTACCTCCAGGACCTCTCTCGGAGAAAACTGACAGCCACTTACACTCAAAGAAGCATCACATTCAATCTTACCCGGAACAATTATTTCTTTACTGAAAACATCTGAAAATAATCAGCAAACATATTCACTACCACATGTTCTAGACGTATTCTTGTATACCATACAATTAGGTTAGATTTCTCAGATGAATTCTTTTTAGAGTTTATAAAGTCCCAGAATGACTGAGGATCAGAGTGTATGTCCCGTTCTATATTACTCAAGTAATCAATATATAAATTATCACACAATATCTTACAATTATAACGCAACTCGCTAAACCTCGCATAATCAACTGGGCTTCCGGATCTTCTATATTTGCAATGGGCTCTCTTTTTCTGACTAATAAGCTTTATAAGATCGTAACTAAACCACGAAGGATACTTTTTGTTCTTCTGAATTTTCTTTGGATTAAAATGAATATTATTATAGAACACGGAAATGGGTCAAACGTTCAATTACATGCCGACAAAAAATCATTCAAACCGAAATAATATCGGAAGTGATTACATTTCATTTCATTTTTCACCGATTTCAGTGCCGTGCGTCCGATTGGAAGTACGGCATTGAAAATTTTTGAAAGGTTGTTTACCCATAGGTCTTTAATCAAAAATTCGGTGATAAACGATAAATCTGTTTCAAACTAATGATTTAAATTCGGTGCGCATGTAGTCATTTGCTTCTGGCGGTCAGAATTATCTTCTTCTTCTTGATACAGGTTAGGTGTTAGATGTTAAAGTTCAATACTATGTTCTATAACCCGATTCATAAATATTAATCAATCTGTTGTTTCTTAAAAATTTGACAGAAATGGTAACATCAACCTCCAAAGTACAAAAACGCAAGAGATATTAGAAGTTGACAGTGAAAGATATGCGTTTATATCTTCGCTCAAAAAAAAAAATCATTATCCGACGAATCTCCCGTTATAGACAAAAGAATTCTTTAATGACAAATGTTGCACTTGCTGTGAGAATCGTTATATAATCAGGTACTTATTTAGGATGCAGCGTGTTCGTTGTGATATAATTATGAGTCAGATAATGAACTGGCGCAGGTGATTTGTATCGGATGCCTCAAAAAGGAATTCTACTCGGTAGTCGGGCGAGCGACAAGGTCGGATTTGATCCCACGTAAACAAGAGTTGTTATTGTGCTTTATCCTACTTAAATTAAGGATAAATATATTGCGATTTCGAATTTCGCACTATTCAAATCTAACAATGAAGCTATTTCTTTGTTTATTTTACTCACTAGTTATTTTTAATTTGGACCAACCGATTCTGTACGGAGAATAGGCGGAACTGCCTCTCCAAAGAAAAGATCCATTAAGAAGGCCGAGTTACCGACCAAAACATTCAACACCCCCTCAAGACCCCTCACCTATCTATTTAGTCCACCATAATACATATAGATGGCACTAATTGAACCACGTCAAGTGTCAAACTCTGTCAATCAAACTTCAATGGCGATAAATGAATTGTCAAATTTCTGTCAATGTCAATGTTTTCAGTTTCCCGCTAAACCATTTTATTTTTGCGATTTGCGCTCCTAAAATCATTTTCTTTTCAGGTGTTTCCGTTGCCGTATCAGTAGTTTTAGCTGCTACTTTGTGCAGATTGAGCTTTGAATGATTCTACTGTACCTAAATTGGATTATATCCAATTCTTATCGGTTTTCTTTTAAATTTTGAGGTTCACCCCCTTGGCGTTCTGCTGGAAAGGACTATACCATAGAAGAGGACCCCTGTGAATGGCGAGGAAAGAAAAGTAGGCGAGGAAGCATTTTTTCGAGAAACGAAGGGTTCAAGTATTTTTCATTACGGTCCTTTCACCAGGATCCTTTAGAAAATTTATTTTGTATTATTAGAGAGCATGGTGTAGGGAACACAAACCCTACTTGCCACCAATTTATTGATGCTTTAAAAACATATAATATAATGAGATCCTTGGAAATCTACCAACTCCTATAACTGACAATTACGCTACCTATTATGTGACAGGATACCTTTTCCGAAAAATTACAGTCCCAGAATGTCAAGTATGTAATTAAGAATTTTTTTGCGAAGTGCCTCAACAACACTTTTATTACATTCAAGGAATTTTGTGATAATTAATTTGAGTTAACTCTTCAGTTAAAGTTTCTCAATTCTTAGAAGACATTCACAATAAACTTTACTTTTTCCTGAATAGTCAGGGGCATCAGGAAAATCTTGCTTTGAGATTCGAAGTTATTCACAAGTCTCATTTTTCTCAATTCGATTTTTGTCAGTTACATTCGGTAAAAGATGAAATTTTTGAAAGGGCTACTCATTTCTTATTTTTGAATTCATTAAGGATAAAACGTAGGAAACTGTGTCTTCTGGGACTGAAAACAAATCCAAAAGGTTCAGAAATAAGTAGGGCATCAATCTTTGATGGTTCATTTATAGGTGTTCATTGTGACTTTAAAGAGCAGGTTATCTACATTCTACTATGTGCGTGTTATTTATTTACCATTGATCTTATACAATCGGTGAACTACCCACGTGGTTTTGTCTGGACTTCTACACCCTTTTATAATTTACAAACATGTTTTCTGTGATATTATTTATTTTCTTCCATGCACCTTTTACACTCATGGGGAAAGAAATTGATCTGTGACCAAATAATTGAATTTTTGGGTCCTTACACCCTACATTCCTTTTGTTATCTATAATTCATTTTTATTTTGTGATATATACATTGTTATTATTCCAAGATTTCTAATATTAGTAATGAAATTGCCTATTTTTACCATGTTCATCAATTTTGAGTGATCTCAAATTCATTTAAATAAAAACTTTTTGAGACAGTTAGTATTGAGTTTTTTTCTATTTTCAGAAGCTGTATAGAGTAACTGCCATGAAAATGACAGTGAGTGCAGTTCACCCCCAACGGGGGACCAATGGTAGCAATGGAGAACCAATATTAGTGGCTGACAACAATATTCCAGAATTCCTTTTTTATTTTGAATGTTAGAATGTTCCTATTTTCTGTTATGTGATTTATATTTTTGATTAACATGTGTTAAGAATTGATTTTACATGGAAATGTTTTGCTACATTTTCTGCATATAAGAGAGGTTTAAGAAATTTTTTTATTTTAAAATAAAGGTGTTATTGTGAAAAAATACTAATTATTTTCTCAATTTTTGAACAGTCTTATTGAGGCAGAAATAATCTGCATCTATTAGACTAGTTCAAATACCCCATTTCAGTCAAGTTAAATTCGATCGTGGGAAATCTAGAATTCAAATAAGGCGCCATTCGGTTTAGTTTTCCATAATGGCACGCGTAGGGCTAGTTTCTATGCAGAGTTGGCCATATTGTTTTCTAAGCCGGGGCACTGTGTTTCTATTTCTAATTAGGGTCTGTTCTGTGTGCCTCTCTGTGCTATGTTCATTCCTGTATATCCCCGTTTGTGGCTACATTTACTAGGATAGTCCTAAAAGTATCTAATCTGCCTTCATATTTCATTTCCGGTATTATCTATGTCGTCCCCATTGGACTAAATACCACCTAAAGCCTTTTTCATTTATAATTTATTATTATTTATTGAAAAGAGAGCGGAAAACTATGAGAAAAGAAAAAACAAAAATGTATGTATAAAAATTAGACAAAACATAATGAATACTCAGTAACTATAAACTACTTAATTCAACGCATTCTTGAAACTATTTACACTATTCCAGTTTACCACACTTAGGGGGAGTCGGTTCCACCACTGGAACACACTGTTACAGAGAAACTTTTCCCGACATGTACTTATGAAATTTTTTCCTCAGTAGTTTCAAGTTCCGTAAACGGGCGTCGGTGTTCGTGGGAAAGAGTGAACTCAGATTCACACCAAACAGACTGTGAAAGGCTCGGTATGTAATGAGGTCCCTATGCTTCCGATAGTCTGCAAAGGTTGAGATGCTCTTAAATTACTGTTTTTCCTCATAGCTGAGACAGATGAAACCGTACGAAATCCTGGTGGCCCGGTGTTGAAAATTTCGAGAAGAACAAAGTCGCGTGTAAGGGACTAAATAATGGGCCGTTAAACTCAAGTATACAATAAACAAATGTTTTGTGAAGTGTACTACAAGTGTTTAGATCACACCCAGAAAAGGATCTGTTCAACAATTACAAATACTTCTTTGCTCTATTGGCAGAGTGAAGAACATGATCAGATCAAGAGTGAGATCAAGTTAGTAATGATGATACCTAAGTCAAAGTGCCGGCTTTCAGGTGGGTTCATGGAGCCTGAAAATACGCACTGCCTTCGATGATTGACTTTACCCATATGGTTGATCCTACACTTAAAGCAGTTTAACGGCAAAAGCGTTTAGTTTGACCAGTTCACAATATTGTCGAGGTCATTCTGAATGACATGTAATGATCGCATGTAAGGGGGTTTTTATAAATCTCGGCATCGTCGGCGAACGTGAAACATTATAAATTAAGAGAATGGGACAAATAGGAGGTGTATAAAAGAGAAAAAGAGGGACCACAAAACCGAGCCGAACTGCTAACTAGTTTGAGAACGGACAAAGCATCACCAATCCTGACGCGAAAAGTTCGACCACTCAAGAATTTCCTTATCCATAGTAATAAGTTGACTCTTGAATCCGGATGTTTCATTTAAAGTAGGAGTCTCTTGTGTGGGACACGATCGAATACTCGGGAAAAGTCGAACTGAATCACGTCAGCGACTTGCTTGTCAAGCATAGAACCCCAATCATTGTCGCAGGATTGTAATTACGGAACGCCCATGAATAAAACCATTTGGTTGTCTGGTATGATACGGCTCGTCAGTATAAAGTCGAGAACTTGTCAGAATAATTTTTTCAAATATCTTTTCCACAATCGGGACCTTACTGATTGGACGGTAGTTGTCGGCATTCAATTTATCTCCTTTTCTGAAAATTGGTGTCACCACCACCAGCTAAGATGAAGACAAAGCAAGGGATGAGGTGGGTTTGAAAAAAGGCACGAAGGTGGAGCCAGTGACAAGCGCAGTTTTTAAGGATGCGACAGAAATACCATTGCAACCCGGCGCGGAAGATGTTTTAATGGTTAAAATATTTTTCAACGTTGCTAGTGGAAAATAGGATATAACTTAAGGCAAGAACCGATCTGTCGGTTGGATTAGGAAGAATGTCTGATTAGTCTGTGAAGGAAGCTGCGAACGTTTCAGATGATACATTTTCGGTAGCAAGTGAAGTACTGCACAGGTACCCTAGTTTCGTTCTTGACCTGGGGCAAGGTCTTTGGCAGTTTTGAAACTCGAACTGGTACTCGCTTTTCAAAGTGTTCGACGCCTCACTTTCGATCGTTTATTTGTCTTCGAATCTTTAAACCGTACTATCCTAAAGCCGCAGGAGCTGTGGCTGTATACTTATTGTCACTTAGTCTTTTCTTAACTTCAATATAATGTTTCTTATTGATTGTCTGACCTTTAAAAGCACACTCAAGGTGTACAAGACCATAATATTAAAAAAAAAATTAGTCAACCTTGGTATTTCCCGTATTTTAACATGCCTTTTCCGCTGTGCCTCAAATGAAAACGTTCACTGAGAAGAGTAATATTTGGTTTTTGAAACATAACCGTGAACGCGTAATTCGTCAGCAGTTATAATCTTCTTTGACGGATTTTCATTATTATTGACTATTTCTGAATTATCCGGAGCAATTACAATGTGACAGTGTTTTCTAGAATGAATTTCGCACACAGCGCAACCATCTGCTGATGAAATTCTTCGAAATCTCTGTTTCAATATTCCAAGATCACATTCTTTATCTCAATTATTGCAAGCCGCCAATGTTCAATTTTATCGTCAACTTTTAACCTCGAGGGCCGTCTAGAGCGCGGGCTATTAGCTATTAACAGATATGTGTCCATCTTCGAACCGAAAAACATTTTCGCAATAGGAAAATACGATGAACTCAAAAAAGACACCAAGGTGATTCGATGGTACTAAACACCTTCATAGAGTTCGTGAAGACTCAGTTGAGACAATATTCCTATGATTCATTTCCTATCCATGGCTTCGCCTAAACGTATTATGCTATTCTAAAGAGCGATTCAGATGATTTGATCATATTGTTAGAGAAGCAGTTTGAGCCACGTGCGACCTTCGCTCTGGTAACGAAGATTGCCGATATTTCTAACTGCTATAAATATTTCAATGGAAGAATATCTGAAGAATTGATAAACTTAGCACAAGGAAAAACTTTTATCGTGTAGAAAACTCTTAGGTCTAGCCTGGAGTGTTTTAGACCAGCCTTGGCTCTCACACTGATGACAATCCGAGAGTGTCTGAAACCTGTGAGGCTCATCCAGTGCTCCTGTACCTTCAGGTCAAACCGCCAGTTATTTTCTATACTTGCGGTCCCTAGGGAAATGCTAATCCTAGGCTCTGGATCGGTCAATCTCAAGAAATTCCTCGGACAGCCAATGAGTTGCACGACATTCCTGCACAATGACTGGCGTGTAGTTGTCTGATGCCAATGTCTTCAGTCCCGTTTGGCTATCCGTAACGATGTATTACTGATCTTTGTTGTAATCTGTATGGTGTCAATTTATTATCTCTTTAAATTAAAAAAAAAGAAAATCGAGATGTACATCCACGGCTTAAATTGGCAATGAATTGAATGTAATAGCCAAGCAAAATCAACTCTCTAATCGTGTAGGTTTTTATTGGCCTACTTCTTGTTGGCTCGTTCTCCCTATCATCTGACGATCATAGTGTATCTGCCTCGGATTACGCTCTATGTCTTCCAGCAAATGTTTCTACAGGTCCGAAAACATGGTTCGGTTCTATCACCAACTTTCTCTTAATGAGCGTTATAGCTAATTGCATTATGAAAGATTGCCCCTAAATATTTAGCTTTGCTCCAAAACTCGATTGCTTCAGCTCGGATAACTGTTGGTTTTGATCCATCCTGCTCTTCATACCAAGATACTTCGAACACTTTGAGAATTTAGAGATACGTTTTCTCTGACAACACCTATATCTGGAGTGATTTTGATTTTCCTTTAGCTGTGGATCATCCCCAAAAGCTTAGAGGTAGGCACTCCACAGTGATCGCCAGTAGGTCCTCTGCAGGAAAGATAGAAAGTCTCCCTTCAGGAACCCAGAACAAATCAGGTATCTCTAATCTCTCTTGTGGAAGTTGTGATAAAACCTAAGGTAGAACTTTCAGAAATGCCAACATAAGGATATCTGCGAATAAACGCAATTTTCACTAATAATAATCTGATTCTCCCTACGCCAAATCCATACTTTCATTAATAATTTTGATATTTAACACAATGAAAATGATATACTGGAAGTGAACCTATGGGAAGCATTGGAAATCAATAAACCGAAAAATTCCGGAAATATACTTAACAGTCAATTAGACCTAAATTCCTCAACATCACTTAATCTTTTCAGTTCTCAAAAGAAGTAACCCTGTTTGGATTTTCATCCTATTTAGGTAAGTACCTAGTTTAACCATTTAATATGTAGGGCACATCATTCTGTTAAACGTAGTACTTATCTGAAGAACCCACATTGTGGTAAAACGCGTCATAAGCTGGTAAATATATTGAAAATTTGAACATCATTGTTTTATTTCATTAAAAAAAGATACAGAACTCCACATGAACTTTCATAATCCACTGAACTTTTCAGAGAACTATGTAACTAGGTGTAATCAATAAATACAATCCTATCATTTTGGAGGTTCCAGAGTACACTGGTTGCATAACAACTGCAACCAGTTAGCATTTCTGCCCCTAGGCATTTGTAAAACCTCAAATTTCTTGTAAAGTACTATGTTAAGCGACTTGCCCTTTTAATTATGGTACAATGATTTAAGTATCTACCATAAATAGCTATTGGCGAACTTATTGGGATTTGATTATTATGACAAGATAATTTCATAAATCGCCCTATTTTTATGGAATGACTCACATATTACCTTTCTAAGTTCTTCAATGTTATCATAGTAGCAGTGAACACCGATCATCAAAATTCTAAGATCCTGGCGGACATACGAAGTTTAAATCTTGAACATAGCTTTTCTTAAGATTCAATTTCAATACTTAATCGGCATGCTTAATATGTACATCCATGTCAAATTACAACGGCTAGTACTAAGAATCTCTGAGCTAACAAACGGACCCACGGACCCACAAAGCGAAACTATAATGGTTATGGGGATACCCTAAAAATGTCTAGAAGATGGGAGATAGCACAGCCCTTATATTCGATGAAGAACATTCTAATGGTGACAATCGATTCAGATGAGTAAGTTATATGTTTAATTTCATGAATAAATTCCTTAGTTGTTAATTGTTTAGAACCCAGAAGAAAATATTGCTTATGTGAGAATCTTAATTATTTTGTTGCGTATTGGCGTAACCTATAGTTACCTATAGTTAGTCATCACCTTATTTGAAATATAAATCTCTATTTCACAAATTTCTGAGAAGAATATAACAAACAAAGATAATGCGAATCTAGAAACGATAATTTTGAACGTTTAATGCACGTGAGCATTTGATAAAATATTTGACCTTTCCATACTTCCGAGAAAGCTCAGGTAACTATGATAATTTGTTTAAATCATAAAAATATCTCAAATAAATCAATTTCGTTGATAATTACTACAATCAATTCACACTACACATTTTACATTCAAATTAAAAGAAATCTAACTTTCATGTTCTAAACGGACTAAGATCTTGCAAAATCAGGAAATTAATATACATCGAACTGCTTATAATCATTTGGGAAATGAGGTTACTGAAAATCAAGATGGTTGTGATTTGTTTTCTGCAACTGAAATGAATGGGCAGACATAATTAAAACTAGCATACCTTTTTTCGGTTTTTTTTAATGCAATATAATTGTGGTTTTTTTTTGTTCCTTGCGTCCAATGATTTTATTTATGAAAGAGACAGGTATATTGTTGCTGGAGGCTATTCTTTTCATTATATCCATTTCAGTTTTGAAATTTTGAAGATCAAGATAAACTCAAAGAACCTGGAATTCATAAAATCGATTGTAACGAATGCCTTTAGATTATGTAGGCCGAAAAGATAGAAAATTTGAATGTTGATTCAAAGAACATATACCATCAAACCAGAAATACCCAATACTTGGGCACATTCAATCAAAAAATCACACAATCGTTTCAGACAATCTCAAAGTCCTCCAAAAATACAATAAAGGAAGGAGAATGAATCTGTTGCAAGATAATCTCAGGAAAACCCCATCTTATACTACTCACATTAGCTAACTTGAAATCAACAACTCCCCTCAGCGCAAAGGTGATTTAAAATCAGAAAGAGTACCTCCTAAAGCTACAGAGTTTGACGGCATATTCCCAGAAGTCTTCAAATATTCTGAAAAAATCATTTGCGATGGCTGTTGTCTTTTTACAATCATTAGCTCGTTTTAGGTAATATTCTTGTAGGTTTGAGAAAAGCTAAAGCTGTTGCCATTTTGAAACCAGGTAAGAATTCTGAAAATCCGAACAGTTATTGTTTCTCTTTAAATATTAAACGCTTTTATGTCAAATATTATAAAAGACCATTGATGAAGCTTAATTCCATTCGCAAGGTGGTATCAGGAAAGACTTTTATTGAATTCAGATCAAGTTCTGAATTCAATAAACTTCAGTGAGTCAGTTATATTTTAGAGTAAATTGAAAACAAGAGTCATATTCTTGGATCTTTTTGTAACATTGATATATGCAGTGTGGAAAGATGGTCTGATAAACAAATTGTACAAGGTTGTTCAGTGTAGTCAAACTGTTGTCCAACGTAAGACGTTGGGTGTCTATTGGAGAGAAAAGTGCAAGAAAGTGTAGAAGACTATAGGTAAAAACATTCTAAACAAGTTTCTCAGGAAGAGTCGTAAATGCTCTCATCTTTCGAAAACTGGAGTATCATATTTGCATATAAATAATCATCAAATGTATAGATAGTAATTTAGGGCAATTTCAATAATTCTCCTGTAGATGACAATCTTTATCCTAGATATCTTGGTCCATAATAATCCAAGAATCAGCACTCGAAGGCTATCTTTACAGGTTGGCGTATCACATTCGACTTTTTGGAGAGTTAAGCATGAGCACCCTACCATATGCAGAGGATTCAAGCCCACAAAGCTGAAAATATACCAAGAATCTTCAAATTTTGCCAATCTCTACTACAGATATGTGCTGAAAATGCCGAATTTTGTAGAAATATTTTGTTTACAGATGAAACAGGGTTTACGCAAGAGGGTATAATGAACTTCCACAACGATTAAAAGTGGGTTGAAAGAAAATCCTCATGAGACAATAGAGCGAATTAACCAAAAAAGAATTTCTATCAATATTTGGACGGGTTGGTATGATGGCAGATTGATGGGGCCAAATTGAATTCTCTATCATACTTTGATTTCATGCAGAACCGTCTAATTGATTTTTTCAATGTGGTTCATGCTTCCCCGCTTTTTGGACTAATAGTGGGGAATCATTTGAACCAAGCATATCCCAATAGACGGATTGATAGAGGCGATCCTGTAACTTGGCCTCCATGATTCCCCGTTCCGAATCTCCTAGACTACTTCGTCTGGGGTCATTTGAATAGCATAGTATACTCAAAACCAGTTGATACCATACATGAATTACATGTACGCGTTTTGGATGATGTGAGAGAATATAAAATGTTTTCAATGAATCGTCGCCTAACACTATGTGTAGAAATAAATGGTGGTAACTTTGAATCACTTTAGTTCACTAGTTCAAAAAAGAAGGTGTTTTTCGTTTGTTCCTTCTATTTTCGTTAAATGCCGAAATATGTAATTTCTTACAACACACTCTTATCCAAAATAAAAACGCGCTTAAATACTCAAGTTTAACCCGATTTCAATTTCCACTGAACAAAATGAACAGCGTGTATAATCAAACTCGAAATGGAATGAAAACTACTTCAAAGGCTTTTTTGATAGTTTTCGTGAAAAATTATGAAAGCAGTTTCGCTCCCACCTTCAGTTGATTCGAAAAACTTCTTTCATGTAGATCATTTTTGTACTCGACGCGGTAGTGATTTCGAAAAAATTTCAAGATACAAAAAATCTTGTCAATAAATATTCTTAAAAAGACCAGAGGTACGGTATGATTTTGATGGATTCAAAGGCAACATGACCCTGCAGGTCGTATCATCTTGTACTTTTTTTTTGCAAGTACTAGACATATCTGATGAATTGATGAGAAAAAAATTCTCTTCCTGCAAATTAGAGCTAGATACCTTGAAAACTACCAGAGTTACCGTCAAAAACACAAACAAAAAACTAATCCTTAACATCCTGTATCTCGTGAACGGAGAAATTTTAGACATATGTTCATGGGAATTTTTTCATGTTTTTTTGATGAGAAATTTCCTTTACAAATCTATTACTGCATACCTGAAACATCCTGAATAATAAATGAATTTTACATGATTACTGAGTGAAAAGTTGAAAGCAAGAACCACTGTTATGCAAAAAATAGCATAGACCACTTATAGTGCCGATGTTAATACATTTTGAACTGAGGCTCTTGCTCTGATATATCTACAGCTGAGTCTGCTGATTTGTCTGGTTGAATACCTCTCATGTGAGTAGACCTGGTTGAATTTAATAATGCCATGAGAATTATAAATGGTACCATTAGCTCTCTTTCATAAAAATAAATGAATAAAAGAATCGAGAAAACCAACATTTAAATGGGGAACCAGACCATTGGATGCGACAAATGCAACGTTGCCGCGTTACTGAGCAAGACGTAGAGTTATATAGTAGGGACGGCCGAGATTCGGAGCATCCAAAAGAACTGCAATGCTTTAGCGAAGATCCGAAAGAGTCATACGATTATTCAGAACGAAAAATTCGATATTCCCATCGCACGTATTCGTCTTGCTCATTCTTTCCCGGTTCCACCTTGAAGGAGAGTTAGAAATGTGAAATGATCGTCAACCGATGCAGAAACTTCCGTAATCTGTTGACATTGTTATCGGTTATTGAATATGAAGTGTTCGCTGCGTGGTTCATCTTCAATCAACTATTCTACTCGTATATCCAATAAAATTTTTTTAGTAATGATAATAATAAATTTATCTGTACCATCGATTTTTAGACGAGATTTCAGTTACATAATAAAATAAATGAATTATTGCTTTCTATTTCGGTTGTGAATCCAATTTTTGGATGTAATGAATTTATATGATTTTCGAAAATTTTTAACTGTCTATCTGTTCCTGTGAAGCAAATAATGATATCGTCTACATAGCGATACCAGTATAAACGATATTTACTGAGTGGATGATTATGAATTGATTTCTCTAAGTTATTCATGAATATTTCTGCTAACAAAGGACTTAACGGATTGCCCATAATCAAGCCGTCTTCAATAGTATAATATTTGTTATTGAAATGGAAATAATTTTGATTTAAACAAATTTGTAATAATGAAAGAATATCTGATTTGATGATAGTATTGACATGATTCTTTTCTAATAATTCTTCAATTGAGTAATATGTATCTTTCGGAGGAATGTTGGGAAATAAATTCTTAACATCAAAAGAAATGAGTTTGGAATTAGGTGGTATAATGGTATCTTTGATATTGGCAATTAGTTCGTATGAATTTTTGACCGAAAATTTAGATTTAAAATTGCAATGTTTTATTAGCATGTCGTTGAGGAATTTTGAAAGTTTGAATGAAGGTGCCGTTACATAAGAAACAACAGGTCTAATAGGGTAATTAGGTTTATGAAGTTTTATCAACGAATATAATTCGGGGGATTGTGGATTGGAGTTAATGAATGTATATTTTTCGTGGTCTACAATTAATGATTTTGCTGCCGAAATTATGTTCTTAACCACTTTCTGAAATTTTGCGGTAGGATCCTTAGTTGATGTTATATAGTTTCTGGCTGTTAAGAATTCTTCAGTTTTAGAAATATAATCGGTTTTACTAATCGCAATGACGGTGTTACCTTTGTCTGCTTTAGTGAATACTAAATCGTTCTTGGTACTATTTTCACGAATTGTTTTTATTATCCTATAATCTGAATTGCAATGAGGTGATAATTTCGAAAAATCTTCTTTGATGATTTTTGCTGTTTGATGTTTGGCTAAAATATTATCTTTGGAGTTTTTGAGAATGATTTCGGAGTCAATGCCTAACTGTTCAAAATTAGTTTTATTATGTTTTGGATGTAAATTGTGTTTGAATCCTTTTTCTAATAGATCTTTTTGTGGTTGTGTAAAATCGGTATCAGTTAAATTAGTGAATCTGTCAAGAAATTTATGGTCTGAAAATTTATCAGTTGAAGATTTGGGTGGAGAAGTTTTGAAATTTAAGTGAATTCAACTTTTTCTGTTGTTGCTGAAACTTTTTATGAATTAAAATTTTGACATCGTATCTGGATTCAGAGTCTAAAATATCAAACTCAACAGGGTGCAATCTAAACAATAATTCCGTATGGATTACCTTCAAATATATGTTGGCAACGTCCCTCCTTTTGTACTGGATCTTCATATCCTCTTTGAGCCATATGCGTTGGCCTTTCTCGATTGCTCTTCTTGCTGGTCCACTGTTGTTGTGTGTCTTCAACCGTATGTAATTGGGAGTCAATCTGTTTTTCAAGCACATTGAGTAGAACCATATATTATTAACAGTTACGCATTGACTCCGAAATCATTAATTACAGACCACGAAAAATAAGGATTCAAACATAATTTACATCCAAAACATAATAAAACTAATTTTGAACAGTTAGACATTGACTCCGAAATCATTCTCAAAAACTCCAAAGATAATATTTTAGCCAAACATCAAACAGCAGAAATCATCAAAGAAGATTTTTCGAAATTATCACCTCATTGCAATTCAGATTATAGGATAATAAAAACAATTCGTGAAAATAGTACCAAGAACGATTTAGTATTCACTAAAGCAGATAAAGGTAACACCGTCATTGCGATTAGTAAAACCGATTATATTTATAAAACTGAAGAATTCTTAACAGCCGGAAACTATATAACATCAACTAAGGATCCTACCGCAAAATTTCAGAAAGTGGTTAAAAACATAATTTCGACAGCAAAATCATTAATTACAGACCACGAAAAATATACATTCATTAATTCCAATCCACAATCCCCCGAATTATATTCGTTGATAAAACTTCATAAACCTAATTACCCTATTAGACCTGTTGTTTCTTATGTAACGGCACCTTCTTTCAAACTTTCAAAATTCCTCAACGACATGCTAATGAAGCATTGCAATTTTAAATCTAAATTTTCGGTCAAAAATTCATACGAACTAATTGCTAATATCAAAGATACCACTATACCACCTAATTCCAAACTCATTTCTTTCGATGTTAAGAATCTATTTCCAACATTCCTCCGAAAGATACGTATTACTTAATTGAAGAATTATTAGAAAAGAATCATGTCAATACTATAATCAAATCAGATATTCTTTCATTATTACAAATTTGTTCAAATCAAAATTATTTCCATTTCAATAACAAATATTATACTATTGAAGACGGCTTGATTATGGGCAATCCGTTAAGTCCTTGTTAGCAGAAATATTCATGAATAACTTAGAGAAATTAATTCATAATCATCCACTCAGTAAATATTATTTATACTGAATACATTTAAGAACACATTTAAAGTGACTTATAGTAAATCATAGTCGGACATCAAAGGCATACAATGTATCACAGATTAAAATTGAATCAATCCACCTATAAAATTAGTAAACTCTTCAGTGGAGGAACAGGCCCTTTACAGCAACATTGATCTTAACTCTCTCTTAAACTTACTAAAGTTTAGCTTTTCAGAATGATTAGGCAACAAATTGTACAATTTAACACCAACGAAATTGAATATATTTTGAGTTTTTCTAATCCTATGCAGAGGTAATATAACCGCGAGTTGATTAACCATGCACAGTGAAGTGTGTTCTTTGCTTATAGGAGTTGGCATGTACATAACATAAATGAGTACAAAACATGATGGTATAGTAAGTATATTATATTTACGATACAGATCCCGACAACTATGGATTTGAGGGCTCAAGCTATTGACAGCCTCCTGCTGTAGCAGAAACACAATGTTCGCTTCTGGAGATGATCCCTATTATAACATTTCACTGTGGAATTAGTCATAATACGCAAGAACAGCTGCATTTTCTCTCACTATATACTTGATTCGTCGAATTGAATAAAAAAGTCATAATCGTTTTTTATTTAAAATGTCAATATGGCTTCTCCACATTGCGATTGAACTATCAATAGTAAAAAACTACTGATAGATCGGCAGCTCCCATAAGTTATTTGTCTCTTTCCTTCCACCAATTATAAGTATTAGTGTTTTCTCTGTGTAGGATTAATCTGTTAGCCTGTAACCACTGACCTGTCCCCGACATTAATATATCGGTGGCCTCGGATATATTTTTTCCTATATCCTGTTTAAGAACGCAGTGTCGTGCTGCTTCCGCCACTACACCCATTGGAAGGTCATTCATATAGAGCTGAAACAGAAGAGGCCCCAAGACAGATCCCTGTGGTACCCCCATGAATAATACACAATAATAATACATAACTCTGTTCAACATCGATTTTCAGTCGATGCCTTACACAAGTCGGACCTACAGATCTGGGCTAAATCTCCTCGACCTAAGGTCTCCAGTATGTATTCCATACTTACAACCATGGCCGTTGTAGTGGACTTATCTTCCTGGAAGCCATATTGAGACTTAGTTAACAGCTATCTTTTATTTGTGTAGTCCAGGATTTTTGAAGAGAGATTCAAACGTTTTTGAGAATGCAGGTAATACTGCTATTGGTCAGTAATTATCTAGCTTATCTTTATTTTCTTTTTTCCATATTAGAGTTACTCTAGAAATTATTGATTGGCTTGGAAAAATTCGTCGTTCGAAACATTTATTCATTATTTCATCAAGTGGAGCATCCATATAATATGGATGATCTCTCACATTCATTGTAATCATAGGAGGTCTTACTTTTCATTTTCGAGATCAGAACGAGAAATTCTCTGGGTGTTGCTGACTTTGAGGTGCTGACGGATATCATTATTTTCTTGATAAAATCCCCAAACTTTTCAAGATCATTTTCATTATGACCTATATTTTTAATTATGTTAGCAAAAAGACATTGAATTCGCCTGTGGAAATGCAATTCACTTCATTAGTAGTAGTATATTGCATTTCTGTACTAATTTTTATAGTTTCATATAATTCTTCGGACAAATCATCATTCCTTACTTCACTAATTGTATCGAGTTGGTTCTTGAGTCTTTGTATTTCTATAATATTTTTGTTGTGTGTTTTACCTTTTCTTTTCTTTGAACTGCCTCAACATCAGATAGTTGTTGATTGAATTTCTTTCCAGTTTATATTTCCCATCAGATAAGTGACGGTTTGAGATGCCCTTGAACATTAATTTCTATCTATTTATTGTATCTATATATATATATATATATATATATATATATATATATATATATATATATATATATATATATATATATATATATATATATATATATATATATATGGTCTCTTCAGGGTATTCGTCCGTTTTGAACTCAAATTCTTTTCGAAACTTTGGTTTTGGCGACGTTTCGATGCAATCTCATGCACCATCTTCAAAGCCTGTTGACGTTTTCGTTAATGCGTCTAATCCGGTGTGGCACTCCTATATATTACTTCTCGGCTGCGCAAATTGTAGTGGGTGACTTGTGCGTTCAGTGGTGGGGGAACTGGTTCATCGAGAGTTCGTACTTCGACTCCTCCTTCTGGAATGTTGACCGCTGGTGTTTGGGATTTCTTCGATGATTGGTAGTTGCTTAGCGCCACTTTCCAAGACTGCGACAGGTTCAGGGTGTCATCTCTTTTATTGAGATTGTTTCGTAGTTCTATTTCTATTGCCTCTCTGACCAGTCTTTTATTAAATTGATGTTGGCCAGTTGTATTGTTTTATCAAAGTCGATTGAATGTTTGTAGTCTTTCGTGTGCTGGAACAAAGCTGATGTGGACTGTTTATTTTTCATTGAAAATTTATGTTCTTGTATGCGAGATGAAATGCGTCTATTTGTCTGTCCTATATACCATTTATCACAGTCCCGGCAAGGAATGCCATAAACACCCTGATTCTCTAAAGGGAAAGTATGTTTCGTATTGTAATTAGCGGTCGAAATATAGACGTGATTCCCTTCTGATTCAAGATTCGTCCAATTTTTGAAGTGACGCCACCTACATAAGGCAATACTACCTTTCTGCGGATTCAGTTGGGAGGTTCCGTTGGAGTATTTTGCTTCATTACATCTTTTGAATGCTCTATTTACTTGCCATCTATTGAAGCCGTTTTTTTGGAATGCTAACCTCAGAGCCGTCATTTCATCTCCAGAAGGGAATCACGCCTATATTTCAACCGCTAATTACAATACGAAACATACTTTCGGCTCCCAAAGACATGATCCCTTTAGAGAATCAGGGTGTTTATGGCATTCCTTGCCGGGACTGTGATAAATGGTATATAAGACAGACAAATAGACGCATTTCATCTCGCATACAAGAACATAAAAATTCAATAAAAAATAAACAGTCCACATCAGCTTTGTTCCAGCACACGAAAGACTACAAACATTCAATCGACTTTGATAAAACAAAGCAACTAGCCAACATCGATCAATTTAATAAAAGACTGGTCAGAGAGGCAATAGAAATAGAACTACGAAACAATTTCAATAAAAGAGATGACACCCTGAACCTGTCGCAGTCTTGGAAAGTGGCGCTAAGCAACTACCAATCATCGAAGAAATCCCAATCATCAGCGGTCAACATTCCAGAAGGAGGAGTCGAAGTACGAACTCTCGATGAACCAGTTCCCCCACCACTGAACGCACAAGTCACCCACTACAATTTGCGCAGCTGAGAAGTTATATATAGGAGTGCCACACCGGACTAGACGCATTAACGAAAACGTCAACAGGCTTTGAAGATGCTGCATGAGATTGCATCGAAACGTCGCTGAAACCAAAGTTTCGAAAGGAACTTAAGTTCAAAACGGACGAATACCCCGAAGAGACCATATATATATATATATATATATATATATATATATATATATATATATATATATATATATAGTTATATATATATATATATATATATATATCGATACCTGTCGCTGCAGTGAATGCAGTCCTAGACGTATCGTCAAAATGTAGACCATAGGATTCAAACAATTCCGCTAATCTGCTGTTTTCGGAAGAATTCTTTATAGTCAATGTTAAAGTCTTCATCCACTATTACATCACTAGATGAGGTGCCCAAGACAAGTGCCAAGGCAATCTGTACAATATTCCCCTTGGAGGTCTGTAGACCGATACTGTAACTATATTTACGTCGACTAAAATGGCAGCAGCTAATTCTACATACATTTCTATTGAATCTGCTGAATCTGTTAAATTTTTGTACTTGTACATTTTCTACCAGAATAAGTGATCTACGGATATAAAGTTGGCTATTTGATGACCTTTTATAACAATATTATTTGTGAACCAGTGCTCGGTTATAAAAACAACCGACCTGCTATTTTTTTAGAAAAACCTTTAAACTATCCAATTTATGATAGTAGTACTATGTAGACTTAATTTTTTATTTTGTGAAACTGGCACTTTGGCGTTTGCTCCAAACAAATCTGTACCGAGACACAGATACATCTGATGGCCAGTTTTCACCACAGGATGAGTGGTCTAGTTGATTCGCAACTAATGATACCTTATGGGAGCGACCACACATCATCCGTTGCGTTGAAATAAAAAGTCCTTCAAAAAAAAATGATGGCTTTGGCTTCACCGCAAAACCATCCGTTGTCACCGTGTGGTCGCAGGCTACTACAGTCCTTTTCATTTCATGAACAATTTGACCCATCAAAAAATTACATGGGGAGTCAAAAAAGAACAATAAATATCATAAAAGAACGGTACACATATTGACAAACATAACTACTGAATAAGTAATTAAATACGTTTTTCTAGAATTTTTTGTGATAGAAATATTCATCTAGCGTGTAGTAGGATTTCGATATCAGTTTTATTTTTGAGGTTGTATCTGTGGTCTCTTCATTTTCTTGTACTCCTCTGGGTGCTTCTTATATATTTTCATTGCGGTGTAGTTTATACTGAGTTGTGACGTATTTATTCTATGGAAATGTATTACAAATTTTTCGGCATTTCTAGTGGAGTAGGTGTGATTTGAAATTATTTCTTTGAAGGTCAGGCCCGTGATCATGAATGAAAAGCATGCACGCGTGTATGAAAAGAGATGTCAAGGTAAGTATTCCTTCTTTTCTAAACAGGTTTCTGAAGCTTTCCCTTCTTCGAACGTTGCATAGGATTCGCAGCGCACATTTTTGCTTCAGGAATATTCTGCTCTCTCGTAGTGGTCACCCCAGAAAATGACACCGTAGAAGATTAAACTGTGGAAGCACCCAAAGTGAGCGGTTCGAGCAGATATCTCACTAGCAATTTGCTTCATTCTACAGATGGTGAAGATGGCACCCTGAGTCTACGCGCTAGGTCTTCAATGTGAAGAGGCAAACTTCAGGCCCGATTCCAGGGTGACTCCTAAAAACCGAAGGTGAGTATTCATTTGTGATTTTGTTTCGAGTATTAGATGTTGGGTTTTTGTTTTATTCATCTTAAGTTTGTTTATATCGAACCAAAATTTCGTCTTTTCGAGCGTATTTGAGGAGAGGTTATTCACCTCATTTATATCAGTGCCCACATTCAAAAAGCTGGTATCATCGGCAAAAAGAACTGAGCACATTATGTGTCAAATCATTTACATAAATGACAAACAATAGCGGGCCCAAGATGGACCCCTGTGGTACACCATGGCTGATCGTTCGTCACTGTGACTTTCCACTCTGGTACCATACTTGCTGAGATCGGTTGCTCAAATAGCTTTTTATGAGTTCTAGAGCTATGCCTCTTATACCGTAGTAGTTTAGTTTCCTCTGCATAATTTGATGGACTATGCTGTCGAAGGCTTTGCTTAGATCGCAGGATGACAACTTGCATTCTTTACCACCAAAGGCCTAAGCTATCTCGCCCAATATATGGGTTACTGCCGTTGTTATCGATTTCTTTCTCAGAAAACCGTGTTGCTGCTTGCATAAAACACTAAATCGCTCGAAGAAATCCAACAGTCTTTCTTTTATTGCCGATTCAAAAATCTTTGATACTGCAGGTAGAATCGATATTGGTCGATAGTTATCCGATGGATTTGGATCTCCTGCCTTGAATATAGGAACCATTTTCGCTCCTTTCAGTTGCTCTGGAAAAAATCCCTCTGCAAAACACCTGTTTATCAGAAAATTAATGGGTTCTGCGATGTATGGTATGATTTTTTTCAGCATATAAGTTGACATGCCATATATGTCTTTTGTTTCTTTCGGTTTCATTTTTCGGACTATTTTGATAACCTCGTTTTCTGTCACTTCTGATAGGAAAATTGAATTTTCAACTTTTTCTTTGGCCTTTGACAACAGATTGATGGGATTTTCTTTTGTGTTTGCTCAACTGTCTGCTGAATTCTTCCCCACATTCGAAAAGAACTCGTTGAGAATATCAGAATTATAACTTTGTGTTTGTATGATATACCATATTGCCTTAGTTTTGTTTTCTGCTTCATTAATCTTTTTCGAATTATGTTTCCTTATCATCTGTTTTAATTTACTTTTGTAGATTTTTTTTGACATGTTATAAGCATCCCTGCTTGTGGAATCCTTTTTAACGTCTTTAATCGTGGCAAAAGCATCCATTTGTTTTTTCAGTTCTATGGTTTCTGTGTTTTTTTTTTCAACTTTGTCGACTGGTTTATTTTCCTGCTAGTTCATCGTTCAGGGCATGTTCTATCGAAAATTTTTATAAGTACTTTCCAGAAAACATCGAACGCTTTTTCTGCTGAAGAAACCGTTTTGCATGTTTCCCAAGTTTGGATTTTGAGCTCTTCATTAATTTTACAGATATTTTCATCATTTGTATTTCTTATCAATTGTCTTTTTTCTTTTACAGGTTTGTTCTCCGGTTCAGCATTGCTTTTCAAGAACTGGCCCTTGTGGTCAGACAAGTGTGGTTCAAAGGTAAGTATTCTATTATATCTCTCGGCGATGATCTCGGTAGCCGCCAAACAACTACCTCTCCGTGACAAATTAAAAATTTATTTGTACACTGGATGGGATACGTAAAATGACGAAGTGTTTTCGCTTTCAAGCGTATTTATATTAACGATCCAGGAAATCTAGTTCGAAACCGTAACTCTATCTTTCAATACTATCGAAATCACTCGAATTGCGTCATTTTTCCACGGTCGAAGCGGAGATTTCATATACCGGAACGTCGTAATCGATTCGATTTACATCCCATTCGATCGAGTTGTCCGTTTTTCTCTTTTTTCGCGGGTTATTTCGCAACGGAGCGCCGTCTGCTTCACTCTGCTCGAAAATAAAACCAGAAGTGTGTCAGCGTTCCGACCGCATCGCGGCTTGTAGGTTAATGATGCGAGAAAAGAAACAACTGGATATGTTAACATCTGTATCCATCTGATTTTATTCAATTTGAACTATCGTCCCGCGGTTCCCACATTTCCTGCGTATCTTATTCATGATAGGAGGCGGAGCTTTCCATAGTTCGACCGAACCGGACTTAGTAAAATAATAACTGATCGTTATTAATTATTGAGAATGAGCTGGGAATTTTCATTCAGAATTCGAATGTTCCACAATCAAACCAATTATTGGAAACAATAATAAATTATAATACCAAAGAACTGTGTACAGGGTGTCCCAAATTCGATGATTTTGTGTGTTATGTGAAACATTGCAGATAGAAAAAAAATGACCCAAATAGTTGATTGATTCCGCCATTACTAGATGATAGTTAATCATCGTGATAATAAGAAATTAAACTATGTATTATACCATCACAAGAGTTGAAAATTGCAAGTATTCACTTGTCAGGAGAAGATGGTCGAGAGACCAAAATTGCAACCCTGATTTTCAATAAATCTTGTGATAGTGTAATACAGTTTAATTTCTTATTATCATAAAAGATCCCCTTCTCGGTCTCGATTTTCGACAAAACTTCATTCATGAAAACCAATTTCAGTTATCATTTTTTGTTTTCGAGTTATTTCGGAATTTTCGATTTTCAGGGATTTGAGCAAGTGATCATATCTCGAGTACTAATTAAGTTAGGTTAAGAATATTATCACATTCTCTATGCATTTGTTTTAAATGGAATCCATGGATGTATTCGATTTTTTTTTACCCAACACTTTTCGAGATATAAGGTAAACTTGTGTTTGTTAAAATACAAACCATAGGCGAAATTGGTCGCGTTGACTAGAGTTTTTTTTCCTTCTCAAAAATATATAATATGATATTATTATGGCGTATTCTTCAAAAAATGAAAAGTCATTTCCAACCGAATCTCGTTATGAGTTAGGAATCTTGCCATTCACAAAATATTCTCTCTGGCAATATTGCTATATCTTTGAACATGAATAATTCGAATAAGCTATCGATGCGGAATAGGTAATGTAAACTATAGAGAACGTTTACGTTTCGTTAGCAAGATTTCGTGATATCATTAAAGGAATTTTGTAGTATTAGGTCGAAAATTATAATATATATTATAATTCCTTATTCAACAGAAAGTGGAGGCAATGGTTGAACTGCTAGTGATCTTCATATCAAAAGAACAAAGCATTAGTGAAGAAATGGCTACAAGAGGATATCGACCAACTGACCAATTACTTTAGAAGATGAAGGATCCAGATTAACCCGAAGAAAACGGTAGCAATGTACATCGACCTAAGAAGTGAAATAGTCCGGAAAGGACCATAAAAGGACAACCAATCGAATCCAAGAAAAAAGCAAGATATCTCGGTGTAATTCTGGACAACCAACTGAACTAAGCTGATATCGGTGCTTCAGGAAATACAACTGGACAGCCGAGATATACGAATAATTGAAAACGTATACTAGGGACAGGTGGCGGAGGTGCGTATAGACGGAAAGATACGACGGGGAGTCCGGCAGGGTTGTATCCTCTCACCCCTACTTTTCAACCTCTACTCAGACCGAATATTTAAGGAGGTTTTGGAGGATGTGGACCATGGAGTGAAGGTAAATGGTGTCCTGCTTAATACTATTAGATACGCAGACGACACAGTTGTCTTATGTGACAAAATTGAGGATCTTCAAAAATTATTAAATAAAATCAATACAGTGGGAACAAGTTATGGTCTTAACATAAATACATAAAATAAGTTGTTTCTGAATAATTCTCAAATTGAAAGAGTTGAGAAATATAAGTATTTGGGAAGTATTCTGACAGAGCAATTAGATCCCGATACTGAAATAAAGTGTCGAATTGAGACAGCCAGAAATTGCTTTCAGATCATGAGAACGCTCTTTTGTAATGACACCATTAACCTCAAGCTTCGACAACGAATGGTCAAATGCTACATCTGGCCAGTTATTTTGTACGGTGCAGAGAGCTGGACCCTCACGCACGTTTAATCGTCTGAAGAGCTTTGAGATGTGGATCTACAGAAGAATGTATTCGCGTATTCCTGGACCGATTTATCTTATCTGGGTCCAAGAACAAAAGACAACTATTCACAACGATAGAATGCCGCAAAATATATTATCTGGGTCATATAATACAAGGAGACAAATACCGCTTGCTTCAGCTGATCATGAAGAGGAAAATAGAAGGAAAACGTGGTGTAGGTCGAAAACAGATGTCATAGCTTAGTGACATAAGAGCGCGGACCGGCATTCAAAATGCAGGTGACCTTTACAGAATGGCAATATAGAGAGGCATTTTCCACAGTAATCGCCTAAGTTCGGGGGACCGAGCTGGCCACTTGAAGAAGAACTGAACTACAAAAGGCACATCGAGGAAAACAAGAGCAATCCACGGACAACTGCACCCCTACTCAACGCAAGCAGACTTATATTGAAAAACTAAAAGATAATCAAATCAATCATCATGCCAGGAATAACACATGCAGCACAAATTTGGCATCTAGAAGACCGATTCGAGAGGAGGCAACTAAAAGTAGCACGCACCAAGATCGTCAGATCTGCAACAAACGCCCCATGGTACATGAGCAACGACCAACTCAGGAAAGAAATGGACATTGACACACGGCTATAAATAATCACACGACCCACGCCAAGGACAATTGACCAGATGGAACACCACGAAAAGAACGAGATCAACCAAATACTGGAACTACAGAAAGAGGACTTCCCTAGTACAGTGTAAGAGGAAACTACAGGCCAGCGCAGATGCATCACAACATAAAAGAAGGAAGATAGACAACCCCGGGACAACCAACCAAGGAGATGAAAAGGCATCACGACGAAGAGGAAAAAGGATAAAAATCCGATCCTCGACAGAGCTCAAAGATCACATCGATCATTGTGAGGTCTCATACATCGGTGATATCAGGAGGGTGCGCTCGCGGTAAATATTCAAATTTACCCTGTATCCCAGAAACGGAGAGGGTCTTGACGATTTTGTTTGTGCACGATTGTGCACAATATTATAAAAAACGCATCTCTTGAATTAATGGAAATACCATTCAACGTATCAAAAATGGGACACTACATAGACTTTTTCAAAATAGGCTATTTGGCAATATTGAAAATATACTATGAGTAGTGGTCAGATGAGATAACACTCAATTTTGAAATAAAATAGGTATATTCACTGCAGACTACATGAAAAAATATAACAATTTCTCAAATATCAGTGACTGGAACGCCCTGTGATTGCATGCAACTCTGAAGATGTCACACGCAAGTGAACATGGCTTCCCTCACTAATTGTAGTTCGCGTTTTAAACTTTCTTGGTAGTATATTCGATCATGTAGCCTTCTTCTGACGTTCTTTCCTCATAATTTCTGTCAAATCTTATATCGAGTGGCGTTATCGGATCTCAAAATCGACACATGTAGTGTAGTACAATGAAGGAATTGTTATTTATACAGCTTTATGTATGCTGAGGAATAATCAGACCGACTAGATAATGATCAAATAAAGATAATCTGTATTTCTTGCTTCATTATGAAATCTCTGGGGAAATCGCTACCAAAATTATACAAAGCTGAGACTGTCAGTGACTTGAGAGCAACCAGTATATGTTGGAAATGCTAGGAAAATAGTAACTGAATATCTTAACAAACATTGTATTATTCCAGAAGTACAATCTGGTGTTTCTGTTAGCGTTAGCGAGTACGGTTACAACTCTTGTCAAGGTTGTCACAGATATTGGTCGTGCAATTGATCTCTCCTAACTGGTTTGTTTGGTGCTTTTGGACTACAACAAAGCATTCGATCTTATTGATCATAGACTCATGAATGCTATCCTCCGACATTATGGGCTTTTGGATGTGGGCCGTATGTGGTTCAATAGAGAACTTGTTAGGATGTATTAGGTTATGGAGATGGGTGGTAAAAGATCTTATGCTTCAAGAAGGCAGGGGAGCATACTTGGTGCCGTTCTTTATAGAATCTTCAGGTCCCTATTGCCCAGTGTTGTTCAAAACTGCGGGATTCATTAGTCCGTCAATGGTGGCAGTTAATAAAGACCTAAATAGAATATCTGAGTGATCGATTGCACACGTACTCACGTGAAATGCCTCAAAATGTTCCTGTCTACTGATTGGAATTATAACGACCCAGCAGTGTGCAGTGAATCTTAACTTTCGCACCATACCAATAAATCAGCTATAACTATGCCAGGAAAATGCTTGTAGAAACCTTGGTGTAATATTCGACCATCAACTTAATTTCGAATGCCATGTTACAAAAAAACTGGGAGCTCTCCTCATGAAACTTACATAGCAAGCAAAATACAAAATAGTGCAGTCACTCTGGTACCCTATTACTGATTACTACTCGCCAGTGTATTATAACCTTCTCACTGTTAAGTTTAGGGAAAAATTGCAGGTAGCACGAAATTCTTTTTATTTATATATTGAACGCAAAGGCATGAGCATGTGATTCAAATCTATACAGGGTGTTACATAATAGTATGCCACAACTTGAGAGGGTAAATCTACGTGCAATTTCAAGAAAAAAGTTCATATAAACATAGATCCGCAAAAGCTTCGTTACGGAGATACAGGGTGTTGAAATTTCCGAAAAAATTGGTGTTTTCTTCGAAACTCCTGCAGTTTTTGAGATATTCTGTCCAAATTTGAAATGCAAGCTATTTTTCACAGCCTCCATCATTACACGTCCTAAATTTTAACTAGAATCTACAAGGTATTTTCTTTTCAGAAGCCATGTCTTCTTTTGCCCTTTCAAACTGTTTTGCAATACGCTACTGATCAGCGTGCAATCAATTTTCGTCATCTTCGTTCAATTTAGAAATTTTTCTGAAACTTGTAATTTTATCGTATTTATTTATTTCGACATTTGCTAAAGTTGAACCAGTGTCTGCTGGAATTGTTTATTAAATTAACGATTAGTCTTAAGACTTTTGAAGTTAGACGATTATATCAGGTGCTCTTTCCAAATCGAGTAACACCAGACAGGCGAAAATTTCCAAATATCCACAGAAGGTTGAGGGAAACTGGTACTTTTACTGCCAATAATCTTTTAAAAGGTGCAACTCAAACTATGAGAACTTCAGATATCGAGGAAGCAGTTTTGAATTGTATTGATTTGAATCCTCATGTGAGTTCAAGAAAAATTGGAAATCAGTTGAATATTTCACATGTTCTAGTTAGGAGGATTCTCCACGACTTTTATTGTACCCATTTCATATTCAACGCGTCCAAACTCTACTTCCTCGAGATTTTCCTTCAAGACTGAATTTCTGCAGATGGTTCTTAGATAAAATTAGAGAAAATGCTCATTTTGCTAGTGAAATAATGTTCACAAACGAAGCTAACTTTTCGAGAACTGCTTTCACTAATTTTCACAATAATCGTTATAGGGCTGAGGAAAACCCCCCATTTGATTGAAGAATCTCATCATCAAGAACAATTCTCACTAAATGTCTGAATCAAATGTCGGAATAATTGGAAATTATTTGATTCGACCATTTTTTTTGGCTAACAGACTAAACAGTCCCGCTTATTAGCAATTTCTCAAGGAGGAATTACCTTTATTGCTCGAGGATGTGCCACTTTTGGTGAGATACATAATGTGGTTCATGCATGACGGGGCACTAGCACATTTCAGTGGAGAAGCTAGGGAATTCTCGAATAATACATTCAATAAACCGACGGATAGGTCGGGGTGGGCCAGAATCATGACTTCCTAGGTCCCTAGACTTAAATAGTTTAGACTTTTTCTTACGGGATATCTCAAAAGTTTAGTTTATACCACTCCAGTAAACACTGTAGAAGAATTGAGTAATCGAATAATAACCTCTTGTGATACGGTAAGAAATACCCCACGAATATTTCAAAGAGTGCGTGATAATATGCGTAGAAGAATAGAGGCCTGTATTCTTGCAGGTGGAGGACACTTCCAGCAATTTATTTAGTTCTAATTGTTCTATTTTTTTAGTTTGATATTGAATAAGTATAAGTTGAGTCTCAGAAGACGAGCTATCAAAATAAAAGCAAATTTTAGGCATACCTATCGAGTATTTCTATTATTTTCATTTCATTTAGCGAATTACATACGATTCAAATAATTCAAATTCAATAATGTTCCACTCGAAAACGGTTGGAGATACGAAAAAATTACAAGTATCAAAAAAATTTCTAAATTGAACGAAGAGGACGAAAATTGATTGTACGCTGACCAGTGGCGTACTGCAAAAAAGTTTGAGAGGGCAAAATGAGACATGGTCTCGGAAAAGAAAACACCTTGTGAATTACAGTTAAAATCTAGGACGTGTAATGATGGAGGCTGTGAAAAATAGCTTGCATTCCAAATTTGTGCAGAATATCTCAAGAACTGCAGGAGTTTTGAAGAAAAAAACAATTTTTTCTGGAAATTTCAACACCCTGTAGCTCCGTAACGAAGCCTTTGCGGACCTATATTTATATGAACTTTTTTTCTTAAAATAGCACGTATATTTAGTACCTCAAGTTGTGACATACTATTATGTAACACCCTGTATAGCCACTAAATACTCAAAGATAAAATAACCTTGGATCTGATGATTTTTAAGATATTCCGCAATGGGGAGCCAACATATCTGTCAATCATGGGGTGACAAGGAGTATATATTCCACTCAAGGGAACTGAGAGAAATAGACTGGAGATTTGAAATTCCTAACTATAGAACGGCTACGTTTTTTTAAGGGATGCTTTGCATGTAGGTCGGTCGATGTCCTTAATAGTAGGGAGTTCTACAGTCCGCTTAGCTTTCAGTTTTTACTCCAACAAATTTAAAAATCGTATCGCCAGACAGAAAGATTTATACATCATGAAAAAGTAGGACTTTTAAAGTGTTTCTTTTCTGTAATTATGTGAATTTTTGATTTCGATTCATGAAAACATTTATCAGGAGGCAAGGAAGAACGCCTTATGCGAATGTTTATCTTGTTTGTAATATAATGTTAATGTTGATAATATAATATAATAATAATGCTGTAGAATCGATTAAATTTGAGTTGATTATTTTACATAATTTAATAGGAGAATCCTGTGAAACTTCCTAAGAGGTTAGGTATTAAAGATGTTAGTTCTAGTAATATGCATATAAAATTCGTATATCGAAGTAATTTGACACACAAAAACATGTGAATGTGATAAAATACTTTCCGAGTTCTTCGCGTTAATTGTAACCACATTTTCTGATTCGTCGGATTATTTACGGCTGTAATTGTACATTGTGGCACTACACACCGTTTATGCACTGTTCTATTCTATTAATTCAAGAAAAAAATAATGAAACTCATATCAGCCGCACTGTTTCATTAATTTATTCCTTTACTAATAAAAAACAAGTACTGTGTTTTAAGGAATTTTACTTAATAATTGCGATTCGTAACGCGTTTCACTACACCGTACCTTCTTCAGACGAATAAATGTACAGAAAATAAGAATGAGATTATAAATACAAATGTTCCTAAGTAATTAAAAGCTTATTGGGTTACTCCCTCTTAATGACAGGTATATCCAATAAAATTAAGGAATAGATTGCTCCCTGAAGAGATTCAATAGAGTTGAAGGGCTTAAATCGACTTGTTCATTGATGAGTCTACCTGAGTGTTTGTGTTTGTTGATTTCTAAAGTTTCCCAAAGATCTACCTTCCAATATTTATTAACTGTATGCAAAATTTCAAACTGTGGGTCGAAAGAATGACTATTTTCTAGGAGATGTAATTTGAATCTGACTTTTTATTTGAAAAACTGCGTTTATGTTCCGATATTCTAAAATTAAAATTTCTATGTGTTCTACCAATGTAGAAATTATCACAGTCATTCTGTTATTTAGACAGCAAAATCATTGATTACAGACCACGAAAAATATAAATTCATTAACTCCAATCCACAATCCCCCGAATTATATTCTTTGATAAAACTTCATAAACCTTATAACCCTATTAGACCTGTTGTTTCGTATGTAACGGCACCTTCTTTCAAACTTTCAAAATTCCTAAACGACTTGCTAATAATACATTGCAATTTTAAATCTAAATCTTCGGTCAAAAATTCATACGAACTAATTGCCAATATCAAAGATACCTTCATACCACCTAATTCCAAATTCATTTCTTTCGATGTTAAGAATCTATTTCCCAACATTCCTCCGAAAGATACGTATTACTTAGTTGAAGAATTATTAGAAAAGAATCATGTCAATACGATCATTAAATTAGATATTCTTTCATTATTACAAATTTGTTTAGATCAAAATTATCTCCATTTCAATAATAAATATTATACTAGTGAAGACGGCTTGATTATGGGCAATGAATAATTTAGAGAAATTAATTCATAATCATCCACTTAGTAAATATTGTTTATACTGGTATCGCTATGTAGACGATATAATTATTTGCTTTACAGGAACAGATAGACGGTTAAACATTTTCGAAAATCATATAAATTCATTACATCCAAAAATTGGATTCACAACGGAAATAGAAAGCAATAATTCAGTAAATTTCTTAGACGTAACAATTTCCAATGAAAATGGAAAACATGTTTTCGCGATTTACCATAAGCCGTCACATACAGATATTATAATACATAACTCGTCGTGTCATCCGTATCAACATAAAATGTCAGCATTCAACAGTTTTATTCATAGATTGATTAACATCCCGTTATCACCAGAAAATTTCAACAAAGAATTAAATTTGATTAAACAAATTGCCAAAAATAATGGTTACAATCCTAAACTAATAAATAATATTTAAAAAAAAAACGAAGTAGAATCGCATTGAATGAAGTTTACCCTGTCGATAAATTGAAACAAAAATGCAACACCTTAACCTACGTAGGCCTTACAAGTGAGAAACTGAAATCATTCTTTAGTAACAATAATTTCAACATAGCTTTCCAAACTAATAATAGTTTAGGCAAATATATAAAAAATAATAAAGCCAAATCAGATAAAAACAATAAATTAGGTGTTAATGGATTGAATTGCAATGACTGTGATAATTTCTACATTGGTAGAACACATAGAAATTTTAATATTAGAATATCGGAACATAAACGCAATTTTTCAAATAGAAAATCAGATTCAAATAGTCACTCTTTCGACCCACAGTTTGAAATTTTGCATACAGATAATAAATATTGGAAGGTAGATCTTTGGGAAACTTTAGAAATCAACAAACACAAACACTCAGGTAGACTCATCAATGAACAAGTCGATTAAAGCCCTTTACCTCTATTGAATCTCTTCAGGGAGCAATCTATTCCTTAATTTTATTGGATATACCTGTCATCAATAACCACTTAAGAAGGAGCAACCCAATAAGCTTTTAATTACCTAGGAACATTTGTATTTATATTCTCATTCTTATTTTCTGTACATTTATTCGTCTGAAGAAACTACGGTGTAGTGAAACGCATTACGAATCGCAATTATTAGGTACAATTCCTCAAAACACAGTACTTGTTTTTTATTATTGATAATTGAATTTTACCAAGTAAAAGCCTCCCAAATTCAAATGTTCCTTTACTTGTGAATGACGTCACGTTTACCATATGAACAACACCTCTACAGATAGCTTTTTTGGCGTAGTTTTGGAACTTACCTCAAAGACAATACCTCAACTGCTGGCATTTTCCTAAGAAGGCTGACATCAGACAGTTCGCTCCCCCTGGAAATAAACATATTTTAGTTAACTCGATGTTGCAATCTGAAGTCATTATCATTCCCGTCCAAATTTGAGTGCATTTCCTAACTCTAATGAAAGTAACCGAGTGTTCATTATTGAATTTTATTTTCGGAGATGTTCTCGAGAACTAAAGTATCACCATTTTATCGTTTCCGGTTCTACCGCAAATAGTTCAAACTTATTTCATTATCTTTTTCCAATGATAAATCCTTATTTTTCGTTCCAGATTATGATTCTCAATTCAATTCAAAGTGATTTTCATGTGGCATCCCACTATACTGAATTTCACTATTCTGGAGTAATTTTCATTCGGGGAATTCCACAATTTCTGCCTTATCATTACTACTGATATTAATTGTTTAAAGCAATTGCTGAATTGGTTACATGTTGAATATTGCAAATATTTTTGGAGAAAATGTAAATCTTATCTATCTTAGAGTAATTTTGTGAAATTCACAAACACGTAGATAAGAATTTATTCTTAAAATATACAAAACCTTTGTTTTTATCAGAATGTAGTGATAGGTTATTACGTCATATACTGCATCTTTCAAAACATTTTGTAAAATGTCGGATAAGTTCGGCAAGACGGATCACATGTTTGTGGAATGTTCACTGCAAGTACAAATTAGGTAAAAAACCCCTGAGACAGTTTCCTGCCGAAATTTTAATGAGCTTAATATCGCTGAGTTCCTTGGAGATGCCACATGTATCAATTGGGATTCAATTTACCACATGACTGATATCAATGATAAAGTTAATTTTTTAAATAATTGTACTCAATACCCAATATTTGATGTTCATGCACCCACTTCAACGGTAATTTTTCAGAAACCGTCACTTCCATATATTATATATAACATAAGACAAATGATGAAATAAAGAAGAATGCTTATGAAAGTTATAAAGTTAGTATTACTTTTAGATATTTCGCGTATTACAGGGAAACCAAAACTATTTTGTCGGAGCCATATGAAGAAAAAGAGAAGTCTATATTGATTCACAAGAGAATCAAAATGTAACTCAAGACAATTAGGGCTTCATTAAAAAGACTAAATATTCACATAAGCAATGAGGTACCTATTATACCTCATTATATCAAAGCAGAGGATCTTAATAATTTTTATATTGATGATCAGTTATTTCAATTCCACTCAGATTCAAGATAGGAAGGAATTTCTGATGACATCAGATTTTCTGAAGAAGTGAACGAAGGACTTCTTGAGAAAGCACGTTCTATATTCCATTCAATGCACCAGGATGTGATCAACTAAATTCACGAATGTGGAAACTGATATCACCTTTCTGTGTGTCAATCATCTTACACATATAATTAACGCTTCATTCTCTACAGGAATGATACCAAATATATGGAAGTCGACCATTATTAAGCCAGTTCCCAAAACAGATAAGCCAAACGGACCAGGTTATCTGCGTCCAATTAGTATTCAGCCAGTTGCATCTAAGATTCTAGAAAAAGTGGTACATGAACAAATGGTAGAACATCTTAATAATTATGCACTTCCTGCACAGTCTGGATTTAGGAGAGCACATGGAGCGAATACAGCTTAGCTGAAACTTTCCAATTATGGGCTATTGATGGTCCAAAGTTGATATCATTGATTCTGTTCGATTACAGCAGAGCATTTGAAACAATGAATCATCAGCTTGCTATTACCAAATTGCGATAATTTTCTTTCATCCATTGGTTGCTGATTGGCTTCATAATTATTTGTATAATTGTAGGCAGTTCATAAACATCAGCAGTTCTTTGTCGTCAATCCATGATCTACCCAGGGGTGTGCTGCAGGGTAGTATTTCGGTTCCTTTTTATCAATATTTACTGCTGATAAAGTAGGCGCTATTACACACAGTACATCACATCATTGCACTAATGATATATAAACAAAAAATTGTTGACCTCTGAGATCATTACAGCAATTGATCACATAAATTCGGACCTATATTCAATTGACTGCTGCTCTCGTCAAAATCGTCCATTGTTTCATCCCACCAAAAGGTTAGCGGTGTGAATTGGTACAAAAGCGTTACGTTTTATGAATCTAACCTAACCTAACCTAACCTGGGTGTGTTATTTGAATTTTGAAAGCCACATAAATAATCTTCTAAAACTGGTCTACTTAAGATTTATAATTTAAAGCTTTGACTAGAGTCGTGAAATAGAGGTTGAGTTGCAGTGTTATGCTTAGCCTTTTTTAATATTACAGTTCGTGTATTACATTTTTGCTACGAAAGCATATCAATTCTTGATTCAAAAGCTGCAAACCCGTGATTTGCGCTATTCTTTCAATGTTGAATATCGTCATCATCGTCGCATTTTAATAATAGTCTAATTCTGCAGTGTGATAGCTTGTACTTTATCAATATGCTCTTGCAGTGTTTAGGATACTGAGACCGACTAAACCCCTTTACTTATATGAACTAATTATAAAAACAAATCAGTGTCATAGTGCAAACATCGACTTAGCTAGAGTGTATCTAATATGTTCACAGAAGCTCCAAATTTGAAGAGGTTTTGAATGCATGGATGTTATAATCATAAATCGTTATTTCAATCTATTTCTAAATACTGCTTCTGTGAGAACCCTCAAAAATAAATTTATAAACAAATTAGTAGAGGAACAGACTAGAAGAATGAAATAAAATTTTTCAATTTTTCTTGATCTTCTTTCTTGGTATTTATAGTTATTACAAGAAAGTGCAGAATGTATCATTTTATGCTAGTTGGTTTTATATTTATATTGTTTAGAATTGATTTTTATTTATTGTATTTTTGGGTTAGAGTGGCAGAACAGCTTTTGCTGAATCTCTCGCCCTTTGCATTTCCACTAATGTTAATGTGAGATGCAATAAAGTATTATTATTATTATTGAAATATTGATGTAACTTTCGGTGTTTAAATCTTGCATGAAAATGCAAAAAATTCAGTTGTTTTTTAATGCCCAGTATATATAAAAACTTTAAACATCCTAGAAATCGTGGTGGCGGCACAGATTTCATTCGTCCAATGCTGATGATTGTGTCCATTATATAACATATAACCCTTTTTTGGTGAATTTTACCTCGTACAAAAAAATAGAATTATCACGAAAAGGCTAATCACCTTCATGTTGAACTGAATTTTTTTCCCAGAACTTGATTCTTCGCCGTAAATCCACGGGTTTTCAATTCTGAACAAGGCTTATGGAATATGGAAACAGCTCCTGTTTCTTCAAAATTGTATGTACCACTGATTTTGGAATGTGTAAATTCATCTCTTCTTGCCATACTGAGATATTCGGAAAGCCAGCAACAAATGTCAGAAGCAGAACACGAAGATATGATATTTATTTAAATATTAAAATATCCGATATATATCCCAATTATTATACTTTTATTAAAAAGTTCCAGAATCGAACGAAACCAACATCAGAATGTATGTATGTTGGCTATTTGAATAGTCATATGTATTAAATACTCGTAAAAAACTTAGAAGCAGTGAACAGAAAATAATATCTTATTTCAAACAAAAATACTAAGCAACGCTTCAACATAAACATAAACGAAAATCGAAATTCTTCAAACAAAGATGAACAGTTTATTCAAACGGCTAGAAGACCTTATAATTATCAATTAAGTTTGCGTCATCACAAAATTTTAAGCCTGGAGCAGAGGGGAGTCCTTTTCGACACTTTATTTCTTTATAGAATTTTAAATCATTCTTTTAGTTTTCCGCTTGTTAATTATCTCACTTTCAATGTTCCCGTGTATCCTAGTCGTCGAAATGCACTCTTCTATGTTCCGAAGGCCCGTACTAGTTTATTTTTTCATTCTGTTTTCTTGCGTATTATGCGTCTATACAATTGGCATATTGCCAGTATAGATATTTTTCATGAACCTCTTTCTTCTTTCAAAAAAAATGTTATTGCATATCTCATTAGATCTGAATCATGCTCATTGTAGTAGTTTTTAGTTTTCATGATATTTTACTTGATTCTGTACTCTTAGGTGAGTCTTTTTTTCTCTCCTGAATTTTTATGAAAGTTATAATTTTCATTTCGTATGATAGTTTCACTTCTGTTTATTTTTTGTTATCATTTTTGTGAACCCCGGTAATAGGGTCTATCTTATAGGGGTTCCTATGTTTTATAACAATAAATGAATGAATAAATGAATAATAATATTTAACATGGTCTGTAATTAGTCATTACTCATTTTCATTATCTCTCCAAACTCATTCTAAATGATTATGCTTGGCAAGTGAAGATCATTCAAATACTCAAACATGAATAAACTTGCCCTTTTTTTTGTTACCAATGTTATCCCGTATTTGAATGCACAGTTTGAAAGGAGAAAACACCTCTCAAAAGCTGCAGTTGATGAGACTGCTGTAAGCAGTTCACTACACCTTTCAATAAGCGTTTCTTTATCAGGACAATTTAAATTAGAGGGTGTACTAGATGCCGATTTCCATCAGATCAATGGCGGAGGTTTTCAGAAACCATTACCGCATAAAGAAGGAGGAAAGGGTCTTGATTTAAAAGATAAATCCATAACACCAAAAAAAAAGTAATTTGGGTTGATCAAATTCAAATTTCGTAGAGTATTTCTTTTAGTTCTACTGCATTTCAAAAAAAACATAGTCTGACATGTTTGCTAAGAAATAAGTAGAACATTTTCCGTTATTGTTTGATGGGTCGATCTCTCTCTCTCCAGCCACCTTTTATTGTCGAAGGGCAACCCCCATCTTTTGATTGCTCTTTTTAAAGCTCAATGAAGCCGCTAGATAACTATTAAGAAAAACTCCTGAAAAAAACGATTGCTCTATTGAATACAGGTTGTTATAATACCTATTATTCTCGTCACACCGCTTCATCACATTTGGTTTCAAGTTGAGGGTTGGAAACTCAGCCCGTAAATAAATTTGAAACATAGCTGCAAATGATTAAATATGTGCTCAAAATCTTCTTCACAATAACATACTCATCAATATGGGTTTAAAATACCCCCAACAATTGTTCGACTTTTGGTTTATCTTATCATCCGAAAATCGAAGATTCAAACCATTATTAGATGATGAGGGGCAATCAAATTTAAGAATATACAGGGATATCCACCGGGATCGTCCGTTAAAAACTTTTTGAGATCCAATTACAATATCAAGCTGAAATTTTATACGCGGCCATAACTAGCGATTTCCAATTGAAGTGAAATAATTTCGAAGTGATACTATTTCCGGTTATACCGGAAGAGGGTCATCACTTTGTTATTTCAAATGGCAATCTACCTTTTTTATTATACATCTAGAACCAACATTTGAGCAAGGCATAAAATACCCAAGTTGTTGGCACTTATCTGTCAAAACTTTCGACAGATTTGATTATTTTTGTTATAAACTCGATTTTTGAGGAACATTTAGAAAAATTGTAGCTCGTAGATCTTTTGCACTACAGACACAATTTTTGCTTGGGTGGATAGAAGAAGGATCAAGGAATTTTTTAAGCAGTCTACACATGTCAAATGTTTATTGCGTTGTTTTGTATGATTTTTTCAATTTGGCCTTTTTCAAACAGCAATAACTCAATTTTTTCAAATGGCACGTGCCAATTTTTATATCGCCATCAGATGAAGCGTCAAATTTCAGATGGAATTGTATCAGCATGTACTATACCCATCTCTTATAGTTCCGAAATAATTTAGGAATATATTGAATTTTGATGATTTTGCAAGAACTAACAGAGAATGCTTTGAAATATTTGAATCAAGTAGCTGAACTAGCTACGCTCACCTGACAGGTGCCTAAAATTAATGTACTTGTCACTTCGTTCATTCGAATTTGATATTTCAACAAGAATTGTTGGTAATTTGAGGTGAAAATTTTTGAAAAACACCATATTGATAATAAAATGGCTGATTATTCAAACGAGGATAAGTTCAATCTTTTTTAATTCATGGCGAATGTTAAAAAGTAGTGGATAGAACTTGCAGGCAATTCAATAACCAATTTCCAAAGTTGGTGCCTATAAGTAAAACAAAATTTCGAAGGATTAGAAGCAATTTTCTGAAATTTGGAGGAACAAAATACATAGAAACTAGAAGAAAACCAATTCGCGAGGACGACGACAATCAAATTAATACGATAGCGTATTTTCGTGCCAATCCACATGCGTCCATTAAGTCAGCATCAATGGATATTGGATAGAGTTATACTTCCATTCGAAGGATCCTTAAGAAACATAACATGCACCCGTGTTCTTTTATCAGACTACAAAAATTGAAACCAACTGACCTTCCAAAGCGGCTAAATTTCTGTGAAATTTATTAATTCGGCTTCAAGAAGATGAGACGATTCTGCGAAAAATTATATGGTCTGATGAAGCCAAGTTCAATGAAAGTGGAATAACCAACAGGAGAAATCGACATTTTTGGGCCACAGAAAATCCACATTTCATTGAGGTTATTGATTTTCAAAATAAATTCAGCGTGAACGTTTTTGCAATTTTAATGAATGATTTGTTGACTTATCACATTTATGAGGAAAATCTTAATCGACAAAGATACCTGGAAATTTAGAGAGGAACATAAGCAAATTTTTCAGATGGAATACGCCTTAACATTCTGAGGGATTGCTATTACCAAAAGGATGGTGCACCAGCACATTAAGCACGAGCTGTAGATCGGCAGCTAACAAAAATGTTCGAGGATAGATGGTGGGGTAATCAAGGACCAAATTTATGGCCTCCGCGTTCTCCGGACCTGACGCCCCTTGATTTTTATTTATGGGGCAAAACCAAGAGTGAAGTGTATCTTATTCCTGTAAGAAGTAAAGAAGAGTTACTAGAGCGCATTCATAATGCTTTTCGTAATATTGATCCTGAGGAAACTAGGAGGGCAACTCATCATGTTCGAATAAGAGCTGTCAAGTGTATCGAGCAAAATGGGGCCCATATTGAACATTTATTCAGATCGTAAATTAGTTTTCTCCTATGATGTATAGAAGTAAAGAAGAGTTACTAGAGCGCATTCATAATGCTTTCCGTAATATTGATCCTGAGGAAACTAGGAAGGTAACTCATCATGTTCGTATACGAGCTGTCAAGTGTATCGAGCAAAATGGGGCCCATATTGAACATTTATTCAGATCGTAAATAAGTTTTCTCCTATGATGTTTGCTATCTTTTATTCGTATTAAGGTAATTATCTTCGATGATTGGTTTTCGCTTAGTTCCTACAATTTTCATTCATCCGAATTGTAGAAAATTGCTTCTAATGCTTCGAAATTTTATTTTACTCATAGACGGTAAATTCGGAAATTGGTTATTGAATTGCCTGCAATTTCTACCCACTACTTTTTGACATTCTAAAATAAATTGAAAAAAGATTAAATATATTTTCGTTTGAATAACCATTGGTTTTATTCCAAATGTGTTGTATCTTTTGGATATTTTCAATCTGAAATAACGACAATTCTTGCTGAAATATCAAATTCGAATGAACGAAGTGACAAGTACATTAATTTTAGGCACCTGTCAGGTGAGCGTAGCCAGTTCAGCTACTTGATTCAAATATTTCAAAGCATTCTCTGTTAGTTCTTGCAAAATCATCAAAATTCAATATATTCCCAAATTATTTCGGAACTATAAGAGATGGGTATAGTACATGCTCATACAATTCCATCTGAAGTTTGATGCTTCATCTGATGGCGATATAAAAATTGGCACGTGCAATTTGAAAAAATTGAGTTATTGCTGTTTGAAAATGGTCAAATTGAAAAAATCATACAAAACAACGCAATAAACATTTGACATGTGTAGACTGCTTAAAAAATTCCTTGATCCTTCTTCTATCCATCCAAGCAAAAATTGTGTCTGTAGTGCAAAAGATCTACGAGCTACAATTTTTTTTTAATGTTCCTCAAAAATCGAGTTTATAACAAAAATAATTAAATCTGTCAAAAGTTTTGACAGATAAATGCCAACAACTTGGGTATTTTATGCCTTGCTCAAATGTCGGTTCTAGATGTATAATAAAAAAGGTAGATTACCATTTGAAATAATAAAGTGATGACCAACTTCCGGTATAACCGGAAATGGTATCACTTCGAAAATATTTCACTCCAATTGGAAATCGCTATTTACGGCCGCGTATAAAATTTTAGCTTGATATTGTAATTGGAACTTAAAAAGTTTTTAATGGACGGTCCCGGTGGATATCCCTGTATATATGGTTTAAATCTTCGATTTTCGGATAATAAGATAAACCAAGAGTCAAACAATTGTTGGAGGTATTTTAAACAACGTTCGGATTAAGTTCTTATTGCATTCAAGGTAAGTAATTATAAAAATTGAGAACTTTTATTCATGAAACCGATTTTTGCCATTTAAACAATTGATAATAATAATTATAATAGATGTTCTTTATTGCAAAAGGAATACAATTTATTTTACAAAAGGACATCGACCTAGGTCCTTCAGCCTAATAAGATAAATATTTTGTGAAATACAATATATTCAATTGAAGAAAGAAAAAACAAGAGTTGATATTGGTTTATGGCGGTGGGGGTAATCTATGTGCTGGAGATAATCTCCCACAGAGTGTTTGCTGGGAGCATGAGGCGCTGTGTTCGGTAGTCTCGTTGGATGCAGTAGGTTTGCAACAGGTTGATGTTAACTTCACGTTTAGCAAATGTTGCTTTCAAATCTTGGATTCTTTCCTGGATTTTCTTGATGGAGGTCTTTTTGTACAGGAGAGGGGTTGGAGGGATTGTGGAAAGGGTTTGAAGGGAGTCTGATTTACTAAGTGCTGTTGTTTCGGCAGATTTGATTTTACTCATGGCTAGGTTTCTCCAATTTAGCAAAAGAATACTGCCATACTCGATGAGTAGTCTGCATATCATTTTGTATATCCGAATGCAAATTGTTCTTGATATTCCTCTTCGTTTGTATGTGAGTTTACAGCTGGCTCGGTTTACTATGGATATTTTGGCTGTCGTTGTGTGGAGATTGAAGTTGAGTTTGCTGTCTACTATTATGCCTAAATATTTTACGCTATTTTCTGGTGTGATAGAATGGTTGTATATGGAGAGGTAGGGGGAGTTGTGTTGTACTTTGTGGTTGAAGATAACTAACTTGCTTTTGGTAGGATTAGGTCTTAAGCGCCATTTGTTGAACTATTTGTAAATTATTGCAGTTTGGGATTGTAGTTGTTCTATTGTTTTTGGTAGATTTGATGCGTAGCTTATGATAGCCGTATCGTCCGCATATTGTAATATGTACTGCTTTCTATGAAATCTGGCTGCATTCCTGTTGTAGATATCTGAGCAATATATATTATATAGGGTCGGAGATAGAGATTAACCCTGTGGTAGTCCTTGTTGAGGAGAAAATTGTGGAGAGTAGTTGTGTGATATTTTGATAGATAGTAGTCGTTTTTCCAGCATGCTGCCAATAATTTTTACCAGGTATAAAGGACAGTCCAGGGAGTAGAGTTTGAATAGCAATCCAGCATGCCATATGCTGTCAAATGCTTTATTAATATCTAGGAAAAGAGCAGAACTCTTTCCTCCCATTAGTTTGGTGGCTTGAATATTATTGGTCAGAATGATTAGAGGGTGAATTGTGGAGCTACCATTTCTGAAACCAAACTGATATCTTGGAATTCTATGTCCTATTGCAGAAATTAATCGTTTGACAATTATTTTTTCGAAATTTTTGCCAATATTAGACAGAAGTGTGATAGGCCTATAGTTGCTTACTTTGGAATGATCAGTGATCTTCTTCGGAATCAGAATTATGGTGCCATGTTTCCACTCTGTTGGAAAATAGCTGTTTTTTACGCAATATTCATACATTCTTATGATAAAAGAATTTACATCTGGGTCAAGCCTCCTGTGCCTTGTGATGTTGTCATGTCCAAGAGTGGTGTTTTTCCCTTGTTTATGTCATAATATTCTTGTTCTTCGATCTTGTAGTCTTCCCTGTCTATTTTTTGTTGTGCAAATTCTTTTTCCACCTCTCCACTTCGTCAAATTGATTTTGGTTGAAATTTGATTTTCTTCTATTTTGTAGACTTCCTTAAAGTGTTTAGAAAAAATCTCTAGTTCTTCTTCGATTGTATCGTAAGTTTTGCCATTCTCATTTATAGACGGTATGTTGTAGTTGGTGTTCTTATATCTGCTAAGTTTTGCGATTTCCCGCCAGTCCTTTTTCGTTTTTGTTCGTTTATCCTCTCACAAGCTTCGATCCAAGAGTGTGATCTGAATTCTTGTATCATATTCTGAATATTCTTGTTGCTTTCGTTAATTGACCTTTTTATACCAGGATCTTGGTGAGTTTTATATTCTCTGTACATATTGCGTTTCCTCTTGATTTGTGCGATAATAAATGGTGGGAGGTTTTGTGTGAAAAAATCAGTGCATATAATGGGTGAGTTAGATATTACCGCTTCACTGAAGAGTTGATGGAACGAGGTTATCGTGTTCTCATCTATGTCTTGGATATTCCTAGTGAATTTGAGAAGTATTTTATTGACTTCCTTCATGTTGCATCTGTTGAAATAGCATTTCTTTGATATTTTTTCTTGGGGGTGCTTTCATTAGTCAAAAGTTATTTTCATTGGCAGGTGATCAGATACCAGATCTGGCGTTAGCTCTATTTTAGAGATGTACTGTTGGATTGCTTTTGTGCAGAGTAAAATATCTGGGGTGCTGTCTGGATTATTGTTCATAAGAAATGATGGAGGTGCTTAGATTCTTATGAAATTGGCGTTGTTAAGGAAAGTTGTTAATTGCTTTTTCTTCTGGTTGTTCAAGTTAAAGTCCCCTATAATTATAGAGTACTTGTAGAGAGATGCCTTGGTGAAAATTGTTTCTTCTATCTTGGAAGTTGGGTGCATATAGGTGAGGAAGATATGTAATTTATCGTTTTGGAACGGCATTGTGAAGTGAACGGTTTCATTCAAGGGATTATTTATTCTTGGTGCATTAGATTTGGTCCTGTGGAGTGATGGATGAGTAAGAACTAGACTACCTCCTCTTACATTTGTATTTGTAATGTTTCCTGCAAGGTGAATGGTGTCCCAATCTATGTATGTGATATTCGAATTTTCCTTAGTTTTGGTTTCAACAAAAAGTGCGCTGTTGGGGAAACAGCATTAGGATCCACAAGATCGAACATGAGTATGTATATGCGATTAGCAAAAAACAACACCTGGGTGTCGATATTGAAGTCGGATATGAATCTCATAAGGAGTATTTTGATCAATTCGTTTCTATTTGAGTTGGAGTGTTTTTCGTTATTCAGAGCGTTGATGTATGTATTTACTATCAAGTCGTGTTTTGTGATTCTTGATTGTTTCAGTTTGGCCAGTAGGTTTTCAGATTTCTTGTTGATGCACTTTATTGGTATATTTGGAGTTCCTTCTATTGGCTTAGTAGGTCTCATTGGGCACTTGAAAGACCATGCCTGATGCTCCTCTGAACCGCAGGATAGGCATTTTGGTTGGAAAGTAGATGTGCATTTGCTCACTGGATGATTACCAAAGCATTTGCTGCATTTGTAAATTGATTGGCATTTATCTGTGGCATGTGAGAATGATGAGCTGCAGGCAATAGGTACCGCTGGAGGTGCAGTGCTGGGACAGACTGGGTAGTAACAGTTTTTCTGGAAGAACCCATGTTGTAATAATTGTGAAGAAGTTTTCTCATTTCCTGTTATAATACGTATCATCGAGGTTACATTGCCTGATGTTGAAACGATGTTCCAGATTATTGTTAGTGAGGTGATCACTCAGTATTTTCTCATCTATTTCGTGTTCTACCTGGCCTATAATCACGGAAAACGTAGCTTCTGTCTTTTCTCTGGGTTTGAGGATGTTTCCTTAAGTGAGTTTATAACTTGATTGTCTTTAAGTTGTTTCAAGGCGTTTTCAATAGTTTTCTTCTCATTATCAGTCTTTAACAAAAAACCTATCTTAGTTTTGATGATGCATTCAGTGGACCCAGGGAAAAGAGACTCCCAAAGATCCGCCATTTCAATTCTTGAGCAGTTTGGATTAGTAGTAGTAAAATAAAACAGGTACTTGTATTTCCTGAATATAAAGGACATACTTTTGTTTGTGTAGTTTGTGGTGACTTTCAAAGAAGTTGTGGGAATCTATTGGGACAGCTGTTCTCCATTATTGTTTTTTTGTTGATTTGTATGTTTCTCATCAGTTTTGTTTTTGTTGATTCTTGATTGTTTGAGTGTTGTCTGGATATTTTCTTTTTTTGTTAGGTATCATTTTCAGAAGCAGATTCACCTGTTGTTGTTTCTATTATTTTCTTGATATCTGCTTTTGATAATTTGGTTTTGCGTTTTCTACTCTAGGAAGGCATTTGAAAATCCATTTCTTCGTCTCCATCACTGGCACGAGGCATTTGAAATTCTTATTGTTTTGCAGAAAGTAAATATTGATATTTGGGTGTTTCACTTATTTCTCTTTCTTTTTAATTTTCAACTTTCAATTTTGGCGAACTAAATAAAGTGGTTTCAAATTATTTCTCACTGAATAAACAGATGTTCACTCTTCGAGAGCACATTGATTACTGTTAAATAACACAAGTCTGCAAAAAAAAAAGTTGAGAGCTGTTTTGGTTTTTTTGTGTAATTCTCATGTTTTTGGGTGTGCTGAATTCGAAAATGACTTTCATTTTGTCCTAACACGTCACGTTTTCTGACAACATAGGTGTCTATGCTAAACAAGTTATTATATATTAATAAAACATAATTTTTTTTTAAATAAAGTAATTTATAATTGCGTATCAAAACTTATTCTCTTATCTTAAATAAATTAATTAGTGAGCACTAAACACATTTCTTTTTCCCAGTGAGACTCCTTTTGGTACATTTTCGCTTGTGGGAAGCATCTGGAAGGTCTCTTTTAAGCGTCCAACAGTAGTCTGCCATCATTGAGACGCTCCATCTTCCCTGGTATCTTTTTCCCATCTCCTTAATATCTTGGTGAAATCGTTCACCTTGCTCTTCACTCACGTCTCCTAAATTTTCTGGAAAATAGTCGAGGTGGGAATGAAGAAAATGTACTTTTAAACTCATTAAGCAACCTAAAGCTTGAAATGCTTTTAACATTCTTTTGACGATTTGTTTGTAGTTAGGGTCTTTGTTATTGCCTAAAAATGTTGTTATAATTTCCTTAAATGCAATCCACCCTTCTCTTTGAGGATCCGTCATGGTTGTGACGGATAGTGGATCAGCCATAAGCCGTCTAATATCTGGTCCAACGAAAACACCTTCTTTCAACTTTGCCTCCGAGAGGCCAGGAAACTTTGATATTAAGTATTTGAAGCAATTTCCATCTCTTGAAAGCGACTTTACAAATTGCTTCATCAATCCCAGCTTTATGTGAAGCGGTGGTAAAAGAACTTTATGGGGAGGCACCAAAGTTTCATGCAGGACATTCTTTTCGCCAACTTTAAGCTCCCTCGCAGGCCAACACTTTTTGGTCCAGTGATTTGTTCGGTCTCTACTATCCCATAGACACAAAAAACAAGCGAATTTGATGTACCCAGATTGCTGTCCGAGCGCCATGCCCAAGATTTTTAAATCACCGCACACTTGCCAACCGTGGTCTTTATATTTTAATTTACAAAGAACCAATTCCAAGTTCTTGTAGGTTTCTTTGAGGTGTACGGAATGGCCGACAGGAATGGAAGCATAGAAACCGCCGTTGTGAAGCAAAACTGCTTTAAGGCTTCTTTTTGAAGAATCTATAAAAATATGCCACTCTTCTGGGTCGTACGAGATCTTAAATGTATTCATCAAACCTTCAATATTGGTGCAATAAACCAACTCGTCCTCTTGGGCAAAGTAGGAAGTAAACTGCTTTTCACGATATCTAAACCAGGAGAAAGACACTCCCGGCAAAAGTAAGTTCCTGCTTTTGAGCCTTGATCCAAGCAACTCAGCAGCGTTTTTGGGAAGATTCAAGTCTCTTACCAAATCATTAAGCTCGCCTTGGGAAAACAATTTTGGACTTCTGTCATCTTCAAATTCAAAAGTTGACTGGTCATCGGGTGTAGGTATAGCACCATCTTCGTCAGAACTTGGAACCTCTTCCAAGGTAGCAGGGACCTTGGGCACTGGTATTTCGGTCCCATGAGGGATGGGACGAATAGCTGATTGCAGATTGGGGTATGAAATTGACTGCTTCCGTTTTGAATTATACCCTTTCACATTACACGAACAAAAGTAACAATCATCACTATGGTTCTTTCGCTCGCGCCATACCATAGGAATCGCAAATCGGAAAGCTTTTTTCTTGCCCTTAAACCAATTTCGAAGGTATTCAACACATCGTTTGCAGACTTTATGAGGTGCCCATACTTTATCCTGATCTCCAAGTTCGAATCTAAAATACGCGAAGTATACTTTTTTACATCCGTAATATTAACTTGTTGCTTTAATGTCATATATTCTCCACAAATGTAACAGAAACTATCCGAATAGTTCACACACTTCCGCACAGACGACATTGCACTGTATTGAACCAAGATCTATAAAACAATGATGAGTTAACACGTAATTGTCCCGCGCCACTTCTACACTATCGGAGCGCGCAAGTTCAGGTTACAACATGTTTATACTTGTTAATGTAGGTCAAACAGGGTCTTCCTTATTTAGAAATTAATGATAGTTATGTCCTGTAAACATTTTAAAACAGTAATCAAAATAAAATTATACCTTTCATTTATACTACAAGTTAATCCCTTTTTAGCCCAAAAAATCCGTTTTTTGTAATAAAATTTTGCGTTTTGTAAAATAACCTTACGTTCTGGAATTTTTTGAGTATGTTTTTTGATTTCAGAACACCTAAATACATAGAAATCAGTTGAAAATATCCAGACAGCATTTTTGTTGCAGACCTGTGTAATCATTTTCATTGGTATCTACTTTTTTACTTGAATTGATTACTCGAAAATGGTATATTGAAAAAACCTCAAAATAGGAGAGTTATGGGTTTTGATAGAACTGGATGTGGTAGAATGCGGACAATATTCTATTTCCCAAGAACATTCATGAAAATCCCCCTCAGAGAAATGTTTATAAAGCTCATTCGATCAATTCCTAAGATATTCCAACTGGATACTGTATATTTGTATATTTATATATATTATATATTAATATATGTTGTTATGTATATTTGAGCAGTTATATTATAGTGTTTTTGAATGAAAAAATCCCGAATAATTTTTCAGAGGGTGGAGAAAAAATCATAGTATGCATTTGAAATAGACATATTTCTCTAGAAATAATGCGACCTGACAGGAATGTTCAGTTATCAAAAATACCCTACATAGTTTTTATTACGAACTTCATATGAAACAACAAAAAGGGAATACCTACATTTCTATTTTTATAATAGTAATCAAAGAAAAAATATAATATCAATATTGAAAGTTGGAAGATACTATTTGTGAAACAAATATTTCATTTCACAACTTGAGTTCAAGCATCACGTATGGTATCGGTTCTTCTCTGCTGTTGTCGTGTGATTTGGCGTGCAATAAGTCGGGAAAATTTTTGGAATTAATACCAAAGTGTGCATAAGTTGAGAATCTTCTATATGAGTCCACTTTGTACCCCTGTACAGACAGACCCCCTGGTCTGTTGCCTTGTTTGGGGATTTATCAGTATTCCAATATCTGAAAACAATTTCAACTTCGGAATTCGTTGCATAAAAACTCATCAGCTGTTGAGATAACGGATGTGCAAAAACTAATCAACGCGTTCATCTGCGAGGTAGGCGAATGACCGCGGAATTTTCAGCTCGCGATCTGAGGAGCTAATTTTCGTACGTACTATAAAGGTCTCCATACACCGTGCGATCTCAATAGTTATTTCCATTCTGGCGAGATTGAGTGACAAATGTCCGGGATGTAAAATGCCTTTGGGGGAAGAAGGGCTTTAAAATCATATGTTCTGGGCCCTGTAGCTGCTGGTATCATCAGAAATGCGCGGAAATATCAGAGAGTGATCGCAAGTTGATAGAATCTAAGAAACTTAAATGGACCTGCAATCGTTGCGGCGAGCCTTCTGATCTCGAGGAGGATCCTGAAGATGAAGATAATTCGTCCACGCTGCGTGATGTTATGGATAAGCTGAGAAGCATCGAAAATTCAAACAGAGCTCTGTTGAAGCAGTTGAAGCTACAAGAAGCGAAGTGTACCAGGCTAGAAAAAGACCTCATCGCTATAAGAAAGGAACATGAAAGTCTAAAGAAGGAAATTGCTTCTCTGTCCAGAGATAAAGGAAAAGCTGACCAGGAACTTCTAAGAAATAACATTATTATTAACGGTCTTCTTAAGGGTGTAGATGCAGGCGTCCTTAAAGAGGCAGTAGTCAAGATTGGAAATATTCTGCAGGTTTCCATTACCAAGGATGAGTACTCTTGCAAGCCTATTTCGGGGAATTTTTCTGAGTCTCATCAAATTCTCAAGGTTGAATTTCGGAATCTTGAAACAAAGCTGGCGTTAATGAAAGCGAAGTAGCAGAGACAAATCAAGGTCTGATATTGGAGTGGAAAACAACGATGGTTTGCTCTTTATTAATCACGATCTAACCAAAGAAAATAATAAGCTATTCTACGATGCTAGAGTGTTCAAGAAGAAAAAAATTTCAAGTTTGCATGGGTGTCGGATGGGAAAGTATATTTAAGGAAGGACGAGAGCTCACGGGTCATTGAGGTCAAATCGGTAAACACACTGAGAGATTTGGAGAGTAATTGACTGATTGATGACGTCACCTCGTCATCTACTGGAGACATCTTTTTCAATTTATTACCAAAATGTAAGAGGTATCATTACTAAGATTGGTGAATTCTATCTGAGCACCTGTACGACAGAGTTTGATTCTGTCTGCCTTACTGATACATGCTTGTCGGGGTCTGTAAATGACAGTGAACTCTTTTGTAATGACTTTGCTGTTTATCGTTGCGACCGTGATTCTAGGAGAGGAGGTGGCTCTTTGTTAGCAGTGAAAAAGTGCTTCGCTTGTGTTCAGTTTAATTTAGCTCCCCTTTTGAGTGAAGTGCCTAGCATTGAAGCAGTTGCTCGTAAAATTAAGTTGCAGAAATCTCTGTTATTCATTTTTGTATTTTATATTCCTCCATCAACACCTACCAGTGATTATGTTGTTTTATGTGAGTACTTGGAATTGCTCGAGGTAATTTATGAAGGAAATCTTGTATTGTTGGGCGACTTTAATTTGCCGAAGTTCCACGAGTCACTGATGGGTGCACAAGGATCGGAAAGATCTGTTTGGGAGCTTATGAGGTTTTATGAATAGCTCGGAAAATAGTTTTGAGAAGGAGCCTAACAAATTTTGGTCTTTTGTTCGGAGTAAACGCAAAGCGGATGGACTACTTGGCGTCATGTATTACCAAGGTGAGAGACTGGATAGCCCCCAAAAGATCATTTCTGCATTTGCTATGTTTTTCGGTGGGGTATATGATGTTGTGGATTTATATGTCAATATTGATGACTCGGAGGGTGTGGTTGATTGTCGAGTCTTGAATTCTATTTCACTATGTTCAATTTTTAATCCGTGTCTGAAGAACAATCAGTTTCCGTCTAAGTGAAGGATCGCGAAAATCTGTCCCATCTTCAAGAGCGGTGATAGGACCTATGTAACGAACTACCGTCCTGTGGCCCTGCTTTGCTCCTTTGCAAAGGTTTTTGAGCTTCTATTGCATGAATCTTTAGCATTCCAGCTGAGCCAATCGATTTCGGACCGGCAACATGGTTTTAGGGTCGGTAGATCAACTGTAACGAATCTTGCATGCTTTTCGGAATACGTAACTGAGGTTTTGAACTGGGGTGGCCAGGTTGACACGCTCTTCACGGATTTCTCTAAGGCCTTTGATCGCATGAACCATGTTGCTCAAAAAAAAATTATGAAGGAGATAGGGTTCCCTCTGAGCCTTCTCAGGTTTTTCTATTCATATTTGAGTGAGCGAAAGCAATATCTTTTGTACAGTGGATTCAGATCTCAGGATTTTGGAGCCCATTCGGGAGTCCCTCAGGGGTCGGTTTTGGGTCCGCTTCTGTTCACAATTTTCGTAAATGACTTACTTGAGAGGCTAAACGTTGGGGGCGTAGCCTTTGCGGACGATCTCAAGATTTACACAGAAATAAGATCGAATGAGGACTGTCAGAGTCTTCAAGGAGAGTTGCTGATGATACATCAGTGGTGTTTAGAAAACAAACTGCCTTTGAACGTCTCTAAGTGCAAGTACATGTCAATTACGCGCAAACAGTCGCCACATTTCTTTCCTTATTCGGTGGCGGGCTCGTGGCTTGAACGTGTTTTCTGTTCTCGTGATCTCGGAGTGCTTCTCGACTTGAAATGGTCATTCCGGGACCATATAGATGATGTTGTTCTGCGAGCAAGAAAAATGTTGGGTTTTATTCTGAGGAATTCCAAGAGCTTCCGGAATACTACTGTTCTCTGGGTTCTGTATTTCGCTTTCGTTCGGTCTAGATTGGAATATGCCTGTGTTGTCTGGGATCCATACTATGTGAAATATAAAAGTGCATTGAAAAGCGTCCAGAGAACCTTCCTAAGGTACCTGGCATACAAACAGGATGGAGTATATCCTATCCGAGGAATGCCAGGTTTTCTGTTAACCGATCATTTCTCTGTGTTGGAGCTTCAAATTAGAAGGAAATATTTATGCTGCATGTTTTTGTATGGACTTCTGAATAACTCCATCTGTTGTTCGTGTCTGCTTGACAGACTGAAGTTTTTGGTATCCAGGCCAGCTGGCAGAGGCAATGTCACTTTTTATGTCGTTGGAGCTGTTACAGATGTTTTCTTCAACTCACCTATCAATCGAAGCTGCCACTATTTCAACACGGTGGCCTCTTCGATTGATATCAGTCATTCTCAAGCTACATTCAAAAGAAACCTATTAGCAAAACTTAGTTCACGCACTTAAATTGTTTTGATTGTTTGGTGTGTATTTCTATTATTTGAGTTTGCATTATCAATGCGTTCTGTCATTATTGTTTTTGAAAGTTTTTTTTTTTAAATCTGTTTTTTAGGTTTGAGCAAATTTGTCTATACTTGTTCGGCTCTGTAATTGGGAGTAATACTGTTGAGCTCGTATCAATAAATAAATAAATAAATAAATAAATTAATGAGTATTAGCACAAAGTTTTTTGATAATAGTGAGCATTGTGAAATCAATATGTATTGAGATGTTCCTACCAGCTTATGTTAAATTCATCCAAGATCTAATATTTGTTTAAATCTTTAATCAAAAATAATTAGAAACACATAGAAATGATAACAAAAATATACATAAAGTTGATCAATTGCTTTAATCATTATAATAAAGAATAAAAGATCATACACTGTGAATAAAATGAGTTATCAAATTCACTAAATAGCAAAATCATCTGATTTTTCTAATTTCTCATCCTAGGTTAATGGACTGATCCTATGCAATAATGAAAATATTATCCACTTTGTGCATTCTTTCAGTAATTAGGAGTTTCAAATCATAAGATTTAAATGGCTCATAAGGAAATTAGGAGTATCCTATAAGAACATTCCTAAAACAAATGATGACCAACTTCAGTAATTTTCATTTTCCTCTTCTTTATAGAAAAGAATTCAAATTTTCTGAATGATGGATGTTTGCTTTTGGCCTCAGAAACAACAATAAAATAATTCATAGGAACTTCATCAAATCTGAAATGATACAATTAATTCCATGTTTCCAGTTATTTCACAACTTCAGAATTTCTAGTTTCTCATGGAATATGGTCCATGATCATAGTTCTTGAATTATTCAATACAATTACATATAGAGCCCTGTGGAAACTTCTTTAAAATTTTCAGTGGGAATTAAAACTAATCCAGAGTTTTATAAACTACAAATTTGATAAAGAAGTGACTTCTTAATTTCTAAATTTTCAGCGGACAGAGATCAAGAATTTATATGAATAACATACATAACACAAGAATTTCAGTCACTTACCAACAATTTAATCTTTTTATTTTCCCAAGATCTGAAATCTTCGTTCTGGCAATAACCATTTCCTCAGTGAGACGTTTAACCATTTTGAACTATATTCACATAAAATTTTACGCACTATCAGTATGAAATGTGAAAACACTGCAGAATAATTCAATAATAATAAAATAAATTTTCATTACATTGTAAATAATTCGAAAAATAACAAATAAATTATACACACTAAGTATAGCAAACTACCTCGACAACTGTCAATTTCCGACTAATGAAAAAAACAAAACAATGAGTCATAGAAGAAGGAGAATGTAGTTTTCACTTTTTTTGTTCTCTCAAAAGAAATTATTACTCAGTATAAGATTTTCTTGGAATTACAACATTCACTTTCAGATTCGTTTGACTAATAATTATATTAGCTCACCTTCATAAATCTTGGAACCAGTAAAATATTCTTTTCTTTGCAAATAATTCATTATTGAAATAAAGAAAAAAGGTGATACTTTAGTTGTCTGTGATCTGTGATCGTAAAATTAAAATGTCGGATTGGGCGATAGAAGTGATTTTGGATTGGTGATTGCGGTGATTGGCCATTGGCTATTTTCGATTCAAAAGCGCTTAATTTGTTTTTAAACATTAACAATTTTATTGCAACCCAAAATTAATAAAGGACTGAAAAGTTCCACATTTATTAATGTAAACTATGTCTGCAAATGTGTATTTTGTTAACACGTAAGCGACTGATTTCAGATATTATATATGAATTAACACCTACCATTTCAGGTCTGATACAAATGAGGAGAAGATTGAACCTTTACCACAATGTGTGGATGACCAAAGTCAAACTCAAAGTGAGGCCCAAAATGCATTGAGTACATTCTGGGGCAAAGTTATGGATGAAATCAAATCCATCAGAACTGTAGGTATTAAGGGAAATCATTCTCATAATATTTAATTTCTTCTACATTCATTTCAGATGGATCTTAAACAGCAAGTTCTGCCGTTAGCTCGGATAAAAAAGATAATGAAACTAGATGAAGATGTGAAAATGATTTCTGCAGAAGCCCCCCTTTTATTTGCTAAAGCTGCTGAAATTTTCATACATGAACTCACACTAAGAGCATGGATTCACACTGAAGATAATAAGAGAAGAACTTTGCAGGTTATTCACTAGATTGCTGATCTATTTTCTCTAATACAACTAAGAATGTTGTTTATTTTTAGAGGAATGATATCGCCATGGCAATAACAAAATATGATCAGTTTGATTTCCTGATTGATATAGTTCCACGAGATGACATTAAACCAAATAAAGGCAGAGAAGAAGGGGTTAGAACTGGATCCTCTGATCAAGTAATATTTTTTTACATAGAATCATGCATCATTATTTAATATTTGTACTTCAGGTTCAGTATTATCTACAATTGGCACAGCAACATCATGCAAATTTACAACAAAATAGTTCAACAACAGCAGGTACAACAACAGCTGGTACAGCAGTGACGCAACCAAGTGCTATCCAAATAGTTCAGCCACAACAAGTTCAAACTGTACAAGTCAGTGCATTAGATCAGGTATGCAATGTATTTTGAAATGCACATCCCAAGAATGATCAGGGATTTAACAATATCACTTGATGAAGAGCCTTTTCATTGATATTTATGAAAACAATTGCAATATGTCATACAGCTATGTACCTCAATTTGTTTTGAAATTATTCCATTTTGTTTTTGTTGGTTAATTTTATGTATATAATGTGGAAAAAAATATGGAGTTACCATATTCAGCGAAAACGATGAAACAGGTCTATTTTATTTTTATTTTCTCATTTTTTGATGAAATGGTCGCAAATATGATGTCATCGATATTTTTATTGATATGTGTAATACATCATGGGAAAGTTGCTTTTTCTTTCTGTGCTTTCCTAAATTTTTGTGCGGCTCTGTGGAATTTTCCGTGAATGTGATGCCAGTAGAGAAATTTTCTTTCTTGCTCTGTCATGGATAGGGTTTAATTATCTCTTCGATAGTACAATTTCTATCAATCCGGTAATGTTTGGAAGGATTCGTCTTCCATCCCTTTCTTCTGAAACAACAGATTGATTTCAGGAGTGGCTATTTCTGCACTACTGCAATGCTCAAGATTATAGGAAACATTATAAAGTCACACGTAATCTCTTGTTAACTATTTTGATACCACTAGATCTCTCAAAAGCATTTGACCACATTAGCCATAAACTGCCATTAAAGGGTTTAACAATGAAGCTACGAAAAGGATTTGGTCAAGAGAATGCAATACATTATGTATTGAAAAAGAGCTCTCTGCCCTTGGCATACCGCTTGGGTCCACTGCTTTTCTTTCATTGCACTCGATTAGAAAATCACTTATAGAACTGCCCGTCACAATTCTTTGCTGACAATACACAGCTGTATTTTCCCTCTACATATTCTTCGTATTATTTGAAAATTTTGCAAACGGATAGCGAAATCGTTCACTTTCCTCGTAAATAGATTTCCGATGATCGTCGTACCCAACGATCATGAAAATTTAATACGATATCTTTCATAAGCGACATTTGATGTTAATGAAGACGGATTTGCACTAATTTCGAACCCAACCGCTCGTAAAAACTGATCTAATTTTTTATTTATTTTTTTATTTTTTCAGTCCAATATTTAACGTCAAATTTCTGCTACTTTTTAATAAAAGAAGTATACAATGTTATTTGTTTATATGTGTTCTTATTATCGGCCTAGCGCAGAGGCAGTTGTGAGAAATCGGTTACAGTTTCAGTTTATATAAATTTTTCGTATACCCAAAACAGAAATTCGTTCTTGCCCAAATGTTCCAGTAATGAGGTAACCTAATTAATAAAACTATGGAGATGTATCATTTAGGTGTTGATGAAGTGAAGAGAACAGTTGGGATGCTTGAAAGTACGGCAACAAAGATAGATTGATGGCCCGATAAAAAGAAACAGTAAGTGTGAAGGAACGACAAGGCGGCCTCGTGGAAGCTGGAAGCTCACTATAACGTGTAATAAATTACTTGATCAGGTGAATCGAACGCAAAACTCGAATATTTCAAGAAAAATTGTTCGCAATAGGTAGTATGAGGTCAATCTTCACTTCAGTAACTCTGGTGGTGATAATTTTGCAGGTATATGGCCGCAATCAATTCACAAGAAAGATATTTTTTTACTGAGGTCATTTTAGAATTTATTTGATGCGATTTTTCTGTTATTTAAAAAAATGATAAAATTTTGAATTTCATCAGCTCATACCAGTAATCAAATAACTAACCAACAAATACCAAATGTTGCTCATAGTTTGCCATATCTGTGTGTTAATAAGCCTAGTTTACTATTATTGTTGAAAATCAAGTTTAAAATGAACCATTTGGCTGAAAAAAAAGAAAATTCATATTTTACAGGAAAAGGCCAATTGCAACCTGAAACCAATTATCAAAAATATTCCAAATAACATATTTCGAATTCATAATCTTTCCAGAATGGTACTACTCCAGGTACAACTACTCAGCAGGCTCCTGTTCTCATACAACAGACTTCAGCTGTGGGACAAAATCAAACAGGAAATATACAGATTGTACAGCAAATAGTAACACCGAATGGAGAAATTCAACAAATTCCTGTAAGTTAAGGTTCCTTTTCATCGGAGCGTTTTGACACCGTGATTTTCAGCGTTGACGCTAGAAAGATGATTATTTCCGAATTTTACAGAGACTCTGGAAGAGACAAGTGACAACCAGTTTTCTTTGATACGAAATAGCTATGTCTCTTTTTATGGTCGTCCATTTATTGCGCAATATCAGCTTTCGGCACTCGAAATAAGTTTTGAAAAAAGATTTTCGCAATAAACAACACTAAAGATTCCAGAAATGATACCAAATCAATACAAATAGATTTCATATTTATCAATTGATTGTTTTAACCTAAAATAGTGACAAATGGCATATTTTGTCGCCCTTTTCATGGGAGCGTCGAGATTTCATAGAAAAATAGGTCACATGAGCATTTTGACGCTCAAAACGCTCCAGAGAAAGGGCACCTTAAAGCTAGTATTCAAAATATTCAACATATTAACGTTTCATCCAAATTTACAGCTGAACTTAACCCCACAACAACTACAAATGGTTAAAATGCATGTACAGGGTAACTCCTCTCAACCTGTAATTATACAAGCAGCCCCGATAAATGCAGCACAACCACAATTGATTCAGGTATATGTTCATTAATTCTGGTCCTTGAAGAGTTCTAACTGAGTTGTTTTCATTAAAGGTTGCATCTCAAGCAGGAGGTCCACAGCAGGTTTTCTTAACGCAGAGTAATGCCAATGCAGAAACCGAATAAATAATTATAAGATATAGGTTTACTTTTAGGTTTCCATTCACTGATTAATTATTATTGTTTTGATAAATTTGTAAATTATTCATTTTCGAATTGAGATAGCATGTAATTTGAAATCGTTTTTGTTTTTTCCGATCCAGTTCCCCAATTTGTGTATCGATTGGCGGTGGCGCAACGTATGTCTAACCTACCTCAGATTTATATTGAAAATATTTTATAAATCCCCATTTTTTTATTTAATTGAACATCCCAAAAAAAGTCTGAGAAACATAAACATTGAGCTCTGAATAAAATGTTTAATTCGATAAAAATATTTTGCTTGTCTCTAAGAAATATGAAAAAAAAATTGAAGAATGATATAATTTACTTAATTTCCTTCAAAAACCCATTGTGGCGAGAAAACTAAAAATTTATATATGACAAAATCTTGGACAGAAGGAGAACTTCTTTTAGTACCCAAAAAGCCGAACCCTGTTTTTCAAGACTTAGACAATATCTTGACATAAATAAGATTAAATTATCGATGATAATTTGGCCGGACTCATTCCAAACCCCTTACAGCGACAAATGAAGCTCCTGTTCATTGTGAAGGAAGTTTTGTATGTGAAGATTTCTTTTAATGGTGTCACATATTCCCAAGATAAATTGAGACAATTTGATAGGCATGTCTATCATAAAACATTCTGTTGATATATATGTTCTTGTAACAAGCGAATGTTTTAGGTGCATATCTATCTAGTGTACAAATTGAAGAACAGGGTGTGTTGAGTAGCAATGGCTACCAGTTAGGTTCCAAGACCATCTGCTTCATCATAAAATTATGTTGAGTGCAACGTCTGAGTTCATAAGTAAATAAAAGTCTTCAGTATTTCGATTTGACAAGAAGTTGGGTTAACTATAATCTAATAAATATTCTTATAGTAGAGTATGAATGATATTTTCTTATATTGCCTAATATTGGGTATTGAAATATACGATTCCTGTACAGCGTTGCTTGTTAAAGTAAAGCCAGAATTATTAGGTTTGAATTTATTCATTCATTCAATCGAGTACCAGTACCCAATTCATAATTTTATGATATCTGTCCAACAGTTTTGAATTTAGAATCTACTTTTTGTAAATAGAACGTTGTAACAACAGAGATGTTTTATCAGATTTTGAGGAATGAACATTATTTTATGAGAAAAGCATAGTAGTTCGAGAAATAGAGATAACATATTGATGATGTACTTCTATCTCATTCTAAACATTCACAGGATATACTGTGCAACTGCATCATTTTATACATATATACTAAGGTCCGTACACTGGATTTTTCCGGGAAGAAAGCCTTTGACACTACTCGTTGGTACATTGATATCATTGTCTATAGTTTGTATATATTCTGGTAGATTGATATATTCTCATAACATTTAACGTTATCCTAATATATAATTATTCCAGGATATATTTTGATTATAATCATTGCCTGGCAATGGTATTGATTACCGGATGGTGGATTTATATTTTTCATGAAATCAGTTTGATTGCATGAACAGATATATGGGCAACTCATCGGGGTTAAAACCCGATATATATATATATATATATATATATATATATATATATATATATATATATATATATATATATATATATATATATATATATATATATATATATATATATATATATATATATATATATATATATATATATATATATATATATATATATATATATATATATATATATATATATATATATATATATATATATATATATATATATATATATATATATATATATATATATATATATATCAAAAGGCTTTTGATAGTTCTCCCCATTCATAGCTTCAAGAAATTTTGGAAATTTATAAAATTGATAAGACACTTCGTCGTTTTCTTGAATTTGTAATGAAAAATTGAGAACCAATCTTCATTTAAATATTTCAAAACAATCGTTAAAATCCGAAGTAATTCCAATCAAAAGAGGCATTTTTCAAGGTGATTCTTTAAGTGCTCTTTGGTTTTGTCTTTGCCTCAATCCATTATCTCATGAATTAAATGCTACTAGTTTCGGCTTCAAAATAAAGAGTTTATTAACTGAATTCAAATTAAGTCACTTAATTTATTTAGATGATATTAAATTATATGCCGGAACCAGATCTCATTTAAAAGTCTACTTGAGATTACTTTCAACTATTCCAATGATATTCATATGAAATTTGGGCTTCCAAAATGTAAAATCTTTCTATTGAAAAAGGAAAGATCACCTCTGATTATATAAAGATTTCCAATATCGAAATCGAGCCAATGCATCAAGGAGATACATATAAATATCTTGGATTTTGTCAAGAGAAGACAATAAACCATAGCAGCACTAAAGAAAATATTAGAAGTTCATATTACAAAAGACTTAGAATTATCATCAAGAGTTATTTAACTAGTAAAAACCTTTTCAGAGCTATCAACTCCTATGCCGTTCCTATTCTTACATCTTCTTTTGGAATTATTAAATGGTCTAAAACTGATCTAAATGAGTTACAATGTCAAACGAGGAAAATGCTCTGTAAATATCATAAGCACCACCCAAAGTCAGCTGTTCAGAGAGTTACACTACCTAGACATCTTGGAGGTCGTGGATTAATTGATTTGAATAATCTTCATAGTAAACAGATTTTTCATCTACGTTCCCATTTTCATAATAAACAGAGAACGTCTAAATTACATGATATTGTTGTTGCTTCAGATTATAATCTTACACCTCTGAACTTGACAATGCAAAAGGTAGATTTTGATATATTTGATGATAATTCTAAAAGAGAAAGTTGGATGCAGAAGGAATTACACGGAAAACACCTAAAGAATTGAAAATGATTATATTGATGAAATTGCATCGAATAAATGGTTAGTATCTGGAGAATTGTTTGCTGAAACAGAAGGCTTGGCAATTGCGATCCAGGACCAGGTTGTTTTCACAAGGAATTATAGAAAACATATCATCAAACAAAATATAGATGATTCTTGCCGTAGATGTTTCTGTTCTTCAGAAACAGTTTTCATATATTATCATCTTGCTCAGTCCTTGCTTCAACAGATTATTTAGAAAGACATAATGCCGTCGCTAATATTATTCACTTCAATCTAGGAATTAAACATGACCTAATTCCAAAAGAAAAAATTTCAAAAATATGAACCTGAGATTATTTGTGAAAATGACAAATATAAACTTTATTTTGATAAAACAATTCTATGCAACAGAGCTGTAAAACACAATAGACCAGATATCGTTCTTAATGATAAACAGAATCAAATAACATATATAATTGATATTGCTATACCCGACACACATAATATACAAAATAAATACAATGAAAAAATTTCTAAATATATGATGCTTGGCGACGAGATTAAAAAATGTGGAAAATGAAGAAAATATTTATTCTACCGATTATTATTTCTACAACAGGAGTTATTCCTAGAAATCTTCACAAAAGTATTGAGATTTTGGGTCTGAAGAAAAATTTGTTTGAACAGTTACAAAAGATAACAGTCATCAAATCTTGTAATATTCTTCGTAGGTTCTTTCCGAAAATAATAATGAGGTAGAGTCATAGGTTTTCTCTTTAGTTTATACTGCTCAGAATCTCATTTCATATTTTATTTATTTGTTTATATAAATGTAATATAATTAACTGACAATTTTGTCATATTTATATTCAGAGCAGTATTCTATTCGATCGTTCACCACTTCACACAAAGGAAACTATTAATGAGTAACATTCAGTGTTACTTGACTAAGGTCCGTACACTGGATTTTTCCGGGAGAAAGCCTCTGACACTACTCGTTGGTACATTGATATCATTACCTGATGATGCTATAGTATGTATATATTCTGGTAGATTGATATATTCTCATAACATTTAACGTTATCCTAATATATAATTACTCCAGGATATGTTTTGATTATAATCATTGCCTGGCAATGGTATTAATTACCGGGTGGTGGATTTATATTTTTCATGAAATCAGTTTGATTGCATGAACAGATATATGGGCAACTCGTCGGGGTAAACCCCTATATATATATATATATATATATATATATATATATATATATATATATATATATATATATATATATATATATATATATATATATATATATATATATATATATATATATATATATATATACATATATGACCCACGAGTCACTGGAAGTAGCATAATGCCAAGAAAACGACGGATTCTAAAATTTTTTTCGCGATATGATGCACTTCTCTTAGTTATAATTTGAAAATAATTTCGTATATACAGGTTGTTCCGTTTCTGAGAAACAAATCAAAGTTATGTTTTTTCAAATAGAACATCCTATAAATTACGATGATTTTGGCTTTGTGAGATCAAATGAAGGTGACGTAGTTCAATATTCCCGATACCTAAGCTCAATGGTTTTCGAAATATTTGGAATTTTTTAAAAATTGATGACTTTTTCTTCTCTTGTTGTGACTTTCCGATTGTGATTTTGCAAAAATTGTGTTACTAATACTCCATCGTTTGGAAACGCTGAAATGATACAGAGTGTACAGTACAATATTTCCGATTCTGCCCTTTTTCAATTCTTTCAAATGACACACCCTGTATTTTATACTCTGTAATGTTCGGTTATTTTTATATCTATCGAACGATACCCATGTTCCCTATCCTTATCTTAAACGGATTCTGAGGTTTCTTTAATTTTCCGATATTTTGTGTCTCAATATTCACCTCGAAATGTTTCCCCTCACTTTTGAAGAGAAGTGCATGTCACTTGAGAAAACAAAACAAGAAGTTGTACGATGTGCTACTCAAAACACCAGTTCAAAGTCAATAAGTCGAAAATGATCAAAATATCTCTGCATAGCCCAATGTGAAAGCGATGAAAATGAGTATAATGTGGAATTCCGTTTATAAAAATGCAGTGTTCAAATTGAAAATTGTTTAATTGGAGCCTATTTCTTATTTTCCTCCTTGTAAACTCTTTACCCTTTTCAGTGATAGATATTCATAACATTTTTTCAAATTTATTTCATTTTTGCTCATATAACTATTTTTGGAAAAACAGATTATTTTAATGGAAATAAATATGCTTTGAATGAGTGAAAGTGTTTGACAATGGAGAATATTACTACAAATCATATAAAAGAAATGATTGCCCGAATAATTGAAGCAATACATAGAAATGTTAGAAAAGATGTTCAAAATGGTCTCCATTTTGCTCTATGCATAAATGTATTCTCCTTTCGTAAGATGCCCTTACTCCTAACAGCATTTCAGGCATAACTGTCTGGAAAGCTTCCATAATCCTATTTTTCATATCTTCCGGTGTAGTTGGTAGCGTACGATAATCAAACTCTTTATCATGTGCCTACAGGAAGAATGCTAAATCTGGTGATCTCGCTGGCCAGGGTTCTCTCCTTCCAATCCATTTTTCTAGAATACTCTCATTCAAATGATCTTCACTGGTTGGCTGTAGTGCGCAGGGGCACCATCCTGTTGGAATCACATTCGTTGTCTAATGTCCAGTGACTTATTTTCCAACAGCTCTGGTAAATCCTTGACCAGAAAATTGAGGAACATCTGTCTAATCAGGTTTCCATGGAAAAAGAAAGGACCTGCTACATGAAGTTCTATAATTGCTCCCCATGTATTGACCGACCATCTGTGTTGAGTGTAGAATTGACAAAAAATATGTGGGTTAGTGTCAGACTATTGATGATAATTGTGTCTGTTTACTAAAGCATTATTGTGGAATGTACTTTCATAGGGAAATCCTCATTTTCTGCGACCATTTACCCACATACAAAAATCAAGTTGTCGTTCATGATCTCTTCGTGACAGTTCTTGATGGGCTCCAAGGTAACATGCATGAAAACAATAATTTTTCAATATTCTTCCCACACTTTATCTACTCAGACCTATTTTTTGAGCAATGTTCCTTTTACTTGTACTTGGTTGTTCTATCACAGACGCTAGAACAGTAAGTGCATTTTCTTAATTTCCAACAATTGGTTTTTGTCGATGGTGTTTCACATCGGAATTGTATCAATTTTTCAAATGTTTCTTTTCTCGCATGTCTTCTGTCCGGTTTTGCGGCGTAGAGTCTTTCAAATAACAAATAATTTTCCAAAGCTTCTTCAATGGTCAGAATCATATCGACTCGTTCTTCCTGAAAATACTCCATTTTCAAAAGGCTTTCTTCCTTTTCACGAATGAATTCAGAACACACAATTCAAGAATGACCACCAGACCACAGCTTTCACACTTCACAGTAAGGGTTCACAGAAAGGAGAATACATCTATGCATAGAACAAAATGGAGGCCATTGGAACATCTATTGTAACATTTCTATGTATTACTTCAATTATTCATGCAATCTTTTATTTTCAGTGATTTCTAGTAATATTTTCCATTGTCAAACATTTTCACTCATTCAAAGCATATTAATTTCCATTAAAATAATCTATGTTTTTCGAAAAATAATTATATGAGTAAAAAGAAATAAATTTGAAAAATATTGTTATGAATACCTATCACCGGAAAGGGTAAAGAGTTTACAAGGAGGAAAATAAGAAATAGGCTCGAATTGAACAATTTTCAATTTCTTCGAACACTGATTCCATAAAATACTCATTTGCATCGCCTTCACATCGGTCCATGCAGAGATGTTTTGACCATTTTCGACTTATTGACTTTGAACTGGTGTTTTGAGTAGCACATCGTACAACTTCTTGTTTTGTTTTCTCAAGTGACATGCACTACTCTTCAAAAGCGAGGGAAAACATTTCGAGGTGAATATTGAGACGCAAAATATCGAAAAATTAGAGAAATCTCAGAAACCGTTAATGATAAGTATAGGCAACATGCGTGTCATTCGATAGGCATAACAATAACCGATCATTACAGAGTATAAAATACAGGCTGTGTAATTTGAAAGAATTGAAAGAATAAGCCTTGAAGAAGGGCAGAATCGGAAATTTTATAATGTACACTCTGTATTAATTTCAGAGTTTCCCAACGATATATATATATATATATATATATATATATATATATATATATATATATATATATATATATATATATATATATATATATATATATATATATATATATATATATATATATATGTGATGAGACAAAATCTTCCTCGACAAACTTCGCGAGGAATCTATATATGTGAACTTGAGACAAAAAGAATTATTCAAAAATCCGAAGATCAATGAATAATTCTTCCTGACAAGAGTTAGTTTCGAAATCTGCCCGCCATGCACGCAGACCCCAAGAGCCATAATAGTGAAACTGAGCAGGATGCCGAGACGGTGAACCCGCTACCGGAAGTCTCGAAGTCCGATGTTCCTTATAATTTTGCTGTTTTCCACATCCTATTAGCAATGTTAGGAGTATTACATATTGAATTCAACCAATTCCATCAACTGAAAGTCAATTATTTGAAATTCTATGTATATAATGTGTGATATAGGCATTAGCCAGTTTGACGTTTATGACCTTGAGGTAGCAATGACAATCAGGATGGACAATAATTGACATTTAACTCTTGTCACTAGTGTCGTTGTTTGTCTTGTCAGTCAGTGACGGCTGATGACCAGATTTCATTCAGTAGAATCGTGTAGTTTGTCCCTGCATTACATTTTAAAAATCTCGTGTAGATTGAATGAACACAAATCACGCTGATGTCGAGTGATATTTAGTGTTGTCAATTAAAGCTATCATCTTATTGTAAATATGAATCTTTCCCCTTCTGAATATGAGTAATACATAGTACTTATAAGAACCAATTTTCTTTAATCATACACAGTAAATAATTCAAGGTGGGTAACTTTGGGTCCATCATAATCTATATTTAATAAATGAGCTAATACAAAAAGCAGCCGTTGGGATTTTATAACATAATACCGTCATTGTTGAAGTATTATATTATTTTGGGTTACCTTGAACTGTTGGAATACCTGCGGTGAATAAAAATCGTTATTTTGCTACCAACCGTGGTAACCTATATTTTTGTTTTGATTTTAATTCAATTCACTTGTAGCTAGTGTTGACAACGACACCCTATTAGTTCGGTATTTAATTATCGTGTAATTTAATTCTTACGTACCAAATACGCTCATATTTTGAGTAGACTTTCATGTTTTTCAAATGCATGTACATTTTCGTGAAATGTTCATAAGATTATAGTTCCTACATGGTTTTAACGCGTAGTGCTTTTATAATAATAATAATACATGAACACTGTAGTGATACTTTTCAGAGAATGTCTTTTAAATTTTAGTATTCACCGGGATTCAAGCATGGCTAGTGTTGATAAAAAAAGTCCCCAGTTAACTAAATTGAAATTGAAAGTGGGTAATAATACAAACGTGACGCAAAGTGATTCAGATGCTAGTGTTGATACTGCAAGTTTAAGTGCTGATAGTGTTCCGGAACAGAATCATGCTGTACAGACTGGGAAAAGAAGAAAAAAACCTCGGAGAGGTTCTGAGTGGGAAATCATGGAAGGATTGAAAGAAGGACAACGGTATGACAATAAACCTCAGCCATACAAGGGATTCTTGCATAAGAAAAGGAAATGGCCTTTGAAAGGTTGGCATAAGGTGAGATATCGTTGTTTTCTTCCATCTCTATTTTTAAACCAGATTTATAGCTGAATATCTTAAATTAAGTGTATTTTGCATCATTTGTATTCAGTGTCATGATATATCATAATTGGGAATCTGAGATTTGAAAAAACTAAGCTGTCCTTACAAGGGGAATGTAAACTTTAAGAACAAATTTTGAATAACTCTGTATACTTACAAATTATCAGTGAAAAGTTCCAAGTCTTGTTTCTGTTATTATTATTCATAAAATCGTCCTTATTTTAAAAGAGAATTTTCATTCAAATAAATGCATTAGTTTTAAGTATAAATTAGGTATTTGACAGATGTTTAATGAATATCAGTCAAAGTTGATTTATCAACTTAACAGAATTAGATTTTCATTTATTGAAAACACTACAAAGCATATTTAATGATAATATACAGCAATTCTGCATCCATTTCAGTTTGATTGATCCTTCAATTTGAATTATTCAATAATTTTATTGTTCTTTCCATCATTCATATATATATATATATATATATATATATATATATACATATTCAGTTCAGTTATTCTTGGCAGAAACGTAGAACATTTGTTGAATGTTCTCAAGTTGTTGTTTGAATGTTTACATTCATCAAGTATGAAGATAAATTTAGAAATTTTGGATTCACAATCACCTATGAATAAACCATTTAAATAAATTCAAAATTCTAGAATCTAGTTTCAAGCAATTATATATTACATAATATATGTTGATATATTTCTATCATCACCTAAATGTAGCCAAAGTTTAATACTTGATTGTTTATTGATAGTAATTTCACCTAATTAACATCAAAGATAGACCACAGAGATCCTACAAAAGCTTACTTGCCTTACATATTTAGGAACTACATGATTGGTATATATCTTTACATATACCAATCATGTAGTTTCCTTTTTTGAATATTTATACATATGTAAGGAACTGAAGTTTTCTAATTGGAAAAATCAATTTATTTACCTACACAATTGATAATAATTGAGATACTAACAGATAAATTACTTCTATAGTTTTTGAGTGCTTTATAACATTTGGAGTTTTTATTGAATACAATCAAGAAGTGTTGAACAAAGATCATTCAAAATTATCACAGCCAATAAAACATTGCATATTTGAGATGACTTGGTTACGTAGGTTGGTTTTTAAATTTTGCGCCTCTGGCACTTACTGTTGACAACTGCATCGTGTATTTTGACATTTTTCAACCTTAACATACTTACAACACTTTGACCTACGAGTTTTGTTTAGTTTATAGTCATTTGAAAAATTCAACTTGGACAAAAAATGGAATTAACGCGTGAACATTTTCGTGCGATACTTTTTCACGATTTTCGACTTAGATTAACTGGACAACAGTGCTGCAATCACCTTGCTTCGACTTTTGGGTGATGAAGCTCCATACTTGGCCACTGTGAAACGCTGGTATAATGAATTCTATCGAGGCCCTACTTCACTCAGTGATGAACTCCGTTGAAGGTAGTCTAAAATCAGTTGTTTTGCCTCAAAGCATCGATGCAGTGCGCGAAATGATACACGATGATTGTCATGTGACTTACTGTGAGATTGAGTCAGCCCTAAACATTAGTTTCACCAGCATACATTCAATTATGCGTGAATATTTGGCTGTCAAAACGATTTGTTCGCGTTGCACCCCATACAACTTCACAATTGCTCAAAAGAATGCTCGTGTTGTTTGATGAAAAGAAATGTTGAAAAAATTCGACTGAGGTGCTTCAAAAGACGTTTAAAAATCGTTACAGGTGACCCATACAACTTCCCAATTGCTCAAAAGAATGCTCGTGTTGTTTGGTGAAAAGAAATGTTGAAAAAATTCGACCGAGGTGCTTCAAAAGACGTTTAAAAAATCGTTACAGGTGACGAATCTGGGATATATGTGTACGAACTACGCATATATCCAAGACTAAACAACAATCAAGAGTATGGGTCGTTCAAGACAAGCCAAACCCAACAGAAGTTGTTTGTGCATGAAGCATTTCAAAGCAAATGGTCGCCTGTTTTTTCAGGAAAACCAAGTAATGTAGAACGGTCAATTCTGAATGGTATACTACCATTTGTTTGTCACAAGTGTTCGATGAGTTGAGGAAATCAAATAGAAGAACTAAAGTTATTCTGCATCATGACAATGCAAGCTTACACACATAACCCAAAACATTGAATTAATTGGCCATCCACCTTATAGTCCCGATTTGGCACCTAACGACTTCTTTTTGTTTGCTCATCACAAAAAAAAACTTTGTGGACAACGATTTTCTACGGCAGAAGAGGCAGTTGAAGCCTTCCAAAACCATGTTTTGGAGGTATCTCATTTGGAGTGGCAAAAGTGTTTTGACAATTTGAGTGCATGCCAAAGTGCATCGATCTTCATGGAGAATACTTTGAAAAACAATTAAGCTTTTTTCCCCAAGTTACTTGTTTTTTTGTCATCCGCCAAAATTAAAAGGCAACCTATGTATTGTATTAGTAATTTTCGGTTTTCTTTCAATATGTTTTTTTAAAATGGTTTTTTATAGGGACAGAATCTCTCTAATCTTCATCAAAATAGCTGGTTATATAAAATATACAGAGAAAACAAAATCAAAAATAGTTGAAATAGGTTTATTCCTGTTCTGAGAACGCAAATTCTAAATATTGAACATCAATGGCCTACCCCTACCAATCGTTACCTTGAAGGTGCCTTTTGTGCGGTGGGGATCCGGAGATTGGGATAAACAGGAATTCGCCCTTATTGGCTGATGACGATTTCGTGTTCAGCTCTATGACTCAGCCAATAAGAACGTATCCTGGTTTCTCCAAATCTCCTTATTTCCACCACACAAAGGGTAGTTTAAAATGTGAATAAGGAAATGGGTTAAGTCACCTCTTGTGAAAAGTGTAACCAATAGCGAACATTATGTCTTAATAGTACCATTCAGAAAAATATACCTTCATTTCAGACACACATATAGAATAAACTGGCGTTCATTTATAGGGATTTTTTGACACAATCTCATTTAATTTTAAGTATCTATTGATGATATCCCTATCAATTCCTGGGAACGATTTCAACGTATAAGGATGAAAATAGTTTTTTGTTAAAATTTTATGAACGCTCTTTTTGATTATTAATGCAACTGTCTCGATGATTGAACATTTTTGGAATTAAGTTTTTTGACGCGGTTTGCGCTAGGGGAGAAATGATATAAATCGTCAGCAACGAAGTAGTGATATGTCTTTTCCATGCGACTTTTATATTTTATTTTTTTTTTATATGAGTGCGAGTATACAATATCAATATTCAAACAGAATATCAAAGGCGAGCTTGAGGCGGGTTCTGTAACCTTGATAACACTTGAAATTTCTTTAAAACTTACATTTCTTATGAAGGGGATAATGTTTGTGTATGAGGAGTTGCAAAAAACCAAAACCTCGAAGATACTGTTGAACACGTTGAATAATTTTTATTGACAGTGAGTGATCGAAAATATGGAATTGATTCTAAACATACTAAGTCAGGATTTTCTCATTATCTTTAATATTTTTCTTGTTGGAGTGAAGGAATATCAAATTTTGTAAGGATCATGCTCATATCAATAAATTATAAAGATATTTAGGTAGATCATTGAGTTGTTGATTCCTTTGAATATATCTTTTATTATTGAGTTGCTGAAAACAACTGTTAAGATGTGTTACTAGCCAAACTGTTTGATTCAATTCATCTTCCAATAATTAATTTCTTTGCTGAATTTCTTCAAAGTTCAGGATACAATTTAGAGAATGTGATCTAATCAGGATATTAGGAACCTTTCTTACTTTAAGGGTAGAGAGTGTAATGTTTTCAGAGCTTCTTCAATTTGAAAGGCGTTTCAATTTATGAAGCTATAGAAAGGCAATTCTAGTAATTGATATAAATTTGACTGTTAAGACTGTTCATGATTAACTGAACCATTTTGCTTCATTTTCAAAACACTCTTTGTGAGTTTCACTAGATTTCACATATAGTGGGTCATATAGTATAGTATTTAATGAGAAAGGAAGGCATAAATATAGGACACAGCGAGTGAAATCTCTTATCCTTTGAAAAGGATTGTCTATATAGTATGACTATGATCTGGATTGGCTTGATTCAATGAGTAGTTTCAACTAAATTGCAATACTTCAAATACGAAATATTTATATTCATATCAATCTAAGGTCTATAACCAGTTAGTGGTTTTGAATTTCTGTTGTAATGTGCTTTATGCTCTCTTGCTCCAGCTGTTCTTTTGCTCTATATACTTCGTGTTCAAATCATAACAAACTTGTAAATGTTACTCTTTGGTTGTATATCTCTGGCTATTAAATAATTGTCTTAGAGTTAAATCACATCTGAATTTGGATCAAGCTAGGAGATGTCAACCCAGAAACCACTGTCATACCATACTTTTTTCTTTGAATAATTCACAGTATTCTTTGAACTCCTGTTACTTCGTTATGAATAAAGTTAAAGACTCTAATTTTTAGTAACTAAAAGCCCTCTAAAACTTGGAATATTTTCAATTATATATATACTATTTCATATCATCATCATTATTCTAAGATAGTTCTATCAAACGTGGAAACTGTAAATTTCGAATTGAGTTATTGTACAGCACATATTGGAAGGCAAAATTGAAACATCCCAAAATTTTGGTCCTGGTGTTTTAGATCTCTACTGATTTTTTTGCAGTTGATTAATTCTCATCTCTCTGCAAATCTCATCTTATATATGTTTTATTATTGATGCATGTAATTATAATATACACCGTTCTCGCTGCCTTGGGATAGTATTTTAATGAAATACTATTCAAATTTATAATAATGATTAATGTTTATGTTCAACAAGTAACTGTTGATCGAATGTGCATCAAAATATTATCACCGAGTTTGAGATTTTACTTTTATAATTTTTATTGTATAAATGCCTACTTATTTGTTTTATGATATCATACGGTAACGGGATAATTTTGGTGTGTACTTATCTACGCTGTACTTGAACTCTATGATGCTATGATTGGTGAAAAACATTCATAGTGACCGTTTCCATATTAGACATTTGTAAGATAATTCACTTAGCTTGGTATTTATTCTGGTGCGTTCGAAGCGAGCGTCACGAGTAACGAAGATCCGAGGCATTTAATCTGTCCGCCTTGCAGTACACATTCGTCGAGATTGTAGGTACTTGCGCCGTTAGGTGTGTACATGTCTCGAGGTGCTCGCTTCGTGTTTAGTACGAGCATCAGGGCAAGAGTATACACCAGTATAAGGCAATAACTTGGGGAAAAGAGAAATAAAACGGGACAGTAGGAATGCCATTTTTTAAATGATTGTAAGAATTGTAATATGAAATATGAAATATGTTGGGAAGCGAGATTTATAACTATTACTGTCGTTGCCAAGCCTACTTTTGAAGATGATCTTATAATGAATTCTGAAATTACTGGGAAACTTGCAAAACAATAATACATTCGATGTTTTTTAAAACAAAAGCATAGTGAACAAAGCAATATATCTAGTACTCACTATACCCATATTAGAGATTTATTTCGTCGGTAATGTAAACAATATTTCATTATATTCATAGGTTTGAACTAAATTTCCATATCCAAACCTACGTTTCAATGAAATGCAACTGTCTCAAGAATTTTCTATTATTTTCTCATTAATGTGATCATTCTCTTTGCTTCTTAATGAGATGGGTATTTCAGAGAATATCAATTTCAATGAAAAATGAATTTACAATTACTCGCAAATCTTTTTTTTATTCTGGAAATATGACATAAGGAATCTGATGATGAATAAACGATTTAAATTGATTTTATCTAAATGAAGTAGTTAATCAAGTAAAATGATGCTTTGATAAACACCTCATAATCTAATTCAATTGTACTTGGAATCCAAAATGTGATTGAAATTCCATTTATTTATCAGACATTGAATGCAATCATATCTAGATTTTTGCTGATTTTGAGAAGTAGATTCAAAATATATTAGACATCGTGATGCCTACATTGAAATGCACTACGCCTCATTACATTAAACGCATTTTACCATGAAAAGTTTTTCGTAAAGCACACTATCTATACAGATTTTTTGAAATTTAACATTTAGGACATAGTTGAAGAAACAAATAGTGACCGCCATTTATACAGGGTGTTACATAATAGGATGTCACAACTTGAGGGGTTAAACCTACGTGCAATTTTAAGAAAAAAAGTTTATATAAACATAGGTCCGCAAATGCTTCGTTATGGAGCTACAGGGTGTTGAATTTTCCGGAAAGAAATTGGTTTTTTCTTCAAAACTACTGCAGTTTTTGAGATATTCAGCCCAAGTTTGGAATGCAAGCTTTTTTCTACAGCCTCCTTCATTACACGTCCTAGATTTTAACTGAAATTTACAAGGTGTTTTCTTTTCCGAGGCCATGTCTCATTTTGCCCTTTCAAACTTTTTTGCAGTACGCCACTGATCAGCGTATAATCGAATTTCGTCATCTTTGTTCAATTTAGAAACTTTTTTGATACTTGTAATTTTTTCGTATCTCCAACCATCATAATGACTAGATTACTCATAATCAAACCGTTGTTGCTCTTTTAAATTTTGTCGAAGTTCAAATAATTTTGTTCCAAAAATATTTGAATGGATCGTGAGGTGGAACACTTGCTAGAGCGTAACTATATCCCAGGACATAAGTCTATCATTTTATGGTAGCACGGTATGTTGAATTTTTCATTCCGTAAGTCTATTATTGATTGAAAAGGTTGTAATTGAATATTCTATTTAAAACATTTAATTCTCAAGTGTACTGTCAAGTCTTATTTAGCAATCGAAATTCTTCATTCTCATTGTGATCATGTGTGATGCTGAATCATTATTAGCAATGAAAATGTTTAATTTCGTTATGGTCACTGTTAAACAGGTGCCTCCATAGATACTTACTGACTTGGCTCTAACTACACTGCGCCAAGAAATTAACGCACAAATTGAAATTTATTCAGAAGAAGTTGAGATATGTTGAAGAATTATTTTTCCAGTACTCCATCAGCACTAATGACTGCTTGCTTGAAAATAATTGAAATGAAAATGATACTCAAAGAAAGTGAGATAAAACTAATAAAAAAAATATAAAACTTTAGAAGAAAATAAAAGTCCTCGAAAACCTGTTGATACCGGATATTTCCACCCTTGCCAAGAATTACTGGATGACATATATGATTCATACATTCATACTCAAAATCAATGACCTTATAGCATTCTGTTCCATTTCGTTCCAATTTTCTATCAGTCTGTTCCGAACCTCATTTACCGCAGCTAGCTTGGTTTTTCCACTTCTTGGGATTGAGGTTCATGTTGGTCACTTCATTGAAGTGATTTCGTGATATTGACGGTAGTTTCTAACGATATGAGCTTGGTGAGGTCTGGTGGTAAAGTTCGTAAATAAAAAGTTTTCACCCATGTTTGCCGCAAATGTTACATGTTCTTTTAAAATGTCTGTAACGTACTTCTGAGCATTCAGGGTTCAGTTATTCACGATGACCAGATCAGTGCGAGCGTTCAAGGAAATTACTCCCCACACCATTACTGAACCTCCACCAAAGCATTAGCACTAGCGAAGCATTGTCTCAACGAGGAATTTCTTAAATAACGGCCATGAATAGCTGTTGTTGCTCGAGGTTATCCTTGCCCAGGTCTCCTTTCATGATTACCGGTCTCCCTGTACCTGTGGATCATTCTGGAAATATTCTGGCCTATTCTTCTATAGGACCAATATTAATTGTTCGAGAAGAAAAAATGTTACTCGCGAAAATTGATCAACAACTGCTGTTATCAATATGTGGGCGTTTCTTGAAAAATCTCAATTTATTTCATTCATTTAATTTCTCATGAGAGGAACATGTGCGCCGAGAAAAAACATCGAATTTTGTTGTCATATGTCCGAACATATCCGAAAAAACATATGTTGTTAATCAGTGTTATAAGCCCTATACACTTCGTTCTTTTTCGTCAGTTCGTCGTCGAGACGGCGTGTGAAACTGCTCGTGTATGGAGCAAAACCGCCCAGTCAGACCGACGGTTTGAATATTTGTCGCCGCTTGATTTTTAGCATGTCGGTTTGTCGGTTCTCCCTCCAAACCGACAATGTATGACTATGACTCCATAGTCAGTGGCGTTAACTGCGCACAAGTTGAGTCCACGGAAATACAATGAATCAGAAAACGAACGAATAATATATATATATATATATATATATATATATATATATATATATATATATATATATACCATTACATATCGTATGACAGTAGCAGTGCCTCTATGGACCGACACGGCATGCACATATGGAGCACTATCCAGCGGGATTATCTCGCTCGTTTTCTACCGTTGATGCGATTCGCGGAACGGCGAAAGATGTCTCCCAAATGTTTGGAATTTTTAACGTTTCCACATCTGTTTGTTATTGTTCGTATCTTCCTCGAAGTCCGGTAGCGGGTTCGCCGTGTCGGTACATAGAGGGCGACTCTCATACGTATGTACGAGGTGCGTGGTTTTTCGATAATTTAATGTTTCTTGTGGATCAAGAAACTCCTCGTGAGAGTATCATTAGCCTTGACACTCCAATTAAAAATATAGTAAGACGAAATGTTTTGTTGCTTATAAAATGCAAATGATTCTAATTTTTTCTTTGGTCGAATCGGAGGTATTCATTTCTGATGATACTCTTATACAACTTCCATTGTTTTCAGGAGAAACAGATGAAGAATTAGCTTCAGTTATAGCAAGTACGTCTCGTAGTGCTCCTAGATGTGTTGGACATTAAAGAACCCTTCCCTCGTCACGAGAGGGGTTCGGCAAAATTCCCGGGTTAGTGAGGTGAAATAGAGCACGTTAAAGGATCAAAAAAAAATGAGCAAACTTGTTTCTTTTTAACAGCCTTTCTTCAGCCGATACTAATCCTTTTTTCCGTTTATTCATTTTGAGAACGGCACACGCCGCCACTACTGCTAACGCTAATTTGTTATCTGTCATCTCACGCTTACGATTTGCAACTGTTCAAATCGCCGGTCTTCATACCAAGTGTGTGGGGAAAATGGATCATCAGTTCGAAACGCCGTGTTGAACCGAGAACATATAAACGGACGAAAAAGAAGGAAGTGTGTGGGGCCTATTATAGCCAAAAAGAAATTAGAAATACTGAAATTGTGCGTTAATTTCTTAGCGCAGTGAAAACATGTTTCACGCGAGGCATCCTGTATAATACTGGTAAATTCCAGGTGGGTCTAACATGTACACACTTAGTATTTCAGTTCCAGCAATGATATTGAATCTTGAAAATACCATATGGCAGTGAATATTTTTACAAAAAGGAGAAGAAAACTGACATGAAGAAAGGATTGTACCTTGAAGAAGTTGCGTGGGTACCTTTATACATGAAGAAAGAACCGCGATGGTGGGTTCTGGTTGGATTGGTTATCATCACCTACGTGCCGCGGGTGATCGATATCCGGCACAAGTGTATACATTTTCAGTATTGCACTTTCAATAAAATCTGTCTCAACATTTCTCCATGAATCATGGTTTACTTATTTGTCACAATATTACCCAGTGAAAACTTGAGGAAGTGAAGTTAGATTCTTAATTAAAAGTAACAATGGTCACGTTTGAAAGAGTGAATTACTGTTTTGTTCACATTGTTTTGGATAGAATACAGCACTTTATTTCCTTCAATATATAAATGGGAATTCCGAATGATAATATGATTTTGAATTTCGAATAACAAAGCGTTTTATTGAATCTCAATGAACTAGATGCTTTATTTCCTCTGTAAAGAGTATTTGTACAGCGTGTCTAGAATTTGTTGTCCTTGAATGGTAACTTCTGAACTAGTAGAGATTTGAGGATGCGGTTTCCACGAAGTGGTGCTACTTTCAGATGAAATAATAGATGCAGTCAACAAAACTTTCATAGCCTACTCCGTTTCCGAGATTTGGGTGATTTTCAAAATCTTCAATTTTCAAGTACCCCGTAGATCTCGGTTACCCTTCAACATGGCGCAATGATGAAAAGTGCATCTTGCAGAATTTTAACAAGAAATCAAGTGGCGCAACCAGATTTTTATTGGGGGGACAGTTTTCAAGTTATAGACTGAACTTTTTTTAATGTATATTTTCCAAAATATTAATACAGTTAGGTTAGTGAATATATGATATTGATAAAATTGATTGCCAGATCGCAGAAACTGTTCAAAATGGTGCTGTGGGTTAATCCATACCAAGTGGTGCAGCACTGGTTGCTTGACCATCTCAGAAAAAATAAATTTTTTCAGGGATTAATCCCTAATATTTGATCACAAAAACATGTTACAGTTTTACTGAGTACCATTTAGAAATGGCGGTCATTTTTGTTTCACGCCGCAGGCATTTTCCGCATTTGCAAGCATCTATGGTTTTTAAAATTTTTCAGGAATGGGTTGACATAGGCCTTTGAACGAAAAAGCATTCAATTCAGCACATCTTGGTGTACAAATTAAAACAATTATGACGCTGAATGAATTTATCAACATATTTTTAATAGCTCAAAGTTATCGGTCACGGAGCAAAAAATCTCAATTTTGGAGCTGCAATTCTCCTCGGAAGGGGTAATTTCTCAACCTTCATATCATTAATACAATTACATTAAGGTAATAAATTTACTTTTTATAAAGTATGAATGGAGAGAAACATACGGTTTAAAAAATACACTATCATCAAAATCAACTTTTTTAATTTTTTTCTACTTTATCATTACAGTACAACCTCTCTAATCCGAACCATATGGGCTTGTTCGGATTACTAAAATATTCGGATTATCGAATGTTTTCGTACAACACTACCTTCGTTCTGTAAACTTAAGAAATTATATCATTAATGAGATCAGGAATTTAGTATGAGTAACACACCATGATTTTTTACCTTTCTAAATAGAGATCACTTTCTGCATTCACATTTTCATTGCACTCTATAAAACAGCTGAGAATATTATATTTTCCTGAAGTAGAAATTTTCTTTCGCGGCCACATTTACGATTAACATAACAGAATGTTATTTTGGTTATAGAAATTTGAAAGAATTATTATTCCAAAGGTGACTATCATATTTTTCAATTAGTATAGCGGAATAAATTATTTGATATCGAAAAGAAGTGTAATGGATTGAATTTTGAAAAATGTAATGGTAATCATAAATAAGAAAATTATTCATACTACTTTACTTATTCGATCGATTTTTCATAGCCGTCTTTTCGAAAATTAATAAAAAATGCTGTTTATAACATCAAAATAGCATTCCTCCCAAAGTGTTTTATATGTTCATGAAGGTTTTAACGTATAACATTCGATCACGTAAAATTATACACAATTTTAGTCTGTATCTGTAACTGTATCCTGGTTACACCTCTATTTTCCCCGTTAAAAAATTCACATTGCAGCATGTTGAAGAAAAGCCCCTACTTGAAAATTTTGAAAATCAACCTGGATGTCGAAAACGAGGGGGGCTTTGAAAGTTTTGTTCACTGCATCTATTATTTCTTAAAAAAGTAGCACCACTTCGTGTGAAACGCATCCTTCTATCGCTATCAGTTTAGGGGTTACCCTTCAAGGACAACGAATTCTTTTTGTACTTTTTACTTGTACAGGGTGAGAGAAATTTGCTTTGTAAACTCTATTATAAGAAATAGAAAAAACGGTAGAGATTATTCAAAGAGGTTCTTGTTTGGAAATTAATTGATCAAATTTTTTCCACATTTGGAAACTGAAGTGGCAACGTCAACTAATTTTTGCTCGAGAAAATTTATATATGCAAATAATACCTAAGTATTAGCTCAAATATAATACATAAGCCGGCTTTTTCATCAGACAGATAAAATAAATTTTAATGTTGTTTATTTTATCTGTTCGATAAAAGCGGCTTATGTATTACATTTGAGCTAATATCAAATGTAATACATAAGCCGGCTTTTCATCAGACAGATAAAAATAAACAGCATTTAAAATTAATTTACTCATTGGTGTTGAATAGTTTACAATGCGAATTGAGTGATGAAGATTAATTTATTATAAAAAAGCATTAGAAACTCTTGTACTAAATCTTTTTCAGAAAAAGATACTTATGAAATATTCAAAGCAATCGAATCGAACACCCTAGGCTTTTCTCGTAGGTTTTTCGTTTAGACTTCTACTCTTATTTTGAATTATGAACTATTATTTAATATAATTGAGTAAAATAACATTCTATCACTGTTAAAAAATCTTATTAACTAAAATCATTTTTTTCTAATTCGATGTACCATGAAGAATGTACCAATTTTTTATAAGTGAATTTTATTCTTTAAGCGGACATAATCTCATCAGTAAGTTTTATACTTCATGGTATATCATATCACAGTTTACTGAAGATAAAACCAAGTAACATATTAATACTGCACACGCAACATAAATGGTTTTGTGTGAAATGGAACCTACAAAAAGAAAATAATTACACAAATATGCAATGTATGTTGCTTAGTTACAAAAAAGAAGGCTAATACAATTGAGTAAAATAACATTCTATCTCTGTTTGAAAAATCTTATTAACTAAAATCAATTTTTTCTTTTTAATTTGATATACTATGAAGCGTATTTTTGGTTTTTATTCTTTAAGCGGACATAAACCTCTTGATAATTTGAATACTTTATAGTATATCATATCACAGCTTACTGAAAATAAAACGAAGTAACATATTAATACTACACACGCAACATAAATCGTTTTGTGTAAAAGTGGAACCTTCAAAAGAAAATAGTTCCTCAAATATGCAAAGGGTGTTGTTGAATTACAAAAAATAAGGCTAATCAACTATTAGTCGTTAAATCTGATTATTCTAGTCAGAATATTGGTTTGAACTTATTGAATTATTGTAGATATCGTAGATCCTTAATGGAGGACCTAAAGAAACACTTACACGCAACTGCAGGGAGAGCTTTAGCTAGTCAATCTAACCTAACAATTTGTTAGGTTATGCTGTTGATGTGTTTTTGCACACCACCTTAATGTTTGGAATTAATTTTCAACGCATGAAATATAAATGTGCTATGTTCGTTTGAATTTCTTCGTTGAGGATAAGCTCAACGCTTACTTGAACGTGACGTCGCAAGCGGACGATATGATATCTTCGAACATTTTCGCGTATAATTCGAAGTATTCAGAGAATTAAAACTTATGTTATTGTTCAAATAATGTAATTTTCGGAAATAGTGGACGTGCACCTTCATTATAGAAGAAGATTGAACATGGGGAAAATAACAGTTTTTCATATTTTCAATGAAATAAAACTAAAGTATTTAGATTTTCACTATATTAACAAAACTATGACCGGTTTCACCACACTGTGGCTTCATCAGGTAGATATAAACTAATGAACTGAGTTATTCCTTATATATTAGTCTTATTTCCTACTTAATATTACAATAAGTACAAGTACAAGGGTATGTTGGAAAACCCATGGGAGTTGCTTACTTTATGAATTGAAAAGATTGAGTAAAGGAGGAAGGATTAAGATCTAATTGACTATTAAGTAACCTACCTGAATTCTTTTCTTTGTTGATCAATGAAATTTCCAATAGATTGAGTTTTTGTCTATTATTTTCATTGTGTAAAATTTTGAAATTATCATTAAATTTATGGTTTTCTTCGAGTAAGTGATTGGAATAATGGGAATCTGATTTATGATAATTAAAACTACGTTTGTGCTCGGATAATCTAACTTTGAAATTTCTGAAAGTTCTACCAATATAAATTTATTACAATCCCCGCAAGACAGTTCATAAACACCGGATTTATTACTTTTATCAATTTTAGATTTGCAGTTTTTGATATGTCGGCCTAAAGAATTATCACTATATTGAAATTATAATGCGAGAGGAATGATTTTAATTTTAGACTAGGATTACCGATATAAGTTAAGCTGTTGTATTTTGTGTTAAAACTTTTTATACTTGGAAATACTTCCTGGATTGCTTTTTGAATTTTTTTGCGTGAAATCATGTTCTCAATCATAGTTGGACTGTAACCGTTATTGACTGCTATTTGTTTAATTATATTTAGCTCTTTTATGAAATTATTTTGTGACATTGGGATATTAATGAGTCTATAAACCATACTATTGTAAGCTGCTAATTTATGTGGATAAGGATGTGTAGATGAGCTGTGAATAGTAATATCTGTATGCGATGGCTTATGAAAAATAGAAAAATCATGTTTGCCGTTAATTTTAGTAATAGTTAAATCCAGAAAGTTAATGGAATTTTCTGTTTCTATCTATAACGTGAATTTAATATTATCGTGAATTTTGTTAATGAATGTCTTGAATGACTCTAATTGTCTGTTTGTGCAGTGAAACAACAAATGATATCGTCGACATATCTAAACCAATAAATAAAGTGTTTGAATAATGGATGTCCTTGGATAGTTTTTTCAATATTATCCATGAAAATTTCAGCGAGCAGAGGGCTCAGAGGATTACCCATGATTAAACCTTTTTTACAAGTATGTAATACTCCATTGAAGTTAAAATAATCTTGTTTCAAAGAAATTTCTGAAAGGTGTAAGATTTCTGATTGAATTATCGGATTGACTTTATTAATTTGAAGGGCGTTGTTGATGAGTTTCACTGTATTACTAGGTGGAACACTAGGGAAGAGATATACTATATCCCATGACATAAGTTTAGCGTTCGTTGGTAGTATCGTGTGCTGAATTTTATTTATTAGGACTGAAGAGTTTTTTATTGAGAACTTAGGTTTAAAATTAGCGTACTGTTGAATGATGTCTATGAGAAAGCGTGAAAGTTTTGCAGCTGGAGCTTGAAAATATGGAACTACTGGTCTAATGGGATGCCCTGTTTTATGGAGTTTGACGAGGGAGTAAAGTTTTGGTGATTGCGGGTTGTCAATGAAAAGTTTATATTTTTGGTAGGTAGGTATTATAGACTTGGCATACTCTAAAGCGTTTTTTACTATGGATTGAAATTTATTAGTTGGATCTTTATCAATTTCTTCATAATAACCTGATTCAATGAAATTTTCGGTTTTCAATAAATAGTCTGCTCTATTTAAGGCTATGACTGTATGACCTTTGTCTGTTTTGGTGAATATGATATCTTCATATGCGGACTTAGATTTAATGGACTTTAAAGTTGTATTTTCGAATTTCTTAGGTTGAAAACTATTGAACTCTTTTTGAAGTAGTAACGCTGAAGAGTGTTTTAGGTGTTTGGCTTGCGGTGCAGTTTTTCAACTCCCGATAAAAAGAGAAGAAAATCAGCGAAGAAAACAGATCTCGATGACTTCGACAGAGCTCTGCTTCGTAGGTTCGTCATCAATTCTTATGTCGTCGATGAAATCGTACCCACATTAAAGCGAATCCATCAAAAGTTCGTCGATGAGAATAAATATGCAGGATCACGAGAGAGGATTCGAAAAGTTTTGAGAGGTATGAGGTTCTGTTAGATTAGATAGACGAAAACAAATAGAAAGCTACTTATGGAAAAACCTGAAATACAGCAACTACGTTTGAATTATTTAAGAAGCATCAAACAATACCGTCAAGAAAAGAGACCAATAATTTACATGAACGAAGCATACAGGGTGCTTTAACGAAAACTAAACAGGCTATATCTACAAAGATATTCATTTCTGATCAAAACGGAAAAACAAGTCAATTTTTGTTTAAAGGGGGACATCTTTTGGGGTACAAAACTTGCCTGAAATATCAACCCCCTAAGCGGGGGTTGCAATCCTTGAACATTTTGAATAGGGAAGATGGGTCGAGTGATGCCTCAAAAGAAAGGTGGTATCTTTGTCTACATCGCCTTGAACGAATTTCCATTTTTAATTGAAAACTGTAAAAGATACAGGGTGAGCAACTGAAAGGTAGGGAAGACTTTTTCCTTGAAACTATTCAAGTTTCAGTGAAGTAAAATGGAACAGATCCATGCTGATCAATGGCAGTCATCATCAAGTACCATCCTCATCTCGAATTTCAACCCCTAGAGCAGGGGTGACCACCCTTGAGAATTTGGAAGAGGGTAGATGGGTCGAGTGATACCTCGAAAGAAAGGTATTATCTTTGTCTGCATCCCCGTGAACGAATTTTCATTTTTGATTGAAAACTGTAGAAGATACAGAGTGAGCTACTGAAAAATAGAGGAGACTATCTATCGCCCTGAGATATTCAAGTATTAGTGCAAAAAAACGGAACAGATTCATTCCAGATCAAAGTCATCTTTGATCTAAATGAATCTATTCCAGTTTTTCGCACTAATACTCCAATAGTCTTGGGGTGATAGTCTTCTCTATATTTCAGTGGCTCACTCTGTATCTTCTATAGTTTTCAATCAAAAATGAAAATTCTTTCACGGGAATGCAGACGAAGATAATACCTTTCTTTCGAGTTATCACTCGACCCATCTACCCTCTTCCAAATTTGGTTGTCACCCCTGATCCAGGGGTTGAAATTCGAGATGAGGATGGCACTTGATGATGACTGCCATTCATCAGCATGGATCTGTTCCATTTTACCTCACTGAAACTTGAATAGTCTCAGGGAAATAGTCTTCCCTATCTTTCAGTTGCTCACCCTGTATCTTTTACAGTTTTCAATTAAAAATGGAAATTCGTTCAAGGCGATGTAGACAAAGATATCACCTTTCTTTTGATTCATCACTCGACCCATCTTCCCTATTCAAAATGTTCAAAGATTGCAACCCCCTAAGCAGGGGTTGATATTTCAGGCAAGTATTGTACCACAAAAGATGTTCCCCTTGCAACAAAAATTGACCTGTTTTTGCGTTTTGATCAGAAATGAATATCTTAGTTTTCGTTGAAGCAGTATATATATACCACAAGAAGGCTTGGAGTTTAGAGACAAACGACAGCCTACGTCAGCCTGTTTCAAAAGGACCAAGACTGATAATTTTGAACGCCGGTAGTGAATGTGGATTCGTACGAAATGCATATCTGGCCTTTAAGTCCAATTGTAAAACCGGAGATTATCACGATAATATGAATTTCGCAAACTACGAAAAATGGTTGAGAGAAGAACTTATTCCAAATTTACCACCAAAATGTGAGTTAGTGATAGATAACGTCCCATATCACAATGTACAAACATAAGAACACCCGAACATGGCTTCCCGAAAAGAAGAAATGAAAAAATGGCTGCAAGTGTCGAAATATTACCTTCGCAGTAGGATGCTCAAAGCAGAACTTATAATCTAATTAAATCGCACTAACCCAGATATAAAACGTATGCTATTGATAAACCTGAATGATCATGACCACAATGTACTTAGACTTCCCCCATATCATCCTGACTTAAACCCAATTGAAAAAGTTTGGGCAGCCATGAAAGTTTATGCGACAGGAATGTTGATTTCTTAATGCAAAATGTGGAAAAACTGTGTTGTGAGTTTTTCTCTTTGTTTTCTCCAGATCAGTGGGAATCATTATGCGACAATACGCAGAAAATTGAACAATCTTTTATGGAGAAGAACCTATACGGGATGACGTTATCGACAATTTCATAATTTTGCAAGTAGACGACAATGACAGCAACAGCGAGTCTTCTAGTTCTGATGAAGAACTATCTGACAGTAAATTTTTAATTTTTCGTTATTTAACTCATTTTGTGATTCATATGATTTTTTGCAAAATTATCTAGGTAAATAGAGTTTTTACCATTTTCAATGAATTTGTATTATTAAACTGACAACCAGGTGAATCCGAATCATTCGTCCTCACTAAAGCGCAATACGATTGTACCTCTTAAAATTTACGTTTTCCTTGTTATGTCGTTAAATAAACCCATTAAGGTATTACAAAGACACTAGGTACTTAGGAAATACTTAGTTTCCGATCCTTTGCCTCAAATACCTATTGAATATCAATTGAAATATAAGGAAAATTTGAATTATAAGGAAAAACAATTGTACTTATTATGAAGGTTCAGTTAGAAAAACCCCTGCCTCGAAAATTTCCTATAGTCTAATTGGTGATGAGTCTGTGACTCACTTCTTTGTAATAGAAATAAAAATGATCGAGTACCTTGAAGTGCCAAATGTCTAAGAGGGATAATTTTCTCAAAAAGCCGTTATTTCGACCCTGATAGCTATTTGACAGTTCATTGCAGAACGTATGTTATCTCTTTTGTTCTTTGCGCATCTTACGAGAATCTCAATCGCACAGATATTCTTGTCGACTTGCAAATATATAGTATAGATACGAAATAATTTAGCAACGCGCAGAACTTTCGGAAAATATATATTTTATTTGAGTTTCATCATAAACATCTCATAATGAAAAATTCAGAGTGTAAACTCGAAGAGTCATCGATTATTTGTAGAGAATAACGATTTCACATTCCTACTGCGTATTTGAGAATTTTTTAGTTGAGTAGGATAACATAATGAGAATCTTTTACAGAAAAATCTAAGGTTCACCAAATCTGAACCTCTCTTCCAAAATTCCGCATATTTCGTACTGAGTGGCCCAAATGTCCGTCAACGACTACACAGTAAGAGCAAGAGCTAGAAAAATTAACTTTAAGCGTTTTGAATAAGATATTTCAGGAAAAGATAAAGCATGAGAGCTTGAATCAGAAGATTTTTCGACTTCTTGATTTTCAAATATCAAAGTATGAGAAAAACTAATTTCTGAAAATAAACGAAATGTGAGTGGAAGATTTCATTACTTCTTGACGCACGGGGAGACCGAAACTACTGATTCTTTTTTTTTCTTTCGAAGTACGGTACCCTGAAGGTATTGCTTTCAATAATTTTATTAGTTTTTTATTCGATCATTCTTTAATTTACTCAAATTATCAATTGGAGTCTTTATATGAATGACTAAACGTTTTGGAATTTAAGACATCTCAACGTGGTTGGTTTTATTACACTAATTTTCAATGGATGGAATTATGATGAAATGATGTTTTATATCTGGTTATAAACCGAAGTTCATAACTACAATCTTATCTGTACATATGGTTAATATGATTGATCGATGAAACATCGAATTAATTGAAGTAGTGAATGCCATTCTTATTGTAACATCATTTAAACGGTCAGAAAATTATTGGTATTTTTGCGAATACGTTTTGTTCGAAAAACTATGCAAGTGTTGATTTGTTATTTGTGATATGAAAGGGACAAATGAATCCCTTGGAGGGCTACCACAATATCTGGATTATTTTTTAATTCAGATTTTTTATGGTACTACAGTGTACTCGCGGTGATGTAAACTCGAAAAATTCGGGGCTGTCCGCACCTTCGATATGTTCACACCAATGAATGTATGAATCAAATAAAAAAAACGCATTTACATATTCTTCAATTTTTATTAGGGATGTACACACAACCAAATTTATATGGAATCTCTCGGTATTTCACATTATTGATTGTTTTTAACCATGGATCTTCGACTACTTGTGAAGAATGAAGTTTTTTTGTTGTAAAAAAACTGGATAGAATGATTAGAAATGTTGAATTATCACCACACGTTCGGGATATTGTTTGTTGTTTGTTTTTTCCTTTAACGTGCTCTATTTCTGCCTTTCGGCTAATGACACGCCGGGGAATTCTGTCACCTCACTAACCCGGGAATTTTGCCGAACCCCTCTCGTGTCGAGGGAAGGGATCTTTAATGTCCAACAAATCTCTGTTAGACAGGACCGACAGCTTTACATCTCCTCCGAAAGATGGACACTCAAGCGATTCCCAGAATCCGAAAAATCGCACCGACTTTGTGGGGATTGAACCCAGGTAACTCTGCGTAGGAGACGAGCATCATATCCCATACGCCACCGAGCCGGCTGTTCGGGATATTGTACTCAGCCGTCAGCTTCGAAACTGTGAATTTCAAAATTTAAAAAAGCCTATAATCGTAACTGAAAATGCCTTACGTTGGATTGTCCGATGTGCAGAGGGGTCGAATAATTGCTCTCGTTGAAGAAAGGGTGACACAGAAGGATATAGCGGCCACACAGGGGGTGATTTCAAAAACCTAACGCCAGATACGTGGAGCTACAATTTCTGTAAAATAGGCCTAAAAGAAGTCGAAGGAAGATCACTTCTGAAGAACAATACCGCTTTTTGTGCCAAATTGCAAGAAGGGACCCTAGTGCGTCGCACTTCATACTCCAAAGGCAATTTCTGGAAGCAACAGGAATCAGTGTATCAGTCGAAACGATACGTCAAAGGCTTCGTTCAAGGGGTTTATACAGCAGGAGGCCCTTAAAAGTTCCAGAGCTAACCAGACAACAAAAAATTAACAGACTTAATTGGTGAACCGACCACCAAAATTGGAATATTGAGAATTGGCGAAATGTTCTTCTTTCGGACGACTGCCGGATTCGGGTTTCAAGGGGTCGTGCTAGACTCCGAGCAGAAAGACAAATTCCGAAATACCAAGGGGGCAGTTCGATGTTTTGGGGTAGCATTATGCTAGGAGGCAAAAGAGATTTGATTTAGTCTCCTGCGAGTTTAACGGCTAGAAATTACGTGGACCTAGTGTTGGAGCTCATACTGAGACTCTGGCGAGGTGCCCACGGTGAGAATTTCACTTTTATGCAACCTCGCGCGACATTATCTTGTAACAGGGGGAATCGCTATTTCGAACTGGTCTCCAGAACTAAATCCTATTGAACATTTATGGGATAATCTCAAAAGAAAAATTAGATCGCGCCAGGATAATCCAAGAACCCCACAACAGCTCATCCAAGCCGCCACAGAAGAGTGACAGAGTATCACCCCAGAGGAGGTCGGAAACCTAGTCCAAAGCATGCCTAGACCGATTCAAGCTTGTATCAGGCCAAGAGGAGGTAATACAAGCTACTGAGGTCAAGAAAAAACACCTACTCCGTGAGAAAACAATATTCAATGCGAAAAGAGTCTCTTATTTCCTATATGTTTCTTTCTTAAAATGAACCTTGATATATTTCTTTTTTCAATTGAAATATCTCAAAAAGGATCAATTCTTCCAATCCTTCGAAATTTCCAAAATCCCTGAGGTAATATTCAAAATATTGGGTAATTCCATATAAATTTGGTTGTTTGATATTAGAGTGTCCCAGACTATAAAGGCAAATTTTTTTACAGATTGGGACACGCATACCCTGTTATTTTCTTCCATTTGACCCTAAGTAATGAATATTATTGGAATCGGATAACGATAACCCATGCCGAATTGATGTCAAACTTCGAATATGAAAGTTTGTATGGAAACCATAGAGGGATATTGTAACTTAATATTTATTTTGTACATAAAACTCTAGTACATTGATTATTGTATGATATTTATTATGTATTATATATGTATATTTGTCATTCAAAGGGCATTATTCATTTAATATTCTTTTTAAGGTTTGTTTTTTACAGTCAGGATATACTTGTCTTTGCTCTTGTACGCAATGAATGAAAATTGTTTTTGTTCTTCATCAACAGCGATGAAGCCATGAAAGTCTTGCATCAACTTGACAGCTCTTTCAGCCGTATCATTAATTGCTTTCAGTTCCTGAACCTTCATTTTAGCTTGTTCAAACCAAGCATTATCAGGCCACAAAGTAGAACACTCGTTGAGTCGACTGAAAAAGGATCTGCTGTTGATGAAAACAAAATTTTCTGAAATGAAAATAAAACAACAGGTTATCTTCAATTTAATCAATAAAAGCAATCAAAACAAACAATGTAATATTATATAATTACAAGACTAACCGTAAAGTGGTCCGCGAAGTTCTTCTCTCGATGTAGCGTTTATTGTAGACCGATGGATTTTCTATGTCCAAATTTGTAACCATTCTTACTTTACTTTCTTGGTTAATATCATCGTCAAGTAGAGATTATATAGACACATCGTCTGTCAAATACCACAAATGCTGGAAAAACTTCTGTATAGCCGCGTATAACCGATTCATTCCAGATCAAAGGCTGTCATCTTCCGAAACACGATTCACATCTCAAATTTCAACTGTTCAATTTTTTGCACTAATATTTCAATAGCTCAGGGCGATAGATAGTCTCCTCTATTTTTCAGTAGCTCACTGTGTATCTTCTAGAGTTTTCAATCAAAAATGAAAATTCGTTCACGGGGATGCAGACAAAGATAATACCTTTCTTTCGAGGAATCACTCGACCCATCTATCCTCTTCCAAATTTTTCAAGGGTGGTCACTTCTGTTCTAGGGGTTGGAAATTCGAGATGAGGATGGTACTTGATGATGACTGCCATTGATCAGCATGGATCTGTTCCATTTTACTTCACTGAAACTTGAATAGTCTCAGGGAAATAGTCTTCCCTATCTTTCAGTTGCTCACCCTATATCTTTTACAGTTTTCAATTAAAAATGGAAATTCGTTCAGAATAATGTAGACAAAGATACCACCGTTCTTTTGAGTCATCACTCGACCCATCTTCCCTATTCAAAATGTTCAAGGATTGCAACCCCCGCTTAGGGGGTTGATATTTCAGGCAAGTTTTGTACCCCAAAAGATGTCCCCCTTGAAACAAAAATTGACCTGTTTTTGCGTTTTGATCAGAAAGGAATATCTTGGTAGATATAGCCTCTGTTTAGTTTTCGTTGAAGCACCCTGTATATATGTGATAGCATAATACATAGTTTAATTCCTCTATTATCATCATGATTAACTATCACGTAGTAACGGCGGAATCAATTAACTACTTGAAGTTTTGAACCGATAAATTGATGTTCGTCCCCGACCAAAAATATTTCTCTTTTAGAAATGCTTACCTCAGACATGTTGACGTTACGAAAACAATGCGTTCACGAAATTATATATGGTAACAGTGGAAATCACGCACATCACTTCGAATGGAAATTATTCCGGAAAAACTATAAACTTCATATGTCCTCGTACGTAGAGTAATAAATCTAGAAAATTCGTGGTTCATTTCCAAAATGGATGACAATGAAAATTTTTACTCCAGAGTGGGCAGAATGGCTTAGAGAAAAATATGTTGCTAGCGAAACTTACGCACATCACTTTGAGTGAAAATTATGGTAGAAAAACTAAGAACTTCATATGTTCGTCATACGTAAAGTAACAAATCCAGAAAATTCGTGGTTCATTTCCCAAATGGGGGACAATGGAAATTCTTACTGCAGGATGGGCAGAATGTCTCAAAGACCAATATGTTGATAGCAGAAATGACGCACATCACTTTGAATGGAAATTATGGCGGAAAAACTATGAACTTCATATGTTCCTCATACGTAGAGTAATGAATTTAGAAAATTCGTCGTTGATTCCTAAATGGGCGACATTGAAAATTCCTTTTCTGTAGTATACAGAATAGCTTAGAGAATAATATTTTGATAGCGAAAATGACGCATATCACTTTGAATGAAAATTATGGCGGAAAACTATGAACTTTATATATTCCTCGTACGTGGAGTAGTAAAGCTAAAAAATTCGTGGTTCATTTTCGAAATGGGTGACATTGAAAATTTCTTTTCTGCAGTGGGCAGTATATAGAGAACAATAAGTTGCTAACGAAAATCACGCACATTACTTTGAATGGAGATTATAACGGCAAAACCAAAAACTTCATGTGTTCCTCGTACGTAGAGTAATAAATCTAGAAAATTCGTGGTACATTTCCCAAATGGGTGACACCGAAAATTCCTTAACTATTACGAGCCCTTCAATACAGAAGAAAATATTTTGACAGTAAAAATCATGCACATCACTTGTAATGGAAAACAGAGAAAAAACTCCGAAAATTATATTTTTCTTGCTCTAGGAATATAAAGTAAGAAAATACTGAGCTCATTTCATGATTCAATTAATAGATTACGATAAAAAATTAGACAATTTTCATAAAAAAAACACCGTATTCGAACTGAAAATTAGTGAAGGCATGAAACCGTTGCTGGAATCAAGGCTTACGTTGAAACAATGCGGTGTTGCCAAATTGATACCATGGATGAAAGGCGTGGCTATCTTTACATCAGTAAATAACAAGCATATTATTACTTCGCGCGCGCTATGCAAGTTCTGATAAGTTTCGTGTTGCCGTAATTCAATTTTCAAGAAATTCCATTTATGAGTGTTTCGACATCATTCAAACAAATTTAGGTATGCATTGAGAAAAACTTTTTTTGGGGCACCCTAATGTAGTTATGAAAGTTATTCTGCTTTGTTCATTTCAAACCAGGGTCTTTCAGAAACCGAAATGTAAGTTTTATCAGGTAGAAGTTTCCAGTATAAACTAGTCTCATCTGAGTTGTATATTTGGTGATCAGTTAAATTGAGCGCGTTAATATTATTCGACAGTTTTTCTACGAATGGAGGTTGCGAGGATAGTTCTTCCCCTGCGATTAAAAAAAATCGTATACCACATCGGCTCTTGAAAGGTTGCAATAATTCACCCCTTGCATTAAATTTTTCGTTAGGTGACATCAACTTGTCATGTAAATGTAGAGCTTTGTTATTGAGCATTTCTCCCGAAACGTTTCGGTCTCCTCGCTTCACGAACAATTTGTAGAGTTCGTTCTCCATCAAAGGATATTTAGCTTTTCTCATAGTACATTTCTTGATCTTGCTTGGTTTCAAACTCTGATTTAATACTTTCGAAATTTTTCTTTGCTCATTTCTTATGGAGCATATAGGGGATTTGGCGACTCCAAATAATTCCCATACACTGAGCACATCAGTCTAAGTCCTCCAATAAACACAAAGTTAGTACGCATGTATTTGATAGAGTGATTGGTCTCTTCTCATCCCCGTAATACTGCATGTCTGAACAAGTTAATTCTTGTTGACATAAAGGTGCCGATTATACACACTACAGAGTGATAATGCAAAAGATTGTATGTTTACGTTATTGAGTCGTTGACAGTTACGCAAGATCACATTAACGCGAGTCTACTGTATTTAAAAATTAAATGCAGAGCATCATGAGAGCATGGAAAACGCTTTCGAACAATTATAGTGACAATCTTTTGTATTAGAGATCCCTTATTGGCAGCGACGGCTCACTAATAACACTGGTTGCAAAATTCAAAAGTGAAGATTTACGAAAAATATTGATTTCAAGTCGATTTTTCTTATACGCAATAACCGTTGAAACAACGGTCTTCTACGAACAGCCCATAGCTAATAGGAACGCTTATTGAAGAGTTAGCCCTAAATGGCGGCCAATCACTGGCAATTACAGATTGACTCTAATTGACAATGAATCGTGTAAACTGTACGAAGACACCTTCCGTAAACCAACTGTAAACATTGTTTGATGGAGTTTGCGATTATATTATCCGATCATTCCTCTTTGTATTCGTTACCTCTGAAAACTTGAGTAATTAGTGATTAAGTATGCGTATTTCAACGAAGTAAGAACGATTTTCACTAGAATTTCATTAGTCAAGAATAATGGACGGCACATAATAAACTTGACAGTCCTATTTGAAAAAGTTCTGGTATACAGTGCGCGCTAAAATTTTAGATAAATTACCTAATTATGAGTCCAAATTTTTTTCACACTGTATCAATCAAATCATATTATATTGATGATAATACTGTTGTCTTTCTTCTGATATAACATTATGGTACTTAGCATGCTATGACAAAATTCAATATCTTGAAAACTTAACTTTTAAGTATTTCGGTATATCAAAACTAATAATAGCATTTTTGCATGGTTATATTTAGAAAAGACATATGTATGTTTTAATTCAAGACGAAAAAACTAAATTTGGCGGGAGTCCATTAAACCAAGCTCACAAATTCCAATCAAATGAAAAATATTTGAAGTGTTGCGATCGACGTGTTAAAGACACACTGTATATTCGAAAGATGTAGAATTTAGAAGCAGGGAATAATGATAGCTGAAAGAAGTAATGAAAGGCCTTTCAATTTTTGATATACGTTGAAGTTTTAAATAGTCTCTAGCTAGTAGTATTTTAAAAATCCGTTCGACAACTTGCTGAATATTTTCTCATCTATAAATTACCTCCACCATGTGATTTGAAAATTTTGGCAACAGTAAGGCTAATTTGGAATTATGCCGAGACATATCTCCGGTGAAACGAATATATTTGCTACTGATACAAAATCGTAATGAAAAAGGTAGTCCCGAAAATACAAGGTTGGAACCTACAGAGTGCGGTTTCAAATGGAAAAAACTTATTAAAACATCAGTCACTATTTTTTATGAAATTTCACAAGACACGTAGGTTTCTGTCATAACGTCAGTTATGTTTCGCATATCATTTTGTTCTTCTTGGTTGATAAAGAGCGTGGTTAAAACTCCCAACCTTTTTGGGATTGAAAAGGTCTCTGCAAGACTGATCTAATAGACTCTTTATGTTTTACATTATCTCACAACTTTAGGTAAAGTACGGAGAGATGATATTTTGATAAGTCTATGTAATTTAGTCATGGTTTTATATTGATTTGCAATTCGGCTTTATGAAAAATGTAAAATATCAAAAAGCTTTCAGGTAGCCACTATCCTACAAGGGAAGTGAATAAGTTAATTAACATGAAAGCATCCAAACAGATGTTATCGAACGATCAGATATCACTTTTTATCCTAGATTCATATCGAACAAATTCTCTGATGAAGTTCAAACGGATATGCTGAACAGAGGACCAAAATTCACCCTGGAAAACGGCGAATTCAAAACAGACAAGGGAATAACCAGAGTGTAAGCAGAGCTGGCCATCCAAAAATATTAAGATATCATCACCAACCCAAGCCTCCATAAACACAAACTTACAGAAATTATTAGAAAATCAATAAAAACTAACAATCAGAATCATTTGAAAATAATAAAGTTCATATCGAGCAAAATCCAAGCCGAAGATTTCATAATGACTAAAGCTGACAAAGGCAATAGTATAGTATGCCTCAACAAAGACCTATACGAAGGAAAGATACAAGATGTACTGAAAACAATGGATATCACCGAAACACCAAAAGATCCAACGAAACTGTTCGCAAAACAAAGAAGAGCTAAGTTTGTTAAAACACCTAGCACACACACAATGGGAGAAGAGGAAACTGACTCCAATGAATGTTCAAGCTCCAAAAATGTACGGATTGATTAAACTACGTACAGAAGAAAAATCTGCAAGACCTATAGTGTCATACATAAACACACCATCAGGTAAACTAGCAAAATTCTTGAATCAAAAATTTCTAGACCTCTCGAATTTTCAATCACAATACACTACCTCTGATTCTGTAGATCTCATACATAAACTTTCAAATCTCACAATCTCCCAAGATATTGAGTTAGTCTCTTTCGATGTCAAAAATATGTACCCAAACATTCCAACGAATGAGTGTCTTCCCCTTGTTACAGATATCTTATCCGAGTCTAACACACCGCCATATATCACTAATGAATTTAGCAATCTTCTTCAAATATGCCTATCTCAAAGTTACTTTCAATTTCAATCTAAATTCTTTAAACAAAATTCAGGTCTTCCAATGGGTTTACCTCTTAGTCCTCTACCAGCTGACATTTTCATGAATAATTTAGAGAAAATTCAATATTAAACACATGGTTCTATAATAGTATTCATAGCTCCTTAACAGACTAGCGTATCCGCAATCTCATTACTTCTGATCCTGGCGTTAAGCTTCAGAGCCCAGAGGAGACGGATATGGTTGTTTACCGTCAGTTGTTCCAGTGCCTGAACACACTCTCAGACCACCTTAGAAGTAATCATATGTGCGCCCAGGCTCCCGGAGCAGCCCGACTATCGGAGCAGATGGCGATCCACTTATTAGTACCTAGTCCCGCCAGCCTTTGAGACAAGAAGTCACCTTTTTCTGCTACCTGATCCGTCTTTGGTGTTCGAGCCATCAGTCTACCAAATGTACCCTCTACTTGGCAAGGAATCTTTTCTTGTTTGCCTCTGTTACCTGGATGGGATTTTCACATTGATCTTATAACCGAAGTGGTACCTCGGCACGGTTTATTCAGAGAAGGTGGTCGTTGTCAATAGCTTTAGGAAACAGGATATGTCTGACCATTAACGTAACCCTGGTCTCTAGCTTAGGAGCAGTCAAAACTGCCCAGCAAATTATTGTGAGGTGCAATGGTTCGACCCCTAACAGTGCACTTAGCGCCGCATTAGGGGTGTTTTTTTAGACAGCCATCACATATCTTCCCCATCAGTGATCTGATCGTCTCCAGAGCCAGCTTCGCCGTCTGTTTTTTCACCGTCGTCCACCATACCAACGAGTCGTTGGTAAATTTAGGTAGCATAACAGTTTTGAACGACCACATCAGCACGCTGACGGTCTTTTTACAAGTCATGAGGGCAGCAGGAACCTGCCAGTCTGCAGCTCAAAATGCTGCGCCCAGTTAAGATTCTTATCTAGTACTACCCCAAGTAGTTATTTCAGGCAGGCACATTTCACCTCAAAACTCATCTTGATTTGTTCTCTCCTCCAGGAATGTTAGATAAAAAATCCAAGCGGACAGTGATGTCCGCCATGGGCGTTTGGGAATATAGTGGACACCAGTATTCGCCCTGACGGAAAACATGCTAAGGAAAGTATAACATAGAAATTAGGCAGATTTTACGAACGAAATGTGAGATATGATTTTTATTTTCGATTAGGGTATTTCCAAGAAGTAAATGAAACACATTTTGAACCTTTTGTAAGTTATTTTTCATTCAACTTAAATATTTATTCTTTTGAATTATACGTTGTAAAGTAATGTTTTCTATTTCATTCCTCTTGAAGGACATCTTCAATAAGGTTTAATGACATATCATGTCATTTGAAAAGTAAAGTTGGGGTTTTTCCTATCCTTTTTATGACGCAAGAATGATGAAATTACATGCAAAATATAACTGACTAAAAACAAAAACGTCTTGTGAAATTTCGTGAAAACTATTACCTGACGTGTCACTGAATTTATTCCGCACTTTGTATAACGTTCAAATCTTTTAATGTTTCACAACATCAAAAGAAGTAAACGGCAGTACAAGTTTCTGTAATCTAACTTCAGTTCAAATAATGAACTGTGTGATCTCATTACATCAAGAACTATTTAAATTAGTGATAACCAACATTGTTAATTATGAAAACATAATTTTTATTTCAACAGAGGTTATTAGCACTAGTTCTGGCAATAAAATATTCGATAATTTATGAGATGTTCATTTCTAAACTGAATATCGTTATTGTATCATTTTTTAATGCCATTAACATATACCAACAATATGATGACACGGTAAATTTTGAGTTTTTGATTTAGGAGATTGTTGATGAAAATTGATATACATTTCTCAATTTAATGAAACTACTTATCTGATGACACTTGCCAGCAGGTTAATTGTATATATTTATTTTTAACGACAAGTACAACAACCATCTCTTATCCGGGATTCGAACTCAGTCTATCTGCACGGGGAGCCACTCTCTTAACTGAGTTACCCACGGAGGCGACATAAACTAAGTTCTTATCACTTGCGGACGACATGAAAATCTGCTCCGTGAATAAGAGCTCATCTGATACAATTGGGCTGATTCTACCTGTGGAAGTAAATAAACTGTTTGCGTCTGTAAATGTAATATAATCCCATTCCACAGATGCATGGCCCCTATACTTCATAATATACATTGGGAGGACATTGTCTCAGGCATGATAACAGATTTGGGAATTTTGCTTGATTACATTTACAGAATATCGTCTCAAAGCCTTATGGATCCCTCGGCTTCATTCTCCGAAATGCTCAGGACTTTTCACCTAACAGCATTAGAGTATTGTTTTGCTCCTTTGTGAGATCTCATTTGAAATATGTATCGACTGTATGGTCACCCTATTATAAGTGTGACATTGACCATGTAGAGGGAGTTCAGAAGAAGCTTCTGTGCTTTTTAGGTTACAGCACACAACCAACTGACTTACATTTAGTGCGTCGTTTTTTCAAACTGGACTGGAATATCTTGTTGGTAGGAGGAGCTTGATAGTGCTCTTTAAATTACTGAACAACCTTACAAGCTCCTTGGATCTGGAGACTCTGATTAGTTTTAATGTTCCCGATAGATTAACCGTTTCTCCCTTGGCAATGGCTTGGGTGCCAACACAGATTGTTTCTTTATTCCCCTCGCAGTATAAATTTATAAATGGGCGTATCCCGTAAACTTAAAGAATAAGTAAATAACTTTTTGAGATGCCACCTGAGTACCAAATTGCGCTTGAGTATATTTGTCTTTAAACTAGTCAAGAACAAGGACCCAAAGATACTTTGAGCCAAGAAGCACAATCTCGTTCTAAAAAATAGATCGTGGTTTGTAGTGCCAGAGCATAATACACATAAATTTTAGCCAGTGAGCTGCTCAATTCAAAACCATATCAACATATGTTTTCTGAAAGATTACAGCATTTACTTAACCCAGTGTAAATTCGTATAACTACATTAACCATTGAATAGAAGATATATCTCAAATATCAAAGATAGGGCAAACATTATTGATTTTATAGTGTAAATATTTATTTGTTTTTTTGTTTTAATCTATGGTAACTTGGAAAAACGCTTAGGCGAATGTTATCTTTAGTGTATTGACTTAATTATGCTCTATTCAGATTAACTTTAATACACAATAAACTATGTTCTATTCTTGGGTTTTACCTTCAATGAAATTCTTCATCAAACCCAGTTCTATATATACTGGCGAAAGAAGAATATCTTTTGGATCGGCAAAAATTTTTATTCTGTACGGACAAGATTTTTTTAAAGCTAGTCGTCTTGAATATATCCTATCTCTACTGTTATACATATAAAGCAACAGTATTAAGCGTACCTCAGTTGCATTCCTAAGAGTATAGTGATGACCTTTAGATCGTCACAGTTTTTCCATCAAGAGGGAACTTCCTGTTTACATAAGTCTCTTTCATACGAACTCTATAGCCAACAGGAATAGAAGAAAGATGGTAGCCTTTGTGATGTAACAGAATTTTCAAACTAAGTCCATTCAGTTGGATCATGATTGGGATCCGAACATTTCATCTAGCCATTACCGTTGCAGTATACTACAAGATTGCTTTTTTTTTGAAAAGAAAGTTAATTCCTCTGACACTGTCTGTATTTTGATACCCTGACATTACTTTTGATAAATCAAGGTCTCGAATGACATCACCCAATTCCGCACGACTCAGTCTCTGCGGTTTAACATCCGTTGCTTCAATATCAGGTTCTTGCATGGGTTGAGTTCTCATTCGCCGCTATCTCTACTTCAAGTTTATATTTATGGCGTGGAGTAGGTATGGGAACACAATCTGAATGTAGAATAGGTCAATGAGGAAAAAGAGTATTCAAATATTGAACAGTTCCTCTTCTTTCTATTGACAATATAGGCACAGCAAAAGCCATACATCATTTTTTTAATTTTCAGCCATTATTTCGAAGTAAATGGGCAAGAGTTATAACATATATATGGACCCATGACTTGTCTTGGACACCCATCTTAATACCCAAATAATGCAGATAGAAATAAATAACAAATATCCATAAAGTTCATATAATTGCTGGCATTTTAGTCAACTCAATTTAACACACCAAAATGGAATTCTGAAAATAAAACAATAAAAACCATATTATAATAATATAAATAATAATAGATCTTTATTTCCGAAGAATCGTGTACATTATGGAAAACGTCAAATCTGATTGGTAGGTACAATGAAAATTGTAAAAACTTATAATACTGCCGCAGAAATTCCTCCAGGATATAAAACCTGCATTCTATAAGAAATGATTTCAGCTGTCGTTTAAATATACTGATGTTTGCTGGCCCTTTCTCTCCATCGATAAGCTTATTAAAAATGTTCACACCCAAAAACATTGGAGAATCCCCCCCTATTCTGCAGCTGAAATTAGGTAGAATAAGGTCAACCTGCTTGCAGCAATTGTAGCTGTGAATGTCACTATCTTTCAGGAATTTGTCTTAGTTTTCAAAAACCCATATAGCCATCTTCTGAAACAAAACGCACACAAAAGTAAGAGATCTATTGCTTTAAAGTGAGGTCTACATGATATTAAAAATATTATTCTCCTTTGAGAGATGAGCACATTTTGGGCAGCTGAAGATGTACCCCAAAACATCATAGCGTAGCCAAGGGGAAACTTGAGCGTGATATACATTAATGAGCTGAGTCAAGGGCAGAACGTACTTTCTCAAAGTAATTCCTCCAGTTGAGGTGTGCACTCCCAAGAACCGAGTATTCTCCACTTTTTCTAGTCTGACATCACTGAGCGTTACTCTAATATTGAGATCTTTTTTATAGGTATGAAAGTTGTCGTAGTTGTTCTTTGAAGCATTGAAATGTAATCAGTTATTATTGAAACAATGATCTAACTGGTCTTTATTTTTCTAGATGTTTCTTTCTAGGGAATGACATTCCCGGCAGACAGAATTGCTTCGGCGTCGTCTGCATATAGGAAAAGACCATAGTCAGTATTTTCATTAATATCATTAATGTATAATAGGAATAACATAGTACCTGAAATGAACCCCTGGGAGACTCCTGCTTCATTATTTAGGAGATCTGTGTGTGCTTGGGTTCCCTTGCATCCTCACTAGATACCGACTGTCTCCTGCCCTTCTAGAAGCAGCCGAAATGCCCCGCCGCGGATGCCATTTTTCTCTGCCTTTGCCAAGAGAATGTCGTGCGCCACACAGTCAAAGGCATTGATGAGATCACAAAAATCCCAGCCGGGCGTTCTCCAGACTCTTTGAGGTGCACCACATTCTCCAAGAATTCATAAATTGCCTGAGTGGAATTTCTCTTTTGGAATCCGAAATGATTTTCATTCAATATCTTGTGCTTGCTCAGAAACCCCAATAGCAGTCCAGAAAATAATATTCAAATAGAGAAAGCTGGGGCTAGGGCTATGGGACGGTATTTGTCTATCAATTCTCTATCACCCTTCATGTGCACCGGAATAATTTTGTCAGTTTTTAGTTTATCTGGAAAGTGACCCCCTACGAAAGAGATATTCACAAAAATGTGAGTGGCGCAGTGATATCCTGTAAGCAGTTCTTTACCAGGAAGCCGGGAAACTAATCAAAACCGCCAGATTTTTTAGGTTTCACTAATGTGAAAAATGAAACATTAAGACAGAACAACATAAATAAGGTTTGTCCTCCCCAAACAGCTGTAGAAGATTTTGTTTTGTGCATTGATAAGTGTATCAACTTGTAAAAACGAAATTTCCCGAAACATAAAAATCTAGAGTTAGAAAAATGATGTCACTGTATTTCAAATGCAAAAGTTAATCTGTCATTTTTATAGTAATGTTTATACTCGCTATATGCGACATAGGAATTACCTATTTGCCACCACTTATTCAACATCTGTTGCTTCAATATCAGGGTAGTGGCTTGTGTTGAATTCTTCTTCGCCACTGTCTCCATTATCTTATTTATGGGGTGGAGTACGTATAGGTAAACTATTTAAATGTGCAATAAGGCGAATTGAAAATGGAATATATTGAACACTTTTCATTTATTGACAGTATAGGAGGAGTAAAGTAGAAATTGCAGCCATTAATATGGTTTGTAGGCTTTCGCACAGCAAAAATCATAGACCATTTTTTATTTTTCATATATTCTCCCAAAGTAACTGAACAAGAGTTATAACGTATATGTGGGACCCATACCTTGTCCTGGTCTCCCATCTTAATGCAAAGGTAGAGCAGAAGGGCAGTTCTAACAATGGGCGTTAGATGGCGTTTCGCATATGAAAATGTTATTTGAACAGAAATATAACAAAAATTATCCACTTAAATCACACAATCAACTCAAAACATCTCAATAAAAACCACATGAAACAGAAAAATGGTTTATAAACTCCAAATAGCTGTTGAATATTATGTTTTGTCAGTTGATAAGTGTACCAACTTGTAAAAACTAAATTTCCCAAAAGATGAAAATTTGAAGTTCGAACGTCATAACGTATATCAAAAGCAGAAGCTAAATCGTTATTTTTATGGTGATATTTGTACTCCTTAGGTGCCGAATAGCTATTTTCCAGCCTGAAACAATTTCTTTGTTGATCAGTGTTACTAAAGAAGAGGAAAGGAAACAAATCTACTATTATAATAGAGACGTAAGAAGGCTTCAATTTGAAATAAATTTCTAGGCTTATCCAAAAATGTATTAATTATTTTCTCATGTTGGCCCAAGTTTTATCGTCAAATTTCATGACGGAGCATGTATTTCCATGGAATCGCTTCGATTACACGAACAGCTATACAGGGTGCTTCAACGAAAACTAAACAGAGGCTATATCTACCAAGATATTCATTTCTGATCAATACGCAAAAACAGGCCAATTTTTGTTTCAAGGGGGACATCTTTTGAGGTACAAAACTTGCCTGAAATATCAACCCCCTAAGCGGGGGTTACAATCCTTGAACATTTTAAATAGGGAAGATGGATCGAGTGATGACTCAAAAGAAAGGTGGTATCTTTGTCTTTGTTGAGCTAAGTACCTGCTTTCACATATATAATATATAATAAGGCACAGCATTTTTTGAAATGTATTAGTTGTAAATGTATATCTGATGAAGCCACAGTGTGGTAAAACGAGTCGTAAGTTTGTCAATATACTGAAAATTTCAACCTGATTATCTGATTTATGATTTATCTGATTAGCAAATGATTGGTATTTTTGGATAAAAGTAAAATTATCCTAATATAAAATCATTCCAGGATATATCGTGCTTCTAATCATTGCCTGGTGATGGTATTAATTAGTGGGTACTAGATTCATTTATATTATTATATTTTCGCTTTGATTATGACAGATATATGACAAGTCATCGGGGTAAAACCCTCAGTAATACTACTTCTAATTTTTACTTTGAAGTGAAGAGTCATTCTGCAGAATTTTAGGTTAACCAATATAATTTACCTAATGATATATAAATCATATGCAGGAACAAGATCACATTAGAAAAGTCTACTTGAGATAATTTTGTATTTTTCAAAAAACATTTCTGTGAAATTTGGGCTTCTTAATGTACAAATGTAAAGGAAAGATCACCTCCGATTATTTAGAGCTTGTCAATATCGATATTGTGCCGATGTGTTTGTTTGTTTGTTATTCTTTTAATGTGCTCTATTTCCGCCTTTCGGCCAATGACACGCCGGGGAATTCTGTCACCTCACTAATCCGGAAATTTTGCCGAACCCCTCTCGTGTCGAGGGAAGGGATCTTTAATGTCCAACACGTCTCAGTTAGACAGGACCGACGGCTTAACATCTCCTCCGAAAGATGGATACTCAAGCAATTCCCAGAATCCGAAAAATCGCACCGATTTTGTGGGGATAAAACCCAGGTAACTTTGCGCAAGGGACGAGCATCATATCCTCTACGCCACCGAGCCGGCTATATTGAGCCGATGTATCAAGGAGATACATTTATACAAGGAAGCCATAGCACAATATAGACAGTTTTAAAAATGTATATTATGAAAGACTGAGAATTTTCATCAAGTACTAAAAACCTTTTCAGAATAATGCGGTTTCTATTCTAGCCTTCTCTTTTTGTATCATTTAATGATCCAAGACTGATTTAAATGAATTACAATGTAATATGAAGAAAATACTCTGTGAATGTCTTAAAAACCATTTAAATTAAAGAATTCAGAAAACTACACTACCTATACATGTTGGGGGTCATTATTTAAACAATCTACTTAGTAAACCGTTAATCCTTCTACATTTTAATTTTCACAATGAACAGAAAGCTTCTGAATTACATGGAATTGTTGTTGCTGCAGATTGTAATCTCACACCTTTGAAATTGATAAAACAATAGGTCTATTTCAATTTCTTGGAAAATGAATCGAAAAAGACAGCAAACTGCAGAAAGAATTGCACGGAAAATTCTCAAAGAATTGTTTGTTTGTTTGTTATTCCTTCAACGTGCTCTATTTACGCCTTTCGGCCAATGACACGCCGGGGAATTCTGTCACCTCGTGTCGAGAGAAGGGATCTTTAATGTACAACACATCTCTGTTAGACAGGACCGACGGCTTTACGTCTCCTCGGAAAGATGGATACTCAAGCGATTCCCAGAATCCGAAAAATCGCACCGAGTTTGTGGGGATTGAACCCAGGTAACTGCGCAGGAGACGAGCACATATCCTCTACGCCACCGAGCCGGCTCACTCAAAGAATTATATATATTGATGAAGTCGCTTCTAATAGATGGTTAATTTCTGCGGAATTCTTTGCTGGAACCGAAGGTCTGATAATTGTTATCGAGCACTGTCCTCACAAGAAACTATAAAAAACCCATCATCAAGTAATATTATTACATGATTATTCTTCTTCTCTTCTTCTGGAACATTTGTCATATTTTATTCGATTGTTTCGAAAGATGCTGTCCTAAATATTCATTTCAATTTAGCATTAAAAGATAACTTTATTCTTTAGGGACATAAGTATAACAAATATGAAACTGACAAAGTTAATGAAAATGGTGAATACAAATTTGATCGATTAGATTAATTCTTTATAACTTATCAGTACATCACCATAGACATAAACCGAATAACATACATAATTGATATTGTATTCATTCTGGAGTTTGCAAAAGTACATACAAATTCATCTGAAGCCGACCCTGAATACTACCTTTCATAATATCATCGAAAATTGTGCTATTTTTGTAATTTGTAAGCATCTCACCCACGCAGATATATTTGTCGATCTGTATGTAGCTTTAACATCATACGAAAACGATCAATATTCACTATAACAGTATTAAAAGAAAAATGGTCCAATAAACCTTCCTCTGTATATCAACCATTACTTTTTGTGAATGCCTGTTGCATTGTTTTCGGAATCTCATTAGTCTAAATCGGTCAATTCTGCTCATTAACGAATCCTGCAAGGTCTTTTTTGGAAAACGAACTTATTTTCATTTCATTATATTGGAAAAGTTTCTATAAAATCTATTCGCAAATCTCTGCATACATCCGCATACATATAATATTGAATTGCATGGATGTTCGTCATGTCAGGACTTTGGGGCGCCAGGCACTAGGTCAGGCCTTGGCCTGGAGAATTTTCGCAGTAGAATCGATTCAACCAAGTATACAACAGTATAAATTATAAATTCTCCGAAATGTTAGTCATGTTCAGTGTAAATTGAATTTTACATTATTGGATTCAGTTTGATAAACAACCTTGTGTATTTTTCATTAATCGACATGAAATTGCCCACATCAAATTGTTCTACAGTTCAGAAAAAATGTGGATGAAATCCATAAAGAAATATTCCTGATTTTCAAGGTGATCATGCATTTCAATGGCAACAATGTAAGGATATTTGGTAGTCCTTAGTTGTTCGACTTCTGCTAGTGAGTGATGAAAAAATTACTGGAAATGATAAGACAAATTATAATACAGTAGACGATAATGTGATCTCGTGAAATTCGGGCCCTTTCGCGCCTTCGACATGTTCACACCAATTAATGTATGAATCATATAAAAAAAACACATTTACATATCATCTAATTTTTATTAGGCATGTACCTACATATACTCATATATTTTGACATCATCAGTTTGTATACATATACAGGGTGTAATGTTTAACGATTTTATACGTCACCTTCTGTATAATGCCTATTAATCTTTCATCGATCTCATCTCTTTCAGGTTGACTGTCATTCGATGACACAGTTTTCTAATTTATCTAAGAGCATGTTGATGCCAATAACTATAACTACAAGAAGAAGTGAATAGTAGGTTTCGCCTTCTAATATCGTTGAAATAGTTTTGAAGATTTTTAGGTGACTATACACTTTCTCTATCAATGGCCAATCCTCATTTGTTACCCTGAGTTATCTAAAATTTCTTGTTTCAGTATTATCGTAAAGTATATTTAATGGGCTTTTAAATGTCGAGGCCCACAGCAACATCTCGAAGGTGGAATTCCACTGGGTAAATGATGAAAGAATCATTTCAATTGAATCTATTCAACGGGGTGTTACATAAAAGTATGTCACAACTTGAGGGGGTAAATCTACGTGCAATTTTAAGAAAAACGTTCATAAAAACATAGGTCCGCAAAAGCTTCGTTACGGAGCTACAGGGTGTTGAAATTTCCGGAAAAATTGTTTTTTTCTCCAAAACTCCTGCAGTTTTTGAGATATTCAGCCCAAATTTGGAAGGCAAGCTATTGTTTACAGCCTCAATCATTACACGTCCTGAATTTTAAGTAGAATCTACAAGGTGTTTTCTTTTCCAGAGCCATGTCTTCTTTTGCCCTTTCAAACTTTTTTGCAGTACGCCACTGATCAGCGTACAATCAATTTTCGTCATCTTCGTTCAATTTAGAAACTTTTTTGACACTTGTAATTTTTTCGTATCTTCAACCGTTCTCGAGCAAAAATTATTAAACGATTGTATGCATTCGCTGAATTGAAAGCATTTCTAATTAAAAAAATGACTAGTAGGCTTTGATTTTTTTCATTTATTTATTTATTTTGGCAGTTGCTAAAGTTGAACCAGTGTCTGCTCGAATTGTTCATTGAATTAACGATTAGTTTTAAGACTTTTGAAGTTATTGCTGTAAGAAAAAAAGGACTAATTTTACTAATGTCGAATTGGCTGATATCCATTACATGTACGGTCTGGCTGACGGAAACACAGCAGAAGCTAGGCTATTATATCAGGCTTTCCAAAATGAGTAATACCAGACAGGTGAACATTTTCAAACATCCACAGGAGGCTGAGGGGAAACTGGTACTTTTACTGCAAATAATCATTTAAAAAGTGCAACTCAAACTGTGAGAAATTCAGATATTGAGGAAGCAGTTTTGAATTGTATTGATTTGAATCCTCATGTGAGTACAAGAAAAATTGGAAATCTGTTGAATATTTCACATATTCTAGTTTGGAGGATTCTCCACGAATTTTTATTGTACCCGTTTCATATTCAATACTTCCAAATTCTACTTCCTCAAGATTTTCCTTCAAGACTTCAAGACTGAATTTCTGCCGATGTTTCTTGGATAAAATAAGAGAAAATGCTCATTTTGATCGTGAAATAATGTTTACAGACGAAGCTAACTTTTCGAGAACTGCTATCACAAATTTTCGCAATAATCATTATTGATCTGAGGAAAACCCCCAAATGAAGATTCTCATCATCAAGAACAATTCTCACTAAATGTCTGGGTCGTAATAATTGGAAATTATTTTTTTTTGCCCAACAGACTAAACGGTAACGCTTATCGGCGATTTCTTGAGGAGGAGTTACCTTTATTGCTCGATGATGTGCCACTTTTGGTGAAAAACAAAATGTGGTTCATGCATGACGGGGCACCAGCACATTTCAGTGGAGAAGCTAGGAAATTCAATTCAATAACCGACGGATAGGTCGGGGTGGGCCAGAACCATGGCCTCCTAGATCCCCAGACTTAAATAGTTTAGACTTTTTCTTATGGGATATCTCAAAAGTTTAGTTTATACCACTCCAGTGAACACTGTAGAACAATTGAGAAATCGAATAATAACCTCTTGTGACACGGTAAGAAATACCCCACGAGTGGGTGATAATATGCGTAAAAGGATAGAGGCATGTATTCTTGCAGGTGGAGGACATTTCCAGCAATTTATTTAGTTCTAATTGTTCTTTTAATAGTTTGATATTGAATAAGTATAAGTTGAGTCTCAGAAGACGAGCTATCAAAATAAAAGCAAATTTTGGGCATATCTATAGAGTATTTCTATTATCTTTTTTCATTTAGCGAATTACATACAATTCAAATTCAATAATGTTTCACTCGAAAACAGTTGGAGATACGAAAAAATTACAAGTGTCAAAAAAATTTTCAAATTGAACGAAGAGAACGAAAATTGATTGTACGCTGATCAGTGGCGTACTGCGAAAAAGTTTGAGAGGGCCTAACAGACTAAACGGTCCCGCTTACCGGCAATTTCTTGAGGAGGAGTTACCTTTATTGCTCGATGATGTGCCACATTTGGTGAGAACATGATGTGGTTCATACATGACGGGGGACCAGCACATTTCAGTGGAGAAGCTAGGGAATTCTTGAATAATACATTCCAACAACCGATGGATAGGTCGGGGTGGGCCAGAATCTTGGCCTCCTAGGTCCCCAGACTTAAATAGTTTAGACTTTTTCTTATGGGGAAATCTCAAGAATTTAGTTTATACTAATCCAGTGAACACTGTAGAAGAATTGAGAGATCGAATAATAACCTCTTGTGACATGATAAGAAATACCCCAGGAATATTTCAAAGAGTGCGTGATAATATGCGCAGAAGGACAGAAGCCTGTATTCTTGCAGGTGGAGGACACTTCTAGCAATTTAATTAGTTTTTAATTGTTCTTTATTTTAGTTTGATATTGAATAAGTATAAGTTGAGGCTCAGAAGACGAGCTATCAAAATAAAAGCAAATTTGGGCATACCTATCGAGTATTTCTATGATTTTTTTTTATTTAGCGAATAACATACAATTCAAATAATTCAAATTCAATAATTTTTCACTCGAAAACGGTTGAAGATACGAAAAAATTACAAGTGTCAAAAAAGTTTCTAAATTGAACGAAGATGACGAAAATGATTGTACGCTGACCAGTGAGGTACTGCAAAAAAGTTTGACAGGGCAAAAGGAGACATGGCCTCGGAAAAGAGAACACCTTGAGAATTTCAGTTAAAATCTGGGACGTGTAATGATGGAGGCTGTAAAAAATAGCTTGCATTCCAAATTTGGGCTGAATATCTCAAAAACTGCAGGAATTTTGACGAAAAAAACAATTTTTTCCGGAAATTTCAACACCCTGTAGCTCCGTAACGAAGCTTTAGAGGACCTATGATTATATTAACTTTTTTTCTTAAAATTGTATGTAGATTTACCCCCTCGAGTTGTGACATACTATTATGTATCACCCTGTATATGTAGTTTTTTTGGCACAAATTTGCAATGACTGCTCTTTCCTGAATTCGTTTTTAAGTCATCATGTCAGTGACATCAATATTTTCTTGTTCTGCCACTTTGAAACAATGTTGATAGCTGCAATAGCTGGGAAATTTTCTGTTGTGTTATAATTAATAAATAAATGAATAAATATTAAGTTATGTTCTGCAAACAGATCTTCAACATAATCCTTACTAATCTAAACAGTCGCTATCTTCAGAAATATCACTATCCACATCTGCTCCCAGGTCACTCTCATCATTTGAACTGTCTTCAGTCCATTTTTCAGCATCTTACGTTTGTTCTCAGAAGGTGCATAAGCATGTAATAAGTCAAGAGTAATAATCACAATTTCCGGTACGTTTTGTCTCCAAATTTCGCGAACCCTTGCTGAAGGTTAATCTTCATGATCATGATCAATGTTTACTATCGTTGCCCTTTTCATTCATTCCCAATGTAGAGAAGCATCTTTCATTGCCATTGTCTTAAAGCATTGCTAGTATATTCTTTGGATATAACAGAGCTAAGCAAGCTTTTTCAATAATAAAGTTCAATAAGTCTCAATGCATTCTGATTCATTGGTTGAATAAGGTATGTGACATTAGGTGGCATAAATTTGACAAGAATATCACCGTCAGGAGTTTTTTTACTTCTCTGCTGAAGGATGGGATGGAGCATTATCTAACAGAAGGATGGCTTTGATATGTTAAATTTTCATTTTTCAAGAAAGTTTTAACCTTTAAATCAATTTAAAACATCTAAGTGACTTAGATTTCCCGATTATCAACGGTGTTAACTGGTGTTCACCTGATGCATTGGCACATCCTAGAAATTTTTTTTCGAGGAAGGAGGGACGTGGGCATACTTTCCGACGCCTGTCCTTCCTTGACCTTATAGGTCATGGATTTGTCCTAACGACAATCTTTCAACAGAGCAATTTGTGTAAACCAGATAAGGGACAAACACAGCATCCAACCGGCAACCTGCCGTTTCACCGCAGGGACTTCTCATCACTGCGCCACGGAGACGACCTCCTAGAAAGTAATTTGTTGCTTTGCTAATTTCAAACCAGGGACAGTTCTTCAGGAATCGAAACAGAGATTTTATCAGGTAGAATATAAAGCAGTCTTATCTGCATTGTATATATTTATCAGTTAAATGAGTGCAGTTATAATATTCGACAGTTCTCATATGGATGGATGAACTAGTTCAGGTTGTGGAGAAAGTTTTTCACCCGTGAATTTCAAAAATCGTATCCCATATCGCCTTTTGAAAGGTTGCCACCATTCATCGTTTGCATCAAGTTTTGACATCAACTACTCATGCAAATGCAGAGCTTTCCTTTTGAACATTTGTCCCAAAAACGGAAAAGTTTAATTGTCTTTGCTTCACGAACTATTTGAGGAGTTTTTCTTCCATCAGAGAGTATTCATCTTTTCTCAGAGTAGATTTCTTGATCTTGCTCGCTTTCAAACTCTGATTAACTACCTGTTTTTTGTTTATTTCTGATCGAGCATATGGTGGATTTGGTAACCTCCAACATTTTTGGTAAAGTAGTGACACTGACACCCTTTCTGAGCTGTTCTATAATTGAAGATTTCCCATGAAGAGTCAGAAACTTTTTTGTTGTTTTAGCCATTATTTTATCAGCGAAATCAATTCCCAAGCACTGGGCCCATCTGTCTATGAATTCCAACAAACACAAAATGAGTACATGAGTATTTCCATTTCACTTGAAATAAAGTTGAAACGGAAAAATCCCATCAAATAAATTGTTAGGTGACCTTATTGAAGAATATGAACTCGTGGATTGATTACAACCGTACGACACTTAGGTATGCTAAAATTATCATTGAGAGATTCTTTGGGTATAGTGTGTCCAGTCAATTAGAGAACCTCAGACAATTTTCGATTCAGATTTTTGGTCATATGTACCGCATCTCTGCGATTCATACCAAGCATGCTTAATCGAATTCAGGCCAGGCGATTGGGCAGGCCAAGGTAAAATATTGATTCGTCGTAGTAGCTGTGGTGTAGCGATGCGATTATCATGCATGAATAGGAAGTTTTCTTCAAATATCTCATGAATATAGAAATTTGCATTCATCTTGTCATGGTTTTGATGAAACCTAGAATTCATTGTAACTCCGAACACTAGCTCTAGAAAATCATTTTCGGAGAATACTTCTATCGAACTGTCAAATACTGACAAACTGCCCAAAAAGAAACTTTGAACAAAGGTATTTCAAAGAACTCAACTACAACCCTGTGACATAAATACATCAAAATCTAAAGTTGGCTTTGGATTTTCGGTCACCACAGATGCAAACGAAATCAAAGTCGATCTTCTTTTTCTCAAAGACGCTCTCAGATGAACTGTGCAGTATTTTTCAAGCTCTTAAATCTATCAAAACGATGAGCGAAACATTACCATACGCACGGATTCATTAGCAGGTATCCACTCTATCACAAACGCCTTCTTCCCAATACCCATCAATTTAAGCTATGTACGATATAAACACCCCAAAAGTCTAGGAACACTTACCAATATCTTTAAAATATGAATTTGATGATTCGAATTTATAGAAATCTTTCGGTTTTGTTAGGATGTATTGTATATAATGTATTCTCAAGAAAACAAAATAATATTTGACTTCTCCAAAGCACCTATTATAAAAAAAATTTGAAATTTGAAAACGACTAAATTTGGTAAAATACAAAAAAAGATATGGAAACACTTATATTTTTCAGTACCCAGAAGGTCCACCTCTGTTATTATTGTCACTTTGGCATCGTCGCGGCATGCTCAATATTAAATTGTCTATTACATTTTGGCCTAAGTCATTCCAAGCCCCCTGAACTGCTAATCGAAGCTCCTGTTCATGATGGAAGACGTTTTGACGTAGGAGATTTCTTTTTAGGGTGTCCCACACATGCTCCATGGGATTCAGATCTGGGGAGCAGTATGGCCACGGTAGAAGATCGATATCATTCTCTTCAAAAACGTTCAAGACAACTCTTGCACGATGAGAAGGGGCATTATCTTGTTGGAAGAGTGGATTTTGACCCATTTTTCGGAGATACGGTACCACTACAGGTAAAACTATCTCATTTGCGCAAGAATTTCCCGTGAGGTTGTTCTATATGAAAACGAGGTCAGTTCTTCCACCAAGGCGTATACCTCCCCAAAACATCACTGATCCGCCTCCCTGTCTAACAACTTCTCGAGCATGCTGGAGACGGTTTTGCTTTCCAGGTTTCCTCCATATTCGAACTCTTCCCGAATCGGGATAATAACTAAATCTAGATTCATCATTGAAGAGAACTGTGGCCCACCTCTCTTGATCCCAGTTTACGTGTTCTTGGCACCAAGCTAAACGAGCAACGCCATTTCCATGGGTCTGTTGTGGAACTCTTAAAGGACATCTGGAGTGGAGTTGTCCTTCGTGCAGTCGATTTTTCACAGTTTGGTCGGAAATTTGTACATTATGAACTCGTGATAGCTCTTGAGCTAATTGAGATGCTGTGGTAGTACGATCTCTTCTGGCTTGTAAAACCAAAAATCAGTCTTGGGCGACTGTAGTAATCCTGAAACAACCTGTATAGCGTTCTTTTACGCTACCTGTTTCATTGAAACGCGACCATAAACGGTTTATGACACTTGGGCTACTTCCCAGAACCCTGGATACTTCCCGTTGTGAGCTCCCATCTTGGAGCATGCCAACGGCTCGTAACATCTCATCTCTAGTCAAATGTCGTATTTCCATGGTCGAATCACAAAACTTGAATCTTTTATTTGTGCTTACAACAGAAATAAAGTGCCAACTAACTGATTTCAAACACTGAATACATGAAATGATTATAAAGCAGCGTCGCATCTGCTGCGTTTTTAGTTTTTTATAAAAAAAAACTGAAATCTATTGCGGCACTCTACAGAATTTGGTGAGAAATTGATGCAGGTGTTCATTTCTTAAAAAAAATCATCCATATTGATCGTTCTGGATGCGATATATCGATATTCAGAAGTGTTCCCTAGACTTTTTTGAGGTGTTTAGATGATGATTTTGTCCCTGAGGAAAAGAGATCGGAAGATTGACATCAGGGTCTAGACTGTAGATAAGTTTCCCAAGAGAATCAACATTCGAACATCAATTTTAAAATAAGTGAAGACCTACAAGTTACTTTAACAAAACGATCTATAACTCTTGGCCAAACTAGTGTACTCGATCTAACTCGAAACTCATAGAAATTCGAACCAAAACTAACCCAAAGGAGCAACTTGTAATAAAAATACTCCAAATTGGACACACTTGGTTTCCTCACAATTTTCTCAGGCCTAAAAAGCTGAATTAACCAGTAAAAACTGCAACAACGTGGTAATAACAGCGAAACACTTACTAACATATTGACGTATCTGTCTCAGGATAAATGAATAACACCAAATCTGCAGGAGATCTCAAGTACGGCCATATCAACGATGCCTTCAAGTATTTACGAAAAATGACCTTTTCCACGCCTTTTGAAACAGTATCCACTCATTATATGATCTCCTTTGTTTTCCACGTTTTGAAGTTCTGAATAATTTGAAATATATCATTTTTGGTAGGCGGCTAATAATTAACACCTTCTTGTTCGAATATGTCCGGACGTATGTCAACATACGTATGTTTTTTCTTGACGCAGATCCTCTCATGAGAAATAAATTGAGATGTTGCAAGAAATCACCAAATATTGATAACAGCATCGAGATCAAATTGTGCGAGTTATGTTTCTTCTTTTTGAAAATTTCAATTCTCAATGATAATGCAACGCGAATCACGAAATTTTATCCCGGCAGAATGTGGCGAAAAAGTGGTTTTAGATGACTACGCTGGATACAAGAATAGACCAAAGGCTTGAGGTGTTCCATTCAACTATTTCCAGAATGATCCGCAGGTACAGGCAGACTGGTAGTCATGAAAGGAGACGACCTCATGCATCAACGGCGATCCATGATCTTTATTTAAGATTTTCTTGGTTGACACAAAGGTTCGCTACTGCTAGTCATCTTTAAATGCAGCTTCGGCATGACAGTTTAGTGCACTGAAATGATACGATAACGTCACAGGAACTTCGGCCCGAGGCCCCAAGGCCCAGCTCTAACCGCAGCATATCGAAGAGCCCAATTGAATTTTGAATGTCAATTCCCCGTCAATTAATGTAAATCGTGAAACCCTGAATGCTCAGAGGTGTGCTACAGACATTTCAGAAGAACATGTTATATGAAAATCTTCTCAATGAATGTTTTGAAAAGACCAGTGGCGCACTACACTATGATTTCGGTAAGATGGCCCTCAAAAAATATCACCCTGTATATTTCGCAACTACTGGACATATCTAATGAATTGATGCAAGTTGGTGCTAGATCCCTTGAAAACTACAATAGTTACCAACAGAAACATGAAAAAAAATCTGAATTACAACAGTCTGTATCTCGAGAAGTGAGGACTTTGGACATTTGTTCATGGCCTTTTTTCATGTTTTTTGATGAGGAATCTATAGAAATTGATGACTGCATACCTGAAAAGGTATGTATGGAAAAAAGTAAATTAATGAGCTAATATGCGCTTGAATAATAAAATTCATGAAAAACAGAGCCATTCCTTATTATTTTGGAAATTGGAGAGTTTTGATAATATTATTACATTATATTTCTGCTGTATTTCAACATGTAAGTGATCATCCTTTTTGTGTAAGATACGGAAATCTAAAAAAAAAAAATATACAAAAATCTTTTGGAATTGAGAGCACTTCACTTCGAGTGTATATGGATTAGTTAATCCCAAGCCACTTGAAGGGACATCGGCCCCAGCGCAGCTAATCAAAAGGAGAAAATTGAAGCAACAATGACGTGGAATTGCATTTGTAACCTCCTTTCCTCCGCACCTAGATTTCGCGCGACGTCTAGCCCTAATCTCCCTCGCCATCGTGTTTGTTTTCAGGGGGCGGTTATCGATTCAGCCCCCTGTCGACTAACTTTAAATCGACTGACAATTGATCGAGTGCCGCGCCAACGGCTTTCCTTTCTTTTTCCATATGAATGAGAACCTGAAGTTTCAATAAAATCATGGTAATATGGGATTTATTTTATCAGGATTCCACCGATTCTCTTATGTGGTTTCTCTATTCCGATAGAAAATTGGCATTATTAATCATTGCATCTATACAGTGTGGATAAATGTATTGAAACACCCCCAACTCCGGTCTATGAAAGACGATGCAAAATGCATCGCTTTTACGTAAATCGCAATACCTGAATTATCTTATTTTCTTCCACATATTTATTACACCTGAGACCGACAGAAATCGGTCAAATGAAAAGCCATGTGATCGTCTAGTACCTGAACTTGCCTTGAAGTTCTCTTATATAAAATAGGACCCTTTTCTTTGTTGTGTTGTGTATTTGTAGTAACCTACTCAAGTTCTTTTATGTGAGGTTTGATGTGGTACGACCAATTCTTCGTCGCTTAAACCATAGGTAAGGAAATTAGAAAATCAAAAACAGATTCGGTAACAATGTCTATTTGATCTTTGTAGCATTTGTATTAAATTCTTATCCTTGCATTCTTTGGCGTCTTTCAATGAATTTAATGAAATATCAGATCATTTAGATAGAGGCCCAATTTGCCCTCACCCATATTTTGAGTGGAAGTTGATACATTAGATTATTATTACAGACCTAATTGGTCCTCACCCATATTACGAGTGGAAGTTGGAATATTTGATTATTACACACAGGCTTAATCAGCCTTCATCCGTATTCTGGATGGAATTCGGATATGAGATTATTATAGACAGGCCTAACCGGCCCTCACCCATCTTATGAGTGGTAACTGACTCGATCTAAGGGTTTTGGTAATATGATATCATGTTTTCTGAAGAGGTCGTTGCCCTGATACTCCCAACTCCGGAAGATTTGCTTTTGAAATTCTAAGGAACACGTCCACAGCTGACAACTTGCAAGCGTTAATTCGCTCGCGTATTTTTAATCGAATTCAGTAATTCGTATAGTATTAAAACGTTATATATGGAACTAGAGGTAAGCCCGTAAAGCCATACGTGATTCTTTTTGCTCAACTGAGCGCCAACGGGCAGTTTAATTATTATTTTATTGTGTCACTGACTTCAGATCATATTCTATTCCCATATCGCGGATTTACCAACCAGGGAATCATGCCCTCTGATCATACACCTGTATGTACCACAAACGTCACATACAGTCCACCAACTCAGACATTCTTCAAAACTTTCATACCGACAACATACAAGCCTCACTGCCTGTGGGTCCATACATGCGTGTCGTCCCTAAAGCCATTTATTTATACTAATGATATTCGTACGTGATCATTACAACTGAAGGCAGGGAAAGTTCCCTTATTGAGCTTAAGAGTATCCGACATCAAATCAATAATTTGAAAGTAAGATCTTCCCCATAGTTGGATACAATGAAATATAAACACCTTCATTACAGTTTAAGTATGTTCTGCTAAGTTATAAAGTGAGATAAATAGAAATACTAAATAAGAGGATTATGATATTTCAAATAGATAATTGGCCCATTATAGAAGCAAAGATAAGAATCAATATTAAATGTTTTCACATTCGAATGTACCGTTCATCAGATTATAACAAAAGATTTCTATTGGCAAAATTGCCAAGTAAGTAAGTAACATTTCAATGAGATCAATTTTCTGAGTTATAAAATGAAATTTCACATCAATAATAAACTTCATAACATTTCAAATTCAAATAGTTCTCAAAGTTGTTGGAATCAGTACACAATAGCTTAATTACGTTTCAATAATGTTGCCAGTTAAACAAATGTTGAAATCAATATTAAAGAATTTGAGTACACTTCAAATAATGTGTCAAGTTAAAACAACTGTGGAAATCAATATAAAATAAATTCAGTACATTTCAAATTCTACCAAGTTACGAAAGCAAAAGTTTTAATTAAGTCTATGAAAATAACTCTTCAAAATAAATATTAGAAATGTCAGTGCAGTTCAAATATATCATTTGCCAAGAAGAAAAAAAAATGTGAAAATAATTTGGAATTTGAGAAATGATTATTTCAACTCGTCCTCAGTGCGTTTAGAAATTACGTAGCATATACTTCAAGAAATTCGTGAAAATTAAATAGTGAGCAGAAATATTAAAAGAAATTCAGAAAGTAATCACCTGTGGGACACAGCGGAAACGGTGCTTCTTCTTCCCCTGTCCGGCTTCTCGGAGAGGAACAATCTGCATCTTCCATTCTTCTGGACTCATGTTATGCACGATTAATTAACTTAAATTTAATTCCGGTTCACACGAGCTTCGAAAACTGAATAACTGAATTATAAGAGTAACTGCACATCTGACGAAAAATTGAGTTATTTTTCATCAGATGTGATTATCATTATGATGATTATCAATCATAATGATAATAAAAAATGATCCCTTAACGTCGCGATCGTGATACTTATATATGCGTGACCCAGCAGCGCTTACACCCTCACTTCCCTCTGCCCTTGGTACTCAAGTACCTGTTACATAGTCTTTTACAGACGCATTCCTTCGTCCACATACCAGATGTGTGGAATCGTTGATATACGAAAGGGTGCTTAAGAGCTTAGGTATTAAAGGCGAATATTGTTTTCGCTGGATTTCTTCTGGCAAATGACCGACTTTTCACTGTAATTATGTATCCAGATAAAAAATTTGAAATATTATGCAGGTAGATCTACAAAATACAGTTATCACAATTGATAATAAAATTCAATTAGATAAAACCCAAGAAATATATGGATAGTTTAAGCAAATTAACAAAAAAAAATTGACCCCGGTTCTGGGTTGTCTCAGTATCGATTCATTTTATTAATAGGGCGGCCTTCAAGTTTTATAGAAAAAGTTACCCAATTCCATGAAATTGGACTGCATGATCTCCTGACCACCTTCGAATTTTTTCTTGTGGTATTTGTTTAAAAAATGTTCTTTATTCAATACAAGTGATTACGCGAAAAGTTTTGAAATTCGCAGTAAGCCGGGTTTTAAAAATTTAGATCTTAACATACTGAGAAGACAAAAATTTGATTATTTCGGGTCCTGAAATCACCATACATACGGAATGGAATTAAATACATATATTGCTGTACAGAAAGTAAAATGATTACACTGTGCTAGTTCAAAATTCTGATTACATTCTCATATGTCCCCGCTATGATTCTTAGTCACAGTTTTTTTTTTTGAGATACTGAGTTCTTTTTGTTAAGGAGTGAATTAAGTGATGCGTCAAGAATAAATATTAAAAGAGACACTCTTTAAAACTGTCAACTTCAACAAAGGAAAACGAAATAAGACGTCATTTTCAAGTGAAAATTCACTCGAAAATGACCGTAAGGTGAAAACCGCTATTGGTTATTAAATAAATTGTGGAAAAGTGACGAAAGTGTCTTATCTCGTTTTACTGTAAAGATGAAATTCCATAAAATAAATAGATCAATACTATCAATTTGACGTTAACAAATTTCTAACTTCTCTACTTGTCACAACTGGCGATTTAAAAGAAAATTTTACCATGTTTCAAAAATGCAGAAATAATATTAAGACATATTAAACTACTGAAAATATTTCAAAATTTTTACATTATCCTCTGTATAGATTATAGAGATTCAGTTTCAATACAAAAGCATCGAAAAACTAATAACACAGTGCGTGAAAATGATACTTCAAAATTCTAACACGCGGGAGACATACCTAGTAAACCTATATCGGGTACGCTGGATCCAGTGGTAACCACCGTTTTTGAAAGTTAGCTCTTGTTTAGGAGCTATTCGCCTTTGAAGTTAGCTGATTTTAGTAAGGTTCGTCGCTTATGACTTCAGTACATTAAATGCTTGTGATTCCTAAACCGTTCAGAATATGGCTTTACTGTCTTCGGCAAAGTTTTAGCTATTGTCATGGTCAACAACTTTTCTGAATATACCAACATATTCCTCATTCAAACACCGTTTCTTAACAAAATGTCCAAAAGACTCCATTTCTTTGCCATTTTTTCGATAATTTTCGTCTAAATAATAGAGAATTCAAGGAATTTCGCTTAAACGCACAAAATAACTCAAAATAAGAAAATGTTACTACGTAAACACGTTTCCTATAGTTAAATCAATACAATTTAAACGCACAATCATGATTTTAACTCAAATTTTATTCCAATTCCAACAATTTTCAACACATAAAGATATAAATTCATGTTCATTCTTCTTCTCCATCTTGATCTTGCTGTTAATTCCAGCAAATGTCTCGTAGTAGAGAATCAAGTTTTTTTCCGCTATATCAGTGCTCAAGCTTAGCCGTCACCTGATGAAACCGTTCATCATGCTCATCTGATTTACATGGTGATTGTCAGCATGGTAATGTAAAAAATGAATTTTCAGAGACATTTCTACACCGATGTTACGGAAAGCAACGAGCATATTTTCAACGTGTATGCGCCAGTTTTAGTCACGATGAATTCCAAGTACATTTTCGATGACTCCTTTGACGCAATCCCAAGCAACGAGCTGCAAATTCGACAAACTGTTTTTAAATTGTTGGTCTCTCATCAAGCGTCGAATATCAGGTCTATTGAGTATGCCTGTAATAAAATAATTCGAAAAATATGTGTTAAATATTGAATAAGTTAGGTTGATTGGTACGTTTATAGTTTCCCACAAACCTTCTTTTATTTTCATTCCACTCAATCTTGGGAAAATTCGCTTCAACACATTGAATGCATTGCCTTCAGGATCTAGGGCCTTGATGAAATTTTTAACAATCCCAAGCTTGATATGCAGAGGTGGAAGCAACACTTTTTCGAATGGCACAAGTGGAATTTCAACGACGTTTTCTCGACGCAATCTGAACCCTTGTCTCATTGGCCAGCTTTTATTGGAATATTGGTCGCCGGCATATCGAGTATCCCATAAACATATAAAACACATGTTTTTCGTATATCTCGTCTGCATTCCTCTCAAAAGAGTTATCACCTTCAAATCTGCACAAATCTTCCAACGATGTTCTTCATATTTCACCAAATCAAGGCTTTTTTTCAATGATTCGTAATTTTCTTTCGTTTTTTTGCTGATGGCAATCGGGACACTGTTTTTTGAGTTTATGACATGAGGCAAAACCGCCTTGAGACTACTTTTGCACGAATCGATGAAAAGACGCCAGTCTTTTGGTTCATACTCATGATGCATTTTTAATACCAATTCCTTCTTGATATCAGTACAGTACTCGAATGAATTGCCTTCGATGGATTTGATTAAAGCAGTAAACTGTCTATGACGGCCAATTGTTCCATATACTTTGACATCAGGTGCTAAAACATTCTTTTTTTTCAATTCCTGAGTCAAAATAATGGACTGACGCTGCGATAATTTTAATCGACGAATAATTTTATCCAGATCTTTTTGAGAAAATTCGGCATGATTACCTTGTGGAGATACATTTGATGGTACATAAACCGATGCAGAAGTTTCGCCAATAGTATCAAAAGTAGATGGAATGTACTCTTCTGTCGGACTGGGTCTTTTCGGTATTGGAATGGATTCCGAATGTGGTAACGGCAACTGAACAAACCGAGTTCCTCTGAGTTCAAATTTACGTCTTTTAGCTCTGTTCAATCCGACAATTTCATTAGCACAAGCAAAACAGTCATCTGGTTTATGTTCTTGAGGATTTGTCCAAATTACTGGAATGCCAAAAGGCATAGATTGGAATTCACATGTAAAAAAATAGCTTCAATTGATATAATTTTGAAATAAATGAGAAATCATTTCATTTTACCTCTTTTCCATCCACTAAATCTTATGACACAACCAGTACAAACGATTTTTGGAGCCCAGTTCACATTTTTTATTACAGTTTGGTTGAAATATTGTGTGTACGATTCAGCAATTTTCATCAGAAATTGAACGCTTGCTTGTCATTATAGTAAACTTTATTAAATTTACTGCACGAATTCATTTTTGATATTTTTACCAAATATATAACTTGTGTAAACAAAGAAACTTCAACAAGAAATGTCAAATTAAGAAATATCAGAACTAAGTCTATGAAAAATGGCACACAAATACATAGCAAAATACGTAGTAACATCAGTGACAATACTAATAAATACGTATTAACAGTGACATCAGTGAGAAATTTGAGTTAAAATCATGATTGTGCGTTTAAATTGTATTGATTTAACTATAGGAAACGTGTGTTCTTTTCTTATTTTGAGATTTTCAAGCGAAATTCCCTTGATTTCTCTATTATTTAGACGAAAATTATCGAAAAAATGGCAAAGAAATGGAGTCTTTTGGACATTTTGTTAAGAAACGGTGTTTGAATGAGGAATATGTTGGTATATTCAGAAAAGTTGTTGACCATGACAATAGCTAAAACTTTGCCGAAGACAGTAAAGCCATATTCTGCACGGTTTAGGAATCACAAGCATTTAATGTACTGAAGTCATAAGCGACGAACCTTACTAAAATCAGCTAACTTCAAAGGCGAATAGCTCCTAAACAAGAGCTAACTTTCAAAAACGGTGATTACCCCTGGATTCAGCGTACCCGATATAGGTTTAGATAGATATGTCTCCCGCGTGTTAGAATTTTGAAGTGCCATTTTCACGCACTGTGTTATCAATAATGTTGAATTCCTTTTGATACATAATTGTCAATATATCTTTTTCAATAGATAATTATTTTGAAACCTCAAATTTCAAGAATTGAAAATGCATCAATTCGTTCATGAAGAGTATGCTTATGTTCATTGTTTTTGCGATGGAAAGTGGAAACGAATGAAGAGTTGCTATATAGTGCCACTGAAGATTGAAGATGGATTCTGTGATGATGTAATACATGTTTATTATAATTATTTCGATCAAAAATGTCGAAGAATAATTTTGAATTGACGTTATGTTTCAAATCTGTAAAAATTCATGAAAAGAAATAATATTGTTTTTGGTATTGTTTATTTGTTCTTGTTATTGCTCGGAGTTTGTTATCTCTACACTGTAGAGGAGTTGTTTCATGTATCCCCATACGTAGCAATTGGACCACCCTTACCAATCCACCTATTTGGAAAATATTCATTCAGCCATTCAACAAATATTCTTCCTAGATGTGGAGGTGCTCCGCCATGTTGATTTTACATATTCTAAATAAAATTTAGTGAAACATTATCAATTGAATTGAACAACGTGTTCTGTAGAAAATAAGTAAGGGCATTCAATCTTTCACTCAAAATATGAATGGGCAAGAAGATATTATAAAGGCCATCTCAAACGTTGATACTGAACCTTCTTTGGAAACGTCTTTTCCCAACCGCATTTGTATTCTGCAGGTGCCATAAATGATGATTAAGGAAATTATTCATACCATCTCTTGTGAAGCATGATTCATCAGATGATACAATGTTGGAAATGACATCTGGATCTTGAGCATGTTGCTGCGGAATACAGCGGCAAAATGTAAGTTGATGCATTCTCGTCCCCTGGATTACAATGTCTGCGCTCCCTATCGAAGATAAGGGTGCAGTTCTTCTCTTTTCAAAACACGCCACACTACACTTTTGGCCATTTGCAACTACTTTTCAAGGATGTGTTCCTTTTTATCTGAGTCTTTTAAATACCGAAGTAAAAGCTGTTCGAACATGAGGATGTCTCTGGGAAAATCTTCGATGGCATTCTTTAGCGTTTTTATCGTAAAAACCATCAACTCAGATAATATCTGTATATTCTTCATTACTGAAGGAATACATTTTCAATTCTAGGAATTTAAGGTTTCAAAACAATAATTATGTATCGAAAGATATTTCTATATCTATCAAAAGTAAATCAACATTCATGATAATCATTTTACTATGGTGACGAGTGACATCTGTACAAGAAGATATGTGTTTCATTCCATCTACGGTCTCCTCGTATGTTGAAAATTGTGATTTCAGAACTCGCCAGGATCAAATTTTTTAAGCTGAATATGTCCGATTTCAAAAAGTTTAGAATCGTGCTGTTCTCAATAATTTGTCTTAGAATTGCTTCAAAATCACCTCTCAAAATTTAACATTTAACAGGTACTATTTCTTAAGGAATCTAGCTAAAAACTGACCTGAAAGTTAGAAAAATTTGTGAGTAATTTTCACCTTGTATGTGAAATCTCTAAATAGTATTAGGTGCGTATCTAAGTTCTCACTGTTTGTCGATACATGTCTCCAGCAGTGCTGGTCGATTTTTACATATCAAGAACGTCTTGAACAAAGCTTAGACATATGGTAAACAAACCACTGTGACACATTAGTGATTTGGTTTTTGCGTCATAAACGTTAGTTGTGAGAAAATGTCTGATTTTGTGCTAAATAATCGTCATTTTCGGGAAATGTTGATTTTCTTCTTTCGTTGAAAGAAAACGGCGGCTGAAGCTCATAGAGACCTCCAAAAAGTTTACGGAGATGCTGCTCTAAGTGGACAAAAATCTTCGAAAAAGCTGAATTGGAGGCATTGCACCATAAGGATCCGTGCCAAACGCAAGAAGAGTTTGCTTCAGCCTTAGGAGTTACCCGCCAGGCCATTTCCAAGCGATTGCATGCGTTGGGAATGATTCAAAAGCAAGGTTCCTTATGATTTGAAGCTAACAGACGTTGAGCGTCGTTTTTTCGCCTGTGAACAACTGCTCCAGCGGCAAAAAAGAAAGGGTTTTCTTCATCGCATCGTAACGGGTGATGAAAAATGGATTCATTGCAGTAATCCAAAGAAAAAAAATCTTGTGGCATGCTTCTACGTCATCGCCTCGGCCGAATATTCACGCTGCGAAAATTATGCTGTGTATTTGATGGGACCAAGTCGCTGTTATTTATTATGAGCTGCTGAAACCGAACGAAACCATCACTGGGGAACGGTATGGAACTCGATTGATGCGATTGAGTAAAGCACTGCGCGAAAAACGTCCTCAATACGAGCAGAGACACGAAAAAGTAGTTCTACAGCATGACAACGCACGGCCTCACGTTTCCAAACTCGTTAAAACCTACTTGGAAACGCTCAAATCGGAAGTCCTGCCCCACTCGCCATATTTCCCAGCTATTGCACCATCCGATTATTACTTGTTCCGTTCGATGGCACATGGTCTGGCTGATCAGCAGTTCCGCCCATATGAAGAGCTCGCAAATAGGCTTGATAGCCTCAAAAGACAAACACTCCTACAGCCACGGTATTCGAGCTCTGCCAGAAAGATGGGAAAATGTTGTAGCCAGCGATGGGCAATATTTTGAATGATTCATTTGTAATAACTTTTGACAATTAAGTTGTATTTTCATAAAAAAAGACAGCGAGAGTTGCGGACCTAACACATTAATAGGAAGAATAACCTCTTTTGAATAAAGAAAAAAATTCAATCTCATAAAAATAAAACAATCTTCTAAACGACTAGGAAACGAACACTTCAATTCTGGAAATTCTGATTTGAAACCTCATATCTCTTTTATGGTCAAATTTTTAGATGCTAAATATTGACAAAAATTGTTTGAAGAAAGTTTGAATAATGGAGAATTATGTCATGCTATTTATAATAATAAACTTCTATTTCGTTTTCGGTATAACCAGAAGTAGTACAACAATGTAGAAAAAGATACTTTCGTACACTAAAGCCCTATATCAAAAATTTAATGATAATCTATGTAATTATTGAATGAAGCAATGATGTTTACATTTTCACTATATTCACAAACTTATGATGCGTTTCACCTTTTTATATCAATTTTATCAGTGAAGATAAAATTAATTTTTCAGAAATATGTTCAGAACTTCAATGATGAAATTTACATGAGCAACAACAGCTTGATAATGTATAATCCTCTCCGTCCTTTATTAGCTGAAATTTTTATGGATAACATCGAAAAAATAATTCATAATCATCTGCTGTCCAAACACCGCATTTATTGGTAAGGTATGTGGATGACATAATCTGTTGTTTTACAGGTACAAAAAGGCTATTAGATTCAGTTAGTACTTCATAAATTCAATTCATCCTAATATAAAGTTCACTCTGGAAATGGAAACTGAGAATTCCATACATAACATACATAATGAAAATTATAGATTGAATCTCAACCTTTGGGAAGCAATGGAAATCAATAAATAGAAATATTCCGGAAATTTGCTCATTAGTCAATCAAATCTAAATTCGTTACAATTACTAAATATTTTCAATTCACTAAAAAAGCAATCCTGTTTGGATTTTCCTGCTATTGATCAAAGAACCTGCTTTTACCAATGTAATATAGAGGCCCACCATCCATTTAAATGTACTAAGTACCTATCGGATAAATCACACTGTGGTAAAATGTGTCATAAGTCTGTGAATATAGTGGAAATTCGAACATCAATGTTTTATTCAACTTAAAAAATTGATATATCCGTTTTTCGTATAATTTCATTAGCCTATAATCGGTAGCCAATCTGTATAGAAGTGGAATATTTAATCAAAATAGTTCCTCTGGAACAATGTTCCAATCAACATATTTTCTAACGAAAATTTCATAACACAAACATTCAGTCTAGCAATGGTCACCTTCCAACCAGTTTTTTAAAACATGGTTCAGCTCGAATGACCCAGAAATAAGTCGGAAATAATTCCGATGAGAATCGTCGTTTATGAAATGAGTGTTTTTATTGTTGAAAAGAAACTATTAGACTCGGTTATTGTTAAGGTCAAAATCAAAGTTGAATATAAATCTGAATTCAAGGTCCGAAAGTATTCGCTTTTGATTCTAAAAAAATAACAATATAGTTCGAGTTCGTCGAATTGAGGAGACAAAGGTTCAATTGATTTGTATGAGAAATATGTATCCGAAGAATTGGAATCGATGTATTCTTTGAATTAGTTCCATTTGGCATTATTCCTAATACGGGTGTGAATAAATAAGTAAAATATAAATATTTCATCCTAATAATCTCGTGAACGCAAACACATCACGCAACGTCACGTTCTACTAAACATTCTGACGTTCGAATAAAATCAATGAGATTTGCGTAAACGGTTTGCTTTTATTTTGATAAAAATTTCCAATATTAATAATTACTTGTCCCGAAAGATATTTTTATTGACAGCGGACCTCGGATTTATCAAAAGACTAATTTTTTGGTTGTGTATATATTGATGGACGATATAAAGTAAACGTAGAAGCGGTCGTGAAACAGAACCTTGAGTAATACCTAAATATACTATTAAATTTCACTTTTCACACATTCAATTGTGTACCATTTACGATGTAAGATATCATTAAATCATAACAAACTCCTCTGGAGCCCATCCCTATCTCAAGTATCGTATGCAGCAAAGCCTTGATTTGAACGGCGTCAAAAGCTTCTTTCAGGTTTATAAAAACCACTATGACGTATTTACCAACTTCGTTCATCACACATGTAATATATTCGATTAGGTCAGAGGATCCCAACCTTCTATAATGGGTCGGTTTTCAATCAGTCAAATTCTCTTCGTTAAATACAGAAGTTTAATACATGTAAACAATTACATTAATTTCCACACTACACTACTTGATCACAGGAGAATATGTATATTTGTAAGTCGTGGTTATGACAACTACCCTGAACTTGAACTGAACTTGACGGTAGAATGAATTTTGAAAGAATGAGAACTGAATGAAAGAGTCTGAGCGAATCTCTTGAATCAATGTAACTATGGCCTATATATGCCACTGACTGAATTGACCTGGATGAAGTATCTTTTGAAATACATATGGTTCTCGCAAAGTGTGGGGTCAACAGGCGCCACTTAATTCATGGTTGAGTTGACAAGAATTCTGAAGAATTCTCTAGTTTTTGATAGTTCTGGATTTTATGTTTCCCTTAAAATATTTTGAGTGGCTCGATTTCACATGTTATGCCACGTAATATGATAACCCGGACAAATTCAATGAAAGAAAGATTCCTATTCGTTACACAGTAGATAGGTGATTCAAGTCCGAAGTGATAATGTAGAAATGTTCTTTGTTTAATTTCTATAGCAAATCGTAGGCGTAACATAGAATTGAGAAAGTGATAGATGGTGTATAACAAAGTACAGATACATTACACTTCTCTTGGTAAGGGACCATTTTTATATTATTCTTGTTATCAGGAACCACTATGTAGGTATAGTACAAATAAACTAATAATTATACTGAAACTTCAATTAAAAACTCAATAGGAATAACATGAAAAGAAATGATATTTTTAGGTTAGATTTCTGTAATTTTGTATAAATGTTATTTCTCAGCTTGCATCTTCAGTACGAGTTCGGCTATGCTAGGACTGATATTGTTACTTAAGGTATTTACTTTCAAATGGTTCTCCGCCTTGTTTTTAATTACGAACAAAGCAGAAAATCCTTGTTCACATTAATAAGTTGTTTAGAAAACTACAAGATAGCGTAAGGCGATTTCTCGAATTTTAGAATAAGAAATTGCTTTTTTTTACCAAAATGACTTAAATGAATTCGAGTCAAGAGCAACCGTGCAGTTTCTGTCATTTTGGAATATAATGAGTTCTTCCTGGATCCCTTCAGTAACATCACAAGCGCCCGTGCTAAAAGGATTACGCATCAGTTTTTGATCAACTTTAGCATCTGTATATTTTGAGAAGTAACGATTTTTCTTCTTGTATATTTGCTTTATTTGTGCCCTACGTTCAATTTTGAGTAGCCACAATCGAAGTTAATCATTTACGGACCATATTCTGGCTTCTGGGGAGCACTAGTCCATAGACCACTTGCGGGGAACCATTGAACTAGATGAACTATCCAGTTGCTCTCAAAGTGCTACTACCTTTCAGGAAACTATATTGGTTCGGATCAAAGAAAATTTGGGTTCCAAAAAATTAATTATTCTTTTTTTCGATGATTTTCTTTAGTATTTTGAGAAGGTAGAGAATAAGAGAATTGGGTTTTAGTTATTCATATCTTCCCTTAACTCCTTCTTAAATATGAGTATTATCTTGGCAACTTGAGGTTTTAGGAAAACTACCGAAAGTATATTATTAATGAGTTCAACTATTTTTCTATTCCAGTTTGTATGTCAGATTTAGTGGTGAGCTTTTGCTGTGCAGTCCAGAAACTATATCTTGAACTGCTTCCAAATATGCGGGTGTTAAAAAAATACTTTCTGCAACTTCCTCTTCAGGAAAACCAACTCTTGTTTAGTAAAAATTATAATAATAATAATACTATATCCGTCATCCGTTATCGTGCTTCAACGAAAACTAAACAGAGGCTATATCTACGAAGATATTCATTTCTGATCAAAACGCAAAAACAGGTCAATTTTTGTTTCAAGGGGGACATCTTTTGGGGTACAATACTTGCCTGAAATATCAACCCCCTAAGCGGGGGTTGCAATCCTTGAACATTTTGAATAGGGAAGATGGGTCGAGTGATGACTCAAAAGAAAGGTGGTATCTTTGTCTACATTGCCTTGAACGAATTTCCATTTTTAATTGAAAACTGTAAAAGATACAGGGTGAGCAACTGAAAGATAGGGAAGACTATTTCCCTGAGACTGTTCAAGTTTCAGTGAGGTAAAATGGAACAGATCCATGCTGATCAATGGCAGTCATCATCAAGTACCATCCTCATCTCGAATTTCAACCCCTGGAGCAGGGGTGACAACCCTTGAAAATTTGGAAGAGTGTAGATGGGTCGAGTGATAACTCGTAAGAAAGGTATTATCTTTGTCTGCATTCCCGTGAAAGAATTTTCATTTTTGATTGAAAACTGTAGAAGATACAGAGTGAAATCTAACCTAACCTATCTTCTGCTTTAAAAATAACACAGGGTGGTCACCCCTGCTCTAGGAGTTAAAATTTGAGATGTGAATGGTGTTTCGGAAGATGACAGCCATGATCTGGAATGAATCTGTTCCATTTCTTTGCACTAATACTTGAATAGCACAGGGCTATAGATAGTCTCCTCTATTTTCAGTAGCTCACTCTGTACCTTCTACAGTTTTCAATCAAAAATGAAAATTCGTTCACGGGGATGCAGACAAAAATGCTACCTTTCTTTCGAGGTATCACTCGACCCATCTACCCTCTTCCAAATTTTCGAGGGTGGTCACCCCTGCTCTAGGGGTTGAAATTCGAGATGAGGAAGTTACTTGATGATGACTGCCATTGATCTGCATGAATCTGTTCCATTTTACTTCATTAAAACTTGAATAGTCTCAGGGAAATAGTCTTCCCTATCTTTCAGTGGCTTACCCTGTATTTTTTACAGTTTTCAATTAAAAATGGAAATTCGTTCAAGACGATGTAGACAAAGATACCACCTTTCTTTTGAGTCGTCACTCGACTCATCTTCCCTATTCAAAATGTTCAAGGATTGCAGCCCCGCTTAGGGGGTTGATATTTCAGACAACTTTTGTACCCCTTGAAACCATGATTATGAAATTTATCAATAAAAGAAAATATACTGAACACTATACACGTTGAAATTTATGACTTAAATATTCGGACAAGTTATAAGGTTCTACACTTATTAACAATGACCAACATTGACGTTTGAACAATTTAAAGTTGTTTAAAATTTTTAGTTTTTGTGGGAGTTTGTTAAAAACAGATATACATGAATAAAAACATCCTTTCCCAAATTGAGTCAGACGGTGTAGTGGAGGTTTGTAATTGAAGTTTCTTTTGCTATTTATTTTATATTCTTCGAACAAAGATTTATTCTGAAAAAGATAAGCAGCTCGTATATATACACGCCAGTTGAAGTTAAAATGTTGTTGGCTCTGGAGTGATTTCTACAGGATTCATTGTATCTTAAATACAGAATTACACGAAGCGTACGCTTCTGTAAAATAAATAACTTATCATGCACATTGTCCCCAGAACACTACGCCATATTTCAGGATGGAATTAAAATTTGAAAAATAAACTGTTCTCAGAGTTTCCTGATCAACGTAAGGATTCAACACTCGCAAGGAGTACGTTACAGAATTTAGTTTTTTGCAAAGTTGTTCAAGGTGTGGTCTACAGTGCAAGTGATGGTCCACCACAAGACCCAGGAATTTAGTATATTCGGTGGTTTTTAAACTGGTATTTTTAAATGGAACAGTTGACGGCGAATAAACATTTGACCGGATAGTTTCAAACAATATGACCTGTGTTTTTTAACTATTCAAAATCGACTTGTTCTTAAGAAGCCAATTCAGAATATTTTCTGCACACAACTGCAGAGTATGGAATAGCTTCACCTCGCTCTCTGCTCTTATTAACAGATGGGTTTCGTCCGCAAAATTGACCAATGAGCAATCCAGATTTACGACAGCGTCGGTAATGTCGTTCATAAACACTAGAAAAACAGGGGCCGATAACACTTCCTGAGCTATACCCATCCTGCCATTGAAGATGGATTTTGAGATCTATTTGAAAGATATGATCGTATCCACCGCAATGCGTTACTTCTCACACCATAGCGTTCGAATTTCTCCAACAGAATCTCATGGTCTATTGATTCATATGCTTTAGCATGGTTTAGGAAAAGTGCCATGATATTTTCAAAGTTCTCAAATTCCATAAGCACTCTGTTAGTGAAATCGTGCAAAGCCGTAACTGTGGAGCGATTTTTCATATAACCATGTTGACAGTCATTGAACAAGTTATTTAAATGGAAAAAGTTTATTATTCTGGACGCCATTGCAGTTTCAAAGATTTTGGAAAAGGACACAGCAGACTATAGTTTTCTTTAAGAGTAGGGTCACACTTTTTATGAAGCGGCTTTATTAGAGCTACCTTTAAATTATCCGGAAAAATTTCATGAACACAAGAGTTATTAACGATGAAAGCTAAAGGTTCAGAGACTTTCTCAGCACACAGTTTTATCACACTAGTAAGAATTTCGTCTAAACCACTACTCCACTTATTTTTCATTTTTCGAATTATATCGAGGATCTCAGTGCTCAATACTGGACTGATGAACATTGACTTCAAATTAGTTGGTGAATTAAATTTAAAGTTGACATCACCCAAATCTGCTCTCAACCTGTGAGCTCATTCTGTGAAAACTTATTAACTGAGTCAGCCACCTGACGTGGACTACCCGGTAGCTGTAATTTGCTTACCTTTTTATCTCCCTTTACCTCTCTCACGACTTTCCAAACTGTTCTACTCTTACTTTCAGCTCTGTTTATCTGACTTGAATAAACTGCCCTCCTGAACTCAATGAGAAACTGATTGTACAACTTTTTGACTCTATTCTATTATACTCCTCTAAAAAGCGCTATAATATTAGAGTATAGGTTTATACCTAAAGTTGAGAAGTGATTATTCAGATCTACAGCAAATTTACATGGTTCTTAGATGGTTTGACCATCTGAAGCTATTCAGCCAAAAAATCTTATGTCTTTTTTGAGTTACCTTCTACCTCCTTGGATTGTTTCTGCATATTTCAGTATCAGTTTTTGTATCAAATTGTTCATTTCATTTCTGACCTTTTAAATTCTTCCACTGTGTTAGAGTTGTTAACTTTCTTCCATCAAACATATTTTTGTTTCTTATCTTAAATAAAGCACAATACTGTCCAGTTATTAGTTTTATTTAGTTTTTAATACCTTATGATTTGGTATGTTTCAGCTTAGCATTATTAATTTGGACAATTCTTTCATAACTGTAAAGTGATAATTTTGCAGGTCTTCCTTTACATTCATCTTATTCGGTTAAGTTAGTCTTCATAATTTGTTCAATCCTATACTCTTAGATCAATCTCACTTCAATAGTCAGCAGGTAATCTTTCATCAGATTCAGATGAGAGATAAAATGTACTTTGATGTTCATTACACAATTTATACTATATGAGCTAAAACACAGCTGTCTAGTTGTGTAGTCTCTAGAGATAGTGTTTTTATATTAAATGCATTTTTTAAACAATATCTTGATAATCTAATAAGGAATCATCGCTGGTCAACAAGTCCAAGTTAATAGGTACCTACAATGATTTCACGTTTGTAAATGGCCATGATGATATTCTTCTTCTTTTCAGATTTATTTTCACGGATCTGTTGGTAACTCTTGTAGTTTTTAAAGGATCTACCTCCAATTTGCAGGAAATGAATTCTTTTACTCATCAATTCATTCAATGTCCGGTAGTTTTTCAGGGTCATGCTATATTTGACCCCATGAAAACCATAATGTAGTGCACCACTAGTCCTTTCAAATATATTTATTCAAAAGAGGTATTTATTGAAGAGATTTTGCAATTTTAATTATTTTTGTCTCTTTAAGTGTTTTCGAAATCGCATCCGTTTTCGAGTAGAAAAATGATATACATGAGAAAGCACGTGTTTTTTAATGAACTGAAGTGAGAGTCGATAATCCGAAACTGTTTTCATAGTTTTTACAAAACTGGGAATATATCATTTTGAAGTAGTTTTCATCCCATTTTGAGTTTGAATATACACAGTTTTCATTTTATTTAGTAGAAATTGAAACACTCGGGTGTTTTAGCGCATTCTCATTTTAGACCAGAGTATATTATGAGAAAGAACATATTACTATGACGAAATGGAAGAAAGGTGATGGATGATGGTATCCGGCATTTGACGAAAATAGAAGCAACAAACGAAAAGCTTCTTTTTAAAATAATGAACTAAAGTAAGTGTTCAAAATTACCACCATTCATCGAAATCGATCGAATATACCTGGTAAATTTCTGATTCTCCCACATCCATTCAAAACACAACTATCTTGTATGGTAGCAACAGTTTGTGAGGCTTTTGTGCCCTCAAACGAAGTAATCTAAAGGATTCTGATCAGGGGATCGTCGAGACCAAACTACAGGATCGCCTTTGACAATCCATCTATTGGGATATGCTTGATACAAATGATTCCTCACTAGTAGTCCAAAATTCGGTGAAACACCATTATGCATAAACCATATTCTTCCTCTATTCGCACAAGGCACATTATAGAAAAACCAACCACAGTGTTCTACAAGAATTCAAGGTATGCTGGAGAATTAAATCTGTTCGGTAAAATTACTGGCCTAGTTTATGTGGAATCATTACATATCTTCAGCTGCGAGTGCTCGAATCCTCTAGATATGGTTGGGATATAACAGTTGCTCATGCATATCTTTCCAAATAGTCGAATGTGTTACACGAACCTATAGAGTTGGCCTCGGAGGCATTTTCTTGGATTATGGACTTCATCTGAAATAAGTGTTTCATTAATCGATGTCCCGACAAACCGATCAGATGCAGAATTTTCCTTGCATGGTCAAAAAGAAATTTCTCTGAAGGAACAATTATTTCCCTTAGGAGAAGCTGCTAGATAGAGTCTTCAGGGATTAGCTGCATTACCACTGATCGTATATAGAATAGGTTAATATCAGCCAATTCTTGAAAGGTGTACTCGATTCTAACTTTTCGAAATACCAGAAACACTGTAGTATTGACAAAATAATCTTCAATTATGACAAGTCTCCTATATGTTACTGAGGATACCAGCAAGATTAGCTTTTCCTCGAAAGTATCCATAATATGATGGCCCAAGAAGTTACAGGTCTTTGAATTTCCACTAAATAAAATGAACACCTATATTCAAACTCATAATGACGTAAGAACTACTGCAAGATACTATTTTCCGAATTTGTGTGAAAATTATGAGGACAGTTCTGATTCCTCGTTCATATAAGGGATTATCGACCCTCAATTCAGTTCATTCACAAAACGCGTACACTTTTATACAAATCATTTTTTTAGTCGAAAACGGTTGCGGTTTCGAAAAAATTTCAGGAGATCTTTTTTATAAATATATTTGAAAAGACTAGTGGGTCACTATACTAGGATTTTGATGAGGTTAAAGTACATCCTGAGAATTTTGTAGGTCTTCCCTTACATTCATCTTATTCGGTTAAGTTTGTCTTCATAATTTGTTCAATCCCATACTCTTAGATCAATCTATTCACTTCAATAGTCAACAGGTAATCTTTCATCAGATTCAGATCAGAGATAAAATGTACTTTGATGATCATTACACAATTTATACTATATGTGCTAAAACACAGCTGTATGGTTGTGTAATCTCTAGAGATAGTGTTTTCTATATTAAATGCATTATTTTCGACAATATCTTGATAATCCGATAAGAAATCATCACTGGTCAACAAGTCCAAGTTAATATGTAACATACCTACAATGATTTCACGTTTGTTAATGGCCAAGATGATATCTATCTTTTCGAGGAAAAGTTGGATGTTACTGCAATGACGCCTATACAGGTTGATTCAGGCATGCGGTCATTAATTTCAACAAATATGAAAAAATTGCCCATGAACATATGATACAGGCTGAAGTTCAGATTTATTTTCACGGTTCTGTTGGTAGCTCTTGTACTTTTAATGGGATCTACCTCCAATTTGCAGGAAGTGAATTCTTTTACTCAAAGTAGCATGATCCTGAAAAAAAATCACCCTGTATATTTTCGCAAACTATTGGACACATCTAGTGAATTGATGAATTGAAAAAATCTTTTTCTGCGATTTCAACATCCTGTATCTCGAGAACGGGGGACTTTTGGGCATATGTTTATGGGCAGTTTTTACATGGTTCTTGATAAGGAATCTCCTTATGATTACATACCTGTATATACCTCAGGTGGTAACATTAATTTCAGTTAGATGTATAGATACGAAATTGCTATCATTCGTGTTATTGCGATTTCGAGAATTGCATCAAACTCTGTTGAACACAGCAAATTTTATGGAACTAAAACAATTTTGTTTCCTCAACTTTGGGGGTGAATATCTCTGCAGGGGTGAATCCTACAAAACAAATATTGATGTTGTGAGATTATTTTGATGAGCTCTGTCGGGTTTCGAGTTATCTGAATTGTAGGTTTAAAAAATAATTTTAGATAAAGAAGTTATAGCAGTTTTTGATAGCGATTAAACATTTGAAAAGTGCCTTCACTCATACCATTTTCTAGAAAAAAGGAAATAGGGTATTTATTTATTCTAGCTCTTATGATTGGCGAATTATATTTCACGAAATCGGGGCATTCTATACATTTCCATCCCCTAAAAATAATGTCTTCTGCTTTCATTTATTTACGGTGCTGTTAAACATGGTCACATAAATTCTGAAATAAAAGCGAACAGAGGTTACTGTTGAATCATGAAAAGGGGTAGAATATAAAACGGTGACAATTGGAGCAATGCCACAAAGTTACCCTCTACGATGAACCTTGACATGCGTGATTTATTCAAGTTTCAGTTTCCTGACCCAGTCGTATGATCAATTAATAATTATGCGTCAAAGGGGAATAAGGTCGAGAAATCACGAAGCTCTGAAACTTGCTCTTTATATTTTTTATATAAATTTCCTCCGGGATACCATTGTGGAAATTGTGGACTCAATTCTCTACGGTGATAAAACCGTCTGATGTAATTGAGGTACGTACGTGGAAATTGGAGTAGACCCCACCGGGGTTGGATTGATTGAATTCTTTTCCAATCGTAGTTTATGGAATTTATAAAGCAAAGTTACGAGATATCAATTTGGCTTCGATACCGTGCATTCCTATATATGTAGCCTATGCGTTATTCAACAGTTATTCGCAGCTACATATGAAATGGAAAAGATCACACTTTTGTTGTCAAACCATTTCATAATCGCAAAAAGATTTTTATAATCAACCTTCTCATCAAAAGATTCACGAACCCTTTTCGTAGATCTGCATTCGATTGCATTTCACATCCTCTAAGGCGGTTTGATCTAATAGTTCCCAGGCTCAAAATACCGTCCTCTTCACGGAAGCAGCTTTTAGATTTGGACTCGTGAAGAAATTGTCGAAATAAACCTTTGATGATGGTTTATTCTGGATGTGTGGACCACCTGTCAACCTTGGCACCAAAACCAAGTTCCCTTCAGTATTCGAAAACTGGTGGTTCCTAGAGATGTTATCATCTCCATATTGGATGGTATTATACACCATGCCAGATACTCCACATATTGCAAAAATTTTGAAACCCCACTTCTTTGGTTTACCTTTCAAATATCGTCTTCTGGCTTCATTGCCTTCATATGCTACCATCATTTCGTCGATTTAATTTCTTTTTTCTGACTGAATATTGTTCGAACAGTTTCTCCTCTTTTTTTCCAGAAGAGACCACACTTTGAAGTAACGGTCATTATAGAGATCTTCATTGTTAACAATGATTGAGGAATAAGGTCTGCAATTTGGGAATATCGTGTCACAGTAGCCCAGTGGTCACTACTAGCATTTGTGTATTATTACTATATTATCGAACTGCTGGGTGAAATAGTGGTTTGTTTTTTCTACAATCAAATCTATTATGTCATCACTGAAGAACGTTTTAAAATATTCCAAAGGTGACAGCAGTTTAGTGAGTATTCGAAATTAGCCGTCATGAATATGTACTTCATATTCAAATTCGTCATCGGTCCATTAGAAGTCTCTTGTAGTTTTCTGATTTCTTTTCTTTTCAACTTTGGAATAGGATTGATAATAGGTGGAATATTAACTGTTTTTTGAGCCCCACAACGGTACTGTGGTTTTTCAGGAATATCGACGATTGGCACAGGCAACAGTTTTGCTGAAAGATCATTCTCTTTTACCTTCAAATAGTTGTCTGTGGTTCTCTTCTTCCTGATATCTGATTTCAGGAAATAAGCCTTCAGGCTCTGAATCACTTTCAGTCCGAACTGGCGGCAACCAGTCAAAAATATGATCAATTGTCCTCATCTTATTCCAAAAAAAATGACGTGAAAAACTCCGAAACATGGCAGGGTATCTTGTAAAATACCTAATACAAGTATTTTTAAAATTATTTTCTATCACAACAATGTGAATTTGAAATTCATATACAAATAGTAAACTTACCAACTAGTAAGTTCGAGATGTCGGTGAGGGAGCACGACTGAACACGAGTACGGATTACTTCGATCTATGAAATCCTTTTTTTTATTGTCAATTCCTGGTGGATGATGCCTGTCGTGCCACAGCTGTGGAATCACACAAGATGATAAAATGTGTGTTCACTCGCTTCTTGAGGAAGACCAAATTGAAACTTGTCGGAAAATTGTTCGATAGAAGCGAGTTCCACAGTACAATAGTCCTGTAGAAAAAGAATTTTCAGAGAGAGGAACGTGGCGTTGATAATTGGACCATCCGCTGACGAAGGTTTTCCGCAAACCTGGTTTTTCGAACTGGAATCTGTCCGGAGCCAAGTCAGTTCTTCAGAGCATTTGCAGAGTATCTGTAAAAAGAGAAATGTCAGTAACCTGTCGCCTTCGAGGGAGAAGGTGGGGATCACGCATGATCTCCCATGATCGATGTGATGTACTGCTCTCTCGACACCACGCAATAGATGTAATTAATATTTGGGTGCAAAGCCCCACACATGGGAACAGTATTCCAGACCACGTCGCACTTGTTCATTGTAAAAAAGCATCAGCTGTGGTGACTGCTTAGCCCTGAAGAGAAAACTGCGTTTAGCAGAAGTAGATTTGGCAATGACACAGGATCCTGTCATTAAACTCCGTATTGACTGTGAGTAGATGCATGTTCTTTTCTGAGGCAATCCAATTTTTTTTCATGAATGAAGGAAGTTTTGCAGCCATGACTTTTCTGGGTAACGTTTCAATTGTGTCTTATTTGTACTAAAATAGAACAAATTCAACTAGCCTCATTCCAATGTCTTCTCCAAGTCTGAATTCAGTGACATGCTCTGTTTGAATCTTTGTTGGTGTGACTCCTCAGGAGTTTTATGACACTGACTAGAAAACGGGGATACCTGGGTATATCAGTCGCAAAAATTCTGCTCTCGGCCGAGAGAAGCAGATGATTAATCTTCAATAAAAAAAGTTGGCGAGAGTATGAGGCCTTGGGGTACTCTATGCATTAACCTGAAAAGTTACATTCGTCACACGATCAACTACTACCTGAATCAATCTACTAATGCAACCACGCAATTTTTTGGGAAGTCCATATGCGATTAGTTTATTCATCAAGGCTGCTTACCAAACCCTGTCGAAAGCCTTTGCGATATCAAGAGCAATAGTTCCGTGCTTTGGATTGTTGATGTCCACAAATTCGTAACGTTTGCTAGGAGGTGACCAGTTGATCGTTGTCTACGGCAACCGTATTGTTGATCACTGATAATACCCTATATAATTCGAGATATTTTGTGACCTCACCTTTTAACACCCTTTCCATGATTCTGGACATAATGGCAACAGTGCGATTGGACGGTATTTTTGTGGTTGGAATTTCTTTTCTTTCTCAGAAATCTGTTCTACTCTCGTAAATTTCCAATACTCCGGAAACTCCTGGCTCTCATATAAATTTTAAACAGATGTTCAAGAACAGTTGTTAAATCTGGAGCACCTTTCTTCAAAACAGTTGGTGGTGGTGGTATTCCATCAAGACACGGTTACAGTTCAGTTGTTGAAAAGCGGGTGCACTCTGAATTTTTCTTCGGACAGTCGATTGAACGTGGGATGTTTTGTGGCACTGCGTTTGAAGTATATAAAACAGAATTTTGCGGAAACATTTTTCAGGTGATGATGCGATAGAACCGTCATCTCAAATCAAAGGCGGGAAGGATGACTTGCAAAAGTTGTTGCTGGCTGCCTTCGCTATAGATCAGAAGTGACGGGTTCCACTGGTCTGCTCCGTGAGTCTATTATCAATTGTTGAGTTGTAAACGTTCGTGAAACGCTCATATATTCAGCTTTAGTATCTGGACGTATACAATGCCAAGGCGTAATACAAATCCGAAAGCTATCAAAAATTCATTACAACGAGAATTACTAAAACTCGTTCAGAAAATTCTGTTTTTCCACAAAATACCAGACGATTGGTGCACTAGTATCACTATATTGCTCTTCAAAAAGGATGACAAGAAAATACCAGCAAATTATCGAGGGATTAATCTTCTAAATACTGCGCACAAGTTAACAGCTAGAATAATTACAATATCAGCATCATCTCACTATCTGATGAACAGCAAGGATTTCGATCTGGAAGGTCATGTACAGACGCAGTTTTTGTGTTAAGGCAAATAACAGAGAATTCCATTGAGTATAATAAGCCAGCTTTTATATGCTTTATTGATTTATTGAAAGCATTTGACCGCATTCTGCTAAGAGCCATCATTACATTACTTTACAACTTAGGAATACCACATAATCTAATAAAGACTATCGAAGACATATACAGGGTGCTTCAACGAAAACTAAACAGAGGCTATATCTACCAAGATATTCATTTCTGATCAAAACGCAAAAACAGGTCAATTTTTGTTTCAAGGGGGACATTTTTGGGGTACAATACTTGCCTGAAATATCAACCCCCTAAGCGGGGGTTGCAATCCTTGAACATTTTGAATAGGGAAGATGGGTCGAGTGATGACTCAAAATAAAGGTGGTATCTTTGTCTACATTGCCTTGAACGAATTTCTATTTTTGATTGAAAACTGTAAAGATACAGAGTGAGCCACTGAAAAATAGAGAAGACTACCGCCCCAAGACTATTGGAGTATTAGTGCGAAAAACTGGAATAGATTCATTTTAGATCAAAAGCTATCATCTTCCGAAATCACCCTCATTTCGAATTTCAATCCCTAGAGCAGGGGTAATATTTCGATCCAGTGATACCTCAGGGCGATAGATAGTCTCCTCTATTTTTCAGTAGCTCACTCTGCATTTTCTATAGTTTTCAATCAAAAATGAAAATTCGTTCACGGGGATGCAGATAAAGATAATACCTTTCTTTCGAGGTATCACTCGACCCTTCTACCCTCTTCCAAATTTTCAAGGGTTGTCACCCCTGCTTCAGGGGTTGAAATTCGAGATGAGGATGGTACTTGATGATGACTGCCATCGATCAGCATGGATCTGTTCCATTTTTACCTCACTGAAACTTGAATACTCTCAGGGAAATAGTCTTCCCTATCTTTCTGTTGCTCACCCTGTATCTTTTGCAGTTTTCAATTAAAAATGGAAATTCGTTCACGGCAATGTAGACAAAGATACCACCTTTTTTTTGAGTCATCTCTCGACCCATCTTCCCTATTCAAAATGTTCAAGGATTGCAACCCCCGCTTAGGGCGTTGATATTTCAGGCAAGTTTTTTACCCCAAAAGATGTCCTCCTTGAAACAAAAATTGACCTGATTTTGCGTTTTGATCAGAAATGAATATCTTGGTAGATATAGCCTCTGTTTAGTTTTCGTTGAAGCACTCGGTATAAGAATAACAAAACGATCTCGGAGATAAATGGAGAACTAGTAGGTTTGATCCCGGTGGAAAGTGGCATTCGACAAGGAGATTCATTGAGCGCTCTTATCTTCAATATTGTCATGAATACGATAATGAAGAAGATAAGACTACTCAGATGATATAAAATGGGAGAAGAAGAGATCAATATTGTATGCTATGCCGACGATGCAGCCCTGATAGCGGAATCTGAAGACGACTTCTACTACATGCGTTCAATCAAAATGCAAATACTTTCAATATGATAATTTCCGCAACCAAAACCAAATTTATGACAACATCGAAAACACCTTTAACATGCAAGCTGGAGCTGTATGGTACGGTAATTGAGCAGGTCATGAAATTCCAATATTTGGGAATCGAATTGTCAGGTTTTGGAAACGCGGAACAGGAAGTAAGGAATCAAACTTTGAAAGCTTCAAGAGTGGCTGGATGCCTTAACACCATATGGTACAATAAACATATGAACATCGAAACTAAATCGAGAATTTATAAAACTGCTATCAGGCATATACTGCTGAAACCAGACCTGATACAACGACTACCAAGCGAATGATGGAGACAGCAGAAATGCGTGTTCTTAGGAAGGTTGTTGGAAAAACCTTATGGGACAGAGAAAGGAGCGAGAACATTCGCAGGGCATGTGGAACACCAGATATGAATAATTAGATATTTGAGAGGAAGCGAGAGTGGGATGCCCATATTACCCGAATGGACAACTCTCGAATTGTAAAAATAGCAAGGGATAAATCTCCGTTGGGTCGCCGAAGTCCAGGAACACCTCGTAAAAGATGGAATGATAACTTAAGAATGCCGAGGGAAGGTTTTGAAGATTGAACAGGCAGCAACTGCCTATTAAGAAGGAAGAAGAAGAAGATCGAAAATTCTGAATAAAATGTATCATGGGTTAGATTGCCAAGTTTAGGGTTATTCCAAGAGTGATTTTATTATTCTTTACCAAAATTTTCAAAACATTACAAAAAAGGCAACTTTTAGAGAGTAGATTTCGCATACATAATTGTTCTACTACCTAATGATGTTAACTGATCTGAAACAGAGAAATATTTTCTCTGAAATATTTATTAACAATCTTATCTATATTATGTCAATGTCCGTAATGTATTCCATTATTCATCTGAACCACAACACGGTAGGACGAATAAATGTATACAATGCTTGATTTATTATTCATCGTTGTTTTCACAATAACATTCGATTAATTTTCTGCTGCTCTTTTTTGATTTGTTCGTTTAGTTTCTCTGATGAAAAAAAATTAATTGAAAAAGAAATCTGAAGATCTGGAATTTCATTGGAAGGTGTCTGCCGGGTCAGTTAATGATAGATGGCATTATAAATATTTGTTATTAACAATATTTCAGTTTTGTTGAACAAATATTTCCCAAATCTGAGATATTTTACACTACGAACCATTCAGATTATCAAAGTTAATTTATTTATCATTTGAGAAATTGTTCATTTGAAACAGGTTTGAAATTTGCCTCAGTAAGCATGAAGTATAATCTTGAAAATTAGCTATATTGATAATCAAATTGTTTGGTATCTACTTCGTAGAAATTCCAACTTCATTTTCATTGATATAATTCTCGATCCAAAAAGAATTCCAAACGAATTGTGTAATTCGTAGCTGATATATATGCATGTGCGATACATAATGACGTATGTCTAACGACCGCATGATAGCCATCTATTAAGTTAATGGCTACATCTAATACCGTTAAATCACTAAAAGCTGCAGGAAAATCAATCATCGCAATGTATTCGGTTTTGATTTTCTGTTTGGTAGTATTGTAAGAAAAATTAAACTTCAACCAACTCATTTGCGAGTGAAAAGTATCTTCCAACGAATGAGAATGAGAATGATTACATCATAGGGAAATAAACATCGAAATTAGAAGAAATGTTGAATTTTAACACTGTTCAACTTTATACAACGCTAGTATAAAGTATGAAATGGAATGCATAACTTTTTTCCGCTTCAATTTTTTTTTAGACAGGTCATATTTTATATTCAACAAGGAATTCACTGCCTCAAGAAATTAACGCACAATATCGTGCGTTAATTTCTTCAGAAGAAGTTTAGATATGTTGAAGAATTATTTTCTCAGTAATCGCATCAGCACTAAGGAATGCTTGAGAACAATCGAAATGAAGATGGTACTCATAAAAATTGAAATAAACTAATAATGAGAATTACTGCATGATATCTACGATTCATACTTAAAATCAATGACCTTATTGTATTCTGATTCATTTCTTTCCACCTTTCCACCTCTTTCACGGTAGCTGGCTGATTTCTCAATCTTTTATGAGAATGTACCAGACATGTTCGATAGGACTGAGGTCTGGACTTCGTGCAGGCCACTCCATTAAAGTGATATCGTGATCTTGAAGATCGTTCCTAACGATATGAGCTTGGTCAGGTCTGCGGTATCATGCATAAACAAAAAGTTTTGAGCATTCAGCGGTTCGTTATTTTCGATTACCAGATCAGTGCGGACCTTGAAAGAAATTCCTCCCCACATTATTATTGAACCTCCACCAAAACTATAGTTAGGTAAAAAGTTGCACAGGTCATATCACTCATTTCAACGTCTGTGCACTATAGAACGTCGATTGCAATGAAAATGACAAAGTCTACTTATCTGTAAACAAAACTCTCTCCCAATCAGCTTCTAACTAATTTACATGTTCCCTGATCAAATTCAATCGAGCTCTTCGATGTTCTGATGTTAGAGCTGGGCTTCGAGCTGTTGCAGGAGGCCTCAAACCAAATTCCTTGAGACCTTGTCGTATTTGTCGTATCGTTTCAATGTTAATTTGCATTCCACTGTTCTGTCGAAGCTGCACTTGAAGATGCCTAGCAGTAGAAAAGTATTGTCTAAACGGTCATGGGCCGACGTTGTTGCTTGAGGTCGTTTCATGGCTATCAGTCTCCCTGTACCTGCGGATCATTCTGGAAATAGTTGAATGGGATACCCTTAGCCTTTGACCTGTTCTTGAATAAGTCCAAACTAGGTCATCTAACACCATTGCTTCAGGACATTCTGCCGGGGTTAATTTCGTAATTCGCGTTACATTATTACCGAAAATTAAGATTTTCCAACAAACGTTACTCGTGAAATTGATCAACAACTGCTGTTATCAATATGTGGTGGTTTTTTGCAAAATTTCAATTTGTTTCTCTTTTTCGTGAGAGGAACATGAGCGCCAAAAGGAAACATCGAAATATGTTGACATATGTCCGACAAGAAACATTTGTTTTGGTACTTGCCTTTCGAAAAATAAATTAGAATTATTGTCATTGTTCTTTCATTTCTTGCCGCAGTGTATATTTAGTTCAAGCAAAGCAGTTTGGTTTCACTCTTTTCTCAAAATATGACATCTTCAATTTTAGAAATTGTAGAGTCCATTTTTATGAGTTCTACGATGTCCCATAGTGGGAGTATCCAATGAATAATTCTCAAGAAGACGTTTGTGATGTAATGGCATTAGATACAAAACTAGAGAATCAGCGGGCAGAAAACATTTACGTGATAAAGAATAGCTGCGTGAATTGGAGTTCAGTTTTATTTATCAGGTAAAATCAAGTAAAAGAGAATATGAAAGGAACAATTCAGTTGTGTTCAATTCAATTTGAGTTTTCCCTAGCAGCACAGGTATAAAAATTGGCAGACAGTGCACATTTACGTGATGACCTTCTCAATTTGAGAGTCAATATCGTATTTTTTTGAGGTAAAACTGAATTTTAAGGTATAATTCAGTTGTTTTCAATAGGATTAGAGAAGTACATATGTGTTGGCATTTGAAAAGGTCCCGCCAATAGCAATACTACTTATATAAGTATTTGATCAAATTACTGAGAGAAGGAATGAAACGTCATAAATATTCTTTCTACTTTATCTCTCTCTACAAAAATCCAGAGCTTCGTTTGAAAAAATATATTTGAATGAATATGACCTTCATCTCGAATCACATCAGAGCTCTCTTTCTTTCCCTTGTACTGTGATGTCACTGATTTTGAACAGGTAGATAGGTATTCAAATTGAGTGTGGCTGACTGACAGCCATACCACTACGACCCAGTGGTCTATTACGATACACTTTGTCCTAAATTTCACCTACAAGCTCCACCCTTCTTGTAAAGGCTATCAGTTTTGTGGGTAACTGCTCAGTCAGCTCCAGTTTGTCAGATCCAGTTTGGCATTTGCACATGACATGTTCTATTAATTTTATCTCCTCTTCATAAAGTCTGCATAAAGCGTTACCTATCAATCTTAACTTATATAGATGATTTCTGTGTGCTCTGTTAATATGGCAATCAGAACTCTAAGGTGTAGCCTGGAAAGTTTGAGCCAAGCCTTAGCTGTCACAGTAGAAGGTCCACTGATGACAAGCCGAAAGTGTTTGAAATCTGTGTGGCTCAGTCAGTGCCCCTGTACCTTCAGTTCCAACGACCGGTTATTTTCCATCTTTGTGATCTCTAAAGGAATTCAAACTCTAAGCTCCGATCTGATGAATCCGGTGGCTGTTCCTCGAGTAGCTAATGAGTCCGCCTTTTCATTTCCCATGATGTCCTAGTGGCCCGAGACCCAGATCAGACGGAGCCTATTTCTTTCTTCCAATTTAGCAAAGGTTAAACGACATTCCTGCTCAATAAGCGACGTGCAGTTGTCAGATACCAATGCCTTTGTGCAGCTTGGCTATCCGTGATGATTTTTATTGGCCGACTTGTTAATCCCCCCGCTAGCAGGAAGCTGGCACAGTGGTCAATGGCGAAAAACGTCGCAATCCTATAAAAGCAGATACACTGTTTCTTGGCAGCATCTCGACTGTATACACCTTGGGCAATTTTGGAGCCGTCTGATAACCAACAGGGACTCTCGAGTACACAGTCCTTGAAACTGGCGCATTGTCGTCTGGTAGGAATGATGATCTGGAATGGCAGCTGTTTGTATTGTTATGTCAGACTTCATACTCAGCATCTCGTTGTCCTCGATTTCAGACTGTAAAACGCCGGACACGAAGCTGAAAATATTTGTCTCATTTCGGGAAAGGTGATGGAATCTCTAGGTAACCATTCTAGCTGCTCCACTAATCATCAGGTGAAGAGGTGCCAGGTTCAGTATCAGAAACAAATGTTTATGTGACCAAGCGTTGCAAATTTCTGAATCTCAACATCAAGAATATAGAATTTTCTCGCATGAAACACCCTGTATCTCGAGGTATATTATTCATTGCAGTGGAATCAGTTGGAACCGAAGAGAACATCGCAGAAATTAAAGCGTTAGGATTCGATTTTATTGATATGCTAGCGTTTAGAAAAATGGTTTGACGATACCGTAATGAAATTGGATTTAAAATTGCCTGCAGATAACATACATCGCAAATTAATTAAATAACCTTAAACGATATATCTAATTTCAAATCCTCTTTTCTTGTTTTCACATGTATCCTATGTTCTATATTAGAAATAATACAGGGTGCTTCAACGAAAACTAAGCAGAGGCTATATCTACCAAGATATTCATTTCTGATCAAAACGCAAAAACAGGTCAATTTTTGTTTCAAGGGGGATATCTTTTGGGGTACAATACTTGCCTGAAATATCAACCCCCTAAGCGAAGGTTGCAATCCTTGAACATTTTGAATAGGGAAGATGGGTTGAGTGATGACTCAAAAGAAAGGTGGTATCTTTGTCTACATTGCCTTTAACGAATTTCTATTTTTAATTGAAAACTGTAAAAGATACAGGGTGAGCAACTGAAAGATAGGGAAGACTATTTCCCTGAGAGTATTCAAGGTGTAGTGAGATAAAATGGAACAGATCCATGCTGATCAATGGCAGTCATCATCAAGTACCATCCTCATCTCGAATTTCAACCCCTGAAGCAGGGGTGACAATCCTTGAAGATTTGGAAGAGGGTAGATGGGTCGAGTGATACCTCGAAAGAAAGGTATTATCTTTGTCTGCATTCCCGTGAAAGAATTTTCATTTTTGATTGAAAACTGTAGAAGATACATAGTGAGCCACTGAAAAAAAGAGAAGATTATCGCCCCAAGACTATTGGAGTATTAGTGCGAAAAACTGGAATAGATTCATTTAGATCAAAGATCTGGAATGAATCTGTTCCATTTTTTTGCACTAATACTTGAATAACTCAGGGCGATAGATAGTCTCCTCTTTTTTTCAGTAGCTCACTCTGTATCTTCTACAGTTTTATATCTTGGTAGATATAGCCTCTGTTCAGTTTTCGTTGGAACACCCTGTATGTATTTAACCTGATACGTTGGAGTTTTGTTGGACAAAACTGGGTGAGATATGAAATGTCTAGTCATTCTAATTTTCACAACACGTAATAAGCATGGCTGTCGTGATCTAACAGGCTTCTACTGACTTCTATACCAGTGGCGTCACGTCACAGTACATGGGAATAAAACAAGACTGATGTGAAGTATAGCCATGTTCTTTCTAATACTTATATTTCTTCAAACATTTATACGAAGCTTCAGATTTTTGTAGGGATAAAGCAAAGAGGAATTTGATGATGTTTAATTTTTCTCCCAGTAAGTTGATCAGATATTTTCATAGGAAATACGGCTATAGGCGAGACCTACTCGATTGCCAACCCATATGACCCTCTGTGGTATTGTGAAAAACTTTAATCGAATCGAAAACTAAATTATACCTTTAAAATTCAGTTTTACTTCAAAAAATACCATAATGAATCTCAAATTCAGCTGGTCATCACGTAAATGAGCACTGCCTGCCAATTTTCTATACTTAATACCATTGCGTCACATACGTTGTGTAGAGGCCTGTTCGATTAAGAAGGCCGTGACATAAGTTAAAATCAATTCATGGTAGGTATATAACGAATTGATTCATAAATATGAGCAAGGAAGGAAAATGAGGAAGAATTCCAAGGCCACTTAAACTAGATACTGGTTATCAAAGGTCGCGAAAACGGGCTGCATTAAATAACTCATAAATCATGGCATTTAGATAAAAAAAACTTTATGTAGAAATTGAAGGCATACAAATGACGTCGTGCAATGTACAAATGATACGTGAATCTATCTGATTTAACCTTTATACAGGAAATTATAAATCATAGTCCACAGTACCGGACTTATCCTGACACGTGCTGATTTTAATTTTACTAGAAATTCGATGAAAAAGTAAATTTTATATTTCGTCTATTTGAACATAACAGGTCTATAAATTGACCTCGTACACGTACGAGTACAAGGTGGGAACGGCTAGCTCACTTATTTTTTTCCAATTTTACGTTGCAACAAACAAATAAGGTAGCTTTTTTATTTCTTGAGTTATTTCAGAATTTTGAAAATTTTCGGATTTTATCGGCACTCAATATCTTGTTTTGATTTCATTTCAATTGTCCGCGGTCTTCTAAAACAAATGCGGTACTAAAACATCTGAATCGGCTCATCCTGTACAAGTGAATTAGAAATAACTACACTTATATGTGCATGGTAGGGAGACTAGATTAATATTGATATCGTTCGGAAACACTATATACCGTGTGTCCAATTAGTGTAATTGGTCCATCACTTTCGTCTCATGGATTGTTATTAGATGTGCTGAAATATTACAGTATTTTCTCATAATATGTCAATTCGATAGTTGATATATTTTGCATCATTTAAGATAAATTTGACGTTTGATTAAGTCTCAAATGTTTTTGTTCATTTTAATATACTTAAATAACTTTTCAGGCTCTTGTTGTTATAAGTAAATATCAGTTATTGACGTTCTCTTTTGTTTTCAGAGATATTTCATGCTGGACAAGGGTATCTTAGTATATGGAAAAGGGCCTAATGAAATTACCAAAGGAAAAATTCATGGTTCGGTGGATATTGGTCTATCCGTCATTTCTACAAAGTTGAAGAGAAGAAGAATTGATATAGACGCCGAAGAATTCATTTATCATCTGAAGGCAAAAACTGATGAAACTTTCAATGCGTGGTTGCAACAATTAATGGGACATAGATTATATAGGCAGCACGTTTTGACCTATGGAAACAATATAGGGGCTCTTTTTAAAGCAACCGACGGTTTGAGGAGTAAGTCTTTGAATAAAAAACATCATTTCATATTTTATGGAATCGCGAATTAACCTGAAATTAAGGAACAAAAGAAAAGTAATGAAATAATAGAGGAGATATATAATTTGCACTTTGAATTGCAAGTGGTTACTCGATGAAAATTGATTCACATTTTTCAGTTCAATGAAGAACGATGTTCAAACTATTACAAAATTTACAAACTTATGTCGCGTTTCGAAGCACTGTGGCTTCACCAGATAAATAGTGCATTGGAAAGGAAGATGTACCTCATTTATTAATGTTATAACTCATACATTAGCTTGTGGGTAAAAGCAGGTACTTGCTCTAACCTGATAGGGTTGCTTATTTAAGAAACACTGAAATGGTAAAGTAATGTTGAATAATTAAGTTCTTCATGCCATATGCAATTCAAGAAGTTTTTTTCTAGTATCCAAAGATACCAACAAAAGTTCATTATATTAACTTGTATTGGTAAACACAATCCAACTTGAAATCTTTGCTCTTACTCGTAATATCAATATAGGTTTCAGACCTCTCTAGGCAGACATATCAAAAACTGAAGTCCAAGATTGAAAAAGGAAACAAATCAGTCTGGTGGAAGTTGTAATGAAATTTATCATATCTCAATATTCGATGAACACGCGAAATTCATCACTATAGAGGGTGCCCCCAAGCTTTGGGACAAACTTTGTTATTCGTGAAGAAATTCTAAGACAAATTGGTGAGAACAGCATGATCATAATCTTTTTATACAAGGAGATATTCAGTTTCAAAAATTCGATCCTCTAAATCACAATTTCTATAAACGAGAGCTTTTGTGTGGTGTTACTATAGATGTAATAAAATACATGTCTTGTTATAGAAGAGGCGACATTCGTAACCATGGTAAAATGATCATCAAGAATGTTGAATTATTTTGATATATGAATGTCTTTTCGATAGTTAATTATTGTTTTGAAATCTTGAATTTTTCGAATTGAAAATGTATTCCTTCGTTTATGAAGAATGTGGTATTATGATCTATGCTTATGGTTTTTCTGATAAGAACACACAAGCTGCTAGAGAATACTGACAGTTCAATAGCGATTCTGTGGTGATGAAATAACATACATATCAACAATAATAATTATTCCGAACGAAGAAAAAATGATAATTTTGAATCGACGTTTCATTAAGTTGTGAAAATTCATGAAAGAAAATAATAAACGAAAGGAATCATATTAAAATCATCATTACAAGAGTTACTCAAAATGACCGCCTCCAACTTGAATGCATAGCTCACATCTAGGAGAAAGTGACTCCAGAACAATATGATGGACATTGTCATTCCTAATTTTTCAGAGGCATTGTTTATCCGACCTTAAGTTACTTGAAATTTGTTGAATCTACATTGTTTTCCGTATCCCCATACATATAAGTCTAATGCGTTGAGCTCAGGTGACATTGATGGCCAATGAATTTGACCTCCCCTACCAATCAACCTATTTGTGAAATATTCATTCAGTCATTCGACAAATATTTTCTCTTGATTTGGAAGGGCTTTGCCATGTTGATAATTCGTATTCTCAATACAATTTAGCGGATCATCAATTAAATTGGACATGTTCCTTAGAAAATTTCGAAAAGTAATGACATTCAATTTGTTATTCAAAATATCAATGGTCAAGAAGCTATTTTTATAATGGCCACCCCAAACGTTAATACTGAACCTCTCTTGGAAACGTCTTTGCCTAATCGCATTTGGATTCTGCACGGCCCATAAATGTTCATTATGGAAATTATTTATACCATCTATTGTGAAGTATGATTCATCAGACCATAAAATGTTGGGAATTTATTTAAATACTTTATTTCCCAATAACTCCATATAAAGAACACAATTCCATATTAAGAGTGAATAATAAACAAAATTCCTCTACTACCCTAAATAACTAAGGTGAGGTAAGAGAAAAAGAAAAAAAATATAAAATGGATGGTAACATACTCAAACTCAACACCGAATTTACCCCTCCCACACGAACCCACAACTAGGGATGAATATATAGTTTACTTCACTCAGCAAAGCTGTTCTGGAATTTACATCATATTTTTTTTTTCAACTGGTAGTTCATTGAACACTAGTATGCTTTTCGCTATGGGATCGTTGTACCCAATTACAGTTCTTACTGGGTTTAAGTGAAAATTTGTATTGAATCTAGTATGATATTCGTGAATTTCCTGTCGTTTTACTAGTTTGGTATTGATTTTATGTTTACTTCTTGAGGCCTCATCATATACCTGCTTGCATTGTTCGAGTTTTCTCATTGATATTAGAGGCAAAACACTCAATATGTCATATACTTCGGTACTGGGGGCTTTCAACTCTAGATTGAATAATAATTGATCGATGAAGCCTGAACTACATGATAGTTGATTTTCATAATGAATAATAAAATAGAACCAGTTACTATGTTTTAACTATCACTAATTTATTGATGTAAAGAATGACAAACTTTTTACATTGGTTGGACCGGTTTCGGAAATATGTCCGTTATCAACAACAAGCTAATGAAAACTGAATACTCATGTACAATACAGGAATTACTATCAATAAAATGCTAGTAGAGGTCACAGTAACTTGATAATGGTGATTGGTAGGTAATTAAGTCTACCTGGTCGTTAAGGAGCTTAACCCTTTCTACCCTAGATGCCTTGAAAATTTCATCGATTCAAAGAAACTGAGTTTATAAGATTTATCACAGGAATGAAGAATTTTTAGCTGTTGAAGTTCTGGAAAAGGATGACATTCATTCAGATAATGTATAAATAAAGGTAGTGCACTCAGAACATGTTAATTGGTATACTCCTGATTTTTCGAATTTATCAGTTTTATCTTTTGTGTTGAAAAGCAGGCCTGACAATTTGCTAACTGGTTTGAATGCAATGTGAACTTTTTTACTATCAGACAAAACTCTCGCAACCTGTTCTGACGTCTTCCCAAAATATGTTAGAGACATAAATTTTTCGGGCTTTTCTCTCTTGGATTGGGGATATATCATGTTGAATGTATTGTTGCGTATTTTTCGATTAATTAAACTCTGTATTGTTTTCATATCGAAGCCGTTTTTCTCTGCTATTAACATAATGGTGTTAAATTCTGATTTTCGGTCCATGTCCGATAAAGGCAAAGAAATCGCTCTGTGAATCGTGGATTTGAAGGCTGCATCTTCATAATAAAAAGAATGTCATTCAGCACTACCTTAAGGTCTTTTACTCAGAACTCAGTTTTAAATTACATTATTTAGAATTTGATATTTTAGAATATACAACTAGATCTAAAATTAGTATTTCCATATTCAAAAAATTTCATAGACATTCTAGAAAATTAAAATCACTCAAATCAAAATTTTCAGTCACACTTGAGTCACGCATAATAGATAGAGTTAATTATTCGGGAAGTCAAAGGGTTGTTAATTTATCTGATGTTCAATTTAACGAAAGAGAAACAGATCTTCTTTCCAAAGGTCCTAAATTTGTTCCGAAAATACAGACTAACTCTTTAGAAACATTAGCCGTTGAATCCGAAATTTTAATGAGAACCTTAAATACTGGTAATTTTGAAAAGGCAAAAATTGAGAGAATTTTAAAGAACCATAAAACAAACCAACTCGAAAGATAAAATTTCAATCAAAAATATCAAACACAAAATTTCTGAAAAGTCATTAGTACTCACGCGAGCAGATAAGTCGAATGCTATAATTGTTATTCCAAAAGTACAATATGAGGAAAAAATTAAAGATTTCATTAATAAAGAAGCGCTTACACTCGTTCTTAAAGACCCAACACCACATATACAGAAACAACTTAGAGCAGCCGCTAATGATATGCAATCACTTTTTAGTAGCTTCGAGAGAAACAGATGGATTATAATGAATCCTAGAATTCCTAGATTATATGGTCTCATTAAAACACATAAAGAAAATAACCCCATTCGTCCAGTGGTGTCATATACCAATAGTCCAACACAAATACTTGCTAAGCAACTAAACACCAAATTCAAATCAATTTCAGATTTTCATTCACAATATAGTATTGAAAATTCATTAGAACTATCGAATAAAATAAATAATTTCCTCATGCCATCAGCCGCAAAATTAATATCATTAGATGTAGATAATATGTTTTCGAATATACCTGCAACAGAATGTGTCCCCTTAATATCAAGTATTCTAGAGGCAAGAAATCTCAACGTGGTCTGTAAAGATGAGTTAATTTCTCTGTTTGATTTATGCTTGTTCCAAAATTATTTTCAGTTCAATAATAAGATATACTCACAAAATAATGGTTTAGCTATGGGTTCACCCCTTAGTCCCCTTCTATCTGAAATTTTCATGTCTAATTTGGAAAACACTAAAATTATGACGTCACCTTTGACGAAAAGGCATATTCTATTTTGATATCGATATGTTGATGACATTTTAGCCTGTTTCATTGGAACGAATAGACAACTAGAAATCTTCCTGAATTTCATTAATAACATTCTTCCTTAAATTAAGTTCAAAGTAGAAACAGAAGTCGATAGTGAAATCAATTTCTTAGATCTAACAATTACCAGGAGAATAATAACCGTTTATCAATTAATATCTTCAGAAAACCATCGTACACGGATAATGTCATACCCATAGATTCATTTCACCCGTATTCTCAAAAAATAGCAGCCTTCAAATCCATGATTCACAGAGCGATTTCTTTGCCTTTATCGGACATGGACCGAAAATCAGAATTTAACACCATTATGTTAATAGCAGAGAACAACGGCTTCGATATAAAAACAATAGAGAGTTTAATTAATCGAAAAATACGCAACAACACATTCAACATGATATATCCCCAATTCAAGAGAGAAAAGCTCGAAAAATTTATGTCTCTAACATACTAACATATTTTGGGAAGACGTCAGAACAGGTTGCGAGAGTTTTGTCTGATAGTAAAAAAGTTCACATTGCATTCAAACCAGTTAGCAAATTGTCAGGCCTGCTTTTCAACACAAAAGATAAAACAGATAAATTCGAAAAGTCAGGAGTATACCAATTAACATGTTCTGAGTGCAATACCTTTTATATAGGTCAAACAGGACGCTCTTTCAAGGCTAGATACAAAGGACATATCCGGTCATTCCTACATCAGAAATATGATTCAGCTTTAGCTGCACATTGTCTGAATGAATGTCATCCTTTTTCAGAACTTCAACAGCTAAAAATTCTTCATTCCTGTGATAAATCTTATAAACTCAATTTCTTTGAATCGTTGGAAATTTTTAAGGCATCTAGGGTAGAAAGGGTTAAGCTTCTTAACGACCAGGTAGACTTAATTACCTACCAATCACCATTATTCAAGTTACTGTGACCTCTACTAGCATTTTATTGATGGTCATTCCTGTATTGTACATGAGTATTCAGTTTTCTTTAGTTTGTTGTTAATAATGGACGTATGTCCGAAACCGGTCCAACCAATGTAAAAATTTTGTCATTCTTTACATCAATAAATTAGTGATAGTTAAAACATAGTAACTTGTTTTATTTTATTATTCAATATTTGTTCTGAAGTCCCTGCATTTTATCAAACAACGTATTTGAACAATTTCCCCAAACAGTAATCAAATAAATCATATTGGAAACAAAATATGCATTGTAGATTTTATATTTTGAGTTGGTATCAAGATGGTGGCGACACCGGTATAGGGATCCAATCATTGGAATAATTTTGTCGGATAGGTGTTCACAGTGATTTTGAATGAAATCTAGATCTTGAGCATGTTGCAGCAGAATCCAGCGGCACAATTTGAGCAATGCGACAAATACTTATTAAATCTCCAACTCACTTTGTATATTGACTTGACGAGGTCGTACATCTTTTGGCTAAAATGTTTTCATTTCTCGGAGTCTTCTAGATACTGAAGTAAAAACTGTACTCTCTAACAGCTCCTCGTGCGTTTCCATCGCAAAAACCATGAACTTATATCATAACTGTATATTCTTCATTAGTGAAGGAATACATTTTCAATCCGAGGAATTCAAGGTTTCAAAAAATAATTATCTATCGAAAAAGATATTCTGACATTTATCTTTCAAAAGTAACTCAGCATTCTTGATAATCATTTTACTATGGTTACGAATGACACCATCTGTTCAATGAAATGTATATTCCATTCCATTTGTGGTAACTTACAGAATCAATCTCTTATATAAGAGATTGTGCACCCGTGAGGATCAAATTTTTCAAGTTGAATATCTCCGAATTTGAAAAGATTAGGACTGGAAGATTTCTATTCGGGGAGCACAATTCAACCTTCCTTGTAATGTTAAATATAGTGGTGAAAGTAGTCTTGAAGTTCTTTTCGTCTTGTTCTTTGTAGGTTCGTAGGAGGGTGCGATTTGTATGTATATACATGTACATGTATATACGTTACGTTCCAATGAATTGATACGAGTAGGTTGCCTTCTGGTTTGATGATGAGAATGGATATGCAATACTGACAAGGTTCAACGGAGCTGAATCTGCAGTCTGTTGCTCTTATTCGTGATATCCGATTAGGTTGTATCACTACTATGTGGGTCTGGTTGACGATGATTGTGGAGAGTGGATTGGAAAACCCGCTCCTTCATGAAGGATTATTTAACATTTCACGAAAGTTTGAATATTAGTCTCTGAATAAGTCTTCAATAAAATTTACATCAGTATAACTTTTATAAACTTTAGTATTAAGTTGTTGAAGTACAATTGCAATTTTGACGAACAAAAAGTAGGTTCTCACCACTCAAATCATTGAATACTTTCAATAATGATAGATTGAATCTAAACCTATGGAAGTGGTCGAAATCAACGAACATAGAAATTCCTGAAACTCACGTAATAGTCAACTAGTCATTAATTCTTTACCATTTACCATTTTCAACCTTTTCAGTTTTCAAAATAAGCAAACCTATTCGGATAATATATAAACTACGAGTAATAACATTCATTTGAAAGGACATCTTATTTTCAAAAGTACTACTCATCTGATGAAGTCACAGTGTGAGAAAACACGTCTCGAGTTTGTGAATACAGTAAACACTAAAACAGCATTATTCTTATTAATTTAAAAATTTCGGAATTGCATAGTTCTTTAATATAATTCGTCCAATGTCATTGCATAGAACAAGAGACTGCAGTTGAGTATTTGTAGTGATTCGTAAGTTTCGCTTAACATTATATGACGTTTAAATATGATAAATTTCTCTTACAAAATTCGAATCTATATCTCTTTGAGAATGGCAGAGAAAATGGGAGCTCATGGAATAGACAAATTCCATTGAAAATCTACAAATCCAAGTTTAATAATTGAAAAAAACAATCATTAATTTTCCAACTTTCAAAAACTGCCTTTTTTGTAACGAAATAACATCAATCCGTGACCATACATTGCGTTACTAACGGACGTTTGTCCGGTGGTACCAAGGGAAAGTAAGGTAGATGAACCGCAACAAATATAAAGTTGAGTGCGACAACACATCATCCGTTGCGTTGGAAACAAAGGTGCGGGGAAATTTTTCAGGGTAAGCAGCGTCTGTTAACGAAAGGTGGATCTACCACACACTGCGTTTTTTAGCGCTGCGTTAGACTAAAGTGACTATACGTCCTGTTTCGAACGGGACACTCTATTTCTTGGTCACATTTCCGTTGTTTTCAAACAAAGCGCCGGGACGCAAAGTATCCTGTTGTCCGAAATCGTGCGAAGTTTTATTTCATAATTTTGAACTCGTGATGCATGCGCGGACGACGACCAGTGACTCCCTAGCAACACGGGGAGAATATACATTTATTTGGTTATTAGGCGAGCCACGCGTATGGACACATACTTGTTGCTATTGTTTTGTTTTTGCGTATTGTTCTTGAAATAGGTCAGTCTTTAACTGCTAACTAATTTGAAGTTTTCCATTGTTTCGATTTTACCTATAGTTATGCCGAAACGCATAACGTTCATTTAATGTCAACTCGAGCAAAGTACCCTCTTATTAAGCAAATTAATATTTCTTCGGATCTCTTATATGACAAAAGTTCAGTGTTTCCCATAGTGGTGATATTGAACAGCATTTGAAGTCTGCTAATCAAAGAAAATTCCGATCGTGCGCTGCTTCCTGTTCTCAATGTTGCACTTTTTTTAGAATTCGATAGGACAAACTTCAAATCATTTGTATATTGCTGCTGCAGATGGCGTTTGAACTTATCACACTATACAAGAAAACCACAGTTTTTCCTCCAGTGATAGTGCGTTTAAATTAATCCAATCATGTTTTAATCTGAATTTCAAATGCATGCATACACAAACAGAATCTATTTTAGTAAATGTTTTGGCGCGTAAATCGTTTGACATTTCAAAAGATGATCTCAATAAGTCCAATTATATTAAAATATATCAATGACTTCTAAAACAAACCGATGGGAATTGAATGTGAAGCGCATATAATTCACAATGCAAAGAAATGTGCTGCAAATGGTCTACCTTCAGAATACGAAAGCATTATTGTAAAAATATATTAATTATTTCATATTTCCACGGTTCAAGGTGCGCTGAAGTTGAGATAGAACATCACCAATTGCTCGGCTATAGTGAAACCAGGTGGCTTGCGCTAATGCCCGATTTTTATAGGGTTTTAAAAATGTGCCAGTACTAAGACTATTTTTTGAGCATTGAAAAATAGTCTTAGTACTTAAAAAAAGTTGATAAAAAAGTGTTTTGAAGATCCCACATCAGAATAATGTCTCCATGTTTTACACGCTCAGTGAGCAAGTTTTCACTAAGCTTGAAGATTGAAAGTGAAACTATGCCGGCAATTGAGGCTGTAAAAGAAATCAATCATTTCAAAGACAATGGGGCTCAGAAACAGATCAGTTTCTTCCATGTACTGTTCCTAGTTAAATTGTGAAATTTAAAGACCATGGCACTAATACTGATGAAGAGTTCGTGAAAAATACAGGCAACAAAATTTTATAAAACAAGCTGAATATCTGGAACAGTGGACTTGCTTTCTTACTAAAAAAATTGAGAATATTTTATTCAGATTCAAGAAAAGTCCTTGGATGGGAAGATATTCGAAAACCGTTACATGTATTGAATGAAAAGAAATATATTCACTGTAATAAAGATACAGAGGTATTTGACGAAAATTCCAGGCTATCACTTCCCCAAAAATAACCGAATGGAACAATTCAGAAGCTTCCACAGAAACTCGTTCGGTGTATTCCAATACTTCGTATCAACAACCTTCAGCATGAAAATTTTTGTATTTTAATTGAATTCATATCTACCTAGTACAAATGCTCCAGTAGAGTCTTGTCTCATGAATAAATTGTGGACGTCTAAAAAAATCACTTCCAGGTTCAAGTTCTGAAAGCAATGTTGATAACTAGGTTCAATATAAAAACACGTACCAAGAATTTAATTCTTATTCAAAATCATCACCACTTTATTAAGCAAATTTGTACCTCTGACGAATATAAACACAATTAAGAAATTATGTCGCATATATGTAATTTAACTACTGTCATAAATCTGGTGAATTGGTGATTGTTTTTTCACAACGTGTTATGATAAAAATAAATATAATTGAATTGAATATAATAATGGTGAATACTTATTGCATTAAGTTGAACGTTTAAATAAATAAAATTGAAAAACTGTGGTTATTTTCATTGTTAACCTGCCAAATGAGGTATAAAATCTCACATTTCGTTTTTGTTAAAAATAAATGTTTATGTATGACTGACGCAGAAACGGCACCATTAATACTTCCGGCGAATACGTTTTCTACCTATATATTACATAGTTACGATCAGATAGTTGGGAATTTTATATATTGTTTATACGATTCAGAGTTTTTCCGTTTTCTATTTGTTCAGAGGTACTGATTTAAATTATTCCTCAAACTTTTTTCCGGAAGAGTAATATTTAGACAAATAAGTATCAAGCTACATTTCTAACAAGTTACCTTATAAATTGCACTGACAACTTCTAATGATAAAACTGTAGTCTATTGTATCTATCAGTGACATCTGATTCGAATTGGTATTGAACAGATCGGAGAACATGCTCTTTTTAAAGATTTATAACAAAGTTAGTCAATAGTTGCGTCCATATTTAACCATAATTAACTTTGTTTAACATAAAATTTCACTATTAATTCTTAGGTCGAAGAAATTTCAATATGTCAATGTATGTTCAGTAATAACCACTTGAGGTTTACTGAAATTCTCTAGAAACTTATAATTTCACTTGGTTCTGCTTATTTTTGAAGATTCTAATCAACACTTTCAAAAGACTCGATTGCAGGTATTCCAAGGACCCCAGAAATAGTCAGTAGGGATGGCAGCCTCACGCGAGGTCTCAAAGGTCCGGGAGGATCTGGAAGACTCACTTTCTGGCTTCAAGAATCTCTAAATTCTCTGGAACAGTTTCAACGTGACGCCATCTCCATCGATCTGAACCTGACAAAACTTTCTCGTATCTTGCAACAATTAGAATCGTCTGCCGCTGTACACGATGTAAGAAAATTTGATTGATGAATTATTATTAGCTTGTACGTTGCAATTTTCTTTGTAGAGTGCTTCGGAGGTTCTCTCACCTAATATTAAGAAAGATCGGAGGAAGTTTGGGCTGAAAAAGAAGAAATCAGCTACGAAAGGTGGCAGTGTCGATCTTACAATCCAATTTAGTAATAAGAATATCGATAGTGATAATACTTCACCACTTTCCGTGAGTGTAACTGAATCTATCTGATTTTGGAAAGTATATGGTGGAATCTCGATAACTGAAATTTTAAGGGAAATGTTGAAAATTTAAATTAGGATTTAAGTCGACTTAGAAATGTGCAGTTTCTGAGTGTATTTTCCGAATTGCGGAGTCATAGCTGAATGAAAATTAGAAATGGTCATATTTTCTTTATATTATAAAGTGTTTTTCTAGTTAATGTACGAAATATCAGGGGGTGATTCTTCAGATCATTTCTGAAAAAAAATCCAATCAAAAGCTGTTCGGATTGCACTTCGTTCGTAGAATACAAGGTCTGCAAAAAAAAATCGATATGGCATAAATATCATAAATGTCCTTGAGATAAATAAGCCGCATATTTATCCCTAACTAGTTTGGAATTATTACATCCAGTGGGATTGGGGGCCCAGCCAATATTATGGAGAAAAGAGGACGCCACTGTTTTTTTGTAGTGTTTGTACATTTTTTTCAGATTGAGCGACAAAATGCATAACTTTTAGGTTTTTTCTCTATATATCTAGCTTCGTTTCGATGGAAACCAGGTTAATAGAAATCATTACCTCGGAAAATAAATTGATTTTTACTAATATAGAAAAATCATGTCGTCCATTTGTCTTAAACTTGGAATCTTCTTTTTTACTCGTTTTATTCAGAGTCAGTGATTGAATTTGACGTGGCCATTACAGTGGCGCCTTGGATAACATCTGAGTTCAAATCTGTAACACTACAGGTTTCAATATGTTTGCTAAAAAAAAACACTTCACCTCATTCTGAACACTATGCATGGACAGCATAAAATAATAACCAGAAACAAAAAATAGACAATTTCGACCTTGAAGTAAATGAGCAAAATAACACTTTGAGATAAAATCCACTCTAATCGAGTTCCTGTTGATTGTATATAACTGGAGCATTCCTTATAACATTGCAGTTATTGTCAATTTTCCGATTCCTCAATTCATTTCCAACGAGTAAACAGGAGTTTTCAGATCACCCTGTAGGTCGAATCTAGTACGATGGTAACGAGTAGGAGCACCAAAATGAGCTAGAATCCTTTTGGGCAGAAACCACATGTTGACTCTTTGCATAGGTACATACAGAGTGTTTCCGGACGAAAGATTCATACTGTATTGGTGGATAGAGTAACTCCAGGCCTTTCAGAATTGGCATACCAAAGTCATTAAAGCTTCCTGGTTTTCAATTACAGGTTAATTTCTTGTTTTTGGTCAAATAATTATTCATAATACGAGAACTCGTTTACCAAAATCGATGAAATTTTTCACATTCATTAGACTCGTCTGACTAAATCGACTCATACAACAAAAACAAAATGCAGGCCCGTACTCAGTCGAAACTTCATATTTTCGGAAACAAAGAATATAGACTGTAATCCGGAGTCATGAATCATACCGGTTTAACACGTATAAGCAAATCATGACACCATGTTTACTTCCAATCAAATGAACAATGAAAATATGATTTTCGGCAGTTTTCAGGCCATACAGAGAAACTCATGTTAGATACATTGTTAATTTAGAGTTTTTCAAACAGATTTTCGTTTGTTTTTATGAAAAAAACTACTAAGCACGTTTGTTTTTCCTTAGTGAAATAAGGAATGAACAAAAAACAAAGCTTCCGATATTATTTTCTGATCAAGTGCATTATTATGAATAGCTTTCAGTGCGTAATGAGCTTCATTCGCAAGAGTGCATCTCTAATACATAAACCATTCACAGTAATTCCCATTTTCCCTCCCTTTAACGAACCCTATTTTCGCTGCAAATGCCAAATTCATAGAAATTGCATTAGAGTACCTCAGGCATTCGCACAAAGAAAATATGCTTCTGTATGATTTTAAAACTGTTCTTCAGTGATTCCCATCAATGTTATACTGAAATATAGAATATGTCAATTTGGTGTTTTGTTATGAATTTTGCAATGATATTGCACGAGCTGATAGGCGAGAATATGAACGAGGCTTCAGAAATGAGCAGATTCCAAATTACAAATTATTTAATAAGATGTTCAATAAACTATCGGAATCAGGGACTCTACCTTCTGCTTCTAAACATGAATGTCCCACTATGCGGAACATTCAGAAGAAACGAAATTTCCAGAACATATTAGAGCTAATCCCATAAATCAGTACGAGAAAGATAAGTCACCGTTTGAATGATAATTAAGATAATTTGGAAAACGCTTGAACAGGAAAATTTCGAAGCATTTACTCACGGTACTGTTAAACCCTCACAGCCATGAGGTGAGATTTCACCAGAGAATTTTTGCAGATGGGTTTTATCTCATGAACGTACTGTTCAGCGGGTATTACTAAGCGACAAGGCTCAACTTACGAGGGATGGAATATACAATAGCAGAACTGAGCACACCTGGAGTATCGAATAATGCATTCAGGTCTAAACGATTCCATCAAAGATTTTCTATCAATGTAGTGTGGTGTTTATGATGGCGATCTGGTTGGACCTCAGTTTTTTGAAGGACACGTGAAATGTATTTGGATTTTTCGGTCAATATTCTACCAAATCTGTTAGGAAACATAAATGTGAGGGGAATTTGGTTACAGCACGATGGCGCTACACTTCATTTCTTAAACGATGTGAGAAATTTTCTGAGCCAAAACTATGAAAATAGGTAGATTGGTCGCGGTGGACCTGTTGCATAGTGCCCAAGGCCACCAGATCTCACCCTCTAGATTTTTTTCTGTGGGGTTATTTGAAGTCCTGAGTGTATGAAGTAGTAAATTGCATAATAGATGCCTGTGCGGATATACAAAATGGCGAGCAAATAATTCGTAGAAGTATCAATGAGGTGTTTCTACGATCTAGGAAAAGTTAGGAACTCGGCGGTAGCCATTTAGAAACTAAACTTTAATGATTCATCAATTTGTGTCGTCAATTTTTTCTTTTCTATTTATCGTTTATGTTGAGAAAATATTTTGCGTCTTTTAAGTTTTTTGTATGTTTTTTCATGTGGTGACCTAAAAACTGCCGACCATCATATTCCCCTTGTTGATTTAATTGATAGTTAAAATTATTCCATGATTTTTTCACATGTGTTTTACCGTTATAATTCATAGCTCCGAAGAACAAAAAAAATTCAGATTACCCCGTGCACGTTGTCTATTTTATCCGTTTATCGAAAATATGAAGTTTGGGTGGAGTACGGACCAGTATTTTGCTTTGATGACTTTCATACGCCATTTCTGAAGTCTCTATCGTCCGGAAACACCCTGTATAACAATATGTGTACTAGATGATTTTACTGTCAAAAAAAATCAGCTAATAAGGTAGTCATCAATAATTCTTACCCAAATAGCAAAAGTGGACATTGTGAATATTGATGATAGCATCTCCTGAAAGAAATTTTTCATGAAAAATTATTGAGTTGAATCGTATGAAGCAACCAACTGTAAAACAAAAATCTTTGATGAAAATCCCTTGATTGTATGTGAAATGGATGTAACAGATTTCCTTTTAGAACTGAAACCGTTTTTGGACTGATTTAAAGCTGCATAGCTATCTTTCAGGTGCTGTTTGAAGAATCGCTTCTACAGAATCAAGTATAGCTTCTTCTGGTTCAGGCGTTGTGATAGTTTGTGCTGTTCGACAACCTGTATTTTCATCAAAACATCAATTTTCTTGTATGTAGCTTCTTGAATGTTTTATCACATAAATTATTCTGCATTTGCCAAAGTAAATAAAGTAATTCATCAAAAAACCACTACTGATTCTTATTGATATGAATACTATCACTGTAATCTAATATCACTGAGGTTTTGTGTAGAAGGTTGGATTCAGCAATAAATTTGTTGTAAAAAGCAGGGATGCCGAAAATATTAAAGTAAAAGTTGGAATATCATTTTCTAAATCTGAGAAAGAAGTAAGCATATAGAAACCAGCGGTTTGTAGTCGTGTCAGATGTTCTATTTTTGCTCATTTTCCTTTAAGGCGAGATTATTTATTTTTGGTTTTTATTTTGTGTTGCCCTAGAGTAATTTTTAAACTGACTTGAAGTGATTGTTATTTTTTAGTAAAAGTATTGAAACCAGTAGTGTTACAGATTTCAACTTCCACAATGCCACTTAAATATTGACACTTTGAGTAACATAATTTGAAATTCAACGTAAAAAAGTTCAAATTTATTCAGAAGAAGCTTAGATAAGTTGAAGAATTATTTTTCCACTAATCCATCAGAACTAAATAACGCTTGAGCACAATCAAAATGAAATTGGTACTCTTAGAAAGCCAATAATGAAAAATGTAAAACTTTTGGAAACATTCAAACTCTCAAAAAACCTGTCAATACCAGATATATTCACCCCTGGCATGAATTACTGCATGACATCTACGATTCATATTCTATTGAGAATTTTCTAGATAATTTTGATGGGATTGAGGTCTGAACTTCGTGCAGGCCTCTCCATTGAAGTGATTTAGTCATCTTGAAGGTAGTTTCTTATGTTATGAGCTTAGTGAAGTCTGGTGTTATATTACATAAACAAAAAGTTTTCACCCAAATTTGCCACAAATGGTACAACATTATCTTCTATATTGTCTGTAACGTGCCTCTGAGTATTCAGGGTTCCATTATTTACGATGACGGATCAGTGCGAGTGTTCCAAGAAATTCCTCCTTACACCATTATTGAATCTCCACCAGAACAATGGGTAGGCCATATCTCATCATATCATATCATTGCAATGAAAAAGACTAAATCTCCACAATTTGTAAAGAAAACTCTCTCTATTGTATACGTCCAACCTAGGTCATATAACTCTACTGCTTCAGCATATTCTGCCGCGATCAAATTTCGTGATTCGCTTTGCATTACTACCAAAAATTAAAATTTTCAAGAAAAACAAACGTTAGTAGCAGAAACTGATCCAACAACTGCTGTTATCAATATGTGGTGGTTTCTTATAAAATCTCAATTTATTTCCTAAGAGAGGAACATATGCGCCAAGAAAAAACATCGAACTTTGTTGGCATATGTCCGGACATATCCGAAAAAACATTTGTTAATAATTAGTTGCCTACCAAAAAAGAAATTGGAAATATTGAAATTATGGGTTAATTTCTTGGTACAGTGTATATGACAAATATATTTATAATTCTTGAAAAAAAAAAATTGGTTACAAGGAGAAACCTCTAGTGCTAGATAGGATTTAATACATTAATGGATTATTATTTTTGATAGATTATTATTCCATTTCTACGATGCGACTCTGCTCTGCTACTACAGTGCGCACATCAAACAGTTTTCTTCTGTTACCTCTACTTTCTCTATCAACCTTTGCACCTACAAGTCCATCAACCACAGACAGACATCCAGGTCATACTTTAAGAGTTTGTTCTTTCTCTGAAAATAATGAATGCATTTTGTGGTATCACTTTCTGGATTTCCTGTCAATTTCTCATATTTTTCAACTCATCAACTCATAGCGCATATGTTTATCATAGTCACAGAGTTTCATTGTATATGGCGCTTTTTCAATATTAACATCTTTTTTCTTTGGTTTCACATCAGCTTTCAAACCTGTGGTCTGAAACTTACTGAGAAAGAGAACTGTTTTTTGATCTATCCATTAAAGGACTAGTAACCCTTTTTCTGTCATCTACTAATTGTATAAATCCCGTTCCATTTTATGGTTTTCAGATAAATATCCGATCATATTTTTGTCGTCAAATCTTGCTAAGTAGCAGACATAGTTTTTGTCTTGTATTTGTCAATTACTGGGAATTCGTAATTATCCTTAATATTTTCGTAACGTCCGACATATCTTGTGTTCCTTCATCTGCATCCAGAAAAATTCCATCCAAAAGTTCGTATAAATCACCAGAAGCTATATTGTTAATTAATCAAATAAAACTAACCGTTTTATCTGAATCTGTAACAAAAATATGAGTCACAGTGGCTACATGCTGAAGCCATTACTAATATAATGAAAAAAGGAACTATAAATATAACATTCGGAATAGGTGTTTTCAAACATATAGGTTAATGTAATTGTTAGTATTCAAATACACTAACCTATATAAAATGATTTCACAAGATATAATGTATAAAAATACAGTAAAACCTCAATAACGAATACAAACACTGCCCCATGCTCATTGAAGTTATTATACTGTATGAAACACGTGATTTTCTATCAGAAACATAAATAAAAAACTTTTTCTTCTTTTTCTTGATCTGCAATAGCCTGGTTTCTTTAGCTAAATGTTAAGAAACACAAGAGACCAAAAAGTGGTACTTTTAGTCATTCATGTTTAAAAATATATAATCTACAAGAAAGTCTGTGGTGTACTTTTTTCCCCACAATATTGGCAGACTTCTGAACACCATGTCACGGATAATCTGTAGTCGTATTTCAATTGTAATTGTTGAAATTCGTAATTGTGCGGTTTCTGCACTGAAAGATGTGTGTTCATTTATAGTGATAGACCTTAACACAATATTGTTTTGCTACCATACTTTACTAATACGCGAGCAAGCCGCGAGTGTAGGATTGATGAGTATGAATACCTCATCTTGGGATTGATAGAGAGAGAGTGAGAGAGACAACAATTTTCTCTTTACTACTGCTAAACGAGGTTACAGTTATCTAGATTCCACTATATTCTGTTTCTCATTTTTTCATTTTTGTTATTATATGTAGTTAAATCGTATTTTCTTTTCATTTCGATTATTTTCAGACAAATTCGCTCAGTGGTATTTCAAGTGGACCTCAGCAAATAGTTACAACAGGCGCCAGTTCTTTGCCAGTTCCTATAAATATACCTACACCAGATAGTTTAAGTAATACAGATGTGATTTCCTTATCTTCCGAAATACAGTTGCGGGACGACTTTGTTACAGTAGCAAAAACAGGCAAGTTATGTTGACATGTTATGGTATGAAATCAGAGTTGCAAACTATGCTGTCAATTCAGATAGTTTAATTTTCATTTCGACAGATTCTTGAGCTGAGTGTCAAATACTTTATTAGAGGTAGATACAACCAACTTCACCCATTCAATACAGGTTATTCCATCTTGGAAAAATTTTCCGAAACACGTCGAATGATTCTATCCAGGGGGACTCTTTTGTCATATATTTGAGGCTTAATCGGCCAACCGCTCAAGAGGGGCGGTGGAAAAGGTAAAAGAATGGGACGATACCTCAGTTGAAAGCTCTTCGAGGCCTCTTTGTAGTGAATGGTACAATCTATTCTTCTAAAATGTCTGTAACGTATCTCTGAGCATTCAGAGCTCCTTATTTACGATGACTAGATCAGTGCGGAGTTTAAAGAAATTCCTTCCAACACCATCATTAAATCTCTACCAGAACAACGGGTAGACCAAAAGCTTCACTGGCCATATCTCTCATTTCGACGTATGTGCACTAGAAAACGTCGATTGCAATGAATAAGACAAAAGCTCAACTCATCTGTAAAGAGAAGTCTCTTCCAGTCAGTTTCTAAAGATCTTCGATGTGCTGCGGTTAGAGCTGGGTCTTGGCCTGCGTTCTGTTTGAGTTGCTTGTTGAAGTTATCTAGCAATAGCAAACCGTTGCCCCAACGAGGAAATCTTTAAATAACGGTCATTGATCGCCGTTGTTGCTCCAGGTCGTTCTTATTCAGGTATCCCTTCATGAATACCAGGCGACCTGTACCTGTGGATCATTCTGGAAACAGTGGAATAGGACACCCCAAGTCTTTGGCCTATTCTGGTATAATTGTAATCTAGGTCATATTTCCGGGATCAAATTTCGTGACCGTGTTGCATATTACCGAAAATTGAAATTTTCAAGAAGGACAAATGTTACTCTCAAAAATTGATTAAAAACTGCTGTCAATACATAGGTTGCCTATTAAATTTTCACCTCTGGCACTTTTACTGTTGACAGCTCCCATCCGACAACTACGTCGTGTATTTTGACATTTTTTAACCTAAACATACAGCACTTTGACGTACAAGTCAGTTTTGTTTTGTTTATAGTCATTTGCAAAATTCAACAAAAAGGAATTACCACGTGGACGTAGCCGGCTCGCAAGCGTACAGGATGTGATGCTCGTCTCCTACGCAGAGTTACCTGGGTTCAATTCCCACAAAGTCGGTGCGATTTTTCGGATTCTGGGAATCACTTGGGTATCCATCTTTTGGAGGAGATGTAAAGCCGGCGTTCCTGTCTAACAGAGATGTGTTGGACATTAAAGATCCCTTCCTTTGACACGAGAGGGTAGATCCCTTCCTTTGACACGAGAGGGTTTCAGCAAAATTTCCGGGTTAGTGAGGGACAGAATTCCCCGGCGTGTCATTGGCCCAAAGGCGGAAATAGAGCACGTTAAAGGAATAACAAACAAACAAACACGTGGACATTTTCATGCGATGGCTTTTTACGATTTTCGCAAAAGTGTTTCGAAAATTGGTTTAAGCGCATGCAAAAATATATCGATCTTCATGGAGAATACTTTGAAAACAATAAAGCAATTTTTTTCCCTCAGTTATTTGTTTTTTCTGTCAGGGCAAAATTTAAAAGGCAACCTACTTATGTGGTGGTTTCTTGTAAAATCTCAATACATTCATTTCATTTTATTTCTCATTTGTGAAACAAGTGCGCCAAAAAAACATCAAATTTTGTTGGCATGTGTCCGGATATATCTGAAAAAAACCTGTGGTAATATTTAATTGCCTACCGAGAAATAAATTTGGAATATTGAAACTGTGCGTTAATTTCCTGGCACAGTGTATTGCCGTTCTAAAAATACTTTTCAAAGCCAGGAGATGAGTCAGAGAGTTTAAAATACACAAAAACTGTTCTAAAAAATGATCTAAGAACACTTTTTTTGTTGGAACTGACCCATACTATCATCCCTTTTACAGTTTCCCATCGAGTCTGTTTCGCAGTGTATACGGAACATGTATAAAAGTTTGGCGACTCTTATACTGAATGAATTTTATGACACCTTTTGTAGAGAACTACATTCTGTTTGATTAAGATATATTATCAAATTCTGATGTGACTTAAAACACGATGTAGGATGGTTAAACATTCAAAACATGCTGCCTTCCGCGTACGTCCCTACAAAGTAAGCTTAGAGAAGAAACGAGTGAAACATACGTAATCTTTTTATATGATTCAAAAGAACAGGGGGAAAAATGCTATTCTGTGAGGGCGTTGTGAACAGAAACTAGAATTAGAATATTCGTGTTTACGTTTCATTCTTCTTACTATCCAGATCTGCGATTGATAGTTGGATTGCAGTTATCTGAAAAGTAAACTAACTAATTGAGTTTTTAAGTTTCAACGAGAAAGATATCTGATATCTTTTTCCAGTGGTATAATCATAAGCCAATTATTATTCAATGTCAAACAAAAAGTTGATAAATTCAAATAGTCTTGAATATAGTGAATTAAATGCAATTAATGCCCAACAGCTTATGTAGAAGAAATAAGTCGAAATTTTGAAGTTAAGTTGAAAGAACATCTCCTCTCAGATAACAAATCCGCAGTTTTACGTAATTAAAAAATTCTCTACAAATGCAATAAAAGGATGACAATAAATCTGTTGGAAAGTTTAAAAATTACCAAACTCTGTAAATACCCAAAATTCACTACTCTGAGTAGTCATTTAGAATTGAATTACTCACCACTACCGTTATCATCGTAATAATTATTACGGTGGTAACGCCACTACTCAAAATTAAAAATAGATACAGTTACGTAGTTTGCCTTACGTACTTACAACACTTTGACGTACGAGTGAGTTTTGTTCTGTTTATAGTCATTTGAAAAATTCAATTAGGACAAAAAATGGATTTAACACATGAACATTCTCGAGCAATGATTATTTTTGATTTTCGACTTGGATTAACTCGACAACAGTGCTGCGATCAATTTGCTCTGACTTTAGGTGATGAAACTTGGCAACTGTGAAACGCTGGTATAACGAATATTATCGGGGCCGTGCTTTACTCAATGATCAACTTCGTGAAGGTCGTCCAAAATCAGTTGTTTTGCCACAAACCATCGATGCAGTGCGCGAAATGTTACAAGATGATCACCATGTGACTTACTGTGAGATTAAGACAGCCATAAACCTCAGTTCCACCAGCGTACATTCAATATTGCATGAACATTTGGCTGTCAAAAAAAAAGAAGGCTCTTGTCGTTTTGTGCAAAGATGTTGACAAAAATTCGACCGCTGCTTCAAAAGACGTTTACAAAATCGTAACAAGCGACAAATCTTGGAGATGTGCGTACGAGCCCGAAACTAAGCAACAATCGACTGTGTCGGTCTTTCAAGACGAGCCAAGCCCAACACGTCACGTAAATTGTCGGCTGTTTTTTCAGGAAAACCAAACATTTCGCCACCATAGATCAACGTTGAACGGTCAATTCTGAATGTTATACAACCATTTGTTTGCCGCAAATGCTCGATGAGTTGAGGAAATCAAATCGAAGAACTAAAATTATTCTGCATCATGATAATGCAAGCTCACACACATCAGCGCATACGATGGAGTATTTTAACAACCGAAACATTGAATTAATGGATCATCTCCCTTATCGTCCCGATTTGGCACCTTTTTTTTCTGGGTACATCAAGAAAAAACTGCGTGAGCAAAGATTCTCGACGGCAGAAGAGCCAGTTGAAGCCTTCCAAAACCATGTTTTTTTTTTTATGCGCGCTACCCAGGAATAGGCGAACCTGTTACACCACATGAGTGGGCGCCTGGGAAGAATTGAGGTGTCTGTTTACTAGCTTCTTGAAGATGGCCAAATTGTAGGATGTTGGGAAGATGTTGGACCGAAGCGAGTTCCACAGCTCACCGGCCCTGTAAACGAAGGAATTCTTATAGAGTGAGGTCCGAGGGGTCGTTAAATGTACCGCCATATGATGAGAACTCCTTGCTAGCTTAGTGTTGCGGCAAACCATGAGTTTTCCTGAAACAGGGTCTTTCAGCTCCTTGGAGCATCTTCCGTGGAAGTATCTGTAAAACAGGGAAAGGTCAGCAACTTGTCTTCAGCCCGTTTTTGCACACTATCCAACATCCGCAACGAATGCTTGGGCGCAGATCAATAATATTCCAAAGCAGATCAAATCTTCGCCTTATAAAGCAACAGCTGAGATGACGTGAAGTATCGCTTGGCTCTGAAAAGAAAACTAAGTTTAGCTGATGCCGACTTAGCTATTGCTGATACATGTTCATGCCAGCAAAAACCGGAGTTGACCGTTATTCCGAGAAGGTGCATCGAATCTTTGGATGCAATTTGTTGGCATTGCATCGTTAGAGGAGCGTCTTGCTCGCGTTGAAGCTCACCAGGTTCAACTGCCCCCACTCAGATATCCTCTGTAAATCTCATTACTGTTAGCTCTTGACAATTGAAAATGACGTAATTAAAACCGATCGTGTGCATCAAAAATAAACACCGCGAAAATAAAAAGTGTTTCATTTTATTTATATGTTGCAGAATTCCACTTGAACAGTATAATCTTACCATGCTTATGACTGCTTCTCAAATATTCAAGATTCACCAAATATTTCTCCTAGGACCAAATCCTTGGAACCTTGGGGATCTTATTGAAACAACTTTTAGTCAGAGAGCAATAGTCAACAAAAAGTTGATCAAAACGTTAAAACCCAGATTAGTTTGACTATTCTCCACAACACTACAGACTGTGCCAGCTGGATGCGTTTTGATCGACTTTTTGTTTTCATCGTTTCCCAAGTTAAATGACTTTTTCTGAAGAATATCCATATAGATCGGCAGTCAAAACTTGTTCGATGATTTCGGAGTTATCCTGACGAAAAAATAGAGCAATATAGTGAAAAAATTGAAATATATCGAATAATCCAATTCCAAGATAATTCTTTTATACCGAACAAACTGATTATAATAAGAAGGTAACAATCAAATTATGAGGAAAACGAAATACATAATTACGTATTATTGCGGTTGAAGATAACCACCTCAAGGATGAATAATTTTAATTTTCCTCAATATTACTTTGTACAATATGAGCTCGATATGTTGTTTCTACCATTTCTTCTTGACATGTTAAGTATTTACTGATAAGGATTCATTAATTTTCCTCAATTTATTCTTATTTCTATCCGATACAGGATAATAATTTCGGTAATGTTTTTGTTTTAGTGTTAAATAGTTTGAAAACGTTTTCCTTTGGCCTAAACACGGAACGCGAGCGACTCAAGAATGCCTTAGACTCGGAGAGTCCACCGAATGTCAATCAAAATATAGTGAATCTGAAGAATAGTCTGAACCAAGCCATTCAGCAGAATACTGACCTGAGGAACCGCTTGCAGAAAATACACGAAACTTCCGATGTTACTGAATTGTCACTTCTGGATCACATTTCGGAAGGGGTAAGAATATTTTTAGCACTCTTTAGGTTGTTTTTGAGTGTTTTTTCTCATCGATGCTCAATATATCCAGGATGACACAAATGTAAGTGACGCACAAATCATATTTTTCTAGAAATTGTTGAAAAAAAATTATTTTAACGAACGCTAAATGTATTGATTTTCATTTTTTAATATCATTCGATTTGGAATATTAACGTGACTGACTGAACGACACTCGAGACTGTTGTTTCATATCGTTCAATAATGCTAACTATTGGCGTTAAAGTTCCTTTCATTCTGTATAAACCTGTGAGGTTCTACAAAATACGATGATGTATGGTCTACCTACCCTTGACGTAGAAATTATACAAGAAAATTTTGACAATTATATTGTTCAAGGTAGTGCAACAAAGGACTTGTGTGCTAATGCATTGTCCTGCTAAAAAACTACACCTTTTCTTAACTTTCTCCGTTTTTTTTCTTTTATGGCTTCACGCAATTTAGATTTTAGTTAAGCATAGTCAGAACCTGCTATAGTAGCTCTTTTTTCTAGATAGGTAATCAATCAATATCGCTTACTTTGAGTCTTCTTCTCTGAATTCTAATGATGTACAACATTTGTTTAATTATCACGTATTGATCAATAAAGTTCGTCTTATCTATGGAAAAGTGTTCCAAAGCCTCTGACAAATATCCGCTTCATCTAATTTCTACATCAACACTATCGTCATGCCTCACATTCAATATTCCTAATTTTTTCCTTTCTGTATTCAAAGAGTCGAACTACTCGTTGAATACGAAATAAAATTTCAAATGAGGAATAAACCAACAATTTTTCAATGTAGAATGTTCTAGATGAAAGGAGAGATATTGCCAAATAATATGGTATCCAATCATTCAGTCTGACTAATTCAATACAATTGTTCAATTGAATAGGGTGTTGAAATTATCAAAATCTATCGAGGAAAGAAATAGTTGTTCCATGGAGAGTACAAATGTATTTGGAAAATTATATATAATCGAACCTCTGGTTGGTGTAAAAACACTATGACGTGCTTGTAGAGAAGAATCAATGCAAAACATTGCTGATACTTAAGGAAGTTGTGATTTCGACTCTAAGTTTCTCTATTCATCATCATACGGAGAAATGAACGGATTTTGACAACGTTGCTTCGAACCTGCTAATCAATCAAAGCAGCAACCTCTTGTTCATTGAATGCAGAAGCAAAATGAAATGTTTATTTCTGAAAGCAAAATTTTCCTCAGTAACTCATCCCAAATCCATCTCCATCTCGATTCTCATAATTGCAGTGAATCAAATATTTTACCCCAGAGAAGGAATCAAAAATCTTCTAAAATTCTGCCAATTTATTTTTGCTTGTCCCCATTCCGACCGAATCTTTTTTTAATAAACCATTCAAAATAAAGGACATTGAAGTTCTGATTGTAACATGCTGATGAATCGTGAATTTTCAATTAAGTTATAATTTTAGTTGATATTTTGGAAATGTACCCCAACTACAAAATTTTGAAATTAGGGCAAATATAGGCAAGCCGAACTTAATGTCGCTTTTCTCCTTAGAATCGCCCCTATAAAAACTCCCTAAGCTACAGCTCGTCCTGCGTAAGCGCAACAGAGTTTTTCGACGCTGAGGATCTACCTAACGAGAAAGGCAAGAGTGATGGCGGAGGGGACCTTGACGTCGATCTTGAAGTTCAGGAGGAGGAATCTGAGGTGCGTACAAGGTCAGAGAGTAGTTCGGAGGCGGGATCTCTATCCAGCGGAGAGGGCAGCATAAGCTCAGAATCCGATATTGGCCAAGAGCTATTGCCAGCAAATAATTTGCTAGAAAACACAGGTAGGTGCTTGCAGTGTTCTTTTGTACTTAGTTGCTTTGGGACCATATGATTTTTGATATTAAGTTTTGTGGAGAGAAAGTATGAAATTCTGAAAATATGTAAATACAGTTTGGTCGAAAATCAAAAATTTGAATTGAAAGTACTCGAAACCTTCAGTTGATAATATAATAGTTGGTATACACCCTCCATTTCAAAAGTAACCGAACTGTTTTAAGAAAATGGTTACTTTTGGAAAAACTACTTGTGTCATCTGTTGTAATATTGTACCCATCGATAAGTTAGTACTTCACTGACAGCTGTTAAAAATTTCATGACTTTTGTATGTACACAACTTGAGTTATTGCGTCATGTGTATTAATGCGTTTAGTACATCGGTAGGAAAATGAGTTTTAAACAAAGAGCTAAAATAATAAAAAACATCAGGGAAATTCATTGAATGGAATTAAGCGCCCCTCAAACAACTGCAGTCAGCATTTGACGTGTTGAGCCTTACGAAGGTTAATTCGAGGTTTGTACCACACAAACTCACCGACGACCAGAAATTTAATCAAATTTAGCATAGCAAAGACATTAAAAGTGCTCGGGAGGACCCAAACTTCTTGAAAACCGATTATGACGGTAACGTGACGTGAGGTGTTTTCAGTATGAGCCCGAAACAGAGCGGCAGAGTACTGAATGAAGAGCGTTGGATGAAGGTAAACCCAAAAAAAAGTCGCTTGGAGAAGTTAGAAGTGAATATCATGCTGATTTGTTTTTACGATTGTAAAAAAATTATCCACAAAGAATTTGTTCTACGCGGCCAGACAGGAGACTTTTATTTGGGCGTTATGAAGCGATTGATGACAAGAATTCGTCGTATCCTACAGTAATATTTGCACGATAATGCCCCATCACATTGTTCGATAGTTGTAACAGAATCTCTGATCAAAAATCACATTATTGCCTTGTAACATTAACCCTATTCACCTGATCTGGCTCCGTGCGACTACTATGTGTTCCCTAAGGTGCATTTGACGATGAAAAAAAAGCGGCACGATTCGATTGAGGCCATTGAAAGTGCGGTGACCGACGCGCTAAAGACCATTCCAAAAAGGAGATAGAGAAGTCGTTTGATAATCTGTTGGCGCGTGGAAATTTGTTTATCAATATAGAAGCCGTTGATTAATAAAAAAGATTTGTCTCAAAATTAATACTGGTTGTTTCTTTTTTCAAAAAGTTCGGTTGCTTTTGGAATATTCGGTTATATCTGTGAGCTTGTACTGTTAATACCAGCAACATTCAATAATTCAGAGGCAAATTGTTCTGGAGGGAAAAAAACGTTTATTTTTACTAAACAGGACATTTCCTTCTCTTCAATATAATTAATCCTCCCAAAGTTTGTGCGCTTGACAATTTTTCATACTGATTTCAAAAAACTCTTCATCTTGGTCAGTTTCCCACAATTTTTTCTATATTCTCGTTATTCTGGGATTTGTATGTAATGCCTCATTTAATGGATCGAGCAAATGGAAATCCGGTGGTACTAAATTGGGGCAGTAAGGGGGATGTTGCAGTACCTCCCTCTGTCGACAGTTTACCATACAGCTTAGTTATTCTAAAGTATATATTAGCTCGAAAAATACGAATCAAAACGTTGTGGAATTTTCAAATAGGCTTGCCAAGAGTAAACTTATATTTTGAGGTTATAAATAAAAAAATGCTGATCCACCAAATGATAAGGCACAGCCCAGTGATGCTTATTTCAAGACCTAATATATTCAAACTTGTTTTTTCAAACCAATTGGTCTCCTTAGTTATTCATTATTATCTCGGGTATAATAAAATACTTAAATCGTATATGAGAACTTGAGTTAAAAATAAGACACATTTAGATCTTTTTCTGGAAAAATTAGATAGATGATCGTTTTTCGATATTTAACAGTTAGCTGTAGTAACATTACGGGAAAATTCGTTATAGGTGATTCATCGTATCGTATTTGTAAGAGGTACCTAAACAATCTCGTATTGATAGTACAGGAGAATGTCCAAATACCTAGTTGGAAGAAAAGCTACCCTCAAAGAAAAAATTGATAAACAACTAATTTCTTATCTATTGTTCATGGAGAAGTTTTGGATTTACACTAGGTGATTCTTGCTGAAAGGCATTTCTGGTAATAAGCCGGAAAAAGATTCCACACGGTTTTGACAATATGATTTTCTCGTGCCATGGGTTGCAATCAGGAAAATGTTTCCTAATTTATAGAGAAAGTATATAAAGAACATAACTATCGTGCTAACAGAATAAACAACGTCGACGAGAAAGATTTTATTGTACAAAGCAAAATTACCTATGTCATTGGTCAAAATTAGAGCGGCAACTCGCAGCTTTGATGTTTCGCCCTTGGTTATTTTAAGGAGTATTCAATGCTTGGGAGGTACCCCTCAAAGTACAGGCGTAGCACATCACTAAGAATGGGTGCAGAATAACATTTTTTTCTCATTGTTCAAATATTTCGTGGCCCAAACCAAACTCTTTTAAGATGAGTCAATTTTATCAATTCTAGATGGACATTTTAGTCATATTCGCTGTGTGTAAGTAATCAACCTAATCAATTATAACACACGTGTTTTAATCTGCACCGGACCCATAAACTACAACCACTAAGTAAGATCCTTATAGGGTTATTAAAAGCATATTATAATAATATGGTTCGCAAGTCATTGTTGACTGATCCTTTTTAAGACGGAAGATATTTTTATGAACGACTTGGAAAAACAGGAATTCTTGCAATAAACAAAAATTTGTCCATAGAAAGCTTATTTTTTATTTTTTTTGTGCAAAATCCGGTTCTTCATCAAAACCAGAAATGGTAAACGTTTCAGAAGAACCAACCGAAGAAATCAACCGAGTCGATTGTATTTCCAGTTCCGCCTCGCGTTTTAATTTTTTTGCCCCTAAACCAACTGAAGGTTTCAGTCCATTGAATTGTGTCCCTAAAAAATCTCAGCTGATCACCTCAACAGGGATATTTCACTTTTAAGAGGAAAACTAACAACAAAGGTTGAAGGCTGTTAGGATCATGTGTCATAACTGGATACTGTGAAGATACAATCTCATCTCTTGAAGCAATAGATGAAAGTTGGATGACAAATTTCATAAAAAAAACAAACTGCATGAAATGAAGGGAAAATGAAAATTCTTCGAAGCAATTCGTGACATCCTCTGGACCCACAACGAATTCGGCGGCACTGAGAGAGCTTTTTTACATAATTTCTGTTTTGTTGCGAAAGCCTTGTTACTACCTATTACGCGAGAGTTGTAAATTCTCGAGCTTCCCACACTGGTTAACTTAAAAATCAATGCTGAATAGTTCAATGAATAGAACTGTTACACTTCGGGTTCATATTGACTGACTTGGTACAGACATTACATCTTCACACTACTCACTACTTCTTAAAACTAATATGTGTATTTCTAACCTATTTACTCCCCATGAGTGGGCGCCTGGGAAGAATTGAGGTGTCTGTTCACTCGCTTCTTGAAGAGGGCAAATTGTAGGAGGTTGGGAAGATGTTGGACGGAAGCGAAATTCACAGCTTACCGGCCCTGTGAACCAAGGAATTCTTATAGAGAGAGGTTCGAGGGGTCGTTAAATGTACCGCCTTATGATAGGAACTCCTTGCCTGCCTAGTGCTGCGGCAAAACATGAGTTTTCCCGGAAAAATCTTTCAGCTCCTTGGAGCATCTTCCGTGGAAGTTTATGTAAAACACAGAAAGGTCAGCAACTTGTCTTCTGAGAGCCAGCGGTTGGAGATCGTGGGTGATGTCCAGATGGTCTATGAGGCGCACAGCCCGTTTTTGCACACTATGCAACATCCGCAACGAATGTTTGGGCGCAGATCCCCATACATGGGAACAATATTCTAAAGCAGGTCGAATCTGCGCACTATATAGACGCAACAGCTGAACAGAACAGATGTTATACCGTCGACCACAACTTGTATTGACCTATTTGAAAGAAAGCTACTTATCCAACCCCGCAATTTTTCGGGAAGCCCATATGCAGCAAGTGTATTCAACAAGGCTGCATGCCAAACCCTATCGAAGGCTTTAGAGATGTCGAGGGCTATTGCTCTAGATTCTCCATGCTTTTCAATCGTTGATCTACAAACATGAGTGACGTAGGCGAGCAGATCTCCTGTTGATCTTTGCCTGCCAAAACCATACTGACGGTCCTTAATAATTCCCTGCAGCTCAAGATATTTGATATGTTCATCATTTATGACTCTCTCAATATTACCTGCCGGGGAATTTCTATGAACTTTCTAAACTAAAGTTATTTATTGCACTGTATAATTGCCTTACGAAGTATGACTATAATCTAGGAATGTAGGTACATGAATAAGAAATTCATCGGGAAAAATATTGCAATAAACATTGTAAATACTAGTTTGGATATTGTCATTCTCCTGATGCCATGAATTCTAAATAATTTTTATAAATGAATATTGTTCCATTCATTTAAAATTGATATGAGAATATTTTTTCGAATTTCACTTCATTGATGTTTACTGTACCACATATCTAAGACCTTCAGTTTTAACTTATTTTTGAACGAAAATCAAAATTTTTGTTGTTTTCTTCAGTAATATTCGATTTGTTAAAAACTAATTTTCAAGTTATTCGTAATAGCGTCAAAGTTGAATCAATTTTTTTTGGTGCAATGGGTAAAAAAATGGTAGTCGAAATTTGGACCTTCTCTAACAGTGAATTGTTCATCGTTAGATAATACGTTGGTCGATGAAAATCCCATTTGATGCTAGACAATGGTACTCAGCAAGGACAGTGATGGATTTCTAGCGTACAAAATTTTTGACTTTAAGTAAAAAATTACGCGTGTATTCCCGACGTCGTATTGAGGATTATATTGAAACTAGAACTGCGATATCTTCATTTTCAGGAAATCGAAGTAGCAGTTCACTTGAGAATAACTTCAAACTTCTTAAGTAACCCACCTGATTCACTCTTAACTGCATTTTTAATAAGAATACTATCCGATATCAAGCTTCTGGGATTGTTAGGATCGAGCTGCTGACCCTGGCGGTACCAAATACTAGAAAATTAAGTAGGGATTGGATTGAAAATGTATTTTACTTCGAACGTGACTGTTACTCTGCAATTTGTCACTACATTTGCATATTTCTTTTGGGTAAGGGTAATTATTGTATCTATCAAATAATTCCTTCAACAAAATAGGTCGGCTAAAACTTTAATTTTCTTCTATTTAATAAAATAACTTCAAATGATGAATGTATATAGCAATAACGACAAGAATTCGTTTGTGTCCGTTAAATATTCATATTGACATTCAGTAATAATATTGGCTTAGCATATTATAGAGGCATGTGAAATATATTCGTAACCGAAATCACGTGTTTACTAGAATTAATAACTATGATTTCATTCAAAAGCAGGAACATGAAAAATGTGATTGCATATAATGCTAGCATTGCGTGAGTACTCATATAGTGATATGGTTTAAATGAGTTATACAGTCTGTATCAAAAAAACCTTCAATAATTAACAAGAAGACACTGCTAACAAAAAATGCTTGAAAATGGTGTATTTTAATACAAAGTTCGTTGCAATATCATTAAAAAATTCAAGAGGGAGGACCTCTTGTAGTAGTAGTATCCCTTTGGCCTCGCTAGATATCTGGCATAGTCTCTTCCTTGGACGAGTGGTTTCATTTGTTGATGTAAACAACTTTTTCACTATATTTATTAAATTGCGTATTACTGTATCGAAGACATTATTTAAGGACCAATATTCCAGCTTCTGTAGAATGTTGAATATCCTTCCTTGAAGAAGGAGCTAGTTCTCCGATATATTGATCATGATCATCCAAGACTTTTATTCAGGGAACAATATCCAACATTCCGTCAAATGTTAAATATCTCTTACTCAAGGATCTGGTTTTTTCGATCCACTCGTCATAATCCTCGTCAACTAGGGACACATAGTAGTGGTTCAATCTAGTCGGACCTCATAAATAGGACCAATAGACTGTAGTTTCGGTCTCGTTTGACCTTCCGTAGAATGCCAAATAGCCCTCCCTTCAGAGAGAAGAGTGGATCAGGAAACCAGATCCATCAGGAAGGACTATTTAACATTCTACGGAAGACTGAATATTGGTCCCTGAATAGAACTCTTCAATATAGAGATAAAATTCGCGTGTTTATCGTATATTAAATTGGAATGTACACGGCCAAGGCCAAAACGACATCCACTGAAACAATTTGAATTAAAGTGTCTAGTCAGAAGTATTGCTAAATATACAAATTAATATCAACAGGTAAGTAACAAAACAAATGCAAAAATTCACAGCAATCAAAATAAGAGAAAATCAATTTCAACAAATAATCATAACCTTTCAATATACTATAACTAGCGAAACATCAATCGAAGGTTCCTCTTGAACGAAACTAGAGGAATCCCGAACAAATCAAGATTCGGATACAGGTTACACAAATGAACGATTCTATCAGGTGGGGAGTTCTGAGCTCTGTTAGTATTACGATATGATGATCATCCAAAACAAAGGCCCCATAATAATACAATTCAGTCGGTTTTCATGATTAGGAGCAACAACAATTTAGTTCTCGTTTGAACTCGTCGATGTTGCACGCATATTCACAACACCCACCTTTTTTTTTAGACTAAGAGGAGGAAAATCTTCGAAAAGATGCACCCCGGGAACGGAGCCAATGTCCGACTAAAAACCTCCTCTTGAAGTTTAAGCCCGAAGGCTATAGCCTCCATGTATAGAGAACAATGGCAGAAGATTTGACCTAAGTCAAATACGCTTTCGTGGACGGAGGGGCCTAATCAATTACCAGGGAACACAGTCTTTTGATGGTATCGTATCGTTTTGGTTTGTAGTTAGTTAGAGTAGAGACTGTTGGGTTCTCATGGACTAATATGTTTGCTCGAAGAGTCTTTGAGAACGTCGTAGTTCCGAACGTAACATGGAATGGCGAGCGATGCTCGCAACAGCTAAAAATACGTAGATGCTTATCATTGGATCTTGTTTCTTAAATATACTACGGATAATTGCATTGAAGGCAAGACGTTTGGTTCTGGAGTACACTTTCTTACTCCAGAAGAAATGTTGAAGTTGGACAAAGAGAGCTCGGGCTTTATTTTGGACACCGGATATTTGCTTGTTCCATGTAAGCCGTTAGTCGAGGTGAACACCAAGATATTTCACTGAGCGTTCCCATGGAATATTAGAATTATGGACTTTGAAGTTGGAGGGTGTCCTCATTTTTCTAGAGAAGAAGGTAGCTTCAGACTTGGATTCGTTAATCTGGAGGCGCCACTTGGAATACCATTCCAGAAGAATTGGCAGGTAATTTTGGATCCGTGAACTACCATGGACAATTGTCTTGCTGCACTATAGTAGGGCAATGTCGTCTGCATAGAGGGTTGTGAGAATATTCGGGTCGGATGAAATATCTGACGAAAAATTATTGAATAATGTGGGCGAAAGTACAGACCCTTGAGGAACGCCGGCTGAAATAATTCTCGCGCATGATATACTGTTACCAACGCGGACAAAGAGGGACCTGTTCGTTAGAAACGAACGCACAATGTTCGTAAGATATGCGCGGAAAGGTAAATTTGATCATTTTGTATGTGTTAAGTAAACATATAACTAACCCAGATGTTCGTAAAATATTGCTGTCTTAGAATAGAGTTGAAAATAGTGTTGACGTATACTATGCAGTTTTGGTCTAGGATTTTAAGAATTTTATTCCGTATGCATTCTATACCGTGGCTTTCCTCGGTGTCAGGGATTTGAGAATAGATGAGATTTCGTCCGTCGTTGATGGAATGAAATCACGGGCGACGTGGAGGTTAATTATGTTCGAAACACTGTCATGGAACGCCTGGAAATTGGGGGCATTTGGAAATGAGGTGATTGGCTCTGAAGTGATCTGGCAAAAATATCGGCCTTTTCTGAGTTTGAAGCGACCACCGGATTTTAGAGCCGGTAAAGGTGGTGACTTTTTAAGTTTCTTAATGATTTTACAGACGGTCTTGGGATGAGCATTTGCTTCGGCGATAAAATTTCAAAAGTCTTCGTTACGGATTTCGGTGAACCCATCTCTGATTTCGCGTTGCTGACTATTCAGAAGAGATTCAATTTCTGGATCGCTTGTTCGCTGCCAATTTGTGCTGTACGGTTTTTTGCTTTGTCATTTCGCCTACCTCGAAAGGGAGAAACATGCCATCAGATTGTATCTGATGATGCATTTTCAGTGGGTTCAGTGATATGCTTCGTGAAAATTTTTATCATATCGATATCAGAGATCGGCATCCCAGTACTAAAGATGCTTGGCAGTGGTTGTTCTAGATAGAATTTGATTTTGAGCCAATGAATTTTAGAAGATTTTTGGATCGTGAGTGAAACAGGAGTTTAGTTCCATAAACACTGGAATGGACCATAACGTGGTATGTGTGTCCACATTTTTAGTGACGAATAAGTCGAGTACACTAGGCGATTTGTGATGATCGCTAGGGACGTATGTTGATTGTTGGGAGAATCGATCGTCAGATTGTGAGAAAGACTCAAGGCGAGGAGAAAGCGACCAGACATGTTATTTGAGGTACAGTTCCATGAAGTGTTTCGAGCGTTTAGATCTCCAGCTACTGTAGTGGAAAGATGATCGTCAAATAGATTTGTAAACGGTCTCTTATGGAGGTTTTGATCAGGTTGATTGTAAACAGCAATAACTCTGGGATTACGCGAATGTGAGACTATAGGAATGCCGACTACTCCCAACTTTCTGCCATCAAATTTGAGGGATTAATGACGAATAGAATTCTTGATGAATATCGCGACGCCTCCGTGCTCTTTCGTGACTCATGCTCTACATCAATTGAAAAACGGGATAAATAATCTTATAAATCGGTGCGTTTGCATTCCATGTGACGATGCAAAGAGTTGTTGGGGGAGTATTTTTTCTTGCAATTTCAGTTCTTTAAGAACTGGGAAACTGCAGCCGTCACGAGTTTGCTCAGTTGCGGAAGAAGAAGAGCGATGACCGCTGCTGTTAAATCGCTACCATTCGAGTTGGTAGCTTGAGCGTACCTGGCCATTGGACGTTGAGGCAATTGCTACATTCTGAGGTGGCGCTGTTTTTGCTGCTGCTGTAGTACGGTTTTTTGATCCACGCGGGTAGCTTTGGGTGCCTTAGGGTATCTAAGATATGTCGGCCTGTGCAATCCTTGGCAGCTCCTAGCTCGATTGCAGCTAAACTATGTATCGATTCGGTAAGAGACCCGATTGAATATGTATACGCGTGGCGCCATCTAACGATCAAACCCAGAAAACGTACCACAGGTCACATGCATTCTTCTTAGTTCATATTCAAATATGATTTATCCGAAATAATTTGTGTCACTTTATATTTTTGAGGATTTATCAAATGGCTCTCGTATTATCTCTTCTGATGATGTTAACATATATAGCGAAATACGCGTTGAATATTTCGTTAAGTATTTTGGTAAAGTGATTCAACACCAAAGTTTCCTATTCTCCAACTTCACTGTTTGTTCCTAATAATTTTCTTACTTGAATGGAAGGAATTCTCAAAATTTTTGAAAACAACAAACGAATGAACGATATCCTATATCCTCATAACAAGGTTTCTACTAAATTATTGGTTGTATTATTGATTTTTATCATGTTAGTAAATTCATAACATTGCAACTTGAAATTAAATGTTTATTAGTAAATATGAAATGTAATCAGAAATTATATTTTGTACCATTTTGAAAGTTTCATCACCGAAACTCTTTGACCTTTTCGATTAATAATTGTTCTTTCTCGATAAATTATCTTATTCAATTTTATTGGTAATGGGTGAAGATAACCTTCAACTTTTGAGTGGGCTATATGAATACCAAATATTCATGCAAATATATGCAATTTGCACAGAGAAGTGAAAAAGTAGTTCTGTGAAGCTGAATATAGAATAACCTTGATTTTGTCATTTCGAGACGACAGTACGGAAGTCAAAAGTTTATTTTTATTGTGAGAAACAAGTGGTTTTCGGAATGTATGTTTATTGATCACGAAATTATCATCACTCATATGCTTAGACGAACCTATCGGAGTATTAAGAACATGTATAAAGCTGTAAAATATGCTTTGCTTCAGAAGGAATGAGGTGCCGCAGAATTTCTCGATAGGTAGAGTATCGTTTCAATTTATGGAGGATTCTTTAAATAAATCAGACATTAATCTAGAGGGAAAATAGTTTAATCAGTAATTAGGAGACGTTACATTTATGGCAGGGGAGGAATTATCCTCCATTACACTGCAACCGAAGATTTATTGTACATTTCCTTTGCATTTGAGAAAATGTTGACTGGGTTTACCAATATAATCATTCTTCTCATCTCATAATTTGAATATAGCTTTCAGAACGGATATTTCTCTAGGCAGATATATCAAAAACTGTAAATCTGAAATTCGTCACACCACAACCAAATAATTATTTTGATATTTTACATAATGAAAATATATAATATATATAATATCATAACATAACCTAACCCATCAATTTTTCTCTTATCAATGTACAAGTAATAACATTAATATTTCACACGCATCTTCCTTTCAAAAGTAATACTTACCTCATGAAGTCACAGTGTGGTGAAACCTGTCAAAAGTTTGGGAATATACTGAAAATTTGAACAGTATTGTTTTATTTATTTGAAAATAAAACTAATGTATCTATTTTTAGATACAGTGCATGTCTGACCTTTTCTTGAAACTCTGTTGTTTTCGAAAAGAAAAAAATGGAAAGGTATATATGAGTAGAACGACTACTATAAATTCATATTCAAAATTTCAACTTTGTAACTGCAATGAATCGCCAGAGCTTTGGTGTTGTCATTGACTGCTAGAGGTACTATATTTCGTGAATATTGAAACTTCTCTTTGAAAACATCAAAACATAAAAAATTCTTTAATTTTTTACAGGAAATCAAGACTTAACAGGAAGAAGAACCATGCTTCCCGTTCCCAGGCCCCCAACAGAAGGCCTATCCCTATGGAACCTACTGAGCCGCAATATCGGCAAAGACTTATCCCAAATCAGTATGCCAGTTGCCCTAAATGAACCCCTGAACGTATTACAAAGGCTGTGCGAAGAATTGGAGTATTCAGAGTTGTTAGATAAGGCTGCTTCCTTAGATGATCCATATGAACGAATGGTTGAAATTGCAGCATTCGCCGTGTCTGCCTACGCTAGTACATTGAGTAGAGCTGGAAATAAACCCTTTAATCCTTTACTAGGCGAGACTTACGAGTGTATCAGAGAGGATAAAGGTTTCAGATTTTTGGCTGAACAGGTATCTCATCATCCTCCAATCAGTTCCTGTCACGCTGAGAGTCCGAATTTCACTTTCTGGCAAGACGCTAGAGTTAAAACGAAGTTTTGGGGTAAAAGTATGGAGTTTCAACCTCTCGGAAGCATTCATGTATTGTTGCCGAAAACCGGTGACCTTTACACGTGGAACAAGGTCACTACTTGCGTGCACAATTTGTTCAGCGGACAACGTTGGGTGGATCAGTATGGCGAATTGAATATTACTAATGGTAGGATTACTTGTAAGCTGACGTTTGCGAAGGCGAGTTATTGGTCCAGTAAAAGACATGAGGTATGTTATAGTTCAATTATAACATGGGGGATGCATTCACATGAAAACTATAATACTACTTAAAGGATATGTTACTAGTAAGAATGCAAACTAATATTAGTTGAATCATTCTGCTTGCTGTGTAATGTGGTTAAAAGAATCTATTAGGATAGTTGAGTCTGCAAATGTATGTTTTACACATAAATTAGCCACTTATAATTCAATGATTCATAGAGCTTTTTCCCTTCCCTTAGCTGTAACAAAATTCAATGCGGAAATCAATATCATTAAGAAAATTGCATCAAATAATAATATTGGAGTTGACGAAACATTATTATTAAATGCTAAGCCGAAAACAAATTTCTCAAATAGTATATTCCATTACAGAGAAGCCAGAAAATGAATATGCCTGCCTAACTTTCATTGGCCTTTTCTCTAATAACATCTGCGATTACCTTTCCAAATTTAATTTAACAACCTAACAGTCTAGAATATATAAAGAATTTAATGCAATAAATGCTCTATTAGATAACTTAAAAAATTCTTCACAAATGCAATTAAGGGATGATAATGAATCTGTTGGAAAGTTCGGAAATTAACAAATTTTGTGAAAACCCAAATTCACCACTCTCATTAGTCAACTAGAATTGAATCACTCCCCACTACTCAAAATTTAGTAGGTATAGTTAGCAGATTCTTTCTCACAACTTTTAGCTCTAAACATTTCAAAATGTTGTAACTGTCAAAACCGGTCGTGTGTATTAAAAATAAGCGTTGTGAAATCAGACAAGTGTTTCATTTTATTTATATTAAAATGAATTTTTATAAAGTAAATCTATTATCAGTATCATTAAAATTTCATTTGGTTCCTTCTCATGAGCCTCGGGACTAGAAACCTTAGCTGTCGAAGCAGGTATAGACACTTTGTAATGTTATTGACCAGGTTCAACAGGAACATGCAACTTAAGAATTTTCTTCGACTAGCAAGTTCTATCACAGAAAAGCGTGTGGTGAGAATACAATTTGCAGCTTGAACGAAATGAATTTCAAAAAAGATCTCTGGACACCCTCCAATAAATATGTTTCTTTATTGGAGGGTGTTCAGAGGACTTTTTCGAAATTCATTTCGTTCAAGCTGGATGGAGTCTATCCCTACGGTGGCATAGCAAATTGTATTCTCACCACAAGCTTTTCTGTGATAGAACTTGCTAGTCGAAGAAAATTCTTAAGTTGCATGTTCCTGTTCAACCTGGTCAATAACATTACAAAGTGTCCATACCTGCTTGAACAGCTAAGGTTTTTAGTCCCGAGGCTCATGAGAAGGAACCAAATGAAATTTTACGTCAGAAGCGCATCAACAGATATCTATTTCAATTCACCAATAAATTGCAGCTGTCATTTCTATAATATCATCGTCTCCCTTGCGGAGTTTTCGCACAGTAAAACCAATTTTCTGGTAGAACTCCTGACCCTTTTGAGTTCTGACCCTTACGAAGGGTAGAACAACAAAATCATTTCTTTAGCTTTTGTAATAATGAAATGAAACTAATCTTACTCTTCTTTAAGTATTTTGGTATTTATTTCAAATTGTATTTAGTTTATGTTTATTTAAACATAATTTCTAATGTATCATTTTCTGTCCCCTAATTGGGGAAAATCCTGTCGGGCATGTATTAATTAAATAAATAAATAAATTAAATAAGTAAATAAATATTTCGCATATTTTGAATAGTTCCAATTCAATCCTCGAAATTTTATAGGTTGTAGGAGCAGTTTACGACGAAGCTGGAAAACCTGTTAGACGTTTATTCGGAAAATGGTCGGAGTCCTTATACTGCGGTGTACCACCATCTGCACGTTGTATCTGGAGAGCAGGTACCCTACCGCCAAATCACGAAAGATATTACGGTTTCACCCGTTTCGCCATAGAACTGAACGAGTTGGGTCCCGACTCCAACTTGTTACCTCCTACAGATACTCGCCTGAGACCGGATCAGAGAGCTCTCGAGGAAGGAGACCTGACGCTTGCTGAAACCCTCAAGTTACAGTTGGAAACTGCCCAGAGAGAAAGAAGAAAGCGTAGGGAAGAATTAAATTTAGATTACGAAGCGAGATGGTTCTCCTTGTCTAGAGATGATATGTGGCAATATAACGGTAAATACTGGGAATGCAGAAAGACTCCAGGTTTCAGTAATATGCAATTCGAATCGCTGTGGTGACTGACAGTACATAATTATTTTATGCTTTCTTGAATTAGTTTAATGCACCAATTCGTGCTCTTCACGTGAGTGCTTATAGGAATATCATTCTCAGTTACTTTTGTTTTAGCCGCAATTGTGTGACAATTCCCACGTTAGACGTATTTTATTCAATTAAAAAAAATTTTGCAGTAATGCATCACTAGGTTGTTATGGATTCATAGGCTTCACAAGAGACTAAAGCTCTTTTTTTTTAGTCAGAATATTATATATTTCCAACCTTATGCTTAAAAAAAATTGAAACATAATTGTATATGTTACAGCAGCACAGGGTGATCAGTGACAATTATTCAAAAGTAGAAAGTGTTAAACCGAAATTTATCTATCTTTGCCAATTTTGTATATAGCTTTTAAATCTTATGCAGTTTTCATAATACTTTTGAATAGAATTAGTTCTATTTTATCGTAAAATTTGAGTTAATCGAATTGGTGTTTCAGAACAATTTTGAGTATCTAAATCATTAATATATATGAAACATTCAAATGTCTATAATCTTAAAAAATCTATTGTTTAAACATTTGCTGAAATTATTATAGCAGCTATTTCAGGTACTAATTCAGTTTCAATGGTCCTACATATTAATAATGATGATTCAAAAGTTATTAAAATTTCTGATTGCGTTTCAAAAGGATACGTCAATAGACAGAGAAGAAGGAAAATGTTTACTATAAATCTTTCAATTGCACTTATTTTGACATATAGGCACATTCTACATGTTCTCAACTAATGTGAGAGTATATTTGAACTCTGAAAATTGTTGAGTCTGAAAAAAATTCATGCATCCTAAAATTCAAGAAAGCGAGTTTCGTCAACTATATCTATAACTATATTCATAACATGGGGGTTTATTTTACGGTATAGCCTACAACACCAATATGTGTGGCCATCAAAGAAAATCAGCACTGCTCACTTAAATATTGTGTCTACGTTTTAGTTTAAAAATATGGGTTACCATAAAGGCAAAATAAATGTGAAAGGTGGTGGTTGAATTTTTTTATATAAATATTTGATCAATTTCAACGCTAGGTGATAATTATCAGAATTAGGTCGTTCACATTTGTGTATTTCATATTCGTCTCTTATACATTTATGAGTCAGTTGAAAAATGTGTATGTTTCAAGTCCTTGTAGGTTACGTTTTTATTACATAGTAGAACATGGATATGTTCCTCACTACTCTCCCTTTTTCACAGGAATCTCTGTTATGCTGTTCGCCCTCAGCAGTATCAACAGAATGTTTTTCTGAATCTTCTCCTAGTTCTATCACTTTGTATTTAGTCGAAGTCTTGTTCTCATTTATTATTAGTTGACTTGTGTGAACTGCACAAGTTGCTTCTATTTCTATTCGATTTAGATCCATAATCTAAGAATGCTATGTAGGACTTTATTCCTACTTAATTTGAAAATTTGCCCTTAACCCATTTTTCTTTTGATTTTACTTGAATATGTACTAGGGATAAATTTTTGCTGATATATGACCTGAAAGCGTATGAGATCCGCATATTCAAACTATGAAAATAGACAAGCCACAAAATTTCAGTGCTGATTTCTGAAAGGCATGTGTTTTTTAGCATTTAGTCTGTTGGATATTGACGAAATGTTATCAATATTTGTCACGCAAATGATTTTATGTAAATGTTATCAATTTTTTTTTGACAAAACTATAATTTCTTAATTTTCTATTGTATATCTGAATATTCAATACAGTGTTCTCACTTCTTCTAATCTAATACATTCTGAGCTACTCCAATCCAGTAAGTTAAATCAGCATAATGCTTTAGAAAAAATTCCTAGAAATGTTTAGAAAATCATAAAAATAATCCAAGTTGATATCATCTAGTATTGTCACCAGCTTACTAGGTATTATGAAAGTTTAAGGATTATATATCCTCATGAAAGTGGTAAGAATCACTAAAGTTTCTAAAATTGATGGAGAACCTGTTTGTCAAAATATGTGCCATTGAAACTGGTTTTAGTGTATCCTTCATTAGTTCCTCGCTTATTTCTTATTGTCATTCTATATGGTGGAAAATATTCCTTCCAATCCAATCAATCGTTGAGGTTTTTGAATAATTTTGAATTCGATTTGGAATGAAAAATATAAGAGAAAATTTACTTATAATGTTACATATTTCTGGATTCAAGTATATAGTATGTACAGAAAATTAGTTAGTTGTTGGGTATCAATCTTAGGTAGTCAGAAAAGGCTTTCAATTTTATTAAATATAATGAATTTGTCAAATATTAGAGTTGTAGTTATAAAATGTGCATATATAGTGTTTCAAATATTAAGATTAATTGTTTGAGGACAATTATGTATTTACATTTTATTAAATAGCTTCCTTTTGGTGGGATTTTAGTATGTAGCATTGAAAATATTGAAATGTGATTGTCTCACACGTTGATATGGGGAAAGTATGAAGAAATTCGTTGGATTTTCCTTTCTAGTCACTCACTGAGTTGAGGATATATTTTATTATATTATTGCCAAAATGCAAGTTTATAATGTGATTGTTTCTATTTTTCCAGTATGGTTGAGGATAGTTTCTAGTTTTAAATCATTCAAAATATATTTATGTTTTGTTTTGCATAATTGAACCGTTAATATGTCTTATGTTTTTCCATTCCAAGAATTCTTGAATTGAACTGGAAAATCTAAGGTACACTCAGTAGCTTTACAACTTGAGATATTTTGAATTGGATTATTCTTGGTGGTCCGAGGGCTATGAATTATGAATCTTAATTTTTCATTGAAGTATACACGTTGGAGCGTTGCAAATTCAATGTACGGTAGTAATAAATATTTTTGAGAATTACTCTTGTAACACATCACTACTTGATGAACCAGTATCTATAATTTAATTGTGACAATTTTGTGATAATCTTCGCTATGTTTGTTTTCGTTTCTCAATTTTTAAGTTGATATTGTCATAAAGATTCTTATTTTAATTGTGGAAATATGGAGATTAAAATTAATTCAACCATTGTGAAGTAAATCATCATCAATGAAAAGAAAATCTACAGTCTCAGGAAAACATGTAATTATTTTTCTTATCCAAAATGAGGTACCAAAAGGTAAATTTCCAAATGAATTCATAAAATTTTTGGAAAAGTTACAAAAATGCTGTTAGTGGATTTTTAAATAAGTTTTTTGCGGATTGATATAAAGAACTTGCATTGGAAAGCTTTTCAATTCCTCTCGAAACGAATATGTTTCTCAAGTTGTATGTCAATGATTCAGTGACAATAAATTTTCCACATAAGTATTCATTAGTAGCTAGCTTGATTAATTCCAAATTTTCCTCAGAATTTTATCTATGATGTTCACCTTCGATCATCAATGGCCAGAAACTTGCTTCGTATTTGCAATACTCTCAAAAGTTTTATTTACATTTCACAATTATCGATTATTAGTGTTTTAATAATTATCTTTGACAAAGTTGAAAATAAATGAAATGTTGAATTATTCTTTGTTTTATTCAATTGTATTGCATCCCAAGTATGAATATTAAAATAGAATTGCTTTTCATCAAATCTGTGGAAAGGAGAAAGAAATTAAATACAACCATGGAAGTAAACTCTGTAAGAGTATATGTAACACTCCCAAGTTTATAAATTAGAATTAAATTATTGAGGAAACTTTTAGCAAATCAAGGTGGTCTTCACTATAAGAATTAAAAGGCGTATCTATTCTTACAGAAGGAATACAACAATGGTGAGGTGTTGTGTACTCTGATTTATTTTTATTTATTTATATATACATGCATATTTAACATGACATACATTGTATACATACATATAATGAATAAACGCTACTACCCATTTTGAACTCGAAATTGAACATGCACCAGAAAGGTGGCCAAAATAGGTACACACTAACTAAGCAGTTAGACACAAACAAAATGAACCATCTAACTAAATAAGTTGATTACATTTTTCATGAAACTCCAAAATAATGCAAACCAGAAGAGATAATTATTACTCAAAGATAATGCCCGGTAAAGAAAAAATTGGTTCGGACCAAATCAGTATAAAAAACGAAAGGGTTAAGAGAACATAGTCTAGGAACATTGAAGTTAACACGGCTGAGCAACCCGCTACATATGATATCACCATTCAACAACTTATAAAGCATGCTCAGATCAAGAATAGGAAGGGCTTCATACAACCGAGGCATACTTGAGGATACTTCTTACAAAAGAACAATACACAATTTTAAAGGTGTCAACAGAGAAGTTCATACAATTCCTCGGAATAAATCCCAGCAGCCAAAAACCCTCTTTTGATATCAAAAATATGTTCCATAAACAATAAACGGAATCCAAAGTAACAACAAGATATCTCATAGAACTCACTCGATTCAACATACTGCCACTGATAGAATATTGATGCAACTCGACACTCCCTCGAGAGAACGAGATGATATTACATTTTGATAAATTAGGATCTAGCCTATTAAGCTCACACCATACACTGAAACGGTTGAGGTCATCTTGAAATAGCGAAGCATCGTTCTGACATGACACGGTTCTATAAACTTATAAATCGTCAGCAAAAAGTAAGAATTCACTATGACGAAACACTAAAGAAATATCATTGATAAACAGGAGGGATCCTAAATGTAATCCCTTGGGAACACCAGATGGGATGTGAAAATATTCTGAAACGAAACCACCATAACGAACACAAAATTTACGATTGCGCAAGAAGCTACCCAACCTATCGTGTAATGTACCCCTCAGACCCATCCTGTACAGCTTGTCCAACAATAATGTTATATTAACTCTGTTAAATGCTTTTCGAAAATCAGTGTACACCGCGTCAACGCTCAAATGACTTTCAAGAGATGTGATATCGTCCAAGAATAGAATCAAATTTGTAACTGTTGATCTTCCTTTATAAAAACCATGTTGTTTCTTTAATAACACAAAGCAAGCACTTCCATGACAAAAACCGAGATACAAATTTATCAAACAATTTAGGAATAACTGGTGGAATATAAACTCCTCTATAATTGGAAACATCCTGGTGATCGCCAGATTTGAAAACAGGCAAGATGTAACTTTGTTTCCAAATAGATGGACACACGCCTGCATTTAAAGAGGAATTGAATATACGCGTTATTGGAGTGGTCAATGCACAGATAAAACTCCTGAGAAGAACAGACGGAATACCATCTCGACCGCAGGAATAACTCTGCTTCAGGGCACTGACTCCCTCAAACACTTCCGCAGGCGAAAAAGATAATGATGTGACATCCAAAACCTCCTGTACTTCAAAGCAAGGAGGTACTACACATTCCAAAACAAACACTTGACTGAAAAAGTGAGCAAACAACTGTACAATGTCATCCCCTGCGTTAACCACCCTATCACCATGAAACATTCTACCCGGCAATTGACCATCGGAGGCCTTCAGATTATTAATGTATCTCCAAAACGTTTGAAGATCTGATTTTATTCTTGATTTAGCCTGTAATACATAGTTCTCATGACGCTCTCTAGTTCTGATCTTACATTAAGCTCGCAAATCCTTGAAGACCTGATTGATTGCATGACAAGTGCTCTTAGTATCTTATTGTGAAGGAACGCCTAGTCTCAATTACGTATACGCCTCCTACCTGTTAAGGTATTTACATGTCTGTTTTTCAAGTTTATTTGGTGATACATAACCAGTTTCAACCTTCTCGCATTATCAAGTGCGGAATACTAATTAGTACTAAGGTACCAAGATGATGAAAGATAAATTTTTTCCTTAAATGTTATGTTTGGGGGAGTTATTGATTTCAAGAGTTTTTAAAAATGTTTTATTGTATGAGAAAGTGGGTCAACATAATTTTATGTTTGTTATTGTATTGTTGTGTTATGTTTGTATCTACTTTTGAAGGAACGCCCAATCTCATTTATATATGCCTCTTACTTGCAAAGGTGTATACATAGGTCTGATCAGTCGTTCCTTGAAAATTAGATATGAAGAGCATTAAATGTCATTCAATAAAAATTAATCAAACTCTAAATAACCACCATTGTTTAGGAAATAACCATGAATTTACAAATATAATTGAGCTATACATTCTTCATAAACCCTCAAGAGTACAATCTTAATAAATATGAGACCCTTCATAATTGCTAAGTTTTTCGCTATTATTGAAATATGTATAAATAAATATTCAAATTATGTATTCTTCCTCTAGCCTGACCTGTAACCACTATATAAGAAAGCAACATGAGCTTTCTTGTTAAATTTGATGCATGAAAATGGTCATGAGGCCGAAATTCAATTCAATTCAATTCAGTTTATTCGTACTTCGGCAATTTTTTTATGAATGTATGTCATTTTAAATTCTAATATTGAACATATTATAACATTATTTACAACAAAATAGACTTTTCAGTCTCAAATTCGAACAATAAACTAGGACATATATTGATCATATAAAATTATTTTGTTCCTTTTTTACATCAATTAAAAAAAAAGAGTGAAAAGTACACCGCACACATAAACCCGAAGGTACAAGATACAAAAACGAATTACGAGAAGCAATGAAAACTTTAAAAGGTGTCAGACATATTCATTGACAGAATAAGATGCCTTTGATGCCAATAATTTTTTTATGGTATTCTTGAATGGTTTGTCATGTACGGTTCTCACAGTCTTCGGTAGTATATTGAACATCTTTTTACCAAAGTAATATGACGATTCCTCAAATTTTTTGAGATTATGTTTCTCTACTACCAGAGGAGTGGCATTTCTAGTATTATAGCCGTGGTAATCAGAATTCGATGCGTACTTGAAGAGATTATTTTTGTAAACAAAAGTGTTTTAAGAACAAATATTGATGGAAAAGTGAGCATTTCTTTGATCTGAATGTTTCCTTGCAACCTTCTCCAAAACCCAGCCGAAATATCAAACGTATGACTCTTTTCTGAAGGATAAAAACTCTTTGTGTTTGTGGAGTATTTCCCCAGAGTATTATATTGTAGCTCAGGTGACTATAAATGAGTGAATATTTGATGTTCCTTAAGTCACCTATATCGAATTTATATTTTATTCGAGATATTGCAAAAAGCCCCTCTGCTGACTTTTTTACAAAGCTGTTCTATATGAAAGTCCCATTTCAAGTATTCGTCGAGATGAACACCTAGAAATTTGACAGTCGATTGTCGGTTGAAGCCATCCAGATTAATAGGGTTTTTTTTTGATAGTCGGAAATTAACATGCACCGTTTTCTTCAAATTGAGTATTAAATTGTTTGTTCTACACTATTTTTGGAAGTCATTACTGTGCTAACCTTCTTCTCAAGATCCTCAGATGATCGAGCAGATACCACCATTGACGTATCATTGGCAAACAGAATAATCTTTGTTGTATCCGCTACATAATCCACGATGTCATTAGAGTAGAGTAAAAACAAGAGAGGGCCGAGTACGGACCCTTGAGGAACTCCAATATCAATATTACTCTGATCAAATGTCTCTTGCAATCGCAAAATTAATATTAAATATAATTTTTTAATAGTGAAATTTATTAATTATTTGAATAATCAAGTAATTGACCCGTTCTTGCGTTCTGTCCAGAAACGAATAGTATTGCAATTATCCATAACTGTATCGAGACTTTTTCGGTTTCATTGCCGCACCATGTACATATAATACATTAATTTATATTTCAATATGTTTACATTGCATTGTTTTTGTTGTTCTCATATTTATTCTTTTACAAATCAATTTTTTTCATGAGAATATGAATGAATAACGCTTGAAAATGTTATTTTTTCTGGAAAGTAGGAAAATTGATAATTATGATACTGGAGGTCCAAAAATTAATTTTACGGTGAATAACTGTTGGTAGCACTGTATAGCATCTGATTAGGCGCTCGTAAGGACACCTTTTTATTTTACTCAGAACTAGTAGTGTAGAAGGAACCTGCAAACAGTTAGAATACTTTTCGCCCGTCAATGAAAGAGTGTTATTATATGAGTTTTCTAAATTTCGAGTTTGTTTTCAGTTTATGACAGTGACAATCGTGAGTGGAGAGGTAGGGTCTCGGTTGTTTAGCTTTCAGTATGCTTTAGGTTACGTCAAATTTGCTCGCGTTGAGCTTTTATATATAAATAATGTCCTCTACAGTATTTCAGTTAAAAAGTAACCTACTTCTCATTCGCTAACATCACTTTTCTCATCGTGTCATATTATTATTATTATTGTGATACGCGGTTATACTCATAATGCCAGTTGCTATTTTAGACCGAATACCTTTACCAAATTTGAGGGCATATACTGCAGGAAGTGTCTTAGCTCTTTCAGCTTGTGTTTATTTTGTGACCCAAACTATCAAAGACCCAAATTGGGATAGTGTTCAGAGTGACATCAAGAATGTTCTTCAAAATGAACTCGATAATAGTACAAATTCTTCATTATCTGATGGAAGAACTATGAGGAAATACATGACAGATGTATTTACTGTTTTGATTCGGGAACCTATTTGTGTTTGGGTGAGTTAATTCAACATTTGTTTGTTTTATACTGAGATTAAAGTGTTATATAGAAAATCTGATGCAAGGTCTCATGCTAGGTAACTGTCAAACAAATTGTATGAAATTGTTTTATTACTGGATTCCTGTTTTCTGTTTTTGGTTGTTTATGAAACATTTGACAATATAACTTCAAGTTGATAAGATTTCTGTGAAATATGTACTAACTGTGAAATTATATTTAGAAATTTTACATCTTCGTTAGGTAAATTTGGGCATGAATTCTTTTGAAGAGTAAGGTCAGTTATTAGAACTGTGACATTTACATTTTATGTTTTAAACGCGACTTCCACTATATTTTAATATAATACTTAATTCAATTATTTTTATATTTATAATGGTGGAATGAACCGTGGTGTTCTCAGTACACTTTCCGCTCATGGTTCAAGTCCTCAAGCATAAGAAAAACTTTTAAGAATACCTGCATTAATTACTGAAATTAATAGAGAAATAGGTAAAAGTAAAAAGTGAATATTACATTTATTGAAAAAAATCAAATAAGACCAAATAAATGAATGAAGCAAAAAGGATTGATTAAAACGACATAATTCCAGCAAATATAGATAAACTATTCAACGAAAAGTGAACAATGGTAGGAAGTTTCTTCAAAAACAAAGTAGCTATTGAGATTGTTCAATAACAATTCAGCAACACGAATGTGTAATTTTTGATTCATTTGTTGAAGGAAAGAACTTGAGTATCAAATGTAAAATGATAATTTATGCAATTCTTCCAACTGTTATATAAGTTCTGAGTCATTTCATATATTGAAAATGTTGACTTTCTCAGGATAATAACTTTTTCACTAATTTTGATAATAATCTACCATTTATAAGCAAGCATGAAAAAGGACATGTTTTATTAACCTCTGCTTGTAGACAACTTTTTTTATATATATATATATATATATATATATATATATATATATATATATATATATATATATATATATATATATATATATATATATATATACCTCAAAAAGTCTAGGAACACTTACCAACATCTTTAAAATATGAATTTGATGATTCAATTTATAGAAATCTTTTGGTTTTGTTAGGATGTATTGTATATAATGTATTCTCAAGAAAAAAAATAATATTTGACTTCTCCAAAGCACCTATTATGAAAAAAATTGAAATTTGAAAATGACGAAATTTGGTAAAACACAAAAAAATCCTGAACTAATATTTTCGAAACGATATGGAAGCACTTATATTTTTCAGTACCCAGAAGGTCCACCTCTGTTATTAATGACACTTTGGCATCGTCGCGGCATGCTCAAAAATTGTCTATTACATTTTGGCCTAAATCATTCCAAGCCCCCTGAACTGCTAATCGAAGTTCCTGTTCATGATGGAAGACGTTTTGACGCAGGAGATTTTTTTTTAAGGGGTCCCACACATGCTCGATGGGGTTTAGATCTAGGGAGCAGGATGGCCACGGTAGAAGATCGATATCATTCTCTTCAAGAACGTTCAAGACAACTCTTGCACGATGAGGAGGGGCATTATCTTGTTGGAAGAGTGGATTTTGACCCATTGTTTGGAGATACGGTACCACTACAGGTAAAACTATCTCATTTGCGTAATAATTTCCCGTGAGGTTGTTCTGTATGAAAACGAGGTCAGTTCTTCCACGAAGGCGTATACCTCCCCAAAACATCACTGATCCGCCTCCCTATCTAACAACTTCTCGAGCATGCTGGAGACGGTTTTGCTTTCCAGGTTCCCTCCATATTCGAATTCTTCCCGAATCGGGATAATAACTAAATCTAGATTCATCAATGAAGAGAACTGTGGCCCACCTTTCTTGATCCTAGTTTACGTATTCTTGGCACTAAGCTAAACGAGCAGCGCGATTTCCATGGGTCAGTTGTGGAACTCTTAATGGACGTCTGGAGTGGAGTTGACCTTCATGCAGTCGATTTCTCACAGTTTGGTCGGAAATTCGTACATTATGAACTCGTGATAGCTCTTGAGCTAATTGAGATGCTGTGGTAGTACGATCTCTTTTGGCTTGTAAAACCAAAAATCGGTCTTGGGCGACTGTAGTAATCCTGAAACGACCTGTATGGCGTTCTTCTACGCTACCTGTTTCATTGAAACGCGACCATAAACGGTTTATGACACTTGGGCTACTTCCCAGAACCCTGGATACTTCTTGTTGTGAGTTCCCAGCTTGGAGCATGCCAACGGCTCATAACATCTCTTCTCTAGTCAAATGTTGTCTTTCCATGATGGAATCACAAAACTTGAATCTTTTATTCGTGCTTACAACAGAAACAAAGTGCCAACTAACTGATTTCAAACACTGAATACATGAAATGATTATAAAGCAGCGTCGCATCTGCTGCATTTTAGTTTTTATAAAAAACTGAAATCTGTTCTGCACTCTACATAATTTGGTGAGAAATTGATGCAGGTGTTCATTTCTTAAAAAAATCATCCATATTGATTGTTCTGGATACGATATATCGATATTCAGAAGTATATATATATATATATATATATATATATATATATATATATATATATATATATATATATATATATATATATATATATATATTTGTTTGAAATGGTTTCTGTTTATTCAACATTTAGTTGTATCTAATTCAACTAATCTCAGAATTCTTTAAGAAGAAAAACAATCTACATTTATAACACGTCTTTTCCTTAAAAGCTATACAAATTTAAGTATGCTGTTACAAATAACACACCTCACATGGTGTGTGTCGTACCTATCATTTATTGGTACTAAATTGTAAGTAGAGCTTATTTCCAACTTTCAATGAGCTACTGGTTTCGAAAACAATTGAAAAAAGAATATGTTTCATACAAGTAGCCTTTGGTGCGTTTGTGTTGACATGATACTTTATTAGTTTGATTCAATTCATTATTGTTGTCCCAGGGGCAAGCAATAAGGTGCGTTTATCTTGAAAATAGAGCTAGTAAAAAAATACTCTTGAGAGAAAAGTTGTATTTGTATTTATTTCTATGAAGAGAAGTCAATAGTGTACTATATTTTAACAAAGATATTGGTTAGGGTGTCTTGGGACGCGCTACTGGACTTAATTAACTGAAACTAATTGAGGCTAAATCAGCCCCTTGCTATTTTCAATACCCCTGCCAAAGTAGACTAAAATATTACTAAGCTCCTCACAATAAATTCCTTCTTTTCTGACTTCGATACCTTATAGAATTGTGTGGGAGCATTTCTGGACCTATGTTTCTATGAACTTTTTGCTCTGAAATTGAATGACGAATCGCTCACATCAATATTTCAAACTATTTTGGAATATCCTCCGTCATTAATGATATGTGCGGGTGTCATTTAAGAGTGTTAACTTTAAGAATTTGAATTTTTCCAAATTTTAATTCACATGATCCTAATGATTTATCAAAATATTTTCCACCCATGTTCTTTTTAGCAGATCACAGCTAACTATTCGTTTGTAATAATATAAATGAATATTAAGCCATACATTACACTAAAGTGGTTTCGCCTTGTACTTGCTGCGGGATAAAAATATCTTCAATACAAATTGTAAAATGTCGGATTACTAAATTTACCACAAGCAAACACTGCTTTCGTTGTTTTTCTAACTTTCGTTCGCCAATAATATATAATAATAATATTTATTCACTTTATCCAAACGTCATGTTTCAGTAGTATTTCCCATATTGAAATAAACAGATGCCTTGTCCCCTTTGGGAGGCTCAGCCCGATCCTACCAGGATCCAACACCCCAAAAAACTATAACCAAGTGAGCCTCCCAAAAAGAAGACAGCACTCCCGAAAAAGCAATGGCTTGTTCGTGGGAAAGAAAAAAGAATTTTTATTTTATTTTTTTTCTTCATAATAGGAATCTTATACAAAATATTAGTTATAATAATAAACTATCTCACTCAGTGGGAAATTATCATACTATATTCATACTCACAGTCACACATACTTTGTTAATAGTTGAACCTTAAAAAATTCTAAAGATTGTAAGTAGTTAAATAGAAGATGCCCTAGGTAAGAGCATGATCTCTGACGAACTGACTTTCATTTGCGGAATAATTTGGATGTTCGTGCGTCTTAACAGGTATCCGTTGGCTAACTTTTTTTTGGCCGTTCTATTGAAATTGATAGCGAAGTAAAGCAACAGCAGCAACTGAGTCACTGTAGAAACTGCAGCTTCGTTGTATAAATCCTCAGAAGCATACCTAAGATTTTTCCTATAAATTAACTTCAGAATTCTCTTTTGAACCACCTTGATCTGCCTTCTGTAGCATTCTGCCATTGCGCCCCAGGCAACAATACCATACATAAGATGTGGCTCCACTAAGCCATAATATATTTTTTGAGCTCTTTTTCATTAGAAGCTTTTCTGCATTTATGGAATAGGTGGTGCCAGTGGTGCAATCAGACTGAATCTCAAGTGTCTCGAACTCTGGCATGCTTTTTTGCAGACTGGCGAAAGGAAGAAATACAGTTTTTTTAACATTTATAGAAAGTTTTTTTGCCGAAAAGAAATCTGTTACCTTTTTGAACTCATTCTGTGATTTTTCTTTAAGTTCAGACCAAGTTGGTGCTTCCAGAAAAAGAGCTGTATCGTCTGCAAAGTTTATTACTTGGCCTTCAACACCAATAGAAAACAGATCGTTAAGAGAAATCAGAAAAAGTATCGGCCCTAATACCGTACCCTGCGGTACACCATAAGTTATTTGTCTCTGCACACTAAGTACATTTCCAATCTTAACTTGCTGCTTCCTATCTGAGAGATAACTCTTCATGAGATTATATGAATTCCCCCTGAAACCTACACATTCCAACGTCCCCATTAGCTCTGCATGATCTACGGTATCAAAGGCCTTAGCCAGATCGACAAAGATGCACAATGCTGGTATTTGTCACTTATTAGAGGCACTAGTCCACCTATGGCATCGTTTGTAGATCTTTTTGGTCGAAAGCCATATTGTTTATCGGACAACAGTTTGTACTTGTTAATGAAGCTGAAATTTCGTTTTTTCCGAATTTTTTCGAGAATTTTAGCCAATGAAGACGTCAAAGAAATGGGTCTATAGTTTCCTATTTCCGCACAATCAGCTCCCTTGTGAAGAGGTACAATTACTGAGCACTTGAGAATGTCTGGAAATATGCCACCATTTATACTTTTATTTATAAGATACGATAAGGGGGCTGAAATAAGACGAGCAATTTTTTTGATGGTTTCTGCTTTGAGGTCATCAGGACCCGGAGCTTTTCTAATTTTTAGTTCCCCAGTGATCTCAATAACTTCTCGAGCATCAGTTTCAGAAAAAACTATAGATTTTTGATTTCTGTAGTAATTGATTTTTTTCGTCAGTTGTGCGTTATTTGACTAGCTAATTTTTCACCGATCTCCTTGAAGTATTTATTGAATTCTTCCGCTATCTGTAGTTTATCGTCTACTATTTCAGCTCCGTTTTTAATATTCATAATTTTTTTTATTTTTCCCTGCAGAGCTATTCAAAAACTGGCAAATACCCCTTGAATCATTTCGATTTCTCTCGATATGCTTACAATAATATTGTCGTTTGGCTAGTTTGATCAAAGATTTCAGTTTATTTTTAAAATTTTTGAAAATACTCACGACTTCCATATCGTTAGGATTTTTTATCATGCTCTTATATAACCTGCCTTTCTCTTTGATGGAATTTGAAAGATCTCTAATAACCCACGGCGTTCTTTTAGTGTCACTGTGCTTTTGTTTTATTGTGTAAGTAGTACCTTCTATTAGTTTTCCCACGAAGCCTTGCCATGCCTGGTTATTGTCTACAAAATCATATAGAAAGTTCCAGTTTTCTTTCTGTAAAACTGAGTTTAAAGTTTCATAGTTGATATATTTTTTGTACGATTAGTATTGTTGCCACTTCCGCTACAGCAAGCATTCGAAGTATACTCTACCAATATTGAATAATGATCGGTCACATTTGTGTGGAAGATAATGGGATTGAACATATCTTTATCCAACTTTGCAAAAATATGTGATCTATACATGATTTCGTTACTGGTGTCATCCTAGTAAAGTCATTTACAAGAGATATGAAATTATTCTCACTGAGAATATACAAATATTCCTCAGAATCTTTTCTGTTACCTGCAATATCTATATTGATAACTCCTACGAAAAAAGTCATATCAGGTTTTTTCCTATTATTAAAATTGTACAAAAACAATGTTCAGACACTTTTGTTGAAAAAAGATATTACGTTTCGTTCTTCCTTCATCAACCCTCTATACCTGGCAGCTTTCAACTCAAATTTTCGAATAGGAAAAAGGGACGTGTGGTACCTTTTTGAAAAGGTGATTCCATTCTTTCTACGACGACGTAATTATTTACTTTCCAAAATAATATGTGACAAAGTGAGACCGAGAATTATTTGGAAAAATTTCAGGTTTTCATGAATCCGTTCGATCTTCGTTTGAGCAAATACTTGATCAAAATCGATTCTGAACCGTCATCAAGTAACTTCTGCATAAATTGCATTGTACAAGGATATATCTTTGATTCTCGAAGAAGTTTGAATGCCGTTTTGTTGTAAAAATTATGGTCACGAGCAATTTGCCTGACAGAAGTCATTGAATTTTCCTGAATGGTCAGCAGCATCTTTAGTTTAGTGTCGTGGTCACCAACGGATTGCCTTCTTCTATGGTAGGTACATGTTTTCACATTCCCTACTTCTCGTTAATTTTGATTATAGTATCTTTGTTAATTGGCGGTACATCTGAATGCCTTTCTCGAAATAACCGGCCTTTCACAGTTTCAGTTCTGGTTCTGTCGCCTAAAATCATCGAAATTTCAAGTTTATTTGATTTGATTCGATGCATTATTTAGAAAAGAAAATTTTCACATTTAAAACTTCACTGAGAAATACGATCCAAAGTATCCAAGGATACTTCTTCTTCACAAGCTCTACAGTCGGTTACCGGCAAGGACTGTCTCCGTCAACTTCCTCCATCGGTTTACCCCCACATCCAACAACCATTTCTCCACTCTAACCAACCAGCTGGTTCTTGGTCTGCCTCTCTTTCTCTTCCCCTAGTGTGTTTGGAAAGTCACCTTTCTAACAGGGTTCTCCTCATCATACCTATATATGTGTTCTCATACCTATATATGTGTTCTAACCACCTTATTTGGGAGGTGTTTATAACTTTGACTAGGTTGGACTCTATTTTAGTTGAAGTTCGTGATTATATTGAATTCACCATACTCAATTTTCTTTTGTTGTTCCAAAGATCTTAGATTAGATTAGATATTATATGACTGAGGGCTGCCTAGCAGCCCGGCCACTGCGACCCAGTAGTCTGTTGTGGCTCACTCTGTTCTAAATTTCATCCACGATCTCCATCCGTCTCGTAAAACATACGTGGGTGAGAGTTCTTCCATCCTAACTCTGTCCCCAGCTGGGCACTCGCACATAACATGTTCCATTGAGTCTATATCTTCTTCACACAGCCTACATGAAGGATCCTCAATCAGTTCTAACTTATTTAGGTGTTTCTTGAGGCGACAGTGCCCCGTAAGTATGGCAGTTAAAACGCTCAGTTCCAACCTAGAGAGTTTGAGCCAGGCCTTGGCTTTTGCAGTGGAAGGTCCACTGATGGCACGTCGATCGTGTCTGAGACCTGGGAGACTCATCCAGTGCTCACATACCCTCAGGTCCAGCCATTGGCTGTTTTTCATCCTTGCAGTCTCCAGGGGAATTCCGAGTTTAGGCTCCGGTCCTATGAACTCCAGGCTAGTTCCTCGAGCGGCCAACGAGTCCACCTTCTCATTTCCCTCAATGCCCGAGTGACCGGGAACCCATATTAAATGGAGCCTGCTTCGCTTTCCTAGTTTGGCAAGGGTGGAGCGACAGTCCTGCACCATAAGTGACGTTCTCAAGATCTTTCTCTCGAAAGCTTCTTGAGATTTCTGATCAATGGATTTTTTACGGGGTGGGGTTGTTGGCCTCACGCCCAACCCCCAACCCTGAGGATCAGGTCCTGTTTAGTCGCCTCTTACGACACGCAAGGACTACGTTGGGACTACTCTTTCTCACCTAGTCACCACACGGAAAAAATATACGATACTACGCTATCAAATTATAAACCATATACTGATATAGGAATAATGAAAATTAAATTCCTTCAAATTCAATCGGCAGAATTGGATGATCCGCATCGGGCACATTGCACCCATATGCTCTCTATAGAAAAAAAAAAATATAGAAGAGGCATCTTTTCCGATGCGTACCGGTAAGTCGCTCATCTGTTACTGTATATATATATATATATATATATATATATATATATATATATATATATATATATATATATATATATATATATATATCATGCCATCTGAAGAAAAAATCGAGGTTGTTACCACCCTCTTTCATTACCTAAGAAAATAGAAATCACATGCAAAACATAAATAACTGAATACAAAAATCGATGTTATTTGGATTTCATAAAAATATTACCAAACGTTTCACTTAATTTATTCAATTGAAAATCAGCACTCTGCATAGGGTAAATGTTGATAATGATAACAAAGCTGTTGAATAACTGTTTCCTTTGATATTAACTGAATAACTTACTTGGTTTTATATAAGTTTTCACAGCGAAAATACTGAGTGGCTAGACTATTATTTTTACATTTTTTGGTTTTGATGCGATCTGTTCTTCCAGATTCTAGAATCGCAATCATAAATCGCAGATGTACTGAATTATGTTTAATCTTTTCGATTACCGAGAATTGAATAAACAATCGAAGGAGTTTCAATATTGTTGACGTGATCGTAGCATGTATGTTTACAGACAATAAAATGAAACATTGGCAGATGTTTTGACTCAATCAGCGTAGGAAATTGAAAAATTGCAAGTACTTTTCGTACAAACTACGGACAATATAACTACGCAAATAGAAATATTTTTCATTTATGGAATTCAACTGTAACCAAAATCGCGTATGCAAAATTGATTTATTTATTATTATAGAGTTCCATATATATATGGCTGAAATTGAAACAAACGTCAAATTGCCAGTGATGAATTCAAGCGGGAAATGCGGGAATAATTTAAATACGGATAATTAATGTTTCCACATATCCGTTTCAGCCATGTACGATTCATGATTCAACACAACCCTGTAGCAGGAGTTCGCTGTTGAAATTTTTGTCATTATGAAGTTATTCGAACATGGAAATTGAAAAAATTATTTATATTTAAGTAACAACCTGAATGTAAGTACTGTATTCCTGCATTGAATCTAAACTTTAACTCGGAAAGACTTGAACATGTGTGTAGTGAATAGGTTACTCTAAGAACACCAGACACTCGTTTAAGTTTAAGGTATTTCTGAAAACATGCATATTCATCATTATATTCTGTAGTGAAATTAAACTGATGGGCAAATCACAAGTTTCTGTTTCTCAGAACTAGCAAAGCTCAGACGCCAAGTTAAATCATCTGTTGAGTATAAAGAGCCAAATGCAACTTCATTCACCCAGAATTGTTGGGTATGCAAACCATATATATGTAGTATCATTGGTAGTTTGAATGCCACTTGTATAGTGCTGAAGATGCCCTAAATTTCACTCAACGAAAAAACATGTATCTTGTTTCGAATACTATTTGCAAGCCAATGGAAGGTAGTCTATCCCTACTCTCTTGTAGTCACGCAATAATAAATGTTTGTGAGATCATTACCATTTATATGTTATATAAAAATATAATAATGAACTTTATTTAGCTTGAAGTATTGATTTTAACATATTTCAAATAATCTTTGATATGCATGTTGGAACCACATTGAAGTATTTTGAACCTTTTATAAATACACTATTTACAAGATGGGGGGTATCAAATGAACCCTCGGGATCTGATCACAGACATTCAATTCACCATTTAGTCTGGACGTAGACCTGTGGTCGAAAACAGAAACTCAACTTTAGTTAATCAATGTGATGGTGGTGAGAAAACTTAGCGCGTATAGCCTATACGATAATCACTGAAGCGTTTCGCTTTACATCTTTACATATACTGCAATATGGAATTAATGCAGGGCTTTGCACCTGTTTACCTTGTGATCAGAGGAGCGGGAAGAATGGCTACGTATGGATTCCATCATCTTTACCGGAATTGGACTACATGCTGAAAGTGAGGACATCGCGATGTTGGGTATGAGGTCTGATATAGCAATACCAAAAACCAACATTCCAGAGCATCATTCCCAGCAGACAGCTCTAAGGATAGCCTGCTTGAGGGCCTCTGTTGGTTCACACCCGGTTCCAAACATGCCCAAGGTCTTGGAGTTGGTTGAGGTGCTGCCCGAGAACAGTCTTATTTGTCTTGGCGGGCTTGCGACTGTTTTTCGAGCAGAGCTATTCGTCATTAACCACTGTGGCATCCGACTACTACACGACGCTTATGCCGCAGGAATGTCATTTAATCCTTTCCACAGTTGGAGAAAGAAACGAGCTTCGCTTGATGTGGAACCCGGGTCACTCAGGCATTGAGGGCAATGAGAAGGCAGACTTATTGACCGGAAACCGGAGTTGGGTTACCCCTGGAGACTCAAGGATAGGAAATATTCGGTGATTGGGCCGGAAGGTAAGGGAGCACTGGTTGAGCCTCAAAGTGTCGGTACAGAGGCCTCTTGCCATCGCCACCGGGAAACCATGAAAACATTGTTGGGGGCGCCAATACATCAACATGATTTGATGCGCTTTTACGGATTGAGATGAATATGTAGCGGTCTGGCCTGGTGTTGTGAATGGGTGTGCAATGTTGAGGAGGTCAAATGAGATCGAAACTGCAGCCTATTGCTGACATCCGACCCGATGTACCACCGCTGTGTGGCCCTGGTTGACGATGGTTATAAAGGGTGGATCGAAAAACCAGCTCCTCCAGGTCAGGATAATTAACATTTCACGGAAGATCGAAGATTGTTCCAATTTTTTTCAAGATTTTTGAGGAGCTATATATGGCTGCAAAATTGCACGGAAAGATCTATTACCAGATATTATTTTCAGTTCCTAATGTTCCCTAAATGCTATTTGTCAAACAATTTCTTCGAACATCAATTTTGTTTGTTTAAAATTACTTTTTCATATTTTCTTCGAAAATGTTGCTGTAAGAATATTTATGTTTTTGAATTCACATAATTGTTTGGGAGGGTTATGTCCCGTCTCTATGAGCCGGTCGCCACTAGGAGTGGCCTGTGACGAATCATGTCGTGACTCACCTCGAGTGACATAGATATCTAATCTTCCTGAAATATTGAAACATATTTTTATCGATCCAGCGAGACGATATAGAATGTTTGCTAATCGGCTTGTGTGTGGGAGGACATATATGGAATGACGTGGACGATCATTTTTTCGATGAGGAACTTCATGACGAAGTTTTGAACGGTTGAAAAATGTCAACATTAATCCCTTTACCAAAAGTATTTCTATAGAAATTTATTGCTAGAGTGATTCGGACAAGACGATCTAACAATAAGATAGGATCTGCTTTCAGAAAAAGTAGAGTTGAACATCTTAATTTTGACAACAACTGAATTTGGTAGGAAACGAACAATCCAAAGTAAACAACAAACGATGTATGTGATTATGGAATATATGGATGGGTTCGGCCGATATGAATTATTCTCAATGGCAACTTTAGTAGTTCATGTTGGCGACACATCATTCAAGAGTTCAAGTTCAACAAGTACGATGACTTATGAAACAACGGTGTGTCTAATAGTTAATTGATTTCGCCGTTACTACGTGATAGTAAATCATGATGATGATAAGAAACTAAACTATATATTACAATATCACAAGAAATTTTCAATAAAAGTTGCAATTTACTTTTGAATTCGTTTACTGCGCTAATCATCTCAATGATAGTTTTTCCTTTACCTTGAAGCTCCAAGTTAGTTAGAAAAGCTGTTATTTCGGGATATAATTCTTGAAACCTTTCTAGGAATTTTCCGCGACTCAGGCACCTGACGTTCGTGTGAAGAACTGCTTCTCAACGAGCCGCCGTTGCACGGATGGAATTCACAATATTTGTTGCAATACCCATAATTTCCCCCGTGTTTAAAACTTTTGAACACAAAACTTGTTGATCTTTAATGTAATGGAATGAAAAAAATGAAAGGAAATATGCATTAGCTCAACACAATGCCACAAAACCGTTTTCTTTTCAGTCATTGCTGGTGCTCCATCGGCTGTAATGCACACTAATTTATGTATTGGTAGCTTGTAGTTTTTTACAAAATTGAAGAAAACATATATATCTTCGCCACGGATCTTTCCCTTCAGAGGAATGATTATCAAAAATTCTTCCTTAGCTAACACGTCATTGAATACCATCCGAATAAAAATATATAGCTGGGCAGTGGTTGTCATATCGGTGGATTCGTCGAACTGTTAAGATAAGTATGTACATTTCATAATATCATGTTTTAGTTTATCTGCCATGTCCTGACTCATGACTTCAATACGTCTTGTGACAGTCGTACGAGCTAACTGAAGTTCTCTGATAGCAGACATGATTTCTGTTTTATTTTTAAAATCTCCAAATAAAGTCCCACCCGCTTCAATACACGATTCTTTCACAACCGATTCATCTTCGAATGGTTTCTTGTGTTTCGCCAATGTATGAGATATTTTAAATGACGCGGTAGTAGCAGCTTTTGATTGTTTGGCTGGTCTTGTGAACGTGGTTTGTTCTTTTTTCAAACAAGATGTCAAATCACGTACTTTTCGTTTTCTTAATTCACTCTGTGGCGGAAAAACCTTTTCATAGTTTCTATGAACCGTTTTATGATACCTCTCTAAGTTACCACCGTTAGATAATGCAACTGACGCACGACAAATAAGACAAATGCACTTATCCTTCACCATACAAAAGAAAAATTCTTCGTCCCGATCGTTATTAAAATGATACGTTTTAGATTTCTTCGCTGCACTCATTTTGTACTATTTAATAATAAACTTTGTATCGATGTAATATTGCCTTCAAGTTACAATTCAGAATGACTCCAATTCCTGCAGGCTCAACATTTATATCGGCGTGAACGAAAGTCTCGAATGTTCCCGTCAAACGCGCTGCCCGAAATTTCTAGAAAAGCGGCAAGAATAAAAAACGCGGCTTTTCTTTGACAAGTACCGCGCGCTCCTTTGATAAAGCCGCCTTTTGCCGCTAGCCGAGTGTTATTTTATTACGTAATAAATTTCTGTAGTTTAGTTATCTACTTATTAACAATTTTTTTCTTCTCGAGATCTACTCAAAAAGTACTCGCGATCGACCGTTTGAGCACCCCTGCTCCAAGCCTTTGGCCTATTCTTGTATAAGTCCAACCTAGGTCATCTAACACCACTACTTCAACACATTCTGGTGTAAAATTTTTTGATTCGCGTTGCGTTATTACCAAAAATTAAAATTTGATGGTTTCTTGCAAAATTTCGATTTATTTCTTCCATTTCATTTCTCATGAGGGGAACATATGCGCCAGGAAAAAATATCGAATTTTGTTGGTATATGTCCGAACATATCCGAAAAGTAACATCTAGAATTAGTTGCTTATCAGAAAGAAATTTGAAATATTGTAATTGTTCACTAATTTCTTGGCGCGATGTATTTATTAATGTTTTTAGTAGTTTACTTAGTTGTTTCGATGTGCAAGTGGTAAAAACGTGGCATACTGAATTCAAATTCCACTTTCGTTTCAAACTGCTACTAAAAACGCATATGATAAATATATGTTTCAAGGACTCAATTTAGAAAAATTTTTCGGATTCCCAGAATCCGAAAAATCGCACCGTCTTTGTGGGGATTGAACCCAGATAACTCTGCGTACGGGACGAGCATCATATCCTCCACGCCACCGAGCCGGCAACAAAAACATTTTCTCTATAGGAGTAAATCGGAACAAAATGATTGTTTTGACATTCAGTTTTTTGACGATAGTAGAATCTGTCAATTCTCTCAATGAATTAAGTTGGTGGTGAATCTGAAAAAGTTACATTTCATGACATTTTTAGTCAATATAATCCTTCAGAGACTACTATTAAGGATTTGGCCGATTAATTTAAGTCGTCCGACTCGGTACATAATGTGCCAACACTAACATCTTAGCCGTGAGTCATAATGTTGATGATCTAAATTTAACATTTCTCAACAATTGGGGCTATACACAACGAATGGTGTATTTTACATAAGGTTTTGGCTTTGAGACCTAACAAGATGGAACTGGTGCAAGAATTGAAGCTGGCCAACAATACACCATCATATATTCGCTCAATTCATTCGAGAACAACCTGCTGTTTTTTCTGAGAAAATCTTTTTTCTGACGAAACCTATTTAGGTTTGTCAGGATACGTCAGCAAGTAAAATGACCGCATTTGCGCTGATCGTATCACTGTGTGGTGCGATATGTGGTCTGGGGATGCAAGTAGGCCGATTTTTTCGTCTCGAAAATTCGGCTGGAAATTTGGTTACGGTCAATGGAGTACGATATCGAGAGATTTTAACAACTCAGTTTTGGCCTAATATTGATGGTGTGATTATCACCGACATGTGGTTTCAACAGGACGGTGCCATAGGCCACACAACAATGAATTTATTGCATACCAAATTTTCCTGATCGCATAATTTCACGAAATTTAGCTATTGAATGGGACAATAAAACAATTTAAAACTTGTGGATTATGTATTATGGGCCAATTTAACCCATTAATGGACAAAAAAAAACTAGCAGGTTTTTTACATTTTTTTTATATTTCACTATGAAAGAGGATACAAAGAATAGAATGAAAGAGAAAAAGAAATAAAAATAATGTTTTTGAAACTTTTAAAGGGGTGTGCCAAATTGGCGCAGCGGCCACTTAGGAGTGATAATTCTCAAAACACTGTTTTTCAATGCACAAAGTTTTCTTGCATTTCTTGCTGCCCCATTGACTTCTGTTATGACAAACAACATAGCGTACTCGTTTCGGAAGCTTTTCAGGTACGTGATCGGCGCCATCAAGTTGGAGTCCCTCAATGTTAGAAGTGGAAGGACGTGCAGCTGCAGACTGTCTTTTGGGTGATTGTTTTAGGTAGAACCTGGATTTGCTTCGTCGAAACAATAGTTGATCAATGGGCTCTTCTCTAGACTGGACATGTAAACGTCGAGCATTTAATATAGCCATGTCAATCATGTAGGTATACAATACCCACCACCATTTTTTTTTCTATGAATGCCGATTCTGTTCAGTGAAATGGACTGATCCAATTCATCTACACCTCCCATGCCTTTATTATAATTTTGGAATGAATACGGGATCGTCATGTCAGCTCTTTGTTTCTTTTCTGCAGACCATCTCTTTACAGTTCCCAACGGCTCATGAGAATCATAATTTGTTGCTATTGTGCAAATACTGTTGTCTTTCCAGCGAACTAGAAACACCTCATTTTGTTTATCGAATCTGTAATCGAACTCACCTCTTGCTGTTTTCTTCATATCCTTAGCATTCGTCAATAGGCATTTCTTAGTGCGGTTCTCTCGAATGGTTCCTGTAGCACGATAACCTAATCGACGTAAATCGGTCAGGAGATCACAACTCGTAAAAAAGTTGTCAAACAAAACGTGGTTTGCGGGATCTATTGTAAGTTTATTCAGCAACATTTTTGCAACTCTAGTTCCCAAAGACTCTATACTTGAAGCAGTAGATTTACCACAGTGAATATCGAAGCTGTAGCAATATCTTGAGGAGCTTGCTGCAATCCAATTTTAATACCCGAAGCGTACAGGTTTGCCTCTAATAAATTGTTTTGCCGAATGATGCGCGTAATACTTCACCATGGATTCATCTATGGAAATATTTTCATGAAAAACATTCCACTGGTTGAATTCTTCATAAGAATATCCGCAAGTTTTCTCACCTTGAACATTTTATCGGTAGTGTTTGGAACGCCGTTCTTTCGACAAGATGTAGATTCCTTTTATTTCTCGAAATCTGTTACAAGTTATTGCGTTTGACACTACATTTATTCCAATATCCTCATCTATTGACCAATACATACGTTCTCTAGGAAGTTTGTGATAACCGGATAGTATAAGTATTCCGAAGAATACGACCCAAACATTGATAGAAAACTTTTCTTGGTTACTACGGTCAATTATCTTCACACGTGATCGTTGTGGAAATTTATTATACCCTCTAGCCTGAACCCTGCTTTGTCAGTAAATAAAATATTCCCACAAAACTCGGCACTTTCAGCTCCTTTGTAGCATTTTCTCGGTAGTGTTTGGAGCGCCGTTCTTGTCGACAAGATGTAGATTCCTTTTAATTCTCGAAATCTGTTACAAGTTATTGCGTTTGACACTACATTTATTCCAATATCCTCATCTATTGACCAATACACACGTTCTCTAGGAAGTTTGTGATAACCGGATAGTATAAGTATTCCGAAGAAAACCTTCAGTTCTCCAGTAGTCACTTAAAAATTGTGTCGATTGTTTTGACTCGCATACAAGTTGCTAAATCCAGCAATCATCTCAAATACTTCATCATCAAAGAACTTTTGAAATATTTTAACAAGTATAAGATCTTCCACTGCCTTTTTCATGCAACTTACATTCAGTAATCGGGTATCAGATTCCATGTAAGTTTTGGTGTAAATTGGATTACACTTACGCCAGACAAGATTGGTTGATATCAACGTTGACGTTGAGTTTGTCGAATGGTCACCTGCAGCTTGAGGTAGAGGGGATCTGATTCGAGCTCTCTTTGAGGCTAATGGTTCGTCATCACTGCAATCAGAAAGAGTACCTTCGTCGCGAATAAATACCTCTAGAACACTAGGTTCTGGGTGAATTATGGCCAAGTCATACTCAAAACCATCATCACTATCTTCTTCTATAGAATTTATGGCTTCTTCTAACCCCATTTTTGAAATCTGTAAAAATCAAGCAAAAATTAGTACACAGGTGGCCGCTGTACCCGAATTGGCACAGTAATGTTTTGGATATCACAAAAGCATTCACTATCATTATTTGTCACTACAAAATTTTGTGGATAACTGAATATACATTGAACTACAAATAATCAATAGTAATGTGACGTATATTATATTTACAATAAAAATAATTAAAATAAATAGTATATACCTCAACGTGCGTCCCGACAGTGAAGTTCAACAAGGAAGTATGAAAATAGCATTAATATTAGCACAATGTTTGTATCGTTTATACATTGACGGTATTTTTAACTACTTAAAACTGCAATTTTTTTAAGTTTAGCGTCAACAGTTTTCACTTCTACCCTCAATTATTAAGCGTTCCCAAATTGGCACAGCAACCACAAATGGGTTAAAGAATATACGGACCTAAGCCTTAAAACTCAAAATCAGTGACGTGTTTTACGGAATATACCCGCCATTTTGACGAAAAGTGATTGAGAGTAATGATGAAAGAATCGACAGATGTAGGCGTGGTCTTGATGGACATTCGACCGATATCATTTATGATACTGTACTCTTTCTAATACAATAAAAATTTGAATTATTTTCAACTAAATTCTTTCTTTTATTTTTCTTCAAACAGAGAAGACAAAGAATTTCCTTTCAAACAAAATTCCTATTGAAAAAACCCTTAACCTAGAAACTTGTACGGATTCCTCGGTGACCCAGTCCTAGTCGCATTAATTTTTTCATGTTATCTCACCAAGAATCGATATAAAGCATACCATGTCCGTTACATTCAATTTTTTATTTCGCGCCGTTAATTTTAGTTGATTACTTCCGAAGTATTTATTATAATGAAGGGTTCCTTTTTCTAATCCATAATTATTCTCCTCAAAATAGAGTGGATTGTAGCACCACGTTTCGTAATAATTCCTGGTAATTCGTTCGATTCGGAATAGGTCATGGTCTACTCCGTGTGATAATATAATATATAATAACAAACCAGTACCTTGTTTCATCAATTCAGCGCTCTTAGGGTATCATTGAGATGACGTGCGTCGAATCATTATTCGATATTTGGAGGTTAAATGTATGTATTGTTTAGAAGGAAGTTTTTTGATTTCTGAAGTTATAAACAAATGAAACCATGAAAGTTTTTAACGAGACTTATTCAACTAATTATTAGTAAGTTATCTAGTAACCTTTTGTCAGGATTTTAGTCGTCAAAATTGACTTAACAGTATTATTACAGTAACAAGATTCAATATAGATTGTTTACACTCTGAATTCTTTGAAGTTATTTTATTTCCCAAATTCCTCTTATTCTTTTGAATTTGCATAAGTAATCTATAATTCCTTATTGATCTGTTCGATTTTTCATCATTCGGTAGAGTTCTTTTCATCCTATCTACTTTCTTTTCCTTCAATAGTCATAAGTCTTCAACTGTTCTCACTTTCAGCAAACGGAGTATTCTGGTCTAGAGGGGTATTTTTTAAACTAGGATTAAAAAAATTAAGAACATTTTTATTATCCATTTTTTTATACAATATTTATTTATTGATTTTTGCTGTTTGTCAATAGATGGCTCCGGCAGTAAGTTTTGGCCGATTTTTGCATATCAAGAACGTCTTGAACAAAGCTTAGACATATGGTAAACAAACCACTGTGACACATTAGTGATTATGTTTTTGCGTCATATACGTTATTTGCGAGAAGTGTTAATAATAATAATAATAGCATTTTATTGGCATCTTGTACAGAAATAATAATTATAACTATCAATTACATTAAAGGCCTTAAACTACTACTTAAACCACTATGGTTCTGTTTAGCAATGAACCCATTGTCCTCAATGCTCAATAGAACTGGATACGGATTTAGGATAAAAGCAGAAAGGAATTATCATACAATCTCCCACCTGCTGTATATGGATGACATCAAATTATATGCTTCGAACAAGAAGCAATTGGATGATTTGCTGAAAACTCGGCAGATGTTCATATGAAATTCGGGATTGAAAAATGTAAGACCCTGAACATTCAAAGAGGGAAAGTCATAGATGGTGAAACACAACTTCCAAACGGTGATATTATACAGTGCATGGGAGATGGCGAAACATACAAATATCTGGGATACCAACAAGCCAGATTGTTAGACCAAAAACAATCAAAGGAGAAGATTCGTTCAGAATACAGTCAGCGTCTGAAGTCTGTGCTGAAATCGATGTTGAACTCGGGGAATCTAGTCAAGGCAATTAACACCTACGCCATTCCAGTGTTGCTTTACTCATTTGGAATAATCAGATGGACTAAGACGGAGCTGGATGATATTCAAAGGCAGACCCGAACGATGCTGACAAAGTACAACAATCATCATCCAAAATCGTCTGTGATACGAACAACTTTGAAGCGGAAAGAAGGAGGACGCGGATTAATAGATGTTGTCAATTTACACACCGAACAGATAAGAAATCTCAGAGAATTCTTCTCTGCAAAAGCTCTCACTTCTGACCTCCATAGAGTAGTATCGTTGGCTGATAAGGGCTATACACCTCTGAATCTTGCTACCAGAGATGACCTGCTGAATCTACCGTTCCTATCAGATACTGAAAAACAAGAGCAATGGTCAAGAAAGGAATTGCATGGACGACATCACCATGAGATTAATCAACCACACATCGACAAAGAAGCCTCCAACAAATGGTTGATGAAAGGAGAATTATTCGCAGAAACAGAGGGATTCCTTATGGCCATCCAAGACCAAGTGATCGCTACAAACAATTACAAAAAATTTATAATGAAGGACGGAACATTACAAACAGATAAGTGCAGAAAATGCCATATAAGATCGGAGACTATACAGCATATTACGTCCGGATGCGAACAACTGGCCAAAACGGAGTATCTTCACAGGCATAATCAAGTGTGCAACATAATCCACCAGAAACTTGCACACAAGTACGGACTTCTGAACACCTTCCAGCCATATTACAAGTATCAGCCGGCGCCCGTATTGGAAAATGACTCTATCAGATTATACTACGATAGGCCTGTTATCACTGACAGAATGGTGACGAATAATAGGCCGGACATAGTGGTGTATGATAAGAGAGCCAGAACAGCAATGCTGGTGGATGTCGCCATACCGAATAATAACAACGTGCTGAACAAGTTCCAGGAGAAAAAGTCCAAATACACAGACCTTGCTATTGAGATCAAGCAGATGTGGCACCTCGATAAAATAGATATTGTTCCTGTCATCGTATCCTCGACTGATTTAATACCCAAAACTTTGCATGATAGCCTTAAGAAATTAGAATTGCATAAGAATACCTATATAGAAATGCAAAAAGCTGTAATTCTTAACACATGTAGGATAGTTAGGAAATTTATGTCAAGTATATTGTAATCGAGCCTATTCCCTTTGATTGCTAAATCTGGGAAAGGTAAATTATATCCAGCTACTAGCTGAGATAGTGCATAAGTCCACGATAATAAATAATAATAGCATTTTATTGGCATCTTGTACAGAAATAATAATTATAACTATCAATTACATTAAAGGCCTTAAACTTATTATGAGTGAGTGTTACTGTACATTGAGAGATACCAAAAGGTAGGATACAGCATAGCTGATTAATCCAACCTGAATAAAATAGAATCAAATACTAGACAAGTGTACCCACAATTGTACGGAAACATCGTTATGTAAGAGATACTTATCACGAATCTTACCAACTATTCATCTTGAAAACAAGAATTAAACACTAAAATAAATCAAAATTAATTCATGCACTCCATATATAAAAGATCTTTTCTTCTTGGTGAAAAAAAAAAAAATTAGGAAACCAGGAAAGACTACATCTCATTTAACTGGCTCTCAAAAAGCCAACCGTATTGTCGATCAGTGATGATACCCTGCAACTCGAGATATTTCATGCCCATCGTTTATCACTCTTTCCATGACCTGGACATATTGGGCAACGATGCGATTGGATAGTAATTTTGGAGTAGGCATTCCTTCCCTTTCGTTAAAATCGGTTGTGCTCTTGCAACTTTCCAACACTCTTGAAGCCTCCGGTTCTCATACGAAATCTGAAACACGATTAAGAACAGGTACTAACTCTGGAGCACATTTCTTCAAAATAGTTGGCGGTATGCCATCAAGACCCACAGCTTTCCTACAGTTCAGTTGTTGAAGAGCGTACCTTACTGTACGCTCTGTGAACTTTACTGCAGACATAATCAATTGAACATGTGGAATGCTTAGTGTTACTGCGTTTAGTGTATCTAGAACAGAATTTTTCGAAAACATTTTTGCATAGAGATCCACCTTTTCTTGACGGGCGGGAAGGATGATTTGAAAAAATTGTTGCTAACTGCATTCGTCATAGACCAGAACTGACGAGTTCAACTGGTCTTATCCAAGAGTCTATTCTAACTCTTTCATTGAAGTTGGTTTTAACTCTATCAATTGTTGAGTTACAAATGTTCCTGAAACCAACAAATTCTGTTCAAGTTTCATCTGTTGGATTTTTTCAGTTCTTATAAGCTCTGTTATTAACGTCATCAAAGTTTATAAAATATTCATACGAGCCGCTATTGCTTCCTTTCCTTCTTCTCCATACCCGCCCGTTCATTCGTTTTTTCGATTAGTGGCCTTTATGTTTCTTCCTATTTCTCAACTCTTTATTCAATTAAAGGCATCGACAATTGATTATGTGATTGAATAATTGGCGGAGTCACGTAGTTATTGTTTTCACAAAAACGTTTTACATGAATCGCCCGTTATTTTGCTGCGCCGAAGGCAAGTTCATTTAATAAGGTTTATCAACCTTGGACACAATTGTACGGAATTATATTATTCAAATTTTGAATGGAAACATACAATTGTAATTTCCAGGTGATTTGAACTCGACATTGAATATGAATCATTTGTGAAATAATAAATTCATTTTCATTCCGAAAATGTGAACTATTTTCTATATTTTGAGTGGGAAAGCATTTCTATTTATATGGTTGAATAGCGAATTCTATTTCACGATACTCATGTGATTAGAAGGGATATATTTGCGACGCATAAATGTATATTCATTATTTCCGCATTTCGATTTTATTGTTATTGTTCACGTTAAAACTCTCTGTAACTTGTGAATGTAACGGTAATATCGTTAAAAGAGGATCAATCTAGAAGAATAACTGGTTTTCGGATTTCAATCTAGATACAGCTCTCAATAGTAATGAAGATATTTTGTATTTCTATATTGTTCGTTCGCTACATGGAACATGTTATGTTGGAATAGATATATCTCATTATATAATGATAATCCAACGAAAATTTTGTCCAACCTTTAGCTCTCGGACACGCCAATTTATGATTCGAGAGGGACCGTTTTGAGTGTTTTTAGAGAATGTGAACTCAATTCCTACCCTCATTGCCAATTCAAAATTCATTATAGGAAAAGTGGGTTAGGTGGTTGCTCGTTGAAGCCTTTCTGCTTTTTACTTTGATAAAAAAGAAGAGTTCGAAAAAGCTTGTTTCTGTTTCAAGAAACGGCCAAACATTACCCCAAGTTGATTAAATCGAGCTGAACATTTCGAAATAACGTGTATAAGTAGAGAATCGAAAGATCCTTTCAACGAAGAGCCATTCGATACAACGTTCTGTTTAATGAATTTTGAGTTTGGGGATGTTTAATGAAGTTTGATTTCACATGCTTCGAATTTAGGTGTACGTTCAAATAGTCTTTATAAAATAAAAAACAGCCTACTCATTCGAGTGTTTTTCGCAGCAAATGATGTAAAGCTTCATTAAAAAAGAATAAACATGATTTTCAACTGTTTTGGAAAGGTTCATGTTAGCCCCGCATTGAAAGGAAGTTTCAGATTATCCGATTGCTTCACGTATATGCGTTTTGCGACTCAAAATTCATCATCTGATATACAGGGTGTTTCAGGTATGCAGTCATTAATTTGTAGAGGAGATCCCTCATCAAAAACATGACAAAAATATTCATGGAGATATGTCCGAAAGTCCTCCGTTATTGAGGTATAGGGGGTTAAAATTCAGATTTTTCACATTTTTTTAGTAACTAAGATTTCAAGAGGTCTAGCTCCAATTTACAGAAATCGGATTTTTTACTCATCAATTCATTAGATGTGTTCAGTGGTTGCGAAAATATACAGGGTGATACTTTTCTCAGGATCATGTTATCTTGGACCCCATCAAAATCATAGTGTAGTGCGCCACTGGTCTTTCAAAAAATATTTATTAAAAAGATATTTCAATTTCAATTTTTTTTTGTTTTTTGAAATTTTCTCGAAATCGCAATCGCGTTAGGCAGGGATTGATTGAAGCAAAGACACTATCGAAAATACCTGGTATATTTATTATTCTTTAACATCCATTCAAAACGTATGCATGCAATTCCTGTGTGGTAGCAACAGGTTGTATGGGCGCATTTGAAGTAATAGGGGCTCTCGACATCTTTAAAGCCTTCGATAGGGTTTGGCATGCAGCCTTGTTGAATAAACTTGCTGCATACGGGCTTCCGAAAAATTGTGGGGTTGGATAAGTAGCTTTCTTTCAAATAGATAATGGTTGCTCGTTGAAGCCTTTCTGCTTTTTGTTTTAAGAAAAAGAAAGAGTTCGAAAAAGCTTGTTTCCGTTTCAAGAAACGGTCAAACATTACCCAAAGTTGATTAAATCGAGCTGAACATTTCGAAATAACGTATATGAGTAGAGAATCGAAAGACCCTCTCAACGAAGAGCCATTCGATACAATGAATTTTGAGTTTGGGGGATGTTTAGTGAAGTTTAATTTCACATGCTTCGAATTTAGGTGTACGTTCAAATGTTCTTTATAAAACGAAAAACAGCGTACTCATCCGAGTGTTTTTCGCAGCAAATGATGTAAAGCTTCATTAAGAAAGAATAAACATGATTTTCAACTGTTTTGGAATGGTTCATGTTAGCCCTAAATTGGAAGGAAGGTGTAGATTATCCGATTGCTTCCCGTATATGCGTTTTGCGACTCAAAATTCATCTGATATACAGGGTGTTTCAGGTATGCAGTCATTAATTTGTAGAGGAGATCCCTCATCAAAAACATGACAAAAATATTCATGGAGATATGTCCAAAAGTCCTCCGTTATTGAGATATAGGGTGTTCAAATTCAGATTCCTCACGTTTTTGTTGTAGTATGAGCACATTTGAAGTAGTAGGGTATTCAGATCGGAGGATTGTGAAGGCTAAGTCACAGAACATGCTTGATTCAAATGATTAATCACTATTAATGCGGGTAAGCACCATCAAGCATAAACCACATTCTCCTTCTATTCGCCAAGACAGGAAATCAAGGTATGCTAGAGAATTCAATCTGTTGGTAGAATTACTGGTCTAAACAATCTGTTATCATACCAATCGACCCAAACATTGATAGAAATTTTTTCTTGGTTACTACGGTCAATTATCTTCACACGTGATCGTTGTGGAAATTTATTATACCCTCTAGCCTGAACCCTGCTTTGTCAGTAAATAAAATATTCCCACAAAATTCGGCACTTTCAGCTCCTTTGTAGCATTTAGCAAAATCCGAATCTTCTAGGTAAATCTTCGGTTTGAGACCTTAAATCCTCTGGATATGGGGAGAATATAACAGCTTATGCAAAATTCTCCAATCAGTCGAATGATACACCCACCTGTAGAGATATCCTTCGAATGCTGATTCTTGGTTTATTATGTCCTTCATTTAGCAGTATCTTGACAAACCAATCTGGTCCAGAATTTTCCTTGGTTGGTCGAAACCTTCCGGTTTCACGTAACGAACGTTTAATGGAGACTAAAAATTTATCTGAACGAATATTTCTGTTAGGAAGAGCTTAAAGATAGAGTATTCGGGCTTCAGCCGCATTACCACCTGATGGGTCATAGAATAGATGAATATCAGCCAACTCTTGAAACTCCATTCTAACTTTTCAAATCATCAAAATTCAACTTCAATTAGGACAAGTCTGCTGTATGTTACTGTAGGTACCAGCAAGATTAGCTTTCACTTGAAAGTACCCATATTGTGATGGCTTAAAGAGTTACAGGTCATTTGAATTTCTGCTAAATAAAAGGAATATTATGATATTCAAACTCAAAATGACGTATGAAATGAGAACTATTTCAAAAGGCTATTTTTCTAGTTTTCGTGAAAATTATGAGGACAGTTTCGGTCTCTCATTCGTATTACGGATCATCGATGCCCACTTCAGTTCAGTGTTGAAAACACGCGTGCCTCCCATGTAAATCGTTCTTTTTACTCGAAAACGAAAACTTCCAAAGATTTTCAAGAGACAAAAAAGCTTAAAATATGAATATCTTTTCAATAAATATTTTTCGAAAAGTCCAGTGCCGCACGACACTATTTTAATGGGTTCACCATGTATATTTCCGCAACTACTGGATACATTCAATAAATTGAATAGTGAAAAACTGCGGTTTCTGCAAATTGGAACAAGATCCCTTGAAAACTGCAAGAGTTATCAACAGAAACGTGAAAAAATTCGAATTTCAACACACTGTATCTCGAGAACGGAGGTCTTTTTAATATATGTTTAGGGCATTTTTTATGTTTTTTGATGACGAAATTCCTTTAGTAATTTACTGTGTGTCTTAAACGACCTGTATATCAGATGATGGCGTTTAAGTCGCAAAACGAATAATCCAAAACATCCTTCCAATTTGGGGTTAGATGAACCATTTCAAAATAGTTGAAAAAACACGTTATTCTCCTTTTATTAAATGAAACTTCACATTGTTATTATTAACACACTGTATATCAGCTGTATTTCAAGGTGGAAGGTAAAATAATAATTGTAATGAATTATTTGATTGAGGAGGTCGTTTCTTGATGAAACTTGACAGACAGTTTTCAATTAAATAAAACAATTTCCAATATATCCACAAATTTATGACGCGTTTCACAACTCTGTGATAAGTAGTATATTTGAAAAGGAAGATGTGCCTGATATATTACATTAATGAACGCAGATACTTAGCTTAGTAGAAGGAAAATCCATACAGAGTTGGGAAAAGATTTAGTAATGGTGAAGTATTCAGGTCTAATTGATCATTATTAAGTAAGTTTCCCGAATTTTTTCGTTTAATTTCCGATACTTTCCATAGCTCCAGTTTTAATCAATTATTTTCGTTTTGTGAAATAACTTGATTATCATTAAAAGTATGAATTTCTTGTAGTTAATAATTTGCGTAATGAGAATCTGATTTTTGTTTACCAAAACCTAATTAATATTGAAATTTATAAAAGTTCTATCGATGTAAATTTCATCACAACTTCCATAAGAGACCTTAAACGTCTGTTTCCTTCATAAATTTTGGGTTTTCAGTTTTTAATATGTCGAAAGTACCATTCCTGCTGAAAAACAAATAATGAGATAAGAGAAAATCTTTCTCGTCGTCCTCATTCTTTTGATCTTTTACATAATGAAAATAAAAGGTTGAAACTGAACCTATGAGAGACATTGAAAATCAATAAACAGCAAAATTTCGGAAATTTAGTCAATAGTCAATCAGACCAAAATTCGTCACCATTACTAAATCTTTTCAGTTCTTAAATCAAGTCTGTTTGGATTTTCCTCCTATCGAGCTAAGAACCTGCTTTTACCAATTCTACTGATGAAACCACAGTGTGGTGAAATGCGTCATAAGTTAGTGAATATTGTGATGTGATACCAGAGAAAATAACAATAAAAGTAATAATATCATTGATTTTGTTCCAAGATTACATGTCACATTGGTAATAGATCAATTACACGATCGTTCACTCAGCGCAAACATTTTCATTTTTGATACTGATATGATTTAGATCAGTATTAGATCCGCAATAAAGTTCTCGCTTTTTTTTTATGAAAATACAACTTAATTGTGAAAAATGAAATGTCAAAATATTGCCCATCGCCCATCTTTCTGGCAGAGCTCGAATACCGTGACGGTAGAAGTGTTCGTTTTTTGAGGCTATCAAGCCATTTTTCGAGCTCTTCTTATCAGCGGAACTGCTGATCAGCCAGACCATGTGCCATCGAACGGAACAAGTAATAATCGGATGGTGCAATATCTGGGGAATATGGCGAGTGGGGTAGGACTTCCTATTTGAGCGTTACCAAGCAGGTTTTAACGGGTTGGGCAATGTGAGGCTGAGCGTTGTCATCCTGTAGAATTACTTTTTCGTGTCTCTGCTCGTATTGTGGCCGTTTTTCGCACAGTGCTTTACTCAATCGCATCAATTGAGTTCGATACCGTTCCCCAGTGAACGTTTCGTTCGGTTTCAACAAATAATACCGACTTGGTCCCACCAAATAAACAACATAACTTTCGCAGCGTGAATATTCGGCCGAGGCGATGACGTAGAAGCATGACCGGGCAAGATTTTTTCTTTGGATTGCTGTAATGAATCCATTTTTCATCATCGTTACGATGCGTTGAAGAAGACTCCTCCTTTCTTGCCTCTGGAGCAGTTGTTCACAGGCGAAAAATCGACGCTCAACGTCTCTTGGCTTCAAATCAGTAGGAACCCAAGTTCCTTCTTGCGTTTGGCACGGATCCTCATCGAGCAATGCCTCCACTTCAGCGTCTTCGAAGATTTTTGGCCTTCACGGGGACGGTCGTCCACATCGAAATCACCGTTTTTGAAGCGACGGAACCAATCCCGGCGCGTTGTTTCACTTAGAGCAGCATCTCCGCGAACTTTTTGGAGCTCTCTATGAGCTGCAGCCGCCGTTTTCTTCGAATGAAAGAAGAAAATCAACACTTTCCGCAAATGACGATTATTTGGCACAAAATCAGACATTTTCTCATAACTAAAAGTATATGACGCAAAAAAAAATCTCTAATGTGTCACATTGGTTTGCTGACCATATGTCTAAGCTTTGTTCAAGACGTTCTTGATATGTGAAAATCAACCAGCACTTACTGCTGGAGCCATCTATTGACAAACAGCGAGAACTTAGTTGCGCACCTAATAATTACCGTTGTATACGCGAGAAAAATATCTAGTGAGCCCCGAATAATTGGGAAACAACGAGAAAAAAGTTCGAATTTCACTGGCCGAGATTGTGTCACTCATTTCTCCTGAATCCGATTCTTTGCGGAGACAATTTTAAACGCTAGTTTCTCGGCGAAAAGATTGGTCTTCAGGAAAATGTTCTTTTTTTGCTTCTCGAAAATTCACTTCTAGAAATACGTATTTGAGGTCGACTCGAAATTCGGAAAATAGAGGTGCTAGCTGAGCCAACGTCTGTAGGGTCAGCTTGTAGGTAGAAAACACATCATATATTCTAAAGCTCGGATCATCGAGGAGGAAATAATCAGGCACTGCGGCAATGCGGAAATCTAGTTACACAAAGGAAAAATCGATGAATTCAATTCGGAACAGAACTCAACGTCTCGTACCTAATCTCGGCGATAAAGATAAAGATGCGTGAAAGAATTAAACGAGAACTTGTGGAATCCTGTAGAACACTAGGTAGAAAAATCGGACGGAAAACATCGAAGAACATGATGAATATATTGAGAAAAGATGATCCCGAGATTAATCATTCAACAAATGAATTGCTGCAAGAATTCGAAACGTACCATGAATCTAGGTTTACCTAGTCTTGTGATGAAATAACTTCTTTTTGTTTGAACTGTTATTAAATACACAGGTAGTGTAAATGAAGCACTGGTTTTCAGTGAAGAATTTAGAACATACTTGGAAAAAGGGAGAAGCAATTTTTCATACATCTACTAAGATGTTCCGAATCGTTTGCCCAACCCTATATAGAACAACGTGCAAACCGGCTCGTATGAAGTTCTGCTTCCTTATGCCCCAGCGAATCTTCGAATGAATTATTACTATGGAATGGTTTAGCTGCAAAAAGTCACGTACTTGAAGTCTAGTTCTATATTAAAGCAATAGGTTAGCAGTGAACGACATTACGTAGTTTCTCGAATCGCTTCGATTTGAATGAATAATCAACAGTTGATGGCCTTGTTGAAGTATTCACTGGCAGATGGTAGGTTCTACCATCTGAATAAAATATTTCAAGGATTATGCCCTGAAGAGAAAAAATATTGTTTTACCGAACGTTTTAGAATTTTAGATCAATATGCAAGTGCATGTCATTTACTATGCCTTAGTAGTCACTTAGAGTGAAGCATGTTTTCTATTTTTTATCTATCGAAAGAAAAACGTCTGTTCGCAATATTGGGCCGAAAACGAAGTTTTTATAATTACGTAGATTTCGTAAGTAATACTACCTATTGCAGCCTATCTCATGGACGGCGGATTTCGAGTTTTCTCCAGTGATCATGCAATCTATGACCGTTATTTGAGAATTTCCTCGTTGAAACAACGTTTCGCTGCTACAAGGCTCCTTTGAATACAGCTTCGACAGTCGAGTGCAAATTTGCACTGAAGCGGTCCGACAACTGGAGTATTTAATTCCAGTCCTCCTATCGCAGTTCGATGCCCAGATCTTATCGCAGCACATCCAAGAGCTCGATTTAATTCATCTTGTGAATATGTCAATTGATCAAAAGCTGAAAAGAGTTTTGTGTACAAAATATATTTTGCTTAGGAATATTATAAAAAACTTCTGTTTGAAAAGTTTCGTCTTCTTTTCTAGATTACAAAAGTTAAACAATTTACAAAAGTCTATATAGTTGCTGATTTGAAGCTAATTTCCCAGACTGGAATACATAGCGATATTCTGGCGAGGTGTCCACGGTGAGAATTTCATTTTTATTCAAGATAATGCTCCTCCGCATACCAGAAACCTCGCGCGACATTATCTTGAAACAGAAGGAATCGCTATTTTGGACTGGCCAGCTTGCTCTCCAGACCTCAATCCAATTGAATATTCATGGAATAATCTCAAAAAGGAAATATGATCGCGCCAGGATAATCCAAGAACCCCACAACAGCTCATCCAAGCCGCCACAGAAGAGTGGCAGAATATCACCCCAAAGGAGGTCGAAAACCTAATCGAAAGCATGCCTAGACGGATTCAGGCTTGTATCAGGGCAAGAGGGGGTAATACAAGCTACTGAGGTCGAGAAAGAATACCTACTCCGTGAGAAAACAATTTTCAATTTTTTCACTACATGTGGAAAGTCTCTTATTCTTTTATTTGTTATTTTTCTCAAAATAAACCTCAATTTATTTCTTTTTCAATTGAAATATCTCAAAACGATCAATTCTCACAATCCTTCGAAATTTCCAAAACCCTATATATATATATATATATATATATATATATATATATATATATATATATATATATATATATATATATATATATATATATATATATATATATATATATATATATATATAAAAATATATAGTGTATATATATCTACTAATACCTGCTATAATGAAGTTAATAATATTAAATTCAATATATAAACAAATAAATAAAGCAACATATGCACATTTACAATTCACAAATGAAATATATATATATATATATATATATATATATATATATATATATATATATATATATATATATATATATATATATATATATATATATATATAAATACAAGTAAACGATGATTTCTACTCAAATATATTAGTAAATGCTCGACGCGTTTCGATACACAGTATCTGTATCAAGAGCGAATGAATACTACAAATATATCTTACTAACAAATTTTTATATATACTAAAGAGGCAATCCTCTCAGAGCTATTCATACTTGAACTAATTTTTAGGAAATAAATTTAATTAGGCTGAGTTATTCATGTCTACCTGATCATTAAGAATTTCCGGTGAATACCTTAATCCTTCAATTTCAATTTCAAGTGCTTCCAGAAGGTTGCGTTTTATACCTCTATTCTCAGAATGTAGGATTTGAAATTTTGAATTGAAAGAGTGACCATGTTCCCTAAAGTGATTTGAATAATTTGAATTGGTTTTTCCATTGATGAAACTGCGTTTATGTTCAGAGATTCTAACATTAAAATTTCTTCCTGTTCTACCTATATGAAAACAATAGGTTTCCTTTGAAAGAATCAGATAGAAAACTGGAAATCTCCACGAATCTTTCAGAGAAAGAAAAATGGTTTTGTGTTTTTATGTTTCGAAGCGAAATGATATGAATTTCTCATCACTCTCTGGATGATATTAAACAATAGAAAAAAGTAAATAGCTAAATATACAGTGCAGAAAAAGGTATGGATTCACCATAAAAATGAGGTACAGAAAAAATTGCTGATATTGGCCCAATGAATATCCACATTGAATTCGAGAAACTCACAGTTACCACCTCGAAAACTTAATGTAAGGGCCAGCATTCTAAACGGCAGAATATATCATTTAAGGTTTTTTTAAGCTTTTCTTGAAAACGGTAGGTTTTATCAAAAGAGTACCTCAGACCAAAGATTTAGATCTCTAAATTATTTATAAAAATGTTTCTGATGATTACAGAGGGTGAGGATGTTGATTTGTTGGTACTATTCACTGCAAGAACTTCAATTGTTTGACCCAACTATAAATACACTGGTGAGCAAAAAATTGAGGTCATTGAAAATTTAGTGTTTTCTATAATATTCTATTGTTTCCATTCTATTGTTTTTATATAGGCAGAACAGGAAGAAATTTTAATGTTAGAATCTCTGATCATAAACACAGTTTCATCAATGGAAAAAGCGATTCAAATTATTCAAATCATCTTAGGGAACACTGTCACTCTTTCAATTCAGAATTTAAAATTATACATTCTGAGAATAGAGAAATAAAACTCAACCTTCTGGAAGCACTTGAAATTAACAGATTTAGGTATTCACCGGAAATTCTTAATGATCAGGTAGACATAAATAACTCACCCTTATTAAATTTATTTCCTAAACATTAGTTCAAGTACGGATAGCTCTGAGTGGATTGCCTCTTTAGTTTATATAAAAATTTGTTAGTAAGATATATTTGTAGTATTCATTCGCTCTTGATAAAGATACTGTGTATCGAAACGCGTCGAGCATTTAATAATATATTTTATAAATGAGATAAAAACACAAGGTTTAACTTTAATCTACACTTTATTTGAAAAAATTCGACGACGTTTCGCTGACACAGCAGCTTTATCAAGAATGAAAAATAGAATGAAGAGTATGGTATTATAAACAAATCGTAGAACAAGTTGGATGAATAACAGGAAAATCCACACCGAGCCATTGTACAGTTAGTATGAGAGGTAATAAAACTAATTAAACAAGTTAAGTAGGGTGAGTAATTCAAATCTACCTGTTCATTCAAAAGCTTGTCCGAATGTTTGTATTTATTTATTTCTAATGCTTCTAGGAGATCTAATTTTGAACTTTTTGATTTTATATGTAATATGTCAAAGTTTTCATTGAATGAATGGTTTTTTTTATTAGGTGGTTTGAATAATTTGAATCAGATTTATTTTTATCGAAGCTACGTTTATGTTCAGATGTTCTTATGCCAAAACTCCTATAGGTCCTACCGATATAAATTTTATCACAAGAACCGCAATTGAGTTTATAGATTCCTGATTTACTTGATTTTTCAACACGAGATTTATTATTTTTAATATGTTTACCTAAGTTATTAGAAGTTTTGAAAGCTATATTAAGATTTTGTTTGACGAGAAAGGATTTGATATTTGTACTTGCAGAACCGCAGAATGTTAAACTGTTGAATATTTTATAGTCTTTATGAATAGGATATACTTCATTTATTGCTTTCTGATAGAGTTTTTTACGAATGATTAGATCTATCATATTCGGATTATATGAATTATTAATGGCTATCTGTTTGATGATGTTTAACTGTTTTAATATAATCTTCTACTGATAAAGGTAAATTGAGTAACCGATGTACCATGCTGTTTAAAGCTGCAACTTTGTGTTGAATTGGATGTAATGAGTAGTTATGTATAATTGTATCAGTATGTGTTGGTTTACGAAAGACCGAAAAACATGATTATTATTTTGTTTAGTGATTTTTAAGTCCAAAATTTATGGAATCGTTCTGTTCAATTTCTATCGTGAATTTAATGTTCAAATGGATGGAATTAATGAAATTAACAAATAAGTCTAATTGACGAGTAGTTCCAATGAAACATACTAAGATGTCGTCAACATATCTATACCAATAAAGAAATTTGGAAATGAGTGGATGTGTATGAATTTTCTGTTCAATATTATTCATAAAAATCTCTGCTAAAAGTGGACTCAAAGGATTTCCCATGATCAAACCATTTTCACTACTGTAATAGATGTTGTTGAAAGAAAAATAATTTTGTTCAATGCAAACGTCCAACAGATTCAATATTTCTGATTTAATTATGTGGTTAACATGATTCGAATTCAACATGTTTTCGATTAATATTTTGACATCACCTGGAGGAACACTTGGGTATAAATTCTCAACATCAAACGAAATAAGTTTTGCGTTAGGTGGGAGGTTAACGTTTTTATGTTATTTATCAATTCGAAAGAATTTTTTATAGAAAATTTTGATTTGAATGAACAATAATTTTAATTATATCTATAAGGTAATGCGACAATTTCACGGCTGGGGCTGTAACGTAAGATACGACTGGTCTAACGGGGTTATTTACTTTATGCAATTTAATGAGTGAATACAGTTGAGGTGGTTGAGGGTTTGGTAAAATTAATTTATATTTATCTATTGCTTTAATTAAAGATTTTGCGTCATTTATTGCAATTTTAATATTTTTCTGGAATTTATTAGTTGGATCTTTGTTTAAAATTGTATAGTTTCCGGACGAAATGAAATTCAGAGTTTTAAATAGGTAGTCATTTTTATTTAACGCAATAACAGTATTACCCTTATCTGCTTTTGTAAAAATAACTTCATTTAGTTGAGATTTTTGTTTGATGGCCTTTAAAATATTTTGTTCTTTACTCGGTTTAAAGTCAGCTAATGATTCATTTTTATAATGTTAGATGCTAAATATTTAAGGTGAGTGTTATTAGGAATATTTTTCAGAGAAATTTCAGTATCTATGCCAAGTTCCTCTAAATCAGATTTTACCTTGTTTGATTTAATATTGTGTTTGAAACCTTTCTCCAAGAGATTTGTTTCATCAGTTGTGAAATTAGTATCAGAAAGGTTAACGAATCTATCAAAAAATTGATGGTCAGAAAATTTAGTTTTACGTGGAGTAGGTTTCGGTTTTCGTGACACGAGAAACTTTAATTTGCGGTATTGGATGGTAACAACAACAACACTAAACAAAATAATAATCATGTTTTTTCGGTCTTTCGTAAACCAACACATACTGATACAATTATACATAACTACTCATTACATCCAATTCAACACAAAGTTGCAGCTTTAAACAGCATGGTACATCGGTTACTCAATTTACCTTTATCAGTAGAAGATTATATTAAAGAGTTAAACATCATCAAACAGATAGCCATTAATAATTCATATAATCCGAATATGATAGATCTAATCATTCGTAAAAACTCTATCAGAAAGCAATAAATGAAGTATATCCTATTCATAAAGACTATAAAATATTCAACAGTTTAACATTCTGCGGTTCTGCAAGTACAAATATCAAATCCTTTCTCGTCAAACAAAATCTTAATATAGCTTTCAAAACTTCTAATAACTTAGGTAAACATATTAAAATAATAAATCTCGTGTTGAAAAATCAAGTAAATCAGGAATCTATAAACTCAATTGCGGTTCTTGTGATAAAATTTATATCGGTAGGACCTATAGGAGTTTTGGCATAAGAACATCTGAACATAAACGTAGCTTCGATAAAATAAATCTGATTCAAATTATTCAAACCACCTAATAAAAGAAAACCATTCATTCAATGAAAACTTTGACATATTACATATAAAATCAAAAGTTCAAAATTAGATCTCCTAGAAGCATTAGAAATAAATAAATACAAACATTCGGACAAGCTTTTGAATGAACAGGTAGATTTGAATTACTCACCCTACTTAACTTGTTTAATTAGTTTTATTACCTCTCATACTATCTGTACAATGGCTCGGTGTGGATTTTCCTGTTATTCATCCAACTTGTTCTACGATTTGTTTATAATACCATACTCTTCATTCTATTTTTCATTCTTGATAAAGCTGCTGTGTCAGCGAAACGTCGTCGAATTTTTTCAAATAAAGTGTAGATTAAAGTTAAACCTTGTGTTTTTATCTCATTTATATAATGGATCTACATCAAGTAACGGCCTCCACAATTCAAATAATATATTTTAGTAGAAATCATCGTTTACTATATATATATATATATATATATATATATATATATATATATATATATATATATATATATATATATATATATATATATATATATATATTCAATTGCATTGAAGAAATGTATTGAATGCTATCAGAAAAGCTGAGGTTCTGATCGAATATTATAGAAAACACTAAATTTTCAATGACCTCAAGCTTTTGCACGCCAGTGTATTCATAGTTGAATTTGGGAGGCTTTCACTTGATAAAATTCCATTATCAATAATAAAAACAAGTAATGTGTTTTTATTATTATTTATAGTTGGGTCAAACAATTGAAGTTCTTGCAGTGAATAGTACCAACAAATCATCATCCTCACCCTCTGTAATCGTCAGAAATATTTTTATAAATAATTTAGAGATCTAAATCTTTGGTCTGAGGTACTCTTTTGATAAAACCTACCGTTTCCAAGAAAAGCTATAAAAACCTTAAATGATATATTCTGTCGTTTAGAATGCTGGCCTTACATTAAGTTTTCGAGATGGTAACTGTGAGTTTCTCGAATTCAATGTGGATATTCATTGGGCCAATATCAGCAATTTTTTTCTGTACCTCATTTTTATGGTAGTTCCATACCTTTTTCTGCACTGTATATTTAGCTAATTACTTTTTTCTATTGTTTAATATCATCCAAAGAGTGATGAGAAATTCATATCATTTTGCTTCGAAACGTAAAACACAAAACCATTTTTCTTTCTCTGAAACATTCGTGGAGATTTCCAGTTTTCTATCTGATTCTTTCAAAGGATATGCCATTTTTCATAAGCTCGATCACAATATTTACAGCAGCGGCTTACGCTGCCAACAAAGGGTCAGGGACGGCGGTTACAAAGAAGCACTCCACTCATTTGTGATTCTCTATATACGGCTATGTAGGTACTTGGAGTTTTTCTTGAATCTCGTCTGTTCGGTTGCCACATAAAGGATTCTTGTTCGTCATAATCCTCACCACTTGACAAATTCGAGCGCATCCATGCACTTCGGACAGCATTCGCGTCACTTTGGGATATTTTTAAAACGCTTCTGTAAAAAAAAAAATCGTTTCTGTATATATTTTCTGCTAATGAGGATATTGAGAAATTCTGATTCAGGAATTGACGCCAAATTACATTATACAGGGGCTCCATTTTTTTTGTAGCAGGATTTCAAGAGTGAAGAGAACGCTTTGTTATAACATTGTTCCCCATATAAACGTAAATCCAAGTAAAAAAGAACACAGTTACGACAAAAATAAAGTTTATCTACCGATTCGGAAATGAAATAATGTAATAGGAGACATTCAATGGTGTACTGCAAAAGTGTCAATTCCTTCGCAAGCAGAAAATTAGCATATTGGGGAATATGGCCATTAGTATTTTCGTTAGCAGCAACTTCATCGGCTATAATGAGAAACTCGATTATTGTGCTGTTATAAAGTATCTTGTCAAAACAAGTCGGTCTAAACCATACTTGAAGAGCCATGGAGCACTCAGGACAGTCGAAGTGACTTCTTCGAATAATATTCAAAAAGTACTGAAATTGATTTTGAAAGGTACTCCATTAAAGAAGAAACAGCTCTCAGGAATAGCTGGAGTATCTGATATAACCATTTTCAATTTCCTCACCATCAACTTAGCATGACTTCAGTCAGGGATGGCCTCAAATGCGCAATCTGCTGCAAAAAATACATCTCGTAGAGTGTTCTCGCGCATTTTTGTGGGTAGGAGGATGGCATGTTCATAAATACGAACCAAAAAGGACTCCATGCAATGGCACAACCTCCATCCAAGAAACTCAAGACGTAAGGTCATGGCTACAAAACTCAGAAAGAATCCTGTTATAGATCGTGAAGATCTAGGCGTTTTCATAACAGGAAAACGCGTCGATATAACCCTGGACCAGTTAAAAGAAGCCATGAAAGGTAGAAGAGGAAAGTTGAGCAATGTTTCTGTTTACAAGAGTCGTGTGGCATTAGCTCCAGTGCATAAGGGGTTTCGATGTTTTGGATCAGCCACCCCAAAGTATTGACCTGACGCCGAGTAATTATTAACTATTCCTTAAAATAAATTGGAACTTCGTTGTGAGTTTTCAAGCGACATGGAAGTGCAGTTTCAGTTTACTTTTTCAAGATACAACTTTTTCTTCGAGTGTATACAGAAAACGACCAGTGATAAGTTATATTACCAATATCGCGGGCGTTGTTGACCATAAACATATTCGATAGAGGTTTTCCAATATTTCACGAATAATTAAATAGTGCTGGTTCATTAATTTTTCATTTAAAGATGTAATAAGTTTCCGTGATATTTAATATTCAAGGATCATATGTATGACTGATGGAGTAGAAAATTGCTACTTGGATAATGTTCGAAAATAATTATTGATATTCGAAAATTATTGAGAACATACAATGGTAATAAACTAGGAAGAAGGAAACAATCGAGTATTTATCTAAATGCTAATTCCATTGTTGACTATTATTGTGTTTCAACGAACTCGACGCCTGTCTACATTTCAAGGTGAAATCTATTTCTTCAATGCTCTAGAAATCAATATTTTGATAGCTCGGGGAAAGATACAGATACAGGATGTGTGAATGAAGTAGGGAATTACATTTTAGTATAATTTCCTTGAGAACTCGCACAGCGCTCACGATGTTTCATTCTCATAGCATTCAATCATACGAAACTTTTCGAAATTTTCATTTGGCATGGTCGCTTCGTTATTACAAACTATACTAAATAGTTAAAACTTGATGAGAAAAACATCAAATTATCTGAATTGTCAATGCAAGAATTTTCGAACTATCACAATGAGTGCACAGAATATACCTAAGCTAATTCAATAATTTCATGTAAATTCTGTGAATGGACATTAGATTACTAGATAAAATTAGGAAAAAGTTATAATACATTCGTTTTTTCATCGAAACACGTCCTGTATGGAAAAATTGAGTACACCTATGATATACACACACCACAAAAATTGTCGCCTGGTATTCTAAATTGCACTATAGATTAAGCAGCTCGATGTCAGTTTCTTTGTCAACATATGTTTTGGACATATGAGGGGAAAAAATCTTATCTATGTAGTAACATTTGTTTCCATATGATCTCAAACACGTCTGAAACAAGAATGAGTTTATTTGAATATCAGTATTCATTCAATTTCTCTTCAGTTTTCACGCTAAATGAATGCAAGTTTTCTGTGTTTCTTGTTGATTTTCGAATCTTTGAATTTATTGTAATGGCTGCTGAACGTCCTGGACGCTATTTGAGTGATCATGAAGTGGTAAGAATTGTAACACTTCTAGAGTAGTGGCGAAGCCAACGTTACGTGGCTAAATTGTTGAATGTTAACCTTAGCACTATTTCAAGAGCAATTATTCGGTACCACGAAACAGGGGAATATGGAAGAAGGGTCGGACAGGGAAAAAATCGGATAAAAACACCAGTTGATGATCGTTAGCTTCGTTTAACTGCACTAAGAGTTCGGCACTGTACAGCTAGAATTTTACAAAATGAACATATGATCGTCTGTTAGTCGATTGCGATATTTTGACTTAATTGTCTTCATTTCAGAAAATGCAGACTGACCCAAACATTGCCGTCAGTTGAAGGGCGCTTTGCCTTGGATTCGGATATTTATCTTCAGATATAAAACACCAGAAATTTGTATTAGATGCTGTATCTTTGAGATGTATATCTGATATCATCTGCACCAACTCATTTTCAACAGAACATGAGTTCATATTAAACTGACTTGCTATTTCAGTAGCTAATTCCTCAATGTTTTAAGTGAAAAATGGTAACTCATGAATAATGCTATATTTGCCAATTTACTGCAATCATACAAACGCATTTCGAATTGTCTCAAAATATTTTATAATTCAGCCTCATACGGATCATAATTCAACTAGGGAATCCTTGCTTTCAAAGACGGAAAATGTTTTACATCCTTTCTTTTCAGTTGATCTATCATAAGTTGCAATTTACTTTTGAATGCGTTTCCTGTGCTAATCATCTCAATAATAGTTTTTTCTTCACCTTGAAGCTTCAAGTTAATGGTGTTTAAGTGCATTGCAATGTCAGTCAAAAATTCCAAATCAGTTAGCGAATTTTCGTTTTTCAACATCTGAGTGTCATCACCTCTTTCGTCAAGAAAAGCTGTTATTTCGGGCAATAATTCTTGAAACCTTGAAAGGTCGGTGTGAAGAACTAAATCAGTGTGTTCAGCTGACTCCCTACTTCCAACTGCAACTTAAAGAGCCGTCGTTGCAAGCTACGTGCACGGATGGAATTCACAATTTTTGTTGCAATGTCCAAAGGAAAATCCTTTTCATAGTTTTTATGAACCGTTTTAAGATGCCTGTCTAAGTTACCACGCTTAGGTATTGCAACTGACGCACGACAAATAAGACGCATGCACTAATCCTTCGCCATACAAAAGAACAATTCTTCCTCCCAATCGTTATTAAAATGATACGTTTTAGATTTCTTCACTGCACTCATTTTGTACTATTGAATAATAAACTTTGTATCGACGTTGTTTTACCTTCAAGTTACAATTTAGAATGACTCCAATTCCTGCAGGCGTAATATTTATATCGGCGTGAACTAAAGTCTCGAATGTTCCCGTCAAACGCGCCGCCCGAAATTTCTAGAGAAGCAGCAAGAATAAAGAACGCGGCTTTTCTTTGACAAGTACCGCGCGTTCCTTTGATAAAGCCGCTTTTTGCCGCTAGCAGAGTGTTATTTTATTACGTAATAAATTTTTGTAGTTTAGTCACTTATTAACAATTTTTTTCTTCTCGAGATCTACTCATAAAGCACTCGCGATCGACCGTTTGAGCACCCCTGATCTATATAATCGGATTAAAAGTGAGTAGAACTACATTAGGCAAATTCGAAGATACATTGCCTCAATTACTTAGCAAGAAACATATACATTCAATTATTTACAGTCCAGATAGAATCTTATTACTTTGATTTGTGATTTGTGTGGTCCGCTGTATATGATGACAGTCTTCAATCAAATTCTCTTTTATTTATCATTTGAGAATTTCCATAAATTGTGGCAATGGTTTTCTGTTTTATATCTACGAGGTATAATTAAGGGAAATCCTAAGGAGATCGTTTACTTGGGGTGTCTTTAAATATCTGACTCATATGTTTATGAATGGACCAGTGGTCGTAAGATGGAACAAGAGTTAAGTGCTGAGAATAGAATGGAGGTAGGTCGTGAACTGTTTTGGACAATCCTTTTATCAGTTGACAAGTAGTTGAATTTAGCTTAACAAGAAGTTAACAAGTTTTGTACTTTAAGGCATCCCAAATACTGAGTTCTTTGTTTCGATATATTATTAGCAGACTTATTGTTAACTTCATAGTGGTCAATTCAACTTAAATATAAAATGAACTCTAAAGCTTAAGAATTTGTCAGGTTGCCTTGGAGAACTTGCTATTGAATACCATTTGTGTGGAATATTTGCTGTGAGCATACTAGCATTCTTTACCATATATATACAGCTCTAGTATAGATAGTTTCAATTTTATTGAACGATATTATTGACAGTCTAAGATCCGCTTAACCCCTAATGTTTTGTGCCACAATATGGGTGTCGCATCGAACATATAAACGAAATCAACATCGAGCGGAGTTCGTGAAACATATGGAAATTTAACTTGTCACTCTCGGTTACCGAGACCATTTATCTCCCGTTCTCAAAAGCAGCCATGGAAAACATCGGGGGTGTGCATCCTGATTAAATATATCCGGATGAATTACAACTACTGAATTCGTTGCATAACTCTCCCTTGCACACTCCCTCCGAAGCGCAAACTATTCGGTGCGAGCAAGAAAGTTCTGACGAAAATTTCCCCCGTGGCACGAAATGTTTTGTGAGAAAGCATTATATGCAACTGGAACTTTGGGCATATTAAATATTAAGATAATTGATATCTATTTGTGCATGTAATGAGAAAGGTTATTCGGAAATAGCGCTTCTCAGTTTCTATGTTAGCGCAAACAAAACTCGCTGTGGAGTTGATTTGGTTTTCGTTTATCCTAACAACTTCTCTTGCAACAATAACCTATTTGGAAGAGGTAGAGGAAAATAAATTTTCCGGTGACTGTATGCTCATAGACGTGCACTTTCACGTAGGAATAGAAGTTGTATATTATCTATTATAGCACGAAAATTGTTGGTTTGCTCATTATTTTCTAGTTTAGGAAATGTTTCCTCTATATCCAAACCCTCAATAACCAGATGAAGTGTGATCATAAATGAATTGAACTGTTATACTAAACACAAAGTGGAAAGGTTACCTAAAATTTGAATTTATCTACTTCCCAGTAGGTACTATTTTTCGATATTACCGTACTTATTCCAAGGTTATCCTTGGTTAAAAACACTTTTAAGAAGTCAAAACGCAAATTGTTGAGATGAGCCAGAAGTGCTGAACTGTTGCATATCTGGATAGGCAGAAAGACGTTTATCGGCCGAAAACTCGTTAATCAAAAGCGACGAGTGGATTGTTGCGATGAAGAAGAAAATCGTCTCCAGATCGGTTTCCCCAAAGATTGTTTTGTAAACTTTCAAGAATTTCCTTGTAAAATTTGGGTTTACAGTTATTCTTCCTTCAGAATTTTTGTGTCAGGGTGATATCCATAGACCACGCTATGAAGCTCTGATCTGCATCAAAACGATCCTTCAATTTCGTGCAGGCTGAAACTCGGTTAGATTTGATTTGAACGGACATATTCCACCACTTTTAGCAAATTTTCATCTAGTTTTAAGATAGAGGGACGTCCCGGCCATTTCTTATCCTTAACCTACCTCCATTTTCAAAGTTCATTGTCACCATACACAAAATTGAAGATTTCATGAGCTTCTTTGGTACTTGAACTTGAAGAAGAACTTACTGTTAATACGTTATCTTACAGGCAAAAAGCTTTCATCCTAAAAAATTATGTTCATATAAGTTCAAAGGTTCATTTTCATCGAGTTCTCTGATCCCAATTAAGCCATCGACATTGGACAAGCTGATGACAGAGACATTTACGCTTTCGCCGATTTGGGTTCAATGTATGGTGTGCATTGAAGCATAATCGCGTATTAGCGTATGAGATTTTTGATGAAAACCTTCGTGGTGAATTATATCATGAAATTGTAAATAACAATATTATCGATGGATATTTTGAAGAACTGTCTCGTTTAAAGAAGCAATATTTTTTTTCAACATAACATGAGCTCCTTCTCATCAAACTATGACCATTGTTAATTTACTTGACTTAAATTTAGTTAATAATTTCATTTGAACTAGGGGGTCAGCTAGATGGCTGGCCCATTCCCTAGATTTGTCGCTGGTGGACGTTTTCCTTTGGGAATATATTAAGGATATAGAAGAGCTCTTCGAGATATTGAAGAGTTGAAGGAAAATTTCACGCATTATTTTACTTCGGTTACAAATATTCAAATTTTCAATTTATGTCGGAATATCTTCATGAGTTGTGAGTTATGCATATAGAAAAATAACAATACGTTTGAATCCCCACATTGAGTATTTCCATTAAATTTCATTCCATATAACAGAATATCTGGTTAGTTTTTGTCTCAAAATATCGATTGCAAGTGGCTTTTCAAAATTTTTGCACAGCATGGTCGTTTCGTTATTACAAACGTTAGTATATTCTCACAAAAGTTTTCATTGCCAGAATTAATTTTCGAACTTTCATAAAGAGAGAACATACTTGAGCTATTTCAATCATTCCGTTTAAATTCTGTGAATGGGCATAGAGTTACTAGATGAAATTAGGGAAGAATTCATTTATTCATTCCAACAATGGGATCATAAACAGGTCATATTGTCCATGGACAGTATTAATAACATAAATTCAAATATAACGTGCGAAATATAACTAAAATGATTATATAATGCAATATCCTTATACTAGAAAACCCACAATATAAATAAAAACAACTTAATTACAATAAATACATTATTTATATCTACATTTTCATTTTTATCTTGAAAATTCAAAATTAATCAAATGTTAGTTACAATTTATAGGTGTGCTCTGCTTCAAGGTGTATTTTAAGCCCTGCAACTGAAAACTCCTCAATTTACATGAATTGTGTCAAACGATTTAGGCTGCACAGCGTGTAAAGGAAATGGACATATATACATACAAACAAAGATACATTCAAACATAGATACATATAAACATATATACATACAAACATGCATACATAGATAAGCTTGAAAAACCAAACACACAAAACTGCGAGTTAAACTCGCGCAGTGATACGCTAAATACACTTGCTCTAATTTCCGCATTTTCTACTAGATGTTAGTTTTTTCTAGATGACGATATCGATGTTTATTTATAGAAATTATCCTCAACCATTTTCATACATTCATCTCAACTCTCTAAAAGTGCTACTTTGTGGAGGTGTAATTTTGGTCGACTAACATTGTAATAGTTATTTTCTCTTCGACTTTTTTCTCTATTCACTGGAAAAAGAAGAAGCTGGTGTCTGTGACTACGTGATCTTTCTTCCGTTTTATTGTTGATTTGCTGTTTACCAGACGCTAGAGGTCTTTGGGATCAATATAAAGATAGCCTATTGGAGGATAAAACTACAAGTAGAGTCAGAACTCCAAGACGATGTTCGTCTTTTTGTGGATGGTGTGTCTTTGGGAGGACAACTTTTAGGGCAATATGGTTTACTACAGCCATTATGAAATGAGCCATTCTTGCAAAACAGGGCCTACCTTAAAGAAAATACTTACGACACTGAATTATTGGCCCAAGTAGTGTCTAATAAAAAAGTGTTGCTAACTGAAGAACAGTCCTGCGTTTACATTAATTTGTTGTAAATGTTTCGGGGGGTATCATCAGGACGTTTGCCCTAAATCTGCTATCAATCCATAGAATGGTTATGTGAACGTGCTATTTTGACTTCCAAAAATGAACATGCAGCCACAATAAATTACCTTTTACTTAAGTCATTTGAAGCAACTGAAGTAGAATATAATTCAGTGGAAGTACTACAAACTGATGATGCAGTAAACTCCAAACCCAGCAGGTCTTCCACCATGTGATATTAAGTCTCCAAAATTGTGCAATGGCACTACAGTGCAGATAAAGGTCTTCCACCGCAACATTGCCGAGGCTACTGTACTCACTGAATGTGCTCAAGGGGACTGTTTTCATACCTAGAATAGAAAAGTATCCTTTTGAATTTCAAAGACTACAGTTTACCTTAACCCATTTATGCTGTTTTTTGAAGGGGTTACATGGGTTTCCTCGAGCAAAAAAACAGCCTATTTTCAATAATTTTTTCTTCCATATAAAATTAAAATAATTTATTGAAGCTTTGTATTATTCTAAAGATACATATTTCAAAAAAATTTTGTGAAATTTTCAAATAAAAATTTTCCAAACTCGGCCATGACGACGTTATTTCCGTTAGTCCCTCGGAAAAAAGGTGCCTCCGCGTTGACAGGAAAACTTCTCACAGGATCGTCTGAAGTAAAAAAAATACCTGTTTCAGATAACACCATAAACTAGGTATTAGAAAAGTGAAAAATGTTTTTTGGCAGATATTCTTACAAAAAATTCACATTTGGGTGAAGATTTCTCGACGTTTTTTTTTGAATAGTTGTAATTGAAAATCCTTCGTACAATACCTTCAAAATTATATCCTGAAGACCTGTATGAAATCTCATTAAGATCGGTTGAGAAGTTTTCGAAAAATCTTGACAACCGACTTCGAAAATAGTTTCGAGAAAAACGCGTTTGAAGTTCTAAGTGACAATAAAAGTGGGAAACTTACATTGAATCGTCGATTCCTGGGCCATAAAGCAAAGAACCTGCAATAGTTGCAATATCTAGGGTGTCCTTTTTCTCTTGTCTATGACGAATCCTGGCTTCCCTAGTCTCGGGTGCGCTCACACGGTCTTCATCAATTTTTTCAAGCAAATCGTGGGAATTTGGACCAAGTTTTAAATCCATACCGTGCATAATTAATAATGATGCTGATATCCCTTTGTTCGAAGTGCAAGCAGCGGTAAATGCAACAATTTTCACGATTTTAGAACTATCCGGAAATATTTTGGCAGTAATTTTTCAGATGAAACTTTAATTATTATTATGTGTAAAACCGCCAACACACCGTTTCAAAAGCTCATCCTTGCTCGGGTCTTCATAAATAGGTTTCATTTCTGTCAAAATATCGTCTGGTAATGGAGTATAATCGTGTTTGTACAATGAAATAATATTTGTTGCCGGTGCACCACGAATATGGTACTTTAGGGCAATTTTGATGCAGAGGGTTTTTGCCTGTAGAGCTGTAGTGGTGGTAAGTAGCCAATATCGCCTCTTTCATTTTATCCACGGAATCACCTTATTTTTATCGCTAAACCATAGTATACAGTTAGTTTGTCAATTTACCTTTGCAAGAAAGGGTTTTTTTTTGAGTTTTTTTTTGCCCTTTTTCCTTAGCGGTTTTCTTTACTAAATCACGTAAACGAGTGCCCATCCTCTTCTGTACATGTCCAACGCATTCTTGTTTATTCACAACAAATTTCTCACCACCATCTAGCTTTCAGAATACCAGAGTACGTTTTACAATTCCCATATCCTACATAATTCACGTACCTCAAGCCATGTTTTACAATAGAACGTTTAAACATTTCAATAATTGAAGATACTTGCATGTTCCAAAATGCTCCAGTGTGATTGGCGGTACATTGTTCAGTTTGAATGTTTCTTCTTTCCACTCTTCAAATTCTGCCGGATCCATTTTTGTCCAAGACTCACATAATTTACAGTAAGAACGTTTTGCAATGACATCCTAGACTTTTCCTGAGTAATATCGAATTAGAGAACTGACACCATAAAAAAATCATGCTTTTTCCAACAGAGACTGTCACATCTGTTGTATTTCAAGGTTGTTTTCAATACTCGTCAATTGCTTTTCTTCTCTAACAGCAGAGGAAAACAATGTTTCAGTAACTGTCACAATACATTCATGTATTTTGTATTACTGTATAAACCGTATGTTGACTGATTCAAAAAGGACCTGCTTATGTCCATCAAACCGCAAAACTTTTTACATCCTGCAAGACCCAAGTCCAATATTCGCATTACAAAAATGAACCGCCGATTAAGTTCATTCATTCTTCCAATTTTTTGATGATAAAATATATTTTGGATCACATCGTTCACATTGTACCACAATTTTAAATCCCAGACCGAAGCATTGCCTAAAATCTACTTTTCCATTACCCAATTTATCTTCACCTACACTTTAAATATCGTTTGAACACCGAACAAAACACGAAAGTGTCGAAAAAGCCAAAGTAAAGTCATTGATCGAATATTGCAGCGTGGCATGCTCTGGCACGTGCTGATTATCATTGCCTTTTAATTTTTTTACCGGCACATTTGCGAAGGAATTATTATCCATCTTAGGATGGATATCTCCAAAACTATTACTCGGAGATGTAATAAAATTAAATGAGACCAAAAAACCGTGAAACCCATGTAACCACTTTCAGTACTTCACTAGTCCGGGCAGATATGGTAGTATCGAAATGCCCGAATTTCTGAAGTGACTTGAATTTGTTTCATTTTCAAAATCTGTTAAAGCCGAGTTTGTTATAAAAATATCGAAAAGTTGAACAAATAGTAGTTTCTATTATAAAACAGAATCAAATTAGAGAATTTCCATTCATTATAATCTGTCTTCATATATAGAATTTAAATATAAGCTAGTGTACATAAACAACATGCTATTCCTTATGACGTTTAAAATATCCATCGATTTTACTCTGAACCTTTCTCGATGCTGCCATCTGAACTGATTTTTCCTTGAGCCTTTTCAGGAGCAATACGTCTTCTATAGGAAGTTTATTCTTATCCCAACTGATAATCAGGGAGAACGCATTGACAGTATCTGCATGTTTCACTCCTACCATACTATTTAAACCATCCTGTGAGTCAGAAGATTCTTTTACGTTTTCAATATTCCTTCCTAGAGCATTCTGTATAAGCTCTTCTTCAGTTAAATCGATAACAAACTTTTTGTCTCCCACAGCCCAGTTGGTAATGTTCTCAATGGTTAAGTCATTTTCTGGATCGATGACCCTTGATGATTCGGCAATATTTTCACTGATTGGACGAAGTTTCTTCTGAAGCTCTGAGAGTGGAATTTTTTCATCATCTGATTCTTCTACTTCTGTAGTGTCATGCCACAGTACTGTCCAACTTTTTCTAATATTTTTTGAAGTAATGGCTTTCCAAGATTGGGCAAGATTGTTCACGGCATCTTTCAAATTATACTGCTTCAAAATGGAAGTTATCTCCCCACCTTCATGCCAAATGATATGATTAAGAAGGCATTTTCTATACGATACTTAATGTTTTGAATTGAATTCTGATCCATAGGTTGGGGAACGGCAGTACAGTTGGGTGGCAAAAACATAACTCTGAAGTTTGGATCAGTATTAACCTCTTCCTCAGGTGGGTTGGTAAAATATTCTTCACCTCGGGGATAAAAGATGTTTTAAACCATTCATTGAATAAAAGTCTGGTCATCCACCCTTTGGTAGATGCTTTGTAGACAACTGGTAGTGATCTTTCGTTTTGAATGCTCGTGGATTTGCCGCTTTTCCCAAGAATAGAAAAGGTAATTGGTGAGTTTCAGCCGCGTTGCAGCATGGCATAAATGTTAAGCGGTCTTTTGAAACTTTTCGACCTGGTGCTAATTTTTCCCCTTGATGAACTCTAGTTGTGTCTGGTAAACATCTCCATGAAATGGCCGATTCATCAGCATTATACACCTGTTCTTTGCTTAATTCCATCTGTTTAACAACCGATAGAAAATTTTCCCTAAGTAGTATCACAGCGGAAACATCACTGGAAAGTTTTTCACTACACAAACCTTCAAGAAACGAATTCCATGTCCTAGCTTGAATTTATCTTACCGTCCTGAACTTGCCGGAAAACTGTTTTTTCCCGTGATTTGTTCATAAAACTGTTTGGCTTTTGCTCGCAATATGTCTGTAATATTCCTACTAGGGATGCACCGAGGGCCCGGTTGGGCTAGCCGAGCTCTCGGCCGTGATACTCGGCATGAAGTAATTTTGTTTGGCCGAGAGCTCGGTACTCGGCTTTTTGTGAAAACCCTTGCTCGGTGCATCCCTAATTCTTACCTGTTCCTTGATACCATTTGGATATAAATCTCCTTATTTTGTCCATGTTCTTTTTTATATCAAAGACTGTTGATTTTGGAATAGGGAACTTTGATGCTATTCGACGAGTACTCATTCCATCATCAATAAAATCTATTATTTTTAATTTTTCTGCCAATATGAGCGTTTTATGATTCCTCTTGGTTGGAGCCATTATGCACACCACCGGCGAGATTGAAATGCAAAATGCAACTGTAGAACGATACTTGCCACTCTCAGATGATACAAGTACATACATACATGTACAGACAGGAAAATTATTATTGTTTGTATATCAGCCGGCGTCGACGTGCCCGAATTATAGAGGTAAAATTCTCAAAATGTCCGAATGAGTCACGTGCCCTATATAGCGAGTGTCCGGACTAGTGAAGTTGTACTGTAATATGTTGCTACTAAAGTTCTAAATAATCACGAAAAATTATGAAATTTTTTTTCTTTTTTAATTATTGAGACTGGGCTGTCAACCACCCATTAGGCATTAGACTTTCTGAAGCAGTCGTTTATTTTTCTGTATAACAAATCAAACATAGGCAGACAATAGAATGAAATAAAAAACATAAAAATTGAGACATAGTCACTTAGAGTGACATTCTATAAAAAAAATTGTCATGTAATGAACAGCTTTTACACGTTTTTGTGGTTTTATTATTGTAAACTGTACAACGTCTTCGTTGCTGGCCCAACATAATTAGATGTTGCCCAGAGCTTCTAGCACTAGCAGAAACCGATTGTCGGGACGGTCCGAGTGCTTGAGGTTTTTTACCAAATTTTTGTAATAATGAAATAACCGGGACGTAATTCCAAGTTGTCAATCTCTTGCTAGTAGCCACGCATCATTCATACTCGCATCATATACCACTTTTTGCTTCGTATTCCAATTCTGTATTGTGCAATGTTAAAATCCTTCTGGTCAACCCCTCCCATATATTCGTTATATTCAAATATTATATTTACATTTTTATTCATTTTGGAGTCATAAAACCTTTTCTTCCCATGTCATTTCTTTTGAATCCTGTAATGGTCAGTTCTCTATTCCATTTTCTCGAACTGTTTCCGTGCCCCAATTGCAATATCATTCAGCATTGTTACAAGTTTTGCACTTGTAAAAAATTATCAAAATACAAGTTGAATCGCAGTTCTTCACTTCACTTTTTGCCTCGTATTCCAATTGTGTATTGTGCAATGTTAAAATCCATCTGGTCAATCCTCCCATATATTCGTTATATTCAAATATTAGATTTGGTTGGGGTACATCGACCTTTGCTTTATTCTTCAAGGAGTATCTTGTCGCTTTTTAAATAGGTTGCACTCCATAAACATTCGAAATCCAGCTTACCACACCATTATCATTCCTCCTAACAGCAAACATTACTTTTTATTCATTTTGGAGTCATAAAAACCTCTTTCTTCCTGTCTCATTTCTTTGGAATCTCTCTAATGGGGTCTCTATTCGATTTTCTCGAACTGTTTCCGTGCTCCCAATTGCGATATCATTGAGCATTGTTACAAGTTTTGCACTTGTAAAAAAATTATCAAAATACAATTTGAATCGCAGTTCTTCAAAATTTAAGCGTAATATATTTGCTATAGTCATAACAACGTCTTCTCCTAAGCCTATATATAAATGAACTCTATCACATCCCAGGCCTTGATAAATACAAAAATTCAAACAGTATCGTAATTTGAGTGCTGCCACCCAAGCAATTCAAAACGAATTGGTTTGCCACGGATGAATTGCTGCATCCATGTCGTCCGAAGTAAGGAATCATGGACTCATCTATGGCCACATCACTTTGAATAGGAGCGTAATGCAAAAATCTATGATTTAGCATTGTGATAAGTGGAGGTAGTTTACCCATTTTGTCATTTTGTGCCAAATTCTGATTATCAGCAGTATGTGAAAACCTATTCAAATTTATTTCTTCTCATAGAGTTGAATAACCATAATACAGAGTGTTACATAATAGTATGTCACAACTTGAGGGGGTAAATTTACGTGCCATTTTAAGGAAAAAAGTTCATATAAACATAATTCCGCAAAAGCTTCGTTACGGAGCTACAGGTGTTGACATTTTCGGAAAAAATTGTTTTTTTCTTCGAAACTCCTGCAGTTTTTGAGATATTCAGCCCAAATTTGGAATGCGAAATATTTTTTACAGCATCCATCATTACACGTTCTGAATTTTAACTCGAATCTACAAGGTGTTTTCTTTTCCGGAGCCATGTCTTATTTTGCCCTTTCAAACTTTTTTGCGATACGCCACTGATCAGCGAACAATCAATTTCTGTCATCTTCGTTCAATTTAGAAACTTTTTTGTCACTTGTAATTTTTTCGTATCTCCAACCGTTCTCGAGCAAAAAATTATCAAACGATCGTATGCATTCGCTGCATTGAAAGCACTTCTAATTAAAAATAAGACTAGTAGGCTTTGATTTTTTCATTTTGACAACTGCTAAAGTTGAACCAGCGTCTGCTCGAATTGTTCATTAAATTAACGATTAGTTTTAAGACTTTTGAAGTTCTGGCTTTAAGAAAAAATGGCTAATTTTACTAACGCCGAATTGGCTGATATCCATTACATGTACGGTCAGGCTGAAGGAAACACAATAGAAGCTATGCGATTATATCAGGTGCGCTTTCCAAATCGAGTATCACCAGACAGGCGAAGATTTTCAAATATCCACAGAAGGTGGAGGGAAACTGGTATTTAACGAATTTTTATGTTCAGGTAGCTTAGCGGAGGAAACACAGAGTTCATAAACATTTAATTTATTATCACTATCAACCATAAATTCTGAATATTCATATATACACTATTTACAATAATATGTCGTCCTAGGGATCGACTGCTACTCCACCTCCCAATCTAGCTGCGATGACAACTGCACTCAATATGTACAGCCAGGTATGTGGCCACTCAATTCGTTGTCACCGAATACGGCAGCGTACAACCACTCAAGGATAGGAAGAGCTGAACTCCATACCTACAGACACTCAAGTATAGAATAAGTAAAAACTTGGATCGATTCGTGGATCGATTTGAAAGATGACCAGTTTTTTCAACGCGGAATTCGTATGCTGCCCGAAAGATGGGAGAAAATAGTGGCCAGCGATGGACAATAATTTTCAATCATAAATGTGTAACCGGGTTTTTACAAAGACCCTCGAATTTTAGAAAAAAAAACGGCGGAAGCAAAGTTGTATACCTTATATCATAAATAAAAATTGCTAATATCCAGGAAATGAGAGCACTTACCTAGTTTTCCAATCAATTTTTGACGGAAAAAACTTATCAAATTGAAAATCATTTAAATTTAGTTTTACCAAACCTAGAACCTCACTCCACGCTTGTTTAAATGCTATTGTAGCTAGATCTAGATCTGTATTTAAAACGACGCCTTATCAATTTATGTCAATAACCAAGTCTCAACAAGTGCGTGGATCGTTAAAGACCCGCTGGGCATAAATGGGTTTAATTTGCTTCGCCATGACTATCAATAAAACTCAGGAGCAGTCATTGAAAGTGGATGGGATACACCTAATATGGTAGAGAACTGTTTGTCGCACGGGCAGTTGTATGCTTATGTTCTAGAATAAGTTAGGTTAACAGTTCGATGATCCTTGCACTGCAAGACAATACAATTGATGTATCCTTCAGTACCATAATACACTCTAATGGAATTCCTACTCAACAACAATATTATCATTTAATTTATTTTTACTAATTTTGCTTTCGTAGCAGAATAAGTCCCTTTCCAAAAAGCATTGGAAATTACTCAGTGTACGAATTCGCTAGAAAACGCTAGTTCTGTCATAAATACCCGAGTATAATAAAGCGAAAAAGAAGAACCGACCTAGTCCAAAGGAAACTACTTTCGACGTTCACCTTTCTAGTATGGAGGGACAACACGACCTCAGCTGGTACTATAATGGGTGACGCGAGAATATTAAACAAATTTTGGACCGTGGCTTGTGAGGCACACAGCCTTAATTCGTCTTTATGATTGGCCATGTAAATGGAAATATCTCTCTCTATAAGATATCGAAACACGGCGCCTCTAGCTATCACGTTATCATATTTTCCTTTGTTTTTTTCAGCTTCAACATCTGAGTTGATAAGTCGGCATTTGCTCGAAACGGAATTCGAATTTTTGCTTCGGGAATTTCAGTAGAGACGAAGCCGGTTGTTGATTCTATTCCGTTGTAAAACTGTTTATTTTCGCGAACAATAAGGTGCGAAAATTACGAATGTTGATTAATGATCGCGAGGTTCGGCGCGAGTTTCACGCTAGACGAAAACATCAATCAACGTGAATTGCAGAGTGTTTTGTTTACGTGGTGAAACGGCTTGTTTGCTCATCTTGGAATATGATAATTTGGAATCTTTTAAAGTTGGTAGGAAGAGTGTAATGATTCCATGCATTCAGCACTTTCTTCGCTTTGTACCGAAAATTAAGTTTCGGAATCGAGTAAGCTCGTTATAGTGATTATGTCTATATACGAGGACGGCTTGGAAAATTTCCGCCCTGATGAAGCAAAACATTGAAATTTTTATTTCGTAATTTTATTCAAAAGTAATTGTTAATTGATTTTATTATTACATTAACCTCTCATTATACTTACGTAAACGCTATCGGTTGGCCTACAAGTCATCAGAGGAATTACGTCACTCCTCTTGTAAACAATAGGCCTAAAAGGAACCTGTCAGATATCATAATTAAAACCATGATTTCTAGTATACTGTGCCGAGAAGTTTAGATATATTGAGAATTATTTTTCAGCAATCCTCCACCACTAAGGAATACTTGAAAACATTCGAAATGAAAATAATACTCATAAAAATTGAATTGCACAACATCTACGATTCATACTCAAAATCAATAACCTTATATAGCATTCTGATCAATTCCTTTCCAAATTTCGATCTGTCTGTTTCGAACCTCATTCCAGTACATGGCTAGATTGGAGGCTTCCTTATCTTCTATTGAGAATCTCTCAGACATGTTCAATGGTTTGAGGTCTGAACTTCGTGCAGGCCAATCCATTGAAGTGATTTCGTGATCCTTAATGTAGTTTCTAACAATATGAGCTTGGTAAGATATGGCGTTATCATGCATAAACAAAAAGTTTTCACCCATTTTTGCAGTATATTATACACGTTCTTCTAAAATGTTTGCAACGTATCTTTGTGTCAGAGACAGTTCACCTTGAAACCGTTCGATGATAGTATTATTGATAATTTCTTCATAACGATCATCATTCAGGTTTTTATCAAAAATTTCGATAACTGAAACGCTGCTATCTTATAGGTCGCAGCACACATTAAAGCCATATCTTCCTTGATGTTGCACATCAATATCGCGTTGGGGAACGACATCTAACCGAGAATGCTTATTATGGCAATTAAATACCCCATCACTGGTGATGCAGACTTCATCTTGACTTCTTTGAAAAAAAGGATGAGCTTCCATGGATTTTTTCAATGCCATTCGCAGAAATTTAGAATGGGAACCCCTCGCCTTCAAAAATTTAGGAAATCGTATTTTGTAGGGCGTGAACTTTTTTTTAAGATACTGAGCGCTCGACTTTTCAAAATAATTCCAATTTCTGTGTGCTAGGAAAAGGCTAGGTCGTTACAGCTCTTATTATTTCAATTGTAGCTTCTTTTTCATCTCTTCATACTCCTTTTATCTTGTTGCTTTGAACGATCCACTATTGAAAAGTTTTTTTCAACAACATCAAACAACAAACAGGCTGTACGATTTGATATTTGGAAAAAATTATAATAGTTCAAAACTAAAATCATCATCATAATGGACTTAAACTAAAATCAAAGTTCCCAAAAACCTATTAATACCGGATATTTCAGTTCCTGGCAAGAATTACTGCATCTACGAATTATACTCAAAATCAATGACTTTATAGCATTCTGATCAATTTTGATGAGTCTTTTACGAACCTCATTCAAGTAGATGGCTGGTTTTGCTTGCTTCTTAATCTTTACCAACAATCTCCCAGACATGTTAAATAGATTGAAGTCTGGACATCGTGCAGTCCATTGAAGTGATTTCGCAATCTTGAAAGTAGTTCCTGAAGAGACGAACTTGGTGCGGTCTGGCGATATTATGCATAAACAAAAAGCCTTCACTCATTTTTGCAGCATATGAAAAACCATGTCCTTCTAAAATGTCTGCAACTTACCTTTGAGCTATCAGAGTTTCAATGCGATTACTAAATTAGTGCAGGCGTTTAAAAAAATTACTCCCCGGACCATTATTGAACCTTCACCAAAACCAAAGATGGGTAAAATATTGCTCTGGGCATTCCTCTCATTTCGACGTCTGTACACTAGTCAAGGTCAATCGTAATGAAAAAGGCAGGTTCTCGACTCATCTGTAAACAAAACTCTCTCCCAATCAGCTTTTATACAATTATTCAATCGGCCTCTTGGATGTGCTACGGTTAGAGCTGAGCCACCACCCAAATACCTAAGATGTTATCGAATCGTTTCAGTGCTAATTTTCGCTCCACTGTTCTGTTGAAACTGGATTTGAAGATGCTAAGCAGTAGTGAACCAGAAGATCAAAAAGCCAGCAAAACAAACCAGCTACCGTGAATGAGGTTTAGAATAAACTGATCGAAATTTGAAACGAAATAGATCAGAATGCTATAAAGTCATTGACTTTGACTAAGAATCATAGATGCCATGTAGTAATTTTCAATTCTAGCTTTGCTGATTACCAAAAGTTTGGTTTTTCTGATGTGTCTATAATAAACATCAGAAAAACCAAACTTTTGGTAATCAGCAAAGCTAGAATTGAGAATCTAGCAGTGCTCCTTGGAAACCAGTATATAGAAAGAGTTAGTCGATTCAAGTATTGGGCTGTTGGCTTAACGAAGAATGGAATTCTGATATGGAAATCAAAACAAGAATAGAAATCGCCAGGAACACGTTCCTCAAAATGAAAGCTCTGCTATGCAACTGGGATTTGAGCATAGCAACACGATAGAGAACTGCAAAATGTTATATCCTGTCCACCCTCTTGTACGGTGTTGAAGGATGGACGTTAAAAACTCGAACATTGTCAAGACTTGATTCATTTGAAATGTGGCTATATAGAAGGATTTTGAAAGTTCCGTGGGTAGAAAATGTAACAGAAGAATGGGAAAAGAGCAAGAACTTAAAACCACGATAAAAAAAAGAAAAGCAGCATACTTCGGCCACATTTTTAGAAACAGCAAATACAACTTGTTGCAATTAATCATTGAGGGAAAAATAGAACGAGGTATTGGCCGAAAAACGTTCTCATGGCTCAAAAACTTGCGCGACTGGCTCAATATCAGACACACCGGCACACTTATACATATGTCTCGTGATAGAGAAGAATTCCAGATGATGATCGCTAACCTCCATTGAGAAGAAGGCACACACCAAGAAGAAGTAATTTTCGATAGGAGTGGTAATAGCCAGTATTAACCGGTCTTTGGGGACTTTTTTCCAAAAATCTTACATTTTTCACTTTTATTTCAATTTTCATTTCGCTTATTCTCAAAAATTCCTTAGTGCTGGTGGATTACTGGACGTAGAATTCTTCTGCATATCTAACCTTCTGAATAAATTTGAGTTTTCGATTTTGTGCGTTAATTTCTTGGCGCAGTGTGGTATTTAACACAAGAACCACGCTCCACTTTCTAACTGAAAGCTAAATAAGAAATACTATGATGTATACATACCCTAAAAACTTGAATTTCTTTATAGTTTCAACTATGATAAAGAAATCAAAAGAAAAGTAATTCATTACATAGTACTTACATAAAAGTGATCTTCGTAAAAATATATTTAAGTTTAGGTGGATATGGTCAGGTACTTATCATGTTTTTATTATGACGAAATGCTTTACCACAACTTTCCTGGAGTTTTCATTGATGTATTTTTGTATTTCCGTATAATGCAGAAAAAATAATTTCTATGTTTTTCGTGTAATCTACACTGCACCTAGATATTAACGAACAATTTCGAATTTCTTTTTTAGAAGATAATTAATTATTAACACATGTTTTTTTGGATATGTCCGAACATATGTTATCGAAATTCGTAGTTTTTTCTTGGCTCACATCGTCCTCTCTCATGGGGATAATTATATTATTGGTAAGTAGTTCCTAGTGATATAAGATTGGAGAGGTCGTCTCCGTGGCGCAGTGGTGAGAAGTCCCTGCTGTGACACGGCAGGTCGCCGGTTCGATTCCGGCAAAGGCGTGGGTGTTGTGTTTGTCCCTTATCTGATTAACATAAATTACTCTGTTGGATAATGTAAATGACAAATCCATGGCCTATAAGATCAAGGACGGAGGTGAGCCAACTTGCCCGCATTCTTCCTTCCTTTGAAAAAAAAGATTGGAGAGGTTTGCCGTTATGATGTATGAAAAAATTTTCACCCATGTTTCCTGCAAATAATACATTATATTTTTCTGAAATATCTGCAACGTTCCTCTGAGCATTCAGGGTTTCATTATTAACGATGAACATTAGTGCGGGCGTTCAAAGAAGCTAAGTGATAACTTACACTGGGCATACCTCTCATGTCGACGTATGTAGACTAGAAAATATCGATCGCTATGAAAAAGAAAAAAATTTCGACTCATCTGTAAACAAATCTCTCCCAGTCAGCTCCTAACCAATTGTCATGTTCCCTGGTAAAATTTAATCTGGCTCTTCGATATGCTACGGTTAGAGACCGAATTCAGTGCTAATTTGCACTGCACTATTCTGTCAAAGATGCCTTGCAGAAGCGAACGCGTCTCTCAACAGAGATATTCTTAAATAACGATCATCCTTCGCCGTTGTTGCTCGTGGTCGTCCTTGCTCAGGTCTGCTTTCATGACAACCAGTCTTTCTGTAACTGCGGATCATACTGTAACACCCCATTCTTGTATAAGTTGAACCCAAGTCATTTAACACCACTGCTTCAGCACATTCTGCCGGAGTCACATTGCGTGATTCGCGTTTCATTATTACATATTGACTACTAGTGTTGTTAATATTTAGTGGTATGGAAAATCGCAATTTATTTCTTTCATTTCATTTGTCATGGGGAAACTCATCCGAACAAAAAAAAAGTGTTAATAATTGGTTGCATACCAAGAAATAAATTTGAAATTGTTCTTTAAATTCTTGGCGCAGTGTATTTCATTATTGCGATATCAAGCTTTTTAATAACTCAAAAATAAGGTTTGGAGAAAAATCTGAAATTTATTGAAATTTGGATAGAATATCTCCTGTCAGGTGAGCTAGCATAATAACCAATTAAATGACAATATGAAGAATCAATTTCTTTCAGTCTTTTCCTACGCTTAGTTGGCTAAATCCCCCCAGCGCGATTTAATCTTATGAAAAATCTTTATTGTGGGTGGAAACTACTGAAATGACCACCTTCAAAATGACTCTGCCTATCGACGATATCGTCTCAATAAAAACAGGTTCTAACAGATAATGTCTCAAATTCGATTCATGATTCTACTTCGTAAAACCGCTCGAGTTCCCAAAATATCTGGCTGATGAAAGATACATATAACATTTCTCGTCGTTATGGGCGATAATATGGAAAGATCAATATCTCAAAACCTTGAACTGTAAACATGGATGAAATCATTAGCAATGGTTATCAGAAAAAATTTAAACGATACCCAGAACGTTTATAGTCCGATGTCGTTGACTCAACGCGAATAAAAAAAATATCGGAATCTCCAAACCTGTGATACCAGAAAGGTGATGCTACCAACTGGAAAATACACTGAGATTGGTTTTACCTGTTAATAATTCTTAATTGTTTTCAAAAATCGAAATTATATCATTGGAAATTGAAGGATGGAAAGTGGAATTTAATTGATTTTTTTTCATTACGGTTATGAGAATTGATTCTAGATATACTCATCTAATATATTTCTTTGACAGTTATTTTCCAGGGATTTAGGGATCGAAAATCAATGGTAGAGAGTTTGTTGCAATTGATAGTAGTGATATAATTCGAAAACAAAGATGCGAACATCAGTGGTTCCATTTTATTAGTTTCGGCACTGATTTTGTCCTATCATATCTGAACTTACAGTCCCCACTGTTAAAAAATTCAGTGCGAGTTGGTTGTATGTGCATTCAGATTTTCGCGATTTCCGCCCATAGATATAACGATTAGAGTATATTTTACTGTATTTCCTTTCTCTGTATATTTAAATTATCATATTATAATAATATTAATTAATATATTATAAAATTAAATCAGGATTGAAATTTCGGTCTCTCGACCTTCTTCACCTGACAACAAGTATTGAATTAAAGTTGCAGAATTATTTCAAATTCAATAACAAATTCTATGAACAATCTCACGGTCCACCGATGGGATCACCATTGAGCCCTTTATTAGATGACATTTTCATGGCGTATATTGAAGAAATCATATTCAATTCCTCCAAATCAAAATTAGTACATTTTTGGTATAGATATGTAGACGATATACTAGCATGTTTCATAGGAACCGCTAGACAACTAGATCAATTTTCAACTTACATCAATGGTATTCATCCCAGAAATAAATTCAGAATAGAGAGAAAAATGGATAATTAGACTCACGTTTCGGACCTAACAATCTCTCATAAATAACCGACTAAGTTTTGATAAACTAGGTGATTCACCAGTGGCCCGGTGCTCTGTAGCTCGTACACTCTTGAAGATTTCATTTTTGTTCGAACGGTATTGTATTTAGAAAGTAAAAATCTACTTCAGCAAATTATTTTGAAGTAAACATTGTGTCCTAATTTTCTATAAAAAAAATCTTGGGAGGGTTTTTCAGATTGGAAGACCTCTTTTTTGTCGAAGATTCAAGAGCGTCCTATACTCCGCTATAATGTCTTTAAGTAATAAGTTTTTTTGGTTAGTAGTTTCGTCACAATATTATTTTCCCGTAAAAATAGGCTCTCACATCTTCGCATGCTCCTTCGGCCAGAGAGAATGAATACTTTTTTCCTTCGTTTTCTTAGCGCCCAAGGATAGCTTTATTGGTGAATTGAAATAGATTATCCTCATTTTATACAGGAGTGACTCGAAAAATTATCGAATATCATAATTTTAAAAAGTATCATACCTTGATTTTTTCAAATGGAACATCCTGTATTTTATTATTCATGTCAACGCATAAAATATTGTGCCATATTTTTGCAGATGTAACCTCATCTTTATCTTGGACCATTTTCTAAATAAAAAATAAACTAAAATGATAAAATAATAAAACCAGAGGTTGCGAAAGAAGAGTTTATTAGTACATATCATTATACTTCTGATCAGAGAAATGGAGATATTTTAAGGTAGTCGTGTAATAGATTGGTTTTTGGTGAGATGATATACAAAGTGTTGAACTATTTCAATAAGTGTTCGAAATGTTGCCCCTTTCTTTGTTGACACAACTCAATCCTTCTGAGGAAAGACCGTTGAACTCTCGACAGCATGCGGATTAACTGAAAGGCGTCGACTATTCTCTGTCTCATGTACAACTGTTGTAGAAGGAATCTGGTTAACGATGCTCTTAATATAACCCCACAAGAAAAAATCTAGAGGTGTAAAGTCCGGAGACCTAGCTGGCCATCTAGCAGGACCACGTCCTATCCATTTGTTTGGAAATACATGATTCAAATGCTCCCTAACCTGATGTGAGTAATGCCGCTGCTTCATCCTGTTGAAACCACAAATTTTGTCTTATATGCTCTGGTACATCGACAAGTAACATTGGTAGATGATTTTGCAGAAAATCTGAATATAGTTTACTATTGAGGTGCCCGTCGAAAAAATGTGGCCCAATTAGATATCCATCTACTATAGCGGCCCATACATTCAAGGACCAACGATGCTGGTGATCTATTTGTCTCATGAGGTTTAGATTTTCCGTGGCGTAATAATGAAAGTTGTGCCTGTTAACAAACCCATTCTTGTGGAAAGTTGCCTCGTTCGGGAAAAAAACTCTGCTAAACATATTTGGATTTTCCGCTACTTTTTCACTTGCCCAATTGCAAAAATTAATTCGATTTTCATAGTCTTGATTGTTCAGTTCCTGGTGCAGCTGTACATGATATGCATGAAATTAATTCACTTTCAAGATTCTCTGGACGGAAGTTTGACTGTGTTCACTGAGAAATCTCTCTTTGGCTTTTTTATGGGTCCCCTGTTACTGTCTACAAAACTGATAACTGGTTGTCTTCAGCTGTAGCAGTTTTTTGTTTTTCATGTTTTTTGTAAGCGGTATTACCCGTTTCGATTAATCCAATTAGAAGTTTTTCAAAGCAACTTGCATCAGGATGCCTCTTATCAGGAAACCTTTGTGCATAAACTCTACTTGCCAATAAAGAATTTCTATCACACTTCTTCATGGCAGTCAATTGAAAAAATTGGGTTCAAACCTCACTTTAACAAAATTTAATATCGAAACACTGATAAGTTCACCATGTATAATGCAGAATATGGTATGTCCGGACACCTGACAGAAGGCACAAATAAAAAAAATGTCAACACATACCTCGATTTACGTTTTAATCATCTTGATTTTAACATTCGTTAAAAGAGTTATCTTATTTAGGTTCCATTTTTACTACTTGAATCATCACAGAAAAAAAAACTTCTGTGCGTATTGATGAGTTCGATACGATTTGTAGAATTTTCATCAAAAATTTTTACAAATAATCGAATATTTCGAAAATGATCGAAGATAAAGATAAGGTTACTTTTCAAAAATATGGCACAATATTTTATGGGCTGACATAAATAATAAATTACATTCCATTCGAAAAATCAAGATATTTATTATTTATTTTAAAATTACAATATTCAATAATTGTTTTGAGTCACTCCTGTATGAATTGAGGATAATCTATTTCAATTCATCAATAAAGCTATCCTTGGGCAATAAGAAAACGAAAGGAAAAAGTATTCATCCTCTCTGGCCGAAGGAGCATGCGATGATGTGAGAGAGAGCCTCACCAAAAAAACTTATTACTTAAAGACATTATAGCAGAGTTTAGGCCTCTCGTGAATCTCCATTTCTCTCCAAATCTCTCAGTCATCCAGTTCTGGACCATTCTAGAATAATGAGCCGGGCGGCCGTCCATTTGAAACCAAAGGTGCTGCCGAGTATCTTTAGGCATTTCTTCCAGCACATTTATTATTTCGTTATTTAATAGATTTGAAAATTCGTTTGAATTGAGACGATCCGGAAGAATAACGGGCGCGACAAGCTGACCCCTCCTTAACCCTAAACAAACATTTACTCTAATATCGTGCTGAGAGTTGGAGACACAATATGGCCATGAGTATTTTCTGTATCCCAAATATGGAAATTTCTCAAATTTATCATACCAACTTTGGTGAAAGTTGCTTCATCCGTCCATAGACTTTTATCTGAACCTCACTCCTGTAATTTATTCATGTATCAACTACAAAATTGCAACCTCACCTCACTATCCACTGTCAATAAGTTTCAAACCTTACTCATATGTTGAGGATATAAATTATTTTGCTTGAGAACTCTATGAACCGTGGAATGATGAAGTTTCAATGTAGCACCAATTCTCTGTACTTGTAGGGTCCTCGCGAACAGCCTGCAGTATTGCAGGTGATTGTCTCCATTGCTGAGCATTTCCACCAACTTCTCTAATTCTTAAACTACTGAATGAACCAGTTTCACCGGAGCGCCTAGATACTTGAACAAATGTCTTTCTGCAAGGTTGCTGTCTGTTTGGAAAGCGCAATGCATTACTCCCGCACCGCTGCCCGGTAATTTCCATTCGCTAAGCCATAAACAAATAACATATCTCGATATTCATGTTTGAGAAACTAGGCATGTTTTCTTTTTTTCGAAAAGGAAAATGGAACCGTAAGAGAGGAAAATATAAACTTCAATTCATTAATTCATTTAGAATTTAATCTAAACATTTTTATTTGTTTTAAAATCAAGTAATACAAGCCTTCTATGATTTATTTTTTACGATTGTTTCTTCTAATTTCTTCTTCTAATCCGAAGAAAAATTAATTATTCCTAGTTTCTTGAACATTCAATATCCATTTGTGAAATTGTTTAGACGCTCCGGTGAAACTAACTCGAAGAATTAGAGAATTTAATGTTCTTACTCTTACCCATGATATTGCTGAGAAAAAATGTAAGCTCAAAACTTGATATATCGTTTAAAAGCCAGATGAATCTAGTAGTTTCTTCAAAAAAAAAAAGCTGCTTATCGACTAGTTTTCAGTGGTACAGCTAACAAGAAAATACCACTAAATTTCACAATTTTATCATTTAGCCTTTTAGAACACCCGGTATACAAGATTTTTTACCATTAGTACTTACCTATTTTATAACAGATTCAATGCCAATGGTATGATTTGATTTAGCTATAAGAATAATAGAGATATTCTTGTCATTATAGAGAGAAGCAGAAAATTTCGTAAAATCAAGAACTGTTAAATAACTCGATAATTATCAATTTTTCGAAAGAAATGTTATAGCTTATTTTTTGTTGCAAATGACTTGTACTATCACCTCCTGAAGTTTGGCACCTTTTTTAGGTCAAACTGGTCGTTTATTCAGAACGAGATATAAAGAGCATCAATCAGATTACAATAACCAGAGAACAGACGAATCCACTTTTGCTTCACATTGTATGGAAAATGGCTATCATTTTCCACCCATAGATCAACTTCAAATTATTCACAGAATACCTAAGGGAGGAAAGTTAGATATCTTGGAATTCACTGAAATTTTCAAACTCCAACAAACCCCCCATAGAGATAATCTTCTGAACGACCAGTATGGCCCGGCTTATTCGTCCCTATTTAAAATCTTTAAATAATACCTGATTTTATAATAATAAGATAATTGCCTCTTGTTTGCACCCTTATTAATTTTGTACCTACCTGTTTAATATGTATGTATTTCAACTAAGTTCAATACTTGTTGTCAGCTGAAGATTGTCGAGATACCGAAAGTGCAATCCTGGTTTTCAATAAATCTCTTGTGATAGTGTAATACATAGTTTAATTTCTTATTATCATCATGATTAACTATCACGTTGTAACGGGGGAATCAATTAACTATTTGTTATTGAATTGATTGATTTATCCAACTAGACCGAGGTTATTGGTGGATTCTCGTCATTAAATTATGCTAAATCGAATAGAATGTAATATTTAAATGGATTCTCCTAGTGTGTACAGTGCAGAGCTATTTTCAGACATTCAGTATTAAAAACAGCTAGAAGTCTATCACTGACAAAGAATTACAGAAATGATCTATACAGTGTGTTCCAAAGAAAATTTGCCACTCTCTCTATCTCCAGATGGACTGACTTTTGCGGAAAAAGCTGAGACACTTCACGAGGGCCAATTTCGTAGTATGTGAACTATACCCCCTCCCCTCAGCCGCTCCTAAGTTGAAATTCGTTATTGGGAAAATGAATCGAGTGACACATCTTTGGAAAAGTCTTTCAATTTGCTATTACAAAATTTTATCTGTCTAATAACATACAAACAGTCGAAACAGAACATCCATTCATTGATACAATTCTAATTGTGATGACACGCCAGGAATTCTGTCACCTCACTAACCCGAGAATTTTGCCGAACTCCTCTCGTGTCGAGAGAAAGGATCTTTAATGTCCAACATATCTCTGTTAGACGGGACCGACGGATTTACATCTTTTCCGAAAGATGGTCGCTTAAGCGATTCCCAGAATCCAAACAATCGAACCGACTTTGTGGGGATTGAACCCAGATAACTCTGCGCAGAGCGTGAGTGACCTGACCACTGTGCCACCGAGCTGGTTGATAAACATCTATGTTTTCTAGGGAACGAACAAATCTGTTTCACATTTGTCTTTTATTTTTGCAATACCTTTAGTTACAGTTGCCTATTGTTAGACAAACGTTGAAAATGGTTTGATCCACCCATGACCGAGTCGAAAATGTTTCAATTTAATATCGAAATAATAGTTGTGCTAGGGAAACGGCAAGCATTATCAATGTGAACCATGCAGAGAAACAGGTAGGCACCAGTATGTTTTATATTTGATGAATAAATTTTTAACTACGAGTTCGGTGGCTAATAAAAACTTTAAGAAAACATCGGTCTATACGCAACGAAGACTGAAGTGGCAGTTTTGGGCCACCTACAAATGGAAAACAGTACTTCCATCAGAAAATTATCACGTGTGTCTGGTGTATCAGCTTCAACAGTGTACAAGATCGTGAAACATTACCAATTTCACTTTTATTAAGTGAAAATAGTTCATGAAATGAACCAAGACGATCCTGATCTCCGCTTCCAATTTTGAGAAATTTTAATATTAACAATAATCCAATTAATTTTTTTTTTATCTGAAAGTTACTTGCGTAAGGAAGCAAATCCAATTATGTGTTGACACCGCGAGTACCAGAAAGGATAGACGGTTAATATTTCGCTTGAATGTTAACAGGTTATAGTCATGAGGAAATACGTTACATGGAAGGAAGTTCCAGAGTTTTGTTGTTCTATGAAAAAAGCAATTCGTTCTAGGTGTCTCCAATTCAACCACGAATGGGTGATTGGCAAAAGTTTGCCTTAAAATAGAAACAAGCGGTGGAACAAGCGTAGAAAGTTCCTCAGAGCATCTTCCATGAAAATACCTGTAAAAAAGAAAAAGCTCACCAACTTTTCTTCGATGTTCCAATAGTGGAATGGAATCTGTGAGTGCATTGTCTCCGATTAACCGAATTGCTCTCTTTTGGATGGAGTCCCGGAGGTTCAAGCTGCGTTTAGGAGCAGAACCCCATACATGGGAGCCATACTCTAAAACAGGACGAATTTGAGATTCATAGATAGTAAACAATTGGTTTGAAGTGAAATATTTCCTCACGTGGTAGTGGAATCCCAGTTTTTTGACGCTGACTCAGCAATATTCACAACATGGTCATGCCATGATAGCTTGTCGTAAGTAATACCACAAGAGCTCAGATTTGGCTGGATATTTTTCTATGCTCGTTTTCGAATACTTCAATTCAACGAGAACTGGTTGATATACCGAAAAGTAAGTATGAGAAAACGAGCTTAGAAAAATATCCTGACAAATCTGAGCTCGAGTGGTATTTGCTGAGAAAATTCGGCGAATGACAAAACGTACAAAATGAACTTCATTGAGAAATGCACACAAACTCAACGAGAAAATCATAAAGCATTCATTACAAACATGTTTAGTTATTATTGGAATGAGCAGTTATTGAAAATGCAATTACTATATACAATTTTTTCACTCCGGGTCGATTCTATATGGGACGATGCCTGAGGAATTATGGAAGACTCAGCATTCGCCAAAGGTTTTTCGAAGATTTGAAACAAGATTTAAATGATGCTCATTGTTCAGTTGCAGGTAGGGCTTAATAGAGCTTGCCGTAGGGTGTCCGGTTAGTTTGATCAATTTTTGTTCACTGACACCTGCCTCAGATAGGTTCGAAACAGCTCTGGATCTATGAGAATGATTTGTGATCTTTTTATTTTCCGTATCCAGTCCAACTTTCTCTGCTGAAATTTTTGTCCATCTGGATATTTAATTTATTCCCAAAGGCATATTTTTGTACCAACCCTTAGAAGTACTGTTTTTCCAAAATTGATTGGGAGCCAGAAAGAATCTGTCACTTGTAATATGATCGGGTCTTTTCGACAACATCTTATGAAATAACCTCACAGGACATAAATCTTGGTTTCCCTTTTTTTTTTTGAGCCGTCTTGGCGAGTTTTCGAGAATACTGGGTTATATTCAATAAGACCAGTCACTTCTCCGTTATTAAATTTTTCCTCTTTGAAAAAGTGTACCGTGCAAGTTGCTGCTTCACCGCCACGCCATGCTTATTCATAAGCAACAATACGGAAACATTTTTTCAACAAACCTATCGGGGCATTTTCATCACAGTACAGAGCCATGCTATCAATTTCAGTTCTTGTTAATGCAACGGAACTTTCTTTGCGCTTTTCCACATCCCCTTGTAACATCTTCCTTTTAGAATTGCGAGCTTCACGAGCCTTTCTGAATGCTGAATCGGTAAAGGGGTTGAAACTCATGTTGTATTTTTCGAAATACATATTCTGCATCATTTTCGCAGTTGTGTTCCACATTGTTTTGACAACGTATTCTTTGTAATCTTGTCCATTCATTTGTTTCATATTGAAACCCCAATTCATAAGAATTTTTGCAATATCTTCAATAGAATGCTGTATATCCAACTCAAACGTTCGTTCCTTGCTGAATATACTGAATTGATTCCAAATCGAGCTGTGCGTTTTTCTTGTAACTTTACAACAGGTACTAAAATGGCTGTTCTTGACAGTTTTGAAAATGTACTATTCGTTGTGAATGTTGCGTTGCTATGGAAACGCAAGGATTCTCTATGGGCACATTTATCCACTAATATCCTACCTTCCTTCCTATTTCTATGCAATTCAGCCGATATCAAACTCGAATTCCTGTGTTCTTAAACGTGCATCTTGACACGAGTGGAATTGTCGCCGATAGTTACTCCAAGCATTGTTATAGAGGAAGTAAGTGAGATGGTCTCATTCGCCATCGTTATATCCGGGACAGGCTGTATAATTCTTATTTTTCTAACGAAAGTATCTTTAGTCTCAATGGTGAAGTGAATAGGCATAATTGTCGATATTGGGATACCCAGAATCCTCACAGGCGTACACGCAAACGACTCAGAAATTGAATGTTTGTGCTAGAATTTATGGAAACTATATTGTAGGACCTTTCTTCATCGAAGGTAATCTCAATGGAGATACTTATTTGCGGTTGTTGAGAGAATTATCTAATCCCAGGCTCACGAAAATTTTGGAAAATGATGATACTGTTTCAGAGAATGAGATACATTTCCAGCAAGATGGTTCTCCTGTACATTTCGATGTTGATGTGCGACAATATTTGGATGCAAATTTCCAAATCGGTGGATTGGCAGAAGGGGAACAGTTGAGTGATTTGAGTCCTGTAGATTTCTTGAATCGAGAGTTTATGCTTCCAATCTTAAAACTTGGAAGAACTGCGGAGAAGAATCATCACCGAATGCAGACTTTTGGCACTAGAAGTTCTTCAAAATGTTGTCAGAGAATTCGAGAATCGTTTATATCATTGTATGGAGATAGGACGAGGTCATTTTGAGCATTTAATCTGATTTTTGCCCTCGTCAAATTTTCGTTGAAATACAAACTTTCGTTGTGTTTGAACTGTCTGTATGGCATTAAATATCCATAAAATAAAAAGATTTGAATTTGGGAGGCTTTTACTTGGTAAAATTCCATTATCAATAATAAAAAACAAACAAGTACTGTGTTTTAAGGAATTTTACTTAATAATTGCGATTCGTAACGCGTTTCACTACACCGTAGCTTCTTCAGACGAATGAATGTACAGAAAATAAATATAAATGTTCTCGAGTAATTACTTATTGGGTTGCTTCTTCTTAAGTGGTTATTTATGACAGGTATATCCAATAAAATTAAGGAATAGATTGCTCCCCGAAGAGATTCAATAGAGGTGAAGGGCTTAAATCGACTTGTTCATTGATGAGTCTACCTGAGTGTTTGTATTTATTGATTTCTAAAGTTTCCCAAGGATCTACCTTCCAATATTTATTATCTGTATGCAAAATTTCAAACTGTGGGTCGAAAGAGTGATTATTTTCTAAGAGATGATTCGCGTAATTTGAATCTGATTTTTTATTTGAAAAACTGCGTTTATGTTCCGATATTCCAATATTAAAATTTCTATGTGTTCTACCAATGTAGAAATTATCACAGTCATTGCAATTCAATCTATAAACACCTGATTTATTGTTTTACCTGATTTGGTTTTATTATTTTTTATATATTTGCCTAAATTATTATTAGTTTGGAAAGCTATGTTGAAATTATTGCTACTCAAGAATGATTTCAGTTTCTCACTTGTAATGCCAACGCAGGTTAAGCTGTTGAATTTTTGTTTCAATTTATCGACTGGGTAAACTTCATTTAATGCGATTCTACTTTGTTTTTATTTAAAATATTATTTATTAGTTTGGGATTGTAACCATTATTTTTGGCTATTTGTTTAATCAAATTTAATTCTTTGTTGAAATTTTCTGGCGATAACGGGATGTTAATCAATCTATGAATAAAACTATTTAATGCTGACATTTTATGTTGATACGGATGACACGACGAGTTATGTATTATAATATCTGTATGTTACGGCTTATGGTAAATTGCGAAGACATACTTTCCATTTTCATTCGAAATTGTTACGTCTAAAAATGTATCGAATTATTGCTTTCTATTTCGGTTGTGAATCCAATTTTTATGTATGTAATGAATTTATATGATTTAAAAATTTATAGACGTAACAATTTCAATAGTTTTATTCATAGATTGATTAAATGGAAAACAAATTTCATAATTGAATAAATAGCAAAAATAATGGTTACAATCCCAAACTACTAAATAATATTTTAAATAAAAACAAAGTAGAATCGCATTGAATGAAGTTTACCCTGTCGATAAATTGAAACAAAATTCAACACCTTAACCCACGTTGGCATTATTTCAACATATTGAGAAACTGAAATCATTCTTGAGTAGCAATAATTTCAACATAGCTTTCCAAAATAATAATAATTTAGGCAAATATATAAAAAATAAAACCAAATCAGGTAAAAACAATAAATCAGGTGTTTATAGATTGAATTGCAATGACTGTGATAATTTCTACACTGGTAGAACACATAGAAATTTCAATATTAGAATATCGGAACATAAACGCAGTTTTTCAAATAAAAAATCGAATTCAAATTACGCGAATCATCTCTTAGAAAATAATCACAGTTTGAAATTTTGCATACAGATAATAAATATTGGAAGGTACATCTTTGGGAAACTTTAGAAAGCAACAAATACAAACACTCAGGTAGACTCATCAATGAACAAGTCGATTTACCTTCACCTCTATTGAATCTCTTCGGGGAGCAATCTATTCCTTAATTTTATTGGATATACCTGTCATAAATAACCACTCAAGAAGAAGCAACCCAATAAGCTTTTAATTACTCAAGAACATTTATATTTATATTATCATTCTTATTTTCTGTACATTCATTCGTCTGAAGAAGCTACGGTGAAGTGAAACGCGTTACGAATCGCAATTATTAAGTAAAATTCCTAAAACACAGTACTTGTTTTTATTATTGATAATGGAATTGTACCAAGTAAAAGCCTCCCAAATTCAAATAATTTGTTCGATCTAATAATGAAAACATAGAACGTGTTTCTTTCTGTGGAATTAATTATTGTTAATTATTCTGATATAAAAATTATGTTTTTCTACCATAAACGAAATATATTAATAGGCTTATCTTGATCTTCCTGGAAAAATTGACTTAAGTATTGATTTAATCAATTTGAGAAACAACATCTGTCGGTAATTGAAATTCCTAGCGAAATATAGGAATGATAAAGTAGTATACAGTGAGTTCCAAAGAAAAAGAAACACACTGAATAATTGGACTGATTTGATTCTCCTGTGAATTTTCTGAAACAGGTCGATTTTTGATTGGAGGGTGACGTTTTTGTTACATGTTTCGTCTTTCCTCCACATCTGTCAGCTTCTACCCTCAATTTTTAATAGGGAAAAGAGGTGGCGCGATACATTTTTCAAAAGGTCATTCCATTCTCTATGCGACCACGTAGATATTTATTTTTTAAAATAACATGTACGAATTGTAATCGATAATTGTTTAGAAAAAGTCCAGTTCTTCATGAATTGGTTCGATCTCAATTTGAAGAAAACATTCTATTAAAATCGATTTGGTCCAATCGGAAACAATTTTGTTACTTATTTGAATGCGCATCATCCCCTTACCCCTTTCAAGTACAACCCAGGAAATTCCAATATGAAAAAGGGTTTGTGTGATATCTCTTTGATGGATTGTCCTATTTATTGAAAATTTTTTTAATTTTTCGATGATTGAGCAACCCTCTACATTTCATGTGAACATCTATCAAGTCGATTTTGATTCGAAAAAATGAATACTGCTCTGATCTGGAATGTTAAATAGGTAGCGTACGATATCAATTAAGAAAAAGCTTGATTTTTTTCCATTTCAATCAATCTATAGAAACGTTGTTTCATTTCAATGGCATCTGTCGTTGAATTTTTTTCCAAACCCGCTAGATTCGTTCGTTACTTTTGGTTCTTCGTTCAAACAAACGTAAGTGACATAAGTATTTGTGGTGTTTTCCATAATTTTGAAGACTTGAAATAACAGTGATTTAATTGAAGAAGATGTGAGTTCTCTTTTCAAAAACAACTCTTCTAGAAAAACATAGCAGATTTTCAAAGGAAATAACCCTAGAAGAAATTTGGGGCATAAATACGTTTTGAGTTAACTAGCAAATTCACGGAAACTGGTAAAAAACACAATTCCACCAGACTCATGAATGTCGAAGGAATTTGGGTGGCTGTTTCGGGTGAAGTTCCCACAAATACGAATTCCATTTCGACCGCTCCATTAGGCCGGCTAGATCGCATGATCCAACGCCTCTCGACTTCTTCTTGTGGGATTATCTGAAGTCTTTGTAACGCCACCCGATTCGTAGGAAGGACTACGAGGAAGGATTGTTCAGGCATGTTAGCAGATAATACCAAAAATGTTGCGAAATGTTGGGCATCGAATCTCGATTGCGCCAATGCAATAAGAGGTGGCCGCTTGGAACATTTGCGATAGGAATGTACCACGATTAAAAAACTGAAAACTCAGTGATATGTTTCATTTCATAATAGATTTTCATGAGAATCCTAGAAATGCAAGCAGTGTTAATTCTTAATTGATGGCACTTCGAAAAGCAGACTGATATTGGGGATCAGATAACCTTTGTACCGAGATATCACACAACCGATTTCCCATTATAAAAATTTTCGTCTTAGTAGTTGAAAGGGGTAGGGAATGGATACGCAAACGTTTAAATAAAGAACAAAATTCAACCAATGATCCAATGTTTCTCAAACGGAGGTCGAATGGATTCATGAAAATCATGAATTTTTCCAAACAATTCTCGATTTCAATTCATCACATGTTATTTCGGAAAGTCTATAATTATATGGTTGTATAGAAAATGAAATCATTTTTCTCAAAAAGGTATCACACGAACCCTTTTTCGCATTCACAAATTTAGGAAGAAGCTGTGAGGGTTAGGGAGTTTAAAGGGGAAGAACGAAAGATTTAATATAAAATGTCCCCTTTCCATCAAAAATCGATCTATTTCGGGAAATTCACAGAAAAATCAAACCAGCCGGGTTATTTAGGGTGGTTCCTTTTCATTGGAATGCACTGTATAGTATGGAATTTGAAATCGCAACAAACATGCAATTTCTAGATTGTTACTGTAATTTATTGTCAATCATAGAGCTTTAGCTGTTACTTTTTCTAGATTGAATGTTTGGAAATACGTACACTTAGATAATTTATTCAAATGATTTGCTCGATTCGATTTAGAGTAATTGGAGAGAAACGGATAGCAACCTCGGTCTAGTTGGATAAATCGGTTAATTAAATAACGATTATGCATCTCGCTTGAAATGCATATGAAATAAATAGATAAAGTATGGACCGATACTATAATATTCCGATATTGCTAAAACTACAGAGAAAAATCGAGAAAATGTGAAATTTCGTACAAGGCCACCAAGAAATATTGTAGAGCTAGATTGTCGCATATGTATGGAAATACAAAATAATCCACAAAAATGTATGTTTGTCAGTAATACAATTAGGTATTTCGAGGCAGGTGTGTACTAGCCCTCCCTGTTTCTCGATCATTCTAGGGCCTTTGAATGTCTCTCACAGAGCTCTTGTTGGCAAGCTGGAGAGGTACGAGTTCGATAGGGCCAGTAGAGGTATGATTATGTCATTTTTGTCCAATAGATGTAAAGCTGCGTATGTTGATGGGTCTGGTCGGATGAGGAGCAGGTTACTATTAGTGTGCCACAGGGTTGAGTCCAAGGCTCTGTACTCTTTTTAATATATATCAATGACTTTTCTGAATATCTGTCTGGATTTCTCACCGTTCTAGTTGCTGATGACTTCACTGTCAGAGTCAATTTTGCCAGTCTGGTGAATGTGGAGGAGTTAGCGGGGCGGCTAAGTCAGGACCATTGAATGGTTTTATGCAAATGGCATGAATAGAGATAAGACTGTGGTCGTTGTTTTCGAAATGCGTAGCCTTGAGCCCACTACTGTCATATTTCTGGGTATTTATTTGGACTCTAGACCCGCTTGGTCGGCCATTGTTAATTATCTTGCGAAAAATCTTCAAGCAATATTTTTGTTATTATGAGTCTTACGTTGTGTTTTTCGCGAGGTATGGAGAGTAGCTTATTTTGCTCTTTGTGGATCGCTTTTAAGGTATGGAATCCTGGTTTAAGGAAATTGTAGTTAGGAAGGTAAGCTTTTCTGATTAGAGAGGCGAGTGTTTCGCTAAATGGCTGACTTAAATTAGAGATTGTTATAAGGCTTCTTTTGAAGGTTTGAAAATACTTACGCTGCCTTGTCTATTTATTCTAGAATGCCTTCTCAGAACATCGATCGATGTTCTGAGCTACGAGAGTGACTTTCATGCATATCATACAAGATTTAAGGATAACATTTAATACCATCTTATAGACTAAGCAGGTCGCAGGGGGATCCCTAAAACTTTCGAAATGATTGATAAATTACCAGAGAAAGTAAGGGAGTTTCCTATCTAAAGCATTAGTGTCAAATAAAGAGATTATTGAAATCCAATGTATATTATAGCTTCAATTAATTAATGTCCTGTGATCTCAACTTTGTTATGTAATTGAGTTATTTGAATTTCTTCTAATGTCTCAATTTATTTTATACTTATTAACACCTTAGGGTAGATTAGAGATATTCATTTTGAAATTACGATGGTTGATATTGAAGTTAATGAATTGAAAGTGGTGTATCATATAAATTAAAGCTTATACGTCATTAAAAGATAATTTGTTTGAATCCAAATTCAATATCGTTCCTACAATTAACCGTTTTTGCGGGTACGATGGGAAGAGTTCATTTATTTGTATTTCGCGTTTTTTTAGATGCCAAAAGTACTTCAGAGAAATACTACGAGAGGTCAGGCTGACTTTTCAATGTACAAACAAGCCTATGACGATGTAAAAGCGTGATCTTCATTAAGAACAGCAGCAGAAAAGAATGGACTTAACCACTGTTCCCTGTTAAGATAGTTACGTAAACGAGATGCGAGTGGTGACAATGAAAATCATGGATACAAGGTGTTCGATCCAGACCAAGAGCGTGAAATATCTAAATATTTAATAAGATCTGCAGATGTATATTTCCGCCTAAGTAAAAAGGTGATAGCACACAACACAACAGATTGATGTGGTGACACCAGCTAAGATTATTATCAATTGTGCCTAGGAACTTCGTTGACTAAATCTGTTGGATTGATTGATTGTTTATTCTTAGTAAGTAACTAGATGAATTAGTAGCAATTGGATTCTTGATGAAAAATTCAAGAAAAACTGTTTTTGACACATTTAAGGATAATTGATTGTCATCGAACCACTTGGAAAATTTGTTCAAAAGAATTTGAGCTTTGTTTGTTGTTCCAGTAATAGATGTATCAGCACATAATAATGTATTTTCATCTGCAAACATGGTCAAACTACCAAGCCCGTTCAAAATATCTGGCATATCGTTCACGAATATTAAAAAAAGAAGCAGGCCCAGTACTGATCCCTGAGGGTCACTACATTTAATATTTGCAACAGTTGATTTCGAACCATCCAAATCTACGAACTGAACTCTATCAGAGAGATAGGATCTTAACAGTTTATGAATAGGTCTTCGGAAACCAAGACGGTACAATTTGTCTAATAACAAGCAATGTAAAACTAAGTCAAAGTCCTTACTGAGATCCATGAAAATTGCAACACATTTTTCATTTCCGTTTATGGATTCATATAATTGATTAATGGATTTTATAATGGCTGTTTGAGTGGATCTAATGTTAAGGATTAGCAAGAATATTTTTCAAGGAATAAAACCATTCTATTGAATAAAACTCTCACAAATATTTTAGAAAAAGCAGGCAACTATGAGATGGGCCTGTAATTTTCTGTTAGTCTTTTATTTCCTTTCTTGAAAATCATTCGAATCCTGCCTACTTTTAGTATGGTTGGGAATATTCCTTCAAACATTGATTTATTAATCAACAGGATTAGAACTGGCATATATGATATCCCAGGGTTTTAGGCTACTGTTATGTCGCAGTGTCTTACTCAATCTTATATCTAAGCAAGTTTTCGGGGTATTGTCCCATTTAATTTGCCTACTGATTTCGATTTCGCACTTGTATTTGTGAAATGCAGAATCCAATAAATACAATTGATGCAACGAATGGCCTTTCTGAGAATACATTTAAGGATAAAATGCCGCTACCAACACCTTCAATTTCAACTTTTGCACCATCAAAAGGGTCGAAAGAGATTCCTACTGCAGTTTATTGTGGACAGTAATCTACTATGAATTTACGACAATGTTCATAAGTTTCACACAGAGAACAAGAGAACATTATTGCAGAATCAGTAGTACCTCAACTCTCTACTAGTTTTCAACTTGCTATTGTGACTTCGAATACACCACTTTACTTATCGTCAGAAGCAGTAGAACTGTTATAAAAAGCTGCTCCAAGAAAAATAACCAACAAACGAAATCAACCATGTACATAGATACACCTGAAAAAGAAGAGAACATGAAAACCGATTAAAAAAAAGCAGAGCTATGTGAGTTAAGGAAATATAAAATGAAGAATTGACCCAAAGAACTGGTAAGAGCGAAACAATAACTTATAGGTAACATGAATCATCATCATCGACAGATCAAGAGTGCTATTGCATTGTTTGTTCAGAAATTCTAACATTAAAATTTTTCCTGTTCTACCTATATAAAAACAATTGCAATCTGCACAGTCCAAAAACTTTTATATTGTAAGATTTCAATATTAATGGAAAATAATTTGTGATATTCAACTGTGACATTATGAGTAATAAAATGGTATTTGTTCATTATTAGAGCATGTTCATTTATTGGATTTTTATTATTTGCATGTGTTTTAACTGACCCTGGCATGGAGACAGTTGAAATAAATCAATTTTTCTTTGATTTTGATTTTACATATGAAGAGCTATATAGCGATCTCATAATATTGCTGATTACTAGACATATGGTTATTTATTTAATATATTTTCGTCATTGCTCACTTAACTAATTTCGATACTTTGAACAATAAAGATGAAGTGTTTCAATCCTACCCAGTCTATCCTAATTTCGCGTGAAGTATGTAAATACATAAAAGTTCAATGCACGAATTAAGAATTTCTATTTCTATCAAAAGCTGAGAAAATTAAAAACAAAATCGACCTGTACGAACATTTTCCATAAAACTTGAAGACGAACTAATTATGTGGCAGTCATAGCAAAAACAGATAATTTATCTGGAATATTAGGAATTTTGAATATGTCCAGTCTCCACTTAAGTGAGCCGTTATCACAATTATATTTATATAACTAATGGTTCCCCAATTGAACTGGTATGAGCATAATACATTTGAAGTGATACCCAACAAGTGCATGGGCAAATTTGTGAGGTCATTATCGCGTTGATTCTCTATTGATCTTGATAAATACGTAATTTGATGCGATTTCATGTTGTGATATCGTCAAGAAAGTTTCGATTAGAGAAAATTTCCGATATGAATCAGATATTTTTTCCATATCTCATTCGAATAACTTCGCCATCAATTATTCATTTTCGATGTGGGCTCGACTACTTTCCAAGTAAAAATAATTTGATTCTTAGTAACTGGGAAAGTTCGATATTGCAAAATCTTTAGAATCTGCATTGTTGATGAGAAAATTGTACATGATTTAGGTATGGAATGATTGAATGATTTGAATTCTCCGGGTCTTCGCATACATAAATAAACTGCTCCAAGATAGTTTAGATATACTTTAAAATCATTTCAGTTGAATAGTTATATACTGGAAGAATAAAGTATTAGATTTCAGCCGAAAAACTCGAGAACTTGAATCTAATATTATTTTCATAATTAAACTATCCATTCATTTTTAACTCAAAGCGGGACATAAGTTTTTATACCTCAGTTATCAGGTTAACAATGAAAACAAACACTTTTTAATTTTTTCATTTAGAAAAAGTGTAACTTAATGCAATTATTATTCACTATTATTATATTCATAAAAATTATATCTATTTTCATTATAACAAGTTGTGAAAAAACCAGTTCACCAGATTTCTTCAATTGTATTTATATTCATCAGAGAAAGAGATGATTTTGAATAAAAATGAAATTCTTTACACTTGTTCAGGTTGGTACGAAAGTGATAGCATCAATAAATTTTTCTTGGAAATCGAGTATGGAAATGGGGGGTAATTTTTTCATTTTCCCTATTTGCAGTATTTTTCAAACATACTGCAGTATTTCTCATAGTTGCCTCACTGAAAACATCGAAAATGAGACACCTTTATACTGAGAGGGTGCATATTGGAGAAGGTTCTGTGACGTTATGGGTCGGTATTTTATCAAAACATTCTTTAACGCCAAATGGTACATCAACATTTCACATAGCTGCCTTTGTAAAATACGAAAATAGGGCACCCCGTACCACCAGATAAATATCTTCCCCGTTTCAACTGCAAATTCATTCATTGTAGTGGAAACAAAACTGGGACTCGTCTGAAAAGAGAACTCTGGACAGGTCACCCACATGTCAGCCCTCTTGATTCCTTGCAAAGGCGGGTCACTTGATGGTGCGTTAAAATTCACTGGTCTTTGTGGTTTCAACCCAAACTATTTCATTCTCCTACATACTGTTGCATTGTATAATGTAGATGCTCCATATCAAACGAGTCATCCTGTATATTGTTTACTCCATCGTGATTGGTAATATTTGCTGAAACACGTTTGAATGATTTAGTTTGGGGGATATCTTTTGAAGTATATTTTACATTCTCAAAATATCATTTTTATTTCGAGCGGGCCACTTTCAAAATTTTGGTTACTTTCTTGACTTTTGGAAAAGGGGCAAAAATCAATTTCTGTTCCGAAGGGAAACCTTTTACACGATAACGAGAGTAGGTTTCATTTTAATGTCTTTTGAAAGCCATTTTTCACAAACTTCAACAATATTGAAAAGTAATGAATAATGAAAATAAAACAAGTTACTATGTTTTAACTATCACTAATTTATTGATTTAAAGAATGACAAAATTTTACATTGGTTGGACCGGTTTCGGACATACGTCCATTATCAACAACAAGCTAGTTAAAACTGAATACTTTGTGTTGAAAAGCGGGCCTGACAATTTGCTAACTGGTTTGAATGCAATATGAACTTTTTTACTATCAGACAAAACTCTAGCAACCTGTTCTGACGTCTTCCCAAAAAACGTTAGAGACATAAATTTTTCTGGCTTTTCTCTCTTGGATTGGGGATATATCATGTTGAATGTGTTGTTGCGTATTTTTCGATTAATTAAACTCTCTATTGCTTTTATATCGAAGCCGTTGTTCTCTGCTATTAACATAATGGTGTTGAATTCTGATTTTCGGTCCATTTCCGATAAAGGCAAAGAAATCGCTCTGTGAATCATCTATCTCTAACATATTTTGGGAAGACGTCAGAACAGGTTGCTAGAGTTTTGTCTGATAGTAAAAAGTTCATATTGCATTCAAACCAATTAACAAATTGTCAGGCCTGCTTTTCAACACAAAAGATAAAACCGATAAATTCGAAAAATCAGGAGTATACCAATTAACATATTCTGAGTGCAATTCCTTTTATATAGGTCAAACAGGACGTTCTTTCAAGGCTAGATACAAAGAACATTTCCGGTAATTCCTACATCAGAAATATGATTCAGCTTCAGCTGCACATTGTCGGAATGAATGTCATCCTTTTCCAGAACTTAAACAGCTAAAAATTCTTCATTTCTGTGATAAATCTTATAAAACTCAATTTCTTTGAATCGGTGGAAATTTTCAAGGCATCTAGGGTAGAAAGGGTTAAGCTCCTTAACGACCAGGTAGACTTAATTACCTACCAATCACCATTATTCGAGTTACTGTGACCTCTACCAGCATTTTATAGATGGTAATTCCTGTATTGTACATGAGTATTCAGTTTTCATTAGCTTGTTGTTGATAATGGACGTATGTCCGAAACCGGTCCAACCAATGTAAAATTTTGGAATTCTTTACATCAATAAATTAGTGATAGTTAAAACATAGTAACTTGTTTTATTTTTATTATTCATTATGAATATCAACTATCACGTAGTTCAGGCTTCATCGATCAATTATTTGAATATTGAAAAGATTTTTTCTTATTTCATTTGCAATTTTATAAATGAAAACATTTCTCGTTCTTAGAACCAACGTGATCATCTTATATTTACTTTTCTTGGATCATATGATGCAGTGTAAATCAATCGTTGGTCAATCATTGCTGTTGTCGTTAACATTTTAAATATAATTATGGTTTACACATAACGAGAATGTGGTGAGCTGGCAAGCCTTTATTACTAAAATCGAAATGATGCTGCAGGATTTTAACTAAAACCATCTTGGACGTTCGCAAAAATTATGTAATAGAAGTGATATCAAAATCTATTGAGACGGGTTCAGTAATTGATAAAAAAGATGCCCATTGGAATAGCGAATGATATTCCTGGTATTCGCCAATCTAACGTGTTTGGAATTTTACATGAATACATTCATCCGTAAACAAAATTTATTCATGAATTGGATGATGATTAGGATCGAGTGAAGAGATTTTCAAAATTGTGGCCGAGCCTCTCAACCATAACCCGCATTTCTTGTACAATGTTTGCTGGTCTGAGGTTTTCTGACAAATGCACATCATCACTTGTATCCTATCGTATTTCGAGAAACCCAAACTCAATATCCGGAAAAGCTAAATATTTGGTTAGGAATTATGGTCAACTACCTAATTGGTCCTCTATTCATTCCTGGTAATTTAACGGACAGAATTTATCTGGATTTGCTGGAAAATAGAGAGATTCAACAGAAAAAGTACTTTTCGAACAACAAATGCATTTCCAACAAAACGAAGCTCATCATTACTACGCCGCACCGGTTTGGCAATACCTCAATTTGCAATGTCGTGGTCGTTGGAAGTTGTTTCCTTTTTCAGTTATCTTGAAAATAGCCAAAATCTTCAAGGTGGCTTGTTTGAGATGAAAAATGATTCTTTTCGAAAAAGATTCGTCAAGTTTTCTTATTCACCGTTGTAAAGAGGCTTCGAAGAGCTTTCAAATGAGGTATCGCTCGACTCCTTTGCCCTATTCAATTTTGTGTGATTGAAGCGCACCCTCTTGAGGGGTTGCTCGTTAAAGCTTCGAATATACGTTAAAACAAACAAAATCGTTCGACGTGTTTCAGCGAATCTTTCCAATCACTGCGGGATAAGAAATATACAGGCTGGTTCGTTTGAGATGGAACATCTTCCACAATTTTGTGTGGTTGAAGCGTACCCTCTCAGGGGGTTGAAGCTTCAAATGTACATTAAGAGATGACCCCCTAACAAAATCATTCGTCGTGCTGCGGATAATCTTTCCAATTACTGAGAGATAAGAAATATACAGGCTGGCTCGTTTGAGATGAAACACCCTCTATGTTCCCCCTAATTTTTCTAAAACGTTTGTTTGCAGCTACTATTGTCTGCCTCAATATTTGAAAGTAATTGAATCTATCTTAATGTTAGCTTGTTTTTCTTGGGGCTTCCCGAACCAGTTTTCCATGCTCATTAATTGTTCGTTGATATTTTGTGGTGGCTCTGCTGACTCTTATTTCTGGCCAACTATCGCATATTATTGTGAATCTTATGCTTCTGTGTCATAATTCTATTTGTTCTGAAATTATTTACAATTTTTTATGGAAAAACTCAATGAAATATCATCATCAGTATATTAATCAAGTTTATCTTCAGAATCTTCTAAACAGAAAATATAAAGTTTTCTTTTGTAAAAGAGAGACACCGAAAGTGAAGTCAGATGATGACAATCATTTCACAATTTTGAAACACGAAATTCACTAGCTAATAATCGTAAAAATGTGTCATTCATAAGAGGAAAACTTCAATCATTCTGGTTGAAGCTTGCGAGATGGCAAAATGAAAATACTAACAACAATGTAGTTTTTCTCTGCTGTATTTCGAATATGTGTTTAAGGAGAAATATCTCTATTTCGTGAGTAGAATGTAGTGCGTAGGTTTAAATTAGGGGTTGCTATGTGAAAATTTCGAGTTTTTAGTATTCTGAGCCTAAATTTGTGATCATGTATGAAATATCCTCTGTACAAAACGATAAGAATATCGTTTTACGAAAAAAGTAAATTTTTTAATTCCTTTTTTATGTTTTCCCATTGTAACTAAAAAATGTCGAAATCTGAACGAACTGTATACTAAGTGATATACATTTCTATAAGTGTTTTTCGGAATATTCCATGATATATAGGGTGTTCTTTGTGCAATTAATTCCATTTCTGATTGAACTGGAAGTGCTGTAAGGATGAAAATATTTCCATCATTTTTCAGTTTGATTTCATACTACTATTGGAACTCCAAAAGGTAATGTAGCATTTTGGTGAATCACGTTGTATATAGACAGGGTACCCCCCAAGCTCTATGACAAATTTTGAGAGATGATTCCCGGAGACAAATTAGTGAGAACGGTACGATTCTAATATTTTCAAATTCGGAGATGTTCAGCTTCGAAAATTTGATCTTCACAGGTTCTGAATCACAATTTTCAACATACAAGAACGATTCTGTGGTGTTACCATAGATGGAATGAAAAACATATCTTGTTGTACAGAAAGTAAAATTCGTAACCGTAGTAAAATAATGATCGAGAATGTTGTATTATTTTTCAATGATGAATGTCAAAATGTTCGTTAAATAATTATTGTTTTGAAATCTCAAATTCCTTGAATTGATATATGCATTTCTTCTGTAACAGTATGCAGATATGATACCGTCGAAGATTTCCTCAAAGACATCCTCCTGTTCATACAGTTTTTACTTCGGTATTTCGTAGACTCAGAGAAATGGGAACACTTGAGCCAAAACATGTACAACCGCGTCAAATCAACACACAATGTGAGAAGAATAGTATAGACTGTGTTGAAGATAATCCTTCGATTAGTATTCGGCGCATTGCAAATCAGTTGCTAATGCCTGGTGTCATATGACACGTTTTGAGAGAGGAACTGAACCCTTATCATCGACAAGGAGTGCAGGCATTGAATGCAGGGGACGAGCAGCATTGACTCATATCTTCCGCTGGATTCTGTAGCTGTTTTCATTTCCAACATTTTATGGTCTTATAAATCAAGCTTCACAAGAGATGGTATTGATAATTTCCATAATGGTTTCATCCAGAATATGTGTTATCAACTTGACGGAGCACCTTCACATCAAGAATGAATTATTGTTGAGGGGCTAAATAAATATTTTCTGAATAGATGGATTGCTAAAGGAGGTCCAATTGCTTGTTCACCAGTCACAGGATTTTAACCCGTTAGACCATAGAATGTATGGGGATATATGAACCAACTAGTCTTTAGTGTAGAAATCACAAATTTCGTATAGTTACAAGAACGGATAAAGAATGCCACCTGAAGAATTACAAATGACAATGTTCATAATCAATCATATTGTGCTGCAGTCACTTCTTCGTAGATGTGAGCAGTGCATTCAAGTAGTAGGCGGTAATTTTGGAAACTCCTGTAATTAATATGATTTTATTTATTTATTTCGAATTCGGATTCCGGCCATGCTGTTTTCGCTAATTTGAATTTCTTCAGGAACTACCCTCCAATGTTTGTCATAGAGCTTCGGGGACACACTGTACAGCTTGTTTCGCGGCCCAGATCTCTGTCATATCGGAAACCTCCTCATAGTCTACAAACGACAAATACATATGAAGTAAAGCGGTATTCATTTGCTTTTTCTATCAAATTTCTCATAGTAAGGTAATTATATACCGTACTATTTCCTTTTCTGAATCCTAATATTTCAACATGTTGATAAGAATCACTTTCTGTTATTAATCTTTCAGTAATTATTTGCATGAAGAGTTTGAGTGCTGTGATAGCAATCATATGGAGCGATAGTTCTTTAGACCGTTTTTTCGACTTTCTTCCAAACTAGTACTACTGCGCTCTTTGTTCATTCATCAGGAATGTCCCTGTTGTGAAAACATTCACTGAATTAACTTCTCAGAGTTGGTAAAATGATTTCTACACTCTCTTGCAGCATTTCATATACGACATTTGACCCAGCTGCATTGTTGTTTTATGACAACTGGGAGCCTTCTCTCTCATAGTCCTCTATATCAGGTAATTCTCCCGAATTTACCTACTTACTTATTTCGAAGTCTTTTTAGCTGAAAGACTGTTGTGTCGAATTGATTAGGTGATTTCGTTTCTAATTATTGGATCCTGGGGGATACTCTGTAGAGCACGGGTGCTCAAACTTGAACTGCTGGAGGTCTACCTCAATAGTTTTAGACTACTTACGATCCACTCTGAGAGGCTGCAAGTATGTGTTATGCAGGGTTGTCTTAAATACACGATACACCCTTCCTACCCACCTACCTAGGTAAGGTGTACCGTAGCATGACTCCCTATCTTCCAACTCCAAGCTACGTGCACGGATTGAATTCACAATTTTTGTTGCAATGCCCATAATTTCCTCCGTGTTCAAAACTTTTGAACATAAAACTTGTTGATGTATAATGCAATGGAAGGAAATAATTAAGGGAAATCTTCATTAGCTCGACACAATGCCACAAAACCGTTTTTGTTTCCAGTCATTGCTAGTGCTCCATCGGTTATAACGCACACTGATTCATATATTGGAAGCTTGTAGTTTTTTACATAATTGAAGAAAACGTCATATATATCTTCGCCACGGGTCTTCCCCTTCAAAGGAATGATTGTCAAAAATTCTTCCTTATCCAACATGTCATTGGATACCATCCGAATAAAAAAACAGCTGGGCAGTGTCTGTCATATTGGTGGATTCGTACATTTCATGATATCATGTTTTAGTTTATCTGCCATGTTCTGACTCATGACTTCAATACGCCTTGTGACAGTCAGACGAGATAACTGAAGTTCTCTAATAGCATGATTTCTGTTTCATTTTTAAAATCTCCAAACAAAGTCTCACCCGCTTCAATAAATGCTTCCTTCACAACCGATCCATCTTCGAATGGTTCCTTGTATTTCGCCAATATATGAGATATTTTTGTTGTTTCTTCAAATAAGATATAAAATCACGTACTTTTCGTTTTCTCAATTCACTCTGTGGCGGAAAATCCTTTTCATAGTTTTTATGAACCGTTTTATGATGCCTCTTCAAGTTACCACGCTTAGGTATTTCAACTGACGCACGACAAATAAGACAAATGTACTTATCCTTCACCGTACAAAAGAAAAATTCTCCCTCCCAATCGTTATCAAAATGATACGTTTCAGATTTCTTCACTGCACTCATTTTGTACTATTTAATAATAAACTTTGTATGGACGTAGTATTGCCTTCAAGTTACAATGCTCCCGTCAAACGCGCCGCCCGAAATTTCTAGAAAAGCGGCAAGAATACAAAACGCTGCTTTTCTTTGACAAGTACCGCGCGTTCCTTTGATAAAGCCGCCTTTTGCCGCTGGCAGAGTGTTATTTTATCACGTAATAAATTTTGTAGTTTAGTTACCTACTTATTAAAAATTTTTTTCTTTTCGAGATCTACTCAAAAAGCACAGGCGATCGACCGTTTGAGCACCCCTGCTGTAGAGTGTCCCAAAACTTGAAGTCAAGCCGGCAATTGAAGAAAGACCATATTAGATGACCTCACAAACGATGGAAACTTCTTATGAAAACTTGTTTTCTTGTTCATTGTCGGCTTGAAGGGAGTTTTCAAAACGAATGAATAATAGTTTTATTACCTGTCAAGGTAATGAACCTTGAATGTTTCCAATTTAATTATTTAATAGAACAAAATTCTAAATGAGGCAGTTTGTATTAAGTTACATCGTTCGAACAATTTATTAATCGAGAGTCTCGAACAAATACACCGGTCCAAAGTGGCTCTAAGCGAATTACGAATTTCCAAGTAAATCCTGATGAAAAATTACTCGCGAAAAATCGAGATGACTTGCCTGTGTAATCGATCCGGAAAGTCGAGATAAATTGAAGACTAAGAAAATTCGAATCCGAGAGTCTGCAGTTGCCAGAAACGTTGGCAGCAGACTATCGTTGGTATCTGCATTATGTCACGGTCCAATCGATTATACCACTTTATACTCTGGGGAATTTAATAGTGTCGAACACAGAAATGCATTTGGGAACTACGAGGTGAATTTTATTCGTTCACTAAACCCGGCTACTGTTTCCGAGGCTATTGAATTCTCCGAATCAGGAATTACCGGCGATCCTAAGCTGTAAGACATTTCCTGGGGTATATTAGGTATTAGGTACATATGAAATACCGAATTTTTCGTATTTTCATTTCGTTTTCTGTAACATATTTTTGTTCCCGTATGAGAAGATTATACCTTGATATGCCAAGTCATTTTGGTATCTTATAATAGTTTGTGTAAACTAACCTAACCTAACCTAGAATCATGAAATTTGGCAGGAATCAATGCATTACAGGGTGTGTTCCGGAAGTAATGCATTTATTTTTTTAGAGTAATTTATTGAACAGATTTACACAAACGCTTGAAATTTTTCGAAGTACTGTCCTTCGGTCTCTACACCACTTTTTCAGCGACTCTGTCATGACCAGTTGCAGCCCTGGAAGGCGTTTCTGGGACCTCTCGTAAGACCTTCGTCCTGGCTGATTGGATCCTGGATTGGAATAAGAAGAAACCTACCGAGGCGACGACAGGCCTATAGGGAACAAACCCCTAAGGGACCACTGCTTTGCTGTCGAAAAAACGTCGGGCATTTTAGACATCTCATAATCGGGATAAGCCTCAAAATTTAAATATACATCTAGTTGGAACACATTGATATTTACTTACAAATTTCTTTATCTAACGGGAGTTCATTTATTTTCACACTAAGTTACAATAAAATTTACTATACGATAAACGTAAATTTTGATATACCGACATTCAAAGTTAAACTGTAATCACAGAGTCATTTATATAAAGAAGGAAGATCTTCATTCAATAGTGATAATATTCTTTCGAGGTCATATACCATTAGTATACAGATTCTTTGGGAAACTTCAATGCGCATTTAGATTTAATCTCGGAAATGTTTGACAGATATAAAACTGACAATCTAAAGCGTATAAGGAACAGGGCAAGGCTCGAATATAAGCTTGAATGTAAAAATGCTAAAATAGCTGCTAATGATAAGGCCATCAAATTGGCATCGAACAAGCAAGGTAAATTGTGGAGTATAATGAATGCCAAAAGAAATCATCGAAATAGTAGTGGCACCTCAAGTGTAAGTGCGAATGAGTTCAGTTCTCATTTTTCGTCTGCTGCTGGAGAGGTTGTGGGGAGTATACCGAATATTTCTAAGAGTTCAGATGAATTGTTTGTCAAGGAAATTTCGAGCACGTTGCATTTTTTCTTCAGAAGGGTGGGTCAGATCGAGGTTAGGGACACTATGTGTGGACTGAAGAATAGCAAATCAGCTGACTATTATGGTATGTCGGTGATACCATTGAAGCAAAATATTAATAGTATAATAACTCCTTTGACTTCCCTATTAAATAGGTGTCTAGATGATGGTGTTTTCCGAGTGTCTGAAGATATCTGAAACTAAACCTCTCTTAAAGAAAGGAAACTCTGATGATGTTACTAACTACCATCCTATTTCTTTAGTTCCTGTTTTTTCTAAAATACTCGAAAAAAATCATGAGTAATCAGATGATGATCTTCTTTTGTAACAGCAATACGGTTTCAGAAAAAGTAAAAGCACAACGGATGCAATTTTTGAATTCATTTCTAATACGATCAAAATGCTTTGAATTGGGTCTTTATTCCCTGTCGCTGTTTTTGGACCTCACGAAGGCCTTTGACTGCGTTTCTCATTCAGCTCTCTTGTCGAAATTGGAGCGTTATCGTTTTGATGGCGCGAGCATAGCCTTAATAACTTTATTTTTATCAAATCGTTACCAGTGTGTCTATGCAAATGGCAGTTGGTCAAAAAAGGAACTTATCAGTGTAGGAGTACCACAAGGCTCCATAATTAGTCCTTCACTGTTTTTGATTTTTATGAATGATTTTCCCGAATATATGACAGACTGTCTGAGCATATTATTTGCCGATGATTCCACTGTGCGATGACCCTGGAAAGGCGGATAAGTTGCTTGAGCGGACGCAGTCGAGGACTTTTGAGTGGTTTTCTGGAAACCAAGACGGAGAGAGTAACTATGTTAGTTGAGTTTGGGAGTGTTTGTTTTCTGGGTGTCCACTTGGATTTTCGGCTTACCTGGAGTATACATGTTGAAAATCTATCTAGAAAATTAGGCAGAAACATTTTTGTTTTGTGGAGTCTTAAGGAATGTGTATCACCTCAGGTATTGAAAATTGCCTATTTTTCAGTATGCGAATCACTCTTAAGGTATGCCTTACTTTTGTGGGGAAATGCTGCGGGAGTGCAAAGAATTTTCAGACTACGGAGACGTGCTGTTCGTATAATGGGGGTTTGGCATATAGAGATTGCTGCAAGAACTCATTTGAACAACTAAATATACTAACTCTTCCTGGACTATATGTTTTTGAGTGTCTTGTGTATGCGCACAAAAGTATTTCTTCGCTAGATCTTGGCGCGGACATTCATAATTACGATACGAGAAATGTACACGATGTCAGAATTCCCTTTGTTGGGCTCGGGAGGTTGCAGAATGGCCCAAATTTTTTGGCTTTCTTATACTATTATAAATTTCCGTTGTCCTTCAGATTGTTACCTAAAGAAAATTTCAAAAATAAAATTAGGAAAATACTGCTTAATGCAGTATATCACAATGCTTGTGAATTTTTCAATTTGAATCTTGTTTAGTCCGAAACGTTAACTGTTTTTATGTTTGTCTGTAATAATTTATTATAAATTGTTATAACTGTTCACAATTTATTAACAATTTATTGACAATTTGTTTGCAGTTTATTTACAATTCATTTACAATTTTAATTTTGACTTGTGCATATACTCTGTATTACATACGAAGCACCAACAAATAAACTAAACTAAACAATAATATAAATCAGAGAGTCATCCGCAAATATTTTTATTCCACAATTTTCAACCACTCTCAAAATAGTATTAATATAAATAGTAAAAAAATGTTCTCAATAATGTCCCTTTGCGGAACCTCATCATTTCATGTATTTCGCCGGACACTATTCCATTAAATTTCACTTTCAGCGATCCTACCGTAATATACGTTTCAAACCACTTAACAAACTTTCCCTCAACTCCGATTTTTTGTAGTTTCTTCAACCTTTAACCAGCGGGCGCGCCGTGCTGGTTCACACAGACGGGCGCACGGCGGCATTTTGGCTTTTTCCCAATGATCGATTTTTCAACCCATATTTAAGCACCAGTGTTATCTATCGATTATTGATTTTTTAATAGTAGGCATGAAAACAAATGTGAGAATCATAACCAGAAATATTCAATCAAATTAACTCTATTAGAATGGTTGTTAAGAATACAAGAAAAATGTCTATAACAAATAAAATCAAAGTATTATCGATAAAATATCCAAAAGGAGCAAATAATATCAAATATCAAATAAACTTTCGAGCCATCAAAAAAAGTAGGTAACACAACAAATTACTAATTATTACTTTTTGACTAAAAATGTGACTAGAAAATTAGTCTTGTTTCTCTTCCTAGTCCAATTTTCTTCCGGTCCTCACTTTGCTTTTTTGAAAATCCCAATGACGATGAGAAAATATTGAACACTATTCGCACTTCAATTATTTCACAGGTAATAAATGTCTTCTTGCTCTTGAGCAATTTCAGCACATTAATTGCATGTAACTTTCTTCGTCGAATGATTTTTGCAAGCATATTTGCTACATTCACAGCAGGACATGGAAGTTCTATTATTTTTATTACTACCGCAAAAAAAGCAAATCTTCCTTTCTATGGAAAGAATAGCTTTATCTCGATTTGGTACTTTCTTGTACTTTTCTAAAAAAAACTTTATATCCATAGGAAGGTTAATGAGTGTAGCTCTTTGTTTCAAGTTTTCCTCCATGAGTGACAGAGCTAAGTTGAATGTAAATGTTCTTCTTACAGTCTTGAGAATTGAGAGAAATTGATTCCAGCCACGTCAAGGAGTCGATAAAAAATGACTAAAGGCCAACTCCGAGTTGTTCTACAAGTAGAGCAGCGAGTACACGTCAGATCAATAGTGTCTACACCACCTTTTGTTGCATTGTAGTCCATTATATGATTAGGTTTACCTGTTTCAGCATCAGTTTCTTTATCGTCATGCATAGTGGGCAAAACAAGTACTATTTTTTTCCTGGTAACCATGGACAACAATGTTGTATCAGGTTGGGCACCACACATGTAATTTCCTGGCACCATCCTGAAATGTTCTTCAACAAACTGGGGAGGAATCTCTTTTTTGTTGCTTTTTAGGGTTCCCAAGAAGGTCAACCTATTTTTTAGCAATTCAGCAGCTAACGGATAACTGCTTAACCAGTTATCAGTAGTAACATTTCTGTTACTCTTTTTTATCGGCTCTATCAATGTGAAAACGATGTCATGAGGCTTGTTCGAGGTAGCAAAAGGGTCCGTATTTTGTTAACCACAATAGACTTCAATGATGTATGTATAAAAGGTACGAGCATCACATATGGCACACATTTTTATTCCATATTTAGCGGGCTTTTTGCCATATATTGGATGAAACGGCAACTACTACGGAAAGCTACCAACGTCTCATCGACGGTTACGAACTCTCCCAGAGCATATGAACGCTGACAATTTTGAATAAATTTGTTTAAAAGTTCCTGAATTGGGGCTAATCTGTCACTGTCCATACGTTGGTTTCTTGGGGTAATGTCATCAAACTGTCTGCATCTTAGTAATAACCGAAAACGTCTTTCGCTGAAATCAGCCTGCAATATCAGTAAACCCGTGTCGTTGGTTGTGAAAAATTCTGTCCCTTAGATTAGAAGTATTCAACTATGGAGATAATAATAAATAATGTTTAAACGCTTAGATTCTCGCTACAGAGAAGGTGCTGTGGTGGTTTAGGGTGGAATCTCTTTGAATCACAGAACTGATGTCGTTTTTGGTTTACAACTCTCTTTCATGCATGTAAATGCTCCTTCCCATACTGCAACTTCTATAGCGGTTTTCGTAAACCGGAAGGAATCAATGTTTTACCTTGACTTGCTCAATATCCTGACCTGAATTCGATTGAGCACGCTTGGGATTCATTTCAACGAGGAGTATCCTTGAAAATTGACGTGCTAATAGACTATAAATACAATAATTACCAATAACGATTAATCACTAAACTAAATAATCTAAATGACAAATCTCGAAATTAGCTTAACTAGATTTCTTAATTGAACACTTTCAAGCTAAATGGACCTAATCTTTGTCTCAGAAGTAAATAAGCATTTTTGAAAATGAAAATACGTCTCATTCATAATTGGATCTAGAGCTAACAATATCGATAGCGGCGAAATACTATTAATCTGAATGAAATTAAGTAATCGTAATGAGGACGATCTCGGAATAAACCTAACGAGATTTCTAATGATAATATAGAGACTCTTATTGGGTCTTACTAATAGGATAGAGTTGAAATTGATAATTATTGCAACGTAACATCAGGCGATGAGAATTATTATGGAGGCCAGCAATCGTATATGCTTTGATCTATCTTTTTAAGATATTACCGTTTATTGTTGACGGAATTCTAAATCTTTATCATAACACTTCACTCAATAAGCTCGTAAAATGAATTATTCCTTTATTTATTCGAATGAAAGAGAAAGTGCAGAACATTCAAAAACTATATTGATTGTCAAAATATCACATTTTTATGTGAGTTAGCACGACGCGAAGAATATATAGTATATAGAATGTATAAAAAAATATGCTAAGCCTCCCATGTTCTCCTCTAAAGAGTAAGCTCTGGAGAAGAAGAAGTAATGGGAGAACCGTAATCAGTAACAGCTATTATTATTAGAAAACGAAATCCCACCAGAGTTGAGAATGATGAAGGTGTGGCCGTTTTGGGTGAAGTCTTGATGGAGATTATTGAATCTGTGAGGGGATTGTCCCCTCGGCGAAGACTATTTCAACATGCTTGAGAATTTTATTGAACCTCTCATAACTATCATTATCCAAGGAGATCCAAATTTGTCTGAACATAACGTTATGTATCAACATGATACAGCAACGCCACATATGCGGCCGTTGCGCGGGACTATCTTTGAGATAGATTTCTGGGTCGTTGAATAGATAGAAGAAGCGCTATAGAATGGTCTGTTGGATCGCCCGATCTAACATCTATCGATTTCTTCTTGTGGGGCTATCTCAAGTCTGAAGTTTGTTACGCCACACGAATCGTTGGAAGAAGTACCAGAAAGGAGTGTTCAGGCAAATCAGCAGATAACACCACAAAATTTTAAAAATTAGTCCATACGAATCTCGATTGTACCAATGCATGGAAGTATATGGAGACCACTTCGAACATTTGCAATAGAAAGGTAGAACGATTAAAAAACTGAAAACTCGATATGTTTCGTTTCATGATAGATTCTCAAGAGAATCATAGAGTCCAAGCATTGTTACTTTTTAGTTAATGGCACCTCAAAAAGCACACTGATATCAGAGGATCAGATAACATTTCTAATGAGGTTTCACACAACCACTTCCTCATTATAATAATTTTTGCGGTGCTAGTTAATAGGGGTAGGGCTGTGGATACGCAAACGTTGGAGTAAGTTACAATAAAGTTTACTAAGCGATTTCTTTCTAAGTAATTTTCGCCATTGACGATTTATCTGTAAAAAATCTGTACCATTATTTATATATTGCTATATGAAAAATTATCGCTATAACAAGAACAAATATAGCTTTAGTAAAACCCACTCGATATAACTGTTAGCTACTGTACACCAAACCTACTATGAAACCAGAAGAGTTCCTTCAGTTATAATTTTCGAGAATCAAGTAAACATTTCTTAATTTTTCTTTCAGACAATGATCAATATGGCTTTCTGTTGGCTGATCTTGGTCGGTAGGGCCATCCAGAAGTTGGTGTTTGGTGATCTCCGCGTCTCCGAACAGCAGCACCTGAAAGACAAATTTTGGAACTTTATTTTCTACAAGTTCATCTTCGTTTTTGGAATCATAAATGTCCAGTATATCGACGAGGTGCTGTTGTGGTGTTCGTGGTTCTCCTTGTTGGGATTCCTCCATCTGCTGTCGCAGCTCAGCAACGATAGGTTTGAATATGTAAGTATCTTATTTTAGGTGTAAAAGGATCAAACGGGTAACAATTTTTTATGTGAAACAAAACTTCTAGAGTACAAGAGGCCTATATCGTCAAGTATATAATAGAGGTTTGCGAATAATTCGAACCTACCAATTATTCGTATCGAATCGAATAGTATTATTCGTTTCGAAATTCGAATCGAATAATTAGATTTTTTCGAATTTTGTAATACACACACCACAAAAATTGTCGCATCACCTGGTATTCTGAATTCCACAATCGATTAATCAACTCGATCGCAGTTTCTTTGTCAACATATGTTTTCGGACATATGAGGGGAAAAAATCTTATCTATGTAGTAACATTTGTTTCCATATGATCTCAAACACGTCTGAAACAAGAATGAGTTTATTTGACTATCAATATTCATTCAATTTCTCTTCAGTTCTCACGCTAAATTAATGCCAGTTTTCTGTTTTTCTTGTTGATTTTCGAATCTTTGAATTTATTGTAATGGCTGCTGAACTTCCTGGACGCTATTTGAGTGATCATGAAGTGGTAAGAATTGTAACACTTCTAGAGGAGGGGCGAAGCCAACGTTAAGTGACTAACTTGTTGAATGTTAACCAAAGCAGTATTTCAAGAGCAATTAATAGGTACCACGAAACAGGGGAATATGAAAGAAGGACCGGACAGGGAAGAAATCGGATAACAACACCAGTAGATGATCGTTGGCTTCATTTAACTGCACTAAGAGTTCGGCACTGTACGGCTAGAATGCTACAAAAGGAACTTGCACTTTCCAGAAATGTGCATATTTCATTGCAAACTGTTGGGAACAGGCTCAGAGAAGACGATATCAGACCAAGGGTGGCTTCTACCGGCCCCCTCTTACCAGAGACCATCGAGTTGCAAGACTTCAGTTTGCAAGGGAACATGCAAATTGGGGTATTCCAGAATGGTCGAATGTTCTCTTTTCCGACGAGTCCAGGTTCTGTCTGGTATCAAATGATAGACGACCTGGAGAACGGTATCAGCAATGCAATATCCGGCAAACCGAATACTTCGGAGGGGGCCTCAGTATTGGTGTGGGGAGGCATTTCTTTCCATGGTCGAACTGAGTTAGTCCTAGTGAATAATGGAAGAATGACAGCGGTCAGATACATCGCAGATATCCTTGAACCCCATGTTGTACCCTTCGGCCCATTGATCGGCGAAAACTTCATTTATATGCATGATAATGCTTGGCCTCCTGCAGCTAGAGTAGTTACAGAATTTCTGCAAAATGCCGAAATTGATAATTTAAGATGGCCAGCCCGAAGTCCCGACTTGAATCCCATACAACATGTTTGGGACAACATGGGGTGGCAAATTCAGCAACGTAGGATGCCTTGTAGAACACTCCAACAACTAGAAAATATGCTTCCTGAAATTTGGAACTCAGTGACTGAAGGGTACATCCAAAATTTGTTTGAGGGGATTCGTAGACGTATACTGGCAGTAATTGGGGCCCGGGGAGGAAACACTCTATTTTAAAAATGATTAGTAACCATTCGATGCTAGTTGATTGGTCTCTTCGCGAATGTTTGAAGATGGTAGAATTTTTCAATTTTTCATTAACTCGAAAATTGTTGATATTTTCCATCATAAACTCATCTCTTTTGATATCTTCTTATTTTACACTTCTGAAAGTTACCAAGCGACTCTTGAATGACCAACCTACAAGTTTATATAGTATTGTCGTAAAAGTAGGGTGATGCGACCATTTTTGTGGGGAGTGTAATTTGGAAATTTACGAATGATTCGCCAATTTACGAATAATTTCGAAATTTTTAACTATTCATCAATTTTCACATAATTTTCGAATAAATATTAGTGCGTTTTTGCTAGTTTTTGATATGCAATAGAATTTACAAATCACTCAAAGGCTTCGAATTATTTCAAAATTGACGAATTATTGGAAATATTATATAATTGTTCAAAACTAAACGAATTTTTCGAATAATTTGTAAATTCAAAATATTCGATTGATTAATTTCGAACGATATTCGCACCCGTAAATATTCATATAACATTGTTTTGATCATTTTTGCTTGAATAATTAATCACATTGTATACCAGAAATAGTAAGGCGAGGATATTTTCGATTGAATACATCCCATACTGGGAATTAAATTCGAATATTTATGTCGAATTGACCGTATAATGCACAAAAATTAGAAAGATTCGAATTATTCGAACTATTCGCACTATTCGAGTAATTCGAATATTCGATTCGAATTTTGAATCGGATGTCTTTATTCGATTCGAATACTATTCGCACACCCCTAGTATATAAAGAATCTTTTGTTAGATCGAGTCGTTTTAGAGTAGTTTAGTCATACCTCATAGTTTTTCCTCTGTATCATGAAGATTAACTCATTACTCAAATTATAACAGGTTTTCCGATTTCTCACTCATTCAATCTGCCAAATGTATTTAGTCTCTTTGGAGGCCTGTCAGCATTCTCTGTAATTCAATCAAAAATATGTAATAACTTCATGAGGTTCAACACTTGAAGAATTCATTTCCCGCCATCTTTTTCAGTTATCTTTTTCACCAACAACACCAGTATGGAGCCACGTGAAGCTCTTGGCTCTGTTGGGAGTTATCTTTGCTCTTTCTGGATTTATGCTATTGGTAGCAGTTTTTGTTGGTTTCTTTGGAGGTTTCAATACCTTTGCCTTCATGTCAGCCGAGGTGAGTAATTATGCTTTCAATTTTACCTTTTGATCACCCCAAGCTAGGAGGAATTCTTGCATGAATAAACAATTTATCTGTTAGATAGTAGGCTTGAGGTTATTTTCATCAAATTGCATTTAATTCGAATTGACAATGGTCGTATTTCCGGAAATTGCGCTCAGGGGACCTATTACCTTAGTGAATTTACAAGCGGTGTCTGAAAATGATATATTCACCCTGCATCACAGCAACTATATAGACCCAACCTGTTTGTGACATCTTTGGCTTCTTGAAAAAAATAGCTTCTCTAATAATCGAAATTTCGCATAAAACAAACATGTAATGTGTGTTGTATACTTAAAACAAATTAGGGAATCGGTATAAATAGTGAATCCGGATTATTCTTGTCAGGATACTGAAACAAACTTATGCATTGCATTGTATTATCATCGATCCTTGATGAGTTCACAAAAGTTGCGTCAGGATTCTCGATCATCAAACAGATCTTCATAAATTCAGAAAAAGCTGCATCAAAATCTTCTGCATCGAGGGTTTATGAAACGGGTTTTATAGCTAGATATTGAAAACTGTGACCTGTGGTCTATTTGTGAACAATCTTTCTCAGATTCTACCTACAAGCTTCGTCCTTTTTGTAAAGTCTATATGCTATGTGGGTGAGAGCTTAATAAGTTCAGTCAGCTCCAGTTTGTGAGACCCAAGATCTTCAGCTTAATTCTGTCCCCAGCTGGGCATTCACACATTACGTGTTTTTCTAATTCTATTTCCTCCTCGCATAGTCTACATGAATCCTAACTTGGTAAGGTGATTTCTGAGGCGACAGTGCCCCGTTAATATGTCCATTAGAGCTCTCAGGTTTAGCCTGGAGAGTTCGAGCCAAACCTTGGCTTTGGCAGTGGAAGATCCACTGATGGCAATCAGAGAGTGTCTTTCATCATTGCGGTCTCCAGGAGAGTTTCCAACCTAGTCTCCGATCCAGTGGATACCCAGACAGGTCCTCGGGCCCATCTTCTCATTGCTCTCAATACCCGAGTTGCCCGGGCCCACATCTGACAGAGCATATTACTTTATCCCAGTCTGGCAAGGGTTGGGCGACATTTCTGCGTCATAAATGACGTCCAGTGGTCTGATACCAATACATTCAGTGTAGTTTGGCCATCCATAATTTTTATTGACCTATTTGTCAGTTCTCCCGCAAACAGAAGGTTAGCCCAATGGTCAATGGCAATATGTCTGCTTGAAAAATAGTCGCAAGCCCGCCAATATAGATAGACCGTTCCTTGGCAGCACTTCGAACATATACACCAGCTCCAACACCTCAGGCAGTTTTGGATCCGTCTGTAAACCAACAGGGACCATCAAGTAGAAGGCCTTGGAGCTGGTCCATTCCTGTCTACTAGGAATGACGATCTCTAATGGCATCTTCATGTAGATTTTGGTATTGTTATGTTAGACTTGAGAAAGGGGATGGAATCTGTAGGTAGCCATTCTAGCTGCTTATCTAATCACCAAGAGGGGAGGTACAACGCCCACTATCGATTCCATGGCTGCAGAACCTATAAAGCGAACTGCTCCACTGATCATCATGCAACCGTTCCCTGCAGTTTAGAAATCTTGAGTTGGGCTTACTAATATTGAGACGGGTTAATCTGAGGACCAAATGAAACGATGATGTTCTATAAACTCGAAAAATAAACTAAAAAAGGTCTGAGTTTGATGTGAAAAATTGAGAAAGGTGTTAACGTTATTTGGTATTCATTTCAACCTGTATGTCGGTATATTCTTTGTAATTAAAATACGAATAAAAACGATACACAAGTTTATTTCAATTCAACTCGTCTAACCTCGTCGTTTGGTAAGTAACTTAATTCTGTTTGTCACAAGCTTATCGGTTGGATTTTTGGCGGTCGTTCCTCCGATTATGAAGAAAATACAAGTTCGTTATTGTATAATCGCTCTGTTGTTGGTGCTCAACGATTCAGACAGAATATTATTAACATTCTTGAAAAGAACGCGTTCGAAAATACTACGTGTAGCTTAAGAATGAGTTAAACTTGAAGTGATTTAATTCCATTAGCATTGCGAATAAATGAATACGAAATATAAGTTTTTTATTAACAGCAGTTGAATGATTCATTTAATTGTTAGAGTGACGTATCGATTTGTTTTTCGATTGTTATTTGGAGATTCCCGAAATAAATTTAAACCAATCAATGGTACGTCTACGTCTCTAAACTGAGTATTCGAAAATGTTTCCAGTAATCTTCCAGCACTAAGGAATGCTTGAGAACAATCGAAATGAAAATGGTATTCATAGAAACTGGGATAAAACTAATAATGAAAAATGTAAAACTTTCGGAAAGAATCAAATACCTGGTAATACCGGATATTTCCACCGCTAGCAAATATTACTGCATGACATCTGCAATTTCCTTATAGCATTCTGATCCATCCGTTCTAAATTTCGATCGGTCTGTTCAGAACCTCATTCACAATAGCTGGTGGTATTACTGACTTCTCAATCTTAAATTGAGAATGTCATAGACATGTTCTATCGGATTGAGGTCTGGACTTCGTGCTGGCCACTTGTATGAAGTGATATCGTGATCTTTAAGGTAGTTCCTGAAGATACGAGCTTGGTGCGGTCTGGCGTTATATGCATAAACAAAAAGTTTTCACTCATGTTAGTCGCAAATGGTACAACATGTTCTTCCAAAATGTCTGTAAAGTACTTTTGACTATTCAGGATTCCATTATTTACGATGAACAGCGGGAATTCAAAAAAAACTCCTCTCCACGCCATTATTTAAACTCCACCAAAACTATTAGTATAGTACAACTTCACTAGTCCGGGCAGATATCGTTCCGGCGCATGCCGTACTATCGAAATGCCCGAATTTCTGTAGTGACTTGAATTTGTTTCACTTTCGAAATAGAAACAACCCAAAATCTGTTAAAGCCGAATTTATTATGAAAATATCGAAAAGTTGAGCAAAAAATAGTTCCTATTATGAAACAATCAAATTATAGAATTTCCATTCATTATAATCTTTCCTCATAGAAAATATAGAATTTAAATATAAGCTTGTGTACATAAATAACATGCTATTACTTATGACGTTTAAGATATCCATCGATTTTACTCTGAACCTTTCTCGATGATGAGGCATCTGAACTGATTTTTCCTTGAGCCTTTTCAGGAGCAATACGTCTTCTACAGGAAGATTATTCTGTTTGGCTCTACTGATAATCAGGGAGAACGCATTGACAGTATCTGCATGTTTCACTTTTACCATACTATTTAAACCATCCTCCGAGTCAAAAGATTCCTCTACGTTTTCAATATTCCTTCCTAAAGCATCCTGTTTAAGTTCTTCATCAGTCATATCGATAAAAAACTCCTTGTCTCCCACAGCCCAGTTGGTAATGTTCTCAATGGTTAAGTCATTTTCTGGATCGATGACCCTTGATGATTCGGCAATATTTTCACTGATTGGACGAAGTTTCTTCTGAAACTCTGAGAGTGGAATATTTTCATCATCTGATTCTTCTACTTCTTTAGTGTAATGCCACAATGCTGTCCAACTTTTTCTAATATTTAATAGTAATGGCTTTCCAAGATTGATCAAGATTGTTCACGGCATCTTTCAAATTATACTGCTTCAAATTGGAAGTTATCTCTTCACCTTCATGCGAAATGACATGGTTAAGAAGGGATTTTCTATACGACACTTTAATGTTTTGAATTAAATTCTGATCCATAGGTTGGAGAACGGCAGTACAACTGGGTGGCAAAAATATAACTCTGAAGTTTGGATCAGTATTAACCTCTTCCTCAGGTGGGCGCGATGGTGCATTGTCTACCAACAACAGAGCTTTAGAGGGCTTGTTAATTCATCAGCATTATAAACCTGTTCTTTGTTTAATTCCATCTGTTCAACAACCGATAGACAATTTTCCTTAAATGGTATCACAGCGGAAACATGACTGGAAAGTTCTTCACCACAAACCTTCAAGAAACGAATTCCATGTCTAAGCTTGATTCTATCCCGAACTTGCCAGAAAAGCTTTTTGTACTGTGATTCGTTTATAAAACTGTTTGGCTTTTGCTCTCAATATGTCTGATGAAATTGGCACGTGTGCGTAACTTTGCAGTTAAACAATGCGATTTCAACAGCAGGATTCTTAGCTTCTCTAATAATTTTCCTTTTTCCTACAAAAATACCTTGAATAGAATAAATTCGAGAAAAGTTCAAAATAATATTCCTTCTAGGGATGCACCGAGGGCCAGGTTGGGCCAGCCTAGCTCTCGGCAGTGATACACGCCATGCAGTAACTTTGTTTGGCCGAGAGCACCTTGCTCGGTGCATCCCTAATTCCTACCTGTTCCTTGATACGATTTGGATATAAGTCTCCTTACTTTGTCCTTGTTCTTTTTTATGTGAAACACTGTTGATTTTGGAATAGTGAACTTTGATGCTATTCGACGAGTACTCATTGCATCATCAATAAAATCTATTATCTTTTATTTATTTGCCAGTGTGAGCGTTTCATGATTTCTCTTGGTTGTAGCCATTATGCACACCAACGTCGAGGTTGAAATGCAAAATGTAACTGTAGAACGATACATACATGTACAGACAGAAAAATTATTATTGTTTGTATATCAGCCGGCGTCGACGTGCCCTGATTATAGAGGTAAAATTCTCAGTGCCCGAATGAGTCGCGTGCCCAAGTTACTGGAGTGCCCAATATAGCAAGTGTCCGGACTAGTGAAGTTGCACTGGGCAAGTTATTCGAGCTGTTCGATGTGCTACGGTCGGAGCTACGACACGAGGCCTCGTACCAAATTCCCTGATGATGATTTTTGAGTAAGATGATGCTGAGGGTGGCGGTTTGATTTCACATGGTCCATATCAATCTCAAGAAAGAATTGAAAATTGACCTGTATCAGTATTTTCCGCTAGTATCACTCTTTCCAGAGAGCGTTAGCTTTTCGTTGATTCGCAGTATATATACTACGCCAACAAATTTACACACCATTTCAATATTTCAAATTATTTTTTTGATAGGAACTGCGAGAAACGTTTGTTCTTGAAAATCTTAATTTTCGCTAATAATGTAGCGGAAACCACGAAATTTCACGCAGGCAGAATACTGATGCTAGGTGTTAGATGACCTAGGACTTATACAAGAATAGGCGAAAGTCTTGGGGTGTCCCATTTATTTGATCCGCACATGCAGGGAGACGTAGTCATGACAGGAGCTCTTGGTGGGAACGGCCTGGTGTAACAATGGCAATCCATGACCGTCATTTGGAGATTTCCTGGATGAGACAACCCAGTGCAACTTTTACCTCCCTATGGTTTTGATGGAATTTCAGTAATCTTATGGGAGGGATTTCTTTGAACGAAATCGCTTCAATTGAGTGGTTTTCACGGAGTGCAGACCTCAATCCAATCGAACATGTCTTCGACATTCGAAAAAGGAAATAAGCTAACCAGCAAAACCAGCGAGCTACCGTGAATAATGTTCGGAGCACTATAATCGAAATTTGGAGAGAGATGGATCAGAATGCTATAAGGTCATTGATTTTGAGTATGAATCCTAGATGTCATGCAGTAATTGTCGCCAAATATTAGGGAAGTTGGATTTATTCTAGAAGTTTTACATTCTTCATCAATATCTGTCAGTTCGTTGGAGGGTGCCAGAACATATATATGTCTTGATGCGCTCCAAAGTATTGAGATGAATAGTTGGCAATCTGGCCTGGTGTTGCATATGGATGTGCAATACTGGTGATGTTAAACGAGACCGAAACTGTAGTTCGGCCGGACATTTTAATTTCGATTATTCTCAAGCATTCCTTAGTGGATTACAGGAGTAATAATTCTTCAACACATCTAACTTTTTCTTGGATAAATTTGAATTTTCGATTTTGTGCCTCAATTTCTTGGCGCAGTGTATTTGTTATACCAACGAGAATCTACTGCCCCCTTCCCCTTCGCCATCACATCCAAGGTAGATACTTCTACGGGTTATAAACTTGGACTAATAACAGTAGCCTTGGAATTGTAAATATGGTTGATCTTAATACAATTAAAAAAAATAATATTAATCTTCATCAATCAATACGACACAATGAGTTGAAAAGGAACTGTTCTGAATCGATTATATGGCAGGCATACCGTGCACCGCTTGATGAAAAACTTTGATGAATTGTTTACTGTGAATGCGTTATGTCTTAAAATTAATGTATTGCTAGTTATATAAATTCGATAACGTATTACAGGAAATGAATTATGTTAAAAATACAGCTAGCATTATCTATTACGTCCAGATCTTTCTTCCTGTAAATTAAATTTGAAAAATAATAATTCAATAGTTATTTTTCAGTTATCGTCGATCAAACTACCAGAAAAAGAACTATAACCAGAATTTGAACAAAATTTTTTCATCATTAAGATAAATACTAATAAGAATTTGAACACAAGTTGCTGCTGTTTGGTGCAAGTCATTGTCAAATAATATCTAACATAATGAAACAATCTATACTGTCTAAAAGACAGAGCCAAATACATTACTCGAATGATAAATTGCAACAAATGAATGATCTTATTGTCTTTCCCATGTTGATTACACCATGTGATCGTCTAGTACCTGAACTTGCCTTGAAGTTATTTTTATGAAATATGGTCCTCTGTTGTATTGTGTTTTTGTTGAAAACTTTTCAAATTTTTTTCGTCGCTTGAATCATAGGTAAGGAAATAGAAAATCAAAATCAGATTCGGTTATAATGTCTATTTGATCTTTGCAACATTCATCTTGAATTCCTTTCTTTGCAATCTCTAGCGTCTTCGAATAAACTGACAGGGATATTAGATCATTCAGAGATAGGTCTTATTGGCCTCACCCATATTTTGATTTGTAGCTGACCCTTTAAGGGATTTGGTATATATATATATATATATATATATATATATATATATATATATATATATATATATATATATATATATATATATATATATATATATATTTTTTAAAAGAGAGGATTTACAAAAATTCGAATAATTGTATCTACAATAAATGCTTATATCTTTAATTTTGGTGTGTGTGTGTGTCATAAAAAACAAAATCGTAAAAAACAAACGAATAAATAGAATACCAGCGGAAAAAACAGACCATGCCTTAATCTGGTATCTAAACTCGCATCATGCCTCCCACGATTACCCCTGAAGTGTGAGCACAGGAAATGATTCAATAAACGAGTGAAAAAACCTGTGGAAAAAACCCGTTTCCCTGTCGCTATTGCAGTAGCAATAGCTTGTCTGTTTATGTTGTGTTAGTGTCGTGTGTACAAAAAGAGTACGAAAAATGTTTCTGCTTAGCAGCTTCATTTTCTGATTCTCATCTTGGAGTCCATGATTTCCAGAAGACAAGGGTGAAAAGGACGATGGTTTGGGACAGGAAAAATCTATAACAATCGAAAAAGAAAACCAGCAGGAAAATATTTCATAAAATATACCTAACTCTTATATGTCTAAACTCACTTGAGTCTAAGAAAATGATGAAGATTTTACATAGCAAGCAAGGCCATAAATAGGAATAAGGAGATAATCAAAAAGTACATAACCTGCGATATTTCCTCTTTCGCTGAGATGTTGATGAAATTCGATTGCACGCTGATCAGTGGCGTACTGCAAAAAAAGTTTGAAAGGGCTAAAGGAGACATGGCTCCGAAAAAGAAAACACCTTGTAGATTCTGGTTAAAATTTAGGACGTTTAATGATGGAGGCTATAAAAAATAGCTTGCATTCCAAATTTGGCCTGAATATCTCAAAAACTGCAGGAGTTCTAAAGAAAAAAACAATTTTTTCCAGAAATTCAACACCCTGTAGCTCCGTAACGAAGCTTTTGCCTACCTATATTTATATGAACTTATTTTCTTAAAATTGCACGTAGATTCACCCTCTTAAGTTATGACATACTATTCTGTAACATCCTGTATATGTCCTATCGATACCAATTGTCTATCTTGTATCTTAGCCACTATCGATTTTATTTGAAATTTGTTCCTGAATATTTCGGTCGTGATTTTATCTGTTCTTTTCAATCTATTTTCCTGAGAAATCTCACTTCTGACTCATTTATTTTGCTCTTTACCTTGTTCGTGTGGTTCGAAGTTTCACTGGCATAGATTAAAGTGATGACTTCTTATTCCATACCAGTTGTTATATCTGTTTTTTTTTTCAAAAATGTTGTTCGTAAGCTGTTTTATATATTCTTCTTACGGTACTTTGTTGTTCATTTCATTTTACGTTCTTCCGTTACTTTATGTTATGTTGTTCCTAAGTATTGAAATTCTTCCATTTGTTCTATTTCACGTTTATTAAAATGTTTTGTGTATTTATACCTGGTCCAATTTTCATCGTTTTTGCTTTTTCCATATTTATTATCATGTTGATGTTGTTAAATTCACTCATTAAAATATTCATGTTGTAAGTTTTGTGCGTGTTTGCCTTTCATCTTCAAATAGTAACTGTTTAAATTCAATTTTTTGCAGTTTTGCCTTCTTAATTACATCTTATCGTCCCGTTTTTTGTATAAAGGTTAGATGATTTCTGTGTTCCTTTCTTCTAGTACCTACTCATCACGTACAATTTTGTTCATTAACTTATTCAGCTCTGTTATTCTTTTTTCTTTTCTGGAAGAAACTTGTTTCTCAACATTTCTGGTGTGATTTCGTCAATTCCAGCAGCTATTCCTCGCTTTTGCTATTCAATGGGTTCAATTACTTCTCTTTTATTATTGATGTTTGCATTTTTGTGTAAATTTTTTGCTTTTTGTTAATTGGTTTGGTTGTTCTCAGAAAATGTTCCTTCAACCTCTTAATTAATTTGTCCTCTTCTTTTATTATCATTTCATCCTTTATCCTCACATTTTTCAGATTCCATAAAAAGTTTTGGTTATCTTCAAAAGTTTCTTTCATGCTTTGTCCAAATTTAATCCAAGATTCTTGTTTAATTAATTTCTTTAACCTTATTTTTTACCAGCTTTTTTCTTTATATTTTTCGTAATCTTTGTAATGTTTTTGTATTAAGGTACATTCAGTTTTTCCACATTATCTTATTTGCAATGATTTTCTGTATGTCTTTGACCACCAGCTTGTTCTTTTTGTGTCATGAAATGTCAAAATGGTATTCATTGTTAGTTTCCATTGGCTTTCAATGCTCTCTTGGTTTTTTCTTCTAACATCTTGCTCATAGTTTCTACATATTAATGTTTTAATGTTTCCTCTTTGAGTATGTAAGTATTAATTGTGCTTTTTAGTTTATTTCTTTCACTCCCATTATCCATTTCATCTTCAAACGGTAGAAATCGCCTCCGATTGCTACTTTTCTAGATAGTTAAGAAATCCTCTACACATTTCCAATTACTTCAACGGACTAGAAAATAGTCAATTATAGAGTTCTCCTCCTTCCGAAATCACATTTGTTATTTCTCTCTTCAGGCTGTCTTGTGTGTGATTAGACACATCTCAAAAGTATAGAGATCTTGAAAGATTTCTTCCACAAATTAAGTGATCTTTTCGAGGTCCTTTTCTTCCACTTAGTTTTTCAGTTGATATTGTTCTTATCTTTCTAGTTGTATGCTTCCATGACCTTTTTTCAGGTCTCGTTAACTCCATTGATGTAGCTATAAATTTAAAAAATATCTCATTTATCAATTGGGATGGAATTGGAATGTTTTTTCCTCTTTTATAAATGGAATAGCAATACTCCAGACGCGAATGCAATTCAGTTTAATCGCGATTTATCACGAGAAAACGTTAAATCCGATAAGTTGTTTAATTTAACGTCGATATAAAAATAGAATAATCATTTAAACCAATAATTTGTGAATCGACACGATATGTTTCACTTCGCGATTTAATGTTTTATTTCCTAATAAAGTTTCAAGTAGTTTACCATGCTGATTTGGAAAATAACGAATAAAAAATTGAATTTGAATATTCCGCAATAAAAACGCCTCCAGTTTTGAATCGAGATCATGTACAACTTTTCGATTTTTCTCTTTCCTTTTGCACGAAGCAAATAATTTTCTCAGCGATCATACTATATGTGCCAACGCAGTGAAAATTGAGTTTTATCAATGATTCAGAGTAGAGATGCTGAAAACTAGGAATTCCATTGGTTTCTGAAAATTTAGTTCTTAATTAGACAGTGAACAAAAATTATAGAAATCTCTTACAATTGACCTGGGAAAGAATGCATCATCACGAAAAATGATACAGATCAAAACATCAGGGCTCTATTGAATCATTTTGGTTGATCGAAGTTATATAATCTTGAGGTGTGAAGATTTTGAAGACATGCTGCATAGGGTAGTGTATTTCTATTATGAGCACGCAAATAAAACCATTTTATAGCGTATTCGCGTTTATATCAGGTTTTCCATAAAAAACGCCCCAAACTATAGTTTCTACAATTGTTCATCGATTTCAATGCAAAGAAAACCGAATTTTATCTCAAATGATATTCTAACAGCCTAGAACAAGTACCTCTTCCAAAATCTGTATCTCTCAAAGTCCTGTATTTTCGAGAAAAAAGAAATTTACCATTAAAATATGCTCCGTCAAGAAATTAACGCACAAAATCGAAAATTCGAATTTATTCAGATATGTGGAAGAATTATTTTCCAGTAATCCACTAGTCTAAGGAATGCTTCAGACAATCGAAACTGAAATTCAAATAATAATGAAGAATGTGAAATTTTTGGAAAAAATCTGTTGATACTAGATATTTGCACCCCCTGCGAGAACTACTGCCTGATATCTACGATTCATACTCAAAATTAATGATCCATTTCGTTCGAAATTTCGATCAGTTTGTTCCGAATATCATTCACGGTAGCTGGTTGGTTTTGCTGGCTTCTCAATCTTCTATTGAGAATATACCAGACATTTTCTATGGGAATGAGGTCGGGAATTCGTGCAAGCCACTCCATTGAAGTGATTTCATGATCTTGAAGGTAGTTCCTAACGATATGAACTTGGTGAGATCTTGCGTTATTATACATGTTTGCGGCAAGTGGAGCAACATGTTCTAAAATGTCTGTAACCTACCTCTGAGCATTCAGAGTTCCATTATTTATGATCCCATATCAGTGCGGGCGTTCTAAGAAATTACTCCCCACGGCATCATTGAACCTCCACCAAAACTATAAGTAGGTAAAAAGTTGCACTGGGTATATTAAAAAGACAAATTTTCGACTTATCTGTGAACAAAACTTTCCCCACTAAGCTTTTAACTAATTTCGGTCTCTTCAATGTGCTGCGGTTAGAGATGGGCCGTAAACTGTTACACGAGGCCTTAAACCAAATTCCCTGAGGCGTCTTGTATGGTTTTAGTGCTAATTGCACTCAGCTGTTATCTCAGCAAGGATTTTCTTGAATAACGGTCTCATTTCATGACTACTAGTCTCCCCGTGTCTGCGGTATCATTCTGGAAACAGTTGAATAGGACATCCCAAGCCTTTAGCCTTCAGCTCATTTTGCCAGCTTCAAATTTCGTGCTTCGCGTTTTATTATTACCGCAAATTAAAATTATATTTTAAGAAAGAAAAAACAAACGTTACACACAAGCAACTGCTGTAATCAATATTTGGTGTTTTTTTGCAAAACCTCAATTTATTTCTTTCATTTTTTCTCATGACAGGAACATGTGCGCCAAGAAAAAACCTCGAATTTTTTTGGGATCAGAACATTCGAAAGAAAAACATTTGTTAATAATTGTTGCCTAACAATAAAAGGTTTTGAAATATTGAAATTGCGCGGTATTTTCTTACAACTTTATATCATAACTGTCAAACAAAACGAAAAAATATATATTATATCTTCATCTTATCGTACCTAAAAAATAGCCTGTAGAACAGGGGTGCTCAAACTTGAATTGCTGGCGATCTACCCCAATATTTTTAGACTACTTACGATCGACTCTGAGAGGCTGCAAGTATGTGTGCTGCAGGGTTGTCGTACATACACAAAACACCCTACCTACCCACCTACCTAAGTAGCATATATAGATAGTAGCTTTCCGCACAATATACATTATTTCAGTCAAGATTTGGGTTAGGTTTAGTTAGGTTCTTCTCTATAATATCAATGAAAAACTCATAGTTACTCAAAACTTCGAGTTTATTTGTTGTTACAAAACAAGAGTTACATATGGTGTTAAACTTAACTAAGGAGTGACTTTGGATGTTGAAGCGTGGCACTGCATGTCCTGAGTATACTTTTCATAAGATGGTACGTAAGCACTGAGTGCTAATCGCAAGCATGATGACATATGATCGTCAGTTAGTCGATTGCGATATTTTGACTTAATTATCTTCATTTCAGAAAATGCAGACTCGCACGAGTAAGTTGACCCAAACATTGCCGTCAGTTGAAGGGCGATTTGTCTTAGATTCGGATATTTATCTTCAGATATAAAACACCAGAAATTTGTATCTGATGCTGTAGCTTTGAGATGTATATCTGATATAATCTGCACCAACTCATTTTCAACAGAACATGTGTCCATATTAAACTGACTTGCTATTTCAGTAGCTAATTCCTCAATGTTTTTACATGAAAAAAGATAACTCATAAATGATGCTATATTTGCCAATTTACTGCAATCATATTAACCCATTTCGAATTGTCCCAAAATATTTGATAATTCAGCCTCATACGTATCATAATTCAACTGAGGAATCTTTACTTTCAAAGACGGAGAATGTTTCAGATCTTTTCTTTTCAGTTGATTTATCATAAGTTGCAATTTACTTTTGAATGCGTTTACTGCGCTAATCATCTCAATAATAGTTTTTCCTTCACCTTGAAGCTCCAAGTTAATGGTGTTTAAGTGCATTGTGATGTCGGTCAAAAATGCCAAACCAGTCTGCCATTTTTCGTTTTTCAACATCTGAGTGTCATCACCTCTTTCGTCTAGAAAACCTATTATTTCGGGCAATAATTCTTGAAACCTTTTCTAGGAATTTTCCACGACTCAATCACCTGACGTCCGTGTGAAGAACTAAATCAGTGTGTTGAGCTGACTCCCTATCATTCAACTGCAACTTAAAGAGCCGCCGTTGCAAGCTTCGTCGACGGATGGCATTCACAATTTTTGTTGCATTGTCTATAATTTCCTCCAATTCATATATTGGTAGCTTGTAGTTTTTTACAAAATTAAAGAAAACGTCATGTATATCTTCTCCACCGGTCTTCCCCTTCAGAAGAATGATTGTCAAAAATTCTTCCTTAGCCAACATGTCATTGAATACCATCCGAATAAAAATACATAGCTGGGCAGTGTCTGTCATATCGGTGAATTCGTTGAACAAAATTGAAGAAAACGTCATATATATCTTCACAGTTGGGTTGTGTCTGCTATATTGGTGGATTTGTCGAACTGTAAAGAAAAGTATGTACATTTCATGATATCATGTTTTAGTTTATCTGCCATGTCCTAACTCATGACTTCATACGCCTTGTGAAAGTCGCACGAGATAACTGAAGTTCTCTAATAGCAGACGTGATTTCTGTTTTATTTTTAAAATCTCCAAATAAAGTCTCACCCGCTTCAATAGATGCTTCCTTCACAATTGATTCATCTTCGAATGATTTCTTGTGTTTCGCCAATATATGAGATATTTTAAATGACGCGATCGTAGCAGCTTTTGATTGTTTGGCAGGTGAACATAGTTCGTTGTTTTTTCAAACAAAATATTAAATTACGTACTTTTCGTTTTCTTAATTCTTTCTGTGGCGGAAAATCCTTTCCATAGTTTTTATGAACCGTTTTATGATGCCTCTCTAAGTTACCACGCTTAGGTATTGCAACTGACGCACGACAAATAAGACAAATGCACTTATTCTTCACCATACAAAAAAAAAATTCTTCCTCCCAATCTTTATTAGAATGATACGTTTTAGATTTCTTCGCTGCACTCATTTTGTACTATTTAATAATAAACTTTGTATCGACGTAGTATTGCCTTCCAGTTACAATTCAGAATGACTCCAATTCCTGCAGGCGCAACATTTATAGCGGCTCAAACGAAAGTCTCAAACGCGCCGCCCGAAATTTCTAGAAAAGCGGCAAGAATAAAAAACGCGGCTTTTCCTCGACAAGTACCTCACGTTCCTTAGATAAAGCCGTATTTTGCCGCTAGCAAAATGTTATTTCATTACGTAATAAATTTTTGTAGTTTAGTTACCTACTTATTAAAAAATTTTTTCTTCTCGAGATCTACTCAAGAAGCATTCGCGATCGACCGTTCGAGCACCCCTGCTCTAGAATGTCTGCGTTTTGAATCTCTAAATCCAATAATACCAAAGATTTCAACCAACCTTGAAAATTACAAAAACTCAATTTTCGTTGTTCACTCCAACACGAAAAATGAAGCGTTTTTCACCTGTCTCATTTTTCTCTAAAACGTACCACATATTTTCATATAGCTCCAACGATTACCGAGAGAGCTCTAGTATACATCGAATTTGGGTCCCCCTATACATAAACTATGAATTTCCTGAAGAAATCAAAAATTGAATAATATGCTGGGTGTTTCTGCAGAAAATGAAAATATGTGTACTGGTGGTAGAAATCATTCGATATCCGGGTGTAAGGATGATGCTTTTTTGTAATCTGCATCCTCTTTTCAAATATACAGGATGTTTTTTGAAAATGTCCTAGATATTTTCGACGTCAAAAAGTCCAGAAACGATCATGCAGTAAAAAACAAGGTTAATGATCGATTTGACTCCAAAAAATTCATTGTATTGCCGAATGGTAAATAAATCCTGTACATAGCCGAACTGAGAAATCGGAATATTCGTAAACTATATTATTATTTTCACGACACCTACAGTTATTTATGGAAATTGAATTGAATTTGTGAAAAATTATGTAAAGAGTTGTTGATGTTTCTGAACTGTTTCCAAAAAATACACTTGGTTGGCAAATGAGAGTCAAAATATGTTTTCCTAGTTGTTTGTTTTTAATCAAAACATTTCATAATACATCAGGTATACTAGATCGCCCAAACACCGTACACTGTTTTTCTTAAATCTTCATAACAAGCAGTAATTCGTTGAATCTAATCTATTCACCTAGTTGTCTAATATAAATTTACGTTCTTATTACCATCTGCATAGTGAATTTTATGCGTAGGGGAAAGCGGGGGAATTACGCGCACCTAAGGAAAAAGGTTCGGTAAAATTCATCTGAGCGTAGAAGAATCTTCAAAATTTTTCCAGGTAAGGATACATATTCCCCTCATTTGTTACACTACTAGAGAAAAAGTTACAGCTAACGACATAAAAAATACAAAACATAATTCATGAGTACCCGATTATGCGGAATTACTCCACATGTTGGGTAATAACGCGTGAGCCATGGGGTAATTCTGCGCAATGAGAAAAATTTGAAACGACCACAAAATATAAATTTTTATTAAGAGACAACTGAAAAAGGAATGATGCTTGAAATGTTTTTAACGTTAGGTCATTTTCAATTTTTTCTGTCCTAACAACACAAATCACATGTGTAGTTGACTGTTGATCCCAGCCACTACATTCTGGGTGAGACCAAAATGAACAGATAACACAGCGATACCAAATTTCCTTGTCACGTCCGAACTCACCACAAGCGAACATCTTAATCATGGGATGGATCGGCGTCAATATTATCGAGTCACATATTAGACTTTCATCACAACTTACTTCCAGATTCCGTTAATAAAAACAAGTAATGTGTTTTTTGGAATTTTACTTAATAATTGTGATTCGTAACGCGTTTCACTACACCGTAGCTTCTTCAGACGAATGAATGTTCAGAAAATAAGAATGAGAATATAAATATAAATGTTCTTAAGTAATTAAAAGCTTATTGGTGGTTATTTATGACAGGTATATCCAATAAAATTAAGGAACAGATTGCTCCCCGAAGAGATTCAATAGAGGTGAAGGGATAAATCGACTTGTTCATTGATGAGTCTACCTGAGTGTTTGTATTTGTTGATTTCTAAAGTTTCCCAAAGATCTACCTTCCAATATTTATTATCTGTATGCAAAATTTCAAACTGTGGGTCGAAAGAGAGATTATTTTCTAATAGATGATTCGCGTAATTTGAATCTGATTTTTTATTTCAAAAACTGCGTTTATGTTCCGATATTCTAATATTAAAATTTCTATGTGTTCTACCAATGTAGAAATTATCACAGTCATTGCAATTCAATCTATAAACACCTGATTTATTGTTTTTACCTGATTTGGTTTTATTATTTTTATATATTTGCTTAAACTATTATTAGTTTGGAAAGCTATGTTGAAATTATTACTACTCAAGAATGATTTCAGTTTCTCACTTGTAATGCCAACGTAGGTTAAGGTGTTGAATTTTTGTTTCAATTTATCGACTGGGTAAACTTCATTCAATGGGATTCTACTTTTTTTTAATTTGAAATATTATTTATTAGTTTGGGATTGTAACCATTATTTTTGGCTATTTGTTTAATCAAATTGAATTCTTTGTTAAAATTTTCTGGTGATAACGGGATGTTAATCAATCTATGAATAAAACTGTTAAATGCTGACATTTTATGTTGATACGGATGACACGTTAATTACTTAAGAACATTTATATTTATATTCTCATTCTTATTTTCTGTACATTCATTCGTCTGAAGAAGTTACGGTGTAGTGAAACGCGTTACGAATCACAATTATTAAGTAAAATTCCAAAAAACACATTACTTGTTTTTATTATTGATAATGGAATTTTATCAAGTAAAAGCCTCCCAAATTCAAATGTTTCAGATTCCGAATCATCAAATTGAAGTTTTCTCACACCAGGTTTTTTAGTTAAGCGTATTTTTTTTAGTACAATCGGTTTTTTCACTTTTTCAGCCATTTTCTCTCCATTCTTTTCCTTTTTTATTGCTAACGCTTCTTTCTTCAGATTTCTTTTCCCCTGTTTTTTCTCTAATACCAATTTCAGAGGTTAAGATGTAAATATCTAAGAATGTTGCTTTGCACGTGATTTGTTGGTTTGATTTGTTTTCAATATAGGAACTGGTACTAGAGTTTGTATGGGCACATCTAATCTTTGATTTGTTTCCGATGATCCAGGTATCAAATCAACCTGGAGTTTCAATATTGACTTCCGTTTCCTTCAAATTGATAGGTATTTCGATCGCTGTAGAATCAGAAGGTTTATTTGGACCAAAGTCATATTCAGCAAATTTGTTCGGTTCAAATTGCCATATTCCTGCAGTACGAAAGTCAGATATGCCTTTATCCATTGTTGCAACTTCCACATATGCTGTATCAAAAAATAACAGCAAGTTCATAATGGGTAATTTTTTCATGGCCATGAATTCTAAGGTATAAGTCACGTTCTCGGTTCAAAGCTTTTAAGTGGCCCGAAAAAGGTTAAGTCGAGTGGTTGCAACTTCTGGGATGTATGGGGAGGTAGGGATACCACGACTTCTGTAAAAGATGTGTATATCTAAGGAAATATGGCTCCCATGGTTATCCAAGATAAGGAGCATGGGGTCATCCTCCGTGGCTTTTACGTGAAATTGAAAATGTTACACCACTCAAAAAACAAATCTTCGTTAATCCAGCCATTTTTTGAGCATCTGTATATTGCCCCAACAGGTCCATTACTCGTCAGCTGGGCATTCATACGAGCCGTCGGAAATATGAACATCGGTGGGATGAACTGCCCTACTGTACTAACAGCACAGACACAGACATTATTCCCTCTCTCTAAAGAGATAACATAGCCTACCTGCTTCTGTCCTTTTAGCGCGAAAGCTTTTGCTGGCTTCTGTACAGTCGCGATTTCCGTTTCGTCAACGTTAAACATTCGTCCTTCGCGGAATTTAAACTTTTCAATAACTGACAGCAGATTTCTGAAAAATCTATCAACCTCAGGTTTATTGAATGCAGCAATACGATTTAGGCTGGTGCCTTCAGGTTTTCGGAGGCTGATTTGTGGATTACGTTTACAAACTTGATCAAGCCAATCTTGACCAGCCATTTTTTTCTCATGGCTGAAATGGTGTTTCATTTTGTTATCTTGTTCCTCATTGAAAACAGGCTTCCTTCCCATTCGCAATTTGTTACTCTGATTCACTTTCAATTTGTCCCGAAGAGTGCTTTCTGAAATATTCAAAGAACGACCTACCTCCCTCACTTTTCGGCTAGATCGCACCGCAGTGAATGCTTCTTGCAGTGTGGATTCCAGCCATTCGTTCTTTTCCGATTTTCTGATGTACTCACGAGGCATATTATGAAATCTGGAACAAACAATTATGATTTGTTTAAAAAAATTATTTGCATGGAGTAACAGCGCAGCACCGGAATGCGCTTTATTAGCCCTACGTAAATCCGCGGTATAACCCCAATCAGCATCGAATCACATAACCTATTTATAGTCGATAACAAACTTAATATATTTGAATGTAAATAACAGGCTAATTATTTAGATATAACAAGTGAAATCTGTATGCGAAATTTATATAAAACACAATTAATATTGGACACTTACCTCTTGAGTTTGAATCGAAATTACTTGGAAACTATGGAAAACACACCACTCACCACCATAGCATATATACACGTCGTGCAATTCAGCCATCAGTAACAGCAGTTATTCGGGAGTTTACTAGTAGATGGCACCACAAGTCTGGAGCTTGAAAAACTATTTTGTGGCTGCGATAAGACTGTGCGCGGTATTACCCAAGCCACGGTATTCCCCCGCCGTCCCCTACTGATCAAAAATCCGCTTCACATAAATTCAATTTGATTTCCTTAACAAACTAAAGGTGTGGTGAAAATAAGCTGTTTTTATACAAGAACAATAGTTTGTATAGGTTACGGATAAGCTTTCAGAAATTCGATCTTTCATTACGACAGCGATGTGAAATATTGTAGATAGAGAAAAATTAACCTGAAAAGGATCTTAATTAACTTTCTTAGTTTTCGAGTTATTCCGGAATTCTGGATTTTTCGGCATTAGACATCTCGCATTCTATTGAAGTATATTGAAATATTTCCATATTCCATAGGCTATTTTTTCAGTAGAATGCAGGGACGTATACGTAAATTTTTTTGCCGATTGGTTTCTGAGTTTTGAAGCAAACTTATGTTTTTCTCAAATACGAACTAGGTGGTTTTGGTATCAATAGGGATGATTTTTTATTTCCATTCGAAATATAAATCACATACCTCATTAATTCTTTCAACATTAGCCTCTTTCATTCTTTCATTAAAAAATCGAAAATTCATATCTATCCACTCGAAATATTACAGTTATTCACAATTCTATGGTAGAAGAGGTTTGCCTATGGGCATTAAAGGTCTCATTCATTAATTTCTGTGTAGAGTTTACCCCGTAGAATTTAGATTTATATATTTTATGAAACTATTTCTACTATTCAATCTTATTGATATGGATTTATTCCTTTGTGTGTTTGAAACAATTGCAATATTCAGTGAATAGCATTGATTCTGTGAAAACAATTATTTATGTCATAAGTTTATGTCGTTCTTCGCTATTTGCTATTTCTCCTTATTGTACTTGGTTGCTCTATCACAGACGCTAGAACAGTTAGTTCATTTTCTTCATTTCTAACAATTGGTTTTTGTCGGTGGTGTTTCTCATCGGAGCCACTACCAGTGGCTCGGAATTGCCGTAGCCATTTTTCGAATGTTTCCGGATATTTTGCGGCGTAGTTTTTCAGCGAACAAACACTTTTCCAAAGCTTCTCCAATGGTCAGAATCATATCGACTCGTTCTTCCGGAGAATACTCCATTTTCAAAATGCTTTCTTCCTTCTTCTTTGACAACACTAATGAATTCAAGATCACACAATTCAAGAATGACCACAGTTTTGACAGTAAGAGTTCACTGGAAGGAGAATACATTTATGAATAGAGCAAAATTTAGGCCATTTTGAACATCTTTTGTAACATTTCTATGTATTGCTTCAATTATTCATGCAATCTTTTCTTTTCTTGATTTGTTGTAATATTCTCCATTGTCGAACATTTTCACTCATTCAAAGCATATTTACTCCCATTAAAATAATCTGTTTTTCGAAAAATAGTTATATGATCAAAAAGAAATAAATTTGAGAAAAAAATGTTATAAATACCTATCAGGTAAAGGGTTTACAAGGAGGATAATAAGAAATAGGCTCGAATAAAACAATTTTCAACTTCTCCGAACACTGCATTTTTTTTAAACTGAATTCATTTTCATCGCCTTCGCATCGGTCCATACAGAGATTTTTGGATCATTTTCGACTAATTTACTTGAAACTGGTGTTCTGAGTAGCACATAGCACAAACTCCTGTTTTCTTTTCTCAAATGACAAGCACCCCTCTTCAAAAACGAAACATTTCGAAATGAATATTGAGACACAAAATATCGGAAAATTAGAGAAATCTCAGAAGCCCTTAAAGAGAGGCATAGGGAACATGGGTATCGTTCGATAGGTATAAAGAAACCTATCATTACAGAGTACAAAATACAGGGTGTGTCATTTGAAAGAATTGAAAAAATGAGGCTTGAAGAAGAGCAGAATAGGAAATTTTGTACTGTACACTCTGTATCAATTTCAGAGTTATCAAACGATGTTTACTTAGAAGTAGAGTATTAGTAACATGATTTTTGCAAAATCACAATCGGAAAGTCACAACGAGAGACGAAAAAAAAGTTTCACAAATGTTATCAAATTTCAAAAAATCTCAAATATTTCGAAAACCATTGAACGTAGGTATAGAGAATATTGAACAAAGTCACCTTCATTCGATCTGACAAAGCCAAAATCATCAAAATATATAGAGTATTCTATTTAACAAAACATAACTTCGATTTGTTTCTCAGAAACGGAACAACCTGTATATACGAAATTATTTTTAAATTGTGACCGTAAGAGAATTGCAACATATCGCTAAATGAAAAATTTAAAAATCGGTTGTTTTCTTGACATTATCCTACTTCCAGTGACTTGTGGTATAACGACTATACGTATTTGAGTTGTGGCATAGCAAAAAACATCCTAGGAAATTTTAAAAGTTGGTTTATAGTTTATTGCACAATAAACTTAATCAACCTAAATTTTCACTAGATGATAGTATGAGGGTTGTTTGAATTTATTGCCAAAACAGAGGTTTTACCATTCCCGAATTATTTTTTATGAAAAACGATAGATGCGGTAAAAATTGAATTTGAATAAAATTGAACAGTAGTTCACGGATATAATTCAAATTTTCTATTACGTGATGTAGTACAGGGTGTCGTTTCGACATTCGACAGTAAAATGAGGTTGTTGGAGTTCATATATGTACTAGAAAAAAAATTATGAATGGCTGAGTTTGAAGGTACTGAATAGTAACAAATCTTGAAATTTTCATTCAAATTCACTCAACCGTTTCAGAGTTATAACAAGAATGGTCCTAGCGATACTCCACATATAACTTCGACCACTGGTGAAGATATGCTTTCTGCAGAATGACCCTGTATATGGCGTTGCAATTAAAATAAGAGAGTTGGTCTCTATTTTTAGATACATCTTGCATGAAGAGTTTTTATCAAAAAAATGCACAATGAAATTAAAGTAACTGAGCGTTTTTTCAAACGTTTATTCATCATAGAATTTATCCAATTGGCTGATATATATTATTGAAGAAACTATTGCTCATTTCATACCAAATGAATTATAGTTCATAAAATCTTCGGTATAAAAATGAAATTCTCTGCAAGGCAAGTTTGAAAAAACTACACAAATAAACCGAGTCGACCTTCTTGAAAACAATTAATAAATTCATATCGATTTATCTTCGATATCGCATTGCGTCTGTTCGAGAAAACATCCTCGCCAACTTAACCAATCAATTTTCCATTTGATCTCGTTCGACACTGAAAACGGTTCAATGCAGTTAATTCATGAGTTTCTCTTGCAAGGATAATAGAATGTCAAAGAGAAAAGTTTCCTATATTCGTGGAATTCCCGGTAACTTAAGTAATCTGTGAATATGTAACTGCTCGGTATTTTCAAACACATGAAAGATGGCTTTGGAGTTTCTTGTATTCGTCTCCTCTTTATTTTCGTAGAACGAAATCACCGTGTTGTCGGGGAAAATGAAATGACAATTTTTGTCTGTATCGCTTTTCGGAAAAACATGTTGAAAGATGAGAAACGGATCGTTAGCTAGTCGTCTAGTTTCCATTAAGAGTCATTATATTTATCATAGAAATAAATGATTAATTTTGATACTGTCACTATACTTGTTGATAGGTAACTAATTCAATGAACAACTAGAAATCCTCATGAAACAGAACAAAAAGAGTGAGGTAATGATAATTATGGGGGACTTTAATGCCAAGGTGGGTCAAGGAAAGCACTCTGGCATAGTCGGCAATTTCGGACTAGGAACACGCAACGAAAGAGACGATAGACTTATTCAGTTCTGCGAAGAACACAGCCTAGTCATTGGTAATACCCTATTTAAACTCCCTCTACGCCGACTATATACATGGACATCACCTGCTGACTCACCCGACAACATTGTGAGGAACCAGATAGATTACATCACTATTTCAAAAAGGTTTCGTAACTCTATGAAATATATGAGAACTTACCCAGGAACTGATATAAACTCCGATCACAATCCCGTAGTAAGTAAACTGGAGATCAAATTGAAACGAATCTACAGAGAATCAACAGGTAGACCTATCGACATTAGAAAACTCCATAATCCTGAAATCAAACAAAAAAAATCAACAGAAGTATATCGCAACACATAAACTCATAAAGAAAAAAATCAGAGAAGCTAAAGAAGCATATATATCAGAAAAGTGCAACGACATCGAACGATGTGAGAAAAAATACGATTTCTATAACATGCCCAAGAAAATTAAAGAGTTCACTTCCAAGAAAAGTAATGCTCACCGAACAACTACCTCACTAAATAAAGACGGAATGCTAAAAACAGAAGCCTCTGAGATCATGGGCATATAGAAAGAATACGTAGAGGAATTGTTTGACGATACACGCCCCGAGAGATACAATTTAACCGATGTTACAGACGGGTTACCGATACTGAAATGTGAGATAGAGAAAGCGGTCTTTGGCATGAAAGATAATAAATCCCCAGGCCCGATGGTGTACAAATCGAGATCCTTAAAGTTATGTGTGAATCCGACCCAAGATTTCTTGATATTTTAGTAAAATTATTTAACAATATCTATGATACTGGAGTAATACCGGAAAATTGGATGCACTCGACATTTATTCCCATTCCAAAGAAACCAAATGCAAAATCCTGCGACCAATACCGCCTAATAAGTCTAATTAGCCACTTGACTAAGACATTTACAAAGATGATCCAGAACAGAATCTACTCAAAGTGCGATCTAGAGGTCAGTGAATCGCAATTTGGTTTCCGTAATACTCTGGGCACAAGAGATGCTATTTTTGCTCTGCAGGTTTATTCCAGCGTTGCAGAGACACAAATAAAGATGTATATATCTGCTTTGTCGACTTTGCTAAGGCATTCGATAGCGTCAACCATGAACGACTCGTATCCATCCTACAAAAAGCAGGTCTTGACAATAAAGACGTAAGAGTAATAACTAATCTCTACTGGGGGCAGACCTGTCGGGTCAAAATAGACAATAGCTTCACGGATGATATCGAAATAAAGAAAGGCGTACGTCAGGGTTGCATTTTATCCCCTCTTCTCTTCAACAGATACACGGAAGAAATCTTCAAGGAAGCGCTGTACGAGGTAGAGGCAGGTATAAAGATGAATGGAGAACTGATCAACAACATCAGATACGCTGATGATACAGTTATACTTGCCAGCGACGTTAACGAATTGCAGCAACTAGTGGAGAGAGTGCGAGTCGTTAGTGAACAGTATGGCTTGAAGCTCAACGTTGAGAAAACCAAGTGGATGCGTGTTAGTAAACGACCACAACAATGGAAACAACTGATAATAGGCACGAAACCAGTGGAACAGGTCAACAAGTACTCCTATCTCGGATCTTTCGTAAGTTCAGATTGGGATCAGTCCATGGAGATAAAAACAAGAATTGAGAAAGCAAGAACAGCATTCAACAACATGAAACCATTATTCACCAGTAGAGATCTGTCTATCAATTTAAAATACAGACTGGCAAAATGCTACATCTTCTCAATTCTATTATATGGTGTGGAAGCATGGACGATGACGGAAAGACTAATGAAAAAACTGGAGGCATTTGAGCTGTGGGTCTACCGCTGCATTCTACGCATATCATAGACGGACCACATTACCAACGTGGAGGTCCTCCGTAGGCTTGATAAACAGAGAGAAATCTTATTTACCGTAAAAAAACATAAAATGGAGTACTTTGGACACATAATGCGTCACGAAAAATTTCGCCTCCTCCCTGCTTATCATGCAGGGTAAAACGGACAGCAAGAGAGGCCCTGGTAGACGGAGACATTCTTGGGTGCATAATTTGCGTCAGTGGTACGGGCTCACTACCCTACAGCTCTTCAGAAGTGCAGCTAACAAGATACGAATAGCTATGTTAATCGCAAACGTCCGCACCGGAAAAGGCACCAAGAAGAAGAAAAAGAACTAATTAAATAACAGTTTATGACAAAGTTATTGAATAAGTGCTAATTCGAATAACCAACTTGGATACGCATAACTTTACATTTTATGTTTTTCTGGGATCTTTTTTTTTATCCATTTTTACAACAAATGGCTTACATTGTTTTTATATGAAATGTAATTTTTACCTCAGTAAAGTGACAGTAGGTACCTAAAACGAAATATTTACAGTTCGAATACTGCGTAAGTAAGTTGGATTTGTCTTATATGTCCAAAAATTATCCAAATTACTAGCAACTAAGACTGTAACCCATAATAGCAATTTCATTTATAAAACAAAGAAACTTTCAAAGTACATCAAAAGTCAGAACAGTTGCGTTGGAAATAATTAGTTATCCCACTCTCGTCACGTGTCCTTTTCGGAGAGGTTACCATTTCTGTTTTCTCTTCATAAAGTTGATTTTATACGAGATCTTTTAAAATTTTTCGTTGAGAGGACTCTTGCGAGACTTGGCTTTTTCCACATTTCATATTTTGATGAGATTTTTTTGGTTTCATTTTTACCATAAATAGTTTTCTTTTATTAGCATGATATTATGAATTTTTTAAGTCAAATAGGAAATGTGTTGGATATGATAGACTACTCAAAATAAGATTTGCACCGTAGACAAGAATTATTTTGCCCTAAAGTTATACTTGGCTACAGTAAAACACGTGGCTTGCCCTTATGCCCTAATTGCAAAGAGTTTCAAAAATGCACTAGACGTTAAAAGACAATTTTTTGAGAAGTGTCTCAAATTGATAAAGAACATTTTTGAAGATCCGACATCAGAATTATGGCTTTATTTATTACACGCTAAGTCAAGAAGTTTTCATCAAGCTGTATTAAAGGTTTAAGGTGAGACCGTCGGCAATTAAATCTGTAAAAGAAATGAATCATCTCGAAGACACATGGCGCAGAAACAGGTCAACCAGTTTCTTTCATTTACTGTTCGCAGTTTGATTGTGTAATTAAAAGATGATGGCAATAATATCGATGAAGAGTATGAAATACGGCTACTGGATTTTATAAAACGAACCGTGAATATCAGGAACAGATATTTTATAGGGCAGATTTAGGAAAACTACCTTCATTAGAAGGTATTCAAAAAGCACTAACATAAATGTTTTCATTAACCCTTAACCGACGTGGTGCCAATATTTTGCGTTAACTACGTTGTAGGTCCCTGGGACCCCAACTTGTTCAGGTGCTTAAATTTTTGTCTTTGTTTAGTTTTGTGAGATTCTTTTTATTGCGATTCAAAGATAACATGACGAGGCAGTAGAAATTCATTCAATAGTTGCAACCACTGTATCAAATCAACAACAAAAAAATTGAACCTCCTTTTTATTTCCTGCACCAAGTATGGATCGAATTTCAATAAATAGCCTTCAATTGTTGTTAGGCACCAAAATTTGAAACCGCATCTAATTGGTTTCCCTCTTATGAATTGTTTCATATGATGGTGACCGAAATATGGCTCCATTACTTCATCTAAGGAAATATTTTCTCTCAATGGTATAGCCAGTCTGAGAAATATGGTTCAGTTGATCTATCAGGGGTTGAACCTTCTACAGTTTGTTATTTTGATCTATTGTGTTGTTGTCATTGAAGTGTCAGTAACGATGTATAGCTTCAAATCGGTCTCGTGATATGCTGTTACTCACTAGGGAATTGAAATTATCAGACTTTGTTCGCCAAAACAATCTCCTGGACGGCAACTTTCAATAACCAGATAAAATCATTATTCCCAAATAGATATACATTTCTCGAGTGGAAAACGAATGATTGCCTTTGAAGATCGCATACCTTTGTGTTTCGTCGCAAATTTTTTGAACAAATGTTTCAGAAAATAAATCAAGTGGTATTAAATTTTGATCCCTTATAGTATTGACTATATTGGGCGCCGGAGTTTTTTCGAGAGAAGTTCTCTCTTCGCGTTCGTTCAAAATGTAATTATGCCAGTTCCTCTTCTTTCTATTCTTTATTGTACGCTCACCCTGACGTCGTTCGTTTGGTGGGTGGTCGTTTGTATTCGTACTCTTTTTGAATTTCTTTGCTAACTCTGTCAAAGATAAGTTATCATCATCACTATTCTGAGGAACATTCAACTCAAACATTTCAGTACCATTATCATCACTATTCTGAAGAATATTCAACTCAACCATTTCAGTACCATTATCTCCACCAACGGCATATATTTCCATCGTTTGTCTCAGAACTCCTTTGCCAATATCCTTTAGTCCAAAATCTCCTTCTTCGTTGCTTGGACCGTCATCTCTATCGCTGTCTTGTACATCTTCAGGTGGAAATAACACAAAGTTGGGATGATCACAATTTTTCACATTTGAATAATCTTCATCCACTTCGCTCAATTCGAAAATATAATTCATCAGCTCCTCGGCATCTCGAGGATCCTCTGGGTTATACTTGCGTTTCCTGCAATAGAACGAACCTATTACTTCCTATGATATGATATATCATGTGCTACAATTGCGAGCTCCTATCTCATACATATATCCAAAAATGAACTTTCTGAGCTCGTAATCTGATAAAATGAACCTTCATTGTTAAAATTCCAGAATTGAAATAAAATGAGATCAATTTTTGTAGGAAAAAATGAATCAAATCTCACCTTAGCGGCATCGTTGAAGCGAAGTAAAATCTCTCCTCACTTCCTTCAGGTGTTGAAACTTTTTTTACGCACTATACTTCCCCGTCCCGCACCGAATCGAAGACAGACTTGTACTAATGCTAATTCGTTACACGAATATGGAACACAACGGAATATACATCTTGAGCTTACATCGCTCCCTGAAACCCACAAGCATTTCATCGACTCTGCAATTGGTTCCAAGTGAAAACGAGTTTTGTGTATTCTGATTGAATTTCTTCAGAATATGTGACCTTGCTGCAGCTGGAATGTCTTGAACTAATTCCTGTCTTTCTTCCCGAGTATCAAATCGTAGACACATCAAAAGTACGGAAAAACGGCCCGCGGAAGAAACCAATCTGAATACATCCCTGCCAGTACCATCTGTGTCTAAAATAGCTTGGATATCTTCATTATTTGATTTGAACACAGACGTCAACGAAAATCCAAAAAACGATTGATTTCCGTTTCGTCCTTATCTCTGAATCCAGTACGATTATCGTCACCTTCTTTGTCACGATACTCCAGTAGTTTTATGTTTGTGTAATGCACAACTATTTCCATAATCTCCTGAGAAACAATTTTCTACCACGATTCTAATGGTTCCAAATCTGGAGCATTTCTTCTTGTAAATGGAACTTTTATTATATTATGTGCAGGTGTTCTGGTGTTACGTGATGGTTCAGTTGATTACCATTTATATCTATTCTTTCCATACAAATATCTCTGATTCGTTTCTTTTTCATCAGAATCTTCATCTATGTTCGAATTATCACCCTCACTTTCATTATTGTTTTCGTCATCACCCGAAAATTCTGAATCACTGCTATGATTACACAATATTGCTGATTCTTCTTCATTTGGTACTGCTTGTCCTCCATCTTGGTCAGAAAAGTCACTTTCACATTCCCCACACCATTCAAGGAGTATTTTTTCGAAATCTGGAACAGTGGGCTTCACTGATCGTTTTGAACTTTTTGTCGCCATCGAAGTTAAAAAATCACACAAACTATGTTGTACGTCCAAGGGACACTCAACCTCCACCTTTGAATACTTCCGATGCACTGAACGCCACCAGTTGATAAAGTCAATAATTACAAAAATATTCACCTTTGTTTCCTATAGGGTGTCCCAGGGGCCTCACAACGTCAGTTAAGGTTAAAAAGTATTTGGTATTTGATGAATTTACACAGTTACTCGTGTGGAAGTATTCAAACACTTTCGTACCAACAACCTTCAACATGAAAATTTTTGTATTTTAATTGAATATATTTATGTCTACCTGGTACAAATACTCCAGTAGAAAGATCATTCTTTCTTATGAATGAATTGGAAACGTCTGAAAGAATCACTTACAGGTTCCAGTGCTGAAAGCCATATTGAAACTAAGGTCAAAGAAAGAAATCGTACCAAGAATTTGAGTCTCATTTAAGTCATCACCAATTTTATCAAAGCAAATTTGATCCTCTGAAAAATATAAATACACTTGAAATAAATTTTGCATTTAAATAAAGAAAACTGGAAAGTTTTCTTTATTGCGAACAGAGTTATAAAAACTTTGTCCCGTTTTGAGTTAAAAATAAATTGTCTGTGATAGGATCCTCACATGAAAGTCAGTATTGAGTTTCCATTATTTTAACTATTTTCACTAATTGTATTTTGAAATAGAAGCCAGCCTCACAACATTATCCGTAATTTTAAAAATTCTGCGATGATTTCGTTAGTATGCAATAGCACCGAATTAATGAATAATTTTGAATATGTTTGAATGAAGAATCTCGTTTTATTCAATTCTGAGAAAATATACTGGCCGGTAGGTTTTACGAATCTATGAATATTCGGATCAACAACATCCTTTCAAAAAAAAAGAACCGCCGCTAATACCGTCGTTTTTTCAAGGCTTGCTGCGGCATTTCTCAGTGACTTAACTGTGTCACGGTTGCCAACGTGTAATTCATAAAGTGCATTGAGCTAAATCGCCTTGATCGTCGGCATATTTCAATTGGCGAAGGCGTGCAATCTGCAATATGCGTTATTGAGATCGTATCGATAATAAACTGATTGAAATATTATGTTTTACTCACGACTAACGGCATGGAAATAACCGCTGCTTTGATTGCTATTTTTTGCATTCTGTCGTGAATGGAGCGCTAAAATTTAATGCACTGTGTTCGGATGTTGGCACTAATTTGGTTAGCATTTCAGTTATCAATGTATGTAAACATTGAGAGTGAATTATTATGTCCATGAAAATAAAATGGATGGCGTTCACGCAATAATTTATTTATAATAACAGCTTACTTTACTGAAAGTGTCTTTTTGAATATTTCGTTTCCCAGGGATTTATACAGTGTGGAGAGAATATTAACTCACCTTAATTATAAGGTAATGTTCAAGTTTCATGGTGTATGCACACATATTTTTGCCAATAAGTGGCATGCAAGACCTCATTGAAAAATTTTGCCTCACAGTACCGTGTGTCTCAAATTCGATGGTTCTTTAGGGCGGCTATCTGAAGCATTGTAGATAAAAAAAATAGAAAAAATCAAACCTTTTTTGGTGAAAATCAATTTCAGTTATCAATTTTGTCTCCGAATTATTCCGAAATTTCCGATTTTCCGGGATTTGAGCAAATGTCCATATCTCGGTTACTAATTAAGTTACGTTCACATTCTTTATGCGCTTCTTTGAATGGAATCCATAGATGCATATAAAAATTTTTTAACCAACGGTTTTCGGGCTACAGGCTAACTTGTGTTTTTTTAATACACACCCTACGTGAAATTGGTCGCGTTGAATAGAATTATATAATATATACAGGGTGTTACATAATAGTATGTTACAATTTGAGGGGTAAATCTACGTGCAATTTTAGGAAAAAAGTGTATATAATATATATTCAGCCCAAATTTGGAATGCAAGCTATTTTTCACAGCCTCCATCATAACACGTCCTAGATTTTAACTGAAATTTACAAGGTGTTCCCGAGGCCATATCTTCTTGTGCCCTTTCAAATTTTTTGCAGTACGCCACTGATCAGCGTACAATCAATTCAATTTAGAAACTTTTTTTCACACTTTTTTACCGTTTTCGAGTGAAAAATCATTGAATTTGAATTATTTGACTAGTATGTTATTGCCCAAAATTTGATTTTATTTTGATAACTCGTCTTCCAAGACTAAACTTATACTTATTCAATATCAAACTAAAAAAGAACAATAAAAAACTAAATAAATTGCTAGAAGTGTTATCCACCTGCAAGAATACAGGCCTCTGTCCTTCTTCGCATATTATCACGCACTCTTTGAAATATTCCTGGGGTATTGCTTCTCGTGTCACAAGAGGTTATTATTCAATTTCTCAATTCTTCTACAGTGTTCACTGGAGTGGTATAAACTAAACTTTTGAGATATCCCCATAAGGAAAGGTCTAAACTATTCAAGTCTAGGGACCTACGAGGCCATGGTTCTGGCCCATCCCGTCCTATCCGTCGGTTGTCGAATGTATTATTCAAGAATTCCCTAGCTTATCCACTGAAATGTGATGGTGCCCCATCATGCATGAACCACATTATGTTTCTCACCTAAAGTGACACATCCTCGATCGATAAAGGTAACTCCCCATCAAGAAATTACCGATATGCGGGACCGTTTAGTCTGTTAGGCAAAAAAATGGCCCAATCAAATAATTTCCAATTATTCCGACCCAGACATTAAGTGAGAATGGTTCTAGATGATGAGATTCTCAATCAAATGGGGGTTTTCCTCAGCCCAATAATAATTATTGTGAAAATTTGTGATAGCAATTCTCGAAAAGTTAGCTTCGCCTGTGAACATTATTTCACTATAAAAATGAGCAGAAATTGAGTCTTGAAAGAAAATCTCGAGGAAGTAGAGTTCGGACGCGTTGAATATAAAACGGGTACAATAAAAAGTCGTGGAGAATCCTCCAAACTAGAACATGTGAAATATTCAACTGATTTCCAATTCTTCTTGTACTCACATGAGGATTCAAATCAATACAATTCAAAACTGCTTCCTCAATATCTGGAGTTCTCATAGTTTAAGTTGCATCTTTTAAATGATTATTTGCAGTAAAAGTACCAGTTTCCCTCAACCTTCTGTGGATATTTGAAAATGTTCACCTGTCTGGTGTTACTCGATTTGGAAAGCGCACCTGATATAATTGCCTAGCTTCTGTTGTGTTTCTGCCAGCCAGACCGTACTGGATATCAGCCAATTCGGCGTTAGTAAAATAACATTTTTTCTTACAGCAATAACTGTATCTTATAACTAATCTGTGTCTCATAACTAATCGTTAATTTAATAAACAATTCGAGCAGACACTGTTTCAACTTTAGCAACTGTCAAAATAAAAAAATAAATGAAAAAAATCAAAGCCAACTAGTCATTTTTTATTTAGAATTGCTTTGAATTCAGTGAATGCATACAATCGTTTAAAAATTTTGGGCATACCTATCGAGTATTTCTATTATATTTTTTTTATTTAGTGAATAACATTCAATTTAAATAATTCGAATTCAATAATTTTTCACTCGAAAACGGTTGGAGATACAAAAAAATTACATGTGTCAAAAAAGTTTCTAAATTGAACGAAGATGACGAAAATTGATCTTACGCTGATCAATGGCGTACTGAAAAAAAGTTTGAAAGGGCAAAAAAAGACATGGCTCCGGAAAAGAAAACATCTTGTGAATTCTAGTTAAAATTTAGGACGTGTAATGATGGAGGCTGTAAAAATAGCCTGTGTTCCAAATTTGGGGTAAATATCTCAAAAACTGCAGGAGTTTTGAAGAAAAAACCAATTTTTTCCGGAAATTTCAACACCCTGTAGCTCCGTAACGAAGCTTTTGCGGACCTATGGTTCTTTGAACTTTGTTTCTCAAAATTGCACGTAGATTTACCCCCTCAAGTTGTGACATACTATTATGTAACACCCTGTATAATATGATAATATTATTATTTCATATTTTTCGAAAAATGAAATCATTTCCAACTGAATCCTGTTGCGAGATGGAAATCTTGCCAATCGCAAAGTAATTCCCTATGGCAATATCCGTAGTATTAATCAGTGAACATGGAAAGATCATAGAGAAGAACTTCCGATAATGAATAAGATATATTTGTGTTTGGTGAAACCACAGAGGGCACCTCATCACTCTTAGAAAGAGTCAGTGGTATTTTGCTTTTCGAAATGGAATATAGAAACGAAAGAAGTATGATGTGATTTTTTGTTTCATTAAAAGTGGAGATATTAATGGAGCTTCTGGTTATCTTTGAGCGGTTCCCGGAGCTACACCAGCCCGACGAACTTATTATCAAAACAATTTGCGAATCTACGGATCTTTCAAAAAACCGAAGGTCAAAAATAATGCTAACGAAAATCGCTGCAGCAATTAAAAATCCTGTAACATTGACGAGAGAAATAGTCGATTTAACTGGTGTTCCGAAAAGCCGCAATCTTCATCTTTTTATCTCGAAATTGTGTTTGTAGTTTTTAACGTTCGGAAACATTTCCTAAAACGAAATTTCAATAATGCGTCAGATTTCAGTATTTCCCAATAAATAGTGAATGTTCACTATTCCGCGGTTCTCGCAAGAATCGTGAACACATCTCTTTTAATATAAAGGTCACCAGCAGGTCAACCATTGCCACTTATAATCGATTTTTTTGAATTGATAAGATATGTCATACTATATTACAGTTTTTGTCGTTTTTATACCACGGAATTCCTCTCCTGGTATCACGAAATCTTTCTAACAAAACGAAAACGTTCTCTGTGGTTTTCATCATCGATAGTTCATCTGAATTATTGTGTGATGTCTCCATCTACGTAGATATACTAATATTGCCTAAAGGATTTTTTTTGCGAATGACAAGATTCTCATGTCTTAACGAGATTCGGTTAGAATCTTCATTTCTTGAAAAATATGACATAATAATAATCATATATATTTTCGGAAAGGAAAAATAATACTCTATTCAACGCGACCAATTTCGGGTATGGTTTATATTGAAATTATAACTCGAACCATTGGGTAAAAAAATTTTTCTAATGCATCCTTGGATTCTATTCAAAAAAGGTACTCGAGAATTTAGAAATATTTTTTAAGTAACTTAATTAGTACCCGAGATATGGTCATTTGCTCAAATTCCGGAAAATCGAAAATTCTAGAATAACTCCAAAAAAAATGGTAACTGAAATTGGTTTTCAGTAGTAAGGTTTTCTCGATAATCGAGACCGGAAAGGGGGGGGTCATTTTTTTTCTATCTGCAATGTTAGACACAGCGGACCCACTACACCATCGAATTTGGGTCTCCCTGTGCGTTCCTAGACACTTGTATGACTGTTGTTCAATTGTGAAATTTCTCCTAAATGTCATCCCAGTAAATAAATAGCTCTTGTTCTATCAGGAAACAAAACATGAATGTGGTTTTATTAACCCTGCATTGGACGCGTTGGGTCTCACAGACCCAACCGGTGCCCATCGGCTCTGAACGGATTGAAGTACGAAGCTACATTTCTCAGTACCTTAGAATGAAGGAATCAACGACTCACAACTGTCATTTCGTGACAGTGAAGTGAAGAGCAACGATTTTGTAGCCTGATTCGGTCTGCCAGACCCAACGCGTCCCTTTACGGAAGTTTTTTTTTCATCGATATTTCCAATAGGTCACTCAACAAAATGCTGAATTTGAACGATCCTTATGAAAAGGAATTAGAGAGACTGAGGAAATTATACAAAGAAATTCCCAGTGATGGCGAAAATATAGCAGATTCTGATTGTGACCCTATATCGATCGCTGAAATCGAAGAATGCAGTGAGCATCATTCTGAGAGCGAACAAGATATATCAAGTGACGAAATATCAGTGATCTGTTCTGCCAAAAGTTGGAGAACGTGGTCATTTGTTCTTCAGATCAAAAGATGGAATAAACAATGTTCCACCAAAAATGTAAGAACAAGAAGCACAGACCTAATCGTGAAACTTCCTGGAGTAATCGGTGTTGCTAGAAACGCTTCATCTTCAAAAGAATGTGGGCAACTTTTTTTTGACGATTCCATCACGGAAAAAGTAATGCGCAATACTCATATTTATATTGAGAGTATATCTACCCGCTATTCACATGAATCTGATACAAGACCCACAAACATATCTGATTTGAAAGCACTTTTTGGGTTACTCTACATCGAGGGTTTATATCATGCTGGCAGAACTTCAGTTTATGAATTTTGGTCTAATGATGGGACGGAAATAGACAGATTTCTTGCTACAATTGCATTGAGACGATTTACACTACTATTGCGGTGCCTTTGTATGGAAGATATTCGAACGAGTTAAGAACGCAAAGCTCAAGATAATTTAGCACCACTAATGGTGATTTTCGAAGAAGGGGTGGAACATTGTCAGAAACATTACACTGTAGGTGAATATGCAACGCTTGATGTGATCATGTCATTCAGAAGACGCTGCAGATTCCTAATGTATATACCAAATAAGCCTGCACGATACGGGATCAAACTGTTTTCTTCAGCAGACAGTCAATCATTTTACACTTACAATATGGAAATTTATGCTGAAAAGCAGCCAGCTGCTACATTTCAATCTCCTCTGATGTTGAAGAAAAGCTATGCGCTCCCTTATCGTAGTATTGACGTAATCTTACCATGGACAATTGGTTTACTTCTATGGAAGTTGCTCACACTTTAGTGAAGAATCATCAATTGACCATTGTCGGTACTTTACGATAGAACAAAAGACAAATTCCTTATGAATTCCTCATCAGGAGGCCTGAAAAATCAAGCATGTTTGCTTTCACAGAAGACACTTGTTTCATATATACCGAAAAAAATAAACAGGTTATTTTGCTGTCAACCCTTCATCACGATGATTCGATTAAAGCCCAAATTGGGCATGAACCAAAACCGGAAATCATCACCTTTTATAACCACACAAAATGTGGTGTTGATACAGTGGATCAATTTTCAGCCAAATATAATGTAGCGAGAAATACCCGTCGATGGCCCATGTTGATCACGTATGGAGTCAAAGCAAACTCATAGGACGAGCATTCCATTTTCCGTCGAATATCTTCGAAAAATCTAGGTCGGGAATTTCTAATGGATTATATGAAGAGTAGAGCTCAATATAATTTCTTACCAATATAGATTCGGCAACCAGCAGCTAATCTTAGCGGCACGCCATTAGCAGAGCAGACAGAGAGAGTGGAAAATAAACGGGGAGGGTGCGCGTTCTGCAAAGATCGGAAAACTCGATCCCACAAAAAAACATTCTGTAAAAAACTAGACAAGTCCCGATGGAGCTGCTAACAGTAATGAAATCTAGACGAAGTCGTGCCAAGTCTAAGGTTCCTTACTGCGATTTCTTTATTATTATAGTTAATGTTGTGTGACTTGGCCGTTGTAAGGGTATGAAACCAGGAATGAAGCAGCCCACCAAGTTGAATATTTTCTGTAAAGGCGATATGTCGATCTTTAATAGTTTGGATGGGCCCTTGTGTTTTCTAATCAGGATCACCTGGTACTCCAGATCTTCGATTATACTAGTTTTTATAGTTTTTCCTTTATGTTGCTATTAAACCCTAACTCTGTGCCACATTTCAGCTCTCTGAGTTTAAGGGAAGTACTAGTTCTATTTTGATTATCATGAGTGATTGAGTGAGTGTCATGAATGCGAAACTTTGCTTTCGCTTAACTTCGGAACTAAATGACCTGCATACTTGAAATGTTGGATTTTAAGTATGTGATTATAGCTTACCGGATGAAGAAAATTTCTGCGTTCTTGTCTTATCCAGAGGTTCTAAAATAGGGGATTGAAAATGCGGCGAAATGTTTCCAATAAAGAATGATACGGCAGCGTTTGCTTTGCGCTCGACTTGACGGGTGCACTACCGTTCCCCCTAATATACATGCCGATTTTGAACAAAATATATATGCCTGGAAACACTTCACCATTTTGTCGAGAATGTGCACAAAAATTCGTCGAATTAACTATTCTACAGGGTGTTCAACTAAAGAGTACGAAAAATGTGGTGTTCATTTGATTTCCGAAATTTTGTTTTTTCTTCATAGTTTAAAAATATTATTTTCAATAGACCTTTGTATCATGTTTCTTTCTTGTAATATTCATCAATTCTTTAGGAAAATATTTTTTTTTGAGAAAATAAGAAATTATTTATTTTGGGTCTGTGGGACTTTTAGTGCAACTCTAGATCGCGCGTCCACTGCAGGCTTAACAAGAACTTAGAGGTAAAATTATGGATCAGAATTATGTGATGGCGGTAAATCTGTTGCATATTAGAGGGAAGAGAAAACATCAAAGAAAAATTCAGTTTAAGTTAGTGAAATATCAAATATCTGAATAAATGTCGTAGTAGTACAGGGTATATCTCAAACGAGCCACCCTATATATTCTTATCCAGTATTAAATGGAAAGATTTTGCGAAGGACGTCTTATGATTTTTGTTGGGGGGCATTTTTTGCCATATATTTGAGGCTGTAACGGGCAAGCCCCTAAGAGAAAGTGCTCCAACCCCTCAAAATCGAATAAAGCAAAGGGGTCGAGCGATAGCTCAATTTAATTCTTTTCGAAGTCTCTCACAACGGTGTATGATTAAGTGATTTTGAGGAATCTTTTCCACAAAAAACATTTTTCATCTCAAACCTTGAATATTTTGGCTATTTTCAAGATTAATGCGAAAAGGGGAAAGCAAATCATTTTTAGTTAAGAAGGGAAATCTTACGATGGTTGTTAGCGCATGCGTGCATCAACCAGTGAATTTACTATCTTGAGGTTTAAGACGATAAGGGAAGTAGGTTTTATTATATTGACAATCTTAAAAATATTTCATTGTTCTATTGAATTGCAACGTTTTCACATTCAATAACAATTTTTTGTTCTTAGAAGCAAGGTGTTTATCTGATAATACGTTTATTCGATCATTTGATTCATTGAAAATCAATCCTTCTAATACAGTTAAATGATATTTCTGATGGAAATTTATTCTAATATAAATAAAATTAAACCTTTTGTCTGATTTCCACAATGTTTATTTTCAATATACACGACTGGTTTCGACATTTTCAAGCTAACAGTTATGCGAAAGAATATGCTATTTATTACCTATTTCAAATGTTGAGTGTTGGGGAGTGATTCAAATCTATTTCACTATTGAGACTGGGTTTTCACAAAGTTTGTTATTGTCCAAACTTTCCAACAGATTCTTTGTGTATTCCTTCAATGCATTTCTTGAGAATTTTTCTAATTTTCTGAAGCAATTATGTGATTTATAGATTCAATATGTACAAAAACTGCGGATTTGTTTTCCGGGGAGAGATACTTGGAATCTACATTCAAAATTGTTACACTTTATAAAACTTATGTGCGTCCTATTTTGGAGTATGCAGGCTCGGTTTGGTGCCCGGTTCTCGCTCGGGATAAAAGCATGCTTGAGGGTGTCCAGCGCCGTGCTACACGTATGACTTTTGGAGTCGTTCGTCCTTCATAACCTTCGAGCAGCGAAGACATCGCGGAGATCTAATCTTGTGCTATCGTATAATTAAACACAATTACGCCAACCTGAGATGTTTGTTTAGTTTGGGTGCTGATACTCGTTTGCGTGGTCATTATCTGAAGCTGAAAAAAGAAAAATTTTCGTCGAGACAAAGACAGTATTTTCTTGTGAATAGGGTGTTCGATGATTGGAACAGGTTTTCTAGTGATGTGGTGGACTCAAATTCGGTTAATGAATTCAAAAATAAGTTGGACTTTCTTTTGTTTAATTAGATTTCGTTTTTGACATAAGTGGATTTAGTTATTATATATGTGTGCATATTTAATTATGGCTAAGCTGTGCTTGCAATACTATAGAAATTATTTTTTTATTAGACTTTTATAGGACTTGTCCTCAGCCTTAAATAACTTCAATAATAATAATAATATAATAAAATTTCGACTTGTTTGTCCTATTTGTTGTTGGACATTCATTGCATTCAATTTATTAGTTTTTGTTTAGCATTGTATAGTTATTTGCTTATGGTAGGTCCACTACAAAAGGAGGTTATTAAATTTAATCAGGAAAGATAATTGCTCATCTTATTAGAGTAGAGAATATAGTAATTAAGAAATTTGTTTTTGTTCATTGCGGTTAATAATGCTGTCTCTATGGGAGACTGGAATATTATTATTCGATGCAGTTCTCTTAATGATATTAATTTCTATATTAAAGTCTGTTATGGATAGGAAATGGAAAAGGCTCTGTGAATCATTGAATTATAAGCAACTAATTTATGTATAATGTGGTTAAAAGAATCCTTCGAGATACTACATTCCATTATATAAAACCAAAAATAAATACGCATGTCTAACTTACATTGAGCCCTTCTCTTATAGCATTAGCAATTATCTCTCTAAAGTCAATTTAACCTCCTTTTCCAGTGGTCCCAACATTAATATTCAATGCTAAACAAGAAACTAATGTCTCAAACAGTCTGGCATATACAGAATTGAATGTAATGAATGCGTACATACAGTACAACTTCACTAGTCCGGACAGATATCGTTCTGGTGCATGCCCGGACTATCGAAATGCCGGAATTTCTGAAGTGACTTGAATTTGTTTCATTTTCAAAATAGAAACAACCCAAAATCTGTCGAAGCCGAGTTTATTATGAAAACATCGAAAGTTGAACATATAAAAACAGAATCGAATTATAGACTTTCCATTCATTATCTTTTCTCATAGAAAATATAGAATTTAAATATAAGCTAATGTACATAAACAACATGCTACTCCTTATGACCTTTAAAATATCCATCGATTTTACTCTGAACCTTTCTCGATGCTGCCATCTGAACTGATTTTTCCTTGAGCCTTTTCAGGAGCAATACGTCTTCTATAGGAAGATTATCATGTTCTGCACAACTGATAATCAGGAGAACGCATTGACAGTGTTTGCATGTTTCACTTTTACCATACTATTTAAACCATCCTCTGAGTCAGAAGATTCCTCTACGTTTTCAATATTCCTGCCTAAAGCATCCTGTATGAGCTCTTCTTCAGTCAAATCGCTAACAAACTCATTGTCTCCCACAGGCCAGTTGGTAATGTTCTCAATGGTTAAGTAATTTTCTGGATCGATAACCCTCAAGGATTTGGCAATATTTTTTAAATCATTTTCACTGATTGGATGAAGTTTCTTCTGAAGCTCTGAGAGTGGAATATTTTCATCATCTGATTCTTCTACTTCTGTAGTGTCATGCCACAATGCTGTCTAACTTTTTCTAATATTTTTTGAAGTAATGGCTTTCCAAAATTGGGCAAGATTGTTCACGGCATCTTTCAAATTATACTGCTTCCAAATGGAAGTTATCTCTTCACCTTCATGCGAAATGATATGATTAAGAAGGCATTTTCTATACGACACTTAATGTTTTGAATTGAATTCTGATCCATAGGTTGGAAAACGGCAGTACAGTTGGGTGGCAAAAACATAACTCTGTAGTTTGGATCAGTATTAACCTCTTCCTCAGGTGGGTGCGATGGTGCATTGTCTACCAACAACAGAGCTTTAGAGGGCTTATTAATCTTAGTTAAAACATTCTTCACCTCGGGGATAAAAGATGTTTTAAACTATTCATCATTAAATAATGGTCTGGTCATCCACCTTTTGGTAGATGCTTTGTAGACAACTGGTAGTGAACTTTCGTTTTTGAATGCTCGTGGATTTGCCGCTTTTCCCAAGACTAGTGAAGTTAATTAGTGAGTTTCAGCCGCGTTGCAGCATGGCATGAATGTTAAGCGGTCTTTTGAGACTTTTCTACCTGGTGCTGATTTTTTTCCCTTCATGAACCCAAGTTGTGTCTGGTAAACATCTCCAAAAAATGGCCGATTCATCACCATTATACACCTGTTCTTTGTTTAATTCCATCTGGTCAACAACCGATAGAAATTTTTCCTTAAATGGTATCACAGCGGAAACATCTCTGGAAAGTTTTTCACCACAAACCTTCAAGAAACGAATTCCATGTCTAATCTTGAATTTATCTATCCATCCCGAACTGGCCAGAAAACCTTTTTTCTGTGATTTATTCATAAAACTGTTTGGCATTTGCTCTCAATATGTTTGATGAAATTGGTACGTGTGCGTTGCGTTGTTGAAGAAACGAGTTATACAATGCGATTTCAACATCACAACATCAGGATACTCAGCTTCTCTAATAATGATTCTTTTTCTCACAAAAATACCTTGGATAGAATAAATTCGAGAGAAGTTTAAAATAATATTCCTACTAGGGACGCACCGAGGGCCCGATTGGGCCAACCGAGCTCTCGGCAGTGATACTCGGCATGCAGTAATTTTGTTTGGCCGAGAGTTCGGTACTCGGCTTTTTGTGAAAACGCTTGCTCGGTGCATCCCGAATTCCTACCTGTTCCTTGATACGATTTGGATATAAATCTCCTTATTTTGTCCTTGTGCTCTTTTTTATGTCAAACACTGTTGATTTTGGAATAGTAAACTTTGCTGCTATTCGACGAGTACCCATTCCATCATCAATATAATCTATTATTTTTCATTTCTCTGCCAGTGTGAGCGTTTTATGATTTCTCTTGGTTGGAGCCATTATGCACACCACCGGCGAGATTGAAATGCAAAATGCAACTGTAGAACGATACTCGCCACTCTTAGATAGTATAAGTACATACATACATGTACAGACAGGAAAATTATTATTGTTATATAGAGGTAAAATTCTCAAAGTGTCCGAATGAGTCGCGTGCCCGAGTTACTGGAGTGTCCGATATTTCGAGTGTCCGGACTACTGAAGTTGTACTGTACAACAAACAGGTCGAAATTAAGATTCCAGAATATCTGTTCTCAGACAACAAACCCGCAGTTTTTGAACATATTAGATATACAAACCGCATAATTACATTAGATAATTTAAAAATTCTACACAAATGCAATAAAGGGATGAAGTTCCGAAATTAACAAACATTTTAACAGCCCAAAATTCACCACTCTCATAAATCAACCAGAATTGAATAACTTCCCACTCCCCAACATTTGGAATAGGTATAGTTAGCATATTTTTTCTTTTTTTTGATCCTTTAACGTGCTCTAATTCTGTGTCCAACCTAATGACACGCCGGGGAATTCTGTCACCTCACTAACCCGGGAATTTTGCCGAACCCTCTCGTATCGAAGGAAGGATCTTCAATGTCCAACACATCTCTGTTAGACAGGACCGACGGCTTTACATCTCCTCCAAAAGATGGACACTCAAGCGATTCCCAGAATCCGAAAAATCGCACCGACTTTGTGGGAGCATATTTTTTGTCACAACCGTTAGCTCTAGGCACTAAAAATGACGTAACTGTAGAAACCGGTCATGTGTATTAGAAAGTAAATATTGAGGAAATCAGACATTTCATTTATACTAGTAACAATTAACCAGAATTTTGTAGGTTTGTAGGTTTTTAAATTGATATTCATTCATTTATGTAAAATCTAACTATCCACTTCATTTGTGATGATAATCAATGAAGAGAAAACCGAATATATGCTGGAGATTCAGCATATAAAGTTTTTATCATTGTCATCAAAGAGGCAATAAGTGCTGTACAAATCCACGTTTCATGAGTTTGCATTAACGCCTTAACTTTCAAACAGATTATTTCACTTTCTTAAAGCAGTGAGATACCTATCGATTTACCTAAAAATACATCTATCAAAAGCGAAAATCGTTCTTTGACTATAATATAATATTTACAAAATTTCACACCTACTACGGGTTCATCAACCTTTATGTTTACTCGTATCCGTAAAGTGATTGAGTAAAACGATTAAATTTGAATTCCCAGAAGCTTCATTGATAATTACGCTTTGAAGGCTCAATTTGCAGTTTATAAATAGCATAGAGTGACACGTAACTTATTAGATTGCGAGTGACACATCTTGTTGGAAACCGTACTTGGGGGTTATTAACGTGAGTGGGTAGTAGTTTTTCGCAAATGCACGTTCATTGCACACGAGTATAATGAAAACGTTATTCAAGTGATTATACTACTGTGATAAAAAGTACTGAAACTTTACAAACTCCTTGGCACAACTTTCATTGACATCTATGTCAAATTTCATTACTGGAGCTTCAGTTATTGATGTGTTCTATCTTCGATAATTAAATAAAATTAATTTAATGGAGGCACAGCTTGTTTTGACCTTGTAGGAATTACAGAAACCAATTTTCTTTTCTGCCGACATTCTCTTCAGGGCTCTTTGATATAATTATAGCTTATAATTTATGAACTTTCGCCAGTTGAAGCCCTCTGATTTTGCCACTGACACACTCACCTATCATCAAAATTCTAAGGTACTTCTAGCGGACACTCACGCTTCAAATATTGAATTTAATTAGAGTTTAGCTCAAACCCGAAAGAAAAATTGTAATATCCCGAAATTTCGGTTTCGTTTTCGAAAACTTAGAACCTATTTTTATGAGGTTAGTAATTTTAAGTCTCCTTACAATATATTTGGGTGAAGGCAAGTATATAGGGGATATATTCTTATTAAATCAATAATAAAACACCAGTCCACCAGGTTTTGGTTTTTTTGGGTATGCTGAATCCGAAAATGACTTTCATTTTGTCATAGAACGTCACGTTTTCTGACAAAGGCTGTCCCCGTGAGACCCTGTTTAGTGCATTTCCGCTTGTGGAAAGCGTCCAACAGTAGTCTGCTATCGTTGAGACGCTCCATCTTCCCTGCCATTTGTTGTTCCATCTCCTTAATATAAACACCTCAAAAAAGTCTAGGGAACACTTACCAATATCTTTAAAATATGAATTTGATGATTCGAATTTATAGAAATCTTTCGGTTTTTGTTAGGATGTATTGTATATAATATAATATACAAAATAATATTTGATTTCTCCAAAGCACCTATTATAAAAAAAAATTTGAAATTTGAAAATGACCAAATTTGGTAAAGCACAAAAAAAAATCCTGAACTAATATTTTCGAAACGATATGGAAGCACTTATATTTTTCAGTACCCAGAAGATCCATCTCTGTTATTAATGACACTTTGGCATCGTCGCGGCATGCTCAATATTAAATTGTCTATTACATTTTGGCCTAAGTCATTCCAAGCCCCCTAAACTGCTAATCGAAGCTCCTGTTCATGATGGAAGACGTTTTGACGCAGGAGATTTCTTTTTAGGGTGTCCCACACATGCTCGATGGGATTCAGATCTGGGGAACAGGATGGCCACGGTAGAAGATCGATATTATTCTCTTCAAGAACGTTCAAGACAACTCTTGCACGATGAGGAGGGGTATTATCTTGTTGGAAGAGTGGATTTTGACCCATTGTTTGGAGATACGGTACCACTACAGGTAAAACTATCTCAATTGCGTAAGAATCCCGTGAGGTTGTTCTGTAGGAAAACGAGGTCAGTTCTTCCAACAATGCGTATACTTCCCCAAAACATCACTGATCCGCCTCCCTGTCTAACAACTTCTCGAGCATGCTGGAGACGGTTTTGCGTTCCAGGTTTCCTCCACATTCGAATTCTTCCCGAATCGGGATAATAACTTAATCTAGATTCATCACTGAAGAGAACTGTGGCCCACCTCACTTGATCCCAGTTTACGTGTTCTTGACACCTGACACCAAGCTAAACGAGCAGCGCGATTTCCATGGGTCAGTTGTGGAACTCTTAAAGGACGTGTGGAGTGGAGTTGACCTTCGTGCAGTCGATTTCTCACAGTTTGGTCGGAAATTTGTACATTATGAACTCGTGATAGCTCTTGAGCTAATTGAGATGCTGTGGTAGTCTCTTCTGGCTTGTAAAACCAAAAATCGGTATTGGGCGACTGCAGTAATCCTGAAACCTGTATGGCGTTCTTCTACGCTACCTGTTTCATTGAAACGTGACCATAAACGGTTTATGACACTTCGGCTACTTCCCAGTACAGTGGATACTTCCCGTTGTGAGCTCCCAGCTTGGAGCATGCCAACGGCTCGCAACATCTCTTCTCTAGTCAAATGTCGTCTTTCCATGGTCGAATTACAAAACTTGAATCTTTTATTTGTGCTTACAACAGAAACAAAGTGCCAACTAACTGATTTCAAACACTGAATACATGAAATGATTATAAAGCAGATTCGCATCTGCTGCATTTTTAGTTTTTTATAAAAAAAAAACTGAAATCTGTTGCGGCACTCTACATAATTTGGTGAGAAATTGATGCAGGTGTTCATTTCTTTAAAGAAATCATTCATATTGATCATTCTGGATACGATATATCGATATTCAGAAGTGTTCCCTAGACTTTTTCGAGGTGTTTATTGCTGAAATCGTTCACTTTGCTCTTCACTCACGTCTTGTAAATTTCCTGGCAAGTAATCGAGATGAAAATGAAGAAAATGGATTTTTAAACTTTAAGATTCAAGCTAACATTCTTTTGACGATTTGTTTGTAGTTAGGGACTTATTGCCTAATGATTTTTCTATGACTCCTTTAAAGGCAATTCATCCTTTTCTTGGATGATCCGTTTCGATTGTCATGAATTGTAGATCAGCCATAAGCCGTCTAATATCTGGTCCAACCAAAACACCTCCCTTAAAGTTTGCTTCCGAAAGGACTGGAGCAAATTTCTATCTCTTGGAGGTGACTTCACAGATTGCTACATGAATCCCAGCATTATGTGAAGCGGTGGTAGAAGAACTTTATGAGGAGGCACCAAAATATTTTTCAGCAACTTTAAGCTCCCTCGGAGATCAAAAGTTTTCAGTCCAATGATTTGCTCTGTCTTTAATATCCCAACACAAAAGGCAAGGAAATTTGGTGAACCCTGATTGTTGTTCGAGCAGCATGTCCACTTGCTCATCGTGCTCTTTATATTTTAATTCGCATAGAATCAATTCCAAGGTCTTATAGGTTTCCTCGAGGCATACGGAATGACCGACAGGAATTTAAGCATAGAACTACTTGAGGCCACTATGCTAGGTCGTATGAGATCTTAAATGTATCCATTAAACCTTCATTATTGGTACAATAAACCAACTCGTCCTCTTGAGCAAAGTACGGAGTGAAATGCTTTTCTTGATATCTAAACCAGGAGAAAGATACACCTGGCAGAAGCAAGATCCCACCTTTGAGCCTTGATCCAAACAACTCATCAGCGTTTTTGGGAAGATTCAAGTCTCTTACCAAATCAATTAGCTTGCCTTGAGAAATCAATTTCAGACTGCTTTCATCTTCAAATTTAAAACTTGACTTGTCATCGAGTTACGTCAGAACTTCTTCCAACATAACAGGGGTTTTGGGCACTAATATTTCGGTCACATGAGGTACGGGACGAGTAACTGATTGCTGATTGGGGTATGAAATTGACTGCTTCTTTTTTGAATTATACCCTCTCACAGTACACGAACAAAAGTAACAGTCATCACATTATCAGTTCGAAATTTTATGAGGTGCCCAAACTTTATTCTAATATCCAAGTTTAAAGCCAAAATACGCGAAGTATATTTTTTTTTACAAAGTGCGTAATATTAAATTGTTGCTTGAATACGATATATTCGCCACAAATATAAAATGAATTCACACACTTTCACACAGACGACATTGCACTATATTCAACCTAGATCTATGAAACAATGGCGAGTTAACACGTAATTGTAACATATAGCATGTTTGTGTTTGTTAATTTAGATCACACAGAGCGTTTTTCATTTAGAAAGGAATTATAGTTATGGACCATATACATTTGAAGATGGTAATCAAAATAAAACTGTACCTATTATTTATATGACTTCAAGTCAACACAAAGAAAACCATTTTTATAATAAAGCTTAGCTTGTTGCAAAATATCCAAACAGCATATTTGTAACAGACCTGTGTAGTGATTAATGTTAAGGTGTATTAATGCCACAACCTAGTTCAGTCCATTTTGACTAAGTGTTTTCGTACAAAAATTTAAATGGACTGGTTATCTTGGCAAGGAAAGACACGTGACGAGAGTGGGGTATGTCTTAATCATTACCCAAGCAACTGGTCTGATGTATCTTGAAAGAATCTTTGCAATTTTCGTTATATAAATTCAATGCAATTATTGATTACTGGTATTGTTTGTTAGCAATTTGGATATTGTTCGGATAATTTTAGGCTAATGAAGAGTAAACTATTCATACTTGTTTATCTTATGCAAAAAACTTTTTGACACCTACTCTTACGTATTGTAAAACTTACCAGAAATAGTATACAAGCAATATGACCAGTTGCTGTTATAGTTAAATCTCTAAAAAGCAATTGGATCCCATCAAAAATATTGAATGCGAAAAAAATTTCGCAACTCAACTCTTCCACCTCAAAAATTTGTGAAATGTCATATGAGAAATTATTGAACTGCTGGAAGGATCAAAAGGAAAGGACTTACAAAATTACCTTCACGATCCTCTGATTCCTCGTCATTGGACCATTTCTTATGGGTACTTGAAAACTAAAATTTATGAAACTGAGGCAGCAAATTGTGAAATAAGTAGTTGTAAAATCTTCAAGACTTCGACGTTCCATGCATATTGGCAAGGTAAATAACTGATGTCTGTCGGCATAGCTGGAGTGATCCAAAAGGGATCTTGATTGCTCCACGCTGAACTCCTTCCAATAGCTCAATATTCCTGATGAACGTAAGACACCATTCTGGGCCTCCAAACGTCAATATAGGACAAATACAGTTTTCGTGGAGCAGAATACAAAAAGTTACATTGCATTTTAGGTAAAATTTCTGCCAATGAAAGATAAAATCATTTGCTTTAGCAACGATGTTTCTGTGATACTACCTCAGTTTGTTTTTTCCCCTTCGGGGCACATGGCACCTGGAAGTATTCAATGGGAGTAATCATTGGTTGCACCATTCGCCCAATCGAACACAAGCGACGCTTCTTCCGGAAAGGAGCACTTTGACCCTCAGTCAAAGGCTACCACGAATGGCTAAGCACTGAAGTTTTCCTAGCAGGAACCTGTGAGCCACACGGTCGAAAAACCTGGCAAAGTCGAGATACATTATGATTACTGAATTTCACCGTCGCAAAAATATGTGCTGATTATCTTGGTTCAATTGTTGATCCAGCCGAATTCGAGGACCCTCATAAATATGATTTTTTCGCAAACTTTAGAAACAATGGGATCTAAGCTGATGGGACTGGCTCCGCTTTTGAAGATTGACGTAATTAGAGCACACAACCAGCACGAAGAAATACTCTTTCTTCGATAAACATTCAGTGAAAACTGTTGAACTATCAGGTTCATTTCAAGAAAGTTCATTTAATAATGAAAATAAAATTTCCCTAAAATTACTTTTTTCATTTGTTGAAAATCATAATCGAATATCTTATTTCCAATCTGATCTGAACTTATCCTGCCAGAATAAATTTTTCATCGTTTCACTAAAGACCTAATTATACATCATAAGAGATGCAATATATTATACTGATTTTTATCAGAAAATTATACGTTGCTTCTAGACTGTTCGAATGAAACAAAAGAGTAGTAAAGTATTATAAGTAATAAAGGAAATAAACTCCTAATTAATTATTAAAAATGTTGATAATATTTATTGAAATAAAACTCTTACGAAAACTTTAGTTGAAATTGTATGCCTATATTTCACTTTGCAATAGGATTTGTTATGCAGTCAAGGTTGTGTAGAGAGATTGTTTGGAAGTGAATAGTCAAATATTATCAAGTGAATATATTATTTGTTTCTAAAGGATTGTCGTCTATTTTATACCTAAATATGTACGTCAGTAAGTATTCATTTCTTCGATGAAATATGTTATCAACCAATTGTTAGATGGTCATTTACATTATCTCAGGTGGCAAATAAGCAATTTGCTTGTAAAATAATTTGGATATAATAATAATTAGTTCAGGTTATTTTTTTAGATGGCGTAATAAATATACAAGGCGGCCAGATTTCGACGTGTAATTACTGCAGCAATGTGAAATATTTGAATTTGGGAGGCTTTTACTTGGTAAAATTCCATTATCAATAATGAAAAACAAGTACTGTGTTTTAAGGAATTTAACTTAATAATTGCGATTCGTAACGCGTTTCACTACACCGTAGCTTCTTCAGACGAATAAATGTACAGAAAATAAGAATGAGAATATAAATACAAATGTTCCTAAGTAATTAAAAGCTTATTGGGTTGCTCCTTCTTAAGTGGTTATTGATGACAGGTATATCCAATAAAATTAAGGAATAGATTGCTCCCTGAAGAGATTCAATAGAGGTATAGAGGTGAAAGGCTTAAATCGTCTTGTTCATTGATGAGTCTACCTGAGTGATTGTGTTTGTTGATTTCTGAAGTTTCCCAAAGATCTACCTTCCAATATTTATTATCTGTATGCAAAATTTCAAACTGTGGGTCGAAAGAGTGACTATTTTATAGGAGATGATTCGCGTAATTTAAATCTGATTTTTTATTTGAAAAACTGCGTTTATGTTCCGATATTCTAATATTTAAGTTTCTATGTGTTCTACCAATATAGAAATTATCACAGTCATTGCAGTTCAATCTATAAACACCTGATTTATTGTTTTTATCTGATTGCGTTTTATTATTTTTTATATATTTGCCTAAACTGTTATTAGTTTGGAAAGCTATGTTGAAATTATTGTTACTCAAGAATGATTTCAGTTTCTCACTTGTAATGCCAACGTAGGTTAAGGTATGAAGTTTACCCTGTCGATAAATTGAAACAAAAATTCAACATATGAAGTTTACCCTGTCGATAAATTGAAACAAAAATTCAACACCTTAACCTACGTTAGCATTACAAGTGAGAAACTGAAATCATTCTTGAGTAACAATAATTTCAACATAGCTTTCCAAACTAATAACAGTTTAGGCAAATATATAAAAAATAATAAAACAGATAAAAACAATAAATCAGATGTTTATGGATTGAATGCAATGACTGTGATAATTTCTACATTGGTAGAACACATAGAAACTTTAATATTAGAATATCGGAACATAAACGCAGTTTTTCAAATAAAAAATCAGATTCATCATCTCCTAGAAAATAGTCACTCTTTCGACCCACAGTTTGAAATTTTGCATACAGATAATAAATATCGGAAGGTAGATCTTTGGGAAACTTTAGGAATCAACAAACACAATCACTCAGGTAGACTCATCAATGAACAAGACGATTTAAGCCTTTCACCTCTATACCTCTATTGAATCTCTTCAGGGAGCAATCTATTCCTTAATTTTATTAGATATACCTGTCATCAATAACCACTTATGAAAGAGCAATCCAATAAGCTTTTAATTACTTAGGAACATTTGTATTTATATTCTCATTCTTATTTTCTGTACATGTATTCGTCTGAAGAAGCTACGGTGTAGTGAAACGCGTTACGAATCGCAATTATTAAGTAAAATTCCTTAAAACACAGTACTTGTTTTTTATTAATGTGAAATATTGTGAATGGAAGAAAATGACCTCCCCCTTCCCTGGCAGAGAAGTTATCCTTTTTTGTTTTCGAGTTATTTGTGAATTTTGAAAATTTTCATCAAGTGCCAATATTTCGGTTGTTTTTCAAGTTATGTAAAAATCATTTTAATATTCAACAGGCACTTTTTTACGAAGAAACGAACTACTCTTTTGTCCAACGGTTTTGAGTCATAATACAACTTGCGTTTTTTTCTATATGAACCATAGGTATTTTAGATTTCGTTGGATGGAGTTTTTTTCCTTTCGAAAAGTATATCACATTTGCACTCAATTTTTTCATCCAGGACATATTTTAATGAAAAAGTATAATTTTATCTAGTAACTCTATGCCCATTCACAGAATTTGCACGGAATGGTTGAAATAACTTAAGTAAGTTCTGTGTTCTCATTATGATAGTCCGAAAATTAATTGTTGATATCGTTTGTGATAACGAAGCGTATGCCGTACCGTAAAATTTCGAAAAGTACCATGAAATCGATATTTCAAAACAAAACTAACGAGATATTCTATTATATGGAATGAAGTTTAATGGAAATCATCAATGTAGGTATTTCAATGTATTGCCATAGTTCTGTATGAATACTGCGACACGCATAGGATATCTGAATATTGGTAACCGAAGCAAGACAATGTCTGAGTTTTTTTCTAACCTAACCTATACCGACCTTGACGTTGAGTAGTAATACGGCGGTGTGGGCTCATATCCGACCACTAATGTTCATTTTGACGATTGAATATTCCATCATTACCGATGTGAACTTCATGAGTCCCAATTATTTCTCGGAAAAACTGTGGATTTTCTTCTGACTTCAGCAGAAACCAGTTGCATGAATCGAGTCGAGTTGGAAATCTCCTGGCTGAACAAATTAGGATATTCTCATTTTATAATTTTATTAATAATCACAGATTAGAGTAGAGGTTTGAACCTATAAACTCAAAAATCATACAATTTCATATATTATACATACTGAAAAGGAGCAAAGAAAAGAGAATAATCAGTGTGTTTCTTTCCAACCATCAAATCTTTTCTTGAAGTGGTTAACAGTATCAGCACTCACTACCGAACTAGGCAGACGATTCCACATTCCAAATACTCTGTTGGAAAAGAAGTTATGTCGTTGTCTCCAAACATTGAGAGCCAGGTAGAATAATCTGGGCTAAGTCGACCAAAGGGAATTCTGGTATTTTACCGCTGCACCGACTCTAAAATGGCTTCATTGCCCCTTAATGTTGTCCACCAGGCTGGCCCCGCCAGGATTGGATGGACATATGTTTGATACAGTACCTTGGCAGTTCTCAAGTCACAGCCACCAAAACTTCGTTGTAGCATGTATGTAGTTCTCCGAGCTTTGGAGGCGACATTTGCAGTATGTTCTGACCAGGTAAGGTTGTTTGTGACAGTCAATCTGAGATCGACGTGTCGTGAAACACTTTGTAGAGTCAATGGTGTAATCAAGGTTTGGATTGGTCTTTCCAATATGCAAAACAACACGCCTTTTCCAAGTTCAGTGGGAACAACCAATCAATAACCAATAAGGTTTATATCTATTTCTTTTTTGAGAATACTTTCCATTTCTATTTGCCTTCTCGAAATCCATGGATTGACAGTTACACTACATATTACATCAATGGTTGCATCTTGTCCATTAATCACTCCATTTTTTTTCCTTGGGAGGTTGAATGTACCATACGTCATTCATCGAATATACTTATGATGTTGTCGCCTCTCAGGAAATCCATTTAAATAAGCAGCCTCTGCAGCATCCGCATCACTAATATTTTGAATATAGCATTTAGTCGTATTGAACTTTTCAAAATTCTCGTACGGTATGGTCTCTTTGATGCTACAAACGATACTGTGTTTGAAACTTGATCAGAAAACATTCAACAATTTATCTGAATTGTTATTGCTAGAATTAATATTCGAACAGCCATAAAGACAGCACAGAATATACTTATTTCAATGATCAGTGGTAATTCTGTGAATGGAAGATTTACTAGATAAAATTAGGGAAAAGTTATACAATTTTCATGAAAAGGCGTCCTGGATGAAGAAATTTTGTGCACATATACCAAGATATTGGCCATTGACTGATTCCGAAATATTTCAATTTTCCTAAATAATTGGAAAACGGAAAAAGCTATCTCGAATCTGTTGGCGGCAATGAATTTCTCAGGCAATAAGAACACGGAGGAAGTAGCGGTCATTTTCCTCAATTCACAATATTTCACGTAACTGCAGTATTGAAACGTCGAAATCTGTCCACCCTGTACATGTCAGGAGATAATATCGACCAATTTACGTTGTGTTGGCGCAATCCAAATTCGTAGCTAGTAACGTAAACAAGCTGTTGACAAAGTAGTAGCAACGTCGCATCTTGATTCCCAGGTTGATTGGCAAAGTAGGCAACTTTCATTATGCCTTGACGTTTTACCTACGCCTTCTATCTTTTATTATGAGTTTCTCTGTACAGCCACCTTCTTAACTAATTTTCTGAGGAGCAGGGTACGAACGGTAATGTATTAAAGTTAGATGTTGCATTCAACTCAAAAGTTGTAACTAACTCGGTTCTAGTGTTAATTTTAGTTAATTCTAGTGAATATGCATTGAGAGAAGATCTTGTTCATCTTGAGGTTTGGTGTTGCCTTTAGAGATTTTTTCTCAATGTATCAAAGCGAAGTGTTTGTATTTTTTCGCATCTAAATATTAGAAAATTGTGTTCTCGAAGACTCCGACTACGGCGCTCTTCAGAAGTAAAAGATTTAAGTATTTTACTCGATTCAATGCTCACTTAAAGGGTGATTAGGACGAAAGCATCAGAGGCGCTTGCTTTTGATTCAAAGTATCTGTTGTTCCTTCGTTGAGTGGTATAACAGTAGGTAGAATTTGGGAATGAGTTCCAACTAGGTTTTTAAGATTTATCACATTTAAATCTTGTATTCGTTCACAAACAAATTATAGAATTTTAAGGGACATACTTAACACCTATACAACCTTCTTCAGTTAGATTTGGTATCTTTTCAGGAGTAAGTGAATGATTCAGTTTAATCTCCAGAGTTGTTTAGATCTATTAATTTCAGAATATCCCCTCATAGAGATCAAACACGTTTTCCAACTTTTTTCGATAATATGCCTAAAATAATTTAGTCAGTTGGTGGCTCATAGAAATACAGTAGAGTTGCGCTAATCCGGATAAGGAAAATCAATTATTTCATTTTAAAGTCAATTCAGACAAGAATATATACGTCAGAATACACTTAATTTTCAATTAGAAATTTGCCCACTTGACATGAACTAAAAAAATGTTACTTCTTCTTGAAGAAGTGTGTCAGATGCTTCTGCTTATAATTTTTGCACTTCATCTCAAAAGCACGGTTTCTATGTTGATGGAGTAACATAACTTCGTGGCTGTCAAACTCGTTATTTCTAGCCCATTTCAAAGCAGCGTTTAGAGCTTCCAGTGCTTTGGAATTTCCAGTTTTTTTGGTAGCGGCAACTTCGACTCTGTTATCATCATCTCGCTCACACATCGCCGCTTGTACAACTTCCTCTTTAGTTAACACTTCATAATTTTGTAACTTTCGTCAGCATCGCCAACTGCCCTTTCTTGAGCTTATGCTCACTTATTTGAATATTAGTTAGCTCCCTCAATCTATTAAAAAGCTCGGCGGCAGGCACATCATCGTCTGGTTCAAAGCAATCATCAATCCGAAATTCTGGGTGCAAATTCTTCCATGGTTTTTTGATAAGCTATGCTTTGACATCCATTCAGCAATCAGAGAAAAAAATGTATCCTTTAGGGTTATCAATTTTAATGAATCCACAAGATTTTCACTATCTGATGCAAGATGGTACAATAACAGCACTGATGTGTATCGATCTCAGAAAAGCATTTGACTCCGTCAACCATGACAAGTTGGTTGAGAAGATGTAAGCGGTAGGAATTAGAGGCAGGCCTTAGTATATGCTTCGGTCTTATTTATCAGGAAGATCTCAATGTGTTGCTGACAAAGAGCCTACAACTGGGAAGACACTGCAGTCAACGATGTTGGCTATTGATATTGGGTGCCGCAGGGGTCGGTTTTGGTTCCCCTCCTTTACTTGATTTATACCAATGACTTGCCTAGTTGTACAACTGAATTTATGGTCCAATTTGCAGACGACACTTCTCTGGTGCAACACATACCCATATCTCATGAATATAAGACTGCCTTGGTTTCATCTAATAGCCTTAAGTTCCTGGGTGTTTTGGTTGACTATCGACTAGATTCTGGTGATCAAGTAGACCAACTTGCAAATGATATGGCCAGATATGTGTATGCACTAAGAACACTGTCCGAACTTGTGAATGTCTCTACAGCATTTACCGCATACAATGCATATATTGATTGTAGGCTGAGATCCGGGATAGTTATATGGGGAATTCATCGGATATCTTGAGGCTCCTCTTGTTGCAGAAGAGATGTATTCGTGGGATTCTTAAGCTGAGCAAATGAGCAAAAAACAATCATGCAGGGCTCACTTTGTGGAAAGATCAGTGCTAACTTTTGTGAATCTGTATGCTTATGAAGCAATTATGTTCATATTTAATAATAGAGACCTGTTTGTGGAGACTAAGCGTGAACATGAGCATAACACGAGAGCTAAGAACGATATGAGGCTACCCAGATTTAAGCATACTCACCTTCAGAACAACTCTGTTTATGCTTTGGTGAAATTTATAATCACATTCCACAGAAGGCCCGAGGGTGGCCACTAAATAAATTGAGAAGAAGATTAAATACTTACCTTAGGAGTACACCATATTACACTCTCCAGGAGTATTTTGAGGACAATATTTGTCTCAGCTGATTTCGTCTCTTATTGTTAGATGTTTCTTCTGTTTACACTGTTTGTTTCTATGTATTTTAAGTTTATGATGACGTGTTCTAAAACAATTTATGTTTATATGGGACAAATAAAATGATTGATTGATTGAAGATAGTTAATCAAAAGTGATTTGCGTTGTTTTATCTTCACACTTTGTATAACGTTCTGTTCCATTGCTTGTATACGCGCCAAGGTGTTAGGCGACAGGAACATTTCAAAAATATTGCCGTCTTCGAATATAAATTCTTATGGCCAGGACATTCATCCAACATGAGGAAGTAAATGGACGGATAAAAGATGGCGACGGACCTCGGGGACAAATCTGTATTAAACCATTCTAGAAATAAATATTTGGTAACCCAAACGTTTTTTGTGCACGGTAATGAAATTGGTAGACGATTATTTAAATACCGGCGGGTATTTTAATTTTCCGACAACAAGCAATTGAAGTTTATGTTCTCCAAACGCATTTCCAGAAGGCATAAATGTGACTCCCATCTTTATCATTCTAGTTCCGGAGGCCGACTGTTCATCACCAGAGGCTGAAGTATGGTTGAGCAACAGTCGCCATTATAAACCATATTCGTTGGCATTGTATACTTGTTCCGCTATTAGATTTTTTCTCGAATAACTTTCTAAAACTCTTGTTGAAATGGTCCAATAGCAAATTTATCACTTGATAGCTTTTCCCCCGCCACTTTGAAACGTGTTATTCCGTTGCGTTTCTTGAACTTATTCAAGCATTCCCTGCTTGCATTGAATCTGATATCAAAGTTCGAGATCTGGCGATGAAAATAACGAGCTTTCCCTCAAATCATATCACCACTTACAGGAATATGCAATCTCCTCTGCTGCAAACACCATTTAAACAAAATATTTTCTAAAACAGGATTTTCGTGCACTGGAAGCACGGTTTGTTTGACTGACAAACTGCAAGATTTTATGTTTTTTTCTTTACGTCTACAGTTGATCTACCTAAACCTAGTAATTGCAGCATAGTCGTCAACTTTATCTAACATTTCTATAATACGCAATTTGTCTTTTATTTACAGAGAAGACGCGGCGGAGACATTCAGTTAGTGAACGCTTGCTGAATTATTTAACACTGCAAGCTAATAAATGAAAATCTGTCCGGTGACTACAAACAAATGATTGTCATATTGCAGCCTGCGCCTACCCCCGCAAACGTCTTTCAATTCCTCGCCTGTCCGTATTACAGAGTACACCGAAGTACCAAGGGTCTAGATAAGCGAGGCCCTACTGTACTAAACACTCATAAAAATCATATTCAAACTGAGATGTCCTCCAAATTTGTGGCCGCATGAATTACCTGAATATTTTTTTACAGGTTATCTTGCTCAGCGTCCGTACACTCCATATAATAATCAAGTATGTCCTTCACCTTTATGATATGCGGCAAGAAGGCAGTAGCGCGATAGCACCCTGCGAGGAAAACAAATTCTGGGAACGCAGGGGTCCCATCATCTACTACACGGAGCTTGGTTTCGAAATGACTGCCCTAATTATCGATCTCGTCCACCATTTGCACATGCTGGTCTGGAGCAACATATTCTTATCCATGGCGAGCTTGGTGATCTGTATGCAATTAAGGTATTTGTTCCATGAAATCCAAAGGAGGTATAAGAAACATAGGAACTATTTATGGGTTAGAAATCACCTAGAGCAAAAGTGAGTAAACTATATTTTAAGATTGATGTGAATTGAATTGAAGGTAGAGATATCGAAGGGAAACTTAAAAATTCAATACCATAAACTTATACTTCGATATCTAGTGAAAGTATTATCTCTATTATATAAAGTAATATATCCTCACTGACGCTGAGGCAAAACTACTAAAGCTAGAAACGTGATATTTGGACCGCGATTTTCATTTGTGACGTATAGGTCCACTAAGAAAGTATTTTGCGAAATTCACCCCTCAAAGGTATTGAAAGGGGTGCCAACGTTTGAATGTTACTTTTTTGTTTGAGGTCAGATCTGTTTGAAATTTCGTGATATTTCTCTTTAACATAATTCAACTCTTTTTTCAGAGTAAAACTCATGTTTCATTCAGTTCTGTCACTTACTTTCGCTACCCATATTAACATAGAATATTGTTGCTCTATAAAATTTATCAAATTATTTGTAAATACCTTAAGTGCATAAGGTTTGAAAACGATGAAAGTTCATTTCTTTTTCCTCAGTATTTAGTAGTCATAAAAATATAATCAACAAACAAAATATATTTAACTTTCATATGAAAAAAATTAAGCGTCATCCGATAAATCGGATACACTTAAAATGTATGAAAATTTTAGAAACATAATTTGGGATGTAATCAAACTCCACATTTTGTGCAAATGAATTTGCTCTTTCCACCTTAAAATCTGCATAGTCTTTCGGTAGTAATGTATTCTGGCCAGTGATTGAGACCATCGTAACGAGTATCGTTGATTGGATTTTTCATAAACTTACCTTTTGCTGAAGGTTTACCGTAAGTTTGTAGAAGAGACATAGCTATATTCCTACTAAAAATCAGAAGAGAAGCACAATCCTTTTCTCCTGTACAGATTCTTTTCATCAATAACTAGGAATTAGTCACCGATACATCCAATAAGTAGCAGAATATTGGCCATCACCATTTTTTTTGACGCTTTCTGGTTCTACAATTAGCAACCAATTAATTCATTTTATCGACGCCACCCATGCCATGGTTATAATTCACAAAAAGGTTTGGTTGAGTAACAGATATTCTTCCTTTACTTCCTTTAGACCATCTCAACACTTTGTTTCTGCAATTGTATCGAAATTAGTGGTACAAGTAACTACCTTGTTATCCTTTCATCTGACAAGGCACACTGTGTTGTCACTATCCGTCCTAAAATCATACGTACCCCTCTCCTGTCTTTGCATAACAGATTTTTCTGTAAGGGGACATTTACCAACTCTATTGTCACGGATAGTTCCAATTGCGCAGTATCCAGTCGATGTCAAGTGCTGAAATAACTGTATTGAAGAAAAGTAGTTGTCAAAAAAGAAGAAATCCTTGATTCGGCGGAACACTCGCAGAATTTATTAGAGAAAGAACAATATCGCCGCCAATTCCAAATTCTTTAACCTTGTTACTTTTTCCTGTGTATAACGCGAAAGAAACCAAGTAACCATCGCTGTTACAAAGTACCCAATTCTTAAAACCAAATCTAATTCGTTTTCTTTTTATATATTGTTTGGCAAAATGACGGCCATAATATGGAATCATAGATTCGTCTATCGATATATTTTCCAGTAATCCACCATGTTCTCGAAAACTCTCATTCAAAGATGTTATGAGAGGTCTGAGTTTTTACAAACGATCGTTCTTGTCAATGGCTGAATTATCATTCAAGTGAAAATGACTAAGGGTCACTTCGAAGCGATTTAGTCTCATGCTTTTCTGTAAAATTTGAGGGACGTTATCCAGTGTGGACCAATACAATCTTTTGTTGGAATACTTGGCATATCCTGAAAATAAAAGACCACCTATGAACACAAGCAACTCCTCCATGGATACATTCAAAGGATTGTTTTTTTGGCTTGAGTAAGCATTTGTTTGTCTCAAAATTTGTGATAATAGCTCACTGTTGAAGAAAAGGCTGAAAAAATCAAAGGCAGATGTTGCCTATTTCGTCTTTTCTGATGGTTGCTTTTCCGCACAAACTACATTCGCATCGAACTCGGGGTGTTTTTTCCACCATTTCAGCGTTTGCGATCTAGAGCTTTTAGTGCTATATATTCCTTTTTGATTTTCAACACGTAGGTATTTTGCTAACGGTTCGTCGTCACTCGAGTCATATTCATAACTAGTGGAGGTACTAGCAACTGGTTCAAGCGATTGTGATGGAAGGTCGTTTTCATTCGAATCATTTTCTTTATTTTTCACAAATATTTGCATTGAGAACTCAACATTTTCGGTCCTAGGTGGTTCAAATTTCCATCAGGCTGATCACTGCTATCTGAATCACAGTCAGTATCTTCCTCATCTTCAGGTGGAACAGCATATATCTATTCCGTCATAAAAATCATCATTTTCTAAGATATCCAACAATTCAGCAAGAGAGAGTCTGAAAATGAAAACATTTCTTGGTACCGAAAATTTTGAACCTCAAGAGCTGACTTGTGTATAGCAGCCGATTTATCGGATCTCAAGTTTAAATCCATATATTTTCGAAAGAATATATATCTAAGGCTAGTATTTGAAAGAAATATATACTTTCAACTCTTACATGTCTGAATTGATGATACAAGGATTTTGGAAAACACAGGAAAAGTAAAGAAATCAGGATATACTTACCCTCCCGCACTTTTTGGGTAAATGGCTGGATCCATATCTGTTCAAACTTTATTTTCTCTTTTTTCGTTCACTCAGTCACTTCAAAAAGTCACAAAACTATTACACGTTCAGTTTGATATTGCACGTGGTAATAATTTTGAGTTTATATTGTTGTGCATGTTTGGTTGCCTAATTGATGAATTCGATAAATCGGATTGTATGCACTAATGGGTTAATGAAGGCAGCGATCAGGAATCATTTAGTTTCTAGCGTTTCCTTACACGAAAGTATTTCGACAATAGTTCATCTGTGTATCCATTTAGAAAAAGAACAGAGAATATATTTAATCAGAACGACCCTAACCACTTAGCTGATAAGGTTAGCAACCCGCAACACCGCATGTTATTATTTGCGTTTAATTCTACATGAAGGTCGAGGACCTACACTACTTACTACACCTTAGATTTAAAAATTATAAACAGTGTGATTTATCCCATATATCAGTCATTCCGTATTGCTGTTATTTTGTCAATCATCAGACGCCAAGGGTGTTTGGGAAAATACAAAGATAGCCTATTGGAGGGTATAAAATGACAAGTACAGTCAGAACTTCAAGATGATTTTCATCTGGTTGTAAATGAAGTTCACAATAAATTTTTGGTTGCTATTGAAGAGACAGTAACGTCCTAGGGAGGGCAACTTTTAGGTCAGTATACTTTACCACAGCCATGGAGAGATGGGCTATTGTTGCAAAACAGAAACTACCTTAGCAATACTCAGAAATTACTCACGCACTGATTCATTAGTGTCTAAGAAAGAAGTGTTGCTAACTGAAGAGCAGTCCTGCGTTTACAATGATATACTAGAAAGTGTTTATAAAACCTCAGGTCAAATATTTTTTCTAGATGTTCCTGGAGATACCGGCAAGACGTTTGTCCTAAATCAGACCGTGGAATATTGTTTGCTGTCACTTCTTCTGGTATTGCTGCCACTTTGTTAGAGGGAGTAGGGCAGCCCATTCAGCATTTAAGCTGCCTCTCAATCCTAACCATACTGAAACACCTATATGCAATATCTCTAAACAGAGTAACACGGCGCAAATGTTCAAAGATACTACGTTAATAGTGTGGGATGAATGCACGATAGCCATAAACGTGGTGTCAAAGCTCTCAATAGATTTTGAAAGATATAAGAGCCTATAATAGCCTGATGGTGAGAGCCCAATTGAGAGGTGAATGGTCTTCTGGGCATTTTTCTGAAATGTTCCTTGAAACAGGAAACTGCGATAACCCTACGATTGATGATAAAATTACTATTCCGCAAAGTTTGGCAACAGTGGTGACATCACTTACTCACACAGTTTCCCTGATGTCGCCAATCTCATGACAAACCCATTTAAAGCAGTTGAAGTACATTGTAAGTCAGTGCATTCAGTACTACAAAGTTATGATGCAGGACCTATCCCATGGAGTTTCTTAATACTCTAAACCCAGCAGGTCCTCCATCACATAATCTCGTTTTTGAAATTGGAGCACCAGTTATGTCATAAAGCAACATTAACCCTCCAAAATTGTGCAATGGCACAACACTGCAGATAAAAGTTTTTCACCGCAACATTATCAAGGCAACTATACTCATCGGATGTGCTTTAGCTGAAACTGTATTCATACCTGGAATCCCATTGATGACGTCAGAGTATTAATCCAAATTCAAAAGACTGCAGTTTGCCCTAAAAGTGTGCTTCTCCATGAATATCAATAAGGCTCAGGGGCAGCCATTGAAAGAGACTGGGATAGGCCTAAGAGAGAACAGTTTCTCACACGGACAATTCATTGTTGCGTATTCCAAAGTTCGGCTTACAGTCCGGTGATCCTTGCATCGCACGGCAATACAGTTAAATGTTGTACATAAAGTGGTCTTTGAATATCAGAATACACTCTCAATAAATATCCATTTTAAAAATCATTTTACATTTCAATTTATTTTTACTACTTCAACCTACGAAGCAGAAAGTCTTTTTCTAAAAATAATAAGAAATTACTCACATCAGCATCTATACTACAAAGTCTCGGGCAAAAGCTAGTACTACTATATAGGGTGTCCGTGAATTGCGTGTACAACGTTATACCACAGATTTTCAGCTCGAAATAAGTCGATTTAGGCCAACTTACCTATATGAAGAGCTTCTTCGTTTGGCCGCTAGAGGTCGCCAAATCCAAAGATTTTTTTCCCATTTTCAAATAATTCGAGAACGACTCGATCTATAGAAACCATATTTGGTATGCATAATCGGGTGCACTATTCACGTTTTTTAGTGATCCGCTCAATGGCCTTGACATTTTACAAGTGTACAACCTAAAAACTCGAACGTGTTTTTAATCAATCATAATTTTTTAATTGTCTGCGTTTGAGCAAAACTATTTTAGACATTGAGTAGCTAGTTTAATTATCAAGCTTTTTTGTCTCTTGAGAAATTTTGATATGATGAGCGGTTCAATCGCAAAAAACAGTTTTTCAATTTCATGATTTCATTCCTTCAACCACCTAGCAAGTGAAAAACATTACATATTGACCATGTTGGCTTTCGATTTGTTTCTGTAGTCTGGCAGATTGTCATTTTATTATGCTTGACAATCTTTTGTTGACAAAATGATGTTTTCTAGGTTGCTAAATCGGATCAAGCAAATAAGAAATTCAATGTTCAGTAGTAGAAAAATCGAAAAATTCGAAGAAAAATTTAATAAGTTTTTCACAATGACAATTCAAGAATAGGAAAACAGATTGGAAAAAACTATTCACTTCAGAATAACGATTAATTAGTTTACACCCAAAATTTCATTCAACTATAGCAAATGTTCAAAAATTCCACCATTTTGCTGAGTTAATCCTCTTTAAGAAATTAAATTGGATCCTTGGCTTACTTCAGGGTTTTTGAAAGAGTTGGCCGCATTTGAAATTCTCATACGTAACTCTTCTGGGGTGTCAATTGGAGAAGATTAAACTCTAGATTTCAAAGCACCCTATAGAAAGTGACACGATGTCAAGTCGGAAGATCGCTTAATTGTGAGTTTTTCTCAACCATGTCCAAAATTTGTTCTTCGCGTTCTACCGTCCTTAATTTTCGTTGTCGTCCTCGATACAAATTCCTGAGCTTGAAGCAACCATTCTCGCGGAGGCGCCTCACCAGATTTCTGAAAAGTTTGGTGGTTCGGCACTATGCGATCTGGAAATCTTTCAGCATATACTCTCGCGCTTTCACGTACGTTGCCTTGACAAAATCCGTACACCATAACCATATCAACCATTTCAGAGTTACTGTACATCTCCGTGCCTAATAATGATAAAAAAATCAACAAAATACCTAGTTAAGAACTTAAGGAACACTGTTGTGTTGGTTGTCAAGTCTAATAAAATGACAATCTGCCAGACCACAGAAAAAAATCCAAAGCCAACATGGTCAAATGTGATATTTTTGACTTGCTAGGAGGTTGAAGAAATGAAATCATAAAATCAAGTTTTTAGGGACAACCAAATATAGTTTCTATCGATCGAGTCGTTCTCGAATTATTTGAAAAATGAGAAAAAAGTCTTTGGATTTGGCGACCTCTAGCGACCAAACGAAGAAACTTTTCATATAGGTAAGTTGGCCTGAATCAACTTATTTCGAGCTGAAGAATCGGTGGTATAACGTTGTACACGCAATTCATGGACTCTATAATAATAATTTTATAGAATTGGTGTCAAATTGCTGAATTGTTGCAGTTATCCTATGGCCTCATCCGAAGAGCTAGCACAAAATTCTGATAACTGTGCCATCTGTTGGGAGAAGATGGAATCTGCAAGAATACTACCTTGTGAGCATCTCTTTCACAAGTGAGTACAAAATTGAGTTATTTTCATTTTTTAGTGCAACTTATCTATTGCCTGATTAATACCTAATATTCTTTTTAGTACGTGTTTACTATCGTGGTTCGAACAGGCTACATCTTGTCCAACTTGTCGAATGGCCTTGAACATTCAGAGTCCATCGGCTGCAAGACTAGAATCATCGGATCTCCAAGCAGACCAACCTCAACCAGTGAGAAGGCAATTGAATCATTTCTTCCATTTCGACGGTAGGACGTTTAATGTACAAAAAATAAGTGAATGATGTTTGATCGGTCTTTTTATAGGTTCCAGATACGTTTCTTGGTTGCCGAGCTTTTCTGTCGAAGTCAGTCACGCTCAACTAGTCAGACAGGAAGCGCCTGCTTCAAATTCTCAATTGGATGCTATGGCTCGACAGGTAAGAAAGAAAAGTAACAGCTTGATTGGCCCCAAGAGGTTGCCTACAAGTAACAGTACCTATACCAATATGAATACTGCAAATCTCTCCGTAACATAAAATGAATATTTATTTATTTTCATTCATCTGGTAAAATTAATGAACAGGGAAACAACCATATCTCGTCCACATTCTCTATGCATTATAGAATCCATGGATGCATTCGAAAAATTTTTTAATCAACAGTTTTCGAGCTAAACGTGTGTTTTTTTCAATACGAACCATACGCGAAATTGGTCGCGTTGAGAAGAGTTTTTTTTCCAGCTCGAAAATATATAATATGGTAATAATATTGTTATGGCGTATTTTTCAAAAAATTAAAGATCATTTCCAACTGAATCTCGTTATTAGATGGGAATCTTGCCATTCCCTATGGCAATATCAGTAGAATTGAGAGGTGAACATGGAAAGATCACAGAAAAGAACTTTCGGTACTGAACAATGTGTATTTATATTTTTCCAAAATAGAGTATGGAAACGACGAGAAGTTTGATATGATTTCTTGTTTCATTGAAAACGTAAATATTAGTGAAGCTGCTGGTTGTCTTTATCAAGAGAAGTTCCTAGGATAATACCAACCTGATAAACGTATTTTCAAAAGGTTGAAAAATGATTTGCGAACCTACGGATCTTTCTAAATGCCGAGGATCCAAGAATATGCCGAAGAAAATAATAAAGAAAATGAAACGAACGTAATTGCAGCAGCAGTTGAAAATCCTGAAACATCGACGAAAGAACTGCCGATGTAATTGGTGTTTCGAAAACCCGCAATTAGAGAATATTAAAGAACATAAGTTTGAACCATGTATGATGAGATTGAATCACCAGCTTCTTCCTAGCGATTCCGAGTGGCGCATTAATTTCTATAGATAGTTCGAAGAGCATTGCCACCAAAATGCAGATTTTGCAACAATATTCGAAGAGATGAGGTTAGGATAAGCAGTGATGAACTCTTTATATAGAAACAATAGACATCATTGGTTAGATGAAAATCACCATTTTCTCTAAGAGAAAAATCGCCAAGGTCACTTTGCTTCAATGCATCGTTGGCAATTTTTGGGCAACAAATGATAGGACCATATATTTTTGAGAAATCCGTAAACAGCTAAACCTTTGCCTACACATTTAATTGAATTAGAAATTATATCATATTATATTATGATTCTTATCGTTCTAATACTACGGAATTCCTTTCCTGTTATCACAAAATCTTGCTAACAAAACGGAAACGTTCTCTGTGATTATTATCTTCACCTATTCAGCATCGATAGTTCATCCGATTATTCTATGATCTCTCCATGTTCAAAGATATACTATTGTTGTCATAGAGAATTATTTTGCGAATGGCAACGGGAATCGATTGGAAATGACGTTCCATTTTTTGAAACTGACGCCATAATAATATTCATATTCATATTATATATTTTCGAAAAGGAAAAAAGAACTCTACACATTGCGACCGATTTCGCGTATGGTTTGTATTGAAACAACACAAGTTTACCTCATAGCTCGAAAACCGTTGGGTAAACAAATTTTTCGAATGCATCCTTGAATTCTATTCAAAAAAAACGCCCCAAGTGAAAATATTTTTTACGTAACTTAATTAGTACCCGAGATATGGTCATTTGCTCATATCCCGGAAAATCGAAAATTCCAGAATAACTAAAAATACAACATTATTCAAGCGAAATCGATGTTGTCGTCTTCAAAGTACCGATTGACTGAAACGCATTTGTGTACGTTCGATCTAATCTTCGAAACATTTAAAACTCTGTTTTCGGTATGGCCATCACAGCTGTCAAGTTTTTCTGTTATCTCCTTTCGGAAGTTGAATATCGCTCCACGTATTGGTTTTTCGACTTGGTCTAACAAAAAGAAGTCACAGGGAGCCAGAGCAGGTGAATTTGATGGCCGTTAGATGCTATTCATTTCGTTTTCACTCAAAAACTCACGGATAACGATGGCATTATGTGACGGTGTGTTAATAATAATAGTGTTTATTGAGTGTCTAACCTAGTAAAAATTGGTGGGCACGATACCACTGTAATCCATGAAAACCGCGAGCATTGCCTTTTTTAATGAAAACGGCGTGGCTTTTTTGGTCTCTGCTCATTGCATGTCATACTCATGCATCCACGTCGCATTTCCAGTACTGATGCATTTGATAAATGTTAGATGGGATTCAACAATGGAAATCGTGTCTTCAGCAATGTCAACGAGGATTTTTTTATTGTCAACTATCGATGCATGAAGTGCTGCAGTCTCATTATGGCTGGATTCTTTATAGCAATTTGTTGATTCTTCAAAACAAGTGTCTTGTTTCCAAATGCTTTCTGCAGATAGGAAAACAAACAACACATTGTTGCTTGTCATCCAATCCATTTAATCCCTATTTCAAATATGTATCGTTGTATTACTTGGTCTTTTTCTTCACTGTCTCACTAAACATAGAAGAAACATTTCGTTTTGTCAAAAATTTGTCCATTTTAATTTTACTTTTTACTGTTATCTGTTTATGAAAATTGAACACTGAGAGAATGAGAATATAGTTATTGTATGTACTTGCTCCCTATGTTATTTCCTTAAAATTCAAATAACAATGAAGCTCTGCCTTGAGACCTTTTGTTTTCATAACTAAGGCAATTAATTTGTACGAAAATGCCCTAGCGTATGTGCCACGGGATGCGCGAGAAGCTTCATTGATACGTTGGTGCAAGTACACCGCAAGTTAAAACCTCACCTAGAACAGTCGGAAGTTAATAGACTCTCAAATAAGCGCGGTTTACACACCCGAAAATTTTTATTACATTTAAGTATTTATCCACCTATATAACGCGGTTTTGCGTTTTCATCGGTTATGGGAACCTTGACAATATATTATTTAACAGATTACTTGTTTAAAATATAAAAAATCGAAATGTTTACCCATTTCAAATAATACCATATCGAGACATTACTAAAATAAAATATCTAAAATTAGTTATCAAACGTATAAATAAACTATTAATTGAAATATTATTATAATTTTATAGTGACGAGGGGGGCAAGACGTTTTACATAATTTTTTAACTTTTTCGTGGGTTGCGACTAAAAACGGTGAGAAACTATGATGTGATATTTTCAGAAAACATGATGAAATGTACAAGGTTGTTTTAAATAATGAGCTCCGTCTTTATATCGCTGGTTTTGTAAGTCAATGCGGAATGAAAATCCAATCAGTGCGACAAATTGAATGAGAATTGAATTCTGAAGTTATGTATCATTTTACTATGCAATGTTTTGGAAAAATCAATAAAAACTTATTTTAACGAATATACGAACGTATTACTTCCGATCAATTGATTTCAACATCATTTTGTATTTTATCATCGTATTTGCTATAAAAATACACTAAAATTATACATCTACTCTGTAAAGACAATGGCTAATCAAAATTTCGTATTAGAACACAGAGGTCTTTAAAATCAGTGCACGACAAAATAATATTAAACGGCTATCGTTCAAATATAATTGCGGGCAATGAAATTTATTAGTTTCGTGTACGTTTGAGATAAATCCTAATTGTAGTAACTTATTTTCAAGCAATTATTGAGGAATACTGCCCTCAACAATTGGATAAACTCTATTCTCTTTGGTGTCCTTAAATCTAGTGGCGCCTCCAAGAATACAAGGCTCATAACTCGTCTTGGAATTTCACGACTGTCTATGTCAGGGGTGCTCAAACGGTCGATCGCGAGTACTTTTTGAGTAGATCTCGAGAAGAAAAAAAAAAACTAAACTAAAAAAATTTATTACATAATAAAATAACACTCTGCTAGCGGCTAAAGGCGGCTTTATAAAAGGAACGCGCGGTACTTGTCAAAGAAAAGCCGCGTTTTTATTCTTGACGCTCTTCTAGAAATTTCGGGGGCGCGTTTGACGGGAACATTCGAGACTTTCGTTCACGCCGATTTGAGCCTGCAGGAATTGGAGTCATTCCGAATTGTAACTTGAAGGCAATACTACGTCGATACAAAGTTTTTTATTAAATAGTACAAAATGAGTGTAGTGAAGAAATCTAAAACGCATCATTTTAATAACGATTGGGAATAAGAATTTTTCTTTTGTATGGTGAAGGATAAGTGCATTTGTCTTATTTGTCGTGCTTCAGTAGCAATACCTAAGCGTGGTAACTTAGAGAGGCATTATAAAACGGTTCATAAAAACTCTGAGAAGGATTTTCCGCCACAGAGTGATTTAAGAAAACGAAAAGTACAGGATTTGATATCCTGTTTGAAAAAAGAACAAACCATGTTCACAAGACCAGCCAAACAATCAAAAGCTGCTACGATCGCGCAATTTAAAATATCTCATATATTAGCGAAACACAAGAAACCATTCGAAGATGGATCGGTTGTGAAGGAAACATTTATTGAAGCGGATGAGACTTCATTTGGAGATTTTAAAATAAAACAGAAATCATGTCTGCTAATAGAGGGCTTCAGTTATCTCGTCCGACAGTCACAAGGCGTATTGAAGTCATGAGTCAGGACATGGCAGATAAACTAAAACATGATATCATGAAATGTACATACTTTTCTTTACAGTTCGACGAATCCACCAATATAGCAGACACTACCCAACTGTGAAGATATATATGACGTTTTCTTCAATTTTGTAAAAAAAAACTTAAAGCTACTAATATATATATATATATATATATATATATATATATATATATATATATATATATATATATATATATATATATATATATATATAGTGTGCATTACAACCGATGGAGCACCAGCAATGACTGGAAACAAAAACGGTTTTTGGCATTGTGTCGAGCTAATGAAGATTTCCCCTTCATTTTTTCATTTCATTACATTATACATCAACAAGTTTTGTGTTCAAAAGTTTTAAACACGGAGGAAATTATGGGCATTGCAACAAAAATTGTGAATTCCATCCGTGCACGTAGCTTGGAACGGCGGCTCTTCAAGTTGCAGTTGGATGATAGGGAGTCAGCTGAACTCACTGATTTAGTTCTTCACACGGACGTCATGTGGTTGAGTTGCGGAAAGGTATCAAGAATTATTGACCGAAATAACAGCTTTTCTAGACGAAAGAGGTGATGACACTCAGATGTTGAAAAACGAAAAATGCTGACTGATTTGGCATTTTTGATTGACATCACAATGCACTTAAACACCATTAACTTGGAGCTTCAACGTAAAGGAAAAACTATTAATCAGATGATTAGCGCAGTAAACGCATTCAAAAGTAAATTGCAACTTATGATAGATCAACTTAAAAGAAAGGATCTGATACATTTTCCGTCTTTGAAAGAAAGGATTCCTCAGTTGAATTATGATACGTATAAGGCTGAATTATCAAACAATTTGGGACTATTCGAAATGCGTTTTTATGATTGCAGTAAATTGGCAAATATAGCATCATTTATGAGTTATCCTTTCGCATGTAAAAACATTGAGTCAGTTTAATATGAACTCATGATCGGCGTTCTTTAGTATACATACATCGAAATGAAAGATATGCGCAGTATAACTTTTTACCTACGCACTGATCTGGTCATCGTAAATCATAGAACCCTGAATTCTCTGAGGTACGTTAAAGATATTTTGGAGGAATATGTTGTATAATTTGCGGCAAACATAGGTGAAAACTTTCAGTTTATGCATGATAACGCTAGAACTCGCCAACCTCATATTGTTAGAAACTATCTACAAGATCACGAAATCATTTCAATCCCATCGAACATGTCTGGACGTTCTCAATAGAAGGTCAAGAATCCGAAAAAACCAGCCAGCTACTGTGAATGAGGTTCGGAACAAACTGATCGAAATTTGGAATTAAATGGATTATGGCCATTGATTTCGAGTAAAAATCGTAGATGTCATGCAGTAATTCTCGCCAAAGTTGGAAATATTCAGTATTAACAGATGTTATGAGATTTTTTCCTAAAGTTTTACATTTTTCACAGATTAATTTTACAATAAGTTTCATGCCGATTTTTTAATATCAGTTCACGCACATTATCAATGTTTTCTGGAGCAACTACTTATTTTGACTCTCCTCCCTGAGCGAACTGCGTTTATCATTAAATTCGCTATACAAGCTTTCCACATTGGTCAAGGATGGAGTTTCATCGCCAAAAGTCAATGTGAATTGATCGGTGCACTCTCCTATTTGTAATACATATCGAAAGTCGTTGAAAATCATGACACTAGAATTTTCACGAATTGATTCCATTTTTTCGCTAAAACAAACTTTTTAAATCAATATAATAGATGTATAATATATATATATATATAACAGAAGTTGGGCCAACTTGATAAAAGTTTCTGAGAAAGGTTATGGTAAGAAACAACAACTTTCACTCAATATTCTTTAAGCTCAAAATATAAAAAGCTAACCTCATATTATCCTACCGGAGCGGTACTTAAAGTTAATATGCAAGGTCCTCCTTCTGAAGGCGTAGATTATCTAAATCACCCTTCAATGCAAATTATTGATTACATAGAGACTTTCGGAATTCAACTAATTCATTATTATGTTGTATGGATAGTTGGCACAATATAGATCTGTATTTTAGTATGTTTCATCAGTTTTCTTAATAATTCTAAATAAAATATTACACAGCAGAAGTAATATAACAAATCAAACAAGAAAAAATACATCAAAATTTTAATTTCATGAAATCATAAAATTATATATATTATTTTCATTTCACAGTTGATAATAGTCCAATTTCAACATCAAAAATATATTTAAACGAAAATTTATCGAATGCCGTAAGCATTTATTATTTATATTTGGTATTGAAATGAATTCTATTGAAGTAATCAGCTTTCGTGGGAATGAAACTTTGGCATAAAGTGTAATTAGATATTAAAACTTAATTATAAATAATCCTGAATTCAATTATGATTGAAGCTCATTAAGATGAAGCTATATTGTTGTATTCTTAATCCACTTCGAAAAATGTTTGCATGTAATTTCAGAGTTATGTAGCTCTACCGAATATAATCCTACCTTGTTATTATTATTGCGTTGATTTAACTACTTCAATGCACGGCTTAAATAATTCCATAGAGAGGAAGAGTATAATTTGCCACAATGTCTGAAAGAGAAGAAATACTCTGGCATAATTCTATTGAAGTCTATCGTTTTCACTGAAAGAATAGAACAATAATAAGGCATCATGAATAGGTCTGCTCTCCTCTTACCTTTACTTTATATTATTAAGCCTATTTAGAAGAACCGTATATCCCTATGTACGATTATTATTGAAGTACGAAAACGACTACTTTTCTCCAACGATAAACGGAAGTCATCTGTAGGTCAACATATACTCGATGAACACAACAGTTGTATTACATCGAACAATCTTATAGTTTATTTATCAGGTCAACTTTCCGTACTGTATTATATGCTGCAGAAAGAACTAAAAATTTGAAATCATACTAAAAAGACAACATTTTTATCATTATCTCGTGTCAGAAAAATATTTACAGTATCTGCCACTAATTCTATCTATCGAAATATCCATGTATGTAATCATTTTGAACCTTCAAACCTCACATGTTCAACTCTCAATGAGCCTTCTACTTGATAATAAACTGACCATTGAGAAAAATGATTATTTACTATCTCACGCCTAATCAATGGCAATAACAATCATAAACTACCCTTAGCGTTACCCGATACGATAAATCTTCCCCGCAATAAAATTTCTTACGATCTCGTTATGTTGATAATCTTACGATTTGAATCAATAACGATAATATTCTGATTCAAGGTAAAAGTACACCGTGGAAATTCCATTAATATGTTCTTTTGCTATTTATTAACACTTGCCACAGTTATATCTCGATATTTTAGTTATAATGTTCTTAGAATTAATCTTCTAATTGTATTTTCAGGTTCAACAATTATTCCCGAATATGCCTCTACCAGTAATCATAGGCGATTTAAGAAGCACGCGTTCTGTAGAACTAACAATAGAAAACGTTCTAGATGGTAGACTTGTGGCTCCTCCTATTTTCAGAGAACCACAAACGCCTCCTGAAAACAGATCAGTGGGAATCATACAACAATCGACTAATTTTAGTAGTGAAGAAATCACGACTAGAAATTGGGACGAGTATAACACAGAGACAACTGAGACGTGAGTATGCAGTTAAATCTTTTTCAGATAAATAAAATTAATCATAATTAATGTGAATACTCTTTTTTTCAATGGATGTAATCGGAAAAATTCTATATTTTGCCTTTGTGGACTGGAGCTCAGCTGAACGTAGATATCCTTTCCTACACATTCATTATTACCGCATCTGTGCCATGTAAACAAAGAGAGACATATAGGAAGAGTTGTATCGAGACAATCACCTTCAGATTAATGCTAGAGAAATATTGTCAAGGTGGAATCAAATAGACAAAGTTTCTGTAACAATTATAATATTCATAAAAGTAATTAAAACAATGATTTTCAAATTTTTACTCTATTGATAAACTAATGACATGTTTCACCACACTCTGGCTTCATCAGATAAGTAGTACATTTAAAAGAAAGATGTGCCTTATATATTATATTGGTGAAACTAGGTTCAACATGGGAAAGTCCAAACAGGGTTCCTTTTAGAATTAAAAAGATTAAAGTCATTCTTGGCTTAGATATATCAAAGACTTTAAATCTAAAATTTTTAGAGAAACGGATCAGGTGTGTATAAACTCTTTCGTGAAAGCTGTGATAAAATTTATATAGATAATTAGATTATATAGATTAAGATATTTCTATATTAGTAATCAGAGCACTTTTGACAAACAGAAATCAGATTCTCAACATTCAAATCATCTACTAGAAGAAAACCATACTTTCGATAATAATTTTGATATTTTACATAACGAGAATAAATTGAAACTGATCCTATGGGAATCAATGGAAATTAATAAACTGAAAAATTCGGAAAGTTCACTTAATAGTCAATTAGAACTGAATTTCGTCACCATTACTGAATCTTTTCAGTTCTTAGAAGAAGCAACCCTGGATAATATATAAAAGACATCGGCCTTTCAAATATATTACTTATCTAATGAACCAACAGTGTCGTGAAACGTGTTCTTTATGAATATAGTGAAAATTTGAACACCATTGATTTATTAAATTTAAGAAAATCAAGAAATACATCCAACGTGTATGATTCACAAAGTACAACGTAAGAACGCAGTTCAGATTTAAATTTACAGTTATCAGTTATCAACAAAAACATCTCAGTAAATAGAGTTAAGTTAAAACCTCAGGCAAATGTATTCTACATTATTCTCACTGAAAATCAATGAGGTATATGTAAGGTAGAACTTACCTTGTATTATTTTTTTCGAATTTCATGAAATACCTAGTACTTATTGATAAATAGAAAGATCCTTGGACTATCATTTTGTTTTTTTATTAAACCTCTTGTAGGACCCTCGATGAATGAGGCCAAAACTTAACCTTATTGCAATATCCTGAGCGACAAATAGCTTCTCTACTTCTGAAGATCCTTCAGCACAGGGACGTTCAGTAAAAACCTTGAGAGTATATATATATATATATATATATATATATATATATATATATATATATATATATATATATATATATATATATATATATATATATATATATATATATATATATATATATATATATATATATATATATATATATATGAATGAGACAAGAGAATTATATACATATACTCACGATTTATCGCGGAAGATATCTGACCATACATATATATATATATATATATATATATATATATATATATATATATATATATATATATATATATATATATATATATATATATATATATATATATATATATATATATATATATATATATATATAATATTTGATTATACTGGGAATATGGGTTAAAATTGACAGATAGTATCTTTGGTTATATATATTTTGCAGAAATCTATTTTACGCGTTTCGGCACCATTGCCATCTTCAGAAAATCTGTATCTGCACAATTATCTAAAATTAAAATCGAGATATTTTAAAATAAGTACATATACCATACAAAACAAATCTTATATTTAAAAACTTAACCGACGATATCATTCTGTCGTTATCACATTAAGACTGACATGAAAGGAAACAATAAACAAATATAGGCAAACATTCTTAAAATTACTGTATCACGGGTTGTAGAATTATACACTTCACAGTTAAGAGATAAGATTTCCATAGATATTCATTAAACCATCAGAGTCAATTTTTGAGTTTATTGTCCTAGGTTCTTTCTGGATTTTGATAATTTCTGAAATATTCCTTTTAAAATCATTATATTCCGTTGTGAGTACTTGTGCATTTGCATAGTCAAATTTGTGCAGTTTTTCAATACTATGTCTTGCTAGAGCTGTGACTACTTTGTTCGATCTAACGGAATATTCATGCTCGAGACCCTCTTATGCAAATATTGTTTGGTATTGCCAATATAACACCCATCGCACTCTTGGCATTCTATTTTATAATGCTATGAGTTTTGTTTTTAATTCAATGCGAGGTTTTAGATTTGTGAAGAATTTCTTGCTATGATTATTAGGTTTATGTCCCACTTTGATGTTGTATTTTTCTAGACACTTGTTTATCTGTTGAGACAATCCGGGAGTGAAAGTGAGACCTATATGGTTGAAATCACCTTTTTTCTCTTTTCGGTTCCGTCTTATAAATTTGATGTATTCTTTGTCTTATCAGTGGTTCGTAAAAGTTTGGTGGATATGAATTTCTTCTCAGCACTTTCTTCAATTTCATTAGATTCTTTCTTCTATATTTGGGGTGTGATAGTTTCATTGCTCGATCAACCAGGCCATTAACAACACTTTTTTATACCTGTTAGGTACGCTTGATTCAAAATTCAAATATCTTCCACTCCATGTTGGTTTTGATACCAATTGGTGTATATCGCTCCGTATTCGTCATATGAAATTTGCATGTCAAGAAAAGTTATTTTTCTCCACTTTCTACCTCGTTCGTAAATTGGATCTTATTGTGGTATCTATTAAAGGCTTTTGTTATTTGTTTTATTTGATTCGATGGTATACATGCAATACAGTCATCAACGAAGCGTTTATAGAATTGCACTTTGAAATTTAATGTTGAAAGTATTGTGCATTCACTCCCGGATTGTCTCAACAGATAAACAAGTGTCTAGAAAAATACAACATCAAAGTGGGACATAAACCTAATAATCATAGCAAGAAATTCTTCACAAATCTAAAACCTCGCATTGAATCAAAAAACAAAACTCATAGCATATATAAAATAGAATGCCAAGAGTGCGATGGGTGTTATATTGGCAATACCAAACAATATTTGCATAAGAGGGTCTACGAGCATGAATATTCCGTTAGATCGAACAAAGTAGTCACAGCTCTAGCAAGACATAGTATTGAAAAACTGCACAAATTTGACTATGCAAATGCACAAGTACTCACAACGGAATATAATGATTTTAAAAGGAATATTTTAGAAATGATCAAAATCCAGAAAGAACCTGGGACAATAAACTCAAAAGTTGACTCTGATGGTTTAATGAATATCTATGGAAATCTTATCTCTTAACTGTGAAGTGTATAATTCTACAACCCGTGATACAGTAATTTTAAGAATGTTTGCCTATATTTGTTTTTGTTTCCTTTCATGTCAGTCTTAATGTGATAACGACAGAATGATATCGTCGATTAAGTTTTTAAATGTAAGATTTGTTTTGTATGGTATATGTACTTATTTTAAAATATCTCGATTTTAATTTTAGATAATTGTGCAGATACAGATTTTCTGAAGATGGCAATAGTGCCGAAACGCGTAAAATAGATTTCTGCAAATTATATATAACCAAAGATAATATCTGTCAATTTTAACCCATATTCCCAGTATAATCAAATATTTATAGAGGAAGGGTTAGTAAATTAAACTCTATATATATATATATATATATATATATATATATATATATATATATATATATATATATATATATATATATATATATATATATATATATATATATTTGGTGCAGGAAATGAGCCCAAAAACAAAAATCTTTTAACCTTTGCTACTCACGCACCGGAGTCAAGACCTGCAATAACAAGGCTTAGATACTCGAGGAAGCTCTTCAACACTGTGAGAAAGATGGACGAGATTCTTTCGAGAATACTTGAACAAATAAGTACACTGGAGGAAGCCTCTCACCTGGTGTATGCGGCAGCTGTCTCAGTGTGTGCAACCCAATGTCAGTAAGTCCAATATCAAACCCCAGAGTGAGCCACCCTGGAGAACCCTCCTGAACGGAAAGATGGTTAATATCAGATATCAGGAAAAAAATTGGTGTACTCCATATTTACCTGAACACGGCAGAGCCATCCAGGAAGCTCCTCAAATCGGTCAGAGCAGTGGCCTCTGAATTTGCTGTAAAGGTTAAAGACCCAACCTTCAGATAGAAAATTACCACCATATGTGATACACTGAAACAGAAAGTCAAGGCTTTAGGAAATAGAATGAGGTATAGTGAAAGAATGAAACGGATTAGAAACAACAAACTGTATCACACTAATCAAAAACAATTCTTTAGAGAGCTGGAAGAGCCGGGAAAAACTGGAACTCCCCCAGACCCGGCTGAGATGAAGGAGTTCTGGAGTCAAATTTGGTCCCTTGTCGAGCAGGAACAATGGGGTGCAAGGAGCTAATGAAGTCGTGGAGAACCTGTCTGAAGTTGAACACGGAAAGGGGAAAGGTTGTGATGGAGGAAGTTAAAATCAACCGGGGAATCTTCCAGGGGGACACTTTGTCGCCATTGTGGTTCTGCCTGGCTCTGAATCCCCTGAGCACTCTTTTGAACGGCAATGAAAACGGGCTACACCATAAACAAAGGTACTAATCAGCGCATCACGAACCAACTGTATATGGACGACAATGATGACTCAATAAATCTCCTGAATAACATCGAAATGCCAGTGCTGACACCAGAGGATTCCTACAAATACCAGGGAATTAGACAAGCATTGGACATCCGAACAGGTGAGGTCAAGGAGGAATTTATGGAGAAGCTATACCGACGAGTGAGACTAGTACTTCAAAGCAAACTGAGCTGTAAAGCCATGTTCAATGCCATTAACAGCTGGGCACTACCGTGTATCACCTACATGTTTGGAATTCTAAACTGGTCAGTGGCGGATCTCAAGGCGATGGGTACAAAAATAAGAACATTGTTAACCAAATATGGTATTCATCACCCCCACTCGTTGGTGAATCGCCTCTATATACAGAGGCATGCAGGGGGAAGAGGTCTGCTGAACCTTGAAATAACACATGGTAAGCTAGTACACAACCTACAGCAATATTTCCATTCTAAAACCTCACCTCTTTATATAGCAGTCCGCGATGTCGACGAAAATTTCACCCCACTCCAACTGGCGGAACCTACCCCTGCTCCGAAAACAACCACTCAAGAACAACTTGCACGTGAGTGGCAGTCAAAACCCCTACCCGGACGATATCCTGGGCACCTGAAAAGTGCCAAAGTCAACAAGGTGGAATCACTGAATTACCTTAAAGCCGGTTACCTGTTCCCTGAGACCGAGGGTAGAATCTTGGCCATTCAGGATCAGGTGATTCCGACAAGGTCGTATCTGAAGCACGTTGCTAATAAGAACTAACCCTCGGACCTATGTCGGAAATGTAGGAAACACCTGGAAACTGTGCAGCATGTCACATCGGGATGTCCTATCCTCGCCCCTACTGGATACCTGCAAAGACAAAATAATATGGCGAAAATCTTTCATCAGGAGCTTGTGTTGAAGTATGGGCTCATTAACAAAAGTGTAGCGAAATATAAATACTCAACTGTAGATGTCCTAGAAAATGATAAATTCAAGCTCTACTGGGACACTACTTTAGTAACTGACAGAGTACAATGCACAATCGACCGGATATAGCCCTTTTTAATTGGCAGGAGAAGCGAGCAGTACTGCTGGATGTGACTGTACCTCTTGATGAGAACCTTGAAAAGGCTTACATGGAAAAGGTTACGAAGTAGCATGATCTGGCTTTTCAGCTGAAAGAAATGTACAAACTTACCTCAGTTGTGGTGCTACCCCTCATCATATCGGTAAACGGTTTGGTCCATAAACGCCTCGTAGAAAACACCAACTCTCTCGGACTGGACCATAGAAGGATAACTACCGCCCAAAAAGAGGTATTGTTGGGTACTACCCATGTTGTTCGGGATTCCTAGTTGGTTCTGGGTGATCTCTTGGTGCTCTATACACCGAGATCATTCTCAAATCCCAAAATGGTGTTTAAAAACAATATATATATATATATATATATATATATATATATATATATATATATATATATATATATATATATATATATATTTTTTGTATTTTTTATATCTATATATACATATATAGAAATGAAGTAGACATAATATAGTACTTTGAGGAACACCCATCCGCATCTAAGATATAACAATAATCCCAAAGGAATTTCTCAATTTTTTACTTTTTGTATTATATTCTGGAAAGCTCAAAAATAAAATTCCGAAATAGAATTATTTCAAAGATCATTGCAAAGGACAAGTTCCTCACAATCACCCTTCTTATAAACTAACTTTTAATATTTCAAGTTTGTATGTAAATATCTCTGACAACAATTTTTTATTCATCATATAATGTAGTACCTTCATTTTTCTTTTAATTTGGGACTATGCGCATGGGGATTTCATCAAAACCATTAGTTTTCTTATCTTTCATTTTCTTAACTATTGAATTTTCGGTTACCTGGAACACGCAGAACGATTCCCACGAACGTTTCAACTCATGTCTAATGGGATATTTTTCCTTAATGTAAAGCAAAATCAATGAAATATTTCAAAAGTATAGACAAGGAGGCTTTGCATAAATGGTTATCAATTGTTTTTGCCTTTGATATATTCTCTGACTTATTTCTCTCTCGCTCTGATGTGAATAACTATTGAATATCATATGATTTTAAATCAGTTTGATTTTCAAATTTCTACATTGTGACAACCTTTTAAAAATCAATCTCAATTCACCCCTTCTCAACTGCTGATTGACGATACACCATCCATATTCCTCAAACAAAATTAACAGTGTTAATTTTACAGTGATGATACAGCAAGTCTAAGAAGTCGATTTTCAAAATCGTCCTGTGAAAGGGAAAAAATCCTCCAGAGGCGCAAGGAAAACCTAATCCACAAAGCTAGGAAGAGGTATATAGAAAAACAAAGGGCCGTTTTGGAGTCTCATTCGGATTTGCAGAGTTGAAATGTTATCCAGTAAATTTTGAGATGAGATATAGATGACAGCTTCTTCGCTTGGAAGCGAACGTTTGATGAGAAAATTTATTTTGTTCTAAATGATTAGTATTTATTTGAATGTTAATTATTATTATTTATTTCTTAGAAACAGCTGAAATCAAAGAAATTGAAATTGATTCAACTTCATCTGATTTTCAAGGAGCGGCTTTGTTTCAAACTGCTAACATCATTACTAATAACATTGCTTGATTAGTGGTAAATCCCATACGATAAACCAAATAACTTGTTATCCTGTTTGAATTCTTTATTTCTGCCGAGAAACGTGGAATATCTCATTTAGTTTTCAACATTTCTTTTTGTTCAGTAATTTGTACCTGAAGCGAGTTTCTGTACATTTCTGTTATGACACGAGTACATGCGAAAAAATGTATTTTGATTGTGGTTTTAGATAATGAATAGAATGTGAAACTGTATTTGCCAAAAATATAATTGTGATCAATCAATTTCATCTATTGACATTGTTCAAAGATAAATTGATTTGTTTTTGAAGTTAATGCTCAAAATTTTTGCATTAGCTATTTTCTGAATGTATGTGGATGTCAATAAATTGGGACAACGTTGGAAAATTTCAATAGTATATATTTTTCTGAAGAACTTTCTTCGATGACTGATTTGTAATATCTACATTGTTTTTGAAATCAAGTAGTAAACAATATTTCATCATTTCATACAAAACTTAGAATCTACCAAGTAAAAATTGGAAATTATTATCGAAAGGAGAGAACTTGCTATTTTAAAAGATTTTTTTTCCTTCAAGGTTTTCTAAAAATCATTTTATAGAGCTTTCGGCTGTGAGAAGTAGAAGGTGCAACATACTATTAGTTCCTTAAACATTTTATTTTAAGTTTTATTCTTACTTTTTATTTTTATTTACGCTTTGACTTGGATTATTTCGAGGGGGCTTTTATATTCTACATGAAACATCAGCTTTTACCTAATGAACTTCCTTAGAATTCCTCTATATGTATTACATGAAATGTTTTTACAGTGTTTTCAACTAAAGCTTAGAAATGTTGGTATCAAATCGATATGTCAACCGTCCCCAACCCTTAATGAATTTTCTAATGTAACTATGCTTTCTGGGGGATAAATTTTTTCAGATTGAATAACACAGCATTGCTTGAACTAAATGTAATATGAAATTCTCAGATATCTTTTTATTTCGAAAAATTCAGTTGTAATATGTATATGGAGTTATATTCGCAATGAATGACAGAGAACTTGGAGATCATTCATTTTGTTATTTCTGAAATCTTATATAATTTCTTTATTGTTGTGTTCTGGCTTTAAACTTATTAACATGTCTATATTTCGCAGTAGACTCATTTCTTAATTACAATATAAGTATATGCAGACTTCTCCATAACTTATCAGCAGTTTGATTATTTGTAATACTAAACATTCCTTGAGATATCTGCTTACAACAAAATTTCATTAATAACTTTTAGATCATCAATTCAACCAGCCAAAACCGGTTGGTTAAATCTTACATCAAAAGAATTTCTGCGCAATAAATGAAATAATAACATACATATGAATGAAAAATGCAAAGTTTTATCATTCATAGTTCTTCATTAAAATTTAGCTTTTTGCAACAAATCCGTAAAGAGTTATAAAAAGAATGAATGATTGGATGAGGCAAGAATTTTTTTTGTCAATATTTTCCAATATAGGGATGAATAATTTTGGGTTATTTATTCTATTATGAATATATTGAAAAGATGGATAGCAGTAAAAATCCATTTTCATTTATATCCAATTTTAGTTACTTCAAAGAACTGTTACCATTGGTACATTTGGGAATAACTAAAAGAACATTTCATATTACAATAATGAAGATAATAATACATTGAAACAGTTCTTCTACATACAAATTCTTTTCAATGCTCTACATGACTACATCACCTTATTGATGTTGCACAGAATATCAGGAGATAAAAACACACATGCTCAGTGAACTAAAATACCAAAAAGTGTTGAGTGACTTCCAAGAACAGAACGTTGTTTGAAAAGTAGTAGTAAAGTAGGTGCCAATTGAAAGTTAATTTATTTACAGTGATCGAAAGTTTATGATTTGTTATTTGGTACATACCATTCAGTATTATTAGATATGAACAATTTTTAAAGGTTACGGTTGTGAGTGAAGAGGTTGTTGACAATTGTTTCAAAGGTTTCCAGAAGCCCATTAATTCCTCACAGGAATATCCTCATATTACAATATTTGCAACTTGTAAGGTGGGAAAGATGAATACTCAACTCACTGACATTAACTTCAAGCTCACCATTCTGGGCTTCTGAGCCTGAATGCCATTCTCATTCTCACAATAACCGTCCTCACACTGCAAATTGGTCTTGGCCGACCTACACTTCTTTTACAAAAATCTATTACTCTTTAAGAGGCGTCTGGTTCTTGTAAGTCATCCTGTAATATCAATTTAACAGTACATGTAGAAGATTTTGCGGAGACCTCAAGTTTGTTTTTGTAAGTTTATTTGATATATTCTGAATTTAAAGTGGCACTACCACTCGTCACACTTATGTAATCGTTCTTGAATTTCAAGGAATTGAAGAACTGTATGTTTCATATTTTTATTGGATCTCTTAACACATAGAGTGATGTTCTTAAAACTTCTCTCGTGTTTTTTATTTTATATTTGTGAAATTCGATGATGAATCCAAGAGAAATTTGAGAGTTGCCAGGCAAGATTTGGAATATTTATTATGTTACTTTGCACATCAATGACCTACTATATCAAAAATGTATTTATAATTCAATGAGTGTAATTATTTTTCATGTCATATTTTTTGAGTTTGAATTAAACGAAAACTGGATTGCAATATAATTATCAATAACATATTTCTCCGATTCTTAAGAAAGAATACTTTGATGGGTTAACACCAAGAAAGTTGCAATGGATTGTCAGAACTACCTGCAATGAAATGACTTGAGGTATTTTCAATTAAACAGCCCATTGGCTTTGTGGAGTAGGTAAATAGTATTTGCATGAAACGTGTATCGTTAAATTTTACTATGTATCTGTTAATGACATGTTATTTTGTTACGAACTAGGAAGTTATAACATAAAATTCAGTATAGAAGACGTAATTGCCATGCAAATAATAATGTGTGCCAGATATTTGGGGCCGAAGTTGTGTATCATATACTTACTTCACAGTACTTACACATTTAAGCAGTCCTTATACTTAGTTTCTGTGCTGATTATTGCTGTAATAAATTATAAGAAGTTGTGTTGTTTTTTATTCCTCAAGCGTTCCACAGTGTTAACAATATAGATAATTTGTTTTTTCTCTTAAAATAATGAGCTCTTTCTATCTATTCAGACAGCAATACATGTTGGCTCAGCCTTGGTGAGTGAAATCCTATATCAATCTATAAGAAGCATATTTGTATTTCTTTGCAATCGCTCGTTGTCAATCGCGTATCTGGTTAAGTGAAAGCTAAATCCAACGTGTATAGAACTCGTATAGCGTGGCATTCGCCCACTATCATTCTTCTCACTTGGAGCGGCGTCAGTTTTCCACAAGCAAAGGCGCACGACGCAATAAAAAACACCAGCGCACCACAATTTGTGGGCAGATCCATAAATTGCCGTTTGCGCTAGTCCTATTATATGTCGCCGAACATGTAGAAGATAACCTTACCATCTATCAATTTGCATTTGTTCGTGTCTAACACTGGTAAAAAAGTTTGTTATTAACTACATTTGATTGGTAATAATCTGACTTTTCACAGTCCAACACGGTCTGTAGTCGGACAGAATGTCGAATGGAATCACTACGCCTCTTCCAGATGCCGGCGGACATACAGTAGACCGTCGATTATCAGAACTAATTCTGGGCTTGGGTATTCGGAAAACCGGTATTTTTGGATTATCGAACTGTATTAATAGAGCCATGCATTTGTACTTACAGGTGAATGAAAACCATATTTACATTTATATCTTTACTGAGAAACTAAAACTAAACAAAAAATAGTGCGGAAATTATTGTATAAAAACATGTACCAGGTGAAATTAATGCTCAAAAAAGCCATCAATCTTAGTCTGCCCAAGCAAGCCTACACGCTTACTAGCAGCTATGTCACGTACTTTTTTAAGAACAGATATTTGATAATGATCGCTTTCCGCTTGTGTTTCAAACCAACGCAATGCAATTTCTAAGCAAGTAAACGCTTGACAAGCACCAATTATGTTTTCATCTTCATTATCCGAACTGGTAGTTGAAGAAGCGCAAGTTGTGGCGTCCGCCTTATTAGTCACGAGGTCTAAAATTTCGCTTTCCTGTATAATTTGGTACACACGATCTTCATCGTCATAGTTTTCTTGCTTCAATATATCTTTTAGTTTTATTTTGAAAGAATCAGCAGATAATTTCTCTCTATGTATTTCAAGATCACGTATGCCATGTCTTGATTTAAACCGTTTTAACCAGCCCGTGCTGGCTTGAAAATTTGTTGGCCCTCCAAGCTTTTTGTTAAATTGCACTGCTTTTTCACATAGAATTGGGCCAGAAATAGGATCTCTCTGGGATCTTTTTTGAGTAAACCACTTATATACAGCATCATCTAAATCCGTGTTTGCGGCAAGTTTCATTGTTTTACGACTCGTTGATCCGCCAGAAGAATCAAGCAAGGATATAAAGTTATTTATGCTCATCTTTTGTTTTTTTATATCCGTAATGGTTGATTTGCCAACTTGGTATTCATTAGATAACTTGGTTGCAGATTCGCCCTTCTCTAACCGTTCATTAATCTCGTATTTATCTTTCATAGAAAGAACGACACGTTTAAGTTTAGGCATTTTAAATCAAGAGTTTACGCGGCTATATGTATTTAGTATATCGACTAGCGGCGACTTGGAAGTGTCATACGAGTCCAACTGACAAGTGCGCAGTGTAGAGCAGCAGGTGGGAGGGGGTAGGCACTTGCGTATCATCGGCCGGGGCATAGTAGTTCGAATAAACGGTCGTTCGGTTGATCGACATTCGAAATATAATTTTTGAACAGCCTCGGTAGCTGCACGGTTAGTGCGCAAGCATATTGGAACTGCTAAGTCGAGGCTCCTGGTTCGAATCCGGGGTCAGGTTATGGATGTTGTCCTTGAACAAAAAGTGCTGAATTTGAAAGAGTCGCCTAAAGAGGGCATAAACTTCCGACGACCAGATAACTTGTAATCCTTGTGGTGGCAGTTATCATTGCACGGTCTAGGAGAGTGGTTCGGAATCCACTATAAACTGTAGGTCCAGCTGTGTAAATGGGCTAAGTTCCCGAGCACATTGTTAAAAGATGCAAGCAAGCAAGAAGCAAATATAATTTTTAACAGCCTCGGTAGCTGCACGGTTAGTGCGCAAGCATATTGGAACTGCTAAGTCGAGGCTCCTGGTTCGAATCCGGGGTCAGGTTATGGATGTTGTCCTTGAACAAAAAGTGCTGAATTTGAAAGAGTCGCCTAGGGAGGGCATAAACTTCCGACGACCAGATAACTTGTAATCCTTGTGGTGGCAGTTATCATTGCACGGCCTAGGAGAGTGGTTCGGAATCCACTATAAACTGTAGGTCCAGCTGTGTAAATGGGCTAAGTACCCGAGCACATTGTTGAAAGATGCAAGCAAGCAAGCAAGCAAATATAATTTTAGGAGAATGTTCAGAATTACTTCTAAACTATAGACGTCAATGGTTGGCCTACCGTTTTGTTTGCACACTTTATAGAACCTTAAATAACCCAATTTTAGACCAAATTTTGAATCTTTAAGATATGAGACACTTCTGGAATAATAGGAATGCCCCTGCTATAGTGGAAATTTTACAAGTTTCTAAAAGATACGGAAAATATGTTTTCAAGTGTGGCTTCCAATCATCTCCAGAAGTACACTGTCAGAGTATAAAATATCATCTTCTTTGCTTAGAAAAAAGCTCCTTAGATAACTCAACGTCAACGTCCTCGAAAAATGCGCACAAAAATTCCTGGTTTCACCAGAGTCTACACCGATACTTCGAAAAATGAAAACCGAAAAGTAGGAATAGGCATATACTGCTCAAAACAAATTGATTACTCTGAAAGGATCCTCGACTACTTCTCCATTTGTTCTGCTGAGTTGTTGGCGATCAGTAGGGGCATTGATATGATTTCGGAAAACAATTTAAAAAAATTTTCAATATTGTCAGATTCCAAAAGTGCATTAGAAAAAATCACAAATTGGAGAATCCAAGCTGATAATGATCATATATGTATTGAAGTTAGAGACAAGTTAAGAAATCTCAAAAATCAGGAGTTTATAATCAAATTATTATGGATTCCTGGTCACAATAATATCTTTGGTAACGGCCAAGCAGATTATCTCTGTAAAGTGGGAACGTCCTTAGAAATAACATCGGAAACAAAAGGTAACATAAAAGAATTTTGGCCTACTTTTAAAATGAAATTATGGGAAAAATGGAAAGAGGAATGGTCCCTAATAGGAAGAGTGAAGAGAAAATCTTATTCAAGTATGAGGGCTAATGATAACTTGTTTCACAAACCATGGTTTCACAACATGGAATTGCCCAGAAATTATATCACCACTCTGTGCAGAATGAGATCACTTAACTGTTCATCTCCGTGTCATCTATACAAAATAAAAGTAACGAAGTCTGAAAACTGTGCATGGGGGAAGATAGATGATCTGAACCACATTTTCTTTGCATGCCCGGATAATGCTCAAAATTGCAAGAAATTTTTAGAAGATTTACTGAAATTAAACAAGTTTCATGGGTTTCCAATAAACTTATACGATGTAATATTCTCGAATGACCTGTTGGTGGTCAAAACAATAATTCATTTCTGAGCAGCTTCTTCTTTCAAATTATAATAAATAACAAGCTATTCTTTTCACCTTAATCTGATGTCCTTCCAACATTATGTATGTTACAAAACCCTTATACTCTTCTTGTGTTTGTTTCAGCCTAATACAACCTAAGAAATACTTTACCTTTATTCTTACCCAAGTAACAAGTTAACAAAGAAACGCTAAAATTTAAACAACGTAGAGTGAAACAAAAATAACTGGACATTGTTATACCCAAGACCCGACTCAACAAGGCGGATCCAGTTAATCATAAATGGTGGACTGAGTAAATAACCTCAGAGGTCAAGCTCATTGAAAAAAGAGAAAATAGGAAAAATATAATCCACACTCCACTGTATATGATAATTTTTTAATTAGTTAGATGTCATCTCTCTTCTATGTAATATTTCTATACATAAACACCCCAAAAAAGTCTAGGGAACACTTACCAATATCTTTAAAATATGAATTTGATGATTCGAATTTATAGAAATCTTTCGGTTTTTGTTAGGATATATTGTATATAATGTATTCTCAAGAAAACAAAATAATATTTGACTTCTCCAAAGCACCTATTATAAAAAAAAATTTGAAATTTGAAAATGATGAAATTTGGTAAAACAAAAAAAAATCCTGAACTAATATTTTCGAAACGATATGGAAGCACTTATATTTTTCGATACCCAGAAGGTCCACCTCTGTTATTAATGACACTTTGGCATCGTCGCGGCATGCTCAATATTAAATTGTCTATTACATTTTGGCCTAAGTCATTCCAAGCCCCCTGAACTGCTAATCGAAGCTCCTGTTCATGATGGAAGACGATTTGACGCAGAAGATTTCTTTTTAGGGTGTCCCACACATGCTCGAAGGGATTCAGATCTGGGGAGCAGGATGGCCACGGTAGAAGATCGATATCATTCTCTTCAAAAACGTTCAAGACAACTCTTGCACGATGAGGAGGGGCATTATCTTGTTGGAAGAGTGGATTTTGACCCATTGTTTGGAGATATGGTACCACTACAGGTAAAACTATCTCATTTGCGTAAGAATTTCCCGTGAGGTTGTTCTGTATGAAAACGAGGTCAGTTCTTTCACCAAGGCGTATACCATATTCGAATTCTTCCCGAATCGGGATAATAAATAAATCTAGATTCATCGCTGAAGAGAACTGTGGCCCACCTCTCTTGATCCCAGTTTACGTGTTCTTGGCACCAAGCTAAACGAGCAGCGCGATTTCAATGGGTCAGTTGTGGAACGTGTGGAGTGGAGTTGACCTTCGTGCAGTCGATTTCTCACAGTTTGGTCGGAAATTTGTACATTATGAACTCGTGATAGCTCTTGAGCTAATTGAGATGCTGTGGTAGTACGATCTCTTCTGGCTTGTAAAACCAAAAATCGGTCTTGGGCGACCGTAGTAATCCTGAAACGACCTGTATGGCGTTCTTCTACGCTACCTGTTTCATTGAAACGCGACCATAAACGGTTTATGACACTTGGGCTACTTCCCAGAACCCTGGATACTTCCCGTTGTGAGCTCCCAGCTTGGAGCATGCCAACGGCTCGTAACATCTCTTCTCTAGTCAAATGTCGTCTTTCCATGGTGGAATTACAAAACTTGAATCTTTTATTTGTGCTTACAACAGAAACAGAGTGCCAACTAACTTATTTCAAACACTGAATACATGAAATGCTTATAAAGCAGCGTCGCATCTGCTGCATTTTTAGTTTTTTATAAAAAAACTGAAATCTGTTGCGGCACTCTACATACTTTGGTGAGAAATTGATGCAGGTGTTCATTTCTTAAAAAAGATCATCCATATTGATCGTTCTGGATACGATATATCGATATTCAGAAGTGTTCCCTAGACTTTTTTGAGGTGTTTATGTTTTATTCTTTTTTCATTTTCGTTGGTGGGCAATTTATATTGAACGATGTGTGTATCCATTGTGTAGAAGTATACATTTCTAACTTCGCTTTGAGCTTTCAACAAATAAGCGCCAATCATCTGAAAAATATTCAGGAAGACCCATTTTTTCTATGACCTCTCTTATATCGTGACAAAATAAAATTTCTTAAAAAAATCATCCATATTGATCGTTCTGGATACGATATATCGATATTCAGAAGTGTTCCCTAGACTTTTTTGAGGTGTTTATGTTTTATTCTTTTTTCATTTTCGTTGAGTGGGCAATTTATATTGAACGATGTTTGTATCCATTGTGTAGAAGTATACATTTCTAACTTCGCTTTGAGCTTTCAACAAATAAGCGCCAATCATCTGAAAAATATTCAGGAAGACCCATTTTTTCTATGACCTCTCTTATATCGTGACAAAATAAAATTTCTTAAAAAAAATCATCCATATTGATCGTTCTGGATACGATATATCGATATTCAGAAGTGTTCCCTAGACTTTTTTGAGGTGTATATAAACGTTCATGTTCGTACTGTATTCGAGCATCACATCACAGAACAGACCCTATAGGGTCTGTTCTGTGCATCACATGCTCACATGGATGATCATTAAAATGGATTTATTAGCGATCCTTGAAATACACGGAAGGTATCGTCAATATTGAATTCGTGTTTCGTCGAATAAATAATAATAATGAGAATAAAAATGGTGTATAGAGATGTTAACTTGATGATCAATAGAAACAAGGGATATTCAGTGCCAAACTGCAGTGAAGAATGTATTGACTAGATAGGACTATTAGTATTTTAGTGCATCACCATTTACACTGCAATGGTGAAAAAATCAGGCAATAGGTATTTCACAACATCTTTTGCAGTCAAACTTTCGATTCGATGTTCGTTAAGTCAGGCCCGCCGCTAGCGGTTTGAACGCCGGTGTGCAATTCCTATCGTGCCGCCCCTATCTAACTACAAGACCTAGGTGTTTATAAAAATGTGAAAAAAAAATGCTGTACAGTGAAAAACTATGTTATATTAGGTTATTTTATAAAAGATAGATACAGTAATACGACATTAAATGAAAAAATGAAGGCAAGAAAGGTGCAGTTTATACATATTATGTAGGTAGGTATAGGTATTAAGTTATTTTACAGAAACTGCACCTTTCTTGCCTTCATGTTGGCAAAATCAGCTATAATTTTTTGGTGTCTAGTCTATTTAGAATCTCATATTCAATTGAAATTATTGCTAAATTACTTAGTCTTTGCTGGTGCATAGTTGATCTCAAATAGTTTTTATTATTTTTAACTTTGAAAATGATCTTTCACCAGATGCAACTGAAACCGGCAATGTAAGTAGTATCCTTAGCGCTATTGCTGTAATCGGAAATGTTGACATTAATTCATTAGCAAAAATGTATTGCAATAGGGTTTGTGGATCATTAGACTGGTTTTCAGTTAAATGCAACTTTAAAGCATTGATCTCATTAAACATATCTATACCGTCAATATCTGCGTCACTACTTGAACTATCTTTTAGCTTCACATTCAAATCTTTACAATGTTTCATTAAATCATCTTTGGAGTAACTAAACAAGTTATTATTGGTGAAAAAGCCAAAAACGTCGGTAAAAGTTTCCAACTCATCGAATCTACGTTTTAAAGAAGTTAAGGTTTGGTCCAGGATCCTAAAAAAACATCTACCTTGTATTTTGTTTTAGGGTCTAGTAAGACTTCATCACTCTGTTCATACTGAAATTGAGTTGGTTTTCTTCGTGGACGAACGGTATCTATAGGCGGAAAATCTGCATCTACATCAAGTTCTCGAGCCACAGTGGTAGCTTCTTCTAACACCCTTTCGAAATGCTCATCTGTGCGATATTCGGTGAATTTATGAATCAATTTATTTAACAAATTTATGCAGATTTGGGTATTTATTGTGGGGTTTTGCATCATTTTGCTAATAGCATTAATTTCGTTTAAAATATCAAACCAAATTACAACTAAGCAAATAAATCTATAATTTTGAATATTCAAAGCAAGCGAATGTGCTTTGTGAGTTGTTGTACAATCCCATTCCGACGAATTGTTATCTGATATTTCAAGTAAAGCGTCAAATATTTTTTCGAGGTGATACCGTAAAGGTTTGACTGCATCGATTCTGCTAGACCATCGCGTGGCACTTAATGCCTTTAGTTTTAAATCAGGTAAATGCTTGCAAATTATGGACCACCTTTTGGTAGAAGACGAAAAGAAAACGTAAATTTCTTGAATTAAGTTGAAAAAGTTGACCGTGTCGTGCGTTATATTTGCCGCATCGTTAACGACCAAATTGAGACTATGCGCCGAGCATGGAACGTAAAATGCACGATTATTCATTTCCAATATTTTTTTGTAATCCATTGTGTTTTCCACGCATATTAGAACCATTGTCATAACCTTGGCCACGTAAGTTTTAATATCAAGGTTTAATTGCGAAAAAAATCTAAAACAAAATTTAATAGTCCTTCACCTGTGGAGCTGGTTATCGGACAGATGCCAATAAAACTTTCGCATATTGTAAGATTTTTAGTTTCACTGTTTGAAACAACATACCTTAGTATAACTGTAATTTGTTCTGTGTGACTTACATCTGGTGTGCAATCTAATATGATAGAGAAATATTTTGATTCTCTGACTTTGTTCAGGATATAATTTTTTATGGTCGTGCCGAGTAAATCAATGATTTCATTCTGAATCTGATCTCCTAAATAGTGAGTCATGCGAGTTGAATCGAATTTCGAGGCTTGAATTCTGTGAATATGTTCCCGCATAACTGAATCAAAGGATGCTATCATTTCTATTGCTTTGAGAAAATTACCATTATCATGCTCATATAATATTTTGGACGAGCCCCTAAACGCCAGACATTGATGAGATAAAAATTTTATAACAGCAATGATCCTTTCCAATACATTACACCATTGTTTTTTTTTCAGATTCTAATAGTCTCAGTTGCATTTGATTTACAGTAATTTTATTTTTCAACATATGATTTAGTTGGACCCAACATTTTAAATTTTCGCTATGGGAAATGCTTGTTTCGTGTCGTTTTAAGGTAGATGACAGATGTTGCCAATCGGAAAAACCGCTTGAAGCTGACAGACTACTTACAGTTTTACAGAATATTTTACAACAAAAATAATAGACTGAATCTTTTGACGTAGAGTAAACAAGCCATTCTCTGTTAATTTTTTCTGCATTAGGAAGATTTCTAGAGTAATAACTGTTTGCAAATTTTCTTCCATCGATATTAGCAGGAAAATTGTGGTTAAACAGCTGCACGGGACCACGGCTAACCAAAATATTAACAATATCATTAGTCATACTGGCGGGCCACGAACCGGGATCATCACCACAATCTAAACAGCTACTTGATGACGATAAATTGCTTACAGGTTCTTTAGCACTACTTTCTCTTTTTTTAGTTTCACTGGAGTCTCCTTCTGAAGGACTAACATTTTTCTCTTCAGATACCTCCATAACTTCTAGATTTAAAGCTGCGTTTGTGGAAGCTACATCTACGTCAACATTCTCTTGACATTCAGAGTCCCTATTTTCTGGTTTGCTAAAAAATTTCTCAAGAGATCCCGCTAGTTTTTTTTTCTCTGTATCTTTTTCTCGTTTTTGCCGTCGAAATTGAGCTCTTGAAATTTTTTTCCTTTTTTGCGGTTCCTGGAATTTTTTTGAAAAAGTTTAGTATACGGTTGTACAAAAGTAACTTAAATCCCAAAAGGGGGTCGATCATTCCACCCATTATTGCGAACAACCTTTACTATGGGGTCAACACTGAAATCGCGAAAAAAAATCAGCTTATCCATACATTTTGTATGGAATAGTTATTTTTTTTCGCGATTTCACCGTTGACCCTATAGTAAAATGACTCCTTTCGGGATTTAAGTTACTTTTGTTACACCCTGTATAGGTATAATTTTAATATTTTTTTATAAATCTTCACTCTTAAGTTGTATAACAGAAAAAATACCCTTTAAATCACAATAATAATCACAATACTACTGCAAAAAAAATATTCATACCTACTGCACACAAATGTAATGGAATAACTAATTTTTTTTCGCGACTTCAGAGTTGACCTCATAGTAAAAGTTGTTCGTATTGATTAGATGGAATGTCCCCTTTCGTTACTTAAGTTACTTTTGTTACACTCTGTATTAATTTTAATACATTTTTCTAATAAATCTTTACTTTAAGTTTTTCAGTAAAATAACCTTTAAATTTTACATGAATACCTGCTGTTTATATGAATGCGCCCATATGCTGATTAATTAAACAAAGACACTTACCATAATTATGATTTTTTGCGCCGACGGATAATATAAATAATTTTCTAAATCATTTTTATAGTCACACTTCGCACAAAAATATACAGAATATTATTAATTTTAAGTAACCTGGACCGTTTCCGGATCTCACATTAGGGCTATAACCAAATAATTGAAGTTTGTTGTTCACTCACATCACTTTCGCATTTGTGTTAAATAAATAAAAACAAAGAAATGAGTATATAGTTTTAAGGGGATTTGCCCTGATATCTGTGGGGTTTCCCTATTTCGCATAGAGCACGATACGGATTAACTTTGTTCTCATGAATTTCAATAGATGGCGCTATGTAATGCTACGATATAAAAGAAATATTTGGGCGCCGTTCATCATATTATTTTTATAAGGATAATCTTTTTAGTATTGTGAGGTGACAATGTCTGAATTTTAGTCGATGATTGTCTGATTAGCCGCCCGCGTGCATTGCACGCCTTGCACGCCCACTTACGGCGGGCCTGCGTTAAGTGGACTAGAATTGAGAGTGAAATTTAAAAATCGCGTTACAATTCATGACAAAAGAAAATATACGCGTAGTCCTGCAGGAGGTCATGTACAACTCGTACGTTTCACATTACAGTTGATCTGTAATGGTATTTGCATCCAAAATGTTGAACTTTGTAATTATTTAGTTTGAACACTTACAAACGTGATATAGACGACTACTGCAAAGCGGGCGGAGCCGCTGGCTTAGACCATTGATGAATACGTTCTGCAGACGTATTTATTTGCATAAATAAGTTTTTCGTATTTTCAATGAAATAACTCATATTTCTTACCTTAGATGTCCAACTAGCAATCCCGATAATGCGAACCAGTGAGTTATCGTGGTACATCTCATCATTTGCTCCTGGTTTGCTGTTAATTCGTTAAAACAATGATTTTCCGACAAATATCACATATACAAAAATTTGTGTTAGCTATTAAGTTTTTTTTCGCGAGTGCATTTCCATACTGTGGAGCTCTTGCGCTGACTTGGAAAATTCGTTCGCGTTTATCTTGCAGTTCAGGGATATTTTAAAATCAGCCCATGTCGCGGATCAATCGATTCGATTCATAACTTACACGGAAACGATTCTATCAGCCCTGAGAATGTTGTAAGGACAAAAAGTGCGGTGCGTTTTGATAATTGACATTCCACGACTCGTAATGAGATACTAAATTAGCTATTATAAACGTTTTGTGTACTGTAGTTTTTGTGATTGTGTTTTTATAGTGGGCTCTGATCTTTTCGATTTGGTAATTCCCGCATTTCTTTGCGATTTCCTTAAACATTCTCTATAAATTTTTATTTGCAACCATCCCACTGTAAGTCCTATGTTGTTTGTAAAGATCAAGGAAAATACTAGTATTTTGGTGGCTCCGTTTGTGATCCGCCAATTCAGAATAAGTTCAGAGATGTCATAGAACTACTTGTTCGAACGAAACTCTTGAAGTGTAAAAGTCGGTGATTCCCCAAATTTAAGCACAAAACTCGGACCAATTCGTTAGTTGTAACCACAGTAATTCGAACCAATAGAACTTCAAGTACGCTTTACTATAGTGCATGACTGGTTCAGTTCTAATTGAAAATTGGTTCGGAATTGCATTCACTAACAAAGGTACTAATTGAAAGATTTCGTATTGTTCTAAGTATTCGAAAGCGCCATCTCAATGTGCGCAAATATACTACTAAGATAAAGTTAACTATTGCAATATTTGGCAAGTCAATAGAGAGTTTTTGCAACTTGAGACGATTTCGTTAAGTTTACCGTTAACTTTAATTATATTTACGATAATAACGCTCACTTCAAATAAAGATTTTGCAACCTTACAAAATAATGTTTTTGTTTGTTTGTTTCTATGGACCTCCAGTTTATATTGGACTCCGAACCACTTTCCAAGACCGTGCAATGATAACTGCCACCATTAATGATTACAAGTAATCTGGCCTTCAATGGTATGGACCCAGATCTAAGCTGATGTATCCAAAGTAGATAATGATTTCTTAGTCAAATTCACTTTTTTGTTCAAGGATAACATCCATATTTTGAACACGGATTCGAACCAAGCACATCGGCTAAGTATATTCCATAGAACAGGGTCTGTTCTGTGGTATATTCCTACATACTTGCTCCCGGTGCAGTTACCGAGGCGGTTTACAAAATAATGTAGTTATTCAATTATCAGTTTGTCACCATAATAATTGTCACTTGTCATTTTACTACGGCCGATTTGTTTTTGTTAGGTTAGGTTGCACATGGTAAAAGAATAGAGTTTTTGCACCTCTTATTCTGGGCGTGCGCTCTTCAAAAATAACGATAAAGAATTGCCGTTATTACGGCAGAATAAGAACTGGTAGTTATTCTCATTTACCGTGTGCAACCTAACCTAACAAAAACAATTTTCATGGTGACAAGTTGACGGTAAAATGTACGAAATCGTCTGTTGCAAAAACTTTCTAATAATTACCAGTTCTTATTATGGCGTAATAACGGCAATTCTTTATCGTTATTAGAGTTTTCGGGTACCATTTTTCAAGAGCGCTTGCGCAGAAAACAACGAAGTCTTCAAATAAGAGGTGCAAAAACTCGTATTTGATGATACGTAACGCTAATTGATATTTGCACTGTCTAACTGGTTAGTCGGTCGTTTCTATCGTTTCAAGCTGTCCTCTCTTCTTCTTTATCTACTTCGAAGTTTATGGTTATAACATCGAATGTCAACAGGAAAAGAAGATTCTCTCGGTTATGTTATGTTATTATGTGTTCTTTTGATCTTGATCTTCATGTAGTGAATAATTAATTAAAATGGTCTAACAAACAATAATAACAGTGTTCTCCTCATAGCAATAATTATTATTTTCAAGAGGATGCTCCTCTACGGAGCTATAAGGCTGTGGCAGATCCTATTTCAAGATAAAACGTATAATTTATTTATGGAACTATGAGTTGAGCCATTTCTGAGGATAAGAGAATGTTGTTTTAGATATTTCACTGTTCACATGATCAACCCTCGACAATGACGACAAGAAATCCAACTACCCTTGTGGCTGTACCCAGCGAAGAAAACTTTGATTTTCTATTTAAAATTGTTTTGATTGGTGATTGTGGTACAGGAAAGACCTGTGTTGTTCAAAGATTCAAGAATGGGACTTTCATTGAGAGGCATGGGAATACAATTGGTGTAGATTTTTCAATGAAGACTCTTATGATTGATGGGAAAAAAGTTAAGGTGGGTTTATTTTTACCAAATTAAAGAGAATCAAATTTGATTTGCATCATCAGCGATTTTCAAGGAAATCAACTATTTAAGTTATATCCTAGTTGTTTGACTTATGATCTGAACAATGAATTTATTGTTCAAATTTTTAAAAGAGTTGAATAAGTATTTTCAGTTTCTTATATTAAAGTAAAATATTCTTTTGTAGCTACAAATATGGGACACAGCTGGCCAAGAGCGTTTCCGAACAATTACCCAAAGTTATTATAGATCTGCTAATGGTGTCATTATAGTCTATGATATAACAAAAAGATCTTCTTTCCTATCTGTAGCAAAGTGGTTAGAGGAAGTTCGAAAATATTCAGGCAGCTCAGTGCTTTTAGCTTTAGTAGGAAATAAGGCTGATGAAGAAAATTTGAGGGAAGTGGAATTTGAAGAAGCGGAAGCTATGTGTCAGTATATGCCAGAAGTGCTTTTCGTTCTAGAAGCCAGTGCTAAATCTAATACAAATATTGAGGAAGCATTTGTGTATCTTGCCACAGAATTGAAGGTGAGTTAGTTTACACAATACATATTGGTAATATTAAAATTTTTTCGACGAATTACAGGAATTCTTTACTATTATAATCAGTTATACAAAATTACACTTTAAGTCTTCTTCCTAAAAATTATTTTATCTGATTAGATGTGAATACATTTTTGAATTGATTTCTATAGTGGAAAATTGATGATAATAAAATCAGTATATATTGTTTTATGTCGCAGCTACACATCTATCATCTACATTTGATAGGTAAGGGATAAATGAATTTGTTACATATAGTGAGGATTATGACATATTACGTGTGGCAGAGGAAAAGCTCTGCCATTTTGCAAGGTCATATTTGTTTTTAGTATAAATTTCGACTCAGTAGAAGCTATAATGTTCATTTGAATTTCAATTCTTAACTCTCATGAAGATCTATTGTTTGCATATATGAAATTTTCGTGTGATATATGTATGGTGAATATATACGGCATTGAAGTAGAAAAATTAAAAAATTTCTGTACATACATTGCGTGTCTGTACTGGTCAAAAAACCAAATATAAATATATAAAGATCGTATATGGTTAGCAAGCTCTTCTCACAAGCAATCTTGTGTCAGAGTCAAACTACTTCAGGAACGTAAAAGAATGAAGATTATCAAGCAGATCAACGACAACTTCCGTTTAGCAGCTGGGGCGGCCAAGCATATTATTGGTAAACTTATAACAAAGTAATTATTTGTTTTATTTACTTGATTTATTTCCTGAACCTGATCAAAGGAAAATATTCATCAGAAATAAAACATGGAAACCAAAGGATTCACATGTTATATACACATATGTCTGTGAAATGGTAAGCTGCACAAAATGAACAGAAACAGAGCAACGAAAGATAGGTGCCTGCCTCTAAAAGCTCAAGATTTTATACAATTCTTGCTCAAAAGATAATTCAAGGTTATTAAATAAAATGAATGAAAAACTAAAAGTGAGAAATGAAGTTCGCGGAAAAAAAAAATCGAGCAAACTCTACAAACCAGGGGGACAGAACTGAGGAACTAGAAACACTGAAATTAGTCAAGGAAGAAAATGTAGAAATGAAGACTGCAATTGTAAAGCTCAAAGCAGAAATAACAGCTTGAACTAAAATTGAGAAACAACATAGAGAAGAAAAAAAAAGTTGATAAGCTACAACAGGAAAACCGAAAACTAATAATGGAAAAAACAACTCTGGAACAGGCAAACGGGATTTTGGATAGGAAGATAATTGAAGAAAATTTACTAAGACAGCAGCAAATGAACTCGAATCGGATTTTTATGGACGACAATATAGGGCTGAAACTTGAAAGCTCTGAACTGAAAAAATCAGAATTAGGAAACAACGTAATTCTTACTTAAAAATATGCTGATAAAGAAGATGTCAAAATGCGTTTCTCAATAATTCAACAAGAATTAGAAATGATTAGAGCATTTATTACCAATGGTAATACACTGGCAAATAATGATAACAATACACATTCAAGAAAAACTGAAATCAAAAAAAGAGACCAGATAATTCTTGCTAAGGATAAAATCAGTTACAGTGACATGGTAAAGTTGAACACAAAGAACCTATTGCAGGTAGATGGAACTCTGACAGTTCACACTTCTGGTTTGCGTTACCTCATCTGAACCTGGAAATAATGACTTCCCTACAGACGTGAGCAGAAAGAGGCTCATCCAGTCTCTTAAGTTCGCATATAATCCAAGAAATCCCAAAAATATCTTTGAATAACTCGACAAACAAAAACAGGATAGGTATGTTGTGAAGGGTAGTACAATTATTGAGAAGAGAGACTTTGCAGGGCAGAGAAGAAGGCCTGGCTGTTCATTGGAAGAACAAGCGCATCTACCACTGAAGATATATTTCTGAGTTAGTTGAAAGGCATTTTTCCAAATACCGAATTTATTGGAACAGAAATTAAAATAGCATGTAAAAAACAACAGCCCAAATAAAGCGTTCAGAATTGAATTCGACTTTGGAATGCTAACATAAATTCTTAAACCTGAGGCATGGTCACGTAATATAATATTTAAAAAATATGAAATTCTCGATCCCAAGGCGACAATAAATTTGCCTAAAAAACAACAGGTTCCTCAAACACACGAACGAATAATTTACCACAAAGCTTCGAAACTACGTTATTACATCGAAACATAAGATCCCTCTGGAACAAAACAGCGGATATAGAGCTAACACTGAAGAGTTTTGGAAAAATCACCCAACATTATATGCCTCACCGAGGATTGGTTAAATCAAGAGGAGAGACCGTTTGCTACAATAGACGGCTATAAACAAGTTACCTCATAGACAAGAACAACCCTTACCTGTAGTGGTTGTAGTGTTTTTATGAAACGTGAAATAAAAGCTGAAGAATACCTTGATCTGAAAATATACTGCCAGTACGTGGATATCGAGTGTGCATGTGCAGTGAGTCAAGAAAATAAGCTTGTCATATTAAGTATGTATAGAGCTCCCTCAGGAGAACTTAATATATTTTTGGAGGTACTGAACACAATTTTAGAGCATGTTAACCCCACTAGTTCTTAGTGGGGACTTCAACATATGCCTACTCTATAAGTCTAAAGATTTGGACAAGTTCCTTGAGGTGATCAGCCAAAATAATTTAGTACAGGCCATCTTCGACCCTACATGTGTCACAAAAAATAGAGAATTCTTAATTGATAACATTTTTATATACGACACCAAACATAGCGGTGGTCAAGTTGTGTACACGGCATTATCAGACCATAGCGGTCAGATTTCAGTAATGAATCGACAAACAAAAACAAATAAGTTTACTCCATATTTAAAAAAAATCTATTTTCTATCAAAACCATCAGAATTCGCACAACTTCTTGAAAATTATAGCTGGGCAGACATATACCAACAGTTGGTTCCAGGTCTGTTTTTACACCTAAATTAATAAAAAAGCCCCCGGTCCCAAATCAATGGATAATTTCTGAAATAAAAAATCCTGTGAAAGAAAACGAGAATTATACTTGAAAAAACCTAGCCGAAATGTCTAACTCATACTATAATGTATAGTGTTGGTTCCTTAAAAGAGTAATTAGACAGACGACCAAAATTAAATCTGATAAACAATTCATTTCAGAGGCTCCAAACAAAGGAAAAGCTACCTGGCAAGTCCTAAATAAATATACGAATAGGCAAACACAAAAGGAAAATCTTAGAGTTGAAAAGGACCGTGCGGTAACAACTTTGAACAAAATAAATGACCATTATATAAATATGTGTCCTCGACTTGTATGGGATTGCTATAAATTGAACGACGTGAAAAGAAATAATGAGTCCATATTTTTCAACCCATCAAGCCCAAAGGAAACTTCAACATCACTATATCCATGAGAAACACAGCCTCGGTCGGTACGGATGAAATACCAACAAAATTGATAAAATACATTACCCCAATTTTGTTGGCCCGTTGTGTCATATAATAAAGGCGACAAAAGAGATATTTATAACTATAGACCGATTTCATTAATGAATAATTCAGTAAAATATTTGAAACGATTATATACCTCAGACTGTTTTCTTGACGGAAAAATGATATTCTCCGAGTCTCAGAACGTTTTCAGAAAGAGAAGGAGTACAACCAGAGCCATATACACCGTTATATGTGGAATCCTGGACTCGCTTGATGAAGGGAAATACATTTTTGCAATAGCACCAGATCTGAGCCAAGCTTTCGACAGCGTTGACTTCCATATTTTACTGAAAAAATTGGAATACTATGGTATTCGGGGAATAGCGTTAAAAATGTTAAACAGTTACCTTTAAAATAGAATTCAATATGTTTCAGAAAGAGACCGAAATTGTAAATCAATATCGTCGAGTGGAAATCATTCAGTTAGAGGAATTCCGCAAGGCACAATACTTGGACCACTTTTGTTCAAGGTCTACACAAATGATATAGCATGCACTACCAACGACTTAATAATCCAATTGCCAAAAACATTTCATTTCTCAGAACATATATACCCACGATCCATACTCATTTACAAGGCTGCAATGTTTGCCAAAAAAAACTTTGACCTCTTCTCACAAGGAAACCACCCATATGTAACACGTCATCGACAAAAATTATAAACAAACAAATACAATCTAACCTAACCTACCTACAAAAAAAATGCAGATCACACAGTCACAATGATCTACAATAAATTACCAATTTCCACTCTACAGAAATACTTATGTGACGAGTTGAAAAAAAAAAGCATATTACAGCCTTCAGGAGAAAGCGGCTTTGATTAACTGATCCACTGTTCTATGCCTATTTTTATTTTGTTAATATCTGCAGATAGTCGATCATATTTTAAATACTATTATTACTTTTGTACTTGTATTGATATGTTGATTTACTGTATTTGTTTACCTGTAACTTTATTTATTGACACGTTCTATGCCCATGAGTCAAAGTTGTAATTTACATACTTGAACAAATAAACCTTTTACTTTACTATTCAAGTGAAAATACGTTTTTACGAAAAGTTTTTGGATGGTATGTAATTTATGCAGCAAATAATACTTCAATCGTAGTGTTATCAAAATTAATTCATCATAAAGGGGGTGATTGTACGCTAATTTTCTCTAACGAATTAATTTTTGAACTTTTAAGACGACAAGGAAGAATAATTCGCATTTTCTATTCATGAAGCTCTTATCTCATGTATAGTTCAAATATTTTTAGGTGTATTTGCGGATATATCGTAGCCGTGAACTTTCACATTAACGATTTGTTGAAATTTAGATAGCTGTTCAGATAATTTATCATCTCAATTGTATTTATGATAGATATTCCAGTATCTTCATTTTATACTTGGGGCACATAGAATTCAGATTAATATGTTCAATTAGAGGACCGACTTTCATAGAAATAAAACACAGATTATAAGTAAACTGTTTCATATAGAAGTCATATATTCAAAGTCTAGTTTTGTCATGACAAACCTTAGTTTAGATAAGAATATCAAATATTTAATTTATTTTGTCATTAGAGCTGAGTAATAGATACGAATTTTGTCATACAAAATAACAAATGATAAATGGATTTTCAAATATCCTTTTAAGCAGAAATCATTCTGCAAAATTTCCACATTGTATCATTTATACTTTCTGAGGTTTTGTGATTAATCAGTGAGTAGTATTTCACTTTTTTAAAAGCTCCTACCCTTATGTAATAAATTCAGTAAAACCTTTGGCAATATTTTTATGAATATTCAGTCTGTACCAAAGTAAACAGGACTTATCAAAAATAAGAAAAGCAAGTGGTGTTTTGGCAAAATTCTTTTACTTGAATAATATTTCAAATCAGTGTTTGAGGTCCTTGGCCGGAATAGCTCGAAGAATGTTGGTACACGCCTTCTGGATGGCTGGAATGTCAGCAAAACGCATACCTTTCATTGGCAAATGAAGTTTCCCGAACAAATAAAAGTCGCACGGAGCTAGGTCTGGCGAATATGGGGAATGGTTGACCGATAAAACTTAATTTTTGGTCAAAAAATCGGTATTTACCGTCGATCGGTAAGATGAAGCGTTATCGTGCAACAAAACACCAAGATAATAAACCCCAGTAACTGTTTGGCCCGGTGGAACAAACTCATGAATCTAACCCTACGAATCGTAAAAACAAATGAACATTGTCTTCACTTTTGACTTCTCAATAAATTTGTTGGTTGCTAGCTCGTTTCCTGGCCTCCATTTGGCACACACCTTTCGATAGCCCAAAATGCTCGGTCAAAATCGAATCTTTGGACATTGCCAATTCTATTTCCATGAAACGCAACGATGATTTTGGTTGGATTTAGAGAAATTCGCACACTTTTTCGATACTCTTTGGCGTAATTTGGAATTTCGCCTGGCCGACGTAAGGTTCGTCATTACTATCTTCCTGACCATTTTTAAAACGCGTATACACCTCATGGACTCCGCCACGGGATAGACAATCGTCGCCATAAACTTCTTACATCAATTGAAACGTTTCGTTGAACGTTTTACCGAGTTTTAAACAAAACTTAATGTTGGTTCTTTGTTGGATGCTTATTTTTGTACCGACTACCAAAACATACTGTCACTTTAGACGCAAGAACTCTGCTTCCAGTCAACCACATGTCATGAAATTTTGACTGGAAGTCTGGAAAAGATGTATCTTTCAAACACCACTAGTCACGTACAGGTGGCGCCACCAGAAGCGACCGTATTGGAAAAGTCCTGTTTACTTTGAGACAGACTGTTTTCATTGGGTAATAAAAGGCATAAAATTTCAAATTACGTGATACATCTTCATGTTTCAACATTATCTTATAAGTTTATCTTCGAAATTCATAAAACGTAAATTTTAAAAATGAAAAAATTAACGCATTAATCGCTTTGAAATTACTTATTGGCAGTATATTAGTCGAATAAAAAACAGCATACCATCTATGATAAAAACTCCTATTTATCTTTTTTTCATTACTCTTATTGATTTAACTACACTTTTTTTGTTGTTTTTCTGTTACAGTTGAATAATCTAATAACGTAATATCGTTTATTTTCATAGTATCTCTAAGTGAATTTTCGAATGATTGCGTTTACTTGTAGTAAAAGTGTTAAATTTCTTCGTCTTTATGATGCAGCTCACCGATTGGCATAAAATTAAAATTTTGATGATTGGTTATGGCGACTGAATCAAGCTGCGGCTATTAATTTATTTCGAAAAAAGTATTTAGATTTACCTCCATTTGCTATAAGCAAAATTGGGGCTCATTACTGGGAGTCATGGCATGTGAGGCATCTATCTAGAAGAAGGCAATCTCTTGTTGGCCACCACACTAATGTGCATATAATGTGTTTCACTGAAAAGGAACGTGAAGAGGTCGATTTTTGATTGAAGGGGGCCATTTTTTGTTGTTTTGTTCTCCTCATATCAATCATCGATCCCTGGCAGAGAAAAGACGTCGTTCGATACCTTTTTGAAAAGGTAATTTAATTCCCTATACGACCACGAAATTATTTACTTTTTAAAATGTTAAATTAAAACATGTGACGAATTGAAATCGAGAATTGTTTGAAAAAAATCCAGGTTTTCATGTATACCTTCGATCTCCGTCGAGGAAAACATTCCATTCGGTTGAAGTGGAAACATTTTTGTTGCTTATTTAAACGTTTGCGAAATGACGATTTTTTTTTAACGAGAAAGGGGTTGTGTAATACCTCATAAGAAAGGTTATCTGATCTTCAGTATCTGTCTGAAGTGCTATTAATTAAACAGTAACACTGCTTTTACTTCCATGATTTTCATGAATATCTATTATGAAATCAAATATATCATTGAGTTTTCAGTTTTTTAATCGTCGTACATTCCTATCGCAAATGTTGGAAGTGACCTTCATACACTTCTATACTTTGGTTATATCGAGTTTTGAATGATAGCCTAACATTTTGCGACATTTGTGGTGTTATCTGCTGACATGCGTGAACAATCCTTTCTCTTTGATAATAAAACTAAACCATGTAGTATACTATCAAAAGAGATTTATTGAAATCACGATTGCAATTTCGGTCTCTCGACCATCTTCAGCTGACAACAATTATTGAACTAGTGTTGAAAATACATACATTCATAAACATATAATACAAAATAAATGAGGGTGCAAACAAGAGGTAATAAACTAATTATGTAAAAGCAGGTATTATTTAAAGATTTCAAATAGGGACGAATAAGCCGGGCCATACTAGTCGTACAGAAGATTATCTCTATGGGGGTTTTGTTGCAGTTTGAAAGTTTCGATGGATTCCAAGAAATCAACTTTCGTGCCTTAGATATTCTGTGAATAATTTGAAGTTGATGTATGGGTGGAAACTGAAGGCCATTTTCGATACAATGTGAAGCGAAAGTTGATTCGTCGGTTCTCTGATTATTGTAATCTGATTGATGCTCTTTGTATCTAGTTTTGAATGAACGACCAGTTTGACCTATATATATATATATATATATATATATATATATATATATATATATATATATATATATATATATACGCCTTCACAATCCATACAGGACAGCTTGTAAGCTTCAGTATTCTCAAATTATCTGTTTTATCTTTTATTAAAAAATTACTGGGAGAGTTTCATGTGTGTCTTTCTTACTTTATTTTAAAATGACATTTTCAATCTTTTCGCTGATAGGGCCAAAATATGTTAATGAAATATATTTATCTCTATTAGTTGATTCTATTGTAGCGTGTAAAATGTCATTTTCGATTTAACATTAACGCTTTCACCATTTCGTATTTGAGCAATGCCATTCGGACCGTGTAAAACTGGCATAACCACTCCGTGTACTTTACCGTAGTTCGTTCGATTTTGTGCCCCGTGCCCCTCCTGCGCATGCTATAGATTCTTTGATTACGGAACGACTGGACAGCGATTTATTTCTGGTTCCTGGCTTTCTAACAACAACTTGTTTTTCTGCGAAGATTTTGAGTTTGATGCCTTTGGGATTATAGTTTTGGAATTTTTTGGACTTTTGTGAAACTAAGGACCTGTATTTTAACCAAAATACTCATTTTGGAAGGAGCAGTATTGTAACATAAACTCTTTTTGGAAGGATCTGTATTTCAAGCAAATACTCTTTTTGGAAGAGGCTGTATTTTGACGAGCAAATACTCTTTTTGGAAGAAGCTGTGTTCTAGACCCCCATAACACCATCAGAAACATCTCCACTCTCTAGATAAGTTATTCTAGTATTTTACATGTTTTTTCTTATTGATTTTCAACTTTTTAACTTTTTTTGGGAAATATATTTCTGCCTTTTTAACCTTAAAATCCTTTGTTCATATATACATATAACATTACAAGTTAATTATTTTAAAATAATTTTAGAGAGTCGACTCGTCAGTTTTTGCTTCAAATTGTAATTAATTTTTGTTCAGCTTTTGTGTGAAGGAAATAGATTTAATATATTTATTTAGTTTTAGTGTGTGTTTTCTTGTGAATTTGTTGTCTGCTCTTGAGTTCCAATAATAGTTCTTTTACCGGGCAAATTGACCAATTATTCACCTACGATCACCTCTCACGCTGCTATTGTAACCTGATCTTCGGTTGGTCACCAAAGGATAATTTGCAATCAGAGCAGCTTAACTTGTGATAGTTACACTATACGTAGGTAAATATTATGATATGCTATTTGTGTTCGTTTTTTCTGATCATTCCGTTTATTATATTGGAGGGATAACCATTGTTCCTATCTATTTCTTCAATAGTTGACACTTCCTTGACATATTCTCTTCGGATATTGGCAGAGAGAAAGCCCTATGAATCATTGAATTAAACGCAGCATTTAATTTTTTTTTAATTCAAAATAGGGCGAGAAGTCGATAATCAGATTCACTTTTCCGACCTAACAATCCATATAAATAACACTCCAGAGAAATTGAACGCGTGGGAAGGAGTAATTGGTGATTGGTTTTAAGTTCAAGATTTTTCGATGATAATCTCACAGGAGAACAGGAGAAAGGAACATAATTGTTCTATGAAAAGATTTTATTCCATTTTTAGCCAGTTTGTTTCCGAATGAGATAATTCAGACGTCATTACACTTTTTCTAAAGGATATCTGATATCAAGGATTTTTAAACATAAATTTGATTCTATTGAAGTTCTTAAGGAACATATAACACGAAATGTGAGAAATGGTTTCTACAATCGAATAGGACACTGCTAATTTTTAACCTTCTATACGTTATTTTGAACCTTTTATACGTTAAAATTAATTTAATTTAAATATCTATTTTGCAGTTGCACTGGGGATTGGGCAAATCACTAGATTAGACGTCTAAAAACTCTTGTGCGTCGATCGTTACTGAATAAACCGAAGCTGGACTCTTCACTTCATAGAAACCGTTCCCATTGGTCGTATTCTCGAGCAAACTGGAGATTTTGAGGTCTTAATGCGATTCCAGTTTTCAATTTGGAAAGGTTATTTGCGACATTTTCACTTATTTCTCCAAAATGTGTTGAAGGGATAAATTCAACATTAGAAAAGAACATCAAACTTCATCCCTTAAAAGTAAACAAGATTCAACATTAGTTTACCACTGCAGCCACTATTGTTCTAGTATTGATAAATTTAAAATTCTACACATTGCCCCAAAGGCATCAAATAGCAAAATCAACTTCCACAAAAAAAAATGAAGAGATCCATGTAATCCTAACTACTCATATTCACATAAAATTTCCGATTACAATTAAATGATCCACAGAGCTTTTTCATTATCTTTAACATCAGAAAATCTTGAAAAAGAAATTGAACCATTAATACTATTAGCTCACAACAACGATTTTGATCGTGATCTAATTGACATGATAGTGAAATCAAATCCGAAAAATTCATCGTTTAACATATTGTGGACAGATGAGTGGAAATGTCGCAAATGACCTTTCCAAAGTGAAAACTAAATTCGCATCCAGAATGCATAATAAACTGTGATGATTCTTATTTGATGCTAAAAATTTTTTAAAAGTTATCTTGTCCACACTAATAATTTCTGCATAGGTCAAATTGGTCGTGTCTTCAAAATTGGATATAAAGAATATCAAAGTTCATTCCTTAAGGGTATTATCACTTCAGAATGGTAAAATGGAAGGTTTGTTTAGATTTTTTTAAAGAAATCTTAATGATGCATCAAAAAAACTATTTACATGTTATACATAAAAAAAGGTATACAAATTTTTTTTTTTGGCGCCGCATGTAAGTTCTTCGTAGAATGTGGCGCTGGTGACGACGCTTCAAAAATGATTGGTTTTGCGGTTGCAGTAATACAGATCGAACGCAATATCTGAAATCAAAAAATCAAACAAAATTTTGAAAAACATGTATGCAGCTGTATAACCTAACTCGGAAAATAAAAATTTTCATTTGTGAGAAAATTACAGCTTTCAAAAAAAAGTTGAAAAAAAAGGCATTTTTTACGCGTTTCAGCCCCTTAAAAGGGTTAGGTTAGAATAACGAATCTTTAAATAGAAAATTAAAAGATTCGTTATTGTTTTGCGTGTTTTTTCCCAAACAGCGATCCATAAGTTCATATTTTGTCAAGTCTTCGAATACAGGCTTCACGTATTCTTGCACAAGGTCACTAAGGGGCGGTGTTTTATGGTTGAAGTTTTTGCCCTCTTCGACGCTTTGTAGATACTTACACCAGCTCTTGTCGCAATACTGATGCTGTGGTTTTTCATGAGTTGAAATTCTATGATAAAATCCCGCCCAAATGGCATTTTTCATGGCTAGCTTGTCATCAGGGTTGTTTTGAATGGCAAGACTGTAAAATAAAGAAATTTCTTTCATAACTTTGCCAGTAAGTTCGGTTCTCTTTTCCTCAGGTGGAGTAGTTTTTCTTCAGCGTTTCCTTTTAGCTGCAGGTTCTTCCTTTTCGTTTTTCGTTTCTTCTTTTTTTCAAATTTTTTTATTTCCGTGAGAGTTTTTTTTGACATCCTTGAGCCTCCAAAACATTCTTTTTCCCACGTGAAGGACGCATTCTAATTTTTCAATATTGAAGTCCCCGTACGGCTTACTTTCCAATAAGTTGGGAAACGTTTTTGAATCTATATCTCCAACGTAGCGAGCGTATTTTGAGCCATGTAAATTTTCCGAACGACAAAACATCTCTAACACCCTTGGACTTCCATTCCCCGGAGCGTCCGTCATAATTTTTGGAACATTCATCGACGTGCTCCGTGTCTTTCCAAATTAAAAATGCGGTTGGTTCCATCAGTTTTTTGTTTACTTTACATTTCTTACACGTGTTTGACGATACCAAACAATCCAAAATTTTGCCTGTGTATTTTCCAATTAGAGTACAAATTCCGATGAGAGAAGAAAAACCTTTCTTGGCCCAGGTACCATCGCCGGACACAGGCAATTCGCCTTTTGGGAATCCGTGCTCAACGTTTTTTTCTTTTTCTTCTCTTCCAGCTTTTTGAAATATAACTTTAGCCAAATATTCAGCCGAAAAAGCGATATTTGTGCACGCGGTGTAGTACAAATTCTGGTTGAAGCGTCGACCTAGATCCATCATGGAACAGAACAAATTTATGCCATTGAGTCCAACCCCTAATAGGCGGAAAATCAAAACCATTCGCCTGTTGATTAGTTTTATAGGTACTAGTGCAAGAATTGACCGAACTTAGATGCTGACAAGAACACTGAATTTCAAGTTTGAAACCGAAGCCAATAGCACTTTTTCGGAAAAACTTGATATTACCATCACATTTTTATACTTACACAATTTTTTTTTCAAGTGAGAAAATACTAAAGTGAAAGCTAGAATCACATAGCCAAATTTGCTATCAAACCCGACATCTAAATCTCCGTCAGGGTCACTGGACCCCTCCAGTTTTTTAGTTGATGCACTCATTTTCCAATTTTGAATTTCCAGAATGTTGATTACCTTCAAATTTACTTTTTTTATGAGAACTTCTACGTACGAGTACCGTTCTAGATTCTTTTTTAGTTGGATGATAAATTTTGTCTTGTTTCGGTGGCATTTTCGAAAAAATTTTATACTTCTGACATGTACAAAACTCAAAACCGTACTAATGAATATATTTTTGTCGAAATTCAAGTCCCAGCATGAAAACGGAACAATAGAAGGGAAAAAAACATCTGCCGTCGCTGCGTATTATAAAGCGCCGGCGACGCAAATATATAAAAAACTCAAAATCGATTCTCCCAAAATTTTGAAGTGATAATACCACTTAAAAATAAACAAGTTTCAACATTACATAACCACTACATCCAAAATGATCACTCTTCCTAGTTTTGATAAATCAAAAGTTTTTACTCATTGCCCCAAAAGGTAGAAAACAATTCATTTGTTGGTAGTAAAAAATTTCATTTGTGTTTTATTAAAAATATGTGTGGTAGTGCAAAACAAAAACTTTCTCCTATTATTTTTCCAAATATTAACATCTACTAATTTTGTGTTCGTTTTTTTCCAGAGGAGACATGACAGTGGCATCTTAGATCAATCGGAAGAAGAAACGGTTAAATTAGGGGAAACAAAATCTGTTTCGAAATGTAGTTCGTGTACAAAAAGTGCGTTTTGAAAGACTCTACAATATGCCTTTCTGTGCCTTATTCAAAGTGATGTAGGGATGATCTAATATCTCATGTAGAGCTTTAATGTTTGATTTTTAATATGTAATCGAAACCACTAATTTTCATTCAATCAATTATTTCAATGGTATCCCACTCACATTTGTATAATTATTTGTAATTATGTATGTTCCTTGCCTACTAATATTGATTGTTGTTTAAAATTATTTCAATGTGCAATAATTTTCGATAATTATTTTGTGTCCTAATATTGAATTTAACAGTTATCTACTCCAAATTTATATATATAAATATATAACAAATATATCGAAGTACAAAATAATATTGAGGTCAATTAATCAAACAATATCATCGAAAGTAATACAGTAAAGTATATCTCATTATTATCATTTAAATTGAATTTTTACTTAATTTTCCAATACACTGCACTTCAAAATTAATGCATAATCTGAAAGTGGATGTTCATGCTCCACGAAATTAATTTCTTGTTTGATTTATGGAACTCGTTCTGAGAGTATACTTCAATTTTGAAGAGTAGTGTTTTTAAGAAACTTAGATTATGGAATGCAATGCGTTATTTGCTTAATTTTCTGACAATATTTGTACATATATATATTTTATTCTTAGGCTGCTTAAGATAATCATGGATTTTGTCCAATTATTTTTCACCAGTTCGAGCAAATTTTAGGTAAATAATCAATTTGTTGTACTTGAGAGAAATTCTATTAATTTTTCCAGTCGACACTGGAAAGAAATTTTGTTTGTCATATATTAATATACAAGGTGTTTCTGAAATAATTAGAAACATTGTTGTGAGCCATTTGTTATTCAATGTTGAGGCAAAAATATCACGTAAACATAGATCTAGAAATTTCAATGAATATACAAACATTTTTGAAAGCGATTTGTTATATTGTCAGTCAATTTTGAAAAAAAAGCTTCATATAGATTGTCTTGAAATGTTTCTTCTCATCATACAGAGTAGCATCTCGGAGGACACCAAACCTATATTTTGTTAATAAAAGTTGAACCATGCTTAGTTTTTTAAGTTTTTATATTGTTTTCGGTCTAATCAGTTGAAAATACAACTTTTTGTCCCTTGTGTATGTTTTGTATTTTACTTTGTTTTTGTGGTGAAAATCATTTATTGTCTGTCTATGGGACAACATAATAAAAATTACAACTGACAAACTATTATCTCAATATCAAAATTGCAAGATGAACATGTTTTTTTTATTGGTTTGGGAAGCCAGTAATGTTACTAAGAGATCGAAATAAATTTCACTAATAGTGCTCCTTTGGTACAAAAAGTCATCACTCGGTATTTCAATGAATACAAAAATTACCACACTTTTTATATGAACTTCTTGCCTTAAAATAGTGGATCACTTCAATATTTTAGATTACTTAGGAAACACCCTGTATGATTTAAAAGATATAATCAATATAATGAAAAAATAACGTCTGTGATGTCATAAAATAGGGGGCAACTCAAAATTTGCAGTTTTAAGAAAAATATGTCTAAAGGTTCTGTTCTGCAGTAAGGATGCTTCATAAAACTAATTTACACATCCTCTCTCATGTATTGATCTTGTAAGAATAGAATTTACCCTACTGATAGTTCAATTCCGTGACGTAACTTAAAATATAATAAATCTACCTCTATTCTACAAAGAGGTGCATTGTATTGCTTAATAAATTGCTGAGTGAGATCCACCAGAACTCACGAAGTTTACCTTTCTATGGCAGTTGGAGTCCTGAATTTGAGTCTGCTATTTTTTGACTGAAATCTCTTGATTTGTAAAATTTCTGTTTCAGGCGCAATAATTAAAGTAGTCAACTTGCTCCATGCTGAGTACTCTATCTAGTGTGGTTTGATATACATACCTTCATTTTCCACATCTTGTTTCGAGCCATCACATACGTGTAATTTCAACATTTTGCCTTTTATGGCTCCTCTTTCAGTACTTCTACCGAGTTTGATACGGGTTTTCTCTGTGTGGGTTTCTTTTGTACTTTTACTTTGAATGGTGATGTGTACAAGCTGGAAAGTCAGAGAAACTTGAGTTGGTCAAATGGAAGATCAGGAAAAAATTGAGATTTTGCACTGTTGGCATTTCCAAATTTCCCACAGAAAAATGAGGGATATATTCAATTCATGCTCTACTATAAAAGCATTTTAAAACGACAAAATCTTTCCAACTGCTGTACTGGACTCATTACAAAATCCATGGTTATTTTCAATAATAATAGTCTTCGAAATGTTACGTAAATCTATTGCTTGTACATAATAATGTTGAAAATTTAAAATGAATTTATATTTTCAGCTTAACTAGGTGATTTATATAACGGAAAATTATTTAGATTTCTAATGTTTTTGAATTGCAATTTCAATACACAAGGTTTCAAACTCCAAATAAATTGCCCGTCCGAACAAGTTCATAAATCCTGGAAATATTACAAGTGTTATTTAGAAAATAATTGAATTGAAGTAAATATTATATTCTTGTAGAAACTTTAAATTAAATTTCATTCTAGAAACAATAATTAATTTTCATTTCTAGAAATTTTGTAGACAGTGATATTCATACTACATATATTCTGCTTATTAAATAACTTCCAAAAAGCCAATGTTAATAATTAGAAAATAATTTCTAGTATACTTAGGAAGTAATTTTCAATTGGATTAATGCCACAGAAAATTAAAAACTGAACAATCAACAGATGATATTATATAGAATCTCTATTTTATACATAAAGATCTGGAATTTTAATCCAAATGTAACAGTTAATTGTGAAATAAAAAGATATTATGTTAAATCTTTTTTATTTCCTAAGTTAAGAACACATTCATTTTTTTATATAACCTACATGCTGTTTCCAAACAAAACTGAATCATTTTTGTTATGGACGATTCGCTTTTAAATTTTAGAGCGGAAATTCCCATGAATATGTGAGAAATTTGATTGTTAACGAGATACAGAGTGCTGAATTTTTTGTACTAAATGTGCACTAGGTGGAATTTATTTCGGTTTATTGGTGAAGCTACTGGATTCTAAAGCTGATAAGATGAAATACATTAATTTTAAGTGGCCTTTAAAATATTTCACAATAGTTTGGTGGTTTTAATTCGTTATGTCATCAAAGAGAAGGCTACAAAGTAATTTTAATCTCAAAAACGAAGTAAGATGAAAAATACTCGGAGACGAGAATTCCTATATGTGACAAATTTGATCGTGAATGAGATACAGGGTTATGACTATTTTGTACTAAACCAACACTAAGTGAAATTCTAAAATTAATATTATAGAATATGTTTACTCTGGACTCTGAAATGCTAAAAATACTTTGATAGTTTTAGTTTCTCATGTTATTACACGAAGGCAAGAAAGTGGTTATTATCACGCAAACGAAGTAAAATACGAAAAATACACAAAAAGATGAGAAAATTGCGATTTTTGTTGCTTCCTTTAGAAAAATACAGTAGTGCACAACTTTTTTGACCAAGAGTATTGGTTAGGTTGAGTTTAAGGACTTGTTTAAGGGGGATCCTGGTTCAGAATGCTCGAAAAATTGATTTTTTTTATTGCTTAAAAATATATCTAAGAATACGTATTGAAAGTAATTGAGATGAATCCGAAATACTTTCAAATATTCAGCACTAAACGCAGAAGAATGTTGAGCATGTAGACGAGCTCTCAGGCAGCTGGAACTCGCACTCCTCCCCTCGGTCGAACTCCGAACTGTGTACCTGAAAAAGATCAAGTCTATCGAAACAATATTTTAAATTTATAGAAATGCCCTGCCAAACTATAGTAGCAATTATAGTGTTACATTACCTTTCTATGTATTTGCTCCTAGGGAGCTGTCCTAGAATCAAGGGTTAATTTTGTTCAGTGCTCATCGCTACAATATCATGTCCAGTCATCCCAAAGCCGATATTAAATCGAGTAGTGATCGTTATGCAAGCCATGATAACGTAGAGTTCACGGGAAACGATTCACAAGTGGACCAAACAAGCCACAAGGCAATACAAGCTGGTATGAATGACGTAAAACTGAAGCCTTTTAAGCATTATTATTCTCGATTGATCAATAAAAATGTGGTCATACATATCCATCCGATTTACTGAGGTAATGCTTAGGCGACCGTAAATTCAAATAGATTGTTCAAAACATCTAACTTATGGCTAAAAAAACGTGTACATGGCTGAAGAAATTTTTAATGAAAGATTTTCTGCAGTTTTACCTATCATGCAGTATTTGATTCAAAAATAGACTAGCTTTGTATTGGGATGTTTACGACAAGCCGAATTATTTAAAAAAATTGACGTCCTGTATAAGGATTAGGAAGTAGCATTTCTAGTCTTGTTTATATGAATTTATCCTCTTAAAACTGAGTGAATCGTCCACAACAATATTCTGGATTACTTTGGAAATATCCCATTTGTATTATTTTACATGTAACTAAATGGGAAGTGCAAAAACCAACACTGCGAATTGTATCTTTAATTCATCATGAAAATAAATATTTCGCTAATTGGAGCAATACATTCCTTCATGATAAAATGGTCTTGGAAAAATAATAAATTGTGGTTGTTATAAGTATGAGTAACCAAAATTAAAGAATTGAAAACTTGTCTGATTTTGAATAAACTAGAATAGTTGGAGCCAATATTTATTAAAATATAGAAACACACAACAATGAAAGGAGAAACGCTATCGATTCGCTTATAATTCGGAATATGCTTTTACAGGTCATCACATCATAACCAGAATGAAATATATCGAGTATAGAGTGGCATCGAATACTGAAATAAACATGAGTTGTTTTCGTTTTTAATATCTAGACGCCTTGTAAGTTTTCAGATGAAGTTAAAATATCATTGAATTATTTAAATGCTTTAATACATTTAGGTTAAGGACCCACATAATAATTAGTGAAGAAAATGGTTTTCGATCAATTTTTTGAAATTTTGATAGCTGTAGATTTCCGTTTATTGATTACAACGATGCATTGTTTTAACCTAATCGTATCACTGGGTTTTGAGATACAGAGCGCCATATTTGGCTCTGTCGATGTTTCAACATTTTAGTTTTTTGTGTCTTTTTATGTTTTCAATCCTCGACATATATTTTATGAACTAATTGGCAGGCTCTTGAAGATACAGACTATGGTCAATTTGTTCCACGGAAAATTTTTATATACAGAGAACAGTAAAAGTCTAGAAAATCTACTAGCTCAGATATACCAAGGGCTTCAACTGTCTAAATTCACATAAAATTTCGGCTAATAATTGAAAGATCCATAGAGTATTTTCGTTACTTTTTAATTGAAAAAACTTGAAAAAAATGAAACTATTAAAATTATACCTCACAACACTGGTTTCGATTTTAATTCACAAAAAAAGACACGAAATCTAAAATTGCATTCAGACCTCAAAATAAATTATCATCACTCTTATTCAATGCTGAAAATCCTATAGGGAATTTAATTAAATAAAGCAGTAGTTCATAAGTTATATTTTCCGAACTGCAAGAATTTCTACAAAGGTCAGACTGTTCGTTCCTTCAAAATTAGATATAAAGCACATCAAACTTCAATGCTTGAAAATAAACAAGACTCAACATCAACTAACCACTGCATCCAAAATGGCAGCTCTTTTTCTAGTATTGATAAATTGAACGTTCTACAAATTGCCAGAAAGGGTAGAAAACACAATTACCTAGATTCAGTTGAAATTTTCAAATTACTTTTTAATGACAACTTTCAGATAATGAGCGACCAGACTGATGAATGAAAACCTCAAATTTTGGATGTATTCAAATAATAACTCTGTTTCAATAGTTTACTATGGCTAAATCCATATAGCATACATCAGAAATGCAATTCAATTTCGAAAAAAGTCTCCTCAAATTATGCGCTTTATGCATTCTCAGGTATTTCTATTGAATTATAATTATATTAACCCAGTCATTCCTCGGAAACCAAATACAAATTTCAGATTAATTTCGAACAGAATGGAAAACGTTGAGTATAGAGGGGGACAATTACCAAGTAGTTGTGGTAACAAATGGTTTGTGGAAACATCCAGAATAGAATAGTAGAATGGTGTTTTTTATATGTTTATTATTGTGAACTTTTTTTCAGAAACAACTTGAACATCTCTTGAACCATGCATTTTTTCACCCCAAGGTAAGAGAATTTACTGGTTAATACACGAAGGCGTTGATTACCTTCGAAAGGTTTCGTTCAAATCAAAAATTGATTTATATTTCTTTATAATCTTGAAAATAGCCAAAATACTCAAGGTGGCTTGTTTGAGATATTATTTTTCTCATCCACTATTGTGAAAAGCCTTCCAAGAGCATTCAAATGAGGTGTCGTCTAACCCCTTTGCCATATTTAAAATTGAATGGTTGAAGAGCTCACTCTTTGGAGGTTTTTTGTTAAAGCCTCAAATACACGTCAAAAGATGAAATTTCGGGAAATTTTTCCAGTCACTACGGAATAAATATACAGGCTTGTTTGAGATTGAACACCTGGTATAACTATATAGTTTTTCGTTTTATCAAAAGAAATGTCACTTTCGGTTTCTCTGAAAGACACATTTTTCGAAAAAATGCATTGATTAAGGGATATTTACCATTACTTCATATACTTATAAAAACAATATTCTCTTCTAGATGTTTCCACAAACCACTTCTTACTCTAACATGATCTGTGTCCACCTCTCTACTTTTGCATTCTGTTCGAAATTAATCCCAAAAATGTAACGTTTCCAAGAAATGAAGGGGCAAACATACTTATTTGAAAGAAATAGCTGAGACTGTTATAGCGCATGTTTTAAGAAATCTTTTTTCGATTCGATTCGATGAGGATACATTAATGAATGGCACTTCTTGAGTATATATACCTGGTTCTAACGCTACTATAAAACTTTAAGTTAAGTAAATTGCGTGGTTGGATTAGTAGCTTTCCCTTCAGTAGATCGATTCGGGTGGTAGTTGATGATGTAACGAGTGAATCTTTTCAGGCTAATGCAGGAGTACCCCATACCCTTGCCAACTCTTTTTCTATTGCAGATTAATGATCTGCTCCACTACACCGAAAAAGAATATTAGCGTTTGCGCACGACTCTACACTGGTGCCCTCATTTTCTAGTCAGCTGATCTCATAAACTGCTGAGGAGTCAAACCGACAACCACACTAATAGACTATGTCACTGAATTTAGACTTGTAGAAGATATTAGAGTGGGGCCGGTTAAATTTGGTCCATTTCAAGGCGAACAAGACGCAATCCACAACGTTCGTTAGAAAAGTCACTGCTGGAGAACCTCCTCTAAACAAGCAAGGAAAACATGGATCTACTCGACGTCACATTCAACACCGGAGTTCGCTGGCATGACCATATATCAGTCATTGCCAAATCTTTTCTGCTAAACTCAGTTTTCTTTTCAGGTCTAAGCAGTACTTCACGCCATAACAGCTGATGATTTAACACAAACCATAGGTGCGACCTAGTCTGGAATACTTTTCCCACCGGTGGGCTCCACACCTAAATATTCATTACATCTATTGGATGGTATTCAGAAGAGAGCAGTAAGCCTATTGACTACCCGGAGATCAGCATCTTGCTCGAAGGCGGTAAGTTGCTGATCTTTTCTACAGGTACTTTCATGGTAAATGCTTTGAAGAACTGAAAGGCTAGATTCTGGAAAGAATCCAGTTCCAGAGAGAAAAGGCTCGCGAAAAACTCTCATCAGCGGACGGCCCAACTAACGATGCCACGTACCTCTCTATAAAAATTCTTTTGTTTACAGGGCTAGTTTGCTGTGAAGCTCGCTTTTATCGAACATTTTTCCGATAACTAATAATTTGGCCCTCTTCAAGAAGCGAGTGAACTCACACATTAAATCATCTTGGGCGGCTACACCTGTGGTATCACAGGCACCGCCTTCTCCAAAGTGTTAATGAAAAAAAACCATACAGAGGATCAAACAGATACAAAATCCAAAAACATTGTCAACCTGTATCTTGAAATTAGTTATACTATTTCGTTAAAAGATATATTGTAAACCACAACATATTGAATTTGACGTTACGCCATTCTCTTCAATAATTGTGCGGAGCTCTTTCCAAAAATTGATATGCTGTAAGCGCGAGTGAAATTTTCGAACGTATAAATATAACAGGTAATATTTTCGGAATAAAAGTCATGTGTAAAAGAAATTATATTTGAATTTTGATTAATTTAAAATGATCATAACTAAAAAATACAATTGGTGTAGAAATAAAATTTTCAGTTTTTATCAGAAGTTATTCTTTGAATTTCTAAGATTGAGTGCAGTAAAATTTTGATAACATTTAATTGAATTCAGAAGGTATCTAACACAAGTTTCTCATAGGAACAGAAGCTACGTTGCAGAAAAAAATGTTTGCAGAAGCTTGTACTAATTTTCCAATTTACATGTGCTTTTAATTACATTTATCTTTACAACAAATAAAATGATTTCACTTCATTTGAATCATCAAAAAGATACAAACCGTTTAGTCTAGAGTCAATAATCTGCATGTTCTTTTTTGTAATAATATAAACATAAAATCACAAACTTTGAATAAATATGCTTGGAAGTAATTTTTCTAAAGTCTTTCACACCTATCATTTTTAACACTAGGATTGAGATCTGTGAAGTAAGGATGAGCCATGGCATCATCGGCAGACATTCGACCAGCTGGATTGCATACTAGGAGACGCTGTAGTAAATCTCTTCCTCTGCTACCTAACTTTGGTACTACCTGTGATACAACAAAATTAACAAATTAAACCAGAAAATATAAATGTTAATTATATTTTGTCTTCAAAGTGAGAGAAGAATCGGCATTCCTTTCTACATCTTTTAACAGCTCGATGAGAATATTTTAGGAATGACCAGCACGATGAATTTGACTTAAAATTTGTGTTGAAAATGAATACTAGGGAGTGAAAACCGTGGAGATATTTTGACACAGTAACGTTTACATCTGGCAAAATCACTTCATCATGACCAGTCATTTGGCTTTGAGATATGCCATTGCAAGCTGGCGCTGAAAGAAAAAAAAGAGTCGGTTTTATTCCAAAAGACAAAATTTTCGAGGTCTAGTCGATGCTACTTTCATCAAACGCTTCGTTAATGAAAATGAGATGTGGGTTTGTTATGATATTTAGATACAAGGCGCGTGAAAGGCAGATACCAATTGAGCAATGGCAGAAAAACGTCTCTTTCAATCGAAAAGCAACTAGGATGATTATGAGATTGTAGAGAAGCAAGTGGCTAAAGAGGCACGTTTTGTGAAAAAACTAGTAGACCACCATAAATCATTATTGGACAACAAATTTCTGAATTATTTTTACGGCGATATATCTAAGATAATATTGAAATTTAATCATCATTATATCATGTCAGCAGTTATTTCAGATACTAAACAAAATAATACACAACTTGTAGCATTTTGTAATCACAAAAATTGCGATAATTGACTTATTCGCATTTTTTCAGGAATGCATGGGCGCATCAAGTTACAATTAGTTAATCATGAATGTTGCCTTAAAATCATGAAATTTTGTAAGGAGCAATGTCATCGAGCACAAGAAAAGGAAAAATCCAGTTAATTTGCGGAATTTCCAATGTGAGAACATTGATTCCATGAAGATTAAAGAAATCTGTCGTGATGGCTGGAATGTGAGAAGCAGCATTTTGATACATCAATATATGATGTTGAAAAATCAGATTGACGTAGAAGTTTGCATTCAAAAATTTTCAACCAAAACCATCACAGTACCTCTTCTGTAGATGTGTACTTCCTGGACTTCTCTAAGCCTTTGAACATATCCAAGTTGTCTCCACACTCGTACACCCTAGGATCTAAAAGCTGCCGAAAGCGAAATCAACTGAGAATAAAACATTGCCCCTTTTGTCATAACAAAAGATATTCTGATTAGAGATTGGCTCATCACAACCTATTGCTAACAGTTCTTGATTGGTGCCACAATAGATCACTGGGTCGCAGTGACCAGGCTGCTAGACAGCCCCACTCATAATCTTTATATCTAACAATTCTTGAAATATTCAATTATGCGTTTGATTTAGTCGATTATTGTTCAAGAAAGCTATCAAATGCAACTGTTGTGACACGATGTCTATCTCAATGTCATTCCCTTGCACTCCCTGTTTCTCTATAACGCTCTGACTAGTGCCTATCGTTTGTGCAACTTCTGTGTTGCTCCTCTCTCAACCATTACAACTGCTCTATTCATTTCACCAACACTTAAAAAACCTTTATATAAAAAAATTTGGAAAGAACGTATTTCTATCTTGGGTGTATGAAAATTTAAAGAAACTGAATTTTTAACCAATATCAAACTATTAGAGAGAATTTACATATCGTCGGTGATTATGTAAAACCACGTATGAGCAAAATTGGCGATTTTCAGATTTTAAGTAATTTCAACGCGTTTCGTATCCACGCATCTACGTGGCAAAGCCACGTATAAAACGTATACTGTCATAATTCGCGCCAAAACAAAACCTCGTATCAAGAGCCACTATGCCAAACCTCGTATGCGCCAGTTATGCGTAGACACCCAAGGAGTGTGTGTAGCTCATCAGGTAAGTAGTTCATTATTATTCTATTTTATCGCTTTTTTTATTTTATTTTGGCACTGAATAATAAAACAAAGAATACTAACTTATTTTCAATGCAAACGATCAAATATACCTTTAAATTTAATGCTCAAAAGTCTCCCTAAATATTCCTCTCCTCATTCGTGCTTTTGCACGAACGCGCTATGTCTGATACGTGCTTTTTCCAGAGGCTTCTAATGATAGCGAGGAGTGTTCTTGTTATTCACGTTCTGAATCACAACATGGCACAGAAATATTAATCTCTTACGTATTATCAATTTGAATTAATTCGTAATTGAATATAACTGTTTTTAAAACCTAAATTATAGCTGTTAAATTCCTACTGAAGAGAAATTGTTACCCTTTTCAGGAATAAACATGCCTTTACAGCAAAGCAGAAAACTAGTGTCCCTTGCACTAGAAGAAATGAAAGAATGTTCTAGTATTGATAATTCTTAAGACATTGCAATGCACAGAGATAGTACGAAGGTGAATCTGATTGAAGAAGACATCATTATGCAAAATTCGCAATTCCTTGTTTTTGAAGACCAGGATTTGATTCAAATTGCAACTGATATCCTCAATCACTCTAGTAACAATAGTTTAACAGATACTAGTACAATAAATGAGATTAATGAGACTTTTGTAATATGTGATAATCTAGATACAAATGAAATGTTCACGCCTCTGAACAATATTCCACTTTTTGAAGTACAAAACGCTAGAGTTAACCAAATTGAGCAATATAATGATAGTGATGGAGAGTGAATCTTCCCAAGTAAACTACGATGTTTTGACTGAAATAACTAACGAACACGAAGCTAATGCACCTGAAAACTATACCTATACTGCCGATGATGAACAACTAAATATATCTCCTGAGATCGAGACTGAAAACTTGTATGACGTAGCACCTGAGAACGACGCTAATTGCAGTGGACGAAACAAAAGACTGAAGGAAAAAAACGTCGCTTGCTAGGCGAGACCTATGAAGAAAAGTGCGAATGGGAGAAAACAGGAAAAAAAAGAGTCATGGGAGAACGTTGCCAGTCAAGTAGATTGACCATCTTCAATACTTTTTGGAAGGGAATGACTGCCTGGGACATGAGACGAACATACGTGAGCACCTTAATTGCCGTTATTCCTTCTAAAAAACAAAAAAAGAATTCTCGTAGGACAACTTCGTCTTATTATCACCTGAAAAAAGAATCCAAAAAGTTTTTGGTTTGCAAACATATGTTTTTGTCTAACCTAGGATTAAATGAGTGGATGGTAAGGCATTGGTGTGATGTCAATGAAGCTAACACCGGAATGCATATTGCAGACACAGAAAAAAGTTCGCCTTCAAAAATGAGACAGACAAAATCCCAGAAAGAGCACTTGAATAAATTTATAGTCTTCCTAAGTTGCCTAGTCACTATTGCCGATCCAGTTCTAGAAAGCTTTATTTAGAACCCATTTTTCAAAGCAAAGCTGACCTTTATAGGGTATATGTCAGTCATTGTGAACAAGAACAACATGTACCTCTTTCTAGAAGCCGAATGGTGAAAGGGATGAAAAAAGAAAATATTAGATTATTTCGCCCAAAAAAAGACCAGTGCGATACATGCTTTTCGCACAATCTTGGACATGTACCGGATGTAGAATACCAGGCTCACATTAAGAGGAAGGAAGAAGCAAGACAGCAGAAAACTGAGGACAAATTGTTGACTCAAACAAATTCAGAGAAAATACTATGCATTACAGTAGATATACAGGCGGTTAAACTTGCACCTGCCCTCAAATGTAGTAATATTTACTACAAAAAAAAATTGCGCCCATAACTACACAATTTTCAATTTAGCCACTAAACAGGTAAAGTGCTTCTTGAGATGAAACCCAAGGCTCTCTTGATGAAGCCGTTTTTGTTCTATTATGGCTGATTTTTTGGAAAACTATGAGACAACATTGTGATATTGAAACTGTCATCATTTATAGTAATAGTTGTGGCTATCAGAATAAAAATGTTTCCTTGGCTAATACAATTGTGTTCCTATCTCAGAAATTACAAATCATTATAATTCACAATTACTTAGAAAAAGGTCATACGCAAATGAAGGTGGATTCAGCACATAGCCTCATTGAAAGACGTCTCGAAAATCGTGACATTTATATTCCAACTGATTACATTTCTGTGGGCCGGGAGGCCAGAAAATCAAATCCATTCGATGTCATTTATTCAAACTATGACGACTTCAGGCGTTAGTTGGCTTAAAATTTTACGAAGTATTCGTCCCGGCTATAAAACTGGCGATCCTACTGTCTCTGATCTGAAATGTTTGAAATATGTTCCAGGAGGAGCTGTATTTTTTAAAACTAACTATGGATTTGAGTGGGAAATGTTTTCAATGAGATCATTCGCTAGACAAGCTGTGAAACTGGATACATCGATTGAAATATTATTCAAAGAAAGACTCAAAATAAAATGTGATAAGTTCAAGAATCTGCCATACTTGAAATCCGATTTAGATAGACTCTTTTGGGAGTATTATGACAGCATTCCCCATTTTGAATAAAATTATTTATTAATGTATTATTGAAAAAATTTTCATTTGAAAATTCTAACACATTCTTTTTGAGTTTTAACAGTTATAGTTTTTCTCATTTCCCTAAAGTTGATGATATCCTGCATTTGTGTATATATACGCACAACATGCTATAAGTAGTCGAGGGTACAACTTCATCGAGACAATAAAAAAAAAACATAGAAAAAAGGTAAAGGAAAGACAAAGAGGCGAAAGGAAAGATATTCACGGTTGCACTTATTGGGCTAATTATTTTTCCTTGTATTTGTAGCAGTAAATAAAAAAAATTAGTTGAACAAATCTATGGAATAGCAATTTTACTTCAGAAAGTATCTTAAAAATTTAAATGGTATTAGAAATGTGAGAAAATTCAGCTGTCAATAACGGCCGAAAAAAGAAATTTCGCATGAAGCAGTCAATAACCATCGATTGAAAGACTTTTTTTTAACAGAAGACATTAGTGGGTTTCTAGATGGTTAAGATTTACAGTTGGACAAAGTAGGTAGGTGGATTGTACGCAAATGGAAAATGACGTTCCTAGTAACTTTCAAATTGATGCCGATCCGGTACGCCGTATTTCAACGTTCCTAGAATTATTTTAACACTGATTCTAGAACAATGAGATTGTGAGTGTTTGTGTTATGTGGATGAGAGAAATTGTCAAAGGAAATTTTGTGGTAGTAGTATTTTTAGATTTTAGAAGAGCCTTCGATATTGGTAAATAGGATTCTGTTGTTGAAGAAACGGATTGGTATCACCGGGCGGGCGCTGCAGTGGTTCAATCATCAATGTGAAATTCAAAAGTCACTTTTCCGATCCAAATGAGACTAACTACGGGGTACCTCAAGGAACTGTACTTGGACCACTGTTGTTCTTGCTGTATGTAAATGATATACTTGAATGTTTTAGTAAATGTAAAATTTCTATGTTTGCAGATGATACTATGATTTATATTACTGGTAAAAATATCTCTGAAATGATTCAAACAATGAACCAAGAACTAAATGCTGTATTTGAGTGGTTATGTGATAATAATTTAAGTGTTAATATAGATAAAAGTAAATATATGATAATAAGAGAAAATAAAGTAATCGCAGCACTTGAAGAATTCAAGAAAGATTATAAATTGAACAACATCAGTTTAGAAAGAGTAACAGATATAAAGTACTTTGGAGTTTATGTAGATGAAAATCTCAATTTTAAAAACATATTTTATAAATAGGGTTGGAAGCTCTCTAAGTTTGTATACAAAAACATTGTTGTACAAGAGTATTATAGCTCCTAATCTAGATTTTTTGTGTTGGTTCTATTCAATTTGAATGAAGGTCAACTACAAATGCTCCAAATTATACAAAATAGGGCAATGAGAATTATATTGAAGTGTAACCGATACACACCTATTCGACTGATGCAAGAAGTCTTGAATTTTATGAGCGTCCACCAAACCATTGGTTATAATACATTGAATGTATCCATAAGATGAAATCAAATAAACACCCTACATATCTTTATAAAGACTTGAAATTCATAAGAGAGGTACATTCCTATTTTACTCGTCAAACAGATGATTTTTATGTAGATACATTTAATAAAACCCTTGTAGAAAAATCAGTACTCTCGAGAGGTCTTCTTCTTCTTAGGGGTGCCTTATCCGTTCCGGACATTGGCTAACATCATGGCAATTCTTTCTTTGTTAACTGCTGCTCAAAACAGCTGAGTTGTAGTCAATCCGAACCAATCGCGCAAGTTCTTCTTCCACGAGTGACGTCTTCTTCCAGGGCCTCTTTTCACCTCAAGTTTTCCCTGAAGGATTAGTTGTAGTAGTCGATATTTGTCGTGTCGCATTATGTGGCCAAGATATTGAAGCTTCCGTTCCTTCAGTGTTTGAACAATTTCCCTCTTCTTGCCCATTCTATTTATGATCTCCTCGTTAGTAACATGCTGCGTCCATGAAACTTTGAGAATACGTCTGTAGCACCACAACTCAAAAGCGTTTAGTTTATTAACAATTGTCTCATTGACAGTCCATGACTCTATTCCATACAACAAAACAGAGAAAATATAACACCTGAGCATTCTGATTTTAAGAATAAGTGTTAGGTCTCTGGCAGTAAACATCTTTTTCATTCTTAAAAATGTCGGTCTGGCCTTCTCAATTTGGCACAATACCTCTCCCTTGTAGTCCCACGAATCATACACAGTCGTTCCCAAATAGCTAAATGTGTGGACCTGCTGTACTCTCTCCCCATTGATAGTGAGATATCCCTGTATGCCTATTCTTTTGGTTACGAACATATATTTTGTTTTTGATATATTTAGATTCAGGCCGTATCGTTCTGAGTGTTCTTTAACCTTTTCTACTAGTTGTTGCAGATCTGTTAAGCTACTGGCTATGATGCACATATTTCAGAAGGAGTGTCTCTGAAGAGATTTAATATGTAGTCTTTCCATATTTCTAATTTATCAGCGTCGTCTATAATAACCTTGCCGTCGTTGTCCATTAAGGTTGCTGTTTTATGTCTGCTTTTTCCCACCATCTGTTTTCATTTTTTTTATGTACACTTGCATAGTCGTATTTTTGCTCCAGTTCTTCTATTTCCCGGCAGTTTTGGTTCATCAATTCCTCCTTTGCTTGTCTCATTTTGATTTTAATGTCCTTGTTGATATTTTTATATTCTTGTGAGGCTCTATTCTTTACAGTTCTTCTTCTGTCCATCATGTTCTTAATCTCATCCGTCATCCACTCCCTGTCTGGTCGTTTGTCCCTCTGTAAGTACTGCTTGCATGTTAAATCCATTGTTTTGATTAGGTTTTCCCACTTGTCCCCTGGAGTTGTTTCTTGTTCTTCCTCTAGTTTTCTCAAGCATGTGCCAATTGTATTCCTGACTTGTTCTCTGATATTTTTATCTCTTAACCTTCTGATGTCAATGCGGTTCTTTGGGAGAGCTTTGTTCAGCTTTTTGAGTTTGAACTGAAATTGAGAAATAACAGGGTTGTGGTCTGACGCAATGTCTGCACCAGGATAGGCCTTCGTTGATTTTATTGCATTACGAAACCTTCTGTTGATGATGATGAAGTCAATTTGATTTCGTATTATGTTATCGGGTGAATCACTGGGTGCTTTTCAGGTGTATAATCTACGTCAAGAGGTCTAAAAATTTATAATACCTTACCTCTAGATATTACTCATTGTGATGGGTTATTAGTGTATAAGTCAAAATTGAAAAAATATGTATGTGAAATGTTTTTAACAACATAGGTAGGTAATGACAGGCCATGTTGAGCCTCTCCATTCATACCTTTTAAAATTATTGTTGTGTGTAAATTTTATTCTGTGAGAACTGAGAATGGTATATATTGCTAAATAAACGATTATTTATTATTAATCAGTTCATATAAGAAGAGTTTTTGATTCTAAGAAGGAACTGAAAGTTAATTATCGCAAGTATATGCACTGCAGATATTATTTTTAGAATGCCTTGTCAACTTAGTATTCCAGCGCAGTTGAATTGTTGATAACAAATCAGTTCTGACCAGTAATTTTTCATTCTTGCGCATATACTTGATTCGGAATCAGTTCAGAATTGTTATAGAACTACTTGTTCGAACAAACCTAATATACACTCTAACATAATCAGTTGAAGATAACAAGTGAAAAATGAAAAATCCCAAACAAAATATTAATATTTTCTTCAAATATTCTTAACAGACCTGTGAAATGCTCATGTTTGGTTGATATAAAGGAAATGGTTTGTAGTCAGGTAACTGGTTCATTCCACCCCAAGTTTCATCAGTTGGAGTACCAAGTAATTTGAATATTCTTCTCAATTGATCATCAACATCAGACCCAGGAAATAATGGTCTTCCTAAAAAATAAGACTTGCTATGTATGAATTCATTAGTTCTCTATTCAGATATGAGCACTCTAAAATTAGATATTTACATACTCAAGAAAAATTTTATACCACATTACCTGCATTAGCAAGTTCTGCAAATATACAACCTGCAGACCACATATCAATTGAAGTAGTATAAAGTTTCGCCCCAAATAATACATCCGGGGGTCGATACCATAATGTTACAACCTCAGCAGAGTAACATTTAACGGGTATACCAAAAGCTCTTGCTAGTCCAAAATCTGCCAATTTTAATTCTCCATTCTTATTAATCAACAAGTTTTGAGGCTTCAAATCTCTATGTAGAATGTTATGACTATGACAAAATGCTAGACCTCTTAACAATTGATACATAAAAGACTTCACAACATCTGGATCGATATCTCCATTCAGACTATCAAAATATTTCTTTAGATCCTGATCACAGTGTTCAAAAACTAAAGTGAGTTTTTTATCGCTATGGAGTACATCATACAATCGAACAATATTTTTGTGTTTCAATTCTTTGAGTAGGCATATTTCTCTAAGTGCTGAAGATGGTACTCCTTCATCATCGTCGTCAAGACGAACTCTTTTCAATGCTACGATTTCATGGGTTTCTCTGTTTTTGGCTTTGAATACAGTTCCGTAAGTGCCTTCGCCGATTTTTTCTAACTTCTCATACTTTTGCATGATTTTTGTGTATTACCATCAGTGAAACAAGGATGTTTTACTGATTGTAAACAGCTAAGATGTTAAATTAGAAGAAAATCTAAAAACTTGGGTATACGGAACTTTTTTTGCCTTCAGCTAAAATTGACAGAATACAACGAGGTTATATTTACGCAAAGCCAAAGATGATTTATATACACTAGTTCAGATATAGAACCCAGTTCATCGTAGTGTTAGCTCACTATAGAATGTATTTTGCGTGAAAAACAGTCCGTCTGCCAGCGCCCTCCTTGATAATGAACTATATGTGCGGTACTATATCTATAAGTGCAGTGTTCTGCACTAATACGACTACATAATAAATGAATTATTCTAATATCGCACATAGATGAAGTATAAAATCGAAACAACATGTGATTTTTCGTTGATATAAGCGTAGACATGAACAGAAAGAAAGGGTTTTACTCATTTTCTATATTCCGTAGTCTAGGGTTGATTATGGAGTCGATGATAAATGAAAAATTTAAAATAGACCTAATTATATTCCTTTATATGTTTTCACAAACCCATATATACTTAAACACAAAATATAATAAATATATTCTACTTTGGCTTCTCTTTTCAGGAGCTGCAGACAATATATGAATGTTTCATTTTCGAATAGAAGGAAAAAGGAGTAAACATCTATAAAAATGACTCCAATATAAGTAACACGCGCATTTTAATTTAAATTTCTAGAGGACTAAAGCATGCTTCTTTCAATAGGAATGTAAAATTGAAAATTCGATTTCAGAAAATAATTTTCAGTTTCAAAAATGCAATCTCCGATTTTTCCTCCAAAAAATGCATTGGGAAATATGTGGCTAATATTTTACTGTCCAATTGCAGCAAAAAGCATAGTATATTATGCATTACAAATAAGGAAAAAACAACCGGGGCCAACCGACCGATTCTTCAGGCCTTTCATGAAAAGTATCCCCCATAACCCACATCTACAAGGTTTAGATGTGGGTTATGGGGGATAGTTTTCATCCTTCACAGATGACTGCTCATGTTTCAGGTCTCACAAACACCCTCTGATCAGTACTTCACTCTCGTAAGAGTATTCCAGTGAGATATCAAGGATTTTTATTTCATGATGAGGATTACAAAAATCTTCGAAGAGATGCAACCTGTCTACAGGTTCCACACCGCAGGCTATAGCCTCCATACAGGAAGAAGTGGCGTTAGATGAGAAGATTGAGCTCAACATACTTTCACTGAGATTAGGCTTAAAGATTTATAGAAAGATCCCGATTGAGAGATGAATCTTAAAGTGTTTTGTCTTGATGTGATCTTCCCGATGATTAGGAAAGAAAAAATGGGAGGATTTTGAGATATTACGAAGAAGCAGAGCGACAAATTTCAGATATTTCGCCAGAGAAAACATCTGGCTTATATGTTTCTATCTAATTGTAGCAATAAGCATAGTGTATAATACAGTACAAATAAGGAAGAAACAATCGGGGCCAACCGACCGATTCATCAGGCCTCTTCATGAAAATTATCCCTCCATAACCCACATCTATACCTAATTGTGCACAGATGTCTGCTCATGTCTCAGATGAGTCTTACGAACACCCTCGAATTGGTACTTCACCCTGGTAAGAGTATTTCAGTGAGATATCAAGGATTTTTGTTTCTTGATGAGGATTAGAAAAATATTCGAACTGATGCAACCTGTCTACAGAGTTTCAGACCGCAGGCTATAGCCTCCATACAGGAAGAAGTGGCGTTAGATGAAAAGATTGAGCTTAACATACTTTCACTGAGATTAGGCTTGAAAACATGGGAAAAGATTCCTGTTGAGAGATGAATCCTAAGGTGTTTTGTCTTGATGGGCACTTCCTGATGATCAAAGGTGACATGTCTTTCCCCGTCGAACGCTCAAATACGAATGACTCGACTCTGACGACCTGAAAAATATGTCAGAAAAATTACCTATCTAATCCTGGTATCCGGAAATTCATAAGACAAACTTTAGGACGTGATATTATAATGAAAATTTCATATGCCATTAAGGAATTGAAGGACATGGGATAACACAAATATTGTTCTCATTTTCCAATATTGCTTAAAGCAACAAGTCACACAATGAACGAAAAGGTTGAAATGTCACGTGTGGCTTAGTATATTCCGTGTTTTAACGTGAATTTGACCTCCCCCTCTAACTCTAGAAAGTTTAATTCTAGCGAAAAAAACGAGACAGAACAATGTTCAATTCTTTGTTGATTCAAAGCATGTGAAATCAATACTACAACATTAGCCCACAAGTCGAAATTAGTTATTTGTTATACTTGCTTGCAAATGATTATCGCTGATGAAAATGAACCAGTGATAATGATGAGTGAAGAGGCTCATTTTCATTTGAGCCGTTCGGTTATTAAACAGAACTGCCAATATTGGCCATCAGAAAACCCCCGCGAACTGCATCAATCCCCACTTCACATTGAGAAAATCACCGTTTGGTGTGCTATGAGCCGTCTTGGGGTGATTGGACCATATTCTTTTCGAGGATGAGAGAAGGGCAATCGTAACTATAAGCTCTGAGCGATATGTTTTGAAGCTAGAGAACTTTTTTATCCCAGAATTGCGGCGACGAAGAATGAACAGAAGAAATGTTTGCTTCTAACAGGATGGTGCCACGGCACCTACAGTCAGAGTCTCAATGGAAGTTGTGCGTCGCATCTTTCCTGGTCATGTAATATCTCGTTCTGGTGATGTGCCGTGGCCCCCTCGTTCCCCGGATCGCGCTGCTCTTGCTTATTTTTTGTGGGAAAACCTAAAGGCTACTGTCTAAGTCGATAAACCTCGAAATCTGCAAGAGTTGAAAGAAGCCATCACAAGAGAACTTAGGGCAATCGACACCGATTTGTTAGAGCGGGTGATGCAGAACTTTGAGAATCGACTACAGCAATGCATTGAGGAGAACACTTACGTCATCTGCTTGATGTCATTTTCAGAAATTGATCCTTTTCACTTTTTTTACACTAAATGGCAACATTTAAGCTTTCATTTTACGTATTTAAAAATGTTCTGCCTAACATTTTGAGTTATTCTCATTTCAAAAACGCCCTTCCATTACGCCCCACCCTATTTTCGGCTCGAGGGAAAGATCAGAACGAAATGAAAAAAATTAGATAATTCAGGAGTGTATGAACTAACACGTCCCAATTGTGAAGGAATTTATATCGATGAGACAGGTAGGTCGTCTAGAATTAGATATAAGGAACATCATTCAAATTTTTGTGAGAACCAAACTGATTTCACTTTGGCACAACATTGCATAGAAAACAACCATATTTTTCCATCAATAGACAATCTACAAATCCCAAACCAAACACAAAAAGTATGAAACTCAATTATCTTGAATCCTTATAAATTTTCAAAGCCAAACACAATACAGGCAATAATAAAATATGACTTAACGACCTGACTGATTTATGTTATTTCACGATTAAGTAGTTCTCAATTATGTATTAGTAGCTAATGTTAATCTCTAATATGTATTTTACCTGTTCTGTTAACCCATTTCTCTGTACCTATATAAAAGAAGATTGCTAACTTAGTATTTTAGTGTCAAACTCATACTTGTCTGATGGTAAGCGAAAGTTCGAATTAGCTATAACGATGAATAAACTTTTCCATCTGAAACAGTGATATTTTTTACGTAGTAATATTCGCAATCCTCATAATGAAACTATTTGGAATATTTTAAAGTTGACTTCTAAAGAAAGTATTGTTATAATTTTCTTGAAAAAGTCATATCTCTATTTTTGTAACGAGAATCTTAGTATTTACTTATTGGAATCTGTTATATCCACTGTATAAGAAAAAGTACGCCCATGGATTATCATTGTACGATTTCTTTGAAATTTTTAGCAGCCATCTGATAGTAGTAATTGAAAATAAAAATTTATAGTATTCTGTTTTATCAAGCGCCAATTATAAATCTTATCTCAATATTTCAATCATGACCAATCCTAACTGGACAGAAGATTCTGGCTGGCATAGAAACTTCAACTTACTCTATGGGGTGCGTTGTTTTACCAGTATACTTAGTCAATGGCAAAGCTAGAAGAACTATATCTTCTTTTTCTTTTTGTGGATGTCATTCATATAAGTTTTCTGCTAGTAGCTTGTAGCTCATTCTTTTTTGTACAAAAAATTATCCTTTTCTTATCAATCTCATGAAGATGATTTCACTTTTTACAAATATATATTGTATTTTATCGTATTCAGTTATTGAGTTTTACTTTATGTGATCCAGTGATTTAATTTTGGTTAACATTTCATTTACTGATTTGGTTTTTGAAATTGAACTATTCCACTAATGTCTTCTTCAATTTATAGTTCTCAAGAACACTCTCCTTATTCAGATGCGAGTCAGACAATTCCTTACTTAGATGATCATCACAATATTTCTTTAAATTTAAATGATAATCTACTAATATTTTTCCATTATTATTTGCACCTTTCTTTCAAGATTATTAGTAATCTGTGAAAAATATGCTTTGATACCATAAATATAATTCATTTCGATAGAATAATTGTTTATCTAAATTTTTCAAGGTTCATTTTATTTATATCAGTGATATTTAAACAGAGATCCAATCATTATTAGTAAATATTTGAGGAGAAATTTATTATCCATTATAATATAAACTACAGTTTTCTTTGACAAACATATACATCTAATGGAATTGTAGTAAATTATACATATCTTGAAATTACGAATATTAATTAATTAATATATGAGAAAATTAAATATCATGAACTATGAGTAAGTTTTCATCAGTAAGTGAGGGTATCCAACCACTGGAATCTCTCTTTGGAAGACTTGTCATATCCATATTTAACACATTTTTTCCTGCAAATATATTTTGAACGATAATTTGAATTAACATTTGCAATAATTTTACCATTTGTTTTTAGATAAACATTTCGTCTTGTGCTCAAGGGCATAACATTTTGGTGCAAGGATGTTGAAGTATGCCACACCTAAAGAGTTACTCACGATATTATCGTTCCTTTTCAGACATTTGAAAAAGGAATATTCGCAAGCACAGTGTAATCTGAAAAAGAAGAAATTAATTAATATTTTTTTCTAATGTGTACACGAATGAATGAGGTTAATGCAGGACTACCTCAGGGCTCCATAATCTCGCCAATTCTCTTTCTGTTGCTGATTAATAATCTGATCTACTCCACAGAGAACAGAATATTTGGGTTTGCGTACGACTGTTCCTTGGTGTCCTCATTTTCTAGTCAGCGTCCTATATCTGCTGAGGACTCACACCGACAAAGATACCAACAGAACATCTCACTGAATTCAAACTTTGAAAATATATCAAAGTGTGGGTGGTTGAATTTGGTCAAATTTAGGGCGAACAAGAAGCAGTCAATAACGTTCTCCAGAAGAGTCACTGGAGAACCTCCTTTAAACTTGCAAGGAGATCGAATTTCTTTTTTGACCTGATCTGGAATACTGTTCTTTTGGCGCTCCGCACCCAAACATTCATAATATCTATAGAGTAGTATCCAGGAGAGAGCAGTACGCTTCATCGACCACCCGGAGATCACGCGTGATCTCCAGCCTCTCGCTGATAGTGCTGATCATTCTCTTTGTAACAGGTGTTCCATGATAAATGTTCTGAAGAACTGAAGAGTTTGGTTTCGGAAATGATCCAGTTCCGGAAAAACCAGGTTCGCAAAAAACTCTCATCAGTGGTCCAATTAGCAACGCTACGTACCTCTCCCTATAAAATTTTTTTTATTTACAGGGTTAGTCTGCTGTGGAACTCGCTGCCATCGAATATCTTTCGAATAACTTACAATATGGCTCTCTTCATGAAGCGAGTGAACACACCTCAAATCATCTTGTTCAGCCTCAGCTGTGGCATGACTGGCATTACCCCCTCCCAAGAGTTGAGATTAAAGAAAAAAAGATGATGAACTCGACGAGTTATTTCAGGAACTCTTATTATCATACTTATAAGACAAGAACTGCAGATTTATTTCTTACTGAAAAACATTCACATAACAGATTTGAGAAAACTCCAAACTATATTGGGAAGAAACTATATAATAAACTTTTATAGCAGATCAGAAATATGAATTTTAGCCAGTTCAAGTATGTGGTAAAAATGCTGCTACTTAAGGGTACTATCTAGTACGTGGATTACTATCTCGTTCATCGGTGATCAATCGAAGTGATGGTTTTTGTTGTATGTCGTATTTGTTTATTGTAATATTTGGCGACCTCTATCTTTTTTTTGACGAGTACATTTCTGTAAATTGGAAGAGAACGATTATAGATTATTATTATTACATCAGGAGATCGTGCTGGTCATAGTGCAGATCCTCACAAGAACATAGAGTATCTTCTCGGGTGTTGACGGAAGATAGTCATTGATACATTAGCAATATATTGAGACGACCCAGAACCGGGGTCTATTTTTTTGTTGTTAATTTGCTAAATGTATCCATATATTTCTTGGTTTTTATCTAATTGAATTTTATTATCAATATTATCAATTGTGATAACTGTATTTTGTAGATCTACCTGCATAACATTTTATATTTTTGGTGGAATGTATGTGACGTTTGTGGTACATACAGGTGTATGATCTGAGGACACGATTCCCTGGTTGGCAAATCCGCGATATGGAAATAGAATATGATCCGGAGTCAGTGACACATATAATAATAATAATAATACGGCAGTTAGCGCTCAGTTGAGCAAAAAGAATCACGTATGGCTTTACTGCCTTACCTCTAGTTCCATATATAACGTTTTAATACTATACGAATTACTGAATTCGATTAAAAGTACGCGAGCGAAATAACGCTTGCAAGTTGTCAGCTGTGGACGTGTTCCTTAGAATTTTAAAAGCAACTCTTCTAGACTTTGGAGTATCAGGGCAACGACCTCTTCAGAAAACATGATATCATATTACCAAAACCCTTAGATCGGGTCAGTTACCCCTCATAAGATGGGTGAGGGCCGGTTAGGCCTGTCTATAATAATCTCTTATCCGAATTCAATCCAGAATATGGATGAGGGGCGATTAAGCCTGTTCATAATAATTAAATATTCCTACTTCCACTCGAAATATGGGTGAGGACCAATTAGGTCTGTTCATAATAATTAAATATTCCAACTTCCACTCGTAATATGGGTGAGGACCTATTAGGTCTGTATATAATAGTATAATGTATCAACTTCCACTCAAAATATGGGTGAGGGCAAATTGGGCCTCTATCTAAATGATCTGATATTTCATTAAATTCATTGAAAGACGCCAAAGAATGCAAGGATAAGAATTCAATACAAATGCTACAAAGATCAAATAGACATTGTTACCGCATCTGTTTTGATTTTCTAATTTCCTTACCTATGGTTTAAGCGACGAAGAATTGGTGTACCACATCAAACCTCACATAAAAGAACTTGTTGAGTAGGTTACTACAAATGCACAACACAACAAAGAAAGGGGTCCTATTTTATAAAAAGAACTTCAAGGCAAGTTCAGGTACTAGACGATCACATGGCTTTTCATTTGACCGATTCCAGTGGGTCTCAGGTGTAATTAATATGGGGAAGAAAATAAGATAATTCAGGTATTGCAATTTACATAAAAACGATGCATTTTGCATCGTTTTTCATAGACCGTGGTTGGGGGTGTTTCAATACATCCCACATTCATTGCGTTGAATTCTGAGAGGAAAAAATATTCTGAAGCATGTGATTATAACGGCCAGAAGTCACTGAAATTGTTTTTCTCTAAGAAACTGTAGACCAATTTTTGCAACTTTAATAAGTGTCAATGCTTAGCTTAGGGATGGCCTTGCTGTTCGTGAATAAACAGGTTTTTTCTTCTGATTGAACTTCACGATGCTGACTAAGCAAGGCACCAAATTCTAATAAGCAAGTCTCTATGTGCAGAAACGATGTGTTTGGGGATGTCAGCTAAATCACTTTAGTCATAGTGGAGAATCAATGTTGAGACGACCCCGTTCTGGGTCTATTTTTTTCTTGTTAATTTGATTGAATTTTATTATGAAATGTGAATATTGTAATGTATAGATCTATCTGATTAACATTTTATATAGTTCATCTGAATTCAAAATTACAGTGAGAAGATGGTCATTTGCCAGAATAATTCAATAATTTCATTTTAAATTCTCATGTAGCAAAATATTACGTATTTTAAAGCAGCTTAAAATCACCCGAAAGCGTAAAATCGAGACGAAGGAATTCATCTAAACTCTATCTGAGGAGAAATCCAGCGAAAACAATATTCTACTTTATTACCGATAGCTATTAAATACCCTCTCGTATCCACGATCATAGACGCCATCTGGTATTTCTTCAGAGTGCAACCCTCGCGTTGCGAGTAAGTAGAATAGAGGGGACTACGGGTGTAAGAGCTTCTGGGCTACGCATATATAAACGCCACAATCGCGACGTTACAATTATTCAGTTTTCGAAGCTCAGTGAATTTACTCAGTAAGTGATACTGGTTCGATTGTGGATATTTAGGTTCCCCCTTGGGGCTCGAAGTGGTTCAACCCACTCGCCTACGGAAGACAAAAACGAATTGACCAGGAGATGTCGAAACCCCGTTCTCATGACCAGGAAGAAGTGTGGTCGGCGTACGCCTGAGGCTTGAAGTGGTTCAATCCACTCGTCTTCGGTGGCTGAGATATTCTCAAGATTGCTCGGGGTACGTATCGGAGTGCTCGAAGTGGTCCAACCCACTCGCATAAAGGAACGTGCTCACAATGGTAACAATATTGATGTTCGTCCAGGACCCACAGTTCTCACAAACTATAGGAGGACTTCGTTTTGGCTCCGGAGGCTCGAAGTGATTCAACCCATTCGCCTTCGATGCCAGGACGGGGTTCGCTGGGCAGCATCCGTATTTTCTCATTGTTTCGAGTATACCAAGTTTAGTGTGGGAAGAATTAAGTTGAAGTTATTTTTTCTTTTTCTCGTTTAGCTCGTGTGAATCGGAATTAAATTTAAAGTTAATTAATCGTGCGTAATGTAAGTCCAGAAGGATGGAAGACGCAGACTGTTCCCCTGTGAGAATCCCGACAGGGGAAGAGGAATTGCAGTTCTCGTTGTGTCCCACAGGCAATTATTTTCCGAATCTTGCCTCACAATTTCTGACTATATTTAATCTTTACGAATTTATTGAAGTATATGCTACGTAATGTTTTAATGCATTGAGGACGAGTTGAAATAATCACAATTCCGAATTATCTTTACACTTTTTTTCGGCAAATGATCTTTTTGAAGTGCACGTAAGCTATCTAATATTAATTTTGATCATTTATTTTCATGTACTGACTCATAGCATTCGTTAACCTAAATTGCAACATTATGATTGTATACTGATTCCCATAACTTAATAACTATTTGAATTTGAAATGTTATGAAGTTTAATATTGATTTGAAAATTTACTTTTATGACTCAGGAAGTTGATCTTATTGAAATGTTACCAAACCATTTTGTTAATCCAAATCTTTGTTTTATTAGTTGATGAATGATACATTTGAATGTGAGAACATTTAATATTGATTGTTTCTTTGATTCTATAAATGGGCCAATTATCTATTTGAAATATAATAATCCATTTATTCAATATTTATATTCATCTCATTTTATAACTTGGCTGAACGTTTACTTGAACGGTAATGAAAATATTGATAATAAAAACAAGAACTGTGTTTTAAGGAATTTTAGTTAATAATTGCGATTCGTAATGCGTTTCACTACACCGTAGCTTCTTCAGACGAATGAATGTACAGAAAATATAAATGAGAATATAAATATAAATGTTTTTGAGTAATTAAGCTTATTGGGTTGCTTCTTTCTAAGTGGTTATTTATGACAGGTATATCCAATGAAATTAAGGAATAGATTGCTCCCCGAAGAGATTCAATAGAGGTGAAGGGCTTAAATCGACTTCTTCATTGATGAGTCTACCTGAGTGTTTGTATTTATTGATTTCTAAAGTTTCCCAAAGATCCACCTTCTAATATTTATTATCTGTATGCAAAATTTCAAACTGTGGGTCGAAAGAATGATTATTTTCGAAGAGATGATTCGCGTAATTTGAATCTGATTTTTATTTGAAAAACTGCGTTTATGTTCCGATATTCTAATATTAAAATTTCTATCTGTTCTATCAATGTAGAAATTATCACAGTCATTGCAATTCAATCTATAAACACCTGATTTATTGTGTTTACCTGATTTGGTTTTATTATTTTTATATATTTGCTTAAATTATTATTAGTTTGGAAAGCTATGTTGAAATTATTGCTACTCAAGAATGATTTCAGTAGGCAACGTAGGTTAAGGTGTTGAATTTTTGTTTCAATTTATCGACAGGATAAATTTCATTCAATGCGATTCTACTTTGTTTTTATTTAAAATAATATTTATTAGTTTGGGATTGTAACCATTATTTTTGGCTATTTGTTTAATCAAATTTAATTCTTTGTTGAAATTTTCTGGTGATAACAGGATGTTTATCAATCTATGAATAAACTATTGAATGCTGACATTTTATGTTGATACGGATGACACGACGAGTTATGTATTATAATATCTGTTTGTTTTTATTATTGATAATGGAATTTTACCAAGTAAAAGCCTCCCAAATTCAAATGAAAATACTGATATTAGAGAGTTTTGCAACTTGGACGATTTCGTTAAATTTACCGTTAACTTTAATTATATTTACAATAATAACGCTCACTTCTAATAGAGTTTTTGCATCCTTACATAATATTGTAATTATTCAATTGTCAGTTTGTCACCATAAAATTGTCACTTATTATTTTACTACGGCCGATTTGTTTTTGTTAGGTTGAACACGGAAAATGAGAGTAATTGCCAGCTCTTATTCTGCTGTATAAACGGCAATTCTTTGTCGTTACCAGAGTTTTCGGGTATTATTTCTGAAAAACGCATGCGCAGAAAGTAACGAAGTCTCCAAATGATAAATATATCCTGTCTCATTGGTATAAAGAAATGGCTTTAGGGACATTGAGGCTTGTATGTTGTCGGTATGAAAGTTTCCAAGAATATCTGAGTTTGGTGGAATCTATGTGATATTTGTGGTACATACAGGTGTATGATTAGAGGGTATGATTTCCTGGTTGGCAAATCCGTGACATGGGAATAGAGCATGTTCCGCAGTCAGTGACATAATGCGGCCTCGTTGACGCTCAGTTGAGCAAAAAGAATCACGTACGGCTTTACGGGCTTGGATCTAGTTCCATATATAACGTTTTATTACTAAACGAATCACTAAATTCGATTAAAAAATACGCGAGCAGATTGAAGCTTGCAAGTTGTCAGCTGTGGACGTGTTCCTTAGAATATTCAAATCAAATTTCTGAGTTCGAAGTATCAGGGCAACGACCTATTCATAAAACATGATACCATATTACCAAAACCCTTAGAGAGGGTCAGTTACCACTCATAATATGGGTGAGGGCCGATTAAGCCTGTTTATAATAATTAAATATTCCAAGTTCCACTCGAAATATGGGTGAGGACCAATTAGGTCTGTTCATAATAATTAAATATTCCAACTTCCACTCGTAATATGGGTGAGGACCAATTAGGTCTGTATATAATAATCTAATGTAGCATCTTCCACTCAAAATATGGGTGGGGGCAAATTGGGTCTCTATCTGAATGATCTGATATTTCATTAAATTCATTGAAAGACGCCAAAGAATGCAAGGATAAGAATTTAATACAAATGCTGCAAAGATCAAATAGACATTGTTACCGCATCTGTTTTTCGATTTTCTAATTTCCTTACCTATGGTTTAAGCGACGAAGAATTGGTCGTATCACATCAAACCTCACATAAAAGAACTTGTAGGTTACTACAAATACACAACACAACAAAGAAAAGGGTCCTATTTTATATAAGAGAACTTCAAGGCAAGTTCAGGTACTAGACGATCACATGGCTTTTCATTTGACCGATTTCAGTCGGTCTCAGGTGAAATCAATATGGGGAAGAAAATAAGATAATTCAGGTATTGCAATTTACGTAAAAGCGATGAATTTTGCATCGTCTTTCATAGACCGGGGTTGGGGGTGTTTCAGTAGTTTCTGTTAAATTGAGCACAATTTAATAATTTGGCTACCTTGTGTACTGGCTGTCGTTTTTGAGGTCGAATTTTTTCTCCGAAGGATTGATTTTCTTGTCACATTTTTGATGAACTTCACAACAATTTTGAACCAGTTTTACATCCTCCTTGGGTAAGCACCATCCTACACCTATACAAAACAGTTTTTTTAACATTCAAACACATTCTCTAACATTACTTACCAGGAAAATTGTTCAAAAATTGTTTTATAATGTCGTTGTTTACAACACGACGCTTTTGTGGATTTCCACGTTGAAATGTTCTGGAGGTGGCCGTCTTCACTTTTTTACGAGCGACTGATGTACCATTTTCTCCAGAGGTACCTGAAATTACCTATTCTGAAACTAGTTTACCTTCAATGCAATGATAAGATAAGCTTTTTCTGCAGAAATTATCTAATGACCAAAATTTTTTTTTAAGTCTAGGGTTCAAAGGCATCAGTAAGTATTCAAAAAAAAATCAAAGACCGAGAGAAGTGAAATGCATCAAATGCATCAACCCCGAAGATAAGACATCAAAAAGTAAAAAGTATTCTTCTTGGTTAGTCATCCGTCTTTCCATTCTTATTTTTGGATGGATTTATGGAGATCACAAGTTCTCATCTCCATTTTCTATGTTGTCCAAGTTTCGTGTTTCTCCCGATATGATCAGCCTGTTGCAATCTTCACGATTCTGTCTTCTGATATTCTGTTAAAATTATGATCCCACCTATTCGATATTCTCCAACTTTCAGGTTCTTTTAATGATATCGCTTCTCTTTTTGCCCATTTCTGCTTGTCTCAATTGCAAATGTTTCCATCAATGGTTGTTGTGTATACCATGATTAAGCTGACCAAGAATTTTTTAAACGGGACTTAAGTTTTTATACCTCAGTTAGTAGGTTAACAATGAAAAGAAACCGAACTTTTCAATTTTCTTCATTTCGAAAAATTGTAACTTATTGAAATCAGTATTCACTATTGTTATATTCATATCATACAGGATAGACTCCGGTAATTGGGTCTATTCTGTAGGGGTTCCTATGTTTCGTAACAAAAATATTAATTATATGTATTTTTAATAGAACAAGTTGTGAAAAAACTAATCGCCAGTTCATCAGCTTTATATTCATTGATATATTGACCTTTATTATGAAAACTGAAACTTGTAAGTGATTTTTTCAAACATCCACAATTTATTCATAAGAGGATTTGTACCAGGAAGACATTGAATATATTTAATTGAAATATAAAAATTATCCTGTCGGTGTTCGAGACTTTTAAATTGTCCTACCGTAAAACGGGGTGACTTTGTGCCTGCAGAGGTGATATTGTGCCACTGTGTTTTTTCAAGGTTATTTGAATTTAGCGCCTCTCATGAAATTCCGCCACACCAACTACACATCTTCATGGTGAGCATACTTGTTAAGCTATCTGGTGGCGCTGATTCGAACTACGCAACCCCCACCGTTGAATCGGCAGTTGCTCTTGAATTTCAGGTCCCGACAAGTCTGGTGTAACGAGAGAGTAATACAGGTTAGTACTATGAACTACATATTCATTTACCTTTATCATACCTCAATAGCGATTCAATATCGATTTTTTTTCAAGAGTTACGAACATTTTTTGTTAGAAACTCAAATTTGCGGGGGGACTTTTTTCTACTTGCTGGCACATTGTCACCCCATATTCTAAAAACTAAATTTTACAAATTTGAGATATTAAGATATTTCCATTATTTCCAGAATGCTGCGTCGATACCTGAGAAAACCAGGAACAAGGCTTTATAAAAATTATCGCCCTGAGACACTTGAGTTAATGTTAGATTAGATAAGACAAAAAAAATTTCTATCCGAAGCGCTGCTAAAAAATACGGGATCCACCGAAACACTATCAGTAATAAATTGAAACTAAAAGCTCCAAAAAAAGTTGGAGGGCAGACTGTTTTTTCTGATGAGGAAGAGTCTGTGATCGTGGCCCATATTGTCAGCCTTTCCAGTTATGGGTTTCCAGTGGCTAAAACCGAATTCCGATTCATCGTTAAGAGTATCTTCGATAAAAATGGCAAAACAGTTGGAAAATGTAAAAATAATCTTCCTGGAAAGTAATGGGCCGATTCTTTCGTTACGAGACATGCGCAAGAAATTTCAAATGGAACCGCGAGAAACATAACTTACAACAGGGCTTCAATTGATGCGGAAGTTGTAAATCAGTTTTTCGATAACTTAGAAAAAGAAGTCGAAGGTGTTTCACCATCGAATATATGAAATTACAACGAAACTTGCCTTGTTGATGACCCAGGAATTTCCAAAGTGCTCGTCAAACAAGGCTGTAAGTACCCTGAAAATATAAAGAATTCTTCTAAATCCAGTACGTCTATAATGATGTGTGGAAGATTGGTTTATCAGCCAAATGCTGCCAATTTTGAAGAAACAAGAAGGGAAAAAATTCTGATTGGTGATAACTTAAGTTCTCATATTAATAGTAAAGTTATTGATATTTGCCATGAAAATAACATTTCCTTCATTTCTCTGCCACCTAACGCCACCCACCTGTTACAACCATTAGACGTTGCATTTTTAGACCTGTGAAAATTGCTTGGCGTAAGGTACTAAACGAATGGAAAGAAAATATTTTCAGGACTTTTGAAAAAACTCTTGTTTGTTCTGGAGAAAAATGTATCAGACAATTTCAAGGCTGGTTTTCGCAAATGTGGTATGGTACCTTCAAACAGGCAGGAAGTTTTAAATAGATTAACTATGGATATTATTGAAGCTCTACCTGAAGTGAAAGCTCTGATTAGTGAAATCTTTATAGAAAACCTAAACGCAAGGAGGCAGCTCATCACATCAACGAGAACTAACAAGAGAGGAAGAAAAGTTAACGTTCTTCCAGGAAAGAGTATCGCAGCGTCTGAAATCAATCCTCAAAATGACAATGAAACTCCTGTGAGTATGGATCAACCCTCAACTTCTTCTGGACAGACTAATGATGAGCCACCCAATATTAACCTGAAAAGCGAATCTGATGGCGACGATGAAAGCATAGGGCATATCTCTCATGCAGAAAGCGATGGCAGTCCTTATCATTTTCCCAGAATAAGCGACGCCTCTGACACAGATATGCAACCTTTCGAGACTAATGTACAAAAAAATGAAGTGAGTTCTGGCGCTTACGTTGACGTCACATACGAAAACCACCTGTACCCCGGCCAGGAGATTGAAACAGCAGATGATGCAGTTTTGGTATCAGCAATGGAGAAAAAATTGATGAACCAGTTCGTATAACAAAAAGGAAAATCTTCAAAGTTCCGGGATTATCTTAATTAATTCCATCATTACCTATTTCATGCTCAATTAACTCCAAGTCTTGTGAAATATAAATTCACCATTTTTGTAATGAGTTTTTTCAAAAATAAATTTTTTTCATACATCTAAAATGTTTTACCGAGTTCTTTCATCCTTATTCATCTGAAAGACGAGCGCGAAAATGTGCAACTGGGCTCTCTTTATGAATAATGCATAGAAATCTGTTCTGGCACATTGTCACCCCAGATCCTGGGGTGAAATTATGCCACAAAAAAAATTTTTCATTCGAAAAGTGAAAATTTTTTGATGTTTTCATATGTCCTGATGCATTGGGAACAATGTAGCCATATGTCTTCAATTATGAATTTGAATATTTGCCAGACATATTCTCGTTAAAACATGAAAACCCAAAAAAGTGGCACAAAGTCACCTCGTTTTACGGTATTCAGTTATTTTTTTTGGGAGTGATATATCTTGAAATGAATGTAAATTCATCAAATACTTCTGTGTCTATATTACAGTGAATATATCCCTTTTTAGTTAATTCCTCCAGCGCTTTTCGAAAATCTTTCCAGGCAGGTAATTTTCTTGAATTTGCGCAATAAAATATCTTCATTTCTTAAGAAAGAAAACAAGCCCACTGTTCCAGATATTCACGGCTTGTTCAATAAAAGTCTGTAGCTGTATTTTCACAAACTCGTCACAAATATTAGTGCCATTATCTTTTAATTTCACAATCAAACTACTAATAGTAAATAGAAGAAACCTGTTGATCTGTTTCTGAGCCAAATTGTCTTTGAGATGATTGATTCCATTTGCAGATTCAATTGCAGATTTCTGCCTCTCGGCTAATGAAATTCGACTTTCAACCTTCAATATAGCTTGGTCATTGTGGGTGTACGAGCAAAATAGAGCCATAATTCTGATGTGTTTGTATCTTCAAAAAAGTTTCTTATCAATTTGAGACATTCTTCAATGCGCAAAAAAGATTATTTTAATGCCTGGTTCATTTTGAAAACTTTCTCCGAGGCCAGCAGCAAGCCACCTTGATTTACTATAACCGAGCATTTGGTGATGTTCCATTTCAGCTTCAGCGAAAAACTCGTTTAGAGCTTCAATGCCAGCCGTGTGTGTGTGATAATATACTGAATATATTTTTGCATTAAAGCTTTCGTAATCTAAAGATAGACTATCTGCAGCAAATTTTATTGCATTGTGAACTATAGTGGCTTTACATCCAATGCCCATCAACGGTTTTTTGAGAGATAATTGCAATATTGTTAATACATTATTAGTTCATCGCCTAACTACATTCTCAAAAATTATTTTAAAAATGCAGCAGCACTTTTCAAATCCTATGAAGTTGGCGTATTTGAATTCTTGAAAAATCAATATCAACAGCATCACTATGGAAAATCTTAACTCTGTACGACACTTTTCGCAAGTAATATCCGAACAAATATTAATTTGCACAGTAAATGGGTACTTTACTTGTAAGTTGACATTTAATGAACACTTGCATAACTATAGGCAAAATCGAAACAACAGAATACTTCAAATGACTTACCAGTTTACTAACAAACTTCTACAACAGCATTACGCAAAAACAAAACATGAGCGACAAGTTTGAGTGTATGCGCGTCTCTCTCCCTGTGTTACTACACCGATCGTCGATGACGCGACCGTTTGTGATTCACCGCCCCCGCGTGTCTCAGGAGTTCATAATTTGAAATTTTTACGCGGTTTTGGAAAACGGGACTATTTTTCGTCCCAGCGCTTTGTTTGGGGACAAAGGGTCAGGTGACCGAGAAAAGGGACAGTCTCGTTCAAAACGGTACGAATGGTCACTTTAGTCCAACCCTCCAACGCAGCGCTGAAAAACGCAATGTGAGGTCGATGCCATTAGATTTTATGTGTTTTGCTCTCTTTCGTTAACAGATGCCGCCCCGGAAATTTCGACCGTACCGCAAAGGGACAGGTGACCGAGTAAAGAGACAGTCCCATTTAAATTGGTAGGTATCGTCACTTCAACCATGGGCTTATTGTCGTCCTGTATATTTTTGACTTAGTCACTAAATATAATCCATATTGTATATTGAAGCCAACTACTTGTTGACTTTCGTCTTCCTCAATGTTCCCATAACCAAAGATCTGGATTTCTAGCTACCTCAAACCTTCTCCTACAGTTGACATAGTATCAAGTGTTCGGTAATTGCCACGTATTTTATCTTATTGGTTCATATAATTCTGATCCGAAAGGAATGATTTCATAGTTAACAGTTTCATCTTGTATGGTTTGCTAATGCTTTTTCATGTAAGGTCAAAATATCGTGAATATTAAAGCTCACAGTGGTATACAAGATGTATGCCACCTTGTCAAACAACACTTGTGACCGATTATTTGACCCAAAACAGTTTCTCTACTTCATTCATTCACCGTACATAGCTGATGTAACACCACGGGAAAATTCCAGTCGAGCTGAATTTTTGGAGACACCTTTATTTAGCATTAGATGTATATGCAATGCAAAATATGCCTTGCGTATAATCTATGGTTTAAAAACCGTTTACAACATTGTCAGTGGTGATGAATATTGAATTTATTCATACGAGCCAGAAAATAGGCGCCAATCTTCTGTTTGCGTATTCCAAAGGGAAGAAAAATCGGCAAAAGTCATCCGTAGCCGAAGTGTCTCCAAGGAGATGGGCGCAACGTTTATTCCAAAAGTTTCAACAGATAAGTGCCAACAACTTGGGTATTTTATGCCTAGCTCAAATGTCGGTTCTAGATGTATGGTAGATTGCCATTTGAAATAACAAAGTGATGACCCACTTCCGGTATAACTGGAAATGGTATCACATCGAAAATATTTCACTTCAATTGGAAATCGCTAGTTATGGCCGCGTATAAAATTTCAGCTTGATATTGTAATTGGAACTCAAAAAGTTTTTAACGGATGGTCCCGGTGGATATCCCTGTATGTTGTCATCAAATAGAGCATGTTGTTTAGGAAAGTATTGGCTAACATCTACAAATGGAAGAGACGTTAATTTGGCCAATGTCATCATCTTCATGAAGCATGCGAATTGATATATCATTCTTATAGGAGGATGCTGTACGCTATGTACCACTAGGTCTGTAAGCTATGCACCTCTAGGTAGAAGAAATAGTTTTTTCTACCACTGTTGAAAGGGCTTTTTGTATATTTTATATAATACAAATAAAGGTGTCTGTAAAAATCGAGCTGACCTAATAATATTCGCTCAAAGTAGATGGACCATATAAAATTATGAAATATTACGATCTAGTTACTTGGATAAGCTCTCGACAGAACAGGATGTGTATTTGGAAGGAAATTTCTGCCCTTTTCATCCTCATATGCAGTTTCCTTTGTTGGTGGTACAATTGGAGGTTCTGAAAGTAGATCATCTTCATCAGTTTATATCGAAATTGAAAAATTTATTTACTCACTTTCAATTACTTCTTCAATAGTTGGCGATGTTCCAAATGTTTCTATCAAATCTGTAGAAGAAATAAAATGTAAGGAATTTCATTAAATTTGATGTCTTGAAGCGATAGATACTCCAAGGCAAGTGAAGTGGAGACATTAGAGAGATTGTATTGTAAATTTTAGGTTTCTTTGATTTGGTAGAATGGGTGGAAGTTTGCTACTGAGGCCATGGTTTTCCTGGCGTATTTCTGGTTGTTTCATTAGTAAAATGTTTCAGGGAAACGTGAAGAAAAATTGAACTTTTACAAACAGAAAGGCCACCTCTAAACATGATAAGGATTTTCGTTCTGCTATTCGTTTAACCTGCAAAAATGAACTTGTTGTTGAGTTTTCTACGTTCATGAAGAACTAAATTTCATTCCTTCTTATTGAATGTGGTGGTGTATGTGAGGACATACACCTTCAATGATTAGCCATATCTCCATCATTATAGTTGCGTGTATAAGTGGAATTGACCCTATTTAGTTCAAATAATCCAAGACTTCATCAGATGTAAGTCCACTTGATTCGAGAGTGATTGCTGTCAATACTCAACGAGATTAACATAGACGATGAAGTCCCATACTGAATTTTGATGCAATTAAGTACGCCTGGAAAATATTTTGTTATTTTTTCGAGTCATTAGTACGTAGTATGCAACTTATAAATATAATTATTGAAAGAATGGTTCAGAGCAACCATAAGTATAGAATTAAACTCAGTTTTCTTTTCAGGGCTAAGCTGTACATCATGCCATCACAGCTCTTGCTTTTATACAAAGCACATGTAGGACCAGGTCTGGAACACTAATTCAATGTGTGGGGTCCACACCTAGACATTCATTACAATTGGATAGTGTCCAGAATAGAGCAAAAGCCTCATCGATCATCTAGAGAACGCGCGTGATCTCCAACCTTTTGATCAAAAGCGGCAGTTCGATGATCTTCCTTTATTTTACATGGAAAATTCTCTGAAGAATTAAAAGGCTTGGGTCCGGAAAGAATCCAGTTTCAAAGAAAAACCAGGTTTGCGGAAATCTCTCATCAGCGGACGGTCCTACTAGCAATTCCATGTACCTTATCTCTCTCTATGAAAATTGTTTAGCTTACAGGGCTGGTCTGCTGTGGAACTCTCAAAAAGATGAGTGAACACACACATTAAAACATCTTGGGTGGTCATAACAGTGGCATAACGGACGTCGCCTTCTCCAATGAGTTGAGAATATAGGAAAAAGTTTGTGAGTAAGAGGTTTTCATGAATGAAATGAAAGTTGTTGAGGCAATACTATTGAAAGTTAACCAAATCTATTGAAAGATATTTCCCTTTCATCAAGATTAAGTGGTGACAATCCTCTCTACAGAGGAAAGATTTAGTATGGTTTATCACTTAGCCTTACTTGGTTTATTTGTTACAATCTGAATTCTTAGGTGTTTAATGAAGGGCTGGAGAGGAAAATGGACAATCTCTGGAAGCCAATGATCGACCTCATTTTTATATAGTCAACCATGTTTTATACTGCACCAGAGTCAACGAGCTGGTTAGTAATCTACGATCTTAATTGAGCCTATTGTTCTGACATGGGAAAAAAGTAGAACATTGGCCAAATGGAGAAATAATCTGCAAGAACTCACCAAGCAAATTTTTCATATTCGATTTTGTAACTCCATCTGAAAATAAGATTGGTCAATCTATATAGAACTTTTAATGTCATAAAATTTTTTACTATTATCTTTCCTAATTTGTGTTCGAGTTGGTGGAAAGTATTCCTCATCTCCAAAAGATTTATCTTCTCTAAATGATTTAGAGAAACTTTCAGGACGCTTAGCGCCATAATGGGAATTATCCACGTAGGAATGCCTCCTAACCGGGATATAACCGTTACTGAGGGTGAATGTATTGGGAGCCGGATTGTAATTGCCTCGATAACTTGGAGGTTGTTGATTAGGAAGAACTGGTTGCTTATAAAATCTGCCATGTGGTTCATAGTAGTCAGCCTCGTGTGTTACATGGTACGGCTGGAGATTCGGAAATATAAATTCCATATCATCTGAAAATTTTTAGAATTTAATCAGGACAGTTCTTGATAAATATGATACTCATTTGCAGAATAAAAAAACAATTGCATGAATAGAAAAATAATTTACAAATAACGAAACAAGCATTGCCTATATACAAAACCAGAAAGCTAAATGTTCTATCGGTGATGAAAAAATCATTATGTACATACAGTATTTCATTATTTCCATTGTTATTGAGAGTCCATAACAAAATACCGGGTGTTCCAACAAAAATGTGAACCCCTTTCACTCAGAAAAAGGTATCATTGGAAAACGTATAAACATGTTATTTTGTTATGTTATGTTATATAAACCCCACCATCCCTCACCTTAAATATCATCATAGGGATAATGGGTCTAGTAGCATTGTTAAAAAGATATTTTGAATATCTACATGAATCGAAAATTCTTTCGACACAAGATGTCCTAACTACAAAAAGATATCATCATATATACAACAACCCTTTGAACCTGATGTTTTTTGAATAAATGGTAGAACCGATCGGTATCAGTATTGAAGAAGGTATTTCACCATGCTGATTTGAATATATAGGCATCAACCTCCTACCCTCAGCATACCCAAACTCAAGAATTTCAATCGCAAAGTATATCATTGAAAGGGTTTCTTGATGCTCTGAATGTATTTGGATAACACACAACGTGTTAGAGGTTTGTACAGGGTGTTCCAATTAAGGAATTCATTCCGTTAGGTAACCGAGTACCTCATGTCAATTAATTCAGATTCATTCAATGGTATACTCTTCAATTCGCTTTGTTATTGGAACCAGAAACTGACGACATTTGCAATAGGAAGATTTCAGTTAAAAGAAAATTCACTTGTTATTTGAAAACATGATAAAAATCATTGCAATAAGCACATCAATTTTCCACACATGCTCATCGATGCTTTCCTAAAGCAATATTTTCATCATTCTCATCATACAAAAATCAATCAGTTATTCCAATCATATCTGCATCACTGTTATTCGATACTTACGGGAGATACCCGAAAATGGCGTGGAGAGTAGAATACAAGCAACTTTATCTTCAAAATATCGGTTGCGCAATAGGAACAGCAAGAATATTCAACAAAAATTATCCTGAGAAAGAAGTGATTCACCAATATGTCGAATCTCTGATGCAAAAATTTTAGGCGACTGGTTCAGTGGCGTACTGAAAGCATGAAGTAGCACGTCCGTACAAACAGGCCTTAGAATTGGCCTCCAAGTTTTCCCGACTTAACCTTTCTTGATTTGTATTTATTGCCAACAACTAAAGAGATGGTTTATAAAACTCTTGTTAATGCCAGATTAGAGAATCGCATTATTGGTGCACTTCCTACATAATTAGGACAAGCTCCAAAACTGCTGTTGACCGCAGAATTTTGAAGCGTTTGAAAGCAAACAGAAGGAATCCATGATTTCCGTTACCAAATGTAACAATTTTTGGACTTTTAATTTTCGCTTCATAACTACGACTGGAATGAAATTGAGGAGTAGACAATGTCTGTGCGGTTTATGTATTTTATCATGACGAATCCACTTGAACAATAAAAATCATACATTGTAATTTTAAACAACGGAGTTGTTCCTCATTTTTCGGTTCGAATTGTCGACTGATTTTGGCACACCCTGTATATTTTCAAGATTTTTTCGCGAACCCATTTAAACGTTGATTAATTTTCAAGTGAGGATACATCATCTGCGCGTCAAGATAAATTTTTTTCACAAAAAGTGAAATATTCTGAAAACCGTACAATTTATTCCTTTGAAGTGGTATATTTTTGAATTCAGTATTGAGAGGGTAATTTAATTGTGGAAAAATATACAGGAGTTTTATTTAAAATAAGAAAGTTTATTTCGATCTCCGGTCTGACTGGAAATGGAAATGATGAAAATATTTTTGAAATGTAGTTTGTCTAGATCAAATCTAACTGAAAATTTCAGAAATATATCTTCTAATTTTCTATAAGCTTCTAATAGGCCATATAACTTGGATTTCCCAGTATATATTTGGAAAGAATTAGCCAACCCTGGGCTGAAATGACCTCTGAATAACAATACAACTATTAACAATTTTTTTTCCAGGTTTTACCCACTAACCAGAAGTACTGCACATAAGGTATGCAGGACTTCTAGAATCTTTCAGTTAAGTTTGTTGTCTAGAATTACATTAAAGTATCGATGAGATTTTACGGTGTAAATTAAATTGTTTTTCCCGTTTTGTCTTTATTAGAATCAGTAGTTTTTAATTATTTCAACTATATGTTCGATCAGATTAGGTAATTAATAAAATTGCATTTATAGAGGTTCCAATAAATAAAAGCTACTCTAAGTCGATTTAAATCTGACCTGAAAACATTGTAGTTTTTTAGCGGGTAGAAATTGATTATTTTCTGCCATGTGGACGCAATAGTCCGAAATTATTTAAATTCTGGTTCAGCAGGCATTTCGCATTTTCAGTGCAGGATTTATGAAGAAAATATAACTTTGAAGAGCTTATTTTTTTTAAAAATTCATAATTCACTTTGATGGTTAAAAGTTTGATGTTTACATTTTTCTTTTCGAAGTCAAGAGAATTCTCAAGCATTATATATACAGCTTTCAGTCTACCTGATTCGTGATGTATATACAGGTGGGAAAATTTCAATGATTCTCTTCGTCAACTAGGCGAAATATTGAAGTTATAAAGAATAAACCCTCCTTTGAAGAGCACATTTTGGATTTGGGGTTATTCGAAATTCTCAAATCTCGCTGTTTATCGTTAGATAAAAAATATTTTGACATTATAATGGTACATTTTAAGTAAACTGGATTTGAGTGCATATTATTTTTGTATAACGATTTCCGAGTTATAAAGCAAACAACATTTTGATTACGTGAAAAATGTTTAGATTTTAAAAGAATGAATGTTTGTCAAATTTTATTTTATTTTCAATTTTTAATTTTTAAGTTTTCTATTTATCAGAGTATCATAATAAGAAATATCATCAAAAAACGAAAGAAAAGGAACAAAATCAAACCTTGACGTTAGATGACAATAATTTGTGAAATTGAACTAACATTGAAAATTCATAATATACTTATTATCTCAAATACACTGCGCATCAACTAAAATGGATAGTTCATAATTTTAAGCTACAGCAAGCTTAGCAATTTTTGTGGATTATAGAATTTGAAAAATATTGTGATCATATCTCAAAAATATTTCAACAACAATACAGGGTGTTACATAATAGTATAACACAATCTGAGGGGGTTAATCTACGTGCAATTTTAAGAAAAAAGTTCATATAAACATAGGTCCGCAAAAGCTTCGTTACGCAGCTATAGGGTGTTGACATTTCCGGAAAAATTGTTTTTTTCTTCAAAACACCTGCAGTTTTTGTGGTATTCAGCCCAAACTTGGAATGCAAGCTATTTTTTACAGCCTCTATCATTACACGTCCTAGATTTTAACTGAAATTCACAAGGTGAAACTTTTCTGCAGTACGCCACTGATCAGCGTACAATCAATTTTCGTCATTTTCGTTCAATTTAGAAACTTCTTAGACACTTGTAATTTTTTGGAATCTCCAACTGTTTCCGAGTGACAAATGATTGAATTTGAATTATTTGAATTGTATGTTATTCGCTAAATAAAAAAATTAGAAATACTCGATAGGTATGCCCAAAATTTACTTTTATTTTGATAGCTCGTCTTCTGAGTCTCAACTCATATTTCCTCCACCTGCGAGAATACAGGTCTCTGTCTTTCTTAGCATATTATCACGCACTCTTTGACGAAAACTGATTGTACGCTGATCAGTGGCGTACTGCAACAAAGTTTGAAAGGCAAAAGAAGACATGGCTCCGCAAAAGGAAACACCTTGTAGATTCGAGTTAAAATTTAGGACGTGTAATGATGGAGGCTGTAAAAAATAGCGTGCATTCCAAATTTGGACTGAATATATCAAAAACTGCAGGAGTTTTGAAGAGAAAACAATTTTTTTCCGGAAATTTCAATACCCTGTAGTTCCGTAACGAAGCTTTTGCGGACCTATGTTTATATGAACTTTTTTCTTAAAAGTGCACGTAGATCTACCTCTCAAGTTGTGACATACTATAATATAATACCCTGTATATTCTTCCATTTTATCCTCATTATTCTGCTGAAACTTTATTTTTTCATGTTGTCACAAAATTATGAATTTCAATGAAATTTTCAAGAACATTTGTTCTATTTGGAATTAAGTGGATCCTGAACGTCTCTTTATAATGGCTACTACTTTTCTGTCTATTCTGTGAGTATGGTGAAATTGTGCATTATGCAAAAATATCAATAGATAAAATTATAATTTCTTTATTTCTTTGCTAATTCATAGTTTTTCTAATAGCTTGGTGCGAGAGTTGGCAGTTTTGCCATCTAGAGTGTTACAGATTCACGACCGAACGCTACATAATCAGTCATATTAGCTTCCGAAAACCACTGACCATTTTGTATTCATGTTACGATAAGACAAATTATACAAATAGAATTTCGATTCTTGAGAGTACGTGCATTTTCTCCAATGTTCCATGGTCAAATTGTCGTGTTCTTGAGCCCAGTTTCTTCTTCCCAATCGGTGCTTCCGTTTTTTATGTGAAAACCGAGAGCGTCTCCGAGTATTCAAACCTAGTTCATGAAGCCTTCGACGAATTGTAGATATCAAAACTTGCCTCTCATTGACAGTTCCTATTTTCTTGCAGTCCATGTTCGAAATCGGTTGGCTGTAGAAACTATGAATCGATCTTGTTTCAGGGTGGTGAAGCGCCTACTCGAATTTTATTTGCTCTTCCACTTTTACGAAATCTCCTAACGGTTCTTAATTAAATAAAATAATGATATTAAAATGTTCATCATATTGACAAACTTATGACGATACCACACGGTGGCTTCTTCAGTCAAGTAGTAGATTCAAAAGAATGATGTGCCTCAATTACATGGTAAAGGTACTCAACTAAATAGGAGGAAAATCCAAACAGTGTTGCTCTTTTTAGAACGGAAAATAATAAATAATGAATTGAGGTCTAATTTACTATTAGGTAAGTTTCCGTAATTTTTCTGTATCATGATTTTCAATGCTTCCCTTAGGTGCAATTTCGATCTATTATTTTCATTACGTAAAATATCAAAATTATTATCAAATATATATGTCTATGTATAGGTCTCTTCTAGTAGAAGATTTGTATAGGAGAACCAGATTTTGTTTGTCAAAACTGTGTTTACGCTCAGATATCCCAATATTGAAATTTTTATATGTTCTACCTAGATAAATGTTATCACAACTTCCACAAGAGAGTGTATAAACACCTATTTCCTTTATGAATTTTAGGTTTGCAGTTTTTAATATATCTGCCTAAACACTTATTAGTTCTGAAAGCTTCGAATTATGAGATGAGAAACATAACTTTAAATTTAGACTGGTTTTACTAATATAAACTGATATATTATATTATTTATTAGTCGTGAAGAATAGAGAAAAACCCATGGATTTCATTTTGAAATTGTTAACGAGAATGCATATTCTAATTATACTAGAATTATAACCGTTATTGACCACTATCTATTTTATAATATTGTGCCTATTCAAGAAATTATTTTCGACATTGGTATCGTGGTAAGTCTATGTATCATAGGCAGCTATTTCATGTTGATATGGACGTGCTGAAGAATTGTGAATGGTGATGTCCGTATGCGATGGCCTGGAAAATATCAAAAATCAAGAAAGATTCTACTGATAAATTTTAATCCAACATTAAACACATCCCAGAGAATGCAAAATCTTAAATACTGAACAATCAAAAATATAAACTTTTAGTTGATAATCCATAGTAACCAAAACTTTATTTTCTCATCAAACTTCATGAAACAGGTTATCCCATCAGACCAGTTGTCTTATATATTACAGCCCCAGCAGCCAAACTTACACGTAATCTTATAAACATCATTCATGTAGTTTTAGTTCAAAATTTTCAATTAAGACTTCTTCAGATCTAATAGAAGAAAAACAACATACTGTACTAATGCAATACTACACTTATGTCCTGTATTGTAGTTAAATTCTACCTTAGTTGTCCACCACATGTTTCATTGAAATTGATTTTACAGAATGATAATGTGAATCCCATTATGCAATTAGAACTAAGAATCTTCAAGATGTATGTTTAGAACAAAATTATTTTGACTTCAATGAAGAAATTTACATGAGCAACAACTGCTTAATAATAGGTATTCTTGTTAGTCCTTTACTAGCAGATATTTTCAGGGATAATATTGAGGAAATTATCCATTGTAGAAACTCTGCATTTATTAGTTCAGAAATATAGATGACATAATTTGTTGTTTTACAGATACAAATATACAATCAGATTACTGTAGTACTTTTATAAATTCAATTCACTCTAATATAAATTTCACTTTGGAAATGGAAGCTGAGTATGCCATTAACGTTTTAGATTTAATTTTAACCAAAATTGACTATAGACATGATTTTTCTATTCTCAATAAATTATCTCATATATAACCATTTACCATTCACAACTACTTATAACGTTGTAATACATACACTCACCACGATACCAATGTCAGAAAATGATTTTTTGGAAGAGCTCAATATTATAAAACAGAGGTCAATAAAGGTTAACATTCTAGTATAATCGATAGTATGCTTTCTCTCAAGCAATTTCAACATGCAATTCATGAAGCTTTCCCTATTGTGGAAGAAACTAATCAAATATATAATTTATTAACTAATTTATTAGTAAACTCAGTCTGATTTTGAAGTCATTCTTATCATTTCATGATTTCAACATATATGGGAGATGTCAACCCAAATTTTTGGGTTCACAATAATTCTAGAACACCTATAGATCATAATCGGCATCACTTAGAAGACCGAACCTGGCCATCGGGGCTCTTTCGGTCAAACAGAGAGGGAATTGTTTTGTTGAGTTTGAATATTGAGGGATTTTGCGATTATACTTCAAAATTGTAAAGCAAGAACAAGGAAGTGATTATGTTTCAGGAAACTCACACTGCGACGGAAGAACATCTCCGCGAAAGAGGAAATATCGCAGGATAAGTAGTTTTTGATTATCTCCTTAGTCTTTTTTATAGCATTGCTTGCTACATGAAATATTTTTAAACATATAAGAGTCAGGTATGATTGTTGAAATATTTTTCTGCTGGTTTTCTTTTTCCATTGTTACAGATTCCTTTCCCAAACCCTTGTCTTCATCTGGAAATCATGGAGTGCAAGAGAGAATGAAGAGGCTAAGCAGAAAAATCTTTGGTACTCTTTATGTACACACGACACTAACACAACATAAATAGACAAACTATTACTAGTGCAATAGCGACAGGTAAACGAGTTTTTTTTCCTCAGGTTTTTCCACTCGTTTATTGAATCATACGCAAGATAGTATGGTTCCCCTGTTACATTTCCTGAGCTCACACACCAAAATTATAGATATAAGCATTTATTGTAAATACAATTATTCGAATTTTTGTTAATCCTCTCTTTTTCAAAAGAACAGAACGGATAATTCTTTAGGCAGATATGTTGAAAACTGTAAACCTAAAATTCATAAAGGAAACAAATCAGGCGTTTATCAACTCTCTTGTGGATGTTGTGTAATTTAAATAGGCTCAACTTTTTTCAATATTAGAATATCTGAGCATAAACGCAGTTTTGACAAACAAAATCTGATTTTCACTATGCAAATTATCATTTAAAATGAAACCATACATTTAATAATAATTTCGATATTTTATATAATGAGAATGATAGATAGAGATATGGAAAGTATTGGAAATCAATAAACAGAAAAATACAGGAAATTTACTTGATAGTTAATTAGAAGTAAAATCGTCACCATTACTTCATCTTTTCATTCCTTAAAAGAAGCAATCCTGTTTGTATTTTCCGCCTTTTAGTTAACTACCTTGTTTTACCATGTAATATATAAGGTACATCATTCTTTTAAATGTACGTATTTATCTGAAGAATCCACAGTGTGGCGAAACGCGTCAATGTAGTGAAACTTTGAACATCATTGTTATTTAATTAAAAAATGTAGCTCAGTTTTTATCAAGTAAAACTTCCTCAATCGTATTATCTTCTATCTGCCTTGCTAACGACACTGAGAAATATAGAAAGTGAGAGCAACCTGCTGTGACGTTTCGCCATGTTCAATTGTTGGGATCATGTTGGTATATTCAATTTTATCTTTTTATGTCTAAGACAAAAAATTAATTGTTGGAGACCATCAAAATTGAGTGAAATTTCAACAGAAAATGGTATAAATCAGAAAAACTATTACGGACAAAGATTTTTCTTAAAAAAACTGTTTTTACCTCACAATTTTGAAGAAAAAATACAACTATCCATTTCAACCGGCGCGCAGTGTATTTAGAAGTATTTCCATTAACAGTAATATTCAAGTCACAACGTCTGTCGACGCTTCAAGCTGAATTTAAGATTTTCAAGTTTGAAATTGAGTCGAAACATTTTCTGAATTTAACTTATGCAATCAAAGACATTTATGATTCACTTTGAAGAATTATAAATTTGCATTATAACTGAAAAACCGTTACACGAAACAAAATCATCATTTTTCTCAAAGTGCGTGTATAAAACCAAAATAAAGTTCAATAACAACCGGAAAATTGAAAATTCGAGAATTTCGAATAACTCGAACAGCAAAGGAGATAGGCGAAATATTTTTTCATTAACGAGTATCGAAAAAGGTCCGAGAGGAGAATTGAATTTTTATAATTTCAATATTTCACCGTCCCTGAACAAAATCATTGAAATTTGCCTTACAATCAAGCTTGACTATTAGCATCATGTGCAGAAACTTAAATTGGAATAGAAAATAGAAGATTTTACCTTTTTCCTTTTTAGATCTCAGATTTTGGGGTTTACTGGGTATATTATTCGTTAATAAAACATTTCCTGAATTTCGTTTCATAATTCTTGTATGAAAGCCTTTGGGCTTTCTTGAGTGATTCTCTCGAAGTTCACTATTTTCAGTATTGTCTGAAATATCTTGCTGCTTAACGATTTCTTGGAGGCCATTCATTTCTTGTTTCTCAACAGATACTTCTGAATTATTGAAATTGAATGCAATTGAAAAGACAAAAGCTTTTGGTTTACTGCGTTCCTTATTTGGAGGATACACAGCTTGAAGAGATTGGAGAAGTGAAGGGGTAATATCAATCGGCAATACTGAAATGGACATCAACTGAGTTTGGTTGATATCTACGTCATCATTCATTAACTTGCAATGTCCATCTTCTTCGAAACAATTCTTGTATGCTGGTCCTTTATAATATAACTTACGTCCATCGAGTATGTAACATCCTCCTTTCAATATCTTGCATTCTAAAATCGTGAAGCTTGTATTACGAATATACCAATCTAGGTATTTTTCTTCGCTGTAAATTGAGAAACATATTCCATCTTCTAGATGGCAATACTGTTCATTTGCTGTTTTGAATTGAATCACTTCATTGTTCCCAGGGAAACATGTTCCTTGCTTGCCGCAGTGACTTCTCGTTATCAGGAAACAATCTATGAATTGCGAATCTTGCCATATATCTCGATAAGTGTTTTCGTCGTCATCTAAGTCTTCTTCACAAAGATTCCTATACGAAGTGTATGTATTATAATTGCTCAAATTATTCTCTTCGATTTCATTTTTTCCTAGAAAATATTCATATTGAAATAGCACTTTACATGCTTTGTATACTCGGTGCTTCATATTTGACTTAAAGAAGCATTTTCAGATAATTGTAGGAAAATTTCTTCTGAACATATGTCCGCAAACAGTTCACACACAAGATAGCAACTGAATATCGGACATTAGAATTATACGGAAAACAGATGAATCGATTATCACCAAATTCTTGATTAGTGGTTTTAAGGTACGGAACTACCCTCTAAAAATATTTTCAGTATCAGTGTTACCGTTAACTTTACCCAACTTTGTTATTTTATATAGCATGATATACTTTTCTATATTCTTTGATCTTTAATGAAGAGAGTCATATTCGAAACAATTTTTGTCAATATCACAGTGCGTGAAAATGACACTTCAAAATTCTAACACGCAGGAGACATACCTAGTAAACCTATATCGGGTACGGTGAATCTAGTGGTAACCACCGTTTTTGAAAGTTAGCTCTTGTTTAGGAGATATTCGCTTTTGAAGTTAGCTGATTTTAGTTGGGTTCGTCGCTTATGACTTCAGTACATTATATGCTTGTAATTCCCAAACCGTTCGGAATATCGCTTTACTGTCTTCGGAAAAGTTTTAGCTATTGTCATGGTCAACAACTTTTCTGAATATACCAACATAAAAAACCTCATTCAAACACCGTTTCTTAACAAAATGTCCAAAAAACTCCATTTCTTTGCCATTTTTTCGTTAATTTTCGTCTAAATAATGGAAAACTCAAGGGAATTTCGTTTTAAAATCTTAAAATAAGAAAAGAAAACACATTTCTTATAGTTAAATCAAAAATTTAAACACAATCAATTTTAACTCAAACAGATGTCACTGTTAATACGTATTTATTAGTATTGTCACTGATGTTACTACGTATTTTGTTATGTATTTGTGTGCCATTTTTCATAGTCTTAGTTCTGATATTTCTTAATTTGACATTTCTTGTTGAAATCTCTTTGTTCACACAAGTTATATATTTGGTAAAAATATCAAAAATGAATTCGTGCAGTAAATTTAATAAATTTTGCTACATTTGTGAAAAGTTTACTATAATGACAAGCAAGCGTTCAATTTCTGAAGAAATTGCTGAATCGTACACACAATATTTCAACCAAACTGTAATCAAAAATGTGAACTGGGCTCCAAAAATCGTTTGTACTGGTTGTGTCATAAGATTGAGTGGATGGAAAACAGGTAAAATGAAATGATTTATCATTTATTTCAAAATTATATCAATTGAAGCTATTTTTATTACAGGTGAATTCCAATCTATGCCTTTGGCATTCCAGTAATTTGGACAAATCCTCAAGAACATAATCCAGATGACTGTTTTGCTTGTGTTAATGAAATTGTCGAATTGAACAGAGCTAAAAAACGTAAAGTTGAACTCAGAGGAACTCGGTTTGTTCAGTTGCCGTTACCACATTCGGAATCCATTCCAATACCGAAAACACCCATTTCGACAGAAGAGTACATTCCATCTACTTTTGATACTATTGGCGAAACGTCTGCATCGGTTTATGTACCATCAAATGTATCTCCACAATATAATCATGCCGAATTTTCTCAAAAAGATCTGGATAAAATTACTCGTCGATTGAAATTATCGCAGTGTCAGTCCATTATTTTGACTCAGGAATTGAAAAAAAAGAATGTCTTAGCACCTGATGTGAAAGTATATGGAGCAATCGGCCTTCATAGACAGTTCACTGCTTTATTCAAATCCATCGAAGACAATTCATTCGCGTACTTCACTGATATCAAGGAATTGGTATTAAAAATGCATCATGAGTATAAACCAGAAGACTGGCGTCATTTCATCGATTCGTCCAAAAGTAGTCTCAAGACGGTTTTGCTTCAAGTCACAAACTCAAAAAACAGTGTCCTGATTGCTATCAGCACAAAAACCATCGTTGGAAGATTTGTGCAGATTTGAAGGTGATAACTCTTTTGAGAGGAATGCAGACGGGATATACGAAAAACATGTGTTTTATATGTTTATGGGATACTCGATATGCCAGCGACCAATATGCCAATAAAAGCTGGCCTATGAGTCAAGGGTTCAGATTGCTTCGAGAAAACGTCGTTGGAATTCCACTTGTGCGAATCGAAAAAGTGTTGCTTTAACCTCTGCATATCAAGCTTGGGATTGTAAAAATTTCATCAAGGCCCTAGATCCTGAAGGCAATGCATTCAATGAGTTGAAGCGAATTTTCCCAAGATAGAGTGGAATGAAAATAAGAGAAGGTTTGTGTGAAACTATATACGTACCAATCAACCTTACTTATTTAATATCTAACACATATTTTTTCGAATTATTTCATTACAGGCATACTCAATGGACTTGATATTCGACGCTTGATGAGAGACCAACAATTTAAAAAGAGTTTGTCGAATTTGCAGCTCGTTGCTTGGGATTGCGTCAAAGGAGTCATCGAAAATGTACTTGGAATTCATCGTGACGAAAACTGGCGCATACACGTTGAAAATATGCTCGTTGCTTTCCGTAACATCGGTGTAAAAATATCTCTGAAAATTAATTTTTTACATTACCATGCAGACAAGTTTGCCGAACAATCACCATGTGAATCAGATGAGCATGGTGAAGGTTTCATCAGGTGACAGCTAGGCTTGGCACTGGTATAGTGGAGAAAACTTGATTCTCTATTAGGAGACATTTGCTGGAATTCATACCAAGATGAAGATGGAGAAGAAGAAGAATGGACATGAATTTATATGTTTATTTGTTGAAAATTGTTGGAATAGGAATAAAAATTTGAGTTAAAATCATGATTGTACGTTTAAATTTTTTGATTTAACTATAGGAAATGTGTTTCTCTTCTTATTTTGAGATTTTAAAGCGAAATTCCCTTGATTTATCTATTATTTAGACGAAAATTAACGAAAAAATGGCAAAGAAATGGAGTTTTTTGGACATTTTGTTAAGAAACGGTGTTTGAATGAGGTTTTTCTATGTTGGTATATTCAGAAAAGTTGTTGGCCATGATAATAGCTGAAACTCTGCCGAAGCCAGTGAAGCAATATTCCGAACGGTTTGGGAATTACAAGCATATAATGTACTGAAGTCATAAGCGACGAACCCTACTAAAATCAGCTAACTTCAAAGGCGAATAGCTCCTAAACAAGAGCTAACTTCAAAAACGGTGGTTACCACTGGATTCAGCGTACCCGATTTAGGTTTACTAGGTATGTCTCCCGCGTGTTAGAATTTTGAACTAGCACAGTGTATTTAATTGACCATCAAAAGATATGAAGTTTGGAATCAGAATTTTCAAAATTGAATTTTTGATTTCTTCGTCACTTTCAAGATACCTTGATTTTCGTAAGATTGAATTTTTTCCATCAGTTTCGAAGAAAAAATCTATTCTTCTGAATTATGTACAGGGAGTCCAGTTTTCGATTTTTCAGTACGGCTGCTATGTGAAATACTTCAAATAGAGAAAAATTAACTCATCAATTTCGTTTTCGATTTTCAAGGAAAATTCATTGGTGAAAAGAGATCGCAGCAATTTTCTTCTGTTTTCGATTTATTCTGGATTCCTCGATTTTCCAGAATTTCGGAATTCGCCAATATCTCGGTTGTTATCAAAGTATGGTGAAAACTATTTCGTCATTCTACGACAATGTTTTTCAGATGAATGCAGACTTGTAAATGTGAATTTTTCCAGAAATGGAAATCATTCTGTGGTTTTTTCTAGATACAACTCTATTTTCAAAACAATATATGTCAAAATTGATCCATTATTTAATTCCTACAACTTTTTGATTGAAAAATTTTCGTGAATTATGAAAACTTTGAAAAATAATCAATATCTTAGAATGCTAAGTTCAGAAACGGTGTGATTCTGTTGCAGCTTCAGAAAAGTATTTTGTTCATTTTTCTGACAGCAGGAACCTCACAAAAGGAACTTCAAAAGTCTATATTACAAAGATTGAAACAGAATGTCATGAACACCAGTTGTTTCAAATCACTCAGAGAAAAAAGTTACATCAAATAAGATAATGTTTTGGGGTTACTACGAATCCCTCAATTTCATGTAGACAACTTGAAGCAGAGAGTGTGTTGCCAACATCTAAGGTTTATATAGCCAGGGGAATATGAGCTTCGGCTAAAAGTTTGCTGGTAGTATCAGGAAAAGTCAAAGACAATCCCGAATTCTATCGTTATACCATATAGACCGATGAAGTGAGGATGACGAGTGACGGAATATCCAATCGCGACAATGTATATTATTGGTCCAATGTCAATCCCCATCGAAAAGTCAATGCTCAACACTAAGGCCGATTCGGTTCTAATGTTTGGGGTTTTGGATTACGTTATTTCTGACGAAAATCTTCGTGGGAAACTGTATCATGATATAATAGATGAAAACATAGTCGAAGGATTTTTGTAAACAATTCATTCGGCTCAAGGAAGGTTAGTTTATTTTCAGTATGACGCTGCGTCCCCATACTAGACAAGAAATGTTTCATAACTTTCAAATCAGTTTTTCGGTAATAACTGTATGAGAATTAGCGGATCAGTGAAATGGCTACCTCATTCATCAGATATAACCCCTAATTTTCTCTGTGGGGATATGTCAAGGATTTATTGTATGAGCGAACTCATGATGTTATAGAAGAGATGAAACATAACTTTAGAAATTCTTTAACTTCAGTGACTAATATTCAAATTCGAAAAGCACGCACAAGTATTTCTGGTCGTTGCAATTCTTGCATCTCGAAAAATGAAAATACTTTTGAGTATTTAAGATGTTACTTATTACTTTCTTACTCGTGAGTAATAATTAATTACCGTTTGTTCTTATTAAAAGTGGATAAGTGGGTTTCATCATACCCTATGATCACTATTGTATACAATAGTATTCATATTTTCAATGAAATAAAACTATGGTATTTAGATTTTCATTATATTAACAAAACTATGACCGGTTTCACCACACTGTGGCTTCATCAGATAGATACAAACTAATGAACAGAGTTATTCTTTATATATTAGTCTTATTTCCTACATAATATTACAATAGGTACAAGAGGTTTGTTGAAAACCCATCGGAGTTGCTTATGAATTGAAAAGATTGAGTAAAGGAGAAGGATTTAGATCTAATTGACTATTGAGTAACCTACCTGAATTCTTTTCTTTGTTAATCTCTAAAATTTCCAATAGATTGAGTTTTTGTCTATTATTTTCATTGTGTAAAATTTTGAAATTATCATTAAAGTTATGGTTTTCTTCGAGTAAGTGATTAGAATAATGGGAATCTGATTTATTATAATTGAAACTACGTTTGTGCTCGGATAATCTAACTTTGAAATTTCTGAAAATTTTACCAATATAAATTTTATTACAATTTCCGCAAGAAAGTTTATGAACATGATTTATTACCTTTATCAGTTTTAGATTTGCAGTTTTTGATATTAGGATTATCAGTTGGGAATGCTTTATTGAAATTATAATGCCAGAGGAATGATTTTAATTTTAGACTAGGATTACCAATATAAGTTAAGCTGTTGTATTTTGTGTAGTACTTGTAGTTCTCCATTTCGGGCTGCGGGGCTGATATTATGTGTCTTCAGTCTTATATATTTCGGAAATACTTCGTTCTCCAAACAACTGGATAGGAACCAGATATTTTGTGTGTTGATCGCACATCTTAGCTCGAAATACCAACTGACCAAGAAACTTGTCTTAGCTTCTTTCAATAATTTGATTGAGGAGGTCGTTACTTGATGAAAATCGATATACATATTTTAATATTTGTTCGGAATGTAGTGTTTCGCTTAGTGATACAGTAAAACCCATCAACAACGCCCTTCAAATTAATGAATTCAATCCGGTAATTCAATCAGAAACCTTACACCTTTTAGAAATTTGTTTAGAACAAATTTATTTAAACTTCAATGGAGTATTATATAATAGTAAAAAATGTTTAATCATGGGTATCCTCTGCGCCTTCTACTCGCTGAAATTTTCATGGATAATATTGAAAAAACTATCCAAGATCATCCGTTATTCAAACACTTTATTTATTGGTTTAGATATGTCGACGATATCATTTGTTGTTTCACTGGCACAAACAGATAATTGGAGTCATTCAAAACATTCATTACCAAAATTCACGATAATATTAAATTCACGTTAGAGATAGAAACAGAAAACTCCATTAACTTTCTGGATTTAACTATTTCTAAAATTAACGGCAAACCTGATTTTTCTATTTTTCATAAGCCATCGCATGTAGATATTACTATTCACAGCTCATCTACACATCCTTATCCACATAAATTAGCTGCTTACAATAGTATGGTACATAGACTCATTAATATCCTAAAGTCACAAAATAATTTTATAAAAGAGCAAAATATAATTTAACAAATAGCAGTCAATAACGGTTACAGTCCAAGAATGATTGAGAACATGATTTCACACAAAAATTTTAAAAGGCAATTCAGGAAGTATTTCCAAGTATAAAAAGTTCTAAACAAAATACAACAGCTTAACTTATATTGGTAATCCTAGTCTAAAATTAAAATCATTCCTCTCCTATTATAATTTCAATATAGCATTCCGAACTGATAATTCTTTAGGCCGACATATCAAAAACTGCAAATCTGAAATTGATAAAGGTAATAAATCTGGTGTTTATGAACTTTCTTGCGGGGATTGTAATAAAATTTATATTGGTAGAACCTTCAGAAATTTCAATGTTAGATTATCCGATCACAAACGTAGTTTTGATTATAATAAATCAGATTCCCATTATTCTAATCACTTACTGAAGAAAACCATAACTTTAATGATAATTTCAAAATATGACACAATGAAAATAATAGACAAAGACTCAATCTATGGGAAATTTCAGAGATTAACAAAGAAAAGAATACAGGTAGGTTACTTAATAGTCAATTAGATCTAAATCCTTCTCCTTTACTCAATCTTTTCAATGCATAAACTAAGCAACTCCGATGGGTTTTCCAGCATACCCCTTGTACTTGTAACTATTGTAATATTAAGTAGGAAATAAGACTAATATATAAAGAATAACTCTGTTCATTAGTTTGTATCTATCTGATGAAGCCACAGTGTGGTGAAACCGGTCATAGTTTTGTTAATATAGTGAAAATATGTATATCGATTTTCATCAAGTAACGACCTCCTCAATCAAATTACAATAGTATTCATCTAAAGACAATACCAATCAAGAGCAGAAGGTCAAAAGTGTGAACATCAGTACCCTTAGTAGACCGAGCTCATTTTTACAGAAAATAAATATGAAAAAGATATTTGGAATAGAGGTTATGATTCACGGAACAGTCTTTAGAGGAATGCTTTCTATTTCTATCATTTTGGTGATTATTCAGATGAAATCATGTCCCCTCAGTTTCTGATGCATTAGGACATCCGTATAGAACTTATTTGCAATATCCAAACTGGCAGTTAAAGCTTGCCCAATATATTCGAAGTTATCGTGACGAAAGAGTAGGACAATATCGTCGGTATAAATGAATTTAAAAGACAAATTTGTAGGTATGTCGCTCATATATAAATTGCACCATAGGGATCCAAGAACAGATCCCTTTGAAAAAACATTGTTGAGAGAGTGACAACTACTATTTTACTCCCGAAAGAAAACCCAAAGTCAATATATTGACAGAATGTGTATTTATTGGACGATAGCTTTTCGGATTTTCAGGGTTCTTACCTGTTTTCATATCAGCAATAACTTTAACTTTCTTGAGATTTCAAGCAAAATATTGTAAAAAGATGAGTGCAATCAAAACGCATGTTTCTCCAAATGATTGAAAAATTCTGGTAACATACCATCGAACCATGTAGCTTTAACACTTATCTAACCTAACCACAGCATGCTAGATAGATTTCAAAACTCTAGTCTTCTTTCTATGGGCCATCTTGAAACCATGGCTTACAGCACTAATATAAATAACTTCAATGAACCGAGACATAGAGAAATAATGTCCTTCAAAGCCATACAAAATACTCCAGCTATTCTTCAAGGAGTCTCAATGAGTTGAAGGTTTTTTCTGCATCTCAATCAGTGTAACAGTAATCCTATTTTATTCTCGTTAGTGCTCTCAGTTTTATCAAAAATTAATGATAGTTATTACATTTTAGTGAATGAATTTTGAACTGAATCATTTATGAAGAAATATTTGCTTTTCACGCAAAAATTTATTGATCAGCTTGCAATTAATTTGAATCTGCACAACTCTGTTTCCTGCCATACTTCAGCTCATACTAAACGGAGCCAAATCTCTTTCGCTGATGCATCTTTTTCAAATCAGCAAAGAGGCATTAATCGTTAGGTGCTAGATGTAGAGAATAGAGTGGGCTCGGCAACGATACAAAGGGTTGTTTGTTTTTTGTTTGGTTTTTACCGACTTATTTTTCTTTGCCATATGAGGCTGTTTGCGCTTAATATCGTCTCTCAATTGTAAAGCAAGGCTATCAACAGTTACTATTTACTGTTGATTGTCGACCTTTTCTTCAGATAATCGATAAACAATATTCTGTGCATATGCCTTTGGATGGCTTTCGTTCTCTGCTCTCAACTCAGCATATCCATATTTCATCCAGGGTCTCCCATAGATGCACAAAATCCCCTTTATCGCGTTTTAAAAGCTCAAAATAACGTTCTGATACGTTGTTTTTGTTTCACTGTGAGCAAATGCAATACTCAATTCGAAAAAAGTTTTTGAATGCCTAAATTTTGATGTAAAATGTCGAATATTAATTATATATGTAAGGAATTATCCTCAAATAACTGATAAATACCGATAACAAGAAAAACAAGACACCTTGTAATATTCGCAAGGATATAGAAAAAGGTACAAGGTTCCATCCTGAGGATGAATGTTGGTTTAAGGACCAAAACAAACAAGGTAGAAGAGAAAAGAATATAAATAATCTAGGGTTAGATGTAGACTTAAGTACAGATGATCCAAAAACTTGATGTGCCACCATTAATTCAGTTTAATATTAAAATAAATGATATATTAACAGTATCGGCACTTTATGATACAGGATCAAATGTATCATTGATCAATAGTAAATTTATTAATTTTAAATCTACAAATAAAGTAGAGAATATAACAAAATTAAACACAATTAATGGTGCTTATGAACCAATTGGTATGGTAAAATAAAAAATAAAAATAATGAATATAGAAAAATATATGAATGTATTCATAATAGATAATAAACATTCTAGGTATGATTTTTGTTGGGGTTAGATAGTATAAAAAATTTTAAACTGATACAAAATGAAAAATTAGAGATAAAACAATATGATTCCAAATCTAATGAACAAAATAAAAGTATCGAATAAATTTTAATTAAGATTTAAATATAGAAACTTCAAATTTTGAAATAAACCATCTAGACCAAAAACAAGAAAAAAATCATACAAGATTTAATAAATAAATATAAGAATGTTTTTGCGAAAGATAAGTACGATATTGGTACTGTCAAAGATTATGAGGCCCGAATAGACCTCACAATCGATAAATATTGTTGCAAAAGAGCGTACAGATGTACGATAAATGATAAAAAAGAAGATGAAGAACAAATATCGAAATTACTTAAAAGAGGATTGATTGAAAAATCATATAGCCCATTTGCTGCTCCAGTAATGTTGGCATTTAAGAAAGATGAAAATAAAAAATCGAGACTCTGTATAGATTTTAGAGAGTTAAATAAAATAATAATTCCACAAGCACAACCGTTTCCACTGATTGGGGATTTAGTAACAAAAACACGAAATTGTACATATTTCTCAAAACTAGATATAAATTCGGCATTCTGGTCAATACCACTACGTATTGAAGACAGAAGGAAAACAGGATTCGTTACACAAGAGGGTCATTATCAATGGACATGTTTGCCATTTGGAATGAAAACATTACAGCGATATTTCAACGAATCCTGAGCAATATTATAAGAAAAATGGGTTGTCAGAATTCGCAGTAAACTATATTGACGATATTTTAATATTTTCAAAGTCCTTTAAAGAACACATAGATCATTTAACAAAGTTACTGGAAGCAATAATAAAAGAAGGTTTTCGTTTAAAACTATCAAAATGTACGTTTGCAATGGACTCGGTGCAATATTTGGGACGAGTCATAAAACACAACTCGATTTCACCATTAAAAGACAATCTTAAGGCAATCAATGACTTCCCAATTCTTCAAAATAAGAAAATCGTCCGTCAGTTTTTGGGAAAAATTAATTTTTACAAGTACATACCAGATAGCTCAATAACCTTGGACCCATTACATAATCTATTGAGGAAAGGACAAGAATTTGTGTGGTCACGGAGGTGCCAAAATGTTTTAGAATACATGAAAATCTTCTATGTACAAAACCAATCTTCGACTCAGATCTACTATATATATATATATATATATATATATATATATATATATATATATATATATATATATATATATATATATATATATATATATATATATACGGACGCTAGTTTATTAGGTATAGGTGCAGTTCTAAAACAACCACAACCAGATGAAAATACAGAAAAATCAGTGGCATATTTCTCGAGAAAAATAAACTAATCGCAAAAGAAAAAACAAGCAATTTACTTGGAATGCATGGCCATAAAGGAAGCTGTAAAATATTGGCAACATTGGCATAGGAAAGCACTTCCAGGTCTTCTCAGATCACAAACCATTGTAAAGAATGAATATAAAAGCAAGAAGCAAGAAGAATTAGGTGATCTCACCTATTTCCTATCACAGTTTGATTTCGAAATAATATATCACCCGGGAAGTGAAAAATTAGAAGCGGATTGTTTAAGCAAAAATCCGGTATCAGAAATAGGACAAACTGATGATGAAACATTGAAAGTGGTAAACCACATAAAAATTAAAGATATAATAGAAGATCAAAAGAATAATAAATTTATAAAAAATGAAAAAGATAAAACGATCTTCAAAGACAATATATATAATAAAAAATCAGGAAAAAGAAATAAAATTATTATATCAGAGGAATTTAGTAAAAAACTAATACAACAAACACACAAAGATTTTTGCCATATAGGCATAAATCAAATGAAAACAAAATTAATGCCTTACTACATGGAAAAAACATAATAGAGACTTGCAAAAATTGCATACAATGTATAGAAAAAAAATCAAGAGGACAAGCCAAAATAGGCCTGATGTCTAATCTTGGTCCGGCAAAAGAGCCGTTTGAAATAGTATCGGTAGATACAATAGGTGGGTTCGGAGGATCACGATCCACGGTTGGTGTTAGATGTAAGGAATTATCCTCAAATAGTTTGTATTGCGCTCGTAAATATGTTGATAAATTAGATCTCCCACATATGAAGGGTGAATTTATATTAGAGAGAGATAGACAAGTTAACACGTGGCAATAAAAAAATCCCTGTGAAAGATTACGAGAGAAACCATTATTGTGAATAATAACTCTGAATGTTTCTCATTTATTGCAGGTATGATTTATAATAATTAAATTCAATAATAAATTATTGTAAATATGATTTAATAAATCTCCACTCATTTATTGCAGAAATAATTCAAGAGTGTTATTCTAACATAAGAATTATCCAAATTCCATAACATCATATATATATATATATATATATATATATATATATATATATATATATATATATATATATATATATATATATATATATTTATATATTAATATTTTTACAATGTCAGTAAACTCTGCGATCACATTACGATTTTCAACATTTTCATTTCTTTTTACGATCCAGAGCGTTTTGCGTCATCGGTAACCGAACGCTTGCGTTTGAAATGAGCATATCATCGGCAAATGCTTGTTTTCGACGAGAATTTTCCCGGTAACACCTTCCGAGCTATTCCTGGACTTGTACGGTATTTTTACCGTGTTTATCAAGTCACCAAACTCGTTTTGATTCATTGCTTACAAATTCACAAAAGTAACTTTTCTTTAAAAGGTTGGTACTACCTGAATCAATATTTCTTCACCCATGTGTTATTTGAGGATGAAAAAACAAACTGAGTTTTATATTCCTTGAAAAAAACACCACTGTGAGACCATAAATTTCTACTCATGAGAGGTTGGCCTCAACTGTGAAATACCTAGATATCCTTTTTGCAAGCGTCTAACCGTGCAGTTAGACGCTTGCAAAAAAGATATCTCTAGACACAACATCTTAGAATACTGACAGGGAGATCCAGGATTCCTACACACTAGCAGGTCGTATAGTGGTGGAATCCTGCATCTGTTGAACTTTCGGACGGATGGCAGGCTACCTGTCAGTTACGAAAACTGATAGTTATTATTTATATACATTCAAAGGTTAATTAGGTTAGATGCGACAGGTGGATTTAATCTAACCCACCTACAGGTGAAAATGGCAGATCCTTACTTACTCTTATGAGCAATCATAGTATATCCATTTTGTTTTGAAAGTGGCTACTGATGCCGACAAATTCTAGTAGACTAAAAAGTTTTCGAATAGAATAAAAAATTGATTTATTTCAATTGAAATGTCATCACAGCACAACAAAACAACTATGGTTGAAAAAAAGAAGTGTGACCCTATAAAAACACCCTTAAATTTTTCTGGGCAGATAAGAATAGCTGTAAAATATCTGTAGGATTGCAAAAATAATCAACGCTGCGAATTTTATCTGAATACATCACGCAATAAGAGTATATTAATGAAAAATGAATATGTCGACAACTTAAATATTTGAGAAATATTGAACATTCATATTTTTTTCTGTTGATCAAACTCAATACGATTGATAAGTGCGTTTTCTATATTATAAGCTTACCTCTCATAATACGATTTTTTGTAGTACATTCTACGTTATTCGATGTTAAGTCTTTTTTTTTATCAATTATATTCATTCCCCCGATGATCTTGGTCAACATCATTGAACTGAAGAGGTATACAAAGAGTGTGGCTCCTCTTGGAACCATTTTGGAATATTCTTGTTCTCACCTACAGATAACAAAATCGTAAAAAATTAAACGAAGACTTTTTTTCTACTATGTTCGTGTTTTTATTTTCAAGAACTGAAGATAATGCTCAAGGAAAATATGCTCAAAACAAATTATGGTAAGGGTTGTAATTTTTTGTTATAACTCGAATGCTCAGGATCTATATATTCTTCTAGTCTAGCAGAAATCACAGCCTTCCACTTTTTCCTGCGCTTTTTTTATTTCAGGGTGCTTTCGCCCTTCGACTTCGTTGTTCGCAAATCTAGTTACTCGAACTTTCAGTGGCCAAGACGATATACTGTAACGAACTACACACATCAAGCGAAGCTGAAGTTCAAGTAAAATATCGTTTCATATTAAAATGAAATTCATCATTGTGCACATTGTGCTGATTTAAATCAAATGCTTTTTAGACTGAGATATAGCGATCTATTCGACTAACCCATTTCCACACGACTTGACAAGTTCTTACTAATGTTTTATTATCGGTCAATTAAAAAGTGTCATTTTTGAGAATGTAAATTTTTTTTAATCTACTCACACAAGGCTACAATTTTAATAAGTTTCAATTTAGAAAAAATTACAACCCATTTTAAGGGTTGCAAGTATCTGACAGAACATAGTAAAATTGTCAGAGAATTGTAATCCATAATTTGTTGCAACAAGGTTTCAATTTTGAGGAAATATCCTTCTAACAGTTGTGAAAACAGTACAGTACAGACTGCCTTCGCGACAACATATTTTCGCATGAGCTCCTGTGTTTTTCAGTTTTTGTTTGCTTATACTCTGAGTTTTATTTCGTGATTTTCGCGAAGAATTCTATAATTAGCTCATAAGTGAATTTTGGGTGCAATTATCTCTAAGTCGTATCGATTTTTTCCGAAAACTATGATTAGTAAATGCAATATCTGTGATAAAAACGTAAATAGAAATCATCCGGGCGTTCAGTGCAGTGGTTTTCGCCAGTATTCTTATCATTCTAACAAGGTGAGCAGCGACCATAGCCGAGAACAATCCGATGTATGTAACGATTTGGGTCGACCGAAAAACACTATACTGAAATTATGCTCTAAAAGATCTCGTGACGACAATATTGCCGCTGCGAAGATGAAGGTTCTCTCCCAAAGAGATCATTAATTTTTCCGGGTTCTGATGCACCAACTTACTTGAACGAACACCTTACCACAAAAAATAAAGGTCTGTTCAGAGACTGTAGAATATTCGCCAAAGAAAAAAATTATAAAATCGTCTGGGTTTGAAATGGAAGTATATTTCTGAGGACGGATGACAGGTCCAAGATTATTGATGTCAATGATGCCAATGTTTTGAGTAATATTTTTTAGCCTAAAATTGATTGTGAAACAATCTTTTGAAATTTCGATTAACTTTTCATGTGTTCTAATTAACTGCTTTTTATCAGAACGTCAGAGGTCTGAGAACTAAACTGAAAGATTTCAACCTTAGTGCTCAGGCAAATGACTCCGATATACTATTTATCTCCGAATCATGGGTTGATGGCAACGTTTCGGACAGGGAAGTCATTTATTTAAATCAATATGATCTATTTCGGAGGGACCGAGAATCAACAGTTTCTCTCTTGTCTGAGGGTGGTGGTGTTTTCATCGCCGTTCGAAAACAGCTAAAGGCCTCTTTAGTGCGTGAGTTTCTTAGTGATGCAGAGGATGTGTGGGTGCCCATTTCTATGGGAAACTTAAAGTTAGTTATAATCGGTTGTGTTTATTTGCCTCCGGTCTCCGAGGATGCCCCTGTAACGCTTGTTTCGAAGCTGACCTCAGGAATTCCAAATTATGAATATCCTGTTTATTTCACAAGCTCCACTATTGAAGTTATAAAGGAAAAAAATAAATTCCAAAAAAGTGGAAAAATCTAACCTAAGATGACTATGAGAATAACCTGCAGCACATTGAGATTCCTAATAACAGTAAAAAGTTCTGGCATATATTGAGACGGCCCAGAACCGGGGTCTATTTTATTTTGTTAATTAGCTAAAACTATCCATATATTTCTTGATTTTTATCTGATTGAATGTTATTATCAATTGTGATAACTGTATTTTGTAGATCTACCTGCATAAGATTCCATATTGTTCATCTGAATTCAAAATTACAGTGAAAAGACGTTCATTTACCAGAATGATTCAATAATTCAATTTTAAACTCTCAATATAGTAAAATATTACGTATTCTTAAAGCAGCTTAAAATCACCTAAAAGCGTAAATATCGAGACGAAGGAATTTATCTACTTAGATAAGAAATCCAGCAAAAACAATATTCGACTTTGAAATCGAAGTCCGTTAAGCACCCTTTCGTATATCCACGATATCACATCTGGTATTTTCTAAAACAGCAATTCCCACGTCGCGACGAAGGAACGCGTTTGCGAAAGACTATGTAACAGGTACTTGAGTACCAAGGGCAGAGGGAAGTGAGGGTGTAAGGCTGCTGGGTCACGCATATATAATGATCATGATTTTTATTGAGTTATTTTTCGTCAGATGTGCAGTTACTCTCATAATCCAGTAATTCTGTTTTCGAACCTCAGTGAATTTACTCACTCGTGTGAATCGGAATTAAATTTGAGTTAATTAATCGTGCATAACACGAGTCCAGAAGAATGGAAGACGCAGATTGTCCCTCTCGGAGAAGCCGGACAGGGCAAGAAGAAGCACCGTTCCCGCTGTGTCACATAGGTGATTACTTTCTGAATTTCCTTCAATATTTCTGTTCACTATTTAATTTTCACGAATTCCTAAATTTCTGAATGCACTGAGGAGGAGTTGAAAGAATCACTTCTCAATTTCCAAATTATTTTCACATATTTTCTCTTGGCAAATGATCTATTTGAACTGCACTGACATTTTCTAATATTTAATTTGAAGAGTTATTTTCATAGACTTATTTAAACCATTTGTTTCTTAACTTGGTAAAATTTGAAATGTGCTGAATTATTTTATATTGATTTCTACAGTTGTTTTAACTTGACACATTAACATATTTGAAGTGTACTCAAATTCTTGAATATTGATTTCAACATTTGTTTATCTAACTTGCACCATTATTGAAACGTAATTAAAGTATTGTATACTGATTCCAATAACTTGATAACTATTTAAATTTAAAATGTTATGAGGTTTAATATTGATGTGAAACTTTACTTATTGTTCTCATTGAAATGTTACTTAGCCATTTTGCCAATCCAAATCTTTTGTTTATAATCTGATGAACGATATATTCGAATGTGAGAACATTTAATATTGATTCTTATCTTTGCTTCTATAAATCGGCCAATTATCTATTTGGAATATCATAATCCTTTTATTCAGTATTTCTATTTATCTCATTTTATAACTTAGCAGAACATACTACATACTACATACTATAACGAATATGTTTATATTTCATTGTATCCAACTATGGGGAAGATCTTACTTTCAAATTATTGATCTCATGTCCGATACTCTTGAGCTCAATAAGGGAACTTTCCCTGCCTTCAGGTGTAATGATCACCTACGAATAATATCATTACTCATTAGTATAAATAAATGGCTTTAGAGACGATACGCATGTATGAATCCACAGGCATTGAGGCTTGTATGTTGTCGGTATGAAAGTTTTGAAGAATGTCTGAGTTGATGGAATGTATGTAACGTTTGTGGTACATACAGGTGTATGATCAGAGGGCATGATTCCCTGGTTGGCAAATCCGCGATATGGGAATAGTTGAGCAAAAAGAATCACGTATGGCTTTACGGGCTTACCTCTAGTTCCATATATAACGTTTTAATACTATACGAATTACTGAATTCGATTAAAAATACGCGAGTGAATTAACGCTTGCAAGTTGTCAGCTGTGGACGTGTTCCTTAGAATTCTAAAAGCAAATCTTCCAGAGTTTTGAGTATCAGGGCAACGACCTATTCAGAAAACATGATATCATATTACCAAACCCTTAGATAGTCAGTTACCACTCATAAGATTGATGAGGGCCGGTTAGGCCTGTCTATAATAATCTCATATCCGAATTCCATCCAAATTAAGGGTGAGGGCCGAGTAAGCCTGTTTATAATAATTAAATATTTCAATATCAGACCAATTAGGTCTGTATATAATAATCTTATGTACAAACTTCCACTCAAAATATGGGTGAGGGCAAATTGGGCCTCTATCTGCATGATCTGATATTTCATTAAATTCATTGAAAGACGCCAAAGAATGCAAGGATAAGAATTTAATACAAATGCTACAAAGATTAAATACACATTGTTACCGCATCTGTTTTGATTTTCTAATTTCCTTATCTATGGTTTAAGCGACGAAGAATTGGTGTACCACATCAAACCTCACATAAAAGAACTTGTTGAGTAGGTTACTACAAATGCACAACACAACAAAGAAAGGGGTCCTATTTTATAAAAAGAACTTCAAGGCAAGTTCAGGTACTAGACGATCACATGGCTTTTCATTTGACCGATTTCAGTCGGTCTCAGTTGTAATTAATATGGGGAAGAAAATAAGATAATTAAGGTATTGCATTTTGCATCGTCTTTCATAGACCGGGGTTGGGGGTGTTTCAATATGTATCTTAGAAAAATCCTACGATTATTTCATCTAATATGACCTTTCAGGATGCCAGCGTTATCGACACACCTGGCATATGTAAACTCTTTGCCGACTATTTTGAAAGTGCATATCAACCTAAAAGTACATCTGTATTCTGCGATCCGTCTGATGGTACTGCAACTTTCAATACATTAAATTTAACTGAGAAAGAGGTTTTTGATGTCTTATATTCACTCGACCCTAAGAAGGGTGCTTGACCTGATGGTATCCCTACTCTTTTTATCAAAAGATGTGCCTCGAGTCTTTCGCTTCCGCTTTGCTTGATATTCAACCAATCTCTTCGTGTTCGCATTTTCCCTGATCTGTGGAAGAAGGCAACAAATGTCCCGATACATAAATCTGGTTATAAAAGTGTCGTCAAAAATTATCGACCAATCTGTGAGTTAAATATATTCTCGACAATATTCGAAAAACTCATCTATAAATATCTTTTTTTCATTGTTAAACATATTATTGACACAAGGCAATACGGCTTCTTCTCTAATCAGTCCATAGACTCTAACCTGATTTTCTATGTGGAATTTATTCTTAAAAGTATATATGAGCGGGTTCGTATTGACTTCGATAACATCGATTTCAGTAAGACCTTTGACAGAATAGATCACAATCTGCTCTTGATTGGGTTATCTGGGGTTGGGGTGTCGTTCTGGACTGGTTCAGATCTTACTTATTGGATCGAGAACATCGGGTTGCTGTAGCAGACTGTATCTCTGAATCCTTTATTGCAACTTCCGTAGTCACCCAAGGGAGTCACTTGAGGACGTTGTTGTTTATCATATACATAAATAAAGTTAGGCATTGCCTAACTTTTGGAGATTATCTTCTGCTGCAGTCGGACCTTGTTAGTTTTGAGGAATTTTGTAAGCTAAATAGTTTATTCATTAATGCCGATAAATGTTTCATTATCACATTCACAAGAAATCATAATGAATTTCAATTTAACTTTGTGTGGAATGGCAAGGCTCTTGAGCGTGAAGACCAAACTAAGGACCTGGGGGTCATCATTGATAGTAAACTACTCTTCAACCGTCATATCGAGAGTATCGCCCGTTCAGCATTTTGAATGTTGGGGTTTGTGAACCGGAAACAAAAATTTCCAGAATAATAATACATTACTCTCTTCATACTATACTTATGTATTCGGTCGTTTGAACCTTGCCTCATCAGTATGGAACCTGCAGAACAATATTTATAAGACTCGCCTTGAGTCAGTTCAAAATAAGTTTTTGAGAAGTTTGGCTTTCAAGAATAATGTGTTGTATGATAGAGATTATGACGTCTTGCGCTCACATTTTAACGTCCTTCCACTCGAAGATCGTAGAGTCGTTACAGATATTGTTGCCTTATATAAAATTATCAATGCAAGAGTAGATTCTCCTGATTTACTGTCTCTAGTTCCTTTCAGTGTTTCGCAGAGGAGTTTGAGACATTTCAACCTATTCAATACACCCTTTTCCAACACAAGTAGCTCCTCGAACTCTCCTATGTCTAGAATGTTCAGATCGAGTAATAATTGTTGTAAGAATATTGAATTCTTTGTGGTATCATTATACTCCTTGAAAGGATTTCTGAAAAACACTCTAATGAATAACCATCATTAGTTTTCTTGTTGTTTGTTTTTTCTCGATATAAAGATTTAGTTATAGTATAAGCAATTGATGTAATTATGTTTGTAAAAGTGGACACTTTGCTGGGTTTTCCTGTTTGTGTCCCAAAAATACATAGATAAATAAAAACAACCAGACCATTTTTAAACATCTCAAAACAAAAAGTTACTATATGCGAGATTTCGCAATGTGTAGACACATCGAAGAAAATTATTTTTCAAGGACGATATTCAACCTTCCGTAGAATGTAGAATATCTTCCTTCCCTTGAAGAAGCTAGTTTTCCGATCTCTTCATAATCACCGTTGACCGGGGCCACAGGGAAGTGGTACAGCACGGTCAGATGTCACGAATAGGAACAATGGACTACAGTTTCGGTCACATTTGACCTCGTCAGCATTGTCTACCCATTCGCAACACGAGGCTATGCCGATACCTACTCATCTCAATTCGTTGGAGCGAACGCAATAATGTAAATATCACTGCGCCCCCCAACGAACCAAACCGAGGCTACCTCACCAACGCCCCGCGAAACGGTGAAAAGAAAGAGCAGATAAAACAGGAAAACGTTAAGTGGTCACACTAGTTCGATAACATACCGCCATGCGACACTCACGTATCAGACAGAAGCAGCAGTCGAAGGACCGACGCTCCTCATTTCTATGTGGTTTACAACCAGGCATTCCTATTCGTGACATCTGACCCTGCTGTACCATTTCCCTGTGGCCCCGGTTAACGGTGATAATGAAGAGTAGATCGGAAAACTAGTTCCTTCAAGGGAGGATATTCAACATTCTACGGAAGGTTGAATATCGTCCCTTGAAAAATAATTTTCTTCGATGTTTCTACACATTGCGAAATCTCGCATATAGTAACTTTTTGTTTTGAGATGTTTGTGTATGCCTGGTTGTAAACCACATAGAAATGAGAAGCGTCGGTCCTTCGACGGCCGCTTCTGTCTGATACGTGAGTGTCGCATGGCGGTATGTTATCGAACTAGTGTGACCACTTTACGTTTTCCTGTTTTATCTGCTCTTTCTCTTCACCATTTCGCGGGGCGTTGGTGAGGTTGCCTCTGTTTCGTGTCGTTGGGGGCGCAGTGATATTTACATTATTGCGTTCGCTCCAACGAATTGAGATGAGTAGGTAACGGCATAGCCTTTTGTTGCAAGGACTCACAAGCAATCGTAAGATTCTGTGCTGTCCCTTTCAAATTTTTCTTTTGTGGAAAATAGGCGTTGTTTTTACAAAATTAAATCAGTGAAGTGCCCAAAGATGAGTATTGACAATATGTCGCCCCAGGAGCTGGAAGTGTTCGTGAAACGAGCACTTACAGTTCTGATGGGGAGGGCGTGACCGATGCCGTTTTTACGGCTTAATCAACGATGCTGCTGGCGAAAAGGCGCAGCAAGAGCGCCAGCGAAGAGGATGCAATCAAGAAGCATCCAAAGAAGCCCAGGAAGTTGGAATGCTGAAAAAGAACGAGGAAAACAGCAAAGAAGTAAAAAAGGGGAGGAGCCAGAGCGCGAATCCAGGAAGAATCGTCGACGAGAAACGCCAACCAGCGACGAGGATGAAGAACGACCACGAGAACCGAGAAGCAGAGGAAACAACGACGATTTCCAGAAACCAAGAAGGACGGTAAAGAAATTGAGGACAGACAAGAAGGAGAATATAGAAATTGGAAGAAACCAGTACGAGGTGCTCTCGAGTTCAGAAGAGTCAGAGGACCAGATGGAAACTGATGACGAAACCCAGGAAAAGGAACAGGTGAGTACAATTAACGAAATTCAATTGCAGGAAAAAGAAGAAGGAAGAAAACGCAGAAAAAAGCTGAAACAAGGAAGACGGACAACAAAATAGAAGAAAAAAAGGAAGAAAATCGCTCCCATTGTCATCAGAGAGAAAGATGCATGGAGCGCAATAACAAGAGAAATGCGAAACAGAAAGATCAACTACAAAAAGGCGAAACTAATTGCCCAGGGTATCCAAGTCGAGCCCTCAACTGAAAACGACTACAGAGAACTTCAAAAATGCTGAAGCAAGGGAAAGTTCAATATTATAATATGAACTAAAAAGTGAAAAGAAACTCAAAGTTGTCATCAGAGGAGTGATGCTAGAGACAACTGAACAGGAAATCAAAGAAGATCTGGAAAGGCAAGGATACTCAGCGACGAGAACTATAAGGATGAAGGGCAAGAAGGGATACCCGGCCCTCTGGTTCTCGTCGAAATTGAAAAAAGATACAAAAGTATCTTCAACCAATTAAGACACATCTGTGGAATTTCTGTCCAAGTGGAAAGTTTGAGAACAAAGCAAGAAGTGATTCAATGTCACAGATGTCAATTGTTCGGACACGGACAAAGGAACTGCCACGCAACATACAAATGTATGAAATGCGGCGATGACCACGACACCAGAGAGTGTAAAAGCCCAGGACGACGGCACCAAAATGCGCAAACTGCGGGGTGAGCACTTATCCACAGCGATAAGATGCATTAAAAACCCAAATAATCCAGCAAATAAACCAAAACCAGAAGATAAACTAAAGCCAGCCCCAGCTCCACCAGTAAATTACTGGCAAAAGAGGGCAGAAGAAAGAAAAATTGAGGAAGCTAAGAAAGAAAGCAAAAAACAGTCAGAAAAGAAGGAAGAAGCTCCAAAGAAGGAGAAAAAAGAGAGAAAACAAGACTCTGAAGAAGAGTTAGCCGCGTGCCTGGGAAGAATGCTGATGGCATTCAACTCAACCAAGGCAACGACGGAACAAAACTGGCTTTCCTCGAGGAGCAGAGCAGGATAGTCGAGCTATTCAGAAGGAAATAAAAAATGAACAACACAAGTTTAAACAGGAAAAACCTGAAAGTAGCGTTTTGGAATGCCAACTCGCTAACTACCAAGAAAAAACGAGCTGACTATATTCCTGGAGGAATAGAATAGACGTAATGCTCATAAATGAAACACATCTGAAGGCTACAAAGGAGTTCAGAATAAGGAATTACGTTACCTATCGAAGAGATAGAGTAGGAGGAAGAGGTGGAGGAACAGCAATTCTGGTAAAGAGAGGCCTAGAACACGGCGAACTACCAGCAACAGGAACTACGAATATAGAGGAAATAGGAATAAAAATTAAAACCAAAAGAGGTGAACTGAAAGTATACTCAGTATACAAATCACCAACAAAAGCTCTAGAAGAAGAGGAAATTAAACTCTTCTTTCAAGAAAAAACAGCAACAATAGTAGCAGGAGACCTGAACTCAAAACATGAAGATTGGAACTGTCGAACAGCTAATACAAACGGAAAAAGCTGAGGCAGATAGTAGAAAAACATAACATAATGGTAGTCGCTCCAGACGAGCCAACCCATATATGCACAATGAGAAATTCAGTCGACGTTTTGGACATAGCATTGCTCAAAAATGTTCCCTGGCAGACAGAAATAAGAGCAGTCATGGACATAAGCTCGGACCACTTGCCTGTGATACTAGAAGTACACACAGAGGCAGAAAATACAGAGAAAGAAAGTAAAAGAACAAACTGGAAATGTTTAAAGAAAATATGGAAACGAAAAAGATAACCATAAGAGACGCAAATGAACTTGAACAAGCAATCCAAGATTTGGAAAACAGAATAAAAGAGGCCGAAAGAAACGCGACGAAAACGCTGTCAACAGGTCAATAGAGACCACTTCCGATACACATACATGCCCTAATCGCAGAAAAGAAAAAAGCGAAAAAAGAAATACATGAGAACGATGCATCCCGATGATAAAAGAATATATAATAACTTGAACAATAAAGTGAAAGAGGAAATAAGAGAAAAGTTCAACGAAAAGTGGGACGAGAAAATAGAGGCTCTAACAACAGAGGATCAATCCCTCTGGAAAATGGCAGGAGCACTGACAGGAAAAAAGAAAAGATCCAACATTCCATACATAAAGAGAAACGACAAAACAGCAATAACAAATAAAGAAAAGGCGGACACATTCGCTGATTCTCTGGAAGAACAATTTAAGACAAACAGTCCAAACCCAGATGTGATTTTCAATAGAAATATAGAAAACATTGGAAAAAGAAGAGAAACAACAAACGAAAACGAAGAAATTATGGAAATAACAAAAGAAGAAGTACAAGAGATTATAGCACAGCTTCCAAGTAGGAAAGCACCTGGTATCGATGGAATCAAAAACCAGGCTTTGAAAAACCTACCAGAAGAAGCGATAGAAGAAATAACAGAAATAGCAAAAGGGGTGATGAAAACAGAACACTACCCAAGCGCATGGAAAATTGCAGAAGCAATAATGATACCTAAAAAAGGAAAACCAAAGAACGACCCCAGCAGCTATAGACCAATAAGCCTGCTATCATCAATGAGTAAAGTTATAGAAAAACTAATTTACAAAAGACTGAAAAGCCACGCAGATCAAAACAACATCATACCGAGCCACCAGTTTGGATTCAGAAGTGATCACGCAACGACACACCAGCTGGCAAGGCTGACAGAAGATTTAAAAGAAAATCTAAACATATCAAAACCAACAGCAGGAACATTCTTAGATATAGAAAAGGCATTCGACAAAGTTTGGCACGAAGCACTAATATACAAGATGAAAAGAACAAAGTTTCCAAACAAATTAGTGAACATAACGGCATCGTATTTAAGGACAGGAAGTTCATAGTACGAATAGAAAATGCCAGATCTGAAGAAAGATCAATTGAAGCAGGAGTCCCCAAGGATCAGTACTGGGACCACTACTGTATAATATATTCATATCGGACATACCGGAAATGAAATACTCCAAGATAGCGCAATTTGCTGACGACACAGCAATATATACAGCGCACAGAAATAAGAAATGTATAACAAAAAGACTACAAGAAGATACAGATAAACTTGTAGAATACTTCAATAAATGGAGAATCAAAATAAACGCAACAAGTCAGTTGCAGTATACTTTGATCATAAAAACAGAAGGAAGGATACAAAAAAAACCGGAAGAAATAAAATAGCCAACCAAAAAGTGGAATGGAAAAACGAAGCAAAATACCTAGGGGTATTAATAGACAAAAACTTAAAATTCCATAGACAAATGGAAGAAAACGCAAAGGAAGCGAGACAGCTACAATGATACCTATATCCCATACTAAACGAAAATAGTAAACTATCACTAGAAAATAAGATGAAAATAATAAAAACAATCATAGTACCAAGTATTACATACGCAGGTGAAATATGGCACACGACAACAAAATCCTACAGGAAAAAAACTTTACAAGAGACACTGAATAAGATGGTCAGGACGGCAATTGGATGCCCTGGTACATATCAAACGAACAAATAAGACGAGAAGTCAATATTACGACGCTAGAAGAAATGATCGTCAAGAAGACAGAAAATTTCTTAGAAAAATACAGGAACACGAAAACGATGAAATAAAAAAGATACTTCAAACAAAGATAAGAAAAACTGACAAACGCATGTCCCTAACACAGTGGAAAAGAGAACACGACGACGAAGAAAACCAGAACAAAGAAGGAGGATAACATAGTTATCTTCGCTCGATCTAAGACCTCAAAGAGAGGTGGCGACCCGTCAAGATAGAGTAAACTTCAGAAAATAAGACAATAAAAGAAAAACAGTAGAAAAAAGGCAAAATAAGACGAAGAGGTGAAAGGAAAGATTTTTCCGGACCTCGTCAAAATTAAGAGACCACAGCCTTTTGTTGCATACAGCAGCGAGCCGCCGTCCAGAGAAGTCGTCCCAGGAGTTCCAGCGGGTACCCGACTGTGGAGATCATCGCGAGGCGGGACTTTGGCATCTGTACCCGCGCAGGCCCATTTTATGCGCTGCAGATGCACTCTTCGTTGAAGCCTTCCTGAGAAGACCGTCCACCAGCGTCAGCGGATTCCTATTCAGCATGGCTTGGACTCCCAGTTCAGCAAGACTTGAGAGGACTTTGGCACAGGTTACCGTCGCGGCCACTTTTGCGTCTGCCTGTGCACCACCGCTGGCGTCGGCTGAATGAAGTGGACCACTCCGCCAATTGAGGAAATTTGCACTTTTCAGTGCTATAATTGAAGATTAGACAATTGAGGTAATTTGCACTTTTCAGTGCTAAAATTGAAAATTAGATGCGCACCTGGATGTTTAGGGCATTCGCCCAGCCGAATCGGGCATCCGCCCAGCTTAACTCCGGACTCCACGAGTTCCGGAATATCGGGTTTCCACACCCAGCCTTCCCCTCGGACATCCCATCCGAGTTTACCTATTCCTTCCTCCAATTTTCTTTTTATATGGGGACTATAGCCTTCGGGCTGAAACCCCAAGAGGAGGTTTTTAGTCGGTAAAAATCCGACATTGGCCCCGTCCCCGGGATGCATCTTTTCGAAGATTTTCCTCCTCTTTGTCTAAAAAAAAAAAAACCTTGTGTTGCGAATGGGTAGACAATGCTGACGAGGTCAAACGAGACCGAAACTGCAGGCCATTGTTCCTTTCTCGTGACATCTGATCGTGCTGTACCACTTCCCTGTGGCCCCGGTTAACGGTGATCATGAAGAGTTGATTGGAAAACTAGCTCCTTCGAGGGAGGATATTTAACGTTCTACGGAAGGTTGAATATCGTCCCTTGAAAAATAATTTTCTTCTGAGACCATTTTTAGGTTACAAGTGTCTGCCAGACGAGTACAATACGAATACAAAAGATTCATACATTGTGAATTTGGATTGTGACGGTTTTCAGTTGAAATGCAGTAATCAACGGCTAGTGCAAAAATACAAGCCGCCAATAAATGAACCCACATTTTTCAATATTTCAAATTTAATTTTCGGTAGGCAACTAATTATCAAATCATATTTTTTTATGCCAATAAAATCCAAAGTTTTATCTTGGCGCACAGTATCCTCTCATCAGAAATAAAATGAAAGAAATAAATTGCGATTTGATACGAAACCGCCACATATTGATAACAGCAGTTGTTGATCAATTTTTGCGAAACTATAAACAAAACTAAACTCAGTCGTATGCCAAAGTGTTGTAAGTACGTTAAGGTAATAAATGACAAAATACACGACGCAGAAAGTGGGTTTGAAAAGGTTAAAAAAACGAATTTCATCGGTTTTTCTGTAAATATTATCTATTGATTTTCATCTCTCCAAGAATTTTTAATTTTAAGTCTTCAATTTCTTGAATTGAATTGAATTTCATTACCATTAATGGTTTGAATAATTGGATCAAATAGTTACGCTTTCCTTTGAATTAAGTTTGTTTCTAAATTCTAATTTATGTTTCTTCTCGGTTTCTTCAATATGAACACTGTCACAAGAATCACGATCGAACATGTAAATTCATGATGTACACTGGGAATTGCATCAATGGATGTAGGAAAAACTAAACATACGAAAAACTTGCAAACGATTACGCACAAATTGCATGTAAAGGTGATCCTCGCCGATATGATTTAATTCGAGAAATAAGTGATGAGCAGCTAAAGATTAGAGAGAGAAATTGTTTGAAAAATTCTAGATTTATTCAATTCTTAGGATTTTTTGTGGTTTTTGTTCGAAAAAATGTATGTCTCACTTTACAATCTATTGGTTTTTATGTTTATCAGATAATTAATTTTTGTGAAATGAAAATGTTCAATTTTCGAATAGATCGCTATTTTTGTTTTTTTTTATTTTATGTAGTAAAAGCAAATTCTTTCATCATTAAAATCAGTAGGATTCAGAGCTTTGGCTGATTATGGAGAAAACTTTTGCTCAAGTTGTGTAACAAATCGAGTTTTGGAGATATTGTTCATTATCAACCATTTTGGGGGTATTTTCGATGTTATTTCTACCTGAACATATAAAACAGCATTATTTAGTTTACTCCATTCGAAAGGTAATTATAAATTGTGTAGGGTTGTGCGAATGTTTTCTGCAAAGTTATGAAAAAAAATCCATTTTCTCCGGTTTTGTAAATATCTCCGCAACTATTAGTTACTCATGTAAAGTTGAATATTCATTCTGTTCGTTGTAAAATTGCTAATATTTTTCAACTTTGTAACTAACACGTAAAGAAATACATACTACAAACTGAAAATTTTCAAAATCATTTTTTCAAATTACTCGACCCCAATGTACTTTTCAGTAGCTAACCTGAATTATTTTCTTATGTACAGTAAATTATCTTTAATTTAACCTTTCAATTTTGGCAATATCGTTAACATCAATGCGACAATCCACGTTTCAACTTGGACATGTTTATATGGTAGGTAATTCTCACTCCATCCCTAATTGCAAAATGCCATTTAATGAAAGTTATGAACACCAAATTAGCAAAGCATGGAATCGAATAAAAAGTTTACTCAAAGATTTTCAATATAATGTGTGAAATTTTTCTGCAATGATATGCGAAAAAATTGATATATATTTTCTTACATACCTTGGCAACTGTTTGTAAAACGCGAGTTGAACACTTGTGGTTTATAATACAATAGCCTACATTAATGTATAAAACTCATTACGATCACTAAATGTATAAATGATTTTATTAGAAATTTATAGTTTTCATTTTTATGAAACCTTAACTCCATAGGACAAAAATTTCATTTTGTACTTTTAATTATTAATATACGAATGTTACGTTAATTTCTTCCCAATATCAAACTGCATAGTTAGTCTTATATCAAATAAAAACACCAATTAGAACAAATAAAGCATTTCAAAATGACTGCATTATGAGTACAAATAGCTTATTGTAAAATATTACAGTTAACGGTTCTACGAAATAAAAAGTTACATGAGACAAAATAAAATATTAACGACCAATCAAAGCTTAAACAATCACAAAGATGTCATTTCACGTATTGAAGAATTAATACAAATTACAATTTGAATTTTATCAAGATCTACGATCGCAGATTGGAAAGTGTTTTCCAACAGTGTTTACTTCTCTCATTCAGGTATGACTTCAGCAAATTCAAAACACGGAAACCACAGGAAAATATTTTATTCAGAAGTATCTCATGCGACAGGCTGTCAGTTGAGGTACTTCTATTTTTCCTGAAACCAAGATGCGTTATTGAATAAGTCCATTCTTTCAAGCAAGTTCACCATTCTGTCCCTTATGATGATCTCAATTATTTTTGAAAACACAGACAGTATAGCTATTGGTCTATAGTTCTCACATTCTGTAACTTCACATTTTTTGTGAATGGGAATGATCTTCGCAACCTTCAGCTTGTTAAGAGAATATTCATTTCTCAAACACTTAGTGACTAATAATGATAAGGGATTGGAGAGTTCATCCTCATAGTTCTTGATAGTTGAATTAGATACTCCGTATATATGCTTAGAGAATTTTGGTTTTAAATTAGCGATAAATCCTTTAATCCCTTTGACCGTACAATCAAGAAGGTAGCATGATTTTGTGCTTAAGATCTGGCTGTTTGCTCAAGGTCATGTTTTCGTCCGTTGTAAGCATCTCCAGAGCAATCTTGAAATCAATGCTTAAGAAAAATTCATTGAATTTAGAATCAGTCAGAATTGAATCGGTAGATTCTACCTTTTATGAAGGTTTGTCCCAGACCGCCTTTGATTTGTTTGGAGCAAGTTTTATATAGTTTTTGGTTTCATTTTCTTCATTTGGTCAGTATCAGAGATGTATTGGCGTTTACAATGTTTATAGGCCTAAGCTGATTGCTCTGACTTTTGGACTATGTCTACAGTTTGTAGAATGTCTAGTTTAGGCTTCATCATTTTGTGTTCAGCATTTGCACTTCTCTTAGGTAAATTTCTGATTTTACTCAGTTCCAGGGTAGCACTTATCCAGAAGTTCCTTCCACAATTCGTGAAAATCACTAAAGGCGTCTTCGGCAGTCTTCTCACCAAGTATGTTTTCCCAGTCTATTTCTCGGAGTTCACACCGAAAAAGGTAAGTACTCTCATCTGAGATTTTTGGGTATTGAAAAACCTCCTCTTTGGTTTCAACAGGTGGACAAAATAATGATGCAAACTCCAGACTTATCCACTGCTCATAATGGTCAGATAAGAGAGGCTCCTTTGCTCTAGATTCACAAACCTGTTGCAACCATTCATTAATAAAAATATTGTCTATACATGATTTCTATCTTGATAGTTCATTAAATATATGCTTCACTCTAAATGTGAGAAATATGTTCTTCATCATATTGAGATCTCTGGTATTGACCAAAAAATCCACATTAACCCAATAGTGCATGCAATCCGATTTATCGGATTCATCAATTAGGCAACCAAACATGCACAACAATATAAACTCAAAATTATTACCATGTGCAATATCAAACTGAACGTGTCGTGTAATAATTTTGGGACTATTTGAAGTGACTGAGTGAACGAAAAAGAGAAAATAAAGTTTGAACAGAGATGGATCCAGCCCTTTAACCAAATAGTGCGGGAGGGGAGGTATATTCGGATTTCTTTACTTCTCCTGTGTTTTGCAAAACCCTTGGATCATCAATTCAGAATATGTAAGAGTTGAAAGTATATATTTCTTGAAACACTTGCCTAAGATATATATTCTCTTGAAAATATATGGGTTTAAATTTGAGATCCGATATATCGGATGCTATGCACAAGTCAACTCTTGAGGTTCAAAATTTTCGGTACCAAGAAACATTTTCATTTTCAAAATCTCTCTTGCTGAATTGTTGGATATCGTAGATAATGATGATTTTTATGATGAATGGATATATATGCTGTTCCACCTGAAGATGGGGAAGATACTTACTGTGATTCATATAGCAGTGATCAGCCTGATGGAAATTTGAACCACCTAGGACCGAAAATGTTGAATGCTCAATGCGAATATTCTGTGAAAATTAAAGAAAATGATTCGAATGAAAACGACCTTCCATCACAATCGCTTGAACCAGTTGCTAGTACCTCCACTAATTATGAATATGACTCGAGTGACGACGCACCGTTAGCAAAATACCTACGTATCGAAAATCAAAAAGGAAGATATAGCACTAAAAGATCTAAACCGGAAACTTGGATATCGAGGAATACTTTCTACTAGTAGTACTGGATCTAAAACGGGCATTAGGAACGATAGACTGACGTAGATAAGGCATTAAAATTGTTCAAGGAAACAATTGCGTACCTCCACTGATTATGAATATGACTCGAGTGACGACGAGCAAAATACCTACGTATCGAAAATCGAAAAGGAAGATATAGCACTAGAAGATCTAAACCGGAAACGCTGGAATGGAGGAAAAACACTGTGAGTTCGATGCGAATGTAGCTTGTGTGGAAAAGCTACCATCAAAAAATGCGAAACAGGCAACATCTGCCTTAAATTTTTTTAGTTTTTACACCAATGGTGAGCTACTTTCGCAAATTTTGAAACAACCAAATGCTTACTCAAGCCAAAAAAACGATCACTTGAATGTATCCATGGGGAGTTGCTTGTGTTTATAGATGTTGATGATAGATATTTTCAGGATATGCCAAATATCCCAACAAAAGATTGTATTGGTCCACACTGGATGACGTGCCTCAAATTTTACAAAAAAGCATGAGACTAAATCGCTTAGAACTGATCCTTAGGCATCTTGACTAGAATGATAATTCAGCCATTGACAAGGACGATCGTTTGTATAAACTCAGACCTCTCATATTATCTTTGAATGAGAGTTTTCGAGAACATGATGGATTACTGAAAATATATCGATGGACGAATCTATGATTCCATATAATGGCCGTCATTTTGCCAAATAATATATAAAAGGAAAACCAATTAGGTTTGGTTTTAAGATTTGGGCACTTTGTAACAGCGATGGTTACTTGGTTTCTCTCGAGTTATACACAGGAGAAAGTGACAAGGTTAAATAATTTGAAATCGGCGGCGAAATTTTTCCTTCTCTAATAAATTCTGCAAGTGTTCCGCCGAATCAAGAATATAAGTTCCTTTTTGACAACTACTTTTCTTTAATACAGTTATTTCAGCACTTGACATCGACTGGATACTGCGCAACTGGAACTATCCGTGACAATAGAGTTGGTAAATGTCCCCTTACAGAAAAATCTGTTATGCAAAAACAGGAGAGGGGTACGTATGATTTTAGGACGGATAGTTAAAACACAGTGTGCCTTGTCAGATGGAAGGATAACAAGGTAGTTACTTGTGCCACCAATTTCGATACCATTGCAGAAACAAAGTGTTCGAGATGGTCTAAAGGAAGTAAAGGAAAAATATCTGTTACTCAACCAAACCTTTTTGTGAATTATAACTATGGCATGGGTGGCGTCGATAAAATGGATCAATTGGTTGCTGATTGTAGAACAAGAATGCGTCAAAAAAAATGGTGGTGGCCAATATTCTGCTGCTTATTGGATGTATCGCTGAATAATTCCTGGTTATTGATGAAAAGAATCTGTCCAGGAGAAAAGGATTGTGCTTCTTATCTGATTTTTGGAGGAATATAGCTATGTCTCTTTTAAAAACTTAGGGTAAACGTTCAGCAAAAGGTAAGCTGATGAAAAATCCAATGACCGATACTCGTTACGATGGTCTCAATCACTGGCCAGAATACATTACTACTGAAAGGCTATGCAGATTTTGCGGTGGAAAGAGCAAATTCATTTACACAAAATGTGGAGTTGGGTTGCATCCCAAATTATGTTTCAAAAATTTTCATACATTTTATGTGACTTGTGCGCACAATCCGATTCATCGGATGACGCTTAATTTTTTTTATATGAAAGTTAAATGTATTTTGTTTGTTGATTATATTATTATGACTACTAAATACTAAGAAAATAAAGAAAAAAAACAGAACTTGCATCATTTTTCAACCTTATGCACTAATGGTTTGAAGTCTCGTGCTACAACTTTTTTCGCACTGTATTTATTGCTATTGAAAGATAGTAATTCACCCATGTTCGATAGATAATTGTCTAGTGCTCCACTTGGAGACCAGTAAGTCACTAGGATCACCAGATTCGAGTGTGGTATGTGGACATCCGAAACTTCAATATCTTTTCAATGAATGAACACTTTCACTTCTTCGATTGAGACGTTATAAGTACTCCTCCATGTTTGTAATGTTTCCTGTACGATGAATCAACTATTTTATTATTATTCAAGATTGCCAATAGGGTTTGAAATTCCTGAAGTCAGTGGTCAGTCACACAAAGAATATCTGCGCAGTGCCCAATTGCAGAGTATCCCAAGATGCTGGTCGTAGTAACTATATACTGTATATTTACGTTGGTAATTTTAAATACTTGGTAACTCCCATTTTAGGTTGATTAAGATATGAGAAAGAATAAAAGGGAGCTATTCTTTTGTCGAGAGATTGATAGGGCTGAGAATTGTAATCCATATTTTCTTGATAGTATACAGGAACTCATGACTTATGTAGATGTTAATACAGGAGATGTCTTTGGAGCCACTGTTGACGGTCATATTATGGATTTTTGGTAGATTGAATTTTCAAAGGTAGTCAATAATCTCCTTCTGAAACACAGCGGGGAATCCATTAATAGCGTTCTCACGAAAAAACTTATTACGTTATGGGATATGTGTTACTTCATTTCGTTAATACCTCTTTGACTACTGGTAGTTTACCTGAGAAACTAAAAGCGCGTGTTCTTGTTCCGCAAAAATACTGCTTCATTAAAAGTTTACCGTATATTTAAATAATTTTGGAACGAGTTGTACATGGCCAACTTGTACAATACTTGAATGATAATAATTTGATTATGGATAACCAGTCAGATTTTAGGAGCTGCCATTCTTGCCTAAGTGCATTACAATTATCTTTGACAATATGACAAAAAAGACTTGGATACTGGGGAATACGTTCTACTAGTATTCCTGGATCTAAGACGGGCATTAGGACTATAGATTGACGTAGATAAGGCAACAAAATCGTCCAAGGACTCCCTTAAATACTGTCTATAGATTACTAAAATAAATAAGCATTTTTCAACGCCACTAGTTTTTGAATATCTCATAACTCAAGGTAGCCTCTTGGGAATCTTACTTTTTTTGATATATATGAACAATATATATTTGCATTGTGATGCTGAGTTTGTCAATTTATTTGCGGATGATACTGCGATTTCTAACACAGTCGTATGATATTGGGGAGCACTTGGTCGGTTGTCTGAATATTTTGAAAGGAATTGTTTAGCGTTGAATATAGCTAATACGAACTCGATAATCATTTCAATGAAGCGTAAATAATTTTTTAGAGAACGAGTGAATTTTCTATCGAGATTGGTGGGCAGGATATTTAAATTGTCACAGAGTTCAAACATTTACTGTTTACGATACTCAGTGTTTTTTCTCAAAATGCATATTTCAAATACATACACAAAGAAATATCGTAAAAGATATTTTTCTCTAGACTTTTGAATTTTGTATCACGAAATACAAGAACTGTAATATACAATACAATTACTCAGTCACATTGTGATTATTGCAGCAGTATTATATATTCCCTCAGATTAAAGATTCACAATGGTTGTATTACTTCGGACCCCAGTAATCAACACCCTGTTGTAACTTAGTTTTGCTATGAAAGGTCGTCCTCAGGGCTCCCTTTCTTCTCGTGTTGAATTGATGGAATTGACCATTTGTTTCAAATTCAGGTAAGTGCTTATGTACATATCTCACACATTCCATAATATATATTGATGGTAGGATCAAGACCTTAAGTTGTTTAAAAGCCTCTCTGTAACTGTCTGTTTGTTTCAGGCATAGAATAAGTGCCCCAAAGAAGAACGCCATACGAAATTATAGCATGAAAATACCCAAAATAGGCTGTAAGTAAAATTTCTAATGAACTTATTTTTTTAGTGTTCTTGAGGAAAAGAGTGCTGCTGTCAGCCTGCTCGCCGTTCTATTTATATGAGTTTCCCAATTTAACTTTGGGTCGATATACACTCGTTTATGAATAAAATGAAAAGCAATGGTCCCAAGACAGAACCTTGGGGAACTCCAAATTTGACTTGCGTTCCCCCTGATAATGAATGTTTCCACCATACTCGCTGCGTTCTTCTCTCCAAATATGTATGCATGAGACGAAGAGATGTTCTACAAATACCATAATACTTATTGAGTCAAATGCTTTTTTGAGATCTCTTGAAATTATTCCAGATAGCATTTTTTTATCGCTTGAACTTATGATTGGATCTATTACTTTGAGAAGAGCCGTGATTGTCAATCTTCCATGCCTAAATCCGTGTTGTTGATTATTCATTAAATTGTTCGATTCTAAGTAGGAAGTCAGTCTGGTTTTGATAAATGTCTCTAAAATCTTCGAAAACACTGGCAACACAGACACAGGCCTATAGTTAGAAGGATCATCAGGGTCACCTTTCTTGAAAATAGGTATTCTTGCTTTTATAAGATGTTCTGAAAAAAACCCTCATCAAGGCACTTATTGAATATTACTGCTAATGGATGAATAAGCACTATAAAATTGTTCATTATCTTGCTCTCAGCTATCTCAGGAGGTTCACAGCTTATAACTATCAGATTCATAATCGAGAAACAAGACGTAATGTTAGCGACAAAATACATTTGCCCAAGTTAAACTTGTATTCAACTCAGAGATTCTTGTTTTATAGGGGGTCGAGTGATTTCAATGAACTTCCTGTTGGCATGATGAGTTCTGATTCTATGGGTTAATAGGAAACTAGTAGAACAGATAAAGATTTACATAATAATTTTTCTTCACTGTTGTCTTAATGGTTAAATTTGTTTTCTTTTGTATTTTTTTCTTATGTTCTGGCCTTATATATATATATATATATATATATATATATATATATATATATATATATATATATATATATATATATATATATATATATATATATAACGAAATATATAAAATATGAGGATGTTCCTAGTGTCAAATAAAGAATTATTATACCATAGTTTAAGTTTTTCATACAAGCCGACAGATTTAAAAGTTTGTGCATGTCAACGCAAACTGAAACCTTTTTCACGACTATCCAACTGGACTAGTGCTTGGATGTTGAGAAATAGTCAACTCCAGTATCATTTCTCGCGGCAAAATCTTCGATTGATTATTGAAACCCTACTGTTTCTTCAATTTTAAATAAAATAATGATAAATTTTAGTCTTTTATTCAAAATATTCATGAGCACGTTAAAACCTACAAATCTACTATAAATTCATTTATTTCAAGGGGTATCACTTCAACATGCAATTGGTGCGTGGTTCTTAGTGAATACACTAAAGTTGATGGGGGCATCTAGAGTAAATTGTTCTGGGTATACTGGAAATCGTTATCAGCTTTCTCGAATAGACAAATATTGTGTCATTCTTAATATTCATCAGTATTATATTATATTTATATTATATTATTATATGTATTTTCAGGCTAAGATTGTTGAGGTATGCTTAAAGTTTTTATATAAATTTTGGTGGCGATAATGTTTCCTTTAATTCATTAATTATCCATTTGATTGTTATGGTTATCAGATGTCACGTTTTATGATTATTATGCATTATAGTTTCCACCAATTATCGTTAAGTCTGACCCTTATCAAAAGAATCAGTTTTCGTCCTATACATTTGTGTTATGTGCAGTCTTATCAGAATGTGATGTTATAGCATCATCTTCTTTATCTTGATTTGATGATTCCGTTTTCTGTTTTGTTGCATCGTTAGTGACATTACCAGGACGCTCCATATTTACCGGTTTATCATCAAAAAGAAGTGATATTGAATAAACTATTGATGATGGTTTCTGCCCAGTCCAGTTTCCACCTAGAACAATCTTAAGTGCTTCAGTGAATGAAGAAGTCATATCAAATATAGAAGGGAAAACAGGAGCATGTTCTTTAGAATTCTCCTCTTCTTTTTCTGTTTTGATATTATTCGATGTTTCGGAACATAGTCGAACCTCAGTCTCGTTCAAAAGTAACTGATTTCTTGATGATCGTCTTAGGTAGCATTGACTCCGCTCTAAGTAACAGTTACTGTAATCGGGAATTTCAGAGATTCCTGTATTGTCAACAAAATGACATTCGCCTTTCTTTAGTTGGCACCTAAAACTGGGACCTCTTACATACTCAATTTTTTTAGAGGATTTTTGTTTTTCATTACTATCCTGGGATAACAGTTTTTATTGTGTTGAAAACATTTTTCATTGTCTGGTAAATTTGATACTTGGTAATGATCATCCACTGAAAAGCAGAATTCGTAGATGAAAATACAGAAAAATACGTCATCGAAGATGATTTCTCTCGAATCTTGTAGACAACAAGATGATTCCATATCACATACATAATAGTATTTAGGCGTTAATGCTGCACCTTGGCTATTAATGAGAAAACAATTTGAATTTTCACGTGAACAGTGCAGTTCTATATTTTTCGGTTCAATAGTTAAGCCCGAATCATTGTTAACATCTGTTTTGTAATCATAATCATTACCGTTGTCATCTATTTGGTAATTATAGTCGTCATAATCTGTTCGGTAATCATAGTTACCACTGTACAGTATTCGGTAACAATCATTTCCACTTTTGATACAAAAGATAGCATGAGAGTCTAATGTTAATATTCCTGCCTTGTTGGAAGAATAACATTTACCTACAACAAAATAACAGGCAATATCTTTATCTTTGTGTGGATTATCATCAGTTCTTTTCAATGTACATTGAAGACCTTTTCGAAAACACATTTGATTTATTTTGCCAATATAATATAGGCCAAAATTATACATTATGAAACATTCATTCCTGAAAATTTTACATTTGCTTGTTGCCTTAAAATGTTGAACATTAAATGGATAATTCGTAACATAAGTTGCATAACATCTTCCATCCAATAATAACTTGCAACTATCGATTTTCGAATTGTAAAAATTTCGTTTGTTGCAATTATTTGCAAACGCATTTTTCACACATGCTGGATGACCGAAAGGTTCATTACCCTTCTCAATTGATAAATCTAGAAAACATTTATTATTCTTCCCAAAACAAGCCCAGCCTTCTTGGCCGATGTAATATAAGATATTATTGAAATCATTCACAACATAACAAAAATTATTTCTAATAATGCAACTAAATTCTTCAGGTAATTCAGAAATAACCGGTGTATAACGTGATAACTCGTAACATTGGCCATTTGCGTAAACACAATCAACATCCCCTCGAAGACTGTAACAGAATGGTTTTGGTGCGTTAGTGTTTAGTCCACAAATGAAGTTGCCAAGGTTTGGACTTTCATTGTATATGTCATTTGGACATAGCCTAGTATTAAGTTTATAGAAATCTTTATGGTACCCGTCTGAGAGGACTTTTCTTTCCGTACATCCTGAAAAATATCAACATTATCTATGACTGTTTCCAAGTAACCATAAAATCTCTTATAATTGGCAATCCTGAAAAAATGCATTACTATAATAGTGGTGTCTTTTCAACGAGTAATCGGCGCATAACGATGTTCGTATTCAATATTTTGAAAAACTGTAAATAAAAAAAATTGATGAAACAATTATCCGATATTCAAGATATTCACAAACTTATGACTCGTAGTATCACACTGTAGTTTCAGAAGAAAAGTAGTATCTTTAAAAAGAAGATGTGCCTTTATATATTACTTTAAGACCTGAAAAGATGTAGCAATGGTGACGAATTTATATGTAATTGACTATTAAGTAGGTTTAGATATGTGGTCGACTTAATCTGCTGTTTTACAGTCACCAACAGACCATAAGATTCGTTCAATATCTTTATAATCTCAATTCACCCTAATATAAAGTTCCTGGTCTCGAGTGAAGCACCAACCCGGCGCGTCCCCAGATGGCGGATAGGGGGACGACCAATATGTAGAGGACCGCTTTTGACAGCATATCTATAAGGAGGCTCGTCCCATGTGAAACTAGGACTGGCGGCACTCGAAAACCTGGCCGCGGATCAAGTTCCCCTTACTCTGCTGTCGTGTCGTGGCTAAGGATGTCCATAGAGGATCAACAGCGTCGACCGTGTGTGGTAACTATGCTAGTTACAGCGGCCGTCAGTACCAGGCTTGTGTCTGTGGTCAGGTTTCACTGCCGGCATGAGGCCTTGGTTTAATCGTCCTATGCTTAGGAGTCTGCTCCCCTTGTGGGGGTGGCCCATTAGGAAAGATGGGTCGTGGATAGGCGAACTCAGGACACCAGCCACCCTTCGGTTTCATTTTGCTTAGCAGGGTAAAGGAGCCCTGCCCTTGTGGACCTTTATTTCTTCCCATTACGTAGGATTTCTATGAATCCACATAAACAAACACCTGAACTTGGCGAAAAGGTTAACCTCGATTCATAAATAGAGGAAACCATGGAGGTGGAGGAACAACTTCCACCTACAACTCTGTTACCGATGACATACTTAGTGAAGCGGTGATTGAGAAAGCAGCGGCTGCTAGTGGCACTGCTGGTCCTGTAAGCTCCCCAGCTGCTGTTAAGGTGAGACTGACGGATTCACTCGGAAGCAGAAAAAAAGGTTGGGAAGAGCTGCTAAAGAGCGGATAAAGAGGCTGCTTGCCTCTGGCATCAAATATTTGGTTGCCAGGGATATGGTGGTGACTAAAATAAATCCGAGTGGAAAGGAGCACTCAGGGGCGAGATCCCCGCCTCGAGTGCATCCTTTACTGCAGCTAAACCACTCAGGTCCAAAGCCAGTGCTTTGGAGCCAGGCCATAAAAGGCACCGACCGGAGAGCCAGAGACAGGATGCAATTTCCTACAAGGATGCCACGGAGATATCAGAGTTAGTGTCATATCATCTGGCTTCCTTGACGTTCAGCTGACTGAAGACAAGATCAAGGGCCTACATGATACTATTCGTGGGGCATACAGTAAGAGTACTCTAGGGGCGGAACAGACCAGTGTTCTGGAAAGTTCTCCTCGTCTTGGGTACTTATAATTCATGTGAGTAGATGAGCATAGTATGGCTTGGCTTCAGAGCTGTACAGCTGTTCTGAAGCCATGAGAGGGTGCTAGTCTACACACGGTCACATGCAGTAAGCTACCTAAGATCTACGTGTTGCTGATATTCCTGATCGGGCACCTGATAACAGGTGGAAGCCAAATACTCTCTAGCAAACCCTGTTGGTTGACAACCGAGGCCTCAACACTGGGAAGGTGATACGCCATGAGGTAAGTGGGCCAGCGCAGACGTGGGTTCAAAAACTCTGGGAAAGTCGGCGTGCAGCTTTTTCGGATTTGCAAGGATAGCCGTCCGAATCGTGTAGAGGAATGCGCCCAAAGTACCACATGGTGGTGCGGCTGACGTGAGTGGTGCAAAGGAGACTCGAGCGCCGGAAGCTAGAAGCGCAACTTAGAGCTATCAAAACAGAGGTCGGCACATTGGGTTCTAAAAAAAACCCAATATGCATCTCCCAAAGGAAGGCCCGGACAAAATGGTTCCTGTGGGGCTTCCAGGCCAAAACGCCCAAATAAGACTGATGGCGCAAGAATAAACAGCCTGCAAGTGACTATGTGTTCTGCGGAAGGAGGTGAAAGATGCACCACCTAGCGAGTCGCCTGGCGTCCTTCGACATCAATCAGATGAAGAAGGGGATCATGTGCCACCAGGCTAACTTTCAGCATTCCAAGGCAGGTTCCTATTTTCTTGGTAAATGCAGCTTGAATGAAAGTCATGATTTGGCTTTCTTTCATAAACCATGGCCAACCGAGGATTAGTTCGCAAACTCAGAAATCTACTCGGCCAGATACTGTACTACTATCCTGGGGACAATTCCAGGACGTGTACAACAACATAATCGATAATCTTCTATTCACCGAAATCTGAAACAGATATAATAGCTTTGTATTTGCGTGTGTCCCGGAAGAGCTTAGCAGACTTGATTAAGTTGTCTCCCAGTATATGTTCCAGGAGACTCTGATGAATGCAGTCCTTAGATGATTCGTATTCTGGAGAGTCATTGCAGGAGGAAAATCGCCAACTTGTCGTAGCGTGTGACGCTAACGCAAAACACTCATTGTGGGACAGTTCTGACGTCATCGCGAGAGGTAAAGGTCTTTTCTATTTCCTCATGGCAGAGCTCTCATTCTATTGAATGAAGGGGACAAATCAACTTACCGGACGTGCAATCGCGCTGAGGTATTGGACATTAGATTCTGCTCAAGTTCCCTTAGATATAAAATCTCATACGGTATGTCAAATGAACCGTCGGGATCTGATCACAGACACATTCAATTCACTATTGAGTCAGAGTATAGAGCTATTGTCAAATACAGAAACCCAAGGAGCACGGACTGGGACGTTTATAGAACCTCCCTTTGAGCTGATTTTGGAGGTTTTCCCACAGCCAGAAACAGTCGTGAAGAGGTTGAGTGTACTGCTGAGGAGGTTAGATAATCTCGGTCGATCACGTCAGCGTATCACGATAACTGAGAAAGCCTGAGAACGGTAGAGCTTCATGGTGGAACCCTGTCTTCGAAGAACGCAGAAAAGAAGTTCGGAAACTTTTCAACGGTGCTAGAAATACCGGCAAATGGAGCAATGATCGTTCTATTCTAACGTCGTATAATAAAAAAATCAGTCCTGCCGCAACTTCTGCGGAGAGTACCCCTGTTAGTGCAAGGTCACATAGGGTTCTCGCCAGATGACCGGTACTGCCCATTGGATCTGTAAAGGGCTCGAATGGACAGTTCACGGACTCTGGAAGAGAGACGTTGGAGATTCTTGACAGATTGTCGGTTTCTTGATATCAGTTGTAGCTGTGACACTGTCGCCCTGAATGGTCTCGCTAAAATACGAAAGTAGAAGAATGAGAAAACTCAAGAACAATTACCAAGCCCAGAGCAGTAAGTTGGTGATTCGTTCATTTAAGCCATGTGAGTCTTCTGGGGAAGATGCCATCATGCCTTCCTTGCTACGACAAGGGATGGTCGATCAGCACTTCCCTGATAGCGGAAGTAGTCCGTTATGTGGCTGGCAGGGGCTGCCTCCAGGAAGGAATTTTATCCCCTACGTTGAGGTGCTGCTGGTTGATGATCTTCTGGCAATAATTGGCGCACTGGATGTTTATGTACAAGCGTACGCTGACGATAGAGTCATCCTGGCTTCGGAGGTGACGGCGACGTCTCTGACAGACTTCAGGAAGCTATTTTAGTTATCCAGGGATAATGTGAGGGAGAGAACCTTAGCATAAACCCTTATGGTACCAAAAAAAGAAGGTATTCGTTTCTCCTCCCTGATCATGGATGGATGAAGCAAAATATCTGGGGGGTTATATTATGAAAAACATATTACACAAGGCTAGACATTAATCATAAAAATATCAAATGACCTGTGAAAAGAAATGCGGTCTTGCCTCAAATGTGATGGTGGTGAGACCAGGTATCACATACGGCCGTATTGCTTGGTAGGAGTGCAGCCTAGAAAAGTACTCCCAATTCGACCACTCTAAATTGCAGAGAACGGCCTAATGAAGATTTTCTTTCATTGTTTTCATTCCATTGCATTATACATTAACTTGTTTTGTGTTCAAAAGTTCCAAATACGGAGAAAATTATGGGCATTGCAACAAAAATTGTGAAATCCATCCGTGAACGTAGCTTACAACGGTGGTTCTTTAAGTTGCAGTTGGAAGATAGGGAGTCAGCTGAACACACACTGATTAAGTTCTTCACACGGACGTCAGGTGGTTGAGTCGCGGAAAATTTCTAGAAAGGTTTCAAGAATTATTGCCCGATATAACAGTTTTTCTAGACGAAATAGGTGATGACACTCATATGTTGAAAAACAAGAAATAGCTGACTGATTTGGCATTTTTGACTGACATCACAATGCATTCAAACACCATTAACTTGGAGCTTCACGGTGAAAGAAAAACTATTATTGAGATGATTAGCGCAGTAAACACATTCAAAAGATAATTGCAGCTTATGATAGGTTAACTGAAAAGAACGGATCTTAAACATTTTCCGTTTTTGAAAGCAAGGATTCCTCAGTTGAATTATGATACGTATGAGGCTGAATTATCAAATATTTTGGGACAATTCGAAATGCGTTTTAATGATTGCAGTAAATCGGCAAATATAGCATTATTTATAAGTTTTTCATGTTAAAACATTAAGGAATTAGTTACTGAAATAGAAAGTCAGTTTAATATGAACTCATGTTCTGTTGAAAGTGAGTTGGTGCAGATTATATCAGATATATATCTCAAAGCAACAGCATCTGATATAAATTTCTGGTGTTTTATATTTGAAGATAAATATTAGAGTGTAAGGCAAATCGCCCTTCAACTGACGGCAATGTTTGGGTCAACTTACTTGTGCGAGTCTGCATTTTCTGAAATGAAGATAATTGGGTCAAAATATCGCAATCGACTAAGTGACGATTATATGTCATCGTGCTTGCGATTAGCACTCAGTGGTTACGTACCATCTTATAAAAAGTATGCTGAGGACATGCAGTGCCACGCTTCAACGTTCGAAGTCTTTCCTTAGTTAAGTTTAACAACATCTGTAACTCTTTTTGTTTTGTAACAACCAATAAACTCGCAATTTTGAATAACTATGAAGTTTTTCAGAGATATTATTGAGAAGAACCTAACTAAACATAACCCAAACCTTGACTAAAATAATGTATATTGTGCGGAAAGCTAATATCTATCTATGCTACGGTACACCCTACTTAGGTAGGTAAGTTGGTAGGGTGTATCGTGTCTGTACGACAACCCTGCATCACACATACTTGCTGCCTCTCATAGTCGATCGTAACTAGTCTAAAAATATTGAGGTAGATCGCCAGCAGTTCAAGTTTGAGCATCCCTGCTCTACACTATAAAGAACTTAAACATAGATACCCATTCATATTAGTGAAGAAAAATTGAATTATATTTAGATATCATGTCACAAAAGATAGATAATGAAAATCTTACTTTCTTTACTTTCTGCAATACTTATTCGTGGGTAGTAATAAACATATCATTGCGGTGATGAAAACATTCAGATTACTTATAAATTTAAAAATTTATTCTATTCTATTATGTTAATGCCAAAAACTGAAGAAAAGCATTTTCCTATTTGTTTGATGGGCTTATTTCTAGACTGTGATGGAAAATCGAAACGAATTGTGAGTGCCGAAAGTGTGTTTGTGAAGTGATATATTTGTATTTGATGTGGTAAAATATATTCTTATCTATCAGTCGTATCTTGAAAAGGTCACAATTTCATCTCTTGAAGCTTGTAACAGCACATATTGATACATTCGAGGAATTGCTATCCTTGACCGACAGAAATGCATTTCTCGAACATGAGGGAGCGAGCTTACGCTTTGAGTGGTACTCATTGTATTTGCGATGAATCTTGGTCTCACTTGGCTCATAATTTGAAAAACAAATGCTTCTCTCATAACCATGCATATGTTGTATATACCACAGTGGGTAAACCATAGGAATTTTAGGTTTGAGTGGAAAAAGGAGAAATAAAAGAATATAGTCTCTAGAATAAAAATTATTTCTAGGAAGACAAAATGTTTCTTTCTTCAGTATAACCACATATTAAATTTGATATTCTGTTCATTTACTGTCAGAGCCAAATAAACCATGGCGAATCAACTAGTATTTGATGTCAACTTCTTGACATGAAACTATAAAAATATCAGTGAAGAGTATAAATGAGTCAGCGAATAGAAATCAGAAAACAGATTCTTGAAATCAAGGACTTTTGCATGCCAATTATAAAAGATTTCTTTTCCTCCTCCTTCATGAAAAATAACATTTCCAACTTACCCCTGTAGCCTTCATTCGCCGTCTGGATGGGAGAATGAACTGATTGCAACCTGTTCCTTGCATTATTATGTTGAAATTGCACGAGACTCTTCAAGTGATCGCCAAAACTGTCAGAGCTAACGTTCTTCATGAGCATCATCAATAAGAAACACCACAACCCAAGTAGGGTGGTCTGCGTTATACACATTTTCCGATTTTCTCAGCGTAACCTACAGATAAGATCACGTACAATTTGAACTTTAACACGCTTACAACTTTCTAAGAAATTCAGAAAATCATTTTCTTTCGTCAGAAAACTCCGTTATTGAAAAGTTATTTATGCAATTAATTGAAGAAAACACATTCTTTCGTAACTAACGGATTTTTGCTGAACGAATGAAATGACTTCCGCGAAATAAAACATTATGAGCTACGAAAAATGGTAGTTTTCGATGTTCACATGAATTTTTTTGAATACTGAAAAACATGTGACACAACAAACAAAGGTAATTTTGATGTTACAAAAAAGAGAATCGCGTATAATACTCAAAATAAAAGTGAGAGAATTGAGAAAAGGGAAGTTCAAGTCAGTTAATCAGCAGCCACCTACAATTTTATTTTTGAAGTTGCAGAATCTTGGCAAAAAAGTGAACAAGCTTTTTTGGAGAAGAAATTACAGTTTTTCAAGGCAGCCGTTGAAGCGATCATTTCCAACACAAAGACGGAAGTTTATCGGGAATTTGCTATACCCTCTGATGCTTTTGTAATATAACTTGCAGTGAAATAATAAAAAATTAATCTAGTCAAGGCCATCAAATATTGAGCATTCAACCTGTAGGTACTAATACCTATGGAGACTTGTAGAAAATAAAAACAATTGCTCAGTTCCCTACGATTATTCGTACAGAGTGGATAGATTTCGACGTTTTCAGCTATATGAAGTATTATGACTAGAGGAAAACGACCCCCTTTCCATTGTTCTTTTTGCTTGAGGTATTAATTGCCGCAAACAGATCCAAACTAGCTTTTCGTTTTGGAGTTATTGGGCAAAATGATCAGAATCAATCAAGTGTCAGTATCTCAGTTTTTTTTTTGGAGTTGGATAAAAATGGTTCTGACATTCTACAGGCACTTTCACACGTAGAATAGAACTACGTGCCCAACTTTTTGTTATGATGCAAACTTGCGTTTTTTAAATATAAAGCATATGAAGGTAACTTAGGTTTCATTGAATACATTTTTTTCTCCTTTTCAGAAATATATAACATGTGCACTCAATTTTTTCATGCAAGACGTGTTCTCATAAAAAATCGAATATTGCATACATTTTCCATACTCTTACCTAATGATTTTATGTCCATTCGCAGAATTTACCAGGAATGAAGGAAGAAATATCTGTTTTTAATATGATGGAGCTTCTTTCCATCAAACTATGGCCGTTACCAATTTACTTACCTTAAATTTTGGAAATAATTGAAATAGAACTAGAGGCCACTAAGATGGCTGGCTCGTTCTCCGGATTTGTCGCCGCTGGACTCTTTCCTTTGGTATAAAAGGAGGGTTTGTTATATAGTAGAGCTAGTCGAAGAATTGTCTCTTGTTGAAAGAAAAAATATCTATATTCAACGTGGCGGAGCTCCTTCTCATCAATCTATGGTCGTTACTGATTAACTTGACTTAAATTTTGGCAATTTGTCGATTGGAACCAGGGAGTTAGTAAGATCGCTGGCCCGTTCGCCTGATTTGTAACGACTGGACTTTTTCCTTTGGGGATATATCAAGGCTCTGCTATATTGAAGCAAAATTTCAGATATTGTTTCGTTCTATTATTCAAATTTCCAATGCGCGTCGCAGTATCCTCAGGTATTGTGAATTATGGATACTGAATTAATAGCCAATACATCTCAATACCAACATTGATTATTTCCATTAAATTTCATTCCATATAGTAACGAGTACCTGTTACTTTCGAAAATTTTCGTACGACATGGTCGTTTCATTATTACAAACGATACTATACTCACAAAAAATTGTAACTTGATGAAAAAACATTTCATAATTTATCTGATTTGACATTAAAAATCAGTTTTTGAACTGTAATAATGAGAGCACAGAACATACTTAATCTATTTCCTTTACTATACAAAAGTTATTCAATATTCAGTTTTTCATGAAATTACTGACTGCATGAAAAAATTTAGTGCACATATGATATATTTTCGAAAAGAAGAAATAACTCTGTTCAACGAAATCAAAGTTGCTCATGGTTCATAATTAAAAGCGCAACTTTGCTATGGCCAAGAAAATTTTCTCACGTAGATCAATTCTACGCAAAGAAAATGTTTGTCCGAGAAAACAAAAAAGCTAGCTTGAATCTATTTGTGGCAATGTATTCCTCTGGCAAAAATAATACGTGAAAGGTGGGGGGGAGTATTTTAATCTATTCACAATATTTCATACAGCTACAATAATAAAACGTCAAAATCTGTCCGTCTTGAACATCAGTCTTATTTTCAATACGTATTAAAGAAATGAATAGGTGTTTTTCTTTGCGATGTGCCCATTCAGACTTTTGTCTCGGAGGCGGTACGAATCTTTCGCCTCGAATCCATACTATTTTTTTTCCTTCTGATCCTGAAATTTCACTAAATGTTCATTGATCTCAGTGGTCGTTAAGTGCCCTCTTTAAGTTAGTCAAGGGCTAATCTGAAAATTGAACAGTATGCAGTGGAAGCTTAATAGAGTCACTGCAAGAAGTGTCAAGAAGTCTAATAGACTATAGAACATTTCCACTAATATTCCTGAGGATATCTCCATCGAAAAAATGCTATTTTATAATACTCTTAGACACTTCGCTATTAGCTGGGGACAACATCATTCAATGTTCGAATTATATTATAGATATTGATTACACTGTGCTAGTTCAAAATTCTAACACCTTGTAAACCTATATCGGGTATGCTGAATCCAGTGGTAACCACCGTTTTTGAAAGCTAGCTCTTGTTTAGGAGATATTCGCCTTTGAAGTTAGCTGATTTTAGTAGGGTTCGTCGCTTATGACTTCAGTACATTATATGCTTGTAATTCCCAAACCGTTCGAAATATCGCTTTACTGTCTTCGGCAAAGTTTTAGCTATTGCCATGACCAACAACTTTTCTGAATATACCAGCATAAAAAACCTCCTTCAAACGCCGTTTCTTAACAAAATGTCCAAAAAACTCCATTTCTTTGCCATTTTTTCGTTAATTTTCGTCTAAATAATAGAGAAATCAAGGGAATTTCGCTTTAAAATCTTGAAATAATAAAAGAAACACATTTCCTATAGTTAAATCAAAAAATTTAAACGCACAATCATGATTTTAATTCAAATTTTTATTTCAATTCCAACAATTTTCAACAAATAAACATATAAATTCATGTTCATTCTTCTTCTTCTCCATCTTCATCTTGGTGTGAATTCCAGCAAATGTCTCCTAATAGAGAATCAAGTTTTTTCCACTATACCAGTGCTCAAGCCTAGCCGTCACCTGATGAAACCGTTCACCATGCTCATCTGATTCACATGGTGATTGTTCGGCAAACTTGTCAGCATGGTAATGTATACAGTTTCACACAAACCTTCTTTTATTTTCATTCCACTCAATCTTGGGAAAATTCGCTTCAACTCATTGAATGCATTGTCTTCAGGATCTAGGGCTTTGATGAAATTTTTAACAATCCCAAGCTTGATATGCAGAGGTGGAAGCAACACTTTTTCGATTGGCACAAGTGGAATTTCAACGACGTTTTCTCGACGCAATCTGAACCCTTGTCTCATAGGCCAGCTTTTATTGGCATATTGGTCGCCGGCATATCGAGTATCCTATAAACATATAAAACACATGTTTTTTTTTATATCCCGTCTGCATTCCTCTGAAAAGAGTTATCACCTTCAAATCTGCACAAATGTTCCAACGATGGTCTTCATATTTCACCAAATCAAGGATTTTTTTCAATGATTCGTAATTTTCGTTCGTTTTTGTGCTGATGGCAATCGGGACACTGGTTTTTGAGTTTGTGACATGAAGCAAAACCGCCTTGAGACTACTTTTGGACGAATCGATGAAAAGACGCCAGTCTTCTGGTTTATACTCATGATGCATTTTTAATACCAATTCCTTGATATCAGTGCAGTACGCTAATGAATTGTCTTCGATGGATTTGAATAAAGTAGAGAACTGTTTATGACGGCCGATACTTTCACATCAGGTGCTAAGACATTCTTTTTTTTCAATTCCTGAGTCAAAATAATGGACTGACGCTGCGATAATTTCAATCGACGAATAATTTTATCCAGATCTTTTTGAGAAAATTCGGCATGATTACATTGTGGAGATACATTTGATGGTACATAAACCGATGCAGACGTTTTGCCAATAGTATCAAAAGTAGATGGAATGTACTCTTCTGTCGGACTGGGTCTTTTCGGTATTGGAATGGATTCCGAATGTGGTAACGGCAACTGAACAAACCGAGTTCCTCTGAGTTCAACTTTACGTTTGTTAGGTCTGTTCAATCCGACAATTTCATTAACACAAGCAAAACAGTAATCTGGATTATGTGTTTGAGGATTTGTCCAAATTACTGGAATGCCAAAAGGCATAGATTGGAATTCACCTGTAATAAAAATAGCTTCAATTGATATAATTTTGAAATAAATGATAAATCATTTCATTTTACCTGTTTTCCATCCACTCAATCTTATGACACAACTAGTACAAACGATTTTTGGAGCCCAGTTCACATCTTTGATTACAGTTTGGTTAAAATATTGTGTGTACGATTCAGCAATTTCTTCAGAAATTGAACGCTTGCTTGTCATCATAGTTAACTTCCCACAATTGTAGCAAAATTTATTAAATTTACTGCACGAATTCATTTTTGATATTTTTACCAAATATATAACTTGTGTAAACAAAGAAACTTCAACAAGAAATGTCAAATTAGGAAATATCAGAACTAAGACTATGAAAAATTGCACACAAATACATAGCGAAATACGTAGTAACATCAGTGACAATACTAATAAATACGTATTAACAGTGACATCTGTGAGAAATTTGAGTTGAAATAATGATTGTGCGTTTAAATTTTTGATTTAACTATAGGAAATGTGTTTTCTTTTCTTATTTTAAGATTTTAAAGCGAAATTCCCTTGATTTTTCTATTATTTAGACGAAAATTAACGAAAAAATGGCATAGAAATGGAGTTTTTTGGACATTTTGTTAAGAAACGGTGTTTGAATGAGGTTTTTATGTTGGTATATTCAGAAAAGTTGTTGGCCATGACAATAGCTAAAACTTTGCCGAAGACAGTAAAGCGATATTCCGAACGGTTTGGGAATTACAAGCATATAATGTACTGAAGTCATAAGCGACGAACCCTACAAAAATCAGCTAACTTCAAAGGGGCATATCTCCTAAACAAGAGCTAACTTTCAAAAACGGTGGTTACCACTGGATTCAGCGTACCCGATATAGGTTTACTAGGTACGTCTCCCGCGTGTTAGAATTTTGAAGTATCATTTTCACGCACTGTGTTATTAGTTTTTCGATGCTTTTGTATTGAAACTGAATCTCTATTCTATACAGAGGATAATGTAAAAATGTTGAAATATTTTCAGTAGTTTAATATGTCTTAATATTATTTCTGCATTTTTGAAACATGGTAAAATTTTCTTTTAAATCGCCAGTTGTGACAAGTAGGGAAGTTAGAAATTTGTTAACGTCAAATTGATAGTATTGATCTATTTATTTTATGGAATTTCATCTTTACAGTAAAACGAGATAAGACACTTTCGTCACTTTTCCACAATTTATTTAATAATCACTAGCGGTTTTGACCTTACAGTCATTTTCGAGTGAATTTTCACTTGAAAATGACGTCGTTTTCCTTTGTTGAAGTTGATAGTTTTAAAGAGTGTCTCTTTTAATATTTATTCTTGACGCATCGCTTAATTCACTCCCCAACAAAAAGAACTCAGTATCTCAAAAAAAAAACTGTGACTAAAAATCATGGGACATATGAGAATGTAATCAGTAAACTCCTGTACCGTTGGAAGAGTACAAATATCTTGAAATAACTCTGGATGAAAGACTCATCCGTGATAGACACCTCCAGAAGATGATAAAATGAGCCACAAGAGCACTATGAATCTCAAGGTAACTAGGACGAACATTGTGTCTGATTCCTGAAAAGAACCACTGGATCTCCACGCATATGTAGAGATCAATCATTTAATTTATTCAGTTCCTAAGAATTACTGTTTTGACAGTCGACGAAGCTAAATCAATATTCTGATTATATTCTGTATGAAATTTTCGAACTGTTTGAGTCACACTTTCATTTCTTTTGAAATATCGTTTAACAATGTAAACTAGTGCTTCTGTATTGTAATACTCTAACTCTGCCAATCCTTAACTGGCAAGTGTCAACGTTTTCCTTCAGTTGGCAACAATGAACAGGGTGTGTCATTTTAGAGGTATTAGTACTGTTGCTATGTGAAATATTGCTACTAGAGAAAAATGACCCTCCATCTCCAGCCTCGATTCATTGGTGAAAACAGATAACATATTTTGTTTTCGAGTTATTTCAGATGTCTCAGTCATTCTGGATTTCGGCGTTGTATATATCTAGGTGGCTGTCGAAGTGAAAACTATTCTGATATTCTACGGGCACTTTTTTGAGTAAATGCAAGGATCCACTCAACAATGTTTTTTGTTAAGTAGTTTTTAAATTATAATTTCAACTTTTGTTTATTCGAATGTAAATTTGGATGAATAAGGAGGAGCATTTTTTCGTTTTTCGAGTAGATTTCGTCAAAAATGTAAAATTTTGCAGAAATGGAAGTTCTTTGAACATTCTGTAGTTTCATCTAGTATGCTGGTTTGAATTTACACAAAACATGCCCAATGTTTTCAATTATATGCTCATATATGAAGCCAACCTTATTACTCCAGAGTAAAAAAATTAAAAAATAATTAGTAAGAAAAAATCGATTAAAAACTATCTCAAATACCCAAAAGTATTTCCATTATTCCAAACCCAAGAATTCCAAGAAACTCTTCTGCATGCATTTTGAATTTGAATATTGGTCACTGAAGCTAAGCAATTCCCAAAATTTAGTTTAAACTCTTCCATTTCATTATGGGTTTGCCTATTTAAGAAATCCTTGACATAGCCTCAGAAAAAAAATTGAGAGCTTAAATGTAGGGAACGAGGTGGCCATCTCTTGTCCAGTGTGGGCGCGCACCGTGATAGTGGAAATATTCAAACCTTCTTCGATCCAAGGAAATTTCATCCAACAACCCCTTGACTATTTTTTCTTTAATTTTATCATAATTTTTCGTCAAAAATAACGTTGGTTCAATAATGGGTAATAAGTATAAGATGAGTCTAAGAAGACGAGCTATCAAAATGAGCTATCGAAATGAGAGCAAATTTTGGGCATTCTTATCGAGTATTTCTATTATTTTTTTATTTGGTGAATAACATACAATTCAAATAATTCAAAAATTTTTCACTCGAAAACGGTTGGAGATACGAAAAAATTACAAGTGTCAAAAAAGTTTCTAAATTGAACGAAGATGATGACGAAAATTGATTGCACACTGATCAGTTGCGTAAAAAAAGTTTGAAACGTCAAAAGAAGACATGGTCTCGGATAAGAAAACACCTTGTGAATTTCAGTTAAAATCTAGGACGTGTAATGATGGGGGCTGTGAAAAATAGCTTGCATTCCACATTTGGGCAAAATATTTCAAAAACTGCAGGAGTTTTGAAAAAAAACCTCCTCAAGTTGTGACATACTATAATGTAACACCTTGTTTATAAAATACTCTTCCTATTGTATCCAAGTTCTCACCTATATTTTCCATTTTGAAGAGTACAAGTTTATATTATAATTCCAAAATTATTCAAAAACAAAAATTTTTTCAATACATAAAAACGTACCGGTAGAATGTCAGAAAAGTTTCCACCCTACTCTGATAGCAACCGAAATATCGGCTTGAGCCGAAGTCCTGAAAAGTTGAAAAGTCTGGAATAACTCAAAAACAGCTGCGGTATTTTCACCAATAAATTTTCCTTGAAACTCGAGGACTGAGGTGGTGGGCTTATTCTTTCTCTATTTGCGTTTTAAATATAGCTGCCGTACTATAACATTGAAAATGAAACACCCTGTATAGAATATATTGTTGAAAAAAAATTATACCCGAACGTGTTCGGGCGTTTTTTTAAACCCCCTTCCTCCACTCCATTTATAATGAATTTTTTTCATTTGGCTAATACACACGCATAAATTTAGTATTTGGAAAAATTGAACCATGCTTAAGTTTAAAACCGAATAACATTCTAGATTACTATATATGTTCCAGATGTGAAAGCATAGTAACATCGTAGTCAAAAGTCGATGTAAAACATTGCTGCAGTGCGATAAATTGGAGGAGAGGGCCTTATTAATTCGTACGCTGAACTGAATTTATCTACGATCATATTACGATAAATTTTAACAAGGGCTTTGTTTCTACTTGCTGAATAGATGTGATTCCGCCGAAAAATTAACCATCTAATATACCAAACATTCGCTTATTATCTAGATACACTACGCAACATCTTTGAATGACAAATACACATGATTTTTTCAGAAATATTAGATCATTCTACATAACCTAAAAAATTATTAAAAATTTGTATCATTTTTCCGAATATTGAAATAAGCCGGTGCAGATCCAATTTCGGCGTAGAATAACGTATTTTATCGCAAAGTATCTCTGTAATTTTTTTTCAGATTCTTCTGATAGGTGCGCCAATTTCAAAAACTCGAAAAACCCTATTTTTGGCCATTTTTAACGGTTTTTCGGTCATCCGAAGAGGTCCAAAGGCAGAAACTAGCCTAACTTTGATTTAAAATAGTGTCTTTTAGTGTAAGGAACCCTTTAATAGTTTTCTCGAACTTTTCTGAATGATCCACCATTTTATAAAATGCGAAAAACCCCGTTTCTTCAATTATTTTCACAATTTTTCAGCTATTTATGAATATTTTCGATCATCGCAAGAGCTCCTATGGGAATGTTTTATGTGCAAGCTCAACCGGCAGAGGGCAGCTGGGTAACAATAATCGGACGGGTATTTAATATATCTGTATTTTTCGTAGCTATATGTCTACAATATATATAGTAATATTATTTTCCCATTAGATTATTATTACCCAGCTGCCCTCTGCTGGTTGAGCTTGCATATGAAACATACTCATTAAATAATCGACCTCGTATAATAAAAGTATATAATATGTATAATTTATAATAAGTTCCAACTTCGATGATTTAGATTTGATTCGAGAAGGCTTTTTATTTTTAATAGAATGTTCCAAAAGTTCCATCATTTCATGAAAATGCGAATTGTCGGTTTTTATATTCTTTGATTGTTTGTTGAATTTGATATGTATATTGAGATATAAGAAATTAAAAACAAAATGAGAGGAGTTCAAATTAAAATGTATGTATATACATGCGTTTGAAATAGAGCGCGCGAAGCGCTTTTATGGTACTGAGAAGTATAAAATAACAATATAAACACCTCAAAAAGTCTAGGGAACACTGAATTTGATGATTCGAATCTATAGAAATCTTTCGGTTTTGTTAGGATGTATTGTATATAATGTATTCTCAAGAAACAAAATAATATTTGACTTTTCCAAAGCACCTATTATAAAAAAATTTGAAATTTGAAAATGACGAAATTTGGTAAAACAAAAAAAATCCTGAACTAATATTTTCGGAACTATATGGAAGCACTTATATTTTTCAGTACCCAGAAGGTCCACCTTTGTTATTAATGACACTTTGGCATTGTCGCGGCATGCTCAATATTTAATTGTCCATTACATTTTGGCCTAAGTCATTCCAAGCCCCCTGAACTGCTAATCGAAGCTCCTGTTCATGACGGAAGACGTTTTGACGCGGGAGATTTGTTTTTAGGGTGTCCCACACTTTCTGGATGGGATTCAGATCTGGGGAGCAGGATGGCCACGGTAGAAGATCTATATCATTCTCTTCAAGAACGTTCAAGACAACTCTTGCACGATGAGGAGGGGCATTATCTTGTTGGAATAGTGGATTTTGACCCATTGTTTGGAGATACGGTGCCACTACAGGTAAAACTATCTCATTGGCGTAATTTTTCCCGTGAGGTTCTTCTGTATGAAAACGAGGTCAGTTCTTCCACCAAGGCGTATACCTCCCCAAAACATCACTGATCCGCCTTTCTGTCTAACAACTTATTTAGCATGCTGGAGACGGTTTTGCTTTCCAGGTTCCCTCCATATTCGAATTCTTCCCGAAGTGGCCCACCTCTCTTGATCTCAGTTTACGTGTTCTTGGCACCAAGCTAAACGAGCAGCGCGATTTCCATGGGTCAGTTGTGGAATTCTTAAAGGACGTCTGGAGTGGAGTTGACCTTCGTGCAGTCGATTTCTCACAGTTTGGTCGGAAATTTGTACATTATGAACTCGTGGTAGCTCTTGAGCTAATTGAGATGCTGTGGTAGTACGATCTCTTCTGGCTTGTAAAACCAAAAATCGGTCTTGGGTGACTGTAGTAATCCTGAAACGACCTATATAGCGTTCTTTCACGCTACCTGTTTCATTGAAACGCGACCATAAACGGTTTATGACACTTGGGCTACTTCCCAGAACCCTGGATACTTCCCGTTGTGAGCTCCCAGCTTGTAGCATGCCAACGGCTTGTATTATCTCTTCTCTAGTCAAATGTCGTCCTTTCATGGTCGAATCACAAAACTTGAATCTTTTATTTGTGCTTACAACAGAAACAAAGTGCCAACCAACTGATTTCAAACACTGAATACATGAAATGATTATAAAGCAGCGTCGCATCTGCTGCATTTTTAGTTTTTTATAAAAAAAACTGAAATCTGTTGCGGCACTCTATATAATTTGGTGAGAAATTGATGCAGGTGTTCATTTCTTGAAAAAAATCATCCATATTGATCGTTCTGGATACGATATATCGATATTCAGAAGTGTTTCCTAGACTTTTTGAGGTGTTTATGTAAATTGATATTAAAAATAGAATATATTTTTAAAAACAAAATTATATATTTGAAAGTTATTCAGTCTTCATCGCTATCTTCATCTATTACAGTAACTACTTCTTCTTCAAAATCAAAATTATTTATCAAATGCTTTACAGGTTTAATTATTCTCGATAAATACCTTCCCTGCGATAAATAATATACATATAAGAACTGCAACATGAGAGCAGCAACCGACGGTTCTGTTGCCGTTGACACAATTACAACAGTATCGTTTAATTCCACTGATTCTGATTGAATGTGACTGAATATAAAATTCATAAGTTTGCTGTTAATGTGCCTCGATTTTACTTCAAACGTAAGAATATTAGGTTGTTCTTTTGCATAACTTAACTACAAATAATTATCTTCTTGCAGCATTTCTCCTAGAGATATGAAATGGCTTGTCCTAGTTGGTACTAGCCGGTGAAGAATATTTTCAAGTCCTCGATGGTTAATTCGGGAAAATCTAATACTTCATTTGGAAAAATTCTGAAATGGTAAAGTTTTTCGATTCCAGTTTCATTCTTGTACATAATCGGCTAGGAAGTTAGTCAAAATTCTATTTGCATTCATCCTCTGGATAATTAAATCCAAATTATTCTTATCAGAATCCAGACGCTTTCCAAAAATATTGTATAGCGAGTAAGCAATTTGACAGTATTCCTGAGCATTATGTAAAAACCGATTATGCAGCTGATTATGAAGAAGTTTCCATTTTTGGCCAATTTTGCCATGTACCGATTTAACTACCCATCGCAGTTTCGTTACAAATCGTGATGCGTTTGACTCTTCTGTAGTTAATTGGTTCCTTTTACCTTTATATGCTGGCATTAACACTGTAAATCCTTTGGATTCTAAGAAGGGGAACAACGTCTCGAAAACCTCTATCAACAATAAAGATATCACTTTTTCTTCATGCCCGCTTCCCAGGAATAGGTGAACCTGGAAAGAATTGAGGTGTCTGTTTACTCGCTTCTTGAAGAGGGCCAAATTGTAGGATGTTTGGAAGATGTTGAACGGAAGCGAGTTCCACAGCTCACCTACTTTTACAAGATTACTAAGACCATTTGGTGTTTTTAAGATCTCTTCAAGAATATCAGCATCATTCAACATTAACAGCGCAACCATTTGTTGTAGTAATAGTAAAAGGTTTGACGAGGTGACTTTTTTTTGACCCGAATACGATTTACGCTGATGAGCATTAGTATTACTTTTTCGATAACGCAAAACGTGTTAGTAAAATACTTTTGAACCATTTCAAGACTGATTCAATGCTTGCTTGAACTTGCGTCTCTTCTATTTCAAGAATTGCACCTACGCATTTATTGCCTGTTCTTAATTTGATGAGAAATGTGATATAACTGGTTATCTCTTCTCTATATCTTCCTTATTTCTCCCTTATATTCCGTTTTTATATCTCATCCCCTTATATCTTTTCAACTATGGAGACCTTAACGCTGTTATAGCTGTTAATAATTAAGTGGGGGAAGACAAAACCGTTGGAAGGAAAAAGCCATTGGTTCTCCTTAATTTTTTCTCCATGATTATGTTAATGTCAATACAAAAATGAACCAACACTGCGCTACGCTCTCTATAGGAAACCTAATAGCTACCATTCAACTAAAAATCTTTAGATGTTTCATAAGTGCTCGCTTCAGTTCTTTTTATAAAAATAACTTTTAAATGTTTATGAAAAATAGTTGAAATAATTAACTACTGATTACATAAAAACATGTCGAATGAAATCTGAATCAGTGATCTAAAAATATTATACATATTATTATTATATTATATTATACATTACATACTTTTATTATACAGGGTCGATTATTTAATGAAAAGTATTAAAAATAATTTAACATTATCGAAACTACCGTAGCTCAAGGTTGATTGTATAAGCGCTCTTGCGATGATTGAAAATATTAAAAAATAGCTAAACATCTGTGAGAATAATTGAAAAAACGGAGTTTTTCGCATTTTTAAAATAGTGGATCATTCAGACAAGTTCGAAAAAACTCTTAGAGACACTATTTTCAATAAAAGTTAGGCTAGTTTTTGTCTTTGAACCTCTTCGGATGACCGAAAAACCGCCAAAAATGGTCAAAAATAGGGTTTTTCGAGTTTTTCAAGGTGGCGCACCTCTCAGAAAAATCTGATAAAATTCATAGCGATACTTTGCAATGAAATACTTCATTCTAAGTACAAATTGGACCTGCACCAGCTTATTTTGATATTCGGAAAAATGATACAAATTTTAATTATTTTTTAGGTTATGTAGAATGATCTAATAATTTTAAAAATAATCATGTGTATTTGTCATCTTAAGATACACTCCTCTGAATTTTTTCAGATTTTTCTGTTGACTCAAATGATTCAGAAAAATAAATTGTAAAAAACTTGATTTTTGTGGACTATGAGTGGTGGAGGAGGGTAGGGGGTTAATATCCTGACGTGGGTTATTTTTTTGAACCCCCAAAGCTGTTAATTAAGAAAAAAAAAATTTTAAACTAGGGGATTTCTACTATCTCAACCCAGGATACCCTTTAATCAAATGATCAGATATACGGAATAATTTTTCAGTAATCACCAGGAATGCTTGAGAATAATAGATATAAAAATAGTACTCATAGAAATTGAAATAAAACTAATATGAAAAAGTCAAAACTTTGGAAAGAATTACCTGTTAATACAGAAAAATTTTTACCCCTGACGGAAAATAATGCATGACATGTACGATTCATACTCAAATTTATTGCCTTCTGATCCATTTTGTTCCAAACTCCGATCAGTCTCTTCCGTAGCTCATTGACTGTACCGGGCTGGTTTTTCTTGCTTCTATTGAGAATATCCCAGACTTGTTCGATGGGATTCAAGTCTTAATTTTGTACAAGCCATTTCATTGAAGTAATTACGTGAACTTGAATAAAGTTCCTATTGGTGTTAGCGTCGTGAGGCCTGGCGTTATCATGCATATACATGCTTTCACCATATTTGCCGCAAATGGTACATGTTCTTGTAAAATACCGGTAACGTACCTCTGATGATTCAGGGTTCCATTATTTATGATGACCAGACCAGAGTGAGAAATTCTTCCCAACACCATTATTTAATTTCTACCAAAACCAATGATAGGTAAAAAATTGCACTGGGCATATCTCTCATTTCGACGTCTGTATACAAGAGAATGTCGATCGCAATGAAAAACACAAAATCCCGACTCATCTATAAACACAGTCAGCTTCTAACCAATTGACATGTTCCGTCAGAGGAAATTCCCTTAGACATTGTAGTATGGTTTCATTGCTAATTTTCACTCCATTGTTCTGCCGTAGCTGCTTTTTAAGGTGCCTAGCAGTAGCGAACCGTTATCTCAGCGAGGATATTCATAAATAACGATCATGGATCGCCGTTGATCCTCGAGGTCTTCCTTGCCTTTCCTTTCATGACCACTAGTCTCTCTCTACCTACGGATTATTCTGGAAACAATTGATTAGGACACCCAAGGCCTTTGGTGTATTATTGTGTAAGGCCAACCTGGGTCATCTAACATCACTGCTTCAGCACATCAACGTTACTCGCAAAAATAGATCAATAACAGCTACACATGAGAAGAACACGTGCGACAAGAAAAAACATCGAATTTTGTTGGCATATATACGAATAGAATCATGTGTTAATAATTAGGTGCCTGCCGAAAACAAATAAGGAAATTTGGAATTGTGCGTTAATTTTTTGTCTCAGCGTATATGCACGATCAAAATTCCATTCATGTTCACCTTTCAAGTAAAAGTTCCTGCCTCGACAATGATTTTTTCAATCTACTGCAACCTCAATTGATACATGAAATATGCCACATAATTAATTTATTATTTTGTTTTGTTATTAATTAAAGAAATTAATTTTTTTATTGGAAATTATTGGAAATGATAATGCAATTTCGCGCTTTTGGTCCATGTTAGTTTGGAACATTTTCTTTCAGTTTGTATTGATTTTTAATTGTTGTATGATCAATGAATCTTGAGAGAATTTGATCCGTGCATTTCATTCCAAGGAAAATATGTCAGAAATATTAACTTACCAAAATTTTTAGCACTGAACTAAAACTCAGCTCGGATTGAGTCAATAAAATAGTAAAATAACCTGAATGTAGGACCCATAATTGCAATTGAAACGGACTATTATCAAGAAAGAAGCCGTAAATGACACCATTATTTTTATGTTTATGATTCCTATATAAATTGAAAAGGTTTAATTGAAATTGGAGTCAGGAACATAAATTATATACTCATTATCTTTATTCAATTCACTTTTGATAACATATTTTTCTCACTTCATAGTTGAGAATGGTCTTTTCAGTAATAAAAGAACTGAAAATTTGTTTTTCGCGTTTTAATTTACTTTGCACAGAGTGTGATCAAAAAGTAATAAAACTTTTCAAATAAAAACACAATCCATATATTATTCTCTATTGAGTGAACACAGAGCCCCACATAAAATAGGAGTTTTCTGAAAATCAAGGCACCACTATAGTTTTTTAATTGTATATTAACAATACTATACATCGTTTACTCCAAGAATAGTTATGCACACTGCTTGGTATGACATAATACTAAGGTTACAACGTATGATCCCAAGTACAAACAATTCTGTTGATGTGCTCAACAGCTGAAATGAAAATTATGGATTGTTAACTTGTGAATTATATGAGTATTTATATCTAGAATTTTGGTTTAATACCTAGGGAAGGATAACTACCCAAACTAGTCAAAAGATGAAGGCGTAAAACCTCTTGATTCACCAGTCCCTATTGAAGGGCCAGAACGTGACACATTTATCATAAAATGGGAAACTTGAAGAGAGAGGATTCTACTCCACTAGTTTAATGGTTGATTTACTCAACCAGTACACAATCTCAGTCCCAAAATGACAATATCGGCCCCTAATCCTTTTTAATGTCTGTTGGAAAATACTCATCACGGCCCATGGTTCCACAGAGGAAAGGTAAGGAATAATCTCCCCCAATCCCAATCATTATTTGCTCATTATTCTACTGTTCATTGATACTTTATAAAAATACCAGAAAATGAAAACAAAATCAATCAGATTTCGAAAGTTATTTCAAATGTCACGTGAAAAAGGCAATGTTTGGGAATAATAGTGTAAGAATAATTACATGATCTAGGTTTCATTTCACATAAACTTGGTATCACCAGATTCAAAGATTAGTTTTGATCCCAAATATAAAGAGAAATGCTCAGAAAAAGGCAAATTGCTTCGATATTGTTTTGGGCTTTTACATTTGAAGCCCCAGGAGGTGGAGAATTTTTATTTCTTCGAAATGTACAAGATGAAAGACTAGAGAGCAATTCTTATCGGATAATTATTTAACAAATATTTCTAGATTTCCACCGTTGATTCGGGCAGATGCATTCGGTGCTTTGAATAAAACGACGATTTTAATAATTCTGGGGGATGTACACCCCTCGCTTTTTACATTCGTCAATGTTATTCAAAGCATTCAATCTGAGGTTTATGTGAAATGTAATAATGCTCACCTTCCTCATAAATATGAAGATATGGAATAAGTAATATTGATGATTTATTTATTTTATGGAAATTCATTTTCAACGAAGATGAAGTGAAATATATTTTATACTTTCTACAATTTTATTTTCAGGAACACGACCGGTTTTGACTGGCAAGTCATCTTCAAGTGATCAACGATATATATATATATATATATATATATATATATATATATATATATATATATATATATATATATATATATATATATATATATATATATATATATATATTATATATATATTTATATATACAAATAAATAAAATATGAAATGAGATTCTAAGCAGTATACTAAAGAGAAAAGCTATGACTCTACCTCATTATTTTTTTCAGAAAGAAACCTACGAAGAATATTCCAAGATTTGATGACTGATATCTTCTGTAACTGTTCAAACAAATTTTTCTTCAGACCCAAAATCTCAATATTCTTGTGAAGATTCCTAGGAATAACACCTGTATTCATTGTATTTATTTTGTATATTATATGTGTCGGGTATAGCAATATCAATTATATATGTTATTTGATTCTGTTTATCAGTAAGAATGATATCTGTTCTATTGTGTTTTACAGCTCTGTTGCATAGAATTGTTTTATCAAAATAAAGTTTATAATTCTTATTATCACAAATAATCTCAGGTTCATATTTGTAACATTTTTTCCTTCTGGGAATGAGGTCATGTTTAATTCCTAGATTAAAATGAATAATATTAGCGACGGCAATATGTCTCTCTAAATAATCTGTTCAATCAAGGACTGGGCAAGATGATAATATATGAAAAACTGCTTCTGAAGAACAAAAACATCTACGGCAAGAATCATCTATATTTTGCTTGATGATGTGTTTTCTATGATTCCTCGTGAAAACAACTTGATCTTGGATCGTAATTGCCAAGCCTTTTGTTTAAGCAAGAAATTCCTAGAAGCCAACCATCTATTTGATGCGATTTCATCAATATAATCATTCTTCAATTCTTTAGGGTGCTTTCCGTGTAATTCCTTCTGCATTCAACTTTCCATTTTAGAATTATTATCAAATATATCAAAATCTACCTTTTGCATTGTCAAGTTCCATAACTTTAATGATAATTTCAAAATTTTACACAATGAAAGTAACAGACAAAAACTCAATCTATTGGAAATTTTAGAGATCAACTAAGAAAAGAATTCAGGTAGGTTACTTAATAGTCAATTAGATCTAAATCCTTCTCTTTTACTCAATCTTTTCAATTCATAAAGTAAGCAACTCCAATGGGTTTCCCAACATACCTCTTGTACCTATTGTAATATTAAGTAGGAAATAAGACCAATATATAAGGAATAACTCTGTTCATTAGTTTGTATCTATTTGATGTAGCCACAGTGTGGTGAAACCGGTCATAGTTTTGTTAATATAGTGAAAATCTAAATACTTTAGTTTTATTTCATTGAAAATATGAAAATGAATCTGTTGGAATATTTGGAAATCGATAAACTTCGTAAAGACCCAAGTGAAATCACCCTTAATAGCCAGCTATACGTGTATATCTCTACACTACTCAATATGAAATTAGGCTAGTATCCATATAAATAAGTTCGTTTCCTATAGTTGACCACTTGAAAATGCCGTGACAGTCGAAACCGGTGTGAAAATGTGAAATATGTGAAAATAAAATGAATTGTGTGAAATATATTTTACTTAATCTCCGTTGACGATATCGAAGTTAGAAGAAAACATGCCTTCATGAAAGAGAAAATAGGCGCTCATAAAAATGATGCTTCATCCAGGATGAATTACATTAAAACTGTTTTGTTCGAATCATTTCAGCTCTATTTTGTAATATTATATATTATATTATTTCTCATTCAAAATGTTGAAATAGAAAATAATCATTATAATTTTTGATAATAATGATTGTTATTATATCTGTTTCTTCGTTCCTTTCCAGTTTCTCGAGGAACAGTATATATCCCCTTGAGTCCTGAAATAAGACCTGATAAAATACACACAACACAAAAATTGTCGCATCACCTGGTATTCTGAATTCCACAATCGATTAAGCAGCTCGATCGCAGTTTCTTTGTCTACATATGTTTTTGGACATATGAGGGGAAAAAAGTCTTATCTATGTAGTAACATTTGTTTCCATATGATCTCGAACACGTCTGAAACAAGAATGAGTTTATTTGACTATCAGTATTCATTCAATTTCTCTTCAGTTTTCACGCTAAATTAATACAAGTTTTCTGTGTTTTTGTTGATTTTCGAATCTTTGAATTTAATGTAATGGCTGCTGAACGTCCTGGTCGCTATTTGAGTGATCATGAAGTGGTAAGAATTGTAACACTTCTAGATGAGGTCAAAGCCAACGTTACGTGGCTAACTTGTTGAATGTTAACCAAAGCACTATTTCAAGAGCAATTAATCGGTACCACGAAACAGGGGAATATGCAAGAAGGGCCGGACAGGGAAGAAATCGGATAACAACACCAGTTGATGATCGTTGGCTTCGTTTAACTGCACTAAGAGTTCGGCACTGTATGGCTAGAATGCTGCAAAATGAACTTGCACTTTTCTGAAATGTGCATATTTCATTGCAAACTATTAGGAACAGGCTCAGAGAAGACGATATCAGACCAAAGGTGGCTTCTACCGGCCGGAGTCTCACCAGAGAGCATCGAGTTGCAAGACTTCAGTTTGCGAGGGAACATGCAAATTGGGGTATTCCAGAATGGTCGAATGTTCTCTTTTCCGACGAGTTCAGGTTCTGTCTTGTATCAAATGATAGACGCATGCCTGTATACAGACGACCTGGGGAACGGTATCAGTAATGCAATATCCGGCAAACCGAAAACTTCGGAGGGGGCTCAGTAATGGTGTGGGGAGGCATTTATTTCCATGGTCGAACTGAGTTAGTCCTAGTGAATAATGGAAGAATGACAGGGGCCAGATACATCGCAGATATCCTTGAACTCCATATTGTGACTCAAGAGTACATCCAAAATTTGTTTGAGGGGCTTCGGAGACGTATACTGGCAGCAATTAGGGCCCGGGAGGAAACACTTGATTTTGAAAATGATTAGTAACCATTTGATGCTAGTTGATTGTTATCTTCGCGAATGTTTGAAGCTGGTAGAATTTTCTTTTATTAGGTGGTTTGAATAATTTGAATCAGATTTATTTTATCGAAGCTACGTTTATGTTCAAATGTTCTTATGCCAAAGTTCCTATAGGTCCTACCGATATAAATTTTATCACAAGAACCGCAATTGAGTTTATAGATTCCTGATTTACTTGATTTTTCAACACGAGATTTATTATTTTTAATATGTTTACCTAAGTTATTAGAAGTTTTGAAAGCTATATTAAGATTTTGTTTGACGAGAAAGGATTTAATATTTGTACTTGCAGAACCGCAGAATGTTAAACTGTTGAATATTTTATAGTCTTTAATGGTCTTATTAATGGCTATCTGTTTGATGATGTTTAACTCTTTATTATAATCTTCTACTGATAAAGGTAAATTGAGTAACCGATGTACCATGCTGTTTAAAGCTGCAAGTTTGTGTTGAATTGGATGTAATGAGTAGTTATGTATAATTGTATCAGTATGTGTTGGTTTACGAAAGACCGATCATGGAAAATCCTTTGAGTCCACTTTTAGCAGAGATTTTCATGAATAATATTGAACAGAAAATTCATACACATCCACTCATTTCCAAATTTCTTTATTGGTATAGATATGTTGACGACATCTTAGTATGTTTCATTGGAACTACTCGTCAATTAGACTTATTTCTCAATTTCATTAATTCCATCCATTTGAACATTAAATTCACGATAGAAATTGAACAGAACGATTCCATTAATTTTGGACTTAAAATCACTAAACAAAATAATAATCATGTTTTTTCGGTCTTTCGTAAACCAACACATACTGATACAATTATACATAACTACTCATTACATCCAATTCAACACAAACTTGCAGCTTTAAACAGCATGGTACATCGGTTACTCAATTTACCTTTATCAGTAGAAGATTATAATAAAGAGTTAAACATCATCAAACAGATAGCCATTAATAATTCATATAATCCGGATATGATAGATCTAATCATTAGTAAAAACTGTATCAGATTTAATTTTTCATTAACTCGAAAATTGTTGATATTTTCCATCACAAACTCATCTCTTTTGAATGATATCTTCTTATTTTACACTTCTGAAAGTTACCAAGCGACTTTTGAATGACCAACCTAAAAATTTATATAGTATTGTCGTAAAAGTAGGGTGATGCGACAATTTTTGTGGGGAGTGTATTTCTTCCATTCTGAATTTAATTTTTCGGAATTTTTCAGTTCAGTCAAAATATTTCCTAGGTTCACACGATCGATCGTACCTAGTGTTGCATAGAGTTCTCTTGTTTCTCTGAATCAATACTTTACAGTAGTGACTCTTCATTAGTGATGAAGTTTTACAAGTAGAGTATAGGAGAATAAGTGGATCTTTGTCTCTCATTCCAGGAACACTCAAGAGTGGTGAATATTCTCCGTTCACTATACCAAAATCATCGTCATTTGTCGGTACAATCTTTGGAGTTGAATGATGGTTCGTTTTGATTTCTAATGGCGAACTTATTTTCTTGACGATAGCCAAAAATGAGCAACATGTCCATGCACTCGTTAATAGAATATGAAATAGACTTCCGAAATGTAACAGCCATCATACTCTTCGATCTCAGAGGGTAACTATCATTTTTCTGTTCGTTGTTTTTGTTACTCAGGAATCATCAATTACAATGAGTTTGTTGATAATTAGATCGGCATCTCTTTTAAGTTCAGCCAGAATATTTCCAAGGTCCAAGATTGATGGTTCCTGTTGTTGTTAGAATTCTCTCATTTTCTTAAATCGATACTTTTTGGTAGAAAATCTTTATCAAAGAAGAAACTTTCGACAAGTAGATTGAATCTCGAAAAGAATTACCACATGCTAGATTACATATTAATTTCATATTTGCATATTCTTCGAATCATCCTGAAAATTCAATGAAAGAGATAGATAAAGGTACAAACTCTTGCGGCTGTCAAATCTGAGCGAAACCAGAGCTTCTTCCTTTCGGCTATAGATTGTGTCTGAGCCAAGACTGTTTATGATACTTTATGCTCTTAGAGTACCTTTTTCCGGTTACTGTTCAATTTTTTCAATGTCTGACACGAATACATCTTTCATTAACTAATTCAAGGAGAGTAAAAATCAAATTTGCTAAAATTCAATCCCTTCAAAATTAGAAGGTAATGAGTGTTAGGGGTTGTTTACCTAAGCGTATATGGGGCGCAACATACATATTGTAACGAAGAGATTTTCGTTTTGAGTTCAAATACTTGTAATTTTCGTTTTCGTTTCATTTTCTGTTCGAATCTTGTTTCCCGTATTTGAAGTTTGTTTTGATAGAGATTGATCTACATCTTTTGTGGATACTCTCGCTTGATAAACATAAAGTAAATAATACTGGAAACCGTCGCTGAAGTAGAGTAACCAATCACAGCTCGTAATTTAATTGCAAAATTTGGAAGATGGGATACTTGATCCGTGTAAGATACATGGAAATAATTCAGTTGAAAGTGATAATCACTTCATTTGATTGTTAGTTTAGTGAATTATTGTCCTGAAATTTGGTGAGTCGCTTGATTAACTGACGCCGTTATAAATGCATTGCAATTTCCGTTCATTTTATTCATTGTTGCAAATTATCCGTGCCAGTTTCGGTAGAAATTGTGGTAAAATTTGTGTCGCTATATTTCGAAAATATATCATACACTTATATTCCGAGAATTAACAGATACTTTAGTTCCGTTGTTTCCGCTTGTAATTATAGATTATTTTACGCTAGTCTTAGTAGAAAATTAGGATAAATTTGTTGCTGCTATTTTCCGAAACTTAACAAACGTTGTAGTTCTAAAAGTGATGGATTATCTAGAACGATTCAAATCGGTAGTATTGGTTTGTAAAGTATATTCTGGCTAGTTTAGTGTTTGCCAAATAGGCATTTTACCACTTTCACACGACTACGTGCTATTCCATGTTTGCTATTCATAATCCTCAAAGAGATTTACGTACTGCCGAAAACTATTTTGCTGCACTGTTACCTGAAAGTGCGTACTGCGCCCTGTAATGCTGTTCCCCCCACACACGCTACAGTGGTATTCGTAGGCGACCTGTAATAGGTTTAGCTAGGTAACTTATTGAATCGAGTTAAATAGCCAATAATAGCAGCACGTAGTTGGTTGAAATGTTATAATTTTGTCTTATAAACCACAACATATCTCAGCATATACATTCAAAAAGGCTTACAAAAGGGTCCCAATCAATGAAAGGCTACATGAACTTTTGTCTCCTGGTAAGAAGTCTATTGGAATGATAGTTCGACTACTGACGGAACACCACTCAATAAACGACGCCTCAAAAATTCTACGGAGCACTCAACGCTCTGATCTGAACAAACTATAACTTCCTCTATGATCTTCACCAACCAACACGTCATATTATCATTTCTTTAATAATAATGACTCTTCATGTGCTATACCAGAATGTTCGTGGACTCAGAACTAAACTTAGTGAATTAAAACTCAATATTGCAGCTACTTATCATGATCTATACCTCATTTGTGAATCTTGGCTAACATCAGACATACATGAATCAGAATTAGTGGACCTGGCGGAATACTCTATATTCCGTCGAGACCGCTCCTCTTCGGCAAGTTTGAAGCGTGATGGAGGTGGTGTTCTCATTGTGGCCCGAAATTATTTGCAGTCCTCTCTTGTGCAGGATTTCCAAAGCGATGCTGAAGATCTCTGGGTTCTTGTCGTCATCGATGGTAAGATACTCTTCCTTGGCTGCGTGTATTTGCCTCCTGGCGATAACAGTGCTTGTCCCCAATTGAAAATCATAGTGTACTTTTGATCAACTTTCAACATCATTTTCGTGGGGGCTCAACCAATCGGGCCAATCTTTGGACGCTTTCAATGTTGAACCAATGCATGTTGACTTGATTGACTCTTTTTCGCTTTTAGAATTATAACAGTTTAATAGTATAGTAAACTCTAATAACAAAATTTTGAATTTTTAAGCAACATCTTCAAAATCAATAATTTAATCAAATGTGATAGTCCCTTGGTTCCCGAGGATAATCATCACCCATCTTTGGAATTTGCGTTCGAATCTAAACTCAGACAATCTTCTCAGTAACATTAAGTTTTTCAGTAATTCAAAAAAGCCGATTATGAACACATAAATGAAAATATAACTCAAATTCCTTGGATCGATCCATTGAACAATAGTGATGTAAATCTGGATTTGGAAACTTTCTATGAACACCTGAATATTATATTTGACAACAATGTAACCAAAACTAAAATACAGAATAAGTTTCCTTTATATTACTCTCGTGAGACTATTGGGGTTATTAAACGTAAAAATAAAGTACATACAAGATGGAAAATTTATGGGAACATGGGAGATTTCCTCGAATTCAAACTTCTACGCACGAGATCCAAAGATCTTATTAAATCCGATTTCAAAAAATACACTTTCTTGGTTCAAACATAATTTAAATCCGGAAAAACTATTCAGTTCTGTTTCTGCGAAAAATAAAAATCATATTTTCCTGGCTCGATGACCTACAATGGAAAAGTCGGTGAAACGTATATTTCAATAGTGTACTCTCCATCAACTGTAGTTGAACCGCTGGTCTATCAAATATCGACGTAAACACTAACTGTCCCCATCTTCTAAAACAAAGTTGAGTGCTCTGTCGAAGAAGTTGAAAGAGAACTCAGAAACCTGGATAGTAAGAAAGGTGCAGGGCTGGACCTCATTCCATGTACAAGCATGTGCCTCTTCACTAAAAACTCCGTTTACCCTCATTTATAATAAATCCCTACTCTTGGGAATATTCCCTGACGAGTGGAAGGCCGCTATAATCTTACCAATTCATGAAACGGGTAATAACAGTCTAGCTAATAACTATAGACCCATCAGCAGCTTTGCATCTTCGAATCTTTTATATTTCCGCACTTGTTCAGTCTCGTGAAGAACCGAATTATTCCGGAACAGCATGGCTTCTTCAAGGGCAGATCGGTTAAACTATCTTAATGAATTTTGTGGAATTTTTGCACGATTCTCTAGATAATCGCATTCAAATTGACGCCATATATACCAACTTCTTCAGTAAAGCATTCGATAAATTGAGTATAGTTCACCAGGTTTCTGCTTTTGCTGAGGTGGGTGTTGGAGACCCCATCTTGAAATGGTTTTCATCATATCTAAATAATAGATCACAGTATGTCTCTATGGAGGGTTTTAGGTCGAAGTCATTTTGTTCCAAATCAGGAGTCCCATTTGGGGCCCTTACTCTTTTTGATTTATGTTAACAAAATCACTAGCTGCTTTGTCAACTGCAAGTTTCTGATCTTCGCAGACGATCTCAGAGTTTTCTGCCAAATTAAAAACACTCAAGACTGCTTGACTGTAGAGCATGAATTGGATAACCTGAATAAGTTCTGTGGTGATAACAACCTGTTTCTAAATCTATCCAAGTGTCACGTGATATATTTTACTCGTAGTTAGAATACAATTGAATATCCTTATTGCATCGGACATACTGAATTATCTAGAGTACATTCCATAAAAGATCTTGGTGTAATTTTGGACTCCAAATTAACTTTCAACAGTCACATCGAACATAAAGGAAATCAAAGCAGTAACATTCTTGGCTATCTGATGAAACAATGTAAGTACTCTGATAATCAGAAGGCTCTTGTATCCTTATATAACGCATACGTCTGCTCTAGACTGAATTTATCCTCAACTATATGGAGTCCCCTCTATAATACCTACATTCTCAGACTAGAGGGTATACAGAAGAGATTTTCCAGGTTTCTGGGTTTCAAATGTAACTCCCAATTGAAGCCTAGTAATTCTGAAAATTATTTTAGGCGTCTCGAACATTTTGGGTTTTTGAGTCTGGAAAACCGTAGAATATCAAATGACATTCTTTTCGCATTCAAACTTGTTAATGGCTTCTTAGAATCGATATAGGTTCTCCAATGTGTTTGTTTTAACGTTCCAGTTAGACGCTTTAGACAACAAAATTTGTTTCATTTGAACTTTAGGAATACCAATAGCGCTCAAAACTCTCCATTACGGAGAATATTACATCTGTGTAATTCTTTTGGGAATCAGATCGACCTATTCGGTTCCGAAAGACAAAATATAAAGTATGAATCGAAGCGTTTACTGCTTCAAAGTCAACACTTGTAGGTTTTTATTCTTCATCTTTCATATGTTTATTGTTTAAAATTTCATTGGAATAGTTTCAAATCTTTCTATATTATGTAAACACTGAATAACTTGTGAGCACAGTTTCTGGGTGTTTATTCACCTGTTGTTGCTCCATACTGATGAATAAAATAAATAAATAAACAGATTGGTGACAATAGGTACCGAAACGTCAAGTGCCCTGATGGTACAAGAGTCTCTGCAAGACCGATAACACCAACACAATGTGGCCAGCACCATGGCCCAAAAGACCTGAGTGCTGCCTATAAAGGCACGGTGCATAAAGAAGAAGAAGGAGTGATATATTCTCATCTCAACACCTCAAAAAAGTCTAGGGAACACTTACCAATATCTTTAAAATATGAATTTGATGATTCGAATTTATAGAAATCTTTCAGTTTTTGTTAGGATGTATTGTATATAATGTATTCTCAAGAAAAAAAAATATTTGACTTCTCCAAAGCACCTCTTATAGAAAAAAATTTGAAATTTGAAAATGACGAAATTTGGTAAAACACAAAAAAAAATCCTGAACTAATATTTTCGAAACGATATGGAAGCACTTATATTTTTCAGTACCCAGAAGGTCCACCTCTGTTATTAATGACACTTTGGCATCGTCGCGGCATGCTCAATATTAAATTGTCTATTACATTTTGGCTTGAGTCATTCCAAGCCCCTGAACTGCTAATCTAAGCTCCTGTTCATGATAGAAAACGTTTTGACACAGGAGATTTCTTTTTAAGGTATCCCACACATGCTCGATGGGATTCAGATCTGGGGAGCAGGATGGCCACGGTAGAAGATCGATATCATTCTCTTCAAGAACGTTCAAGACAACTCTTGTACGATGAGAAAGGGCATTATCTTGTTGGAAGAGTGGATTTTGATCCATTGTTTGGAGATACGGTACCACTACAAGTAAAACTATCTCATTTGCGTAAGAATTTCATGTGAGGTTGTTCTGTATGAAAACGAGGTCAGTTCTGCCACCAAGGCGTATACCTCCCCAAAACATCACTGATCCGCCTCCCTGTCTAACAACTTCTCGAGCATGCTGGAAACGGTTTTGCTTTCCAGGTTTCCTCCATATTCGAATTCTTCAGGAATCGGGATAATAACTAAATCTAGATTCATCACTGAAGAGAACTGTGGCCCACCTCTCCTGTTCCCAGTTTACGTGTTCTTGGCACCAGGCTAAACGAGCAGCGCGATTTTCATGGGTCAGTTGTGGAACTCTTAAAGGACGTCTGGAGTGGAGTTGACCTTCGTGCAGTCGATTTCTCACAGTTTGGACGGAAATTTGTACATTATGAACTCGTGATAGCTCTTGAGCTAATTGAGATGCTGTGGTAGTACGATCTCTTCTGGCTTGTAAAACCAAAATCGGTCTTCGGCGACTGTAGTAATCCTGAAACGACCTGTATGGCGTTCTTCTACGCTACCTGTTTCATTGAAACGCGACCATAAACGGTTTATGACACTTGGGCTACTTCCCAGAACCCTGGATACTTCCTGTTGTGAGCTCCCAGCTTGGAGCATGCCAACGGCTCGTAACATCTCTTCTCTAGTCAAATGTCGTCTTTCCATGGTCGAATCACAAAACTTGAATCTTTTATTTGTGCTTACAACAGAAACAAAGTGCCAACTAACTGATTTCAAGCACTGAATACATGAAATTATTATAAAGCAGCGTCGCATCTGCTGCATTTTTAGTTTTATAAAAAAACTGAAATCTGTTGCGGCACTCTACATAATTTGGTGAGAAATTGATGCAGGTGTTCATTTCTCAAAAAAAATCATCCATATTGATCGTTCTGGATACGATATATCGATATTCAGAAGTGTTCCCTAGACTTTTTTGAGGTGTTTATTTTTTGACTATTTCTCAACATTTTCTAGGAAGAAGAAAAATGATAATTCTAATTGAAAATTTCATTCAAATCGTAAGAGCTTCTTCGAAGTATATGGCCTACTTATTTTTCAATATATTCTTATGAAATTATGTACATGATTGTGATGATAGCTTTCATTCATAATATATTCAATAGAGGAGAAATATAAGTGAAGAGTATTTTAACGGAATCAGAAATAAAACTACATTCTTGAAAATAATTTAAATTCATTTTCAGCAATTGAAGCATACAGCCTTTTTCCGAAAACAAATCGAAACTCAAAAGTCATCAAGATTTGAAAAATTCTTGAAGTAAGACATAACTTGTTTCACTTTTTCTCTTTTGGATGGATCTGTCTCTGAAAGTAGTAGATTTTTAAGATAAAACAGAATATCTGGAAGAGAAGGGCCAACGATTGGTACCCCTAAAATTTCTGATTCTGCAGGATTGTCATCCTTATCTCCTTCCACAACCAAGAACATCTTTTCAGGTAGGTCATCAGCATCAACTACGATATCTTCATTGGATTGAGAGTTATCTGAATCCTGAGCAACCTTGGTTTCTTCAAAATCTTTACTGGCTACCGAATCTCGATTAAATTTATTTTCTTCTTGAAATTCTGGATATACTAGTATTGGGGATTCATAAATTGAATCCTGTGGGTTGAGATCATTTGGATGTTCAGGAACCATCAAAATTGGAGGTTGGTATGTTGGATTAATTGAATCCCCAGAATATGCAGGCATTTCAAAAGCTGGAGGTTGGAACGTTGGATTGTGTGAATCCACAGGATATAAGGGAGATTCATTAGTTACAGGAAACCTCGAAACTGGGGTTTTATCAATTCTAACATCTGGACTGATATTTTCAGGAAACTCCATCGGTGGAGTGTCTTTCATGGTATCGTGTGATTGATCTTGTGGAGTTTTATTTTCATAGTTATTATCATATGTTTCGATTGCAGGGGGTAATAATTCATTTTCTGATCCGAGAAAGTTTTGCTGTACATTTTGAGGAATTTTAATTCCAATAGGATTATTGTTGTTCAAATCAGATGATGGCTCATGTAAATCCAATGCTTGTGGCTTAGAATGTTGAGATAAAACATCAGTTATGCTATCAAGATTAATTTCAGAGACTTTCTTATGGGCGTTGCATTTATGATATATTCTTCATTGTTAATCTTTTCATCTGGAATGAAATTATCAGCAAGGTTGCTAGAAGAATCTGAGATATCGTCATAATCTTCTTTCGAATTCTCTTCACTATGAATATTTCTACTTGGAAAAACTTTATCATCATAAAATTCTTTATTATTTTCAGAATACTTCTCGGTTTTCTACTTGAATGATAAGAATTAGCTTCTTTGTTCTTCACATTTGTTTGTTGCATTTTTGTGTCGAAACATTCTTCTGATTATAATGACTATTTTCGTATCTGTTTCTTCGTTGCTTTCTAGTTTCATTGGGAAGAATATTTCTCTCTTTGAGTCCTGTAATAAGATCTAATAAAATATTTCTTCCATTCTGAATTTTATTTTTTTTGGAATCTTTTTTTAGTTCAGCCAGAATATTTCCTAGATTCATCAAGTTCGATCGTCCCTGCTGTTGTCTAGAGTTCTCTTCTTTCTTTGAATCGATACTTTTGAGCAGTGACTCTTTATCAGAGAAAGCAGAATTCGACAAGTAGAGTATAGGAGAATCAGTGGATCTCTTTTTTCTCATTCCAAGAAGACTAAGTATTGGTGAATATTCCCCGCTCACTATACCAAAATCATCAACATTTGACGGTACAACATTTGGATTTACATTATGTTTCGTTTTGGTTTTCAATGGCGAAATTTTCTGGATACCACCTGAATATTTTTTTGGCATAAATTCGGAAAGTTCTATAGAATCTAAATAATCTGAATTCAGAAACCTCTTTCGCCTGAATACTTCATAATTATCATGTATAGGGGAATTTCGTTCTTCTAAATATTTCCCTAAGGCTTGACTACTGGGGAAATGTGTAGCAGAGTAGATTACTGAATGAAATCTATTTTCAGGTTTGAATGTTTCCGAATATAACAAGTTTCCTTTTGAGTTATATGTTTCTCTATTTTCTTTGTCATTTCTTTGAACGTAAGCACCCGCTGAATTGTCTATCAAGTATTTTAATTTTGTGATTGCTTTATTTTTGCCAGAGGATTCTAAAAAAGAGTTGTGATTCCTAGCCAGTGCTTGAGGTAAAAGAGATTTCTTCATTTTAGGTCTTGCTGATATACTGTTCATGATATACCTCTCCATATTCTGGATTTCTCTCTTTGCTCTTGGAAATGTATATGAATATGGTATATTCTTAGTGCGTTTTTGTGAAAATATGTTCGAATCCGGAGAAGTTACTTTTTGACGGTTTCCTTCGAAGGATTTTCTGGGTTCTATCGAATATTTGGTGAGTTTATTTTTATCATCTACCACATTTTTTAGTTCCCGCTGTATCATTTGCTCGCGAATATTTTTCATCATGTGTAGTAGTTGTTTCTTGTCATTTGAGTTCAAACTTGATTTAACATATTGCTGCTGATATAGATCGTACAGATGTTGCAGATATTTTGGATTACTTGTAACTTCGTTGCTGTAACAAAAAACACAATATACAAAAAGAATAATAATTGTAATGACTGTAGACTCAAGTATGAGTAAAAATCATGTATATTTGGGTGAGATGAATATAACAATAGCCACAGTAGAAAAGTTAGAAACTGCTTACAATCTCCTAAATCAATCGTTTCTTTAAACAGAGCTCTCCAATCAGAAAGAAGTATTTATCTTCAAACACTTGTACATGTAGCTTACTTAACTCAAAGCTAAGACTAGTATGGCTTTCAATAGAGCGAATAGAACATGAGGAGAATCATGGATATCCGATCAAAGGGATCAACAAATCCAAACGCAAAGGACCACTCAAATGTATGAGGTATAGTTGAAGAACCTAAAGGAGATTATGCTAAATATTTCGGCAAAAGTTTCAGAATACTTTCAAAAGCTTCCCGGAATCGAAGTTATTCTCCATATTTAACGCTCAAAAATAATTACGAAGATATATAGTTCCACTAGGAAAAGTGGAAATCTAGTGGGAGAGATGTTCATTCTAATAAAGTGGATAATTTTTGTTTCGAGGACAAACATTTTTAACCTTTATTTTAAGTATGAGAAATCAACCCCTCAGCATGTCACATCTCAAAAATCATTAATTATTGAAAAGGTGTTTTATTTTCCAATCCAATATTTCATTTTTTAAAAAGTTAAATTCTTATACAGGGTGTCTCGTCACACGCAACGTAAGTTATTATTTGTTAAACTCAAAATACTTTTAAAAACTGATTAATTTCGGTGAAATATCGAGACAGACTCAAGTCCACACTGAAAGAGGGATTCCTACATATGAATTTAGAATTTAAGGCCATAAAGTAGATATTAATGAATTAGTATCGTAGCGACGATGCGATATGCTTATTCAGTATTGTAGAGGTAATTGTTGAAAGTTGAATGGAAACGTGACAATGCTGACGAATGATTCAGTGATCATCCTGACAAAACCACTCTTCAATTTTCAAACGCAGGAAGCTGAAGCCAAAATCTCTTATTCAGATTCGACATACTATAAGATTCTTGGATGAGGCTATATATCAAGAGGTCATCCTATGTGTAAGCAACAACTGGAATTCAGAAATTGATAAATCTCTTTCCGAAGCCACATCGTGTATGTGGACATATCGAAGACTTTGAAAGGCAACAGCTGAAGATCACCTATCAGCTATATTTCTTCGTTCAAAAGACCTATCCTTACATGAATGCATCGTGCATAGGGTGAACGAAGACAACGGTTATAACCCTAAACAAGGTGCAAACACAGCAGCTTTTATTGTGTGGACTTAATAATTTGAGAAGAACCTTCATTACTGCCCTGAAGCGATTCTGAATCTCCCTTCTCTTCACATACAAATGAAGAAGCAGGATACTAGCAGGTGCTCTAGAAGAAGACCTGGAGATTCTGAGTTATATAACTCAGAACAACAATCGAATATAATTCTGCTTTGATACCCCCTTTAGAGGGGTCATAGAAGACCGCATCACAGAAATGGAGATATAGATCAATTGCACCGATTTATATACTAATAGACAGAGAGAGCTCCGAGGTCTCATCGATAGTCGACTACCTCCTCCTGTAAATACCGTCAACCCTTGAAGTGAACTTTTGAGCTTAACAAAATTTCCCTCTTTGAACAATCGACTTAGACGACAGGAAATGAAACAATTAGTAAATGGAAAACGGGAACAAATAGTACGGTAATAGAATAAAGAAATGAAGAAACCGCTGTCATCGTGCTAATTTCTATTAAAGAAATTCGGCTACAAAAAGAAAAACCTATACGTTTTTACAGGAAAGGCTAGCTCAAAATAAAATATCGGAGAGTAGGGTGGGGTTTTCTCTAAGTATAGGTGGAAAAGTAGAAGAAAAATGTTTTGTTTTTGTGTGATTGAAATTTTTTCCCAGTAAAATTAGATAATAAGGTAAATAAAATCCCTAAATTCAAACTAAAGTCAGATAGGCATTTAATGACGTAGCAATGGCAATATGTAATTATGTATAGATCACACTAGGGTTTATAGGTAAGTACTCAAATTTCAAATATAACACCGCTATAGGATAGGATCACCGCATATAACATTATACCTGGCTTACAATATCATAAACATGAAATTCAGTTACAGAAACCGATCTTTACGGAGTGAAAAATGTTCGTGAGATCTCCAGTTACAGTACTCATAACACAGATTGTGTTATACACGTTAATTACGAAAAGTTATTTGAATTTTGAACTAGTAAAAGGTATATGAGTAATTATTAATAACAGAGATACAAATTGCACAATGGAAGTTAAAAAAAAACAAGTAATGAATTTGATCGAAAATGTAGGGAGAATTTGAGTAAGTAACGTAGATATAGGTGACATCCAGACCAGCGCATGTACTTTTCAAAAAAGGGTAATCAGTTTGAATAGTATATTGAAAACAAGAAAATGAAATGAAACTGGTCTGACCTTCGTGTTCCAATATAGATGTAGATCCATACGTGCAGGAAAAGTAGGTAAATAGTATTGGTGTAGCCTAATCTGCGTATATTATAGTCAGGCATGCATTCAGGAACAACCAAAATCTAACAGAGCTGTTCAGAAATCAGAATATGAATTTCCAGATAAGGTACCAAGATACTATGGTATAGAAAGAAGGTAGAAAGGAGGCCTTGAGATGTTGCCGGCCTCAGGAGAATGAGTTTTCCCTGAATTATCCGAACCCGGCAAAGCCGATAACGAAACTTGTGACCAGGTAATACGTATAGGTAATTCACAAATTCGTATTATATAGAGACTCAATGAATTTCACGGAATTATAATCCGCTTAGCGAAATTGAAACTTAGATAAATTTCGAGATCCACGTGAAATCAAAACTCTTGCCAAATTCTTTTCTTGTTCCGTCCTTCGGCGTGAGTATACAAATAGAAGTGTTTATTCCAATATCAATTGGACATGAGTGATCTAGATTGAAAAACAGTCCTGAACAATTGATAAGAAACATATTTTCATTGAGACGAAGCTCTAAACCCTTACAGTTATCAGAGCATCTCTGTCTGGGAATGCCGTCAATCCTTGAAGCAACTTACTGAGGGGAACAAACTTTTTCTGTGGTGGGTGCCTGGCCACGAAGGCATACAAGGAAATGAAGCCGCTGACGAACTGGCCAGATCAGCTGCTGGAATCCCACCCATCGGATCTGAACCGTTCTGCGGTCTAAGTAAGCCGCACAGACGACAAGAACTGGAACGATGGGAAGAATCTAGCAAAAAAGAATACTAAAGGAAAACTCCAGGCCAAAGGCAAGCGAAAAAATTAATTGACTATTCGCCAAAGAAGACGAAACAGCTTCCGATTTCTCTAGGGACGAGCTGAGGACTATAACAGGCCTCCTTACTGGATACTGCCCACTGAGATACCATCTCAGTAAAATGGGCAAATCGGAAACGGCAACATGCAGAATGTGTGAAGAGGGCGATGAAACTGCCGAACATATTCTTTGCAGTTGCATCGCAATTGTCCGTCAGAGACATATACACTTCAGTAGCGACAAGCTAGACCCGCACGAAGTAAAAGCAAAAGCTCTCAGGGAGATTCTTAATTTTGTAAGGGATTTAGACCTACAGGAAAATGAATAAGAAGGGTTACGAATAAAAGACCAACTTGGTCGCAGTTCGGAAAGGCTTGCAAAGCCAAACGACCCCCAACAATGTAATGTAATGTAAATGTACATACCCGGTCAAAACAAGAGTTCCCAATGATGTATTGCATGTCACATGAAGGAAAGAATATGAAAATAAAAAGTTCCTTTTTTTTCTTCCACACTGTAATAGAAGAATATTCGTGAAGTAGGCAACCATTAGAATCAATACTGTAATGTGATGCAGGAACGCTACTGTAGTTGATGATATTGTTGATAGATTTATTTTACGCAAAATTCATTTTAATATAAATAAAATGAAACACTTTTGTTTGATTTCTACAATGTTCATTTTTAATACATGACCGATTTCGACAGTTACGTCATTTCAAGGTGTCTAAAGCTAACAATTGTGAGATTTGTACCTAAACACCTCAAAAAAGTCTAGGGAACACTTACCAATATCTTCAAAATATGAATTTGATGATTCGAATTTATGGAAATCTTTCGGTTTTTGTTAGGATGTATTGTATATAATGTATTCTCAAGAAAACAAAGTAATATTTGACTTCTCCAAAGCACCTATTATAAAGAAAAATTTGAAATTTGAAAGTGACGAAATTTGGTAAAATACAAAAAAATCCTGAACTAATATTTTCGAAACGATATGGAAGCACTTATATTTTTCAGTACCCAGAAGGTCCACCTCTGTTATTAATGACACTTTGGCATCGTCGCGGCATGCTCAATATTAAATTGTCTATTACATTTTGGCCTAAGTCATTCCAAGCCCCCTGAACTGCTAATCGAAGCTCCTGTTCATGATGGAAGATGTTTTGACGCAGGAGATTTCTTCTTAGGGTGTCCACACATGCTCGATGGGATTCAGATCTGGGGAGCACGATGGGCACGGTAGAAGATCGATATCATTCTCTTCAAGAACGTTCAAGACAACTCTTGCACGATGAGGAGGGGCATTATCTTGTTGGAAGAGTGGATTTTGACCCATTGTTTGGAGATACGGTACCACTACAGGTAAAACTATCTCATTTGCGTAAGAATTTCCCGTGAGGTTGTTCTGTATGAAAACGAGGTCAGTTCTTCCACCAAGGCGTATTTCCCCAAAACATCACTGATCCGCCTCCCTGTCTAACAACTTCTCGAGCATGCTGGAGACGGTTTTGCTTTCCAGGTTTCCTCCATATTCGAATTCTTCCCGAATCGGGATAATAACTAAATCTAGATTCATCACTGAAGAGAACTGGGGCCCACCTCTCTTGATCCCAGTTTACGTGTTCTTGGCACCAAGCTAAACGAGCAGCGCGATTTCCATGGGTCAGTTGTGGAACTCTTAAAGGACGTCTGGAGTGGAGTTGACCTTCGCGCAGTCGATTTCTCACAGTTTGGTCGGAAATTCGTACATTATGAACTCGTGATAGCTCTTGAGCTAATTGAGATGCTGTGGTAGTACGTTTCATGGAGCATGCCAACGACTCGTAACATCTCTTCTCTAGTCAAGTTAAATGTCGTCTTTCCATGGTCGAATCACAAAACTTGAATCTTTTATTTGTGCTTACAACAGAAACAAAGTGCCAACTAACTGATTTCAAACACTGAATACATGAAATGATTATAAAGCAGCGTCGCATCTGCTGCATTTTTAGTTTTTAAAAAAAAACTGAAATCTGTTGCGGCACTCTACATAATTTGGTGAGAAATCGATGCAGGTGTTCATTTCTTAAAAAGAAATCATCCATATTGATCGTTCTGGATACGATATATCCAGAAGTGTTCCCTAGACTTTTTTGAGGTGTTTATTTCCATTGTTGAGTAGTGAGGAGTGATTGGAATGTACATGCGTATTTTATTTCTGGTTTTTATCCTGTACGATTTGAGGGACCTGTTTGTTGCAAAATTATTTTCAATTTGGATAAAAAATTTTCAAACAAAACTCAGGACTCCCCAAGAAATCTCCACTCAGCTCCTTATTAGCAGATATTCTTAAGAACAATCGTGAAATATCTATAATTGAAAATAAAGTAGTACAAAAGCTTATAATTTTTTTGTTAAGATACGTTGATGATATACATGTGAGTTTTCAAGGCTCAAACCAAATTAAATTTTAAAAGATAATTGCTAATGTTATTAGAGTTAGACATCGCTTTCATTGATTTCTGCATTAAAGTCTGTTATGGATAGGGAATGAAAGAAGCTCTATGAATCATTGAATAATAAGCGACTAATTTATGAATAATGTGGATAAAATTTTCCATTCGGGATTGTTGTCTGTAGATGTTTCTTTCCAATAAATGTTGTAGGTAAGATTATTATTGAGATTAATGATGATTATGTATAGGAAATTAATTGAATCGTTGTGTTCAATTTCAGCAGTGAAGGTTATTTAGTATTCATTTCGCTTAGAAGATGGTCTTTCTGTCTGTTTGAGCCTTGAAAACTCACACGTATATTATCAACGCATCTTTACAAGAAAATGATATGCTTTTGTACAACCTTATTTTTTATCATAGATATTTCAAGATTGTTCTTAAAAAAATATCTGCTAATAAGGAGCTGAGTGAGGATTTTTTGGGGAGTCCTGAGTTTTGTTTGAGAATTTTTTATCCAAATTGAAAATAATTTTGTAACAAAAAGGTCCCTCAAATCTTACAGGATAAAAACCTACTTCACGTGTATATTGAAAATAAACAATGTGAGAATCAGACAAAAGTGTTTCAGTTTATTCATGTAAACACTACTGTACCTATTCCTACTACAATAGATTTGAACAAACACCATGTTCTGCAAAAAAAAATTAAGAAAACTCACAGAAAATATGATTGCGGTGGTTAGTTTCTTATAATATTATTAGTACGATACTTACGCATTATTTTCTTGCTCAGATTTGGGACAGGTCATCCTGCTGCATGTCCAGGTCCCATGGACACATGTACAGACATTGCAATCAATCATTTTATGAGATCTGGTTAGACAAGGAGTTCCTTGAATGTTATTGACGACAGCTGTAATCATAGCAAATATTATTTTCTGGTAATGTTCTATATATAATTATTTGTGCAACTAGTTGCGTATTAACTTTATTTCGTGAAGAATTAAGAGATAATCTATACAAACGTGTTTCACCTTCTTTTTCTAAATGTGAGTATGATTTATCATTTCAATTCAAATTTTTTCGTCACAGATTCTGGGACTGATTCGGTGCAGAGCTCTTTGTGAGACCTTTTTGGTGAATAAGCATACTATTACTTAGAAAACTTACCTCATCAGATTGAGTCTATATCTCAAATTGTTCAAACTGAAACGGGTAATGATGATAATTTACTGGATCTTCTTATTAATCAACAAAAAGAATCAACAACGTCAGTAGCGAAGCTGGTGTCAATTCAATATACACCAAAATGTGTTGACTGTTTTTCAGCATCTTATCTGAACACAGAAAGTCTTGAAAATGCGTACAGTTATTAATTGATTCCCAAGAATGGTTTCTGAAATGATTTTATCTGCTCCTCGAAATACACTTCGGAGGATTTCTTCAACTCTTAAGCAATATTACTGTGAGATAATGTATCAAACGTAGCTAATTCGCTGTCGATGAATATATAAGTAAGAGGGATGTCTTTTACGTTTTGCATATAGAGCTAGAACGAAACAATTGAGAAGTCTTGAACCAATTCTGAAAGCAGTTATTCAAATTGTTTTCTGCTACATTCAAAACTGTCTTTTGGAAGGTATTAACAGCTCCTTCAGAACACTGAAACTTGGACCACGCAGTTCGTTCTTTATTTTGGGAAAAGTAAAAAAATCGTTGGGACATTGGGTCCGGACGCAGGAAGATGTAACAATTCGATGTTCTCTTGCCTTTGCTATTCGAATGTTTTCTGCGCTGTGTGCGAACTTGGATTGTCTTGGTTCGAGGTTCATTTCTCGAAGCATACTAATGAATTGTGGTAAACAAATGGTTGTATACCAATCAGCAGTAACTTTTCTTCAATCTTATGAAGGGATTGTTGCTGCATGACCTGTTTTTGAAACAAACATTGTGACCATATTTTTGGAGACACTTCGGCCACGGATGACTTCTATAGGTTTTTCTTCGCCTCGGAACACGGATTGTCGCTTATTCTCTGGCTCGTATGAATAAATCCAAGATTCATCAACACTGACAATGTTGTAGACTCTACAAAGTTAGAACGGTCGGTCTAGAGCAGGGGTGCTCAAACTTGAAGTGCTGGCGATCTACTTCAATATCTTTTGACTACTTAGGATCGACTCTGAGAGGCTGCAAGTATGTGTGATGCAGGGTTGTCATACATACAGGATACACCCTACCTACCTACCAACCTAGGCAGGGTGTACAATAGCATATATAACTATTAGATTTCCGCAGTTTATGGGTTGTTATAAGTAACAAGAGTTACATATGGTGTTAAACTTAACTAGGGAGTGACTTTGGATGTTGAAGCGTGGCACTGCATGTCCTCGGCATACTTTTCATAAGATGGTACGTAAGCACTGAGTGCTAATCGCAAGCATGATGACATATGATCGTCAGTTAGTCTATTGCGATGTTTTGACTTAATTATCTTCATTTCAGAAAATGCAGACTCGCACAAGTAAGTTGACCCAAACATTGCTGGCAGTTGAAGGGCGATTTTCCTTAAATTTGGATATTTATCTTCAGATATAAAACACCAGAAATTTGTATCAGATCCTATAGCTTTGAGATGTATATCTGATATAATCTGCACCAACGCATTTCAAACAGAACATGAGTTCATATTAAACTGACTTGCTATTTCAGTAGCTAATTCCAAAATGTTTTTACATGAAAAAGGATACTGATGCTATATTTGCCAATTTACTGCAATCATAAAAACGCATTTCGAATTGCCCAAAATATTTGATAAATCATCCTCATACGTATCATAATTCAACTGACGAATCCTTGCTTTCAAAGACGGAAAATGTATCAGATCCTTTATTTTCAGTTGATCTATCATAAGTTGCAATTTACTTTTCGATGCGTTTACTGCGCTAATCATCCCAATAATAGTTTTTCCTTTACCATGAAGCTCCAAGTTAATGAATGGTGTTTAAGTGCATTGTGATGTCAGTCAAAAATGCCAAATCAGTCAGCCATTTTTCGTGATCTGAGTGTCATCACCTCTTTCGTTTAGAAAAGCTGTTATTTCGGGCAATAATTCTCGAAATCTTCCTAGGAATTTTCCGCGACTCAACTACCTGACGTCCGTGTAAAGAACTGAATCGGTGTGTGCAGCTGACTCTCTATCGTCCAACTGCAACTTAAAGAGCCGTCGTTGCAAGCTACGTGCACGGATGGAATTCACAATTTTTGTTGCACTGTCCATAATTTCCTCTGTGTTTAAAACTTTTGAACACAAAACTTGTTGATGCAATGGAATGAAAAAAATTAAGGGAATTCTTAATTAGCTCGACACAATGCCACAAAACTCCATCAGTTGTAATGCATACTAATTTATATATTGGTAGCTTGTAGTTTTTTACAAAATTGCAATATCTTCTTATACTTTATATATATCTTCGCCACGGATCTTCCCCTTCGAAGGAATGTTTGTCAAAAATTCTTCCTTAGCCAACATATCATTGAATACCATCCGAATAAAAATACCCAGCTGGGCAGTGTCTGTCATATCGGTGGATTCGTCGAACTGTAAAGAAAAGTATGTACATTTCATGATATCATGTTTTAGTTTTTGTGACAGTCGGACGAGATAACTGAAGTTCTCTAATAGGAGACATGATTTCTGTTTAATTTTTTTAAAATCTTTTTCGTCTTGTGAACATGGTTTGTTCTTTTATCAAACAGGATATCAAATCACGTACTTTTCGTTTTCTTAATTCACTCTGTGGCGGAAAATCTTCTTCATAGTTTTTATGAACCTCTCTAAGTTACCACGCTTAGGTATTGCAACTGACGCACGACAAATAAGACAAAAGCACTTATCCTTCACCATACAAAAGAAAAATTCTTCCTCCCAATCGGTATTAAAATGATAAGTTTCAGATTTCTGCGCTGCACTCATTTTGTACTATTTAATAATAAACTTGTATCGACGTAGTATTGCCTTCAAGTTACAATTCAGAATAACTCCAATTCCAGCAGGCGCAATATTTATATCGGCGTGAACGAATGTTTTCATCAAACGCGCTACCCGAAATTTTTAGAAAAGCGGCGAGAATAAAAAACGCGGCTTTTCTTTGACAAGTACCGTGCGTTCCTTTGATAAAGCCGTCTTTTGCCGCTAGCAGAGTGTTATTTTATTACGTAATAAATGTCTGTAGTTTAATTACCTATTTATCAAACATTTTTTTCCTTCTCGAGATCTACTTGAAAAGCACTCGCGATCGACTGGTCGATCATGATCGACCGTTTGAGTACCCCTGGTTTGGAGCTTTTTGACACCAATTCACCCATGCAGCTTTTTGTGCTTCGGTCAACATATGTGGTATCCAAAAGGAAACTGATATGTTGCATACCGATCTTCCTAGATAATCTTAGGCACTGCATCCACATTTTCTTGAGTAACCATTGTATGAATGCACCTGCCTTTGGATCGTCGCTAAGCCAAATTCTTTTACGTTTAAATTTTCCATGCCAACATGAAACTATTGAGTGAAGAGGTCCATCAATGCCGAAAACAGAAAACAACTCGCTAAAACATTCTTGTTGAGATAAATGTCTTTGAAAGTTGTAGAAAATTATCACACAAAAATGCTCACGTTTCAATTCCATTTTTCAATTACTTTGTAAACTTTGACAGTTCGTTGAGGCTAAAAACTTCACGCATAGAACTGAAATTTTGGATTTATATTAACAAGCCATGGTGGTTCATTTTTAGTACTGACAATTGATCAAAGGTGTCTTCTAATGTCCCATCAAAACATAAAAGACATTCCTCGACTAGAGTCAAGCAGCTTTTGCGCATTTGAAATTTGGGATGGATGTCCGCAAGAAATCAAAGCGTGAAAGATATTTTGATTTCTTTGTTTGTCTTCTTCTTCATTCGCCCAATTTTCAACGATAGAGTATCATGTTGTTAGAGGCCTTCTCCTGCATTACTCGAATGTAATGGTTGAAATTTGTAATTTAAATTAGATACTTTCAAAAGTGTGTTCCTTCAATGTGATGAGGATGGTAGCATTATAAAGAAACACAAGTGTAAAGGTGTCTCTATATGTATAACCTGTTTTTCTACGATGTTTTCCCATATATTTTTCCCACAAAAATTGCTATTTTTCTCAGAAATGTATCATAAAATCAACTTTCAATTCAATAGAACTGAACTGAAAACAGAGCACAAATACTGAGCAATTACCAGATCATCCTGAAAATGTGAAGTGAAGGTTTAGAAGTAATTGAAAATAAATTTGGTAGGAAATTTTCTGCAATAAAAATAAAGGGGCAAAATATAGGAAAACTTTGAATGCTTTGCGATTTGCACTGCAACGATAAAAAATTCAGATAATATTTTTCAATTTAGCAAACTTTGATTTAATTGTGCTTTCTATAATCTACTTCCTAGTGAACGATAATTAAAACTATCAACATGAAAACGCGGACATTTTTGAAAGTTTATATGATATAAAATCAAGATTAATTTTCGTTTTGAGAAAAAAATGTTTTTCTTACCTAAAGAACTGGGATGGCTGTGCGTTATAGCTGCAACAAATATGAGTGAAATAATTTGTCTCATAATTATTTGTATGTGTAATACTCTAAAGTGAGTTCATACAATGTAATAAATAAATCTAACGAAGCACTAAGTACAAGGGTTTCTCTATATGTGTACAAATATTACCATGTAATTTTTATACTGTGATGGATACATTTTTCCAACCTGTTTTTTCTACGATGTTTTTCCTAATTACTTTTCTACAAAAAACATTATTTTTGGAAAAGTATCACGAAATCAATGTTCAATTCAATGGGAACTTAAAAAGCACTGATAAATTTCCAAATCTACCCGAAAGTGTGAATGTGAAGTAATTGATAACAAATTGAGTAGGACATTTTTTAAAATCAAAATGGCAAGCCAAAATAAAAGATGAATTCATTGTAGAATTGTTAGATATTCACGAATTTGGGCAGTATATTTAGAAGATGAAGAATCATTCAAAACAGGAAGCTTTCAAATTGTAGTGCTTTGCGATTTGTACTGCAATGGTAAGAAACTCTAAATATATTTTTCAATTTAGCAAATTTTGCTTCAATTGTGTTTCCTATAGTCTTCTTCTTAGTGAACGAGAATTGAAACAACCAACATGATAATGTGTAGATTTTTGAAACAGCTGATTTGATATAAAATTAGGAATAATTTTCCTCTTGCAAACAGAAAAAAGTTCTTCTTCTTACCTAGAAAACTGGGATGGCTGTGTGCAATAGCTGCAACAAATATGAGTGAAAGAATTTGTCTCATAATTATTTCTACCTAATCTTTATGCATTATGAATAAAAATGTTACGTTTTGACGAATTGCTTAGAGTTTATAGATTTTCAGAGACTAATTATTTCAGTTTATTTTATGTTTATGATTTACTGCCAACAAGATTTACGTTTATATTAATCTTGACGTTACGGTTCCTTAGACTGCTAATAAATTATGTTGTTAATTGGAAATGAAATGAAAAATTAGGTGTTCAGTACTTTTATTTTTGCATTTTGAGTCGAAAGAGAATTTTAGAAATCTCAATTATTCCACGAACTAACAACAACAAATTCAACATTCTCCGGATTTTAATTATTGTTTTCATATTACACATTCCTGAACTTCGGGATATCAACAAATTTTTACGTCTCCTTTTGTTTGTCTCAATTATTTATAAACATAAAAATTGAATGTTCTTCCATGATATATTCAGAAAAACTAGGATTTTTGTATGAACTCAAAGTCAAAACTCGGGAATCGAAAGATGAAAATGCTTAATTTTTTCTTCGTGTTATGTTAAGCTCAGAAAAATTACAGATGAAATTCAGAAAATTTCGTTAAACTATAAAAATCATAGTGTTCCTGAAAACTTTACTCTCTTTTTGATTTGTAGCTTTATGTTATATATAGCGAAAAATTTTCATGAAAAAATCGGGGTAATTACAAAATGTAAGTTAAATTCGACAAATTTCAAATATTGCTCTTTTGTAAACGATCCCTATCATAATTACGATATAATTTGATGAGATATTTGATTACTCGTTCATTATCATAATAATATCTTTATTGAAATGTAGACTCATTCACAATAGCATGCCACGAAATGAAAATCCTCAATAAACTAGAAACAAAATTAATTAACAATTATTCCAACATTCAATAAAGATTCAATGTTCAAATACTCACAAAGATCAAAGATCTATGGTGAGCATCTTTAAAAATATATTATTTTAATAAACTGTGAAAAAAAGAATTGTTTTATTTTTTTCATTTTTTCTTTCTCTAATTTTACTAACGATGTAAAAATGAAATACAATCAAAAGGAGACCTAAATGTACGAATTATTTTCTATTTCTATTAAATCATTGATATATCCTCTATTTGAACTGTAAAGCCAACTCAATTTTTGTTTGAACTTTTTCTCATTCGTCAAAATTTTCATTTTAATGGTGAGTTTGTTGAAGATTCATGTGATTTTTATTTTTTATTTAATATATCTGAGTCTCGACAACAACCCTCTGAGCTTCAAAATTACCTTGTTCACATGAGCATCCCAACTCATATGTGTATCTTATATTACACCAAGATATTTACACTCATAAGTGCATGATATTTCAAACCTACTGTTTTCATCCTGAATGACAAATGGAAAATTTTGAGGTAAATAGCGTTTATCAATGGCAAAAGGAATATTTTTAGTCTTACAAAAATTTATAGTAAGTAGTTGCTACTCCATCCTCGCTTCAATAGTAATAAAATCTAATTCCACTATTCTTTTGAGACTTTCCGAGTCCTCTCTCGAGTGAAAAATGGCAGTATCATCGGCAAAACTGATAATACTTCCTTTGAGCGAGAGAGACAACAAACTATTTAAATAAAGCGTGAACAAATGGGTTCCAAGACTATCCATTGTGGAACTCCATAGCTTATATCCCGCATTCCACTCTTCACCTCGTTACTAACCCGTACCAGTTGGTTCCTGTCTGATAGGTAGCTACGCATTATACTGAGAGTAGCGTCACTAATACCCATATCCTCTAATGAATCTAGTAGTATGCCGTGTTCCGCCGTGTTCCACCGTGTCATAGGCCTTCATCAAGTCGACTAGGATGCATAATGCCACCCTTCCGTCACTTATGATCTCGTAAAAAACTTCAAGGTGAAGTATTAACAGACAGCTTTGAGAAAAAGTTTGGAAATTTGGTCAATCTACAAAAATACTGAATGAATAGGCCTACAGAAGACGTGTTTAGCATTTTACAAATGATTTTAGATATTTTTGGGACGCTCTACTTTTTCAGGTACACGAAGAGAACTAAATATTTTTCAGAAATGATGTTACTTTCATTGCTTAATCTGACACTGCAACACCTGGGTCTCATCGCGACGTACAAAACGATTAGAGAGGCGTTGAAATTAGATCTATAACAATAAGATGCGCAACTAAACTGAGTCTTTGCGCACGCTTTTGGTCCTCGACACTCATCCATAGAGCTCAGTGTAATCGCCACACAGATATATAGTTTGTGAGTTCACTCCTTGAAAGGTACACGTTGCTATGTTGCTATGATATTTCTTTTCAGGATAGAGGTCTTATAAAGTTAACTCACAACGTATTGTATTGTGTGTTTTTAACTTGTGTTGCTAAATAGAATTTACATGAGTTCAGGTCGAAGGAGTTGTGTACGTTTCAATGTATATGTGGATAATACACGTTGAAAGAGAACCGAAAACTATTAGTAACTTTGTAGAGAGCTTATTTTGGATACTTCGGTGTTAAATTGGGTAATCATGATAAAACTTGGGGACCGCATCAGGTCTGTAGAACTTTTACAGACCACTTATGAGAGTGGAAGCATAGGACAAGAAAAATATCTCAGATTTAGTATACCTAAGGTTTTGAGGGGGCCCCAAAATATTTTACTAGCTACCCGAGCTTTGTGAGGATGAATACTGTCCCTACGATTACCCTTCTGATTCTCAAGAAGGTGACAGTAATTATAAGGAGATGTCACCAATATCACAACGTTTCAGTCAAGATGAGTTAAATGACTTCAACTTGTCAAAAGGAACAATGAACAAAGATTATTTTTCACCGTAGGTACAGAAGAAAGACCTTTCTTCTTCCAAGAAAATAATCTTGAATTTTGTCACGATATAAGAGAGGTCATAGAAAAAATGGGTCTTCCTGAATATTTTTCAGATGATTGGCGCTCATTTGTTGATAGCTCGAAGCGAAGTTCGAAATGTATACTTCTACACAATGGATACAAACATCGTTCAATATAAATTGCCCACTCAACGAAAATGAAAACAGAATGAAACATAAACACCTCAAAAAAGTCTAGGGAAAACTTCTGAATATCGATATATCGTATCCAGAACGATCAATATGGATGATTTTTTTAAAGTAATGAACACCTGCATCAATTTCTCACCAAATTATGTAGAGTGCCGCAACAGATTTCAGTTTTTTTTTATAAAAAACTAAAAATGCAGCAGATGCGACGCTGCTTTAAAATCATTTCATGTATTCAGTGTTTGAAATCAGTTAGTTGACACTTTGTTTCTGTTGTAAGCACAAATAAAAGATTGAAGTTTTGTGATTCGACCATGGAAATACGACATTTGACTAGAGAAGAGATGTTACGAGCCGTTGGCATGCTCCAAGCTGGGAGCTCACAACGGGAAGTATCCACGGTTCTGGGAAGTAGCCAAAGTGTCATAAACCGTTTATGGTCACGTTTCAATGAAACAGGTAGCGTAGAAGAACGCAATACAGGTAGTTTCAGGATTACTACAGTCCCCAAGACCAATTTTTGGTTTTACAAGCCAGAAGAGATCGTACTACCACAGCATCTCAATTAGCTCAAGAGCTATCACGAGTTCATAATGTACGAATTTCCGACCAAACTGTGAGAAATCGACTGCACGAAGGTCAACTCCACTCCAGACGTCCTTTAAGAGTTCCACAACTGACATATGGAAATCGCGCTGCTCGTTTAGTTTGGTGCCAAAAACACGTAAACTGGGATCAAGAGAGGTGGGCCACAGTTCTCTTCAGTGATGAATCTAGATTCCCCGATTCGGGAAGAATTCGAATATGGAGGGAACCTGAAAAGCAAAACCGCCTCCAGCATGCTCAAGAAGTTGTTAGACAGTTGTTACGCCTTGGTGGAAGAACTGACCTCGTTTTCATACAGAACAACCTCACGGGAAATTCTTAAGCAAATGAGATAGTTTTACCTGTAGTGGTACCGTATCTCCAAACAATGGGTCAAAATCCACTCTTCCAACAAGATAATGCCACTCCTCATCGTGCAAGAGTTGTCTTGAACGTTCTTAACGAGAATGATATCGATCTTCTACCGTGGCCATCCTTCTCCCCAGATCTGAATCCCATCGAGCATGCGTGAGACACCCTAGAAAGAAATCTTCTGCATCAAAACGTCTTCCATCATGAACAGGAGCTTCGATTAGCAGTTCAGGGGGCTTGGAATGACTTAGGCCAAAATGTAATAGACAATTTAATATTGAGCATGCCGCGACGATGCCAAAGTGTCATTAATAACAGAGGTGGAACTTCTGGGTACTGAAAAATATAACTGCTTCCATATCGTTTCGAAAATATTAGTTCAGGATTTTTTTTGTGTTTTACCAAATTTCGTCATTTTCAAATTTCAAATTTTTTTTTATAATATGTGCTTTGGAGAAGTCAAATATTATTTTGTTTTCTTGAGAATACATTATATACAATACATCCTAACAAAAACCAAAAGATTTCTATAAATTCGAATAATCAAATTCATATTTTAAAGATATTGGTAAGTGTTCCCTAGACTTTTTTGAGATGTTTAATAGCTTTGGTTTCTGACAAGATAAAATATCATGAAGATCAATGGATGATTTGTGTGGGCATAGAAGTAGAAAACTTTCTTCTTGACAATCAAAGCGGATACACTAGAATCGATACTTTTTGTGTCTTTGGAAAGAAGAGATAAAGCCCACCACTGGATTAGAAAAAAGTGGCCTAGTAGGAAAAACAAGAATTTTGAGGAAAGGAGTTAATAACCCCTTAGATGGGAGAGAAGAAATCATACCTCCTTCACCGCATATCAAACTTGGAATCATGAAGCATTGTGTAAGGAACTTGATAAGTACGGATCAAGCTCTGTACATATAGGTGAGAAACTGCCCTAGTAGAGTTAAGAAAAAGTAAAAGTTAGAATTTTTGATGACCCACAAATGAGACAATTGACTAAGGATCATATCCTTGTAAATTCGATGAATAAGGCTAAGCGAAAAGTCTGGAAATCTTTTGCTTCATTTGTTGGGAATTTTTTCGGCAAACGCGAAGCAGGCAACTATGTTGAAAAATGCTTAGTACTTTTAAGTCTCTAAGGTATGAGCATTAAGGTGCACTATTTGTACAGCTACTGTTCTTTCTTGAAAATTTAGGAGGCGCAAGTGAGAAACAGGGTGAAAGATTTCTCCAGGGTATTTAGACTATAGAAGACCATTACCAAGGAAGATGGGATACGCGCATGATGGCAGATTAGTGTTGAAATTTAGAAGAAGGCTGTTCCAGAATATATTCAAGAATTTCACAGAAAAGAAGCTTCAGAAATTAGCAGTGAGCATTGGTCATATCGATGACTTTTTTCTATATCTTTGTAAGTAAAAATAATTGTATAAACATAATTTGACAAATTCTTATTTGAATATATGTGTACAAATAGTATTCATATAAATTAAAAAAAAATTATTCACTTTTGATTTATTCAAGTTAAAATGAATATTTTCCACTTAAAAATGTTATCTTTAAAAATGTTAGCACCTTAGAAGAAATGAATGCCATATTTGAAAACACGGAGTCAAATTCATAAATAACCAGCTTCAACACATAGGCATCTAAATAGTTGTTGATCATTGTTAAATGTAAAACTTTTGAAGAAAGTTCTCAAAAACCTGTTAATATTGGATACATCCGCTTCTGGCTAGAATTACTTCATGACGTCTACTATTGAAAAATCTCCTTATGGCATTCTGACCTATTTCGTACCAAATTAACGAATGGTGGGTGGTTCTGTTTGCTTCTCAGTCTTCTATTGAGAATGTCTCAAATATGTTCAATGGGGTTGAGGTCTGCGTTATCATGTAAAGTAAAAAGTTTTCACCCATGTTTGCTGCAAATTCTACAACATGTTCTTCAAGAATGCCTGTATGTACCTCTCAGCATTCAGGATTTCATTATTTACGATGAACAGATCACCATTATTGAACCTCCACCAAAATCATAGATACGAAAAACGTTGCACTTGGTATATTTCTCATTTCGACATTTATACACTAGAGAACGTCGATCGCAATGAAACAAACAAAATCTCGACTTATATGTGAACAAACCTCTCTTCCAGTCAGCTCCCAACCAATTGAACAAGAACAAGCGTTACTCGCAAAAATTGATCAACAACTGCAGTGTTTTCCCGTAAAATCTCTATTTCTTTCAATTTATTTCTCATGAGAGAAACAGCGAATTTTATAGCATATGTTGGGACAAAAAAGAAATATTGAAATTGTGCTTTAATTTCTTGGCACAGTGTAGTAAAGAATGAAAGCTTAAGATAATAACATTGCTGTTGAATTACAATTACAGATCATAGAAAGAATTTCATGAGTTTGGACTTTTCATCAAAAATTCTATTCTATGGAACAATTTTTTTGATAATTTAAAATCACAAATTTCATTGTAATTTGATAATTTGATAACATTTGAAGCTTGTGCTGGGGAAACATTTCAAAACTTTTTTCTGGACTTCATTCCAATGAGATATCATCGCTTGAATAGGGTGTTTCAGATATGTAGTTATTAATTTCTGAAGAAGATTTCGCATGAAAAACACGAAAAGAATGCTCATTAACATATGTTCAAAAGATCTTCGCTGTTGAAATACAGGATGTTGAAGTTCATATTTTTTCTCACTTTCTGTTGGTAACTCTTGAAGTTCACACGGATCTTACTCCAATTTGCAGAAAAAGAATTTTTTTACCAATCAATGCATAAGATGTGTCCAGTAGCTGCTAAAATATACAGGCTGATAATTTTTCAGAGTCTTGTCACCTTAGACCTCATCAGAATTATAGTATGGTGCCACTCGTCTTTTCAAAAATTTAGTTTAAAAGAAATTAAATTTCAATTTCAAGTATTAGTCATCTGAAACTTTTTGTAATCCTAAGCTTTTTCGAGTAAAAAAATGATTTACATGAGAAGACACAGGTTTTTTTAAAGAACCGTGATTGTAGTTAGTCCGTTATATGAACGAGAGATCGGAATCCATAATTTTCACTAAAACTAGGAAAAGAATTTTCCGAAGTAGTTTTTACGTCATTTTGAGTTTGAATATCAGTGTTCATTTTATATAGTGGATCTTTAACTTTCCAGTCTGTTCTATTAGACATCTTAAAGTGAAATCGAATATTGCTTGTAGTCACAGTTACATACAGGAGATTTGTCATAAATAAAATAGATTTTTGTCAATAATACATAGTTTTTGATATTTTAAGAGGGTAGAATTGGGTACACCTTTTTTGAATTGGCTGATATACCGGGTGACACAGGATCATGGTACACCCCTCTTATTTCTATATTTCAGCAGGTGATTTATTGAAATTTTGTGATTTGATCAAAGTTATGATAGGCCACCTTTTGACTTTTGAAACAATTTTTTCACTTCCGGGTTCGCCAGAAATGATCTTTAATGAAGATTTTCGAATGGAACACCCTGTATATTTTTGCATAGTTGGCTTGCAAAAAATTTCCATATTCAACCATCATTTTTGGTTTGGTTTTTATTTTTCAATCTAGAGTGCCACGAATATTGCCAATTTTACCTTAATCGCTCAAAGAAACACTTTAAAAAGCAACTGACGTCAAAATTTCAGATTTGCTCTGTCCGCCAGATTAATGTTCTCCAAAATCATTTTTGAATTAAAAATTCATTTTTTCAAATGGCACCATGTTGGTACCTTTAGAAGCTTAATACTATGGTAAACAAATTCTGTAAACACTCTTTTCTAAAACGCTAATAAATTATGATGATGTAAAAATTTTCATTAATTTTATTTGAATTTGTGTAAGTAAATCCAGTAGGCTAATGGAGATCTTCAAACACCCTGTATATTTTAGCATATGCGGATAGCAAATAATTTTCCAAATTCAACCATACCTCATGACATTTGTCATACTTTTCGAACGACTGTCAAAATTTTTTCGCAAATTTGCCTTTATATTAAAAGTTATAATAATATATGGGCGATGTCAACCCAGATTATTGGGTCCATAATGATTCTAAAACATCTATAGATCATAATCGGCATCACTTGGAAGACTGAACCTGGCCATCGGGGCTCTCTCGGTCAAACAGAGATGGAATTTGAGGAAATATCGCAGGTTATGTATTTTTTTATTTTCTCCTTAGTCCCTTTCATGACCTTGCTTGCTATGTAAAATCTTTTCTTAGATTTGTTTAGACATATGAGAAGTTTGATTGTTGAAATATTTTTCCGCTGGTTTTCTTTTTCCATTGTTACACTAACACATCATAAATAGACAAGCTATTGCAATAGCGACAGGGAAACGAATTTTTTCCTCAGGTTTTTTCACTCGTTTATTGAATCATATAAAAGATAGTATGGTTCCCCTGTTACATTTCCTGAGCTCACAATTGTGTTTTTTCTGAGACACACCAAAATTGTAGATATAAGCACTTATTGTAAATACAATAATTCAAATTTTTGTAAATCCTTTCTTTTATATAATATATATATATATATATATATATATATATATATATATATATATATATATATATATATATATATATATATATATATATATATATAGTGGATAATTCAGGAATCAGAATTATTTTCGAGGATTTTTATTTTCGAACAAAGAAGGTTATGTCTTTGACGTTTCCAATATACAAGTTATCCGGATAGTAGAGTTTGCATCTTTCGATTTCACTCGACTTTAGTTTACTGACGCGTTATTATTTTTTTAAATGCCTCAAACATACACAAGGAATGAGAAAGTGGATATGCTACTTATTTACAGGGAATGCCAGAAGAATGCAGTAGCTGCTGTCAATTTGTATGCCGAAAGATACCCCCATTAACAATTCCCCGCAAGAAATTATTTTAGTCGCCTGGAGGATCAATTTAGAAGAGTACCCAATAATGATCCTGATGAAAAGTTTATCATTTGAGAAGACACTGAAATTAATGTGTTAGCGCGAGTGGAAATTGATAAAACAATTTCACAAGGCAAGTTGATATAAGTCGTGAAAGCGTACGTCGAATTTTGAAGAAGTATAATTATAAATCTTACAAATATCAATTGCATCAGCATTTGTATGGAGGTGATTATGCAAGGAGGAGGGAATACTGCAATTGGATGATGCAAAATAATGTGCAACCACACAATAACTTCCTAAAAATAATCTTGTTTATAGATGAATCAAGGTTTACTAATTTTGGGTCATTCAACAGACAAAACACATGATATTGGTCTCACATTTATTCAACCAGGGTAATTTCCAGGAACAATTCGGTTTTAATGTCTTTGTTTTGTTAGGTGTGATTGGTACCAGAATAATTGGTCCCGTGATTTTTAATGGGCCGTTGACTGGCGATAGATACTTACAATTTATTCAGAATGAGATTGAGGGTATTCGGAAAATCTACCGTTAGCGATTGAGAGGGTAATGTTTTATCAACAGGATGGTGCACCCCCCAAAACGCAGGAATTATCACAGAGTACCTGCGCGAGAAATTCGGAGAAAATTGGATTGCAACGAATGGTCCAATAAGATGGCCCACAAAATCACCTGATTTAACTTCGTTAATTTTTTTCGTTTGGGGTTACTTCAAGAATTGTGTTTACGCAACAGCGCCCACTATGCGTGCAGATCTAGAAGATAAAGACAGATGAGCCATCGGCAGTATAACACCTGAACAATTGACCATTTCGAATAATTCTTATGATTTTTTTTATGTTTCTAGATTTGTTTATTCGTCTGCTCATGGTTTATTTTTATGGATCAGATTATATTTCTTGTTTTGGGATTCATTATTGTTGTTTTGGATTCTTAGAGAAAGAAATTAAGTTTTCTTATAGTATGAAGATGAATGTACTCTAGCTTTGCCTTAATACAAGTAAATGATTGATAGTATTGATGATTTATTTATTTTATGGAAATTAATTTTTAAAGTAAAACGAAATGAGACACTTTTGTCACTTTTCCACAATTTATTCAATAAGCCGAAGATCTCATAATGACTAAAGCTGACAAAGGCAATAGTATAGTATGCCTCAATAAAGACCTATACGAAGAAAAGATGTAATATGTACTGAAAACAATGGATATCACCGAAATACCAAAAGATCCAACCAAACTTTTCACAAAAGAAATCAAAGAAGAGCTAAGTTTGTCAGAAAACCTAGCACACACAGAATGGGAGAAGAGCAAACTGATTCCAATGAATGTTCAAGCTCCAAAAATGTACGGATTGATCAAACTACATAAGAAAGACAAATCTGGAAAACCTCTAGTGTCATATATAAACACACCATCAGGTAAACTAGCAAAATTCTTGAATCAAAAATTTCTAGACCTCTCGAATTTTCAAGAACAATACACTATCTCTAATTCTGTAGATCTCATACATAAACTTTCAAATCTCACAATCTCCCAAATATATTAAGTTAGTCTCTTTCGATGTCAAAAATACCCGAACATTCCAACGAATGAGTGTCTTCCCCTTGTTACAGATATCTTATCCGAGTTTAACACACCGCCATATATCACTAATGAATTTAGCAATCTTCTTCAAATATGCCTATCTCAAAGTTACTTTCAATTTCAATCTAAATTCTTGAAACAAAATTCAGGTCTTGCAATGGCTTCTTCAAGCAATCAGGAATTTATCAAATCAAATGCAATGAATGTCAGGTAGCCTATGTCGGACAAACAGGGAGAAGTTTTGAAGCTATATTCAAGGAACATATTTCCTCGGATAAACATTCGCCAATATTTGAACACATAAAACCAACTAACCACTCGATATCATTGAACAATCTTAAAATCCTTCATAAATGTAACAAAGGGGGAGAGATGAATTTGTTGGAAAGTTTGGAGATTAACAAACTATGTAAAAACCTACAATTTACTACCCTCAACAGCCAACTAGAGCACAATGGATCCCCACTATTCAATATTTAGGATAAATTTCATTCTGTACTTGTACTTGCCTACAAAACAGAAGATTCATAACCAAGACACAGGACCAGAAGTCAACAGCGAAGAGGATAGGAGCCGGTGTACCCCAAGGATCAGTACTAGGACCACTACTATTCAACATATACATCGCAGATATACCGAAGATGAAGCACTCGAAGATGGCGCAGACGACACGGCAATATACGCATCCCACAGGAACACAGGAACCCAAAGAAGACGTTAGCAATGTACATCGACCACAAGAAGAGAAGACATCCGGAAACACCAAAAGAATCACCATAGAAGGACAACAAATCGAATGGAAGAAGGAAGCAAAATATCTCGGCGTAATCTTGGACGACCAACTGAACTACAAGAGGCACATCGAGGAAACTACAAGGAAAACAAGAGCAATTCACGGAAAATTATACCCACTACTCAACGGAAAAAGCAAACTCAAGATAATCAAGGCAATAATCATTCCAGGAATAACATACGTGGGAAAATTTTGGCATCTAGAGGACAGATTCGAGAAGAGGAAACTACAAGCAGCACTCAACAATATCATCAGGACAGCGACAAACGCCCCATGGTACATAAGCAACGACCAACTCAGGAAGGAAATGGACATCAACACGCTGGAAGAAATCATCACACAACTAACGCGAAGACAACCGACCAGATGAAAAACCACAAAAACAAGGAGATCAACCAAACAATGGAACTACAACCGAGGGCAACAGGAAAGAGGACATCCCTAGTACAATGGAAGAGGAAACAACAGGCCAGCATAGATGCTCCACAACATAAAAGAACCAGTAGAACCCCAGGACAAACCAAGGAGTTGTAAGCGAGATGAAGAGGAAAAAGGATAGAAATTCGACCCTCACCAAAATTCAAGGATCTACGCGTACTTGCCTACTCATGTATTATATTGTTATTCAATTGAAGGGTCGAAACCGGTCGTAATTACTGAATAAATTGTGGGAAAGTGACAAGAGTGTCTCATTTCGTTTTACTTTACAAGTAAATGAGTTCATTTCTCAATTATCCTTCGAATGTTAGCATTGCTTGCTTTCATTGTTCCTTTCCATAGCCTTCTTAATTTACCTAAACGAATTGAAATAAAATAAATGAAAATTTTTACGTTATCATAATTTGTTTGCAGTTTTACGAAAAGTGTTTACAGAATTTGTCCACCCATAGTATCAAGCTTCTAATGGTACCTCGGTTCCAATATGGTGCCATTTGAAAAAATGGAGTTTTAATCGAAAAACCATTTTGGAGAATATTAATCTGGCCTGGACAGAGCAAATCTGAAATGTTGACATCAGTTGCGTTTTTTAAGTGTTGCTTTGATTAATAATGGTAAATTGGCAATATTCATGGCACCCTAGATTGAAAAATAAAAACCGACCCAAAAATAATTTTGAAGCCCAAAATATCAATTGGAGGTATGGTTGAATTTGAGAAATTATTTGGAAACCGAATATGTAAATAAATACAGGGTGTTCCATTTAAAAATCTTCATTACAGGTCATTTCCGGCGACACCGGAAGTGGAAAAGAATTTTTCAAAAGTCAAAAGGTGGCCTATCATAAGTTTGATCGAATTAAAAAATTTCAATAAATTGCCTGCAGAAATATAGAAATAAGAAGGGTGTACCATGATCCTGTGTCACCCGGTATATCTATTCTATGGCCGATAAGGTGGTACGTGCGTCGTGTATTTTGATATTTATTAACATAAACGTACTAACAACACTTTGATGTACGAGTGAGTTTTGTTTTGTTTATGGTCATTTGCAAAATTCAACTTTTTTACGATTTTCGACATGGATTAACTCAACAACAGTGCTGCGATCAACTTGCTTCGACTTGGTAATGAAGCTCCATACTTGGCCACTGTGAAACGCTAGTACAACGAATTTAATAGGTGCCGTGCTTCATACAGTGACGAACTTCGTGAAGGTCGTCCAAAATCAGTTGTTTTTCCACAAACCATGGTGCAATGAAGTGATACACGATGATCGCCATGTGGCTTACTGTGAGAATGAGACACTCTAAATATTAGTTCCACCACCGTACATTCAATATTGCCTGAAAATTTGGCTGTAAAGGAGATTTATTTGCGTTGGATCCCACACAACTTAACAATTGATCCAAAGAAGGCTCGTGTTGTTTGGTGCAAAGAAATGTTAAAAAATTCTACCATGGTGCTTCAAAAGACGTTAACAAAACCGGAAAACTGGACATCCCGCCGCCATAGCATTAGAGCAACTAAGAACGGCCAATCTTGAATGGTATATAACCATTTGTTTGCTGCAAGTATTCGATGAGTTGAGGAAATCAAATCGAAGAACTGAAAATTATTCTGCATCATGACAATGCAAGGTGACACACATCATCGCATACCCTAAACATTGAATTAATGGGCCAACCACTTTATTTCCTCGATTTTGCACCTAACGACTTCTTTATGTTTGCGCATATCAAGAAAAACTGAGTGGCCAACTGTTTTTGATGGCAGAAGAGACAGTTGAAGCATTCAGAACCATGTTGTTGAGGTATCTCATTCGAAGTGGCAGAATTGTTTCAAAAATTGTTTTAAGTGCATGCAAAAGTGCATCAATCTTCATGGAGAAAACTTTAAAAAACAAAAAAGCTATTTTTTTCCCTCAGGTACTTCATTATTATTATATTATTATAATAATACAAAAATAAGGGCAGAGGACAAGGTCCTATAGAAGCCCATAACAAAACAATAAATATATAAATTAATTACGATACCAAATAGTGTGTTTAGCTCTGCTGACACAAACTTAAAAATAGGATATAGTGGTAGAATGCGAAGAATTATGCAAAAAGAGTTTGGTCTGTAAATGAATACGTTCAAACTAAAATCATATCACCTGACATCTGGGAAAAATATTTTACAGAGCTGTACCAAGATGAAGAAACAACTGATACATGGGTGAACGAAGGCGAAACACCAGATGGTGTTTTGATAACAGAGGAAGAGCTGAGAAAAAGAATACAAAAGCTAAAAACAGGAAAGCCGCGGGAACAGACAACATCCCGAACGAATTGCTAAAATATGGGGGAAATAAACTCACCGAGAAGCTGCTAACTCTTTTCAATAAAATTTTAAACACATCACAGATTCCTGAAGAATGGCGCAGCAGCATCACTATTCCTATCTTCAAAAAGGGGCAAAAGACATCACCTGAAAACTACATGGGTATAACCCTGCTAAGTACGTCCATGAAACTGCTCACTGGCATCCTAAAAGACAAATTGGAATCACGTATCGAGAATAGAGAGGAACAGTTTGGATTTCGAATAAATAGATCAACAACGGACGCTCTCTTCATAATGAAACAACTAAAGGAGAAATCAATAGAGTTCAACAAGCCTGCTTACATCTTCTTTATAGACTTAACAAAGGCATTCGACAAAGTGCGCTTGACAGACATCCTACAAATTCTAATAAAAAGACAGTCTCCGTCCCAAATCACCAAACTAATTAAAAACTTAAACACCGGAAATGTGACAAAGATCAAGTTAGGCGAACATACTACACCTAACATAAAAATACCAGGCGGAATTAGACAGGGTGATAGCCTGAGCCCATTCCTTTTCAACCTCTTGATGGATGAAATAATACACATCTTTAGATTTGGGATACAGAATTGGCCATTCTAAAATATCTGTGGTCTGCTATGCTGACGACGCAGCTATTATAGCAGAAACGGAGAACGATCTTCAGAGACAGCTTTTTAAATTCTATCAAGTCAGCCAACAACTCAACATGGTAATTTCAATATCAAAAACCAAAGCCATGACATTCTCCAGAGAACCTGTCAGGTGTAAAGTGGTTGTGTCAATCGAGCAAGTCAATGTCGTTAAATATCTAGGCATGGACATCTGCAGCTACCACGATCCGGCGAAGGAAGTAAGAAGTCTCATAACTAAAGCAGCAGCTCTGTCAGGGTGTCTTAGAGATGTGATATGGTCAAACCAGCACATGGGAACAGAAAGCAAGGTGAAGATCTATAAGACTTGCAGCAGACCTATCATGACTTACGGCATAGAAGCACGCGAAGACACAAACAAAACTAAAAGTATGCTACGCGCGGCCGAAATGAAAACCCAAAGAACTATTTTCGGAAAGACCAGACTGGACAGGATAAGGAACACTGACAAACGAGCACAATGCAGCATAGTAGACATAGTCAGATGGGGCAGACAAAGACGAAGAGAATGGTATGCGCACGTGCGAAGAATGCACGAAAACAGATTACCGCGCATAATGATGGAGAGCAAGCCACATGGAAAGCGCCCACCAGGAAGACCTCCAAAAAGGTGGCAGGAAAGCTGGCACTCAACCTCGCAAGAAACCATCCAGAGACGGCTTCGGCAAGCAACAGACCAATAGGTCTATTTGAAATAATTAGAAGAAGAAGAAGAAGAAGAAGAAGTTTGGTCAAGTCCATTCTTGAATGAGTTCAATGATGAGGCGTCCACAACATCTGCGCCTAAGCTATACCAAAGTCAAATATACCGTTTGAGAAGAATTGTTGGCGAAACGTTGTCCTGAACACCTCCTTTCGTAACTTCAGCTCATGACCCCGCAACCGTGCATCAGTGTTAGGCGTGAATATGCTATGAATCAGCATAGGTCTCCATGAAGCCTACGCTGACAGAAAGGCAAAACGTTGGTGTCGCGCAGACGATCATCATAACTTGGCCGAACGCTGCCGAAGGACATTCGTGTAGCACTGCGTTGTACTTTTACTAAAAGGTCCTTGTCGCGCGCCAAACCGGACACCAGGCTGGACCGGCGTACTCTAGCAACGGACGCACATAAGTTTAATAAAGTTTTATGTAGGAACTGAAAGAGATTACGGCGAACACCTTTGTGAATAGTTAGGTCAGATAATTTGCACGTTTGCACACAGAACTGATGTGAGAAGACTAGGACAGATCACTGCTAACAGTTACTTCTCTCTGACAAAAGACTTATCAGTCGATAAATAAGGGGGTCCAACTCATCTCCCTTCTTAAACACAGGAGTAATTGACGCGGTCTTCCAAGAGGATGGTAATTGTCCCTTCTCGAAGGAGGCAGTCATCATTCGAGATAACGGATAGCCAAAATTATTTTCGTTGTTTTTGAGTTGTGCCGAGGTGATTCCGTCTAATCCAGGGGATGAAGAGCTCTTGAGATTTTGAAGGTATTTTTTTTTACTTTCTCTCGGGGGTAAATGATATTGTGAGAGACTGTCCTCAACATAGTGCTGTTCAGCTGTATAAATCTCAGCAAATGCTGCGGCTAGGTTTCTGCAGACTCGGCATCTGACGAGCAGATATTACCATCAGCACGACGCAGAGGAGGAGTTGTTCGGATGTGTTTGAACAAGCGTTTTGGGTTGTCTAAGTCGACAATGCTGGTCTCGAAATTTCGCTTAGAGGAACGAATCGAACACCTGAGGAAATTTAAAAAAACACGATGACTGTCGAAGTCCTCCGCAGTACCCGATCTCTTATACTGACGCCACAGATTTCTCTTATGATACAGAATGTTTCGTTACGCAGGAAGTAATGGTGGATAGAAAATTCGACCACATATGATTTGGATCATCTGAAAAGTCAAGAACCGTTTGCTAGTTCGTCGCAGAGAGCTCATTGCTCACTTCGTTGAAGTCCGTGACGTTGATCGTGGAGCTTTCAGCATAGTTTGAGGATGAGTGAAAAATCTGAACTTCAGAAGCTATGACAACGTGGTCAAAGATACCAATAGATGATGGAATATCGGATCAAAATACATACATACAAAATTTAAAAGACAATCAAGTAAAGGCGGCTGAAGCGCGAAGACTCTGTCTTGCAGCTTTTCCTTTCAGAAATATTAATTCATAGAAACTTTTCGTTTCCATTGATTGTTCGTTGCATGCAATCGGTTCCAACTAGCCAAGGAAAACTCTGGATCAGATCGGTTTGTCAGAACTCCGGTAAAAGAAGAACTCATTTTCGATGAAGTCCACTATAATCTAATAACCAGAACTCGAAGGCTATCTCTACAGTTTGGCGTATCACATTTGACTATTTTTAGAGATTTCCATGAGCTGTTATAGTCCTACTATATACAGATGCTTCAGGCCTTCAAAGTTTGAATTTGGCCAATAGCTACCACAAAGATGTGCTGAAAATGCCAAACTTTGATGTTGATAATGAAGCAGGGTTTACGTGAGAGGGTAAAATGAATTTCCATAATGCTCACGTGTCGCCTGAAGAAAATTCTCATGAGACAATTGAGCGTACCCACCAAGAAAAGTTTTCAAATGTTTCTATCAATGTTTGGGCCAGTTGGTATAATGGAGCCACTAATTCTACCTAACCGATTGAATTCTCTAGCATACGTTGATTTCCTGCAGAACACTATGATAGACTGTTTGGATGATGTTCCTTGTACGAATAGAAGAAGAATGTAGTTTATGCATGATAGTGTTCCTCCGCATTTTGGACTAATAGTAAGGAATCAAGCATATCCCAGTAGATGGATTGGTTGAGACTACTTCATCCAGGGGAATTTGAAAAGCCTAATAAAGTCACAACCTGTTGCTACCGTACAGGAATTGCATGCTCGCGTTTTGGATGGGTGTGAGAGAATAAAAAATATGCCATGCATTTTCGATCGGATGTTTCTAACACTATGTGTAGAATTGAATCGTGGAACACTTACTTTAGTTCCTTAGTTTAAAAAAGAATGTTTTTGGTGTGTTGCTTCTATTTTCATTGAATGCCAAATATCATCATCCATCAATTTTCTTCCACTTCGTCCGAGTGTTTTGATTTTCCTTAAATAAATTGAATACTCAGTGTATTCAAACTCAAAATGAAGTGAAAACTACTTTGAAAGGCTATTTTCCCAACTACTGGATAGATCTAATGAACTAATGAATTGATGGGTAAAAATAATTTTCTGCAAATTGAAGCTAGGTCTCTTGAAAACTACAATAGTCACCAACGGAAACGTGTAAAAGATTCCGGACTTCCTGATTCTTATTGGGCAATATTTTAATTTTTTCAATGAGAAATCTCTTTTAGAAATTAATGACTGCAAACTTCAAACATTCTATATATTCAGGTTTAACCAGGGCGGATGCATGTCTTAAATTGAAGAGGAGCCATCAAAGCCTTTCCCCGGAAATCAGTGGAATAAATAAATGATTACGTTTAGTACTCTGGTTCTTAGAAAAAATTTAATTACTCATCAAATAACAACAAATAATTGATATTATGTGATCATTGATTTCCTAGGTTTACATAAATGGTCTTGCTCTAATAACAATAATAACAGAATTCGCATATTCTAGAGTTCTTCTCTCACCAAATTTTTCTTCGGTTGCAGTGCTACTCTCCTCCAAAATGCGACTCTTTCCTTATATAATGGAGCCCTCATTTCCTGAACATCAGAGTCTATGTGATAGTATTCCAATTTGTCTGTTTTGACAGGTTCCCATTTCGTTTTCACTACATTGTCAATTGTTGGTGTAGGATTTCTGAAAATGAATAGATATTTCATAAACAACTCTCAAAATTCGCTCGATATACCTACCCCGTTTGAACGAAATTGAAAATATAGGTGGTCAACAGTTCTCTCACTTTCACATCATCCTCTGTCTCATTTCTTTTCGGGAAAATCGAATCTGCCACCTTGAATAAGTATATCATATCATCTCCGTGATGAACTCCTAAGAATCAAAATGAAAATATTTTTACTTTCATCGCAAAATTGAGAACATAATCGATTCAATAGAGAAATGGAATTTGATTTTCAATCCGTGACTTGGAAAACCACTTTGCACGAAATAAAAATGCATGGAGTTTCCTAAATGAATAGGAAAACCGCATGGGGTAATTTTTCAAGCTTCTTTAAAAAGAAATGATATATGTCGAAAAAAATGCTTAATGATATTGTTAATGGATTTCATTCGAATAATAATGAAATTATTAAACACTTTCGTCTGATTTGCACAATGTTTATTTTCAATACACACGACAGGTTTCGACAGTTACGTCAATGAATAGTTTTTTAGGCTCTTGTGATTGGTCTGTGGACAACAATGAAATCGACAGGACAGTATGTAAGTTTTATAATAATGTGTGCGAGGCAATGTATCGATTTATACCTCTAAAGACTTTTGGACCTAGTAGATATCTAAGATGGTTTAATTCAGAGCTTATACATATGGTGAGACGCAAAAATAGAGCTCATAGGCAGTATAAGGGATTTCGTGAGGATTATTTGCGATTCAGGGAGCTTAGAGCTGGTTGTCATGAGCTTAGATCTTTTCTGTATTTCAGGTATGATTCTGTTGATGCAGATATCAGGTCGAGTCCCCAGAACTTTTGGAGATATATCAATCACAAGAAGTATTCGCATGAATTACCCAATACCTTGGAGTACGGGGGTGTAAGCTCATCAGACGGAGGTGAAATAGATAATTGTTTTGCTGATTTCTTCTCTAAAGTGTATAGTGAGGAGTATGTAGTGCCACCCTATTTTGAATATGATAATGTGGTGGATTTATCGTCAATACAGTTCACACAAAGTTAAATTTTTTAGTTGATAAGTGGGTCAAAGCTCAAAACTTCAGTTGGACCCGATGGAGCCCCAACTTTTATCTTGAAGAAATGTATTTTCACTTTGGTTGGTCCGATATGTGACATTTATAATTTGTCGTTGAGAAGTGGGGTTTTCCCATCATTTTGGAAGTTGAGTTTTTTGGTTCCCATATTCAAATCAGGAGATAAATCAGTTGTATCTAACTATAGAGGAATATGCATTCAATCTGCGTTGCCCAAATTATAGGAGTGCATGATAAGCAATTATTTATCTTGGGTGTGCACATCAGTTATCATAAAAGAACAACATGGGTTCCGTAAGCAACGCTCCACAATCTCTAATTTACTTCTCTTCACCAGTGATATCGTGAAATGCTTCGATGGGGATACCAGCTCGACGCCATATATACCGACTTTTCCAAGGCGTTTGATAAAGTGAACCACAATCTGCTTATTGGTAAACTCTTTGCAATCGGGATAAGGGGGTCATTACTGGAATGGATTCGTAGTTTTTTATACTGCCGAAGGCAGATAGTTCGGTACAAAAACTTTCATTCAAAAAAGATTTGTGTGAGTTCCGGTGTTCCCCAGGGATCTCACATTAGGCCTTTTCTGTTTAACATCTTCGTTAACGACGTTGGACGAATTTTGTCAACTGATTTCCTTCTCTTTGCCGATGATATGAAGGTTTATTCGATTGTTGAAAGTGTTTCTGATGCTGAGTATCTGCAGAGTCAGTTAGACAGCCTTCATAAGTGGACGGAACAGAACCATCTCTATCTCAACCTTAGCAAGTGCTCTATTATCACAAATACACGATGCAAAGAGAAGATTGAATATCAGTATGATGTTGGAGGGCAGATTTTGGCCCACGTCAGCTCGGTCAGAGATCTGGGGATCACACTCGATGAAGCTCTGAATTTTAACGAACACATATCAAATGTTACGAAGAAGGCATTCCAAAGGCTAGGTTTTGTGCTGCGTAACTCTGACGATTTCTCTCCCGATGTTCTGAAGCTGCTTTACTTCCCGTTCAACTTTATACACATATAATGCCAATTATGATGTATTAAAGTATAATAAATAAATAAATGAATAAATTTTAAGTGTCTAGCGCTAACAGAAGAAATGTTGGGTAGTGGGGAGTGCTGCATTTGGCGATTTTATAAAGTTTGTTGATTTCCAAGAGATTCGTCATGTTCAAAAATTACGGATTTGTAATCTGAGGAGAGATGTTCTTTGAATCTATGTTATTACAGGTATTTTATTACGACTAAACGATACTTGATTCCACGAAGTTTATAGTTTTCGGTTCTCTTCTATCTACGAGGGTTGTGTGACAGTTCGGTAAAAACATGCACGTTTTCGAATGAAGTTAGTTGAAACGACTTGGGGTAAGATTGTCCAAGTAAAAATCAAAATATCAAGACTCCATTAGAGGCTAGTCCGGAGTTAAGGTCTATTCATTATTAGTCATTTGCATTTCTCATTAGAACGAAGATAATGTTCAAGCATGTGAAGTAGCAATATACAAAAACTTTGAAGATACCGCTTACATTCGTATAAATAATATGAAAATCGCAAGTGGTCACTTAGGTTCGGCGGCCAGAAATTTGTCCCACTTGCGTCTCGGTCCTTGAAATTTTGTGACCCTTCTGCTGTCCTCTCAGTATAGGTAGATACATTGATTATTACTTACTTATTGACAACAATATTAACGAACGACATCTATATATATAAAAGAAAGTCGTGTTAGTTACACTATTTATAACTCAAGAACGCCTGTACAGATATGGCTGAAAATTGGTGGGTGTGTAGCTTAGAGCCAGGAAACGGACATAGTATACTGTTTATCCCGTTCGACAGCGTTCCCGTGTGACTTGGGAGTATGGATGACAATTTGATTTTTGTAAGAAATCAATATTAAAAAAGTGAAGTGAACTATAAAATGAAAAAAGGAAGTTTATGATACTTTAATGAAGGCAAACCCTGGTGGAACTGGTAAGACATTCCCCATGTCAGTAGTTTAAGCCACTGTTCGTGCGAGATCCAACATTGCGGTTGCAATTGCTTCTTCTGGAATAGCAGCCACATTGTTAGAAGGATGCCGTACGGCTCATTCAGCATTAAAATTACCGTTAAATCTTCAAACTATTGAAGAACCAACGTGTAATATTGAAAAACACTCAGCAATGGCTAAAGTTTCATCGGGATCGAAAATCATCAACTGGGACGAATGCACAATGGCGCATAAACGTGCATTAGAAGCACTTAACCAAATATTGAAAAATTTACGCAATGACTGGAGATGTTTTGCAGGAGCAGTGATCTTACTGTCTGACGATTTCCGCCAAACAGTGAAAATAATTCCAAGATCTACGGCTGCCGACGAATTAAACGCTTGCCTGAAATCGTCGAATCTATGACGCTATGTGAAGAAACTGCAGCTGACAACAAACATGAGAGTTACATTGCTGAATGATACATCTGCTGAAGATTTCTCGGAGCAAGTGCTGACTATCGGTAATGGTCGAGTACCTGTCGATGAATATCATCAAAAGACGAACTTATCAACAATATATTTCCAAACATTATTTCTAACTACAAAAATAATGAATGGTTGAGTGAGCGAGCAATTTTAGCGGCTAAGAATAAAGATGTAGTTGACCTGAACTACATAATTCAAAATGAGATCATTAGAACAATGCATTCATTCAAATTTATTGGCTGCGTCAAAAATGAAGATGAAGCCACCAACTATCCAATTGAGTTTTTGAACTCCTTGGATGTGCCTGGCTTACCACCGCACAATTTACACCTAAAGGTTGGCTCCGTAGTAATCATAATTCGAAACATAAACCAACCAAAACTGTGCAACGGTACGCGTTTGGTGGTTAGAAAAGTGATGAACAATGTAATTTACGAGACGATACTGAAATGAATATTCAAAACGGAGAAAGTTCTCATTCCGAGGATCTCGATGATCCCAACCGATATGCCGTTTGAATTTAAAATACAAATTTCCGATCCGTCTTGCATTCGTCATGACCATCAACAAATCACAAGGCCAATCCTTAAAGTTTGTGGTTTGAATTTAGAACATCCAAGTTTTTCCCATGGTCAATTATATGTGGCATGTTCACGGGTCGGAAGACCATCTGCGTTGTCTGTTTTTGCGCCTGATAATAAAACAAAAAATGTCGTGTATCACAAGGTACTTAAATGAAGAGCAACCTATGTACTAAAATACAGAAATAATAATGAATAATTAATGTAGGTACACAATTTATTTTTGTATTTTGTCTATTGAGAAAAATTAATGAATTCCAAAATCTGCTTATTTATTGCCTTTAAGGCGGAACAGAGTTCGCCGGGTCAGCTAGTTTTTTATAAATAGCAAAAGAGATACGCCTGAGGGTTAGGTTAGTGGAGAGAATTTCAATTAATATAGATTTAAAATTAGGAAAGATTTCAAGTTTGAGAGAACTTAATAATTAAAAATTTAAATTCGGAGAGAGGAAGAAAGTAAATTTGGAGAGAGTTTAAACTGATAGAGATTTTAATTTTATTGAGAATTTTTATCTAAAAATTTGAACTTGGAATTTTAGAGAAAATTCAAGTTGAAATAAATTTTGAATTAGGAATAAAATTTCATTTTAATGAATTATTTTGAAATTTACTATTGAATTGAATGAAAAAGTTTGGAATATTATTTAAAAACTATGTATTCAGGATTAGTTCTTATTTTGTAATATTTATTTAATAAAATATGATATAAATAATTTAATATTTAATTGGGGGAAGGGATTGAATATTGATTTCATATATGATAGTTTTGAAATATTTTTGTGCCAAGTTTTCAATTTAGATTTAAAGAAAAACTGTATTTAAGTGAGTGAATAATTGTTTTAAAAATTGGAATTTTAATATAGATTTTTGTTATTAATCAGGATTATTTTTTGTCAGGAAAAATTTTATATGGAGATCAAATTATGCCTGATTTTTTGTTCAGACAATACAAATTCCTATAGTTTTTTTCGAAAATTATAGTTAAATTGTTTCTGAGAACAAGCAGTTGGGTATTCATCGCATTCCATTCAGTATATTCCTATTCCAGACCGTTTGAATTTAAGTTTTTTGTTCGTCATTTGATAGTGCTCTGCTTTTTTTGGGACCATTGGAAAAGGAAGTTATTGAATCAAATTTGGAAAGATATTCCATGATGTTATTAGAGAGGGAGCCAGTGTAACTTAAACATGCTTATTTATTTTCTGGTTTCTCATGACATTTAGTGCTTAAAAAGTTTGTTTTTGTTTTTTACGTTTAATAATGCTGTTTTTCTAGGAGACTGGAAAATAACCTATTTGATAAAAATTTTTAAGGATAGAAGCTCGTCTTTTCTCCTAACTGTTAGTTCTAAGCCCTTGAAAGTAACTTAACAATCGAAACCGATCGTATGTATTAAAATAAACATTGTGGAAAACAGACAAAAGTGTTTCATTTTATTTAAAGTAAAATGAATTTCCTTAAAAAAACCATCAACAATACAATTAATTAGAAATGCTAGTCAAGCAAAACTGATGGTAGAATTATAGACTACAATTAAAATATAGATAGAGATATATGTATCACTATATACACACAACCAAATTTATATGGAAATATAGATATTGTGAATATTACCTCAGGGATGTTGGAAATTTCGTAGAATTATTAGAATTGATCCTTTTTGAGATATTTCAATTGAAAAAAAAGAAATAAATTAAGGTTTATTTTAAGAAAGAAACAAATAAAAGAGAATGAGAGACTCTTACCGCATGTAGTAAAAAAATTGAAAATTGTTTTCTTACGGAGTAGGTGCTTTTTTCTCGACCTCAGTAGCTTGTCTTACCTCCTGCTGCCTTATACAAGCCTGAATCCGTCTAGGCATGCTTTGAATTAGGTTTTCGACCTCCTCTGGGGTGATATTCTGCCACTCTTCTGTGGCGGCTTGGATGAGCTGTTGTGGGGTTCTTGTATTATCCTGGCACGATCTCATTTTCCTCTTCAGATTATCCCATAAATGTTCAATAGGATTTAAGTCTGGAGAGCAAGCTGGCCAGTCCAAAATAGTGATTGCCTCTGTTTTAAGATGATGTCGCGCGAGGTTGATGTTATGCGGAGGAGCATTATCTTGCATTAAAGTGAAATTCTCACCGTGGGCACCTTACCAAAGTGTCACTATGGGCTCCATCACTAGGTCCACGTAATTTTTAGCCGTTACACTCGCAGGAAACGAAATCAAATCTGTTTTGCCTCCCAGCATAATGCCACCCCAAAACATCACATTCCCCTTGGTATTTCGGAATTTGTTTTGCTCTTTGGAGTCAAGCCTGCCTTTTGTTGTCTGGTTAGCTCTGGAACTCTTAATGGCCTTCTGCTGTGTAAACCTCTTGAACGAAGTCGTTGGCGTATCGTTTCGACTGATAGACTGATGCCTGTTGCTTCCAGAAATTGCCTTTGGAGTATGGAGTGCGACGCACTTGGGTCTCTTCTTGCAATTTGGCCCAAAAAGGGGTCTTGTTCTTCAAAAGTGATCTCTCTGCCACTTCTTCTAGACCTATTTTGTAGAAATTGTAGCTCCACGTATCGAGCGTACGTTTTTGAAATCACCCCTGTGATACCCCTATTTTGGCCGGTATATCCCTCTGTATCACCCCTTCCTCAACGAGAGCAATTATTCGACCCCTCTGCACATCGGACATTCCAACGAAAGGCATTTTCAGTTTTGATTATAGGCTTTTTTAAATTTTGAAATTCACAGTTTCAAATCTCAGTGATGACTGAATACAATATACCGAACATGTGGTGATAATTCAACATTTCACATTATACTATCCAGTTTTTCACAACAAAAAACTTCATTTTTCACAAGTAGTCGAAGATCCATGGTTAAAAACAATTTGGTTGTGTAAATATGGTTCAACGAAGAGTTCTCAGAACGAAAAGTGATTTCAAATTACATCCACTTCAAATTGAGTGTCGATAGTGAAGCCACCTCCAAAATCAAACCAAACATTGAACTACTGTGGATAAAAGAAGAAATCAAAAAGTTCTACAAAATACGAGAAAACTATACATGAAATCAGTTCAAGATGAGTTACTTAACCTTCTACATAATATTGAGTACGATTGTTCAGAATATAAGATCCAAATGCATATTAGCAAAACATGAGGTGAAAAATAAGATAATCTTCTCAAAAAACACAGAGCACTAGAAATCAAGAAACCAACATTTCCAATTGTTCAGTCCTCGAATCAAACACAGAAAAGTCAATATTCACTTCTACCCCAGATTGAATAAACTTTCTACAGATCAGTTCAACAGAGATCAAATCGCCTTGCTGAATAAAGGACCTAAGTTCACTCCATATAATAACAATAAATAATGAATTTATTGGAGTTCAAGCTAAACTAAAAATCCAAAGACACAAAAACACCAGAAATAATTCAGTCACGGGTACAAAACCCGTGAAATCATTGAAAATCTAACTTACAAAGCACTAAACAGAATCACACTGAACAATAAAATCTATTTCAACCTAATAACAGAATGAAGATATAATTCTTACTTTGGACCTAATAAGAGAACCTAGAACACAATTCATTAAAGATATCAAACAAGAATTGGAACAATCATGCACATTCAGAATGGAACAAGAACAAACTTATTCAAATGAACCCTTGAGCTCCAAAAATTTACGGTTTAATCAAACTACACAAAGATGAAAACTCCACTAGGGCTGTTGTATCCTAAATAAACCCAGGTGCTATTAGATTAGCAAGGTTCTTGAACCACATATTCATGGAATTCACCATCTATCATACCTAATACACCATTTCAAATTTAAATCACCATGTATATACTTACCATATTTTTTTCCACTATGAATTTCAGTGAAACTATGTGTGCCTTCATAGGTAAACAGATAATTGTATACTTGATGCTTTGAGTTCCTCAAGTGAGCTCTGATGGTATCATCCAAACATTTGCCAAAAAGTGCATCACCGTATACCTGAAAATTAAGATATCAAATTTATGGGAGTTTTTTGGGATGAATGAAATGTGCATGTGGAAACGTAAAAAGTACACTGAATTAATATTGAAAATGACGAAATCCTCTTTTTTATGGAGTAAACACAGCGTGGTGCGTCATAGAATCATTTGAATTTCACAGTCAATTACCTCGAAAATTAATGTATGGCCTAGCATATTGAAGATCAGACCATCCTTTCTTGAAGAAAATTTCACTACTCAAGCTTCCAAGGAGGTCTGGGGAGCGTTCAAGCGCTCTTCTGGGTTCTGAGAATATGAGATTGTGGATAGGTTGGCCTACCTAGAAGCTAAGACTGCTTTAGTAGGCCAGATCTCAGCGGGTTAAGGCGTATTATATAATGTGTCAACAATATTATTATTAGATTTTGCGCGAGCAATTATTTCAAAAAACATTTAATCTACCTGTTAAAAATGTAGGCAAATATGGCTAATCTTACCGATAAAGATGCCACGAAAGAATGAAGGTATTAGGGACCAATGACTGGAAGAAAACATGACCAGGGCATGAACTGCAAAATCGACACTGGGGCGAAAGCCAATCCTAACGAAGAATCAGGAATTGGAACTTGTTCAGAGAATTGTACGCCTCTCTGCAATCGGTTACCCTTTACCCCCTAGGCACTGCGTTCGACTGTATACAAATTTACGAAAATCAATAGCATCAAGAATCCGTTTATAAATGAAAACGAAATGGCTGGACGATATTAGCTGACAGATTTCTAGAGAGAAATCCTCAAATTCGTCCTCGAAAATCTCAAAATTTAAAGCCAGCCAGAGCACAGAAACTCAATTCGTTCATCGTTAATGACCATTTTAAAAAATTAGAAATTTTTCTAAAGGAAAGGAACTAAAAGGGTTCACGTCGTGGGAAATGAGCACGGTGTAAATGTTACGATTGTGGCATGCGGAAATGCGTTGGGAGTGGCAATTCCTCCAATGATTTTGTTTAAACGTAAGCGCATGAAAAAAGAATGGAAAGACGGCTCACCACCTGGATCTGATGCAATAATAATTACAAAAGGGAGTATAACGGTATCAACTTTCATCATTTTGCGTATTTGTCATCTCGGCCACAGCATCGTTGACAAAGCTGATCAATTAGAGATAACGTTTCATTGCCTCCAAAGTAATACAACGCACGAATTCCAACCATTGGACAAGGCAGTATTCAGAGCATTTGAGTATTACTGGGATGATGAGGTCCTAAAATACCTGTCTAGTCATAGGGACCATGCTAAAACCAAACATAGATTCGGTACGATTTTTTCAAAAGTATGGGACTAACGCCAGCAAACATCAAATCAGGATTTGCAGCAACAGGAATCTACCCGTTCAATAAGGATGCCATTCCTGAAATTGCCTATGTTCCGAGTACGGTAACTAACCGAGATCACGATGATATGGTCATCACTCCAAATGACCTGTTAACTCCTGGATCTAGTAGTCAATTAAGCATCGAGCATTTCTACATAACAGTGATAATCCTGGAGCTAGCAGCCTACCGAAAAATTTAAAAACGTGTCGAAAATCACTAGAGCCTGCTCTTGAAAATTCTGGACCCAGTGGCCAAACGAAACATTCAAAGAAACGTCGAGTGGCTTTGGGGAAAAGCACTTATTCAGAATCCGACATAACTTTGCACGATGATGAGTGTGATGACGTGGAAGAGAGCAATTCTAAGGCTTGTGAAGAACAAGTCGAAGTAGACAATCTAAACGTTTCCTTTCAGGATATATATATATATATATATATATATATATATATATATATATATATATATATATATATATATATATATATATATATATATATATATATATATATATATATATATATATATATATATATATATATATTTTGAAAAGAGAGGATTCACAAAAATTTGAATAATTGTATTTACAATAAATGCTTATATCTATAATTTTGGAGTGTGTCAGAAAAAGCACAAGTGTGAGCTCAGGAACTGTAACAGGGGAACCATACTATCTTGTATATGATTCAATAAACGAGTGAAAAAACCTGAGGAAAAAACTAGTTTCCCTGTCGCTATTGCACTAGCAATAGCTTGTCTGTTTATGTTGTGTTAGTTTCGTGTGTACAAAAAGAGTATCAAAGATTTTTCTGCTTAGCCGCTTCATTCTCTCTTGCATTCCATGATTTCCAAACGAAGACAAGGGTGAAAGAAAGGGGGTTTGGGACAGGAATCTGTAACAATGGAAAAAGAAAACCAGCAGAAAAATATTTCAACAATCATACTTCTTATATGTCTAAACAAATCTGAGAAAAGATTTCACATAGCGATCAAGGTCATGAAAAGGACTAAGGAGATAATAAAAAAAATACATAACCTGCGATATTTCCTCAAATTTCATCTGTTTGACCGAGAGGGCCCCGATGGCCAGGTTCAGTCTTCCAAGTGATGCCAATAATCATCTATAGATGTTTTAGAATCATTATGGATCCAATAATCTGGGTTGACAACGCCCATATATTATTTCTTCGTGGAACTGGTTTAATTTTAAGAAAAATTTGCGAAAAAAATTTTGACAGACGTTCAAAAATATGACATTTATATATATATATATATATATATATATATATATATATATATATATATATATATATATATATATATATATATATATTACTTAATATCCCTGATGAAACAACCAATAACAGCGTAAACCGGCACTTAATTGTAGAGCGTAAGTACTGAAAAAAATTATTTCAGAATGCAATTAAAATAACAAATAAGAAATCCGGAAAACAGCAAAAAGAAAAAGAATCAACTCTGGAAAAAACAATCCATCAAACAAGACAGTAAAAGTAAATCTTTGAAAGAAATTTGGTTTTGTAAAGTATGCCGAGAAGATAAAATTGCAGACATGAGATTATGTTCCGCTTGCAAGGAATATGCTCATGAAGAATGCGTAGGTTTAACATCAGTAGATAAATTACCGGTGTTTTTATGCCCAGGTTGCGATGATGAATCTGGTTATTATCCGTAACGTTCTGTGTTAGATTTTTCTATTTTATTATATGGTTGATGTACTTTTTATTTCAATAAATCACTGCAGTTCCTCGTTTTTATTGTTCCTTATGTATTAAGATTGAGAAAAAATGTAGTTCATTTCTTAGTCATATGTGACTATGTTGACAACACCATGTTGGTAGTATGGCCAAATATTGTTTTTTTTAAGGTCAAATCGAAAAAGAAAAACGTTCGTTTGCCTTTTGGTAATAATGAGTGGGCAAATAATACCATAAGGTTTTTAAATTTTCCTGAAAATGATTTAAAGTAGTTTTTAAACCTTCATAATATCCATTCGATTCTTAGGGTGGCCATATTAGCTGCAGGTACCTTATAAGAAAAAGAATACTAAAAATGTTTTCAATTTGGTTCATCCTAGTTTGAAAAATACCCAAAAAAGTAGGGCCCTAGACCATAATACCACCTTAAGGAAAAGGTACTTGGTTGAAGGCTACTACTAACTACTAGTAAAACCTGAACAAGGTTGGCACTTGAGGTCAGTCGAACTAATTCACGGCTCCTGGCAGAGATAGTGACTGGGAAGGACGAGTTTAAATATCATGTGTGCAAGATGAGACTGGGGAACAATCCCCACGCTGACGCTGGTATGAAATAGAAGTCGAAACACCAATTCATTCTATCACCACAAGCCTGTCATAAATCCGCCGTAAGCGTAACCCACTGGTCGCGGAAATGCTGGAAGATATGTCGAAGATCCCCCTCAATCTATTAGAGAGTTCGTTGTAAGGATTGAGCAGGAGATGTAGTTACAATAAAGGGGGTCACAAAGAGCCTTAGGCCCATGTGTCCATATCCAAGACGGACAACTAAAAGTTAACTATTTGGTTTTTGTAGTAGGATATTCCAATTGATATTATTATTCCTGGAAAATGAGATATAAAAATTTATTGCAGATTCACAAAATGTATGAACGAATGTCAATGTGGAAACGTGAAAGGGTACACTGCATTGATATTGAAAATGACGAAAACCTCTTTTTCATGAAGTAAACACAACTTGTTGTGCCAGCATAGAATCATTTGAATCTCTCCTTCAGTTATCTCGAAAGATCAGTGTTTGAGTCAGCATATTGAAATACAGAGTTATAAGACCATAATTCTTTGAAGAAAATCTTCGTATTTCAACTTGCCATTATGAGTGGTTCTTCATCTTGATCACAATTATCCCGCTATTCAAGATGAATCTCCGTTCTACTACCCAGGAAATGTAAATGGTATTATTTAATATTTCCAAGAGACGAGAGACAACGGGAAGCCATTAAATGGTCCTCTAGGTCACTGACATGATTCCTCTGGACTTTTTTGGGATGTTATTCGAAATCCAAAGCTTTTCCGTATACATTAGTCATGAAGATCTCAAAAATATATCGTGTGTTCCATGAAATATATCTGGTGTTCCGTCTTCTAACTATCTGAAACATTTTGTTTGGTCTATCTCTTCCAGAAATACCTGAAGGGAGGTTATTCAAAATCCAAAGTTTCTTCGTACACACTAGTCAAAAAGATCTTGAAAATATATCGGGTGTTCCAAGAAATATATCTGGTGTTCCGTGTTCTAACTATCTGAAACATTTTATTTGGTCTATCTCTTCCAGAAATACCTGAAGGTAACCCCATACTTTTATTTTTTTGGATACAAGTAACCAAGTCAGTGAAATATTAATATAAATGAAAACTCACTTTAACTAAATCCTTGAAGGAATTTTCTAGGGTTAGTTTCTCTTCATTTCCGAAGTAAAATCTTCTTACTTTTTCTGTAATTACATCTGGATTAGAAACTAAATGTTTGTACGCAAGTGTAAGTGCCATTTTGTTATTGAAATCTTCATTCAGCTGATCGAATAATTGGGGATTTCCTGGAAAACCTAAAAAAAATATATATCAAATTATGGTTGGGTTGTTTAAACTTCAATTTTGTACAACTCCAGTGCTGATAATTTCCAATTCCTCTTGAAAAAAAATTTCCTGCTGGTAGATAATATCATAATTTTGCGAGAGCATCACACGAACAACAAATTTGTACAAAAAACCTATCCGACTTCCAATAATGATTCAATACCATCAAATTTCATCAATGAAAAATAATCAGCTTCTTGGTATTGTTATTGACATCTGAGTATGTTGGCATGTACAATTCTCAGCATCTGCGAAAATGATTCCCTAAAAGCTACATCTATTGAAGGCCGGCTCGGTGGCGTAGGGGATATGATTCTCGTCTTCAGCACAGAGTTACCTGGGTTCAATCCCCACAAAGTCGGTGCGTTTTTTCGGATTCTGGAAATCGCTTGAGTGTCCATCTTTCGGAGGAGATGTAAAGCCGTCGGTCCTGTCTAACAGAGATGTGTTGGACATTAAAGATCCCTTCCCTCGACACGAGAGGGGTTCGGCAAAATTCCCGGGTTAGTGAGGTGACAGAATTCCCCGGCGTCTCATTAGCCGAAAGGCAGAAATAGAGCACGTTAAAGGAAAAACAAACAAATAAACATCTGTTGAAGATCGCATATTGTTTTGAACTCCTCTATCCGAAGAATACAGGTTCTTGATTCTTTTTCCTTCTCACAGATCCCAACGAATTTCTCAGAAGTTTTTCCACCTCACAGATCAAGAAACATCTGAAAGTGTCTGAAAAAATTTTGGGACGTCGTTATGCCCCTTAGAGTAAAATGCAGAAAAAATTCACTGATACGAGAATGTCTAATTCAATATATTCATCTCTCCGAATGATAAGAAAGATTACAATGAATAGCTGTCGAATGTGTTATTGAAAAATTATCATAATCGAACTATACAGGGTGCTTCAACGAAAACTAAACAAAGGCTATATCTACCAAGATATTCATTTGTGATCAAAACGCAAAAACAGGTCAATTTTTGTTTCAAGGGGGAGATCTTTTGGGGTACAAAACTTGCCTGAAATATCAACTCCCTAAGCGGGGGTTACAATCCTTGATTATTTTGAATGGGGAAGATGGGTCGAGTGATGACTCAAGAGAAAGGTGCTATCTTTCTCTACATTGCCCTGAACGAATTTCTATTTTTAATCGAAAACTGTAAAAGATACAGGTTGAGCAACTGAAAGATAGGGAAGACTATTTCCTTGAGACTATTCAGGTTTCAGTGAAGTAAAATGGAACAGATCCATGCTGATCAATGGCAGTCATCATCAAGTTCCATCCTCATCTCAAATTTCAACCCCTAGAGCAGGGGTGACCACCCTTGAAAATTTGGAAGAGGGTAGATGGGTCGAGTGATACCTCGAAAGAACGGTATTATCTTTGTCTGCATCCCCGTGAACGAATTTTTCATTTTTGATTGAAAACTGTAGAAGATACAGAGTGAGCTACTGAAAAATAGAGGAGAATATCTATCGCCCTGAGCTATTCAAGTATTAGTGTAAAAAAAATGAAACATATTCATTCCAGATCAAAGGCTGTCATCTTCCGAAATACCATTCATATCTCAAATTTCAACCCCTATAGCAGGGGTGAACACCCTGTGTTATTTTTAAAGCAGAAGATAGGTCCAGTTATGACCTTCTGAGAAAGGATTTTTGTTCATCTCCACAATGGTGTGCAAGTTTTCATTCCCCAATAAAATTTACTGGGTGAGCAGCTGAAACATTGGAATGATCATGAAGGATTATGAATCTTCAAAGAAAACGATAAAACCCATCTGTTCCATTTTACTTCACTGAAACTTGAATAGTCTCAGGGAAATAGTCTTTCCTATCTTTCAGTTGCTCACCCTGTATCTTTTACAATTTTCATTTAAAAATGGAAATTCGTTCAAGGCAATGTAGACAAAGATACAACCTTTCTTTTGAGTCATCACTCGACCCATCTTCCCTTTCAAAATGTTCAAGGATTGCAACCCCCGCTTAGGGGATTGATATTTCAGGCAAGTTTTGTACCCCAAAAGATGTCCCACTTGAAACAAAAAATTGAATTGTTTTTTCGTTTTGATCAGAAATGAATATCTTGGTAGATAGTCTCCGTTTAGTTTTCGTTGAAGCACCCTGTATAATATATGTAAGTTTAACTTGATTGAGGAGGTTGTTATTTGATGAAAATTGATATACATTTTTTAATTGAATGAAACAATGATGTTTGAATTTCCACTATATTCACAAACTTATAATGCATTTCACCACACTGTGGGTTCATCAGATGCGTATCACATTTGAAAGAATGTGTGCCTTATACTAGCTGGCCCACCACATTCGCGAAGGAAGATTAGGCATATTTTACGGCTGCTTTTGGAATTTTTTCTTTACGCAGTAATATGTAGTGAGGTAGAGACTACAAACTTAAAATATTTCAAACTATACAGGATGTTCCATAATAAAATGACATTTCAAAGTTATGATTTTTAAATGGGTCACCCTATATTTTGTTTCATTTTTGACTTTGTGAGAAAAATGAAGGTGAGTTTGTTCGAAATTTCCTATATCTATCTTAAATATTTTCCGAAATATTTGACATTTTGTGCCCTCAATATTGATTACAAAGCTTCAGATGTACAACTATTGTGATAGTTATTGTTGTTACCTGAACTCAAGACACATTTTATTGATCTATAATTTACAGGGTGTTCGAAAACGATTTTTGAAGTTGGGACTCATTCAAATCTCATTTCACGGTTTTTTCTATAGGGTCAAGTATATTTTAATACCTTCTGAATCGTACCTAGGTTCATTATACCTACTTTCAACGGTTTCGAATATATTCGCAAGAATAGCCAATCATTATCGAATTTCAAGTAATATTCTAGATTTTCACTGCAATTTATATCTGAACCGATTATTGCCTCAGAAGAAAAAACCGAATCAGATAAAATCATTCCTGTGTTTAACTGTCACGAATTCAAAGATTTCCGAAAATACATCCTCTTGTTCGTACTGTTTCTACTTCAGTATTTAGAAGACTCATAGAAATGGGACTACTTGAGCCAAAACATGTACGTTCTCATCAAGTTGATATACAAAATGACGATCACATTATAGACTGTGTTGAAGATGATTCTTCAATAATACGGCTCATTGCAAATCAGTTTCAAACGCTCCGAATTCTTAGGTGACATGTTTTCAAAAGAGAGGAACTGCACTCTTATTTTTTATTTTTTTTTTATCATCGACAGGAAATACAGTCATCGAATGCAGGGTACGAGCAGCATCGACTTAAATTTTGCCGCTGGATTCTGTAGCAACATGTTAAAAGTGCAGAACTCCGCGAAAGCCACGAACGTAGCGACAGCCGCGAAGACTGCGAAAGCTGCGAACCCCGCGAACACCATGAACCACACAAACGCTGCGAACCACGTGAACGCCGCGAAAGCCACAAATCCCGTGATTCCCGCAAAAGACTGCGGACTCCGCCAACTCTGTGAAGGCCGCGAAGGCTGCGAACGCCGCGGAGGCTGCGAACGCCGCGAAGACTGCGAACGCCGCGAAGGCTGCGAACGCCGCGAATGCTGCGAACGCCGCGAACCTTGTGAAGGCCGCATATCCCGCGTACCACGTGAACGCCGTGAACCAGGTGAACGCCGTGAAAGCCGCAAATCCCGCAAACGCCGCGGATCCAGCGACAGCTGCTGACACCACGAACGCAGCTAACCTTGCGAACACTGGGATACCCGCGAACCCTGCGAACGTCGCAAACATTGCGAACACCACGAAAGCTGCGAACCCAGCGGACCCCGCGAACCCTGTGAATGCCGCGAATGCCTCGAACGCTGAGAATGCCGCGTACCCTGCGAACGCCGCGAACGCTGCAAACGCCAAGAACCCCGTGAATATCGCGAATGCCTTATATTTAAAACGAAACATTTGCAAAATAAAGAAAGAAAGAGTTTCCATATTATATTTCACATAAAATGTTAAAAATGGCCTCCATTTTGAACAGTTTTGTTGACGCTCGCCGATGACAAAAATTAAATAAATTCGTTCTTGTATTGGATAAGTCCTCATCTTGAAATATATATCAAATAGCAAAATCGCTTAAAATTGCAATTTTTCAACCGATAATAGATCAAAAATGAAATTGTGAACACTATGCACTGGTACGTAATCAAAACTCTTTCTGTTCAAGACTGACATATAATATTTTTTCCTTATAGTATTAATAGGTGTCGACAACGACCTTTTCCAGGAATTTGTAGATACCAAGTATTTCACGCCTCTAATATCAATATCAAACAGCAACACTAAAATGTTTAGGTTTAGGTAGGTACCAACTGAGTGGAAGGAATGGCATAAAGAGATCTCGATTATTTGAATACCTCGATACGAGTTGCAGGTATTGAGCCTCATTCCTTCATTGAAGTTAAGTCGATAATGAAATTCGATTCACTGAATGTGATGAAATTGATAAATATTATACGTTCTTCTGGGAACAAACCAGTGTAACTGTAAAGCTATAAATTGGAATGAAAAATAGGAATATTTCTTGAAATTCGATAAAAATTGGATTATCTTCGAAATCGTTGAAAAAAGGTAGAAGGAATCTAGGGACCATTTGAAAGGTATTAAAATATATCACTTATTTGACCCTCACATTTGATCTCAAGCAGGGGTGCTCAAACTTGAATTGCTGGCGATCTACTTCAATATTTTTAGACTACTTACGATCGACTCTGAGAGGCTGCAAGTATGTGTGATGCAGGGTTGTCGTACATACACGATACACCCTACCTATCACCTACCGAGGTAGGGTGTACCAGAGCATACAGTGTGTTCCAACGAAAATTTGACCCCCCCTATAACTCCGAAATGAGTAACATTAGCGAAAAACACCAAGACACGTCGATTTTTGTTTCGAGGGGGAGCATTTTTCGAAATAATTCGAAACTTCTCAGATCAACCCCCTACCCCCAGCAACCCTAACTTTGAAATTCATCATAGGAATAAGGGTCGAGTGGCACCTTACTGAAAAGGTCTGTCAATTCTCCACCTTGATTTGTCATTTTAGAATTTTAAATTAACATACAGGGTGTTCCAACCAAGGGTGAAGTTGAATTCTGGAAATCCCAAATACTAAATGAAATAGATTTATTTTGGCATAATGCAAGCGCAGGTTTATGCTCGGTCTAGAAAAACGACCTACACTTGTGAATTTGGAGTTGGTGCAATCAACCCCTATTTCCAGCATCCCCAACTCAAAAATCATTCGATCGATAATAGGTCAAGTGGCACCTCGTTGGAAAGGTACTGCAATTTCTCTTCGAATTTGGTATTTTCGAAATTCAGAATCATCATACAGGGTGTCCCGAAGCAGGAACATTGAAAATCCAAATAACTTTTTGAAACTGGTTCATTTCGGTATACGAGAACATGTTTGATCCGAGAATAGGACTTTCTTGTGTGGTTATAGAATTTTTGCAATCAACCCTTCCATTCAGCATCCCCAACTTGAAAATCATACAAATAATTCAAGTGGCATATCTTCAGAAAGGTTTTTGAATTCCAGAATGATTAAAGCATTTCATTCAGTTCGGCTCTCCATACAGGATGTCGCTTTCGAAAAATTCAATATCGTCATTTGAAATTATCAACTAAAATTAATTCGAAACTGTTAAAAGTATTGGGGTACGATGTGTTGAGCATCAATTACGAAGAAATAAAGCTGATTTCTGCATTGAAAATGTTCACATTTTTTCATTTCCATCTGGCGTGCAGTCATCTGTTATTTCTCATTTTGCAATGAAATATTATTATTATTCAGATCAGTTCCTCATTATTGTTGTTGTTCGTCAGTTGAAATTAATCTGAAAATGGTTTATTCCACTGAGGAAAGGGTCGAAATTGTATCGACGTATTTTCGAAATAACAGTTGTGCCAAAGAAACGGCAAGGATATTCGATAGGAACCATCCTGAAAGAGAAAGGGAGTCAGTCACCAGTACGTTAAATATTTGGTTGACAAATTCCTAGCTACGGGTTCGGTGGCAAACAAAAACATGAAGTGGCATGTCCTGTCAGAAATGAGGCAACGGAAGTGGCAGTAGTGGGTCATCTACAAATGGAGAATACTACTTCGATCAGAAAACTATCTCGTCTGACTGGTGTATCAGCTACAACTGTCCATAGAATCGTGAAACATCACAAATTTCACCCTACAAGGTAAAATTAGTGCATGAAATAAACGAAGATGATCCAGATCGTCGTTTACAGTTTTGTGAAAATCTAAGTGAAAACCTAAACGCTAATCCAAATTTTCTGAATAACATCTGTTTTTCTGATGAAAGCACCTTTATGCTCAGTGGTGAAGTGAATAGACATAATTGTCGATATTGGGACACACAGAATCCTCATTGGTTTAGAGAGGCCCACACGCAAAGGCCTCAGAAGTTGAACGTTTGGGCAGGAATTTTGGCAATCATCTAGTTGGGCCTTTCTTTATTGAGGGTAATCTGAATGGAAATGGCTACCTACAGTTGTTAGAGGAACACATACATCCTAGATTGACAGAAATTTTACAGAACGATCCAACTCTTTCTGAGGACGAAATGCGTTTTCAACAAGACGGTGCTCCTCCGCATTATGATGCTCAGGTGCGCCAATATTTAGACGAAAATTTCCCAGGAAGGTGGATTGGTAGAAGAGGACCTGTTGAGTGGCCAGCCAGGTCACCAGATTTAAATCCCTAGATTTTTTTTTGTGGGGCCATCTAAAATCTAAAGTTTATGCCACAAGACCAGAAAACCTGGAGGAGCTGCGGATGAGGATTATCACAGAATGCCGACTTTTGACTCCTGAAGTTTTCGCTAATGTGAGAAGAGAGTTCGAAAATCGTCTGTATAACTGTATGGAGGTGGGCGGAGGTCATTTTGAACAATTGTTGTAATAATCAAGTTAGTTTTTGTTTTCAATTGAATACAAGTTCAATAAATCTCGTTTTCCTGTTTAGATGAGCATCCAATCAGTTTCTCCATCATCCCTCATCCTGATCCTCACGCCAGAAAACCTCGATTGCCAAACTGAAACCAATGCCTCAGTGATTCAGAAAATAGAAAATCTTTCTGGAACTTTGCCACTCAACCTGTAATCACTTGTATGATTTTTGAGTTGGGGATGCTGAATGGAAGAGATTGATTGCAAAAATTCCATATTCACGCAAGAGAGTCTTATTCTCGAATCAAACATAAACATGTTCTCGTATTATACCGAAATGAACCAGTTTCAAAAGTTATTTGGGTTTTCAGTGTTCCTGCTCCGGGACACCCTGTATGCTGATTCTGAATTTCGAAAATACCAAATTCGAAGAGAAAATTGAAATACCTTTCCAACGAGGTGCCACTTGACCTATTTTCGATCGAATGATTTTTGAGTTGGGGATGCTGGAAATAGGGGTTGATTGCACCAACTCCAAATTCACAAGTGTAGGTCGTTTTTCTAGACCGAGCATAAACCTGCGCTTGCATTATGCCAAAATAAATCGATTTCATTTAGTATTTGGGATTTGCAGGAATTCAACTTTACCCTCGGTTGGGACACCCTGTATGTTAATTTAAAATTCTAAAATGACAAATCAGAATGGAGAATTGACAGACCTTTACAGTAAGGTGCCACTCGACCCTTATTCCCTATGATGAATTTCGAAATTAGGGTTGCTGGGGGTAGGGGGTTGATCTGACAAGTTTCGAATTATTTCGAAAAATGCTCCCCCTCGAAACAAAAATCGACGTGTCTTGGTGTTTTTCGCTAATGTTACTCATTTCGGAGTTATAGGGGGGGTCAAATTTTCGTTGGAACACACTGTATATAGATATCAGCTTTCCACACACTATACATTATTTAAGCCAAGGTTTGGGTTATGTTTAGTAAGGTTCTATAATTCTAAACTTATAGTTATTATTAATATTACGATGTAAATAGGATGGACATAAAGCATGACCACTCCTTAAACGACAAAAACAAAAGATACATATGAATAAACAAAGCCATTGATATAGCATAGAGTTTATGTTTAGTAAGGTTCTTCTCTATAATATCAATGAATAAACTTATAGTTATTCAAAATTGCGAGTTTATCGGTTGTTAGGTTTTAAAAAAGTTCGTGGATGGAACATATGAAACAAAAGAGTTACATATGGTGTTAAACTTAACTAAGAAGTGACTTTGGATGTTGAAGCGTGGCACTTCATGTTCCCAGCATACTTTTTATAAGATGGTACGTAACCACTGAGTGCTAATCGTAAGCATGATGACATATGATCGTCAGTTAGCCGATTGCGATATTTTGACCTAATTATCTTCATTTCAGAAACTACAGACTCGCACAAGTAAAATAGCTATGAGATATATATCTGATATAATCTGCACCAACGCATTTTCAACAGAACATGAGTTCAAATGAAGCTGACTTGCTATTTCAGTAGCTAATTCCTCGATGTTTTTACATGAAAAAGGATAACTCATAAATGATGCTATATTTGCCAATTTACTGCAATCATAAAAACGCATTCGAATAATCCCAAAATATTTGATAATTCAGCCTCATACGTATCATAATTCAACTAAGGAAATTCTTGCTTTCAAAGACGGAAAATGTTTTAGATCCTTTCTTCTCAGTTGATCTATCATATGTTGCAATTTACTTTTGAATGCCATTACTGCGCTAATCATCTCAATAATAATTTTTCCTTTACCTTGAAGCTCCAAGTTAATGATGTTTAAGTGCATTGTGATGTCAGTCAAAAATGCCAGATCAGTCAGCCATTTTTGGTTTTTCAACATCTGAGTGTCATCACCTCTCTCGTCGAGAAAAGCTGTTATTTCGGGCAATAATTCTTGAAACCTTTCTAGGAATTTTCAGCGACTCGACCACCTGACGTCCGTGAAAAGAACTAAATCAGTGTGTTCAGCTGATTCCCTATCGTCCAACTGCAACTTAAAGAGCCGCCGTTGCAAGCTACGTGTACAGATGGAATTCACAATTTTTTTTGCTATGCCCATAACTTCCCCCGTGTTAATAACTTGTTGATGTATAGGGCAATGGAATGAAAAAAATGAAGGAAAATTTTCATTAGCTCGACACAATGCCACAAAACCGTTTTTGTTTCCAGTTATTGTTGTAATGCACACTAATTTATATATTATTGTAGTTTTTTACAAGATTGAAGAAAACGTCATATATATCTTCGCCACGGGTCTTCCCCTTCAAAGGAAAGATTGTCAAAAATTCTTCCTTAGCCAACATGTCATTGAATAACATCCGGATAAGAATACACAGATGGGCAGTGTCTGTCACACCGGTGGATTCATCTAGCTGTAAAGAAAAGTATGTACATTTCATGATATCATGATGTTTATCTGCCATGTCCTGAATCATGACTTCAATACGTCTTGTAGCAATCGGGCGAGATAACTGAAGTTGTCTAATAGCAGACATGCATTCTGTTTTATTTTTAAAATTTCCAAATAAAGTCTCACCCGCTTCAATAAATGCTTCCTTCACAACCGATCCATCTTCGAATGGTTTCTTGTGTTTCGCCAATATATGAGATATTTTAAATGACGCGATCGTAGCAGCTTTCGATTGTTTGGCTGGTTTTGTGAACATGGTATGTTCTTTTTTCAAACAAGATATCAAATTACGTACTTTTCGTTATCTTAATTCACTCTGTGGTAGAAAATCCTTTTATAGTTTTTATGAACCGTTTTATGATGCCTTCACCATACAAAGGAAAAATTCCTCCTCCCAATCGTTATTAAAATTATTCGTTTTAGATTTCTTCGCTGCACTCATTTTGTACTATTTAATAATAAACTTTGTATCGACGTAGTATTGCCTTCAAGTTACAATTCAGAATGACTCCTATTCCTGCAGGCGCAACATTTACATCGGCGTGAACGAAAGTCCCGAACATTCCCGTCAATTGAAAAGCGCCAAGAATAAAAAACACTTCTTATCTTTGACAAGTATCGCGCGTTCCTTTGGTAAAGCCGCCTTTTGCCGCTAGCAGAGAGTTATTTTATTACGTAATAAATTTTTGTAGTTTAGTTACTTACTTATTAAAAATTTTTACTTCTCGAGATTTACTCAAAAAGTACTCGACCGTTTGAGCACACCTGATCTAAAGCATTGAAATCAATATTGAGGGGATTTACGTCCTCAAGTTTCACGAAATGTCAAAAATTTAGAATAGGTATAGGAAATTTCGAACAATATTTCCTCAATTTTTCCGTACAAAGTCGAAAATGAAACAAAATATAGGGGGTCCCAGTTGAGAAATCATAACTTCGGTATGTAACTGTGAATATTTTTAGTTTGTAGTAGATATATTTCTTGATCAAAACAGACACATTCCTCAATAGGAGGAACAGCCAAACAGGGTTGCTACGTCTTTTAACAACTGAAAAAATTTAATAATTGTGACGAATTGAGGTCTGACTATTATGTGAATTTCCATTATTTTTGGTTAATTGATTTCCAATGCTTTTCGTATGCCACTTCCAATTTATTATTTTCATTATACAAAGTATATAAGTTACTATAAAAAATAAGTTTTTCTTTTAGTAGATGATTTGCATAGTGAGGAGCTGAGTTTTTAGTTAAAACTGCGTTTGTGCTCCGATAATCTGATATTTAAATTTCTAAAAGTTCTACCGAAATATAATTAATCACAACTTCAACAAGAGAGCACCTGATTTGTTTCCTCTGAAAATTTTAGGCTTACAGTTTTTTGTATATCTGCCTAGAGATTGATCCGTTCTGAAAACTATATTCAAATTATAATATGAGGAGATAATTTTAAATTTAGACTGGGTTTATAATGTTGAATCCTTTCAAGGAATTGTTCTCTGATAATAATATCGCGGTTAGTCTATATATCATACTGTTATGAGCAGGTATTGAACGTTTATGTGGAGGAGCAAAAGAATTATCAAGGGTCATATCTGTGAAAGATAGTTAGTGTCTGTGGTCAATTTTGGTTATATTTAAATTTAGAATGCTGATGGATTTCCAGTTTCCATTTACAAAGTGAATTTTATATTATTGTGAATTGAAATTATGAAGGTACTAAAGGAATCTTATTGATTATTTCATTCACATATCAAACCAATGAATACGCATCTACAGCGGATGATTCTCAATGTTATAAATGAAAATTTCGGCTAATAACGGACTACAGAGAATAAGCCATTAGTAGGTCGTTGGTGCTGATGTAAATTACATTATTCAAGTTGATTTAATTTTGTTTTAAACATACTTCGGAAAGATGCATAAACCCTGATTATATAATGAGATTCAAATTTCTATTCTGCAGACCTTGGTTAATCTGGATTATGGATAACAGGTACAAATGAACGATTAAATTCCTTCAGTACCTTCATAAATTAAATTCACCTTTGGAAATGGAAACTGAGAATTCCATTACTTTTTACATTTATCTATAACCAAAATTGATCACAGACATGATATAATTCTAGCTTGATTGACAGTATGCGCTCTCGTTAATTTTAATTTGCAATCCATGAGGTTTTCCTAGTATTGAAGACACCAATCTAAAATATAATATATTAGTTAACCAAGTCTGAATTCAAAATCATTCCTTTTATCTCATAATTTGAATATAGCTTTTAGAATTAATAATTCACTAGGCAGATATATTAAAATGTAAATATAAACTTCATAGAGGAAATAATTCAGGCGTTTATAAACTCTCTCGTGGAAGGTGTGATAAAATTTATTTGGTAGGTTTTTAATATTAGGATATTAAATCACAAACGATATTTTAAACAAAAAAACAGATTCTCTCTATGCAAATCATCTACTTGCAGAAGACTGTAATTTCAACAATGATTTTGATACTTTACATAATGAGAATAATAGATTGAACTGAACCTATGGAAAGCTTTGGAAGTCCCAATGCTTCACCAACATTATGTGGTGAAATGCGTTATGACTGTGAATATTTAATTTCACGTTGAGTGTCTTTACCTGAAGCAACAATTAATCCTTCATCCCTGCATATTCCAGTCAACACTGGAACATCGATATAATTTCCCGATTTAAGTACGTTTGCTGGTGTGTCTGTCAGGAATGCTTCTGGGGATGGGGGTTCTACTGTCGGCTTAAAGGGTACTGTGGCTCCTACCGCCCATTCCTGTTAGATATCATTGAATATAATGAATTAAGTTGTGGAAAAGTATTTTTTCAATTAAAGTACCGTCGCAAAAGTCAGTTATTTCAGTAATTGATGTTTATTACAGAAATGAAGGTTTCTAATTCTGATATAGTCAAGTAGGTAACTTATGAGATAACGTAGTGACGAGATGCTACCATAGATATTCACTTAAATAACCGACTTGACTTTATATGAAATCTCATCAGTTTTTGCCGTGAAAGGATTGTGTTTCCAGATTTGGCATTTTTTTACATTATATATGTTAGATGGAATCTCTCTTATCTTTGTAGGATTCATTCTTACAGTAACTTATTTATATTATTTGTTTTTAGTATTTTTGTTTCACTTAGTAAGTAGAATAATAGTTGAGAGTAATTGCCTGAAATTAGTTCGTCCTAGAATCGCTGGCAAATATTGCCAGTAATAATTGCGGGGTGTAAGGGGGCACGCCTACATCTCCTCCATCAAAGTGTCCCAAATATCAACCCCACCTGCTCGCGGTGCACCCAGCTGAAAAACAAACGGGGCTCTGACGACCGAAGAGAGGCGGTATAACCTCAACTTCGCATACCTATCGCTCGAAGGAAATGTCGAAGCGAACTGAAAAATTTCCAGTGAAATTATTTGAGGCCAGTCCGAGGGCTAGGGTTGGCAATCCCAGCACCAGCCTAAGGTGCAGTGGACGAATCATCCGCTCATTCGAATTCGAAATGATTACTGAAACCTTTAAGAAATGTAACCGGACGGATAAACTGTTGACGACAATTGCTAACGCCAAAAAGGTTTTTCGATTCGGGACTTGGAATGTAAAGACGTTATATGAACAAACAAAATTAGCACAAGCTACCAAAGAAATGCACCGTTACCAACTGGATCTTCTCGGCATGTCAGAGGTGCGATGGAACGGACAGGCCGAACATTTAACATCATCGGGGGAACAACTCTTCTACTCAGGGAAACGCCCAGATGAGCGTCATGAGAGCGAAGTTGGACTCTTGCTCGGCAAGACAACAAAGGCAGCGTTGCTCAGTTGAAAACCTCTATCAGACCGCATCATCACAGCGAGGTTTCACTCCAAATTCAGAAAAATATCGGTTATGCAGTGCTACGCCCCCACGAAAGTCAGCCTTCAAGAGGACAAACAACAGTACTACGAACAACTCACATCTGCATAGGCAAAACTTCCGAAGGGTGATATAGTAGGAAACGAAAACCGAGATTTGAAAAAAATAATAAGCACGCACGGACTAAGAATAATTAACGAGAATGGAGAAATGCTGACCAACTTCTGCATGGAAAATAACTTGGTAATAGGAAGAACTATCTTCCCGCACGAGAACATTCATAAGACTACCTGGACGTAGCCAGACATGCGAACACAGAATCAAATCGACAACATACTCATCTCAGGCAAATGGGAAGGTTCACTTCTAGACACTTGAAACAGAAGAGGAGCAGACATAGCAAGTGATCACTACCTGTTGGTAGGCAAACTCAAGGTGAAGATCGCGAAAATCAAAGTGAGAAATAAATGTAGAAGACCAAAGCATATATTGGAGAAGTTCAATCTTGAGAATACTAGAAGAGAGTTCAAGACCGAGCTCAGAGAGACGACAAGAGGAACCATTGATGGATGGGAAAGCCTGGAAGAAGCGATGAAGCAAACCGCGGAATAGGTGTTGGGACATACACAGAAAAATAGAAAGGAATGGATACAAGACGAAACATGGAGTCTGATAGACAAGAAGAAACACACCCTCACAGCAAGAACACGGACAGAGAAGGAAGAGAAATGAAAACAATACTAAGACCTAAACAAAAGGGTGGAGAGGTCAGCTACGAGAGATAAGAGGGAGTGGATAGAGCAACTCACAAAATAAGCACAAAACGCAGCTGAAAACAGAAACATGAGGGAATTTTACCAAATTACGCGGAAACTGAGTGGAAAAACGAACTGACAAGTCAACCTAGTAAAAGACAAAAATGGGGGAATACTTACAAATACCGAACAACAATTGGAAAGATGTAGGGAACATTTCATGGAGTCATCCAGCGAATCAACGAACTGCAATGAAAACGAAGAACTTGAAGAACAATCACCCATCTTGAATAGAAACATCAGCACCGCCCCACCTAGCCGAGAAGAAATTCTCAAGGCCATAAGATCGCTTAAAAACAATAAAGCTGCTGGGCCAGATAACATTCCAGCTGAACCGATGAAGGCCGATCATACTACCATTTCAGATCTCCTGCAACCGATACTGAGATAAATATGGAAAACTAACAACATCCCTGATCAATGGAAGAAAGGCCTTATTATAAAACTACCAAAGAAGGAGGACCTAACAAACTGCACGAATTGGCGAGGAACGACGCTGCTCAATACGATAAATAAAGTACTCGCACATATCATAAGCGGTCGACTCATCAAAACTTTAGAACCCCTGATGAAACACAACCAAGCTAGCTTTAGGCCTAATCATTCCTGTATTGATCAGATCGGCACAATGAGAATCATAATTGAGCAATCCATAGAATTCGGCTCTCCGCTCTACCTGGTATTAGCCGACTTTCTAAGAGCTTTCAGCAACATCTTTCGAAGATACATCTGGAACATACTGTGGGAGAGAGGGGTACCTGATAAAATAATGTCGTGCGCCAGCTCTACGAAAATGCACCCTGTACCGTGCTCCAAAACGGCCATGAGAGCGCCGAATTCAGCATTTCCAGAGGGGTTAGGCAGAGATGCATCCTATCGCCCCTACTCTTTAACATAGTACTGGAATGGATAGTGTGCCAAGCGACCAAAAGCAAACGCGGAATAAGATGGACAATGACCTCGTACCTCACGGACCTAGATTACGCCGATGATATTTGCTTGATCACTCAATCATATAAAGATATGCGGTTTATTCTCAAGGCAGTTGAAGAGGAAGCCTCCAAATGTGGTCTCAGTATAAATGTCGATAAAACAAAATCAATGCGAATAAACGTGACGAAGCAAGACCCTTTCCAGACCAACACAAGACAAATTGAAGACGAAGACCAATTCACATATCTGGGCAGCATAATAACAAAAGATGGAGGGGCGGAAAAGGACATAAAAGAAAAACTGAGAAGAGCACAACAAGCATTTGCCCAACTGAGATCTATTTGGAACGCAAGACATATTACAGCCAGAATTAAAAAAAACTCTAACATAAAGACTGTGTTTCTACATGGCTGTGAGACATGGAAGATGAGCAAACAATCAGCTGGCAAAATCGTTAACAAATGACTGCGGCGGATTCTTATTATATACTGGCCACAAACAATCCGCAACAGCGATCTTCTGCACCTAACTGAGCAGACAGAGGTCCAGAAGGAGATTCGCAGACGAAAGCGGGGATGGATCGGGCATACACTAAGACGACCCGAAACATTGCTAGGACAGCCTTAGAATGGAACGCGCCAAACTTCAGTAGGTGATAGTACAAAATATTTGCAACAGAAAATGTCTTATAACATTTCTTCGAAAAGTTGATGATTATCGAGTTATTTAACACTTCTTGATTTTACGAAATTTTTTTCTTCTCTCTATAAAAACAAGAATATAATATCTGTTACTCTTACAGCTACATCAAATCTGACCATACCATCGGAAATAGCATTGAATTTGCTATAAGATAGGTAAGTTCTAATGGTAAAAAATTTTGTATACCGGGTGTTGTAAAAGGCTAAATGAAAAAAATGTGAAATGAACAAAATTAGTGGTATTTTCTTGTTAGCTGTACCAATGAAAACTGATCGATAAGTAGCTGTTTTTTGCATGGTAAAAACTACTACATAATTGGCTTCCAAATGGTATATCAACTTTTGAACTAACTATTTTTTTCCAGCAATATCATGGGTATGAGTAATAAGAACATAAAATTCGAAAACGCAAATATCTTATATTACTTAATGAAACATGAATAGGAACTAAAAAAATTAATGCATCATAATTTCACGAAAGAAATTTCAAAACTATAACAGGTGTTCAAAATGTCTTCCTCTTTCTTGAATGCACTTAACACATCTTCTTCTTAATCTATCAACTACTCTTTGAAGTTCAATGTGTTTTTGACTCATTTCGTTGCAACAGATTCGATTCCTTTCAATTAATTCTTCTAGAGTATTAAAGGGAATTCTATAAACATTAGTCTTTAATGAGCCCCACACATAAAAATCAAGCGGCGTAAGGTCAGGGCTTCTGGATGGCCATCTCACCGGCCCGAATCGATCTACCAATTTCTCTCCAAATCTCTCAGTCATCCAGTTCTGGACCATTCTAGAATTATGAGCCGGGCAGCCGTCCATTTGAAACCAAAGGTGATGCCGAGTAGCTATAGGCATTTCTTCCAGAACGTTCATTATTTCGTTATTTAATACATTTAAAAATTCGTTTGAATTGAGACGATTGGGGAGTATAACTGGCCCGACAAGCTGACCCCTCCTTAACCCCAACCACACATCCACTCTAATATCGTGCTGAGAGTGTGACACAATAGTGCCATGAGGATTATCTGTATCCCATATATGAGAATTTCTCAAATTTATTATACCAACTTTGGTTGGTATGGAAAGTTGAATATAGAATTTTATCTGATTCCCACTCCTGTAATTTATTCGTGTACCATGTACAAAATTGCAACCTCACCTCACTATCCACTGGCAATAGGTCTTGAACCTTACTCAAATGGTAAGGATGTGAACTATTTCGCTTGAGAACTCTATAAACCGTGGGATGATGAAGTCTTGTAGCACCAATTCTTCGAGTACTTGTTGTAGGGTCCTCGCGAATAGCCTGCAATATTGCAGGTGCTCGTCCCCATTGCTGAGAATTTCCACCACCTTCCCTAATTCTCAAACCACTGAATAAACTAGATTCACTGGAGCGCCTTAACACTTCAACAAATGTCTTTCTGCATGGTTGTTGTCTGTTTGGAAAGCGCAATGCATACTCCCGCACCGCTGTCCGGGAATGTCCATTCGCGAAGACATAAACAGATAATATATCTCAATATTAAATGTTTGAGAAACTAGGCATGTATTCTGTTTTTCGAGGAATAAAATGGAACCGTAAAGAGGAAAAATAAACTTCAATTCAATAATTCTTCAAACGACAGTTCCTGTCAAATTCTAAATATATTTATTTGTTTTAAAATCAAGTAATACAGGCCTGTGCGATTTATTCGTTTAGGATTCTTTTTCTAATATTCTTCTTCTAATCAGAGAAAATTAATTATTCCTAGTTTCCTAAATATTCAATATCCAGATATGTTATCTATTTATCGCTTATTATTATTGAAAAATCATTTGTGGAATTGTTTAGACGCTCTGGTGAAACTAGCTTATTTGTGATCGAAGGATAAGAGAATTTAATGTATCTACTTTTACTCTTACTCATGATATTGCTGGTAAAAAATAGTTAGCTCCAAAGTTGATATACCGTTTAAAAACTAGATAAATGTAGTAGGTTTCTCCAAAAAAAAACGGCTATTTATCGATCAGTTTTCAGAGGTACAGCTAACAGGAAAATTCCACTAATTTTGTTCATTTCACAACTTTTTCATTTAACCTTTTACATCACCCGGTATACAAAATTCTTTTACCATTAGTACTTACCTATCTTATAGCAAATTCAATGCGTAAAATCAAGAAGTGTTAAATAACACGATAGTTATCCACTTTCCGAAAAAATGTTAGTAGACATTTTTGTCGCAAATGACGTGTATTAGCACCTACAGAAGTTTGGCACCTTTTATAGTAGACACCCTGTATACATATATATAATCAATAATTGCAATCGAATTTTTAAGACGAAAATTGCAACTTTCCTTTCGTTATATCAGAACAGATGCTTGAATAATTATTAGGACCTATCTCAATTTCGTCACATGCCCTTAATCGGCAAGATAACCATTCCATCTGAATTGCTGTACGAAAATACTCAATCATGATGCGGAACTGAACAAGGCTGTAGCATTGATACACTTTGTCTTCAATCATTATTATTGATTTAATGAATAATATATCATTTAAATCCTTACCCTCGAAGCAAGAAAATGGTCATCATCACATAATATATCGGGCGTTCCGTGAGAAACGCCTCGAGATTTAGCTCCGACCATTGTTCGTCGATTTCAGTGAGACAAAAACCGAATTGCATAATGCACGATATTCTAACAGTCTGAAACACTTTCATTAGTCTGTCACTCTCGGTAATACCACAAGTTGAACTCCACGTGGACTTCTCAAATTGTAACCCCATATTTTTATTTTTTTTTTCAATTACTCATTCAATTTTGAGTACCTTCTGCTAAAATGCTGCTCAAGAATTATCACTTCAAACGCTTAATTTTCCAAGTGTTATGGTCATTATTTTAATTTTGATAAGTCACATTATTTCCTATTTTGGGTATAACTCGATTCGCCATAACTTTCTTCAATCGAGTGCGACAGTTGAGCAAATACTGTTGACAAATAGATATTTTTGTTGTGGCTTGGACAAGAAGAACCATGTACATTTGTTCATTTCAATATTCGATGAAAAACTACATTTTCCCAGTCTCCCTCTGAAATATTCCATTGATCTTCATGTGAATTCTCAATGTACTGGCAGTTCACATTTGTACCAAATTTGACAGGAATCAATCTCAAGATTTAAGAATTGAGGCAAATATAATATTTGGTTCACAATCAACCAGTATCTTCCTTCAGAAAGAATAGATTTACCTAACTTTTTGAGTCGAATTACTAAGTTCACTGGGAGTCTCTTTCTATTATTGAAATCTTTGCATTTATTCCTGAAACAACATCTATATTAATTACTTACGACAAATATCTCGCTTGCTTTGACCAATTTTTTCGTTTCAATATTTCTTAAACATTCCACCAATTCCAAGCTAGTAGCTGTAGGACATCCAAAGTGTTCTGCTAGTGTTTTAGCATTTTGATATTTTCTTCCTCAGGGTTGAATGCCCAGTTACATAATGATATTCCACTTTGTGAAATTACTCCCTTGAACAGTCCTAGAAAAAGAAGAGCAAGAGTAATTTTTTCAGAATTTAGTTTTGGAAACATGTAATTTTCGAGATAGAATTTTCGCTAATCACTTGGTGAAACATTTTTGCTAAATAATAAAAATAATGAAACAATTGGAGAAAAAATACTAATCTTAAGTTGCGCAAAATATAATGAATAAAAATATAGTGCGTTCCAATGTAGACGAACTAACCTGAATAATTCGGCTGGTTTGATTTTCTGTGAATTTCCTGAACTTTTCATTGAAGAAGTGGAATTTTTGGTTTCATGTTTAGTTGTCCCTCTATCAATCCCTACCCTAGCAGCTTCTACTGCAAAATTGTTGATAGGAAAATAAGGGCAAGTGATACATTTTGGAATAGAATATTCCATTCTCTAAACGACCACGTAATTATTTACTTTCTAAAATAACATGTTACATGTGAAGTGAAATCGAATTGTTTGGGAAAATTCCAAGTTTAAATGATTCCGTTTGATCTCCGTTTGAGGAAAACATGTGACCAAAATGGATTTGGTTGAATCGGAAAAATGTTTGTCACTTATTTAAACGTTTGTACGAACTTTCACTATCAACTACTACCCCGAAAATTTTTGAAATAAGAAATGGTGTAATATTTCAATAGAAAGATTATCTGATCCTCCATATCAGTCTGCTTTTTGAAATGCCATTAATTAAAGAGAACACAACTTCGACTTCTGTGGCTTTCGTGAAAATCTATTGTGGAATAAAATATAGCATTGAATTTTTAGATTTTCAATTGTGTACATTCATTTAGAAAATGTTCGAAGTGGCCCTCATTTACTAGCAAGCATTGGTACAATTTTGATTCGAATGATTGCCTAAGATTTTGCAACATTTGAGATGTTATCTGCTGATATGCTTGAACAATCCTTTCTCGTAGTTCTTCCAACAATTATGGTGACTTGAGATAGCCCCACAAGAAGAAATTGGGAGGTTGGGTGATCTAACCGGCCAGTTTATAGCGCCTCTCCTATCTATCCAATTACCTCCTTCATGTTGATGCATAACGTTATATTCTGGTAAATTTGGATTTCCTTCGACGGTAACTTTTATGAAAGGATCAATCAATTTCCCAAGCATGTTCTAAGAGCTTTCTCCTTCCAAATTGTTCTGTATAATATATTCGATATTCGATATTCCGGACCGAACATTTTGTTTTTAAGGTCTTTGAATATGATTATCCTCTTCAAATGGAGATTATAGTCAGTCTAAATTTTGCAATTATATCGATGTTTTTCGCCATTCAAAAAATGACACTGAAATTTTCGAAGAACGTCAATCGAAATCATCTTCATAAGCTCGTGTTCGAGTCTATTTTTATATGTATTGAATTCGTACTTGTGAAGAATCTTGAAAATACCTGTCCAACATAATTCAGATATTTGAGACAATCTCCTCATAGACATGTCATTGAATACCATCCGAATAAAAATACACAGCTGGGCAGTCTGTCATATAAGTGGATTCGTCGAACTGTAAAGAAAAGTATGTACATTTCATGATATCATGTTTTAGTTTATCTGCCATGTCCTGACTCATGACTTCAATACGCCTTGTGACAGTCGGACGAGATAACTGAAGTTCTCTAATAGCAGACATGATTTCTGTTTCATTTTTAATAAATAAATGCTTCCTTCACAACCAGTCCATTTTCGAATGGCTTCTTGTGTTTCGCCAATATATGAGATATTTTAAATGACGTGATCGTAGCAGTTTTTGATTGTTTGGCTGGTCTTAATGCCTTGGCTCCTGCAGTGGAAGGTCCCCTGATGGCAAGTCGAGAGTGTATTCTCCGTAATGGCAACTTCACTCAAAACGGCCACATCAATCCCTTCGTCATTCACAACTCTGGTGGGATTCGGTTTTCTATGAAACACATCCACTTTCCATGCACTGGTTCAGAGAACGTATTTGCGTCCAGGGTTATTTCGTTGAAAATGAGCGCAGTTGTCCTAGGATTGTTACCATTTTTGTAAAATAAACTCACAATTTCGATACGTTCCTGCAGTGTCTATAACATCTATAACTAAATCGCAATTATTTTAGGTTATCCAAACCATGTGAAATACTACCAACGCAAATCACTGGTGTTTGAACGAACGGCCAAACGAAACTGAATCTAGCAGGTCTGGAAAAAACTTTTCTCTTAATATAATATTTCAATTAAAACGTTCTTTTTTGGAAAATATATTTTGATGATATACCGGGTGTAACTGGAAACAGGCTCGCCCCTATAACTTTTTTCCTGTCCAATATTTTTCAATGAAATTTTCTGAACTTAATTAAAAATTAATTTCAACTTGAATGGCACTGACCGTTCATCTGAAACGTTTTCGGTTTCAAAGGAAATTAGCCAAAATTTCGATTTTCAAATGGCTCACCCTGTATATTTTTTGAGAAATCGAATCAAACTCTCTTTGTCTATACATTCAGCATATTTTAAGACGAATTCACCGAATTTTTAATTTTCTTTTGATAAATTTGTTTTCAAGTCAAGGTGGCTATGACGACAAAAAACTGCGTGATTTATCGACCGAAATCGAGTACATTTGCATTCATCACTGAAACTGTAGAAATTCCTTCTGTTATTGGCTTCGTAACATTCCAAACATTGTTTCTTTGAAAAAAATCTTATTTCCGCAAGGTATAATAGAGGCTCATTAGCACTATAATACGCAGAATATTTTTACGAATATTTTGATACTAAATTGATAATTTTTCGTTGAAAATTTCCATTCGTAATTTTGGACATAGTATAATACTCGTTTTTCAACTCATTATCTGAAGTGCTTTGGAAATGCATTGAAATCCTATCACAGATCATAGAATTTTTTGTATTCAATTTTAAATTTCATAAGATAAGATTGTGTTTCATCTGAATCGGTGAGTTGGTATAAATTGTTCAGAGTTTTTGAATTTTCACGGCAGAAAAGCAGACGAAATGCTGTACACACAGAATGAAAAAGTAGATATGCTACTCATTTATGGCGAATGCCGAAAAAACTCTACAGCATCAGCAATTTTATACGCTGAACGCTATCCTGAACGGCAACATCCTTCAAGGCACTATTTTCCAAAACTGGAAATGAAGTTTCGTCAGCAAACGGTTGTTGCAGATAATCAAAATTCATAGTAATCGAAAATTCTGAAATTGATGTATTAGCGTACATTAATTTGAATTGTACGGCATCTACAAACAAATCGCACAAGAAATAGGGATAAGTCATCAGAGTGTTTGGAGAATTCTTAAGAAGCATAAATTTCGCTCGTTCAAATACAATCTTTATCAACACCTTTATAAAAATGATAATGGCCGAAGATTAGAATATTGCAACCAGTTTCTTCAAAAGATGGAAATGGATCCAAGGTATCCTTAAAAAATTTTATTTTCAGACGAATCCCGATTTACTAACAACGGAATGTTCAATAGAAACAATACGCGCTATTGGGCCACGAAAACGAGCATTTACTACGTGAGGGTAATTTCCAGGAGCGATTTGGGTTAAATGTATGGATGGCAATGTTAGGGCGACATCTCATAGGTCCAATCATTTTTGATGGACCATTAACAGGGGAAAGATATTTAGGATTTTTACAAAACGAAATAAGCGATCTGATTGATGGTTTACAGGATGTTGCTAATAACTTAATTTTCCAACAAGATGGAGCACCAGCGCACAACTGCAGGGAAGCAATACCTAAATAATAATTTAAATGAAAGGTGGATAGGCACCAACGGCCCGACAAGAAGGCCAGCTCGATCGCCCGACTTGTCCCCATTTTATGTGTTTATAGAACTGCTTCAGAAAGTCGAGAGGATTTAGAGAATAGAGTTCGGGGAGCAATAAATGAAATTTTTCCAAATCAAATGGATAATGTAGTACGGGCTACCATTCGCCGCAATAGGCTGTGTCAGGCACAGAATGGGAGTCTCTTAGAAAACCTGTTGTGAAGTTATGCTCAATTGATTTGATGACATTCCATGGTCTATTTGTGTATTTTGCGTTATTTATGTGTTTTGTTAAATTTTCATTCATCTGGAATGTACGATGATGAGTATGTGCGCCATGCCAAAATAAAGCTAAGGTTTTGCGTTTATGCTTTGTGTGCATTACAATTTTAGAACCAGCTGAGTCGCCATAGCCACCTAGACTTGAGAACAAATTTATCAAGAATGATTTAAAAATTCGGCAAATACATCTTTAAATATACTGAATGTATAGACAAAGAGAGTTTCATTCGATTTCCCAAAAAATATACAGGGTGAGCCATTTAAAAGTTGAAACTTTGGCTTTGTTTCAGATAAACTGTCAGTGCCATTCAACTTGAAGTAAATGTTTCAAAAATTTCATTGAAAAATATTGGATAGGAAAAAAGTTTTAGGGGCGAGCCTCTTTCCGGTTACACCCAGTATATTATATTTGGACAGGTACTAATGACAAATTTTCATATTCACACTATGCAAATTGACAATATGCATAAAACACCCAATTGCTAGATATATAAATTATGAGAACAGATAATCATCTTGAATTTAACATTTATCGAAAACCAATGTTCACTGATACTTTAATCAAAATGTCCGCGTTGCATACATTTGTGCATTACTCACAGTTCCCCTGTCACGACAAAACTTCGAAAAAGAAATTGGAATTTCGAAAACATTAGCTTCAAAGAATGAATACGACAAAAACATCATATGTGTATACAAATTAACAGCTGAAAAAACACAAATTATTATTACTCTCGATTTACCCCACCCTTCTACTTCACGAAATAAAGAATAAATACAACACAATATGTACCAATAAGAATATGTTCACTCTTAGTCGAAAACTTGATATTATGGGAAAAAACGGTGTATATCAATTATATTGCAAACACTGTCTTGCCTTTTATATAGGTAAAATGGCATTGTAATATGTTTCTCGAATTTGAAGGATATGAGAAATAGTTATTTGTGGGTTTTTGAATTGAGATTTTGTTCCGATTTATAAGAAAAACAAGATTTTTTTGTGAAATATAAAATATATAATTTCATTTTAATCGATAGAGAAAGGTTTGCCTATAATAATGGAAAACTATATCATGCAGATGGCCTCCACGACCCCTTTTTCGAGAACATAAGCTTTTGATTAAATTTCCCATTTTATTTTTACACATTTGCAGCTCTATTTCATCTATAACGGCACGAATATTTCATTAGCATAAACCTTGTCTTTCACGTAACCCGAAAGTCCAATGTTGTTAAATCACATGAACTTAGAGGGCCAATTGTAATAACCGATTCGAGCAATGACTCTGTCAGAAAAATTATCTTGCAAGGAGGTTTTTTCAGTTGTGTGGCACGTAGCGCCATCCTGTTGACAATAAACATCCATACCTTCCAATTCTGGCAATAAAAATTCGTTTCTCACGGTTTTATAGCAAAATTCATTAAAAGAAACGGACGCAGCAGTCATTTTGAAAAAATACGTTTCGATAATTGCTCCCGCCCAAAAACCGCACCAAACAATAACACGTCATGAATTGAGAGGTTTTCAACAACCAATTTTGGATTTTCTGTGCCCCAAATGCGAGTATTTTGTTCAAAGGCACATCGCTGTTGATGGTCGGTTAGCTTAATTTCTTGTGCTTACCTTTGTAAACCTTAGCCAAGTCATTATGCAAAATTCTGTGTAATATCATTTGCGAAATGCCTTATTACAGAGAACGACGTGGAATGAACAAACCTGTGTTTTCTTTCACACTTTCAGCTATAGATGCAATATCCTCACATGACGAACACGAGTATAGCTCTTCACATTAACTTGTCCCAAAACTGGCCAAGAAGGAGGTTCACCACAACCCAAAACTCTTTTTTTCGAATTGTTTCAGTAAAATTTTCTTCATATTTGTAAAGAATTTCATTGATTTCGATGTATTTTTGAAACGGATATCGTTTCATTTTTAATTATGGCATAATTTTCATTTGTCATCTGTTAAAAAATGACAGATTTTGTTTCGACAACGATACCTCTAATTGGAAAACTCTTAGTTGAGAAAGCATAATTTTGTTATAATTTGCATTCGTTACAAAAAATTGGGCTGCCCAACATGTCGGTCCCCCACACTCGCAACGTACACCACCCCGTACTCAGTTACTTAACAGCGTTTGACAGAATATGAATTGCAAAACCATTGTAGCTGCTGTTATAGAACTGTATAATAACAAAGTGCAGTTCATCACTGAAACATTACAACAAGGAATAGAAAATATCTTAACGAAATCGACACTCACCTGTATTCAACGGTGAAAGTAATTGGTAATGAGAACTTGCACCACCCGCAGATACTCCTCCAACAGTTACACTGTCTGGATCTCCTCCGAAATGTTTGATGTTCTTATTTACCCATTTCAGTGCCAACGATTGGTCCTTCAAACCATAGTTTCCAGGAGAAACATCATCGTTTGTACTGAGAAAACCAAGGGCACCTGAAAATATCAAAAATATTTCTGATAAATTGAGAGGTCAATGTTGCACGACAGATCTACACTGCGCCAAGAAATCACAATTTCTATATTTCAGGTTCCATTTTTTGGTAGGCAGCTAATTATGATTAAATGTTTTTTTTCGGACATATGTCAACAACAATTTCGATGTTTTCTCTTGGTGTTCATGTTCCTCTCATGAAAATTAAATTTAGATTTCGCAAGAGACCACCACATATTATTAACAGCAGTTGTTGATCAAATTTTGCGAGTAACCTCTGTTATTCTTGAGAATTTTAATTTTCAAGAATAACTCGAATCACGAAATTTGACCCCGACAGAGTGTGATGAAGCAGAGGTGTTAGATGACCTAGGATGGACTTATAGAGGAATAGACCAAAGGCTTGGAGTGTTCCCATTCTTCCACAATGATCCTCGGCTACAGGGAGACTGGTTATTTCGAAATTTCCTGTTGAGAAAACAGTTCGCTACAGCTAGGTACCTTTAAATGCTGCTTCGACAGGATAATTGTGAATAGCACTGAAACGATAGGATAACGTCACAAGGAATTTGGTTTGAGGTCTCATCTCGCAGCCCGAGGCCCAGATATAACCGCACCAAATTAAATGGCCCGATTGAATCTTACCAGGAGACATGTCAATTGATTAGAAGCTGACTGGGAGAGAGTTTTCTTTTTAGATCAGTCGAGATTCTGCTTATTTCATTGTGATGGACGTTCTATAGTGTGCAGACGTCGAAATGAGATATGCCTAGTGCAACTTTTTACGTACCTATGGTTTTGGTGGAGATTCAATACTGGTGTGGGGAGGAATTTTCTTTGAACGCCCGCACTGATCGAATCGTTCTGAATGATAGAACTCTGATGATCAGAGGTACGTTACAAGCATTTTGAGGTACATGTACCATTTGTAGCAAACATGGCTGAAAACCTTTTGTTTATGCATGATTACCTCACTAAGCTCATATATTAGGAACCTTCAAGATCATGAACTCAATAGAGTGTCTTTCACGAAGTCCAGGCCGCCATCATTCTCAATAGAAGATTAAGAAGCCAGATATTATAAATGAGATTCTGAACAGACTGATTGAAATTTGGATCGAAATGAATCAAAATGCTATAAGGTCATTGATTTTGAGTATGAATAGGATGGAAATACACGGTATTCACAGTGACGGCAGTCACACACAGTTTGGTGTTTGATTTTTTCCGAAATTTTTACATTTTTCATTATTAGTCGAATTTCAATTTCTATGGGTACCATTTTTATTTCGTTTTTTCATTCCTTAATGCTGTCGAAATTCTGGAAAAATAATTCTTCAACATATCTCAACTTCTTCTGAACAAATTAGAATTTTCGATTTTGTGCGATAATTTCTTGTCGCAGTGTAATTGAAGTAGAGGTAAACAAGCAATATCGTGTTCGTGTTTTGACATTTGGTATTAATAGTGAATTTGGATCTTTTTCATCAATGTGCTATGCTGATGATCACGAAGGTAATTTGGTTTTTACCAAATAACACTAAACTAAAATTGAAAATAATCTGAAACGGCGCAATTCAAATGAGTAAAAGTTTCAACCATGTGAGAGTTAAAAATGATAAAACCATTTTTCGTGATAAAATATTCAGGGTGTGCGATTTGATGAAACTATCTTTTTTCGTCCCCATAGCCAAACAGTAGTATGAAATAGTATTAAGAAGCAGACTCACACTAACCTAATCTATAGTTGGGTGTAACTAAAATTAAATCTTTGTCCAGTAAATATTCTGGTCCATAATTTTCATTTGTTGCTGCTCCAAATATGAAAGCACCTCCATGTATGTACACGAGAACAGGCAAAAGTTCCTTGGATTCATGAGGTAACTATAAAAATAAAGTTACAATAAGAAGACGACTATAGATTGGACAATAAATTTCTCATGCTATTGTGCAGGAAAAAGTGGAAAACATTTGCAGGCAAACGGAAAAGAAATATATAGAAAAACAAACGTTCGACATAGACATGAATAATACCAGGGAAAAAGCTAGGGAATTTTACCAGGACATAAAGAATCAAAGAAGAAACAAGCAACAGAAAAAATATATTTTGTAAGGATGATGAAGGAAATTTCGTAGGAGGAATTCAAGAAAGTTTGCAAAGATGGGCGGAGTATTTTGAAAAACTGCTGCAGGCAGAAGACATATATCTGGAATGAATGCCTGATTGATCTATCTGAAGAAGAAGGAAAAGCTGAACTCGCACCTAGTAAAGAAGAAATTAAATCAGTAATTAAGCTTTTTAAGAATTATAATGCACCAGGCGTAAATGCTATAGGCGGGAGGAGTTGTCATGCGGTACACAAAATTTCGGCTATTGCAATCAGAATAGATTAAATAAAAATGTAAAAGAAGAAATAGCGGAATATCAAAGCAGATGTTGAAAATAAAGGTCAGTAATGGAACAGGTATTTATCCTCAAACAATAGTATAAATCAGAATTTATCACTTCAATAAGCATTCATTGATTTCAAGCAAGCATACGATACAGTAGACATGAAAGAAGTATTTGAGGAACTGAAAGAGCTTTCATTTTATTTCAATCATTTGCTTTTTGCTGCTGATCCAAAAATTTGCAGTGGCTCTACCATATTCGAAGTAGTTCTTGTTTTTATAGCAATGTCGCCCAAATAAGACATCATTTGATTTTATGGACTGTATGTGGTGCCTCTGGTGTTAATTTTAATTTTTCTAACCGCAGACTCTAATACTACTTTGAACAACGATGTTGACGGGGGGTTCCCTTGTCTTAGCACTCTCGTCACCTAAATTGGTTTGAAACTTTTCCATTTTCTCTAACTTTATAATCGGTATCCGTAAGCATCATTTGCACCAGTTTTGTCAATTTTCTTTCTATATTTAGCTCTTTCAGTGCCTCAAATAATTCTTTTCTGCCTACTGTATCGTATGCTTGTTTAAAATCAATGATTTAAACTATAGTTTGAGGATAAATATCTGATACATTACTGACCTATATTTTCCCAATGCGCTTTGATCTTTCCCTATTTCTTCTTCTACTCTTTAATTTAATTTATTCTGATTGCTGATTGCATACTGTTCGTATTTTTTCAATATGCTTTCTTCCAACTTAACACCTCCTGCCTTTTGAATTTCCGCCGTTATACCATTTTCCCCGGTGCATTATAATTCTTAGATAGCTTAATTACTGATTTAATTTCTTCTTTACTAGATGCGACTTCATATTCTCCTTATTTTTCAGACAGACTTTTGAGGTACTCATTTCTTGCATCATCCAGATACTCCTCTGCCTGCAGCAGTTCTTTAAAAGACCCCGCCCATCTTTGCAAACTTTCTTCAATTCCTCCTGTCAAATTACCTTCTTTATCCTTACAAAATATAATTTCCTGTTGTTCGTTTCTTCTCTCGTTCTTTATGCTCTTGCGAAATCCCTTCATATCAACATATCTGGTTATAATCGGAAATGTGGACATTTCAGTCGTTCATATTACTACTCGCTTGGACCGATTTTGCTTAATTGTAATCCTCGCTAAGATTTTGGCACTTTTAATGACACATTAAATTTTGGTGGCGGTAAAACCATAACTATGGAAGTTATGGTTGATACAAAAATGATACATAAGGAAGTCGACTGTAATAGTTAATATTTCCACGAAATGTACCTGAAAGAGAGCGTACAACGAAGTCTGTTCCATGCAATAGCAAAGTCGGAATTGATCCCTTATGAGATATTTCAATTAAAAGAAGAAATAAATTACGGTTAATTTCAAGAGAGAAACAATTAAAAGAAAATAAGAGACTCTTTCCGCATGTAGTGAAATAATTGAAAATTGTTCTCTCACGAAGTAGGTGTTTTTATCTCGACCTCAGTAACTTGTATTACCTCCTCCTGCCTTTATACAAGCCTGAATCCGTCTAGGCATGCTTTGGATTAGGTTTTCGACCTCGAATTACCCTGGCGCAATCTAATTTTCCTTTTAAGTTTATACCATAAATATTCATAAAAATGAAATTCTCACCGTGGGCACCTCGCCAGAGTCTCACTATGATGGGCTCCAGTACTAGGTCAACGTAATTTCTAGCCGTTACACTCGTAGGAAACGAAATCAAATCTGTTTTGCCTCCCAGCATATTGCCACCTCAGAAAATCGCACTGCCTCCTTGATATTTCGGAATTTGTCTTGCTGCTCGGAGCATAGCTTGTCTTCCACGACCCCTTAAAACCCGAATCCGGCGGTCATCTGATCGAACACCAATTCTGGTCTCATCCGAAAAAAGAACATTTCACCAATTCTCAATATTCCAATTTTGGTGCTCGATACACCAATTAATTTTTTGTTTACTGGTTAGCTCTGAAATTCTTAAGGGCCTTTTGCTATATAAACCCCTCGACCGAAGTCTTTGACGTATCGTTTCGACTGATACACTGATGTCTGTTGCTTCCAGAAATTGGATTTGGAGACGCACTAGCGTCTCTTCTTGCAATTTGGCACAAAAAGCGGTCTTATTCTTCAGAAGTGATCCTTCTACGTTTTTTTCTCGGCCTATTTTGCAGAGATTGTAGCTCCACGTATCGGGCGTAGGTTTTTGAAATCACCCTCTATGATACCCTTATTGTGGCCGCTATATCCCTCTGTGTCACCCCTTCTTCAACGAAAGCAATTATTGGACCCCTCTGCACATCGGACAATCCAACGGAAGGCATTCTCAAATTATGATTATAGACTTTTTCAAATTTTGAAATTCACAGTTTCAAATCTCAGTGACGACTGAGTACAATAGCCCGAACATGTGGTGATAATTCAATATTTGCTATCATACTATCCATTTTTTTTTCACAACAGAAAACTTCATTCTTCACAAGTAGTCAAAGATTCATGATTAGAAACAATCAATAATGTTAGCCGGCTCGGTGGCCGGGGATATGATGCTCGTCTCCTGCGCAGAGTTACCTGGGTTCAATCCCACAAAGTCGGTGCGATTTTTCGGATTCTGGGAATCCCTTGAGTATCCATATTTCGGAGGAGATGTAAAGCCGTCGGTCCTGTGTAACAGAGATGTGTTGGACATTAAAGATCCCTTCCCTCGACACGAGAGGGATTCGGTAAAATTCAACAGCACTCCCCGGCGTGTCATTGGCCGAAAGGCGGAAATAGAGAGCACGTTAAAGGAATAACAAACAAACAAACAATCAATAATGTGAAATTCCTAGTGAATAAATTTGGTTGTATGTATATATATATATATATATATATATATATATATATATATATATATATATATATATATATATATATATATATATATATATATATATATACCTCAAAAAGTCTAGGAACACTTACCAATATCTTTGAAATATGAATTTGATGATTCGAATTTATAGAAATCTTTCGGTTCTTGTTTTTGTCAGGATGTATTGTATATAATGTAATCTCAAGAAAATAAAATAATATTTGACTTCTCCAACCTATTATAAAAAAAAATTTGAAATTTGAAAATGACGAAATTTAGAAGAAAAAAAAATCCTGAACTTATATTTTCGAAACGATATGGAAGCACTTATATTTTTCAGTACCCAGAAGGTCCATCTCTGTTATTAATGACACTTTGGCATCGTCGCGGCATGCTCAATATTAAATTGTCTATTACATTTTGGCCTAAGTCATTCCAAGCCTCCTGAACTGCTAATCGAAGCTCCTGTTCATGATGGAAGACGTTTTGACGCAGGAGATTTCTTTTTGGGGTGTCCCACACATGCTCGATGGGATTCAGAGCTGGGGAGCAGAATGGCCACGGTAGAAGATCGATATCATTCTCTTCAAGAACGTTCAAGACAACTCTTGATGAGGAGGAGCACTATCTTGTAGGACGAGTGAATTTTGACCCATTGTTTGGAGATACGGTACCACTACAGGTAAAACTATCTCATTTGTTGTTCTGTATGAAAACGAAGTCAGTTCTTTCACCAAGGCGTATACCTCCCCAAAACATCACTGATCCGCCTCCCTGACTAACAACTTCGCGAGCATGCTGGAGACGGTTTTGCTTTCCAGGTTCCCTCCATATCCGAATTCTTCCCGAATCGGGATAAAAACTAAATCTAGATTTATCACTGAAGAGAACTGTGGCCCACCTCTCTTGATCCCAGTTTAAGTGTTCTTGGCACCAAGCTAAACGAGCAGCGCGATTTCCATGGGTCAGTTGTGGAACTCTTAAAGGACGTCTGGAGTGGAGTTGACCTTCGTGCAGTCGATTTCTCACAGTTTGGTAGGAAATTTGTACATTATGAACTCGTGATAGCTCTTGAGCTAATTGAGATGCTGTGGTAGTACGATCTCTTCTGGCTTGTAAAACCAAAAATGGGTCTTGGGCGACTGTAGTAATCCTGAAACGACCTGTATGGCGTTCTTTTACGCTACCTGTTTCATTGAAACGCGACCATAAACGGTTTCTGACACTTGGGCTACTTCCCAGAACCCTGGATACTTCCCGTTGTGAGCTTTCAGCTTGGAGCATGCCAACGGCTCGTAACATCTCTTTTCTAGTTAAATGTCGTCTTTCCATGGTCGAATCACAAAACTTGAATCTTTTATTTGTGCTTACAACAGAAACAAAGTGCCAACTAACTGATTTCAAACACTGAATACATGAATTGATTATAAAGCAGCGTCGCATCTGCTGCATTTTTAGTTTTTTATAAAAAAAAACTCAAATCTGTTGCGGCACTCTACATAATCTGGTGGGAAATTGATGCAGGTGTTCATTTCTTAAAGAAAATCATCCATATTGATCGTTCTGGATACGATATATCGATATTCAGAAGTGTTCCTAGACTTTTTGAGGTGTTCATATATATATATATATATATATATATATATATATATATATATATATATATATATATATATATATATATATATATATATATATATATATATATGAACCTCAAAAAATATATATATATATACCATATATATTTCATTCGATAATTTTTATTTCCATGAACACGCACAGATTCAATTATCCATCTTTATCCGTCCGCATACCGAATAACTGGTACGTATTAGGTTCGAATGTATTACAAATACCCTAAAAGATAAGTCTCTTTGTATAGATAATAAAGTAGTACTTTGGTATAGTCTTTGCAATTCATTTGCCATATTTTTTATAAAGAAGTTTATTCTTGGTAAACATTATATATCTTATCACATTTTTAGTCCTTGATGAAGTGTATATTTTTAATTGTTAAGGTGAAATTTGCTGATAGTTTACTGACTTCTGGAAAGTATTCATTTATGATTCGCCACCTCGATTAGAGTTTCGAACGAAAGTATACTTAACCAGAATGTCTCTCTATATTGGGCGAATCGGAATCTACATTCTACGAGAGAGAAATCCTCAGAATAAATGCAGTTTCAATTTGTTTGCTCTTTTGATAGACCAGAGTGTCTCGTATTTTTTATGAGAACCCGAATGAAGATCGGTATATGGAGATTTTGAGGATGGTTGTGACATATTTCATTAATGGTTTACCTTTAGGTAAATCGATACTTTGTTGAGATGAATGAAACACCAGCTCATCTAACTAACGGAACTTATCAAATTTCGAACAATATGTTAGAAAATAGATGAGTTGGTACCAACGGACCTTGTTTGAGGTCTCTAAGATCACCAAACCAAACACCAATAGACTTTTAGTTTGAAGGAACTCTCCGAGAAAAAATTTAATGGAAGCCTATCACTTCTAGAGATGATTCACATAATAAACACCAAAATGCTTTTATGTCCCACATTTTTTACAAAAAAATAAAATCTCAATTTCTTCCGCATTTCGTTATGCGAGGAGAGAAGTTGACTCAGTACTATGGAACAGAAGGGGTTATTCAGTTGTTTTTATTAAATTAGTAATCGCATTATTACAGCATGAGAAGTAAACCGTTACACAAGATGTTCCATCTCAAATGAGTCACCCTGTATATTTCTTATCCAGTAGTAATTAGAACATTTTGCCGAACTACTATCAAAATCTAATTTGTGCCCTAGTTGCTGCAAGGATATCTGACCAAACCCTTCGAGAACGTAATGTTAGCCCCACTGCAAATGTGAATGAAGAAGCAGCAGGTGTGGCGGTATTGGAACATGTCCAATTTATGCCAATCGCCCAAGCTACTACAAATTTCTACAACTAATACCGGGTTAGCTTAACGTTAGTTAGCTAACGTTCTCAAAATTTTTCAGAAATACAAGTTCCATCCGTACAAATTGAATTTATTCACGAATTAAATAATAATGATTTGGGTCGAAGGAAAGAATTTTGCCAAATTATGGCCGAGTGTATCAACAATAATCCGAATAGATTGTACAACGATGGATTTTCTAATGAAAGCACTTGATCACTTCATGAAGAGATTAACTGGTAGAACTGTAGATTTTTCACAAATCCACATGTATTTAGAGAAACCAACACTCAATATCAGTGAATTTTTGGGTAGGAATTTTAGAAAACCACCTAATTGGACCTCTGTTATTCCTGGTAATTTGAACGGTAATTTATCCCGAAATGCTGAGAAATGCAATTGATAAAAGAAAAATTAGAAAACGACCCCCCACTACTTGAACAACAATTACAGTTCCATGAAGATGAAGCTCCTCCTTACTACGCCGCACCAGTATGCCAATACCAAGTTTCAATATCGTAGTCGTTGGTTTGGAAGAAGTCCTATTGAGTGGCCCACTCCTGACCTGAATCCTCAAGACTCTTTTTTGTGAGGACATCTCAACTTCTCAAGTCCAAAATATTTTGTCACTCGGCCTGAGAAATCTACTCCAGCGACTTGAAGCTGACCATCGAAAAATAACTTTACAGTAAAGATTTCCTAATGTATGGAAGTAAATGGAGGAAAATTTAAACATTCGATTTGAAATCATTGGATTTCATTTTTTATTTGAAAACATGATAAAACAATTAATATTTTTAAGGTTGTTGTACTTTGTGGAAAAGGCTATCAAAAGACATTGAGCCGATTTCTTCATCTAAAACCTCCAGGTAAGTGAATTCACTGATTGATGCCTTTACTCAATAATCTCAAAAATAGCCAAAATATTAAAGGCGTCTCGTTTGAGATGAAAGATAATTTTATCAAAAAAATATTCTTCAAAATTACTTTTCTCATATATCTTTGTGAGGAGACTTTTTCAATTTCAAGGTGTTGAGCGCACGTTCTTAAGGCTAAGATGTCTACCAAACGAAATCATTCGACGTTTTTCGGCAAATTTTTCAATCATTACAGAACAAGAAATATACAGGGTGACTGGTTTGAGAAGGAACTCTGTATGTCTGAAGAATCAATGGGTTTCAGATTCTCACTTACTCGTGGTGTATACACATTTAGAAAGAGACAGTTTTCTTCTCCAATAATCTTTGCACTGAAATAATCTTCCTGAGGACAAAATGGATGAGATTTCGTTGCTTGCAAAATACCCTCCCATGGTTTGATTGGAACAGGTGCCTGTAAGGAAAGTCAGCTATTAATCAACATTTTTATTTTCCATAAACGATTCTAAAAAAGATACTCCAAAATGAATTTGATAAGAATAATAAATTCTGAATCGCCACAATTACCAAAAATATCAGGATTCATTAAAATATCATCTCTGGATTCTGTAATGAAATCTTATACATAATTAAAAATGCAACAATTTTTCAAGTTTTCAAGTCACTTGAATTATTGAACATGGAGATTCGTTTATACCCTCATTTTTCAAAAACTGAAGTATCATGTTTTCATCTGAGAATATATTTTCATCTTGAATTTCCACTGGAACTTGATTTCTATTCAGAATATCTTGGTGGCACACTAAACTTTTCATTAATTTTTCAATCCCACATCAATAAACTGACTGACGAAAGAAAACAATGTTCTGTAAAAAGTAGCTGAGCTAACTGGGCAGCCGATGTTCACACTCTTCGAACTGTTTTCTTTCTTGCTGTGATAAACGTAATTGAATGCCTTTTAGAGTGTTGAAGCAATGGTATTCCGCCACACAACTTAATTCTCGATTCATTAGAATTTACTGAATTTGATATATTAAAAACTATAGCTACAAGAATTTTTAGAAGGAAGTTCCTTAATTCCTATCCTGCAGAAACTACAAAGGATTATATAAATAGAATTGATTGATTATACCTCTGTTCTAAAACAGTATAAAGATGATCAAAATTCTACCGAAAGTTCGGTGATTTAAATATTCATCTAGCTCTTGAGGATTTATTTTCAAAATTCTTTGATTTATACATGAATGAAATAATATCAGAAATTCTTGGACATCCTAAATTTGGACCGGGTCGGTCTGAATACAGTTTTAACATAGTCCAAGATATTAATTGTGAACTTTAAGTCATTAAAGCTCTAACGAATTTTTCAATGAAGAAAGTTCAGTTTTCACTGTTTTATATAAAAAACCCACCTTGAATCTGAGTTCACCCATTGGTGGTTCTGCATATGGAATTCCGAGAAAGGCGCTGAAGGCTCTTCCGCCTTTAGTTCTCATAATTGTGCCCTCCAATTGTCCATCATTTATAATTAAATTAGGGTTTTCACTATTGGCAGTTGAAATTAAAAAATTAAGAAGAAAAAATAGAAACATTATGTAACTATTATTTCTATTTAATATCATTAAATTGGCGCTGCTAGATATCACACAGCATATGAAATACAAATGTAATCATCAAGCAACCTTCAAGTAACTGCACCTTTTTAATCAGTTTACTAAGGCGCTCTGATTAATTGCTAGCCATACACTGCAGGATATACCAATGGATCCACTTCGATAAATAAATTGCGTCAAGAAACTTAACACTCAAAACAAAAATCACTGTGATGATAATGATGTCAAGAGAGAATGTGTAAGATAATAATTGTGCAGAGATGAATGTTTTCTGATGATGGCCCTGTGCTGAAACACGTAAAAACACTCTGCAAATTATAAGTTTTTAACCTCAAACCTCAATATATATATATATATATATATATATATATATATATATATATATATATATATATATATATATATATATATATATATATATATATATATATATATATATAGGCAGTTTCACCCCGACGAGTTTCCCATATATCTGTTCATACAATCAAACTGATTTCATGAAAAATATAAATCCACCACCCGGTAATTAATACCATTGCCAGGCAATGATTATAATCAAAATATATCCTGGAATAATTATATATTAGGATAACGTTGAATGTTATGAGAATATATCAATCTTCCAGAATATATACACACTATAGCATCATCAGACAATGATATCAATGTACCAACGAGTAGTGTCAGAGGCTTTCTCCCCGGAAAAATCCAGTGTACGGACCTTAGTCAAGTAACACTGAATGTTACTCATTAATAGTTTCCTTTGTGTGAAGTGGTGAACGATCGAATAGAATACTGCTCTGAATATAAATATGACAAAATTGTCAGTTAATTATATTACATTTATATAAACAAATAAATAAAATATGAAATGAGATTCTGAGCAGTATAAACTAAAGAGAAAACCTATGACTCTACATCATATATATATATATATATATATATATATATATATATATATATATATATATATATATATATATATATATATATATATATATATATATATATATATATATATTCTTTTGAAAAAGAGAGGGTTTACAAAATTCAAATAATTGTATTTACAATAAATGCTTCTATCTATAATTTTGGTGTGTGTCAGAGAACCATACTATCTTGCGTATGATTCAATAAACCAGTGAAAAAACCTGAGGAAAAAACTCGTTTCCCTGTCGGTAGCACTAGCAATAGATTGTCTGTTTATGCTGTGTTAGTGTCGTGTGTAAATAAAGAGTAACAACGATTTTTCTGCTTAGCAGCTACAATTCTCATTTTGCACTCCATGATTTCCAGACGAAGACAAGGGTGAAAGGAAGGGAGGTTTGGGACAGGAATCTGTAACAATGGAAAAAGAAAACCAGCAGAAAAATATTCCAACAATCATACCTGACTCTTATATGTCTAAACACACTTGAGTTTAGGAAAAGATTTTACATATTAAGCAAAGCCATAAAAAGGACTAAGGCGATATTCAAAAAGTACATAACCTGCGATATTTCCTATTTCGCATAGATGTACTTCCGTCGCAGTGTGAGTCTCCTGAAACATAATCACTTCCTTGTTCTTGCTTGCCAATTTTGAAGTATAATCTCGCAAAATCCCTTCAATATTCAAACTCAACAAAACAATTCCCTCTCTGTTTGACCGAGAGAGCCCCGAAGGCTAGGTTCGGTCTTCTAAGAGGTGCCGATTATGATCTATAGATGTTCTAGAATCATTATGAACCCAATAATTTGAGTTGACATCTCCCATATATTATTTCCTCGTGGTTCTTGTTTAATTTAAAGAAAAATTCGCTAAAAAAATTTGACAGTCTTTTTAAAAATATGACAAACGTCATTCATATACATGGACAGGTTGCGCACCAATGGTAATAGTAGTGAGCAGATTTGGAGGGTGGTGTCTGAGCTTCGCTCTAATAAAAAATCCCAAGACAATTTGCAGAAGTTAGAAACTGTGAATGGACTGCTGAAGGACCCGAGAGAGATAGCAGAAGTTCTGAATGAATACTTCACGATTATCGGTGAGAAGTTATCACAGAATTTCGATAGGAAGAGTACAAGAAAAAGAAATATCACTGGAGGACTGAAATCTGGAAAATCAACTGCAGTTGACACCCACGAATTCGGAGGAAATCACCAACATAATATCTCATCTAAAAAAAAAGAAAAGCAGTGGGATTGATGAAATACCTGCAGAGACATTACAAGCTGGGATGCCATTTATAGTGGCCCCGATAGTTCACATGGTATAAGATAAGTATAAGTGATGTATTAATCTTACCTTTCAAATTACTTCATATTTAGGGCTGCTTAAAGTATTTTATTCAAATCTACCTATAAAATTACTATATGTTGAGATATTCATGAAGTGATGCATTTAAATTTACCTTTGAAGTTACTTCAAGTTGAGATAATATTCAAATCTACCTCTAAAACTACTATAAAATGAGATAATCATAAAATATTTCATATAACTTTACCTTTAAAGTTACTTTAAGTTGACAGGTTCTTAAAGTAATGTATACAAATCTACCTTCAAATTAACCCACAGGCACGATAGCCATAAAGCAATGCTAAAATTTACCTTCAAAAATACTTTGAGTTGAGAGACTTCTGAAGTGATGTATTATTCTTACCTTTCAAATTACTTTAGATTGAGAGATTCTTAGAGTATTTTATACAAATCTACCTATAAAATTATTATAAGTTGAGACATTCACAAAGTAGTGCATATAAATTTAATCTATTCAAATCTACTCTAAAAAATTTCTATAAAATTAGATATTAATAGAGGAATGAATTCACCTTTAAGAATACTTTAAGATGGGAGATTCTCAAAGTAATGTATACAAATCTACCGCTAAAATTACTTTAAATTGAGATTATCATAAATTAATGCATATAAATTCACTTTTAGAGTTAATATGAGTTGAGAGATTATTGAATTAATGTATACAAATATACCTCTTGAAGATACTTTAAGTTGAGAGATTCTTAAAGTAATTTATACAAATCTACTTTTAAAATTACTATAAAATGAGATATTAACAAAGTGATGCATATAAATTCATAATAAAAACAAGTACTGTGTTTTAAGGAATTTTACTTAATAATTGCGACTCGTAACGCGTTTCACTAAATATAAAAAAAATAGATTTTTTTATTTATTTTTTTTTTATATTTTTCTGTATATTCATTCGTCTGAAGAAGCTACGGTGTAGTGAAACGCGTTACGAGTCGCAATTATTAAGTAAAATTCTTAAAACACAGTACTTGTTTTTATTATTGATAATGGAATTTTACCAAGTAAAAGCCTCCCAAATTCAAACATATAAATTCACTTTAAAAATACTTGAAGTTGAGATATTCATAAAGTAATGCTTATAAATTTACCTTTAAAATTACTTTAAGTTGGAAGATTCTTAAAGTATTGTATACAAATCTTCCTTCAAAATTACAATAACTAGAGATATTCATAAAGTAATTCATATAAATTAACCTTCAAAGTTACTTTAAAATAAGAAATTCTTAAAGTTATGAATACAATTCTACCTTTAAATCTTTAAATTCACTTAAAGTTGCGATACTCATGAAGCAGTGCATATAAATTTACCTTTAAAAACTTTAAGTTTAGAGATTCTTGAAGTAATGTATACAAATCTACCTTTAATATTACTTAAGGTTGCGATATTTATAAGGCAATGCATATAAACTTACCTTTAAATTTAGATTGGGAGATTTTTAAAGAAACGTATACAAATCTACCTTTGAAATTACTTCAACTTTAGACATTCATAAAGTAATGCATATAAATTTACGTTTAAAGATACTTTAAGTTGAGAGATTCTTAAAGTAATCTATTCAACCTTTAAAAATTTCTATAAAATGATATATTAATGAAGGAATGCATATGAATTCACCTTTAAGAATACTTTAAGATGGGAGATTCTCAAAGTAATGTATACAATTCTACCCTCAAATTTACTATAATTTGATTTGATATTCATAAATATATGCATTTAAATTTATCTATCAAAATACTTTAAGTTCAGAGATCCTTAAAGAAATGTATACAAATCTACCTTCAAAATTACGATAAGTTGAGATATTTATAAAGAAATGGAGAAAAATTTACCTTTGAAGTTACTTCAAATTGAGAGTTTCTTAAAGTAACGTATACAAATCTACCTTAAAAGTATATGATACTTGAGAAAGGTGTTTTTCCTACAAAGTTAAAAATCTCAGTTGTTGTGCCGATATATAAGGGAGGTGAGAGAAACAAGTGTACTAGTTACAGGCCGATTTCGTTGATTTCCGTTTTGGCAAAGGTCGTCGAGAAGGTCATAAAAATTAGACTGACATCTCATTTGGATCAATTTAAAATATTTTCTTATTATCAGTATGGGTTCAGAGAAAAATCCACTCAGGATGCCATTGGTGCACTCACCGAGAAAGTTTACAGGGCCTTCAGTGACGGAAGGGTGGCATTATGCATCCTAGTCGACTTGATGAAGGCCTCTGAAACGGTGGAAAACGGCATACTACTAGATTCATTAGATGATATGGGTATTCGTGGCGCTACTCTCAGTTTAATACGTAGCTACCTATCAGACATGAAGCAACTGGTACGAGTTAGTAACGGGGTGAAGAGTGGAATGCGGGATATAAGCTATTTTCACGCTTTATTTGAATAGTCTGTTGTCTCTCTCGGTCAAAGGAAGTATTATCAGTTTTGCCGATGATACTGCCATTTTTACTCGGGAGAGGACTGGGAAAGTCTCAAAAGAATAGTTGAATTAGATTTCATTACTATTAAAGCGTGGTTGGAGGAGCATCTACTTACTATAAATTTTTCTAATACTAAATATATTCCTTTTGCCATTGATAAACGCTCTCTACCTCAAAATAATTTTCCATTAGTCATTCAGGATGAAAACAGTAGGTTTGAAATACCATAATCTTTAAATTCACTTAAAGTTGCGATACTCATGAAGCAGTGCATATAAATTTACCTTTAAAAACTTTAAGTTTGATTCTTGAAGTAATGTATACAAATCTACCTTTAATATTACTTAAGGTTGCGATATTATGAGGCAATGCATATAAACTTACCTTTAAATTTAGATTGGGAGATTTTTAAAGAAACGTATACAAATCTACCTTTGAAATTACTTCAACTTTAGACATTCATAAAGTAATGCATATAAATTTACGTTTAAAGATACTTTAAGTTGAGAGATTCTTAAAGTAATCTATTCAACCTTTAAAAAATTTCTATAAAATGATATATTAATAAAGGAATGCATATGAATTCACCTTTAAGAATACTTTAAGATGGGAGATTCTCAAAGTAATGTATATAATTCTACCTCAAATTTACTATAATTTGAGATATTCATAAATATATGCATTTAAATTTATCTATCAAAATACTTTAAGTTCAGAGATCCTTAAAGAAATGTATACAAATCTACCTTCAAAATTACGATAAGTTGAGATATTTATAAAGAAATGGAGAAAAATTTACCTTTGAAGTTACTTCAAATTGAGAGTTTCTTAAAGTAACGTATACAAATCTACCTTAAAAGTATATGATACTTGAGAAAGGTGTTTTTCCTACAAAGTTAAAAATCTCAGTTGTTGTGCCGATATATAAGGGAGGTGAGAGAAACAAGTGTACTAGTTACAGGCCGATCTCGTTGATTTCCGTTTTGGCAAAGGTCGTCGAGAAGGTCATAAAAATTAGACTGACATCTCATTTGGATCAATTTAAAATATTTTCTTATCTTCAGTATGGGTTCAGAGAAAAAAATCCACTCAGGATGCCATTGGTGCACTCACCGAGAAAGTTTACAGGGCCTTCAGTGACGGAAGGGTGGCATTATGCATCCTAGTCGACTTGATGAAGGCCTCTGAAACGGTGGAAAACGGCATACTACTAGATTCATTAGAGGATATGGGTATTCGTGGCGCTACTCTCAGTTTAATACGTAGCTACCTATCAGACATGAAGCAACTGGTACGAGTTAGTAACGGGGTGAAGAGTGGAATGCGGGATATAAGCTATTTTCACGCTTTATTTGAATAGTCTGTTGTCTCTCTCGGTCAAAGGAAGTATTATCAGTTTTGCCGATGATACTGCCATTTTTACTCGGGAGAGGACTGGGAAAGTCTCAAAAGAATAGTTGAATTAGATTTCATTACTATTAAAGCGTGGTTGGAGGAGCATCTACTTACTATAAATTTTTTCTAATACTAAATATATTCCTTTTGCCATTGATAAACGCTCTCTACCTCAAAATAATTTTCCATTAGTCATTCAGGATGAAAACAGTAGGTTTGAAATACCATGCACTTATGAGTGTAAATATCTTGGTGTAATATCAGATACACATATGAGTTGGGATGCTCGTGTAAACAAGTTGATTTTGAAGCTCAGAGGGTTGTTGTCGAGGCTCAGATATCGCACGAATATATTAGATAAAAATCACATGAAAATAATTTATCATGCTTTAGTTGAATCTCAGTTGCGATACGGAATAATTGCGTGGGTTATAAGTAAAATTAGAGAAAATAGAATAGAAAAAAAAAAAAAAAAAACAATTTTTTTTTCACAGTTTATTAGAATAATATATTTTTTCAAAGATGCTCATCACAGATCTTTGATCTTTGTAAGCATTTGAACATTGAATCTTTATTGGATGTTCGAATAATTGCTAATTAATTTTGTTTCTAGTTTATTAAGAATTTTCATTTCGTGGCATGCTATTGTAAATGAGTATACATATACATAAAGATATTATTATTTATTATCGAGGACTTACGCACTATCTCAGCTGTAAGCTGGATATAATTTACCTTTCCCAGATTCAGCAATGAAAGGGAATAGGGTCGATTACAATATACTTGACATAAATTTTCTAACTATCCTACATGTATTAAGAATTAAAGCTTTTTGAATTTCTATATAGGTATTCTTATGCAATTCTAATTTCTTAAGGCTATCATGCAAAGTTTTGGGTATCAAACCAGTCGAGGATACGATGACAGAAACAATATCTATTTTATCGAGGTGCCACATCTGTTGGATCTCAGTAGCAAGGTCAGTGTATTAGGACTTTTTCTCCTGGAACTTGTTCAGCACGTTGTTATTATTCGGTATTGCGACATCCACAAGCATTGCTGTTCTGGCTCTCTTATCATACACCACTATGTCCGGCCTATTATTCCTCACCATTCTGTCAGTGATAACAGGCCTATCGTAGTATAATCTGATGGAGTCATTTTCCAATACGGGCGCCGGTTGATACTTGTAATATGGCTGGAAGGTATTCAGAAGTCCGTACTTGTGTGCAAGTTTCTGATGGATAATGTTGCACACTTGATTATGCCTGTGAAGATAGTCCGTATTGGTCTGTTGTTCGCAGCCGGACGTAATATGCTGTATAGTCTGCGATCTTATATGGCATTTTCTGCACTCATCTGTTTGTAATGTTCCGTCCTTCATAATAAATTTTTTGTAGTTGTTTGTAGCGATCACTTGGTCTTAGATGGCCTTAAGGAATCCTTCTGTTTCCGCGAATAATTCTTTTTCATCAACCATTTGTTGGAGGTTTCTTTGTCGATGTGTGGTTGATTAATCTCATGGTGATGTCGTCCATGCAATTCCTTTCTTGGCCATTGCTCTTGTTTTTCAGTATCTGATAGGAACGGTAGATTCAGCAGGTCATCTCAGGTAGCAAGATTTAGAGGTGTATATCCCTTATCAGCCAACAATACCACTCTATGGAGGTCAGAAGTGAGAAGAATTCTCTGAGATTTTTTATCTGTTCGGTGTGTAAATTAACAACATCAAGTCATCTGCGTCCTCCTTCTTTCCGCTACAAAGTTGTTCGTATCACAGACGATTTTGGATTATGATTGTTGTACTTTGTCAGCATCGTTTGAGTCTGACTTTGAATATCATCCAGTTCTGTCTTAGTCCATCTGATTACTCCAAATGAGTAAAACAACACTGGAATGGCGTAGGTGTTAATTGCCTTGACTAGATTCCCCGAGTTCCACATTGATTTCAGCACAGCCTTCAGATGCTGACTGTAGTCTGAACAAATCTTCTCCTTTGATTGTTTTTGGTCTAACAATCTGGCTTGTTGGTATCCTAGATATTTGTATGTTTCGCCATCCATCATGCACTGTATAACATCACCGTTTGAAAGTTGTGTTTCGCCATCTATGACTTTCCCTCTTTGAATGTTCAGGGTCTTACATTTTTCAGTCCCGAATTTCATATGAACATCGGCCGAGAACTTACTGACTTACTGTTTTCAGCAAATCATCCAATTGCTTCTTGTTCGAAGCATATAATTTGATGTCATCCATATACAGCAGGAGGGAGATTGTATGATAGTTCCTATATGTTTTTATCCTAAATCCGTATCCTGTTCTATTGAGCTTTGAGGACAATGGGTTCATAGCTAAACAGAACCATAGTGTACTCAATGAGTCTCCTTGAAAAATTCCACGACGTATGGGTATCTCGTCGGTTTTAATTGACTTATTGTTCATGTTGACCTGCAGACACGTGCGCCAGTGTATCATTGTTGTTTTCAATAATTCTACCAGGGCTGGATGAATTTTGTATATCTGCAATACTTCTACAAGCCAAGAATGGGCGGTACTATCGAATGCCTTCAGATAATCGAGAAAAGCTGAATGAACATTCCGTTGCCCTACGTGTGCCTATTTCATTATCACAGAATCGATGATGAGTTGTTCATTGCACCCATGGTGTTTCTTTCTGCATCCTTACTGCTCCTCTACTAATATATTGTTGTCGTCAAGGTGTTGGTATATTCGATTGGATATGCAGGAGGTGAGTATTTTTTAGAGTGTTGTCAGGCAAGTGATTTGCCTATATTGAGATGGATCCTGTGTTCTATCCCTCTTAGGTAGCATATATGTTAAGCCTTGTGTTAGGAAACTGTGTGTTTTCCTGGGATGTTGAAGAACATACGTGAGCTGTTTCGCTAGGGCTGCATGGAGCTTATCAAACTTCTTGTACCAGAAGTTGTGGATATTATCCATACCTGTGGCCTTCCAACTGTTGGTCGCTCTAACTACTGTTGTGATTTCTTCCTCCGTTATTCCTTCGAAGTCCATACGTTTGATATCAAGGCGTTGTTTTTCATTCGAGATCCATTCCGCATCTTTATTGTGTTCTTTGGGGTTGGACTATAGTGTTGACCAATAATCGGCCAAGCACTGTGCGTCAGGTACTTCTCTGCTATTGTTGGTCGCAGTTTTGTTATTTCCCTTATGAAAATTGACCCCGCTTTGGAGAAACCTTTGGTTTTGTTGTTTCCTTTCAGTGCACTTGATGTATCTTGAGAGCCTCTTTGCTTTTGCTTGGAGTTTCTGCTTCAAAGTGTCCATATACACGTCGATATGTTGTTTGTGATCAGGGTGTTTGGTGTTCGTACCAATTTTTCTATGAATTTTGCGTATATGGGATTTAAAGCACCTTGAGGGCTTTTTGTTTCTCAGGAATTCTGTGAGGCGACCGATCTTAGCTCTAATATTGTCAATATCCCTCCCCAGTCGTTTTTGCCATGGTGGTTTTCTGACGCTTTTTGGCTCAGATCGAATCAGAGTTGTGGAGACTTGTTGTTTGTGTAGTAGAAGAACCGCTACCCCTCCACAGTAAATCAAAGTGTAAATTTTCTCCAAGGAGTTCTGGTCAGTGTATTCTTCAAATACTGAGTTTATGCTTGCTAGGATGATATTGGTGTTCTTGTTCGTACTACCACGGAGTTCAGTTATTGCTCTGTTGAGTTCTGATCGTGCTAAATACATAAATTCGTTCTGCTGGTTCATCTCATGAGGACGCTCTATGTTGATATTCGTTTCCACGACTTCGATGTTATCTGTAACACTTTCATTGACGGAGGTATACCGTTATGAGTATCATCTTCACTTCTGAGTTCCATTATGAACTCTTCTCGTATGCTCTGCAGCGTTTCTGAAGAAAGTAGCCTGTTTTTAACGATTGATCTTCGTTGATCCGAAATTCTCTGCTCGGATATGTGCTGTAATTCCGGATATATTTCTACGAACGCAAGATGTAACGCGTATCTATATGCTGTCAATTCCGATTCCAAGTTTGCAATCGTGTAACAGGAACGCATAATGAAGGAATTCATTTCTGGGGTCCACTTCATGCGTTTCCTAGGAAGTCCGGCTCTCATGTTCGTAGCATTATGGCTTGCGCCACCGTTGAAACATCAAGAGTCGGTTGGGAGGTATTGATGTTGTTTCCCACTTGGTTTTGTGTTGCAGTATCCCTACTCGATATCACGCTGCTTCCGTCGCTAACCGAGGGAGACTGTGACTCACTTTCCGAACAAGACCCTCTTACTAAATCTTGAACGCGACAAGAGGTTATGGTGGTACAATGTCGATTCACCCGTTTGTTCTTTAGATTGTACATTATTGGATAGGTTGCATTTTATACCTACTGCCGGGTTCAGCTTGGGTACCTCGAGTTCGCTAAGCCCGTACTCAGAAACAATGTTCCTGAGCCCCTGAGGGGTTATTGACTGCTATTTGTTTCATAACACTGAGCTCTTTGAAGAAATTATTGTCTGACATTGGTACCGTATAGAGTGTATTTATCATACTGTTATAAGCTGCTACTTTATGTTGATGTTGATGTGCGGAAGAATAATGAATGGTAATATCTGCATGAAATGGTTTATGGTTTCTAGTTTCTATTTTCAAAGTGAACTTTATATTAGGGCAAATTGAATTAATGAAGGTACAACATGGTGTTAAACTTAACATCATGTTGAAGCGTGGCACTGCATGTCCTCAGCATACTTTTCATAAGATGGTATGTAACCACTGAGTACTAATCGCAAGCATGATGACATATGATCGTCAGTTAGTCGATTGCGATATTTTGACTTAATTATCTTCATTTCGGAAAATGCAGACTCGCACAAGTAGGTTGACCCAAACATTACCAACTCATTTTCAACAGAACATGAGTTCATATTAAACTAACTTGCTTTTTCAGTAGCTAATTCCTCTATGTTTTTACATGAAAAAAGATAATTCATAAATGATGCTATATTTGCCAATTTATTGTAATCATAAGAACGCCTTTCGAATTGTCCCAAAATATTTGATAATTCAGCCTCATACGTATCATAATTCAACTGATGATTCCTTGCTTTCAAAGACGGAAACTGTTTCAAGTCCTTTCTTTTCAGTTGATCTATCATAAGTTGCAATTTACTTTTGAATGCGTTTACTGCACTAATCATCTCAATAATAGGTATTCCTTTACCTTGAAGCTCCAAATTAGTGGTGTTTAAGTGCATTGTAATGTTAGTCAAAAATGCCAAATCACTCAGCCATTTTTCGTTTTTCAACATCAGAGTGTCATCGCCTCTTTCGTCTAGAGAATCTGTTATTTCGGCAATAATTCTTGAAACCTTTCTAGGAATTTTCCGTGAATCAACCATCTGACGGCCGTGTGAAGAACTAGATCAGTGTGTTCAGCTGACTCCCTACTTCCAACTGAAACTTAAAGAGCCGCCTTTGCAAGCCAGAGCACGGATGGAATTCACAATTTTTGTTGCAATGCCCATAATTTCTTCCGTGTTTAAAACGTTTGAACACAAAACTTGTTGATGTATAATGCAATGGAATGAAAAAATAAAGGGTAATCTTCATTAGCTCGACACAACGCCACAAAACTGTTTTTGCTGGTGCTCCATCGGTTGTAATGCACACTAATTTATATATTGGTAGCTTGTTGTTATTTACAAAATTGAAGAAAACGTCATATATATCTTCGCTAAGGGTCTTCCCCTTCAGAGGAATGATTGTCAAAAATTCTTCCTTAGCCAACATGTCATTGAATACCATCCGAATAAAAAATACACAGCTGGGCAGTGTCTGTTATATCGGTGGATTTGTCGAACTGTAAAGAAAAGTATGTTTCATTTTTAAAATCTCCAAATAAAGTCTCGCTCGCTACAATAAATGCTTCCTTCACAACCGATCCATCTTCGAATGGTTTCTTGTGTTTCGCCAATGTATGAGATATTTCAAATGACTCGATCGTAGCAGCTTTTGATTGTTTGGCTGGTCTTTTGAGCATGGTTTGTTCTTTTTTCAAACAAGATATCAAATCACGTACTTTTCGCTTTCTTAATTCACTCTGGGGCGGAAAATCCTTTTCATAGTTTTTATGAACCGTTTTATGATGCCTCTCTAAGTTACCACCGTTAGGTATTGCAACTGACGCACGACAAATAAGACAAATGCACTTATCCTTCACCATACAAAAGAAAAATTCTTCCTCCCAATCGTTATTAAAATGATGCGTTTTAGATTTCTTCGCTGCACTCTTTTTGTACTATTTAATAATAAACTTTGTATCGACGTAGTATTACCTTCAAGTTACAATTCAGAATTACTCCAATTCCTACAGGCACTACATTTATATCGGCGTGAACGAAAATCTCGAATGTTCGTCAAGCGCGCCGCCCGAAATTTCTAGAAAAGCGGCAAGAATAAAAACGCGGCTTTTCTTTGACAAGTACCGCGCGTTCCTTTGATAAAGCCGCCTTTTGCCGCTAGCAGAGTTATTTTATTACGTTATAAGTTTTTGTAGTTTAGTTACCTACTTTTTTCCTTCTCGAGATCTACTCAAAAAGCACTCGCGATCGACTGGTCGATCGGAGCACCCCTGCCCTAGAATATCAAATTAGATCTCACCTAACTTTGATAGCAACCGAGATAGTACCATATGCCGAACTCCCGGAAAATCGAGAAATCCGAAATAACTCGAAAACTACAGAAGATAGGTGAGACCTGTTTTCACAAATGAAATTCCCTGTTTTCTGTATTTTCTAGAGCTGCTGTAGTAAAACAAGATGGGACAGTGTAAACGTGTTCTCACTTCCTGACGTAAATCACTACTGTGTACGAACAACTTTATCCCTTGCTGTTTACGAGTTTTCTCGATTGCAACTCTACGAAAAGAATAGAAATTAATCCATGTTAAGAGTGATAAGTTTATTATCGTTTTTCAGTTATATATTTTCACTTATATTTATATAAATCCTATATTTCCTTGAAAGATTTCATGCACTGGTCTTATCTTGAAAGGAAATATATGAACCGTTAATCATCTTTTTTTGTGAAACTTTTCATTGTTTTGACAATTCTATATTTCAAAGTATCGTGGGTATTTTTCACAAATAAAGAATAAATGTACTTATGTTAATCCGATTCCTGAGGGTCGGCTTTGTTGATGTTCGAGCTCTTCACAACACTTACCAGAGATATGACTTCGTCGACAGTTTTTGAATGACAAATATATAGCGAGTAATACATCATTGGAAGGCTCTTGTTCTGCTCTGTTCGTTCATAGATTTTTTGCGACTAAGTCCTGACGTTTTAAAATGGCAGCCATTCAATTGTGAAATATCTCCTTTCAATTTTAACAATATGGAGTTTCAAATTAAAAGTTTTTTACCTTCGTACATTGGAATCAATCATAACCACAAGGCTGACAACAACAGTGATCAAGCAGTAATAAGTGCAGAAATATTTTCCATGTGCAGTCGACCTCAAATTTTCTGGAAAATTTTAACTTATTTGACCTTATACAATAAGCTAAAGTGTGAATTTTATATATCTTTGTAGACCATTAAATAAAATTGTGTAAGGATTTTACTATAGTTCCGTCACTAATAATTAGTTGGATGCTGCTCACGTAGATAAAAAAAAGTTTTTTAATGAGCCAAGAAATTTGGTCGATCTGCATAAGAACAGAAATAAAGAAAAAAATCGTTAATTTTTGAATGAGTGATTTCTTGAGGTGGTCTTATTGTCACCAAGTCATGATTTGATGATGATATCCAAGGAAAATCGAGGCAACCTTAAAATTTTTGAACATTTACAATTTTTTCCATTTATTATCTGAAGCTGTTCAGACATTTGCATCTTGTAGTCGACATTTCATGTTGCTGAGCTAATAATTAACTGTACAACTCCCTAACAATTAAGGGTTAGGGAAATTCTTTGAAAATTATAGACTTGTTTAGATTTTGATTTTCTTCGCCACCGCGTGGAAAGAACACATGCTTTCCAACTTTGACACATGCCGCTGCCGGCTAAGGTATGGGTGTTGTATATGGCCATGAATTTGAAAGGTCCACCTATAAAAAGAAGGGCATCAACTTCCGGACCAGATAACTTGTTATCCTTGTGATGGTAGTTATCATTGCACAGTCTACGAGAGTGGTTCGAAATTCACTATAAACTGTAGGTCCACCTGTATAAATGGGCATTGTCCCGAGCATGTGATTAAAAGAATAAAGGAGAAGAAGAAAATTTTCATTAATCTATATTCAAAAGAAGAAAAACATGTTTTTCTGTGCTACACCTGTCAGGTGTGACCTAACCTATCTTTATTTGCAAAATTTATACTGAGGAATATGCTACAATTGGCTATACACTAAAATAATTGAATAAATTCCGATGCAAGAAACAAGCTATTGAATTATAAAATGAAGACCATGACTCTAGTCAAAATTGGTGCTATTGGGGGAATTCTTACTTGTTCAATGGGCATGGCCCTACAATATAAATTGAGTAATAATGTAAAACAGACTGAATTTTATAAAGAATCCATGAATCTAGTAAGGCACAATAAAGCTGCTATACATTTCCTTGGAGAACCCATAAAAGATGCCACAATAGAAATGGTAAATAGCAATGTAAATTATCTCACAGACACAGAAGGAAAATATGAAGTGAAATTGAAAGGTAGTAAACAAAAAGGAAAACTGTATATTTATATTAAGAAAGAAAAGAATGAAGGTATACAAAATTTCAAATTAGATCATGTGGAATTAGAGTTGAAGAACCAGCCGGATAAAAGACTTTTGATCAGAAATGAAAAACATAACGACGAATATCCTCAATTTTGACTTCGTTTTCTGAATAAGTAGTGCTTTTCATAAGAAATAATGTAATGTGTGATTTTGTTTAATATTTGAATAAAATATAACATAATGGTTAAAAGTTGAGAAAACTATTGTGATAAATCCAAAATGAAATATATATAATTTTCTCTAAATCATTATTCATTATAAAACTCATTCAATTATCGATAAATTTCATTGAAGAAAAGTATGGTGAACTTGGTTGATAACTGCAGAATAGTAGTAGTAGTATCACTATCTCAAAATTAGTCATATGATTTTAGGAAAGAATGCATCATTGTAATCAAAAACAAAAACTACAACATATTCATATTTCAGCAAGTTCAAGTGAAGCCATTGTCTTTATTAATTTTGTGGGATCCTTTATTGAGTTCAGTGTTACAAATTTGTTTTTTGAATTAATATTACATATGATTGTTTATTTTTGACCTTACAAGAAAATTATTATGTTGGGCTTTCTATAAATTTATAAATAAACAAAACATTTTTATTATAAACTTCTGTTGGAATAATGACAGGTTTATATTTTTATTTCAAAACTATTAAGGAGAAGTAAATTTTTCAAGAAAAATGTTGGACTGTGTAACACCACTGAACTGGTTTTATCCCATAATAAAGAGCAATCTCAACTTAAGCTCTCTAAATTGTAGAGAATTGCCTACATGATAATCACATTCCACTCTACACCTACTGCAGCCATGGTACTGATACTGGTCCTTGCACCTCTTCACCTTGTGATTAGAAGAGTAGCTACAATGGCTACCTTCAGATTTCATTTCCTTTCCCGAAATGGAACAAATATGTTCAGCTTTATGCCTGGCAAGTTACAGTCTGTAATTGAGAACAAGGAGATGCTGAGTATGAATTCGACATAGCAATACCCAAAACCAACATAGAGGCTGTCATTCTAGAGGACAGGAATGTACCAGCTCCGAGGACCATTAAGGGCCCCTGGTGGTTCATAGATGGGTCCAAAACTAGCTAAGTTGTTGGAGCTGGTGTATATGGTCGAGGTGCTGCCAATGGTCCCGGACCATTCAGGTAATGAGAAGGCAGACTCACCAGACCGGAGCCTAGGCTTGGAATTCCCTTGGAGGCTGCAAGGATGGTAAATAACAGCTGGTTGAACCTGAAGGTACAGGAGCACTGACTGAGCCTCAGGTCTCACTCTAGGCTTGCCATCAGTGGGCTATCCACTGCAAGATCCAACACCTGAGAATCCTAATTGCCATATTAACACTGTTGCCTCAGAAATCACCTTAATAAGTTAGAATTGATCGTGGACCTTTCGTGTGCCACAATAGATCCCTGAATAGCAGTGGCACTCAATTTCAATATTTTTCAATCTATCTATGGAAAAATTAGCTGCTTAGCATCCACATTACCACTGTCAAAACTTAATAAAATAGACTATAAAATTATTGATATGTTAACAACGAACCGAATTTCTTTTAAAAGTTAGACACTTAGTAAACATTAGTGAAAACATGCTTCTCAGAGCCTGAATATATGAAATTTTCAAATTAAAATTTGATGATGAATAATTTCAGATTCTTTTGGAAACACCCTGTTTGTCTGCAAGGGCACTCTATAGGAAAAATATAGACCTAGCCTTTAAGACACAAAGGCATCTTATGGGTAGAGAGCAATTCATAAAATTGAGCATTAATTTAATAATTCACAAATTATGCAACAGATGTTCATATAATTTCGCCTTTTTATTATTTCCAGTGATTAAATATCCTACTTTTGTAAAGAAAATATGATGAGTATTTAAGAGATTTATTCAAGATATAAATATAATTCAGGAAAAATTACAATGAAAAATAGTACTTTGAACATTTGAAAATAAAAACAGAAAATTTTTTAGAAAGAACAATTTTTGTCAATTTGAATACAAATAAGCAAAATTTTTACTCTGAAAAATAAGCGTTAGATTAGATTTCTCTGTAACATTTAAATTTTATTTAGGAATCAATGTAAATAAACAATAAAAGATGTCTTTTTCTAGAAATCAAATATATTAAAATTGTATATGTATACCTCTGCAGGTTTGTGACATATTAAGAACATTATTAGAATGTAAACCATCGTATTAAAAAAAAATCATCTTAGAATGCTACCAGAAACTTTTTGGTAATATACCATTGGGTGGTTTGAATTGATTTCTATTCTCCTTAAATGTTTGAATTAAACATTCTAACCTGGTAACAGGACCACCCATATCAATGGCTTTCAATGCTGGAAAATAATGTTCAACAAAATACCTCAAGAGCTTAAAAAATTGCATCTTGTACGTAATTTGCATTTCAAAACCTACAGTTTCAAGAAATATATGCAGCATTGTAGCTGTAATATCTATTCTAGGTTTAAGTTTTAAAACTGACACAAACCAAGTCCAGGCAACTTTTATATTATGTGGGTTACCTTTTTGTCCATGTACCGGAAATGATATCAAAATAGCAAAGTATAATCTCATTATCCCAGTCATTCTCTTCAGAAATTTATCTTGTTTTTCAATCTGACCATCTACATATTTATATCCCCAACTCATGTAAAAATCTTCATCAGTTTGATCAACAGCTCTTGGTATGTAAAATGGCACTAAGTATGGACACTCTTTGTAGAAATAAGCAAGTAAAATTTTACCAAAATCGGGACACTCATTCCAAAGTGATATAATTACTGTGGCAAAAGAAAAGGCTGCCTCTGGATTACTTGAAACCATTAGATCACCTTGAAGTACAAATTTTTTTGCTAGTAAATCGATACAATATTGTATACCTCTTGGATGTTGTGAAGCATTAATTTTAAAATCACCAATAACTACATTTTGTCCTCGAATGAGATTTGATAACTTCACATATTTATCATGAAGATGTTGGGAACTCACTGCTGATATAGCATTCACAGATAAATTAATAGCTTTTTTACAATCGAAACGAAATTGTTTAAGTTTATTATGATCAGCCAATTCATTAAATGACTCACTATACTTTTCTTGAAAATCAATAATATCACTGTACCATTTGAAGTTAGACTTGCTTACATTATTATGGAGTGGAGAGGTAACTAAACTTATTTGTGTCTGCTCACTGGAAATGTTATTTGAAACAGGCTTTTCAACATTATCCCCTTTAACTGATGAAAGCTGTGCATTCTGCTTTTCAAATATTTGAGATTCATGTTTCATCAATTTCTTTCTCAAAATAATTTCTGCCACATCATTCTTCAATTGTGTTATTCTTTTTAAAACTCCCCTAGCTGTTATGTAGGCTTCTTTACAACCACTAGAACTTTTACACTTTGAGATCAATGCATTCATTAAATCATTTAGTTCTTTACACTGATTCCATGAAGGTGTTAATTTTGCTTTTATTTCATCATCACCACATTCCTTGATATTCATTATTATCTCATGATATATAGCATGAAAATGACTTTGATAATTCAAACATTCATTGAGTAATTCCTTTTCTTTTTTCTTAGCTTCCAAAACTGCAGCAGTTATTTTTCTCTTCTCCTCCAACTCCTGGTAGCGTGACACAAATTTTTTATGATCCTCAGACTTGTTTTTATCATATTCTTCAAGTGCACGCATAATTTCTGCTTTTTGACGTTGCATATTCTCCAGATATAACTGTTGCTGGAGTAACCACTGTTGTTTCTTTATATCATTTTGTTGTGCAGCAAATAATTCAAACTTTTTGGAATGACTTTCAATCGCAGAACGGACTTGTTCCTGTCTTTCCACTTCATACTCTTGAACAATTTGACGAATTGGCAATGCATTCTGTGTCCCCAGGAATAGATCTTTCTTGGGAATAATTTTTTTAGCAGGTGGACTAATAGATCTTCTAGTTCGAACTGATTTTGGATCGCTTGCATTTGGACCTATGGTGACATCATGTACTTCATTTTTTATCAATTCCGCTTTTCGAAACGCTGATACTTTCAAGTCTTCTAAATAAGGGATGAGATCGTGCACGGACTGCATAATGAGTTCCACTTCTCATTTATTTGATCGAATATTCATTTTCTTATACCCTTTCTTGTTCATCACTTTAATTTATAATATGGATCATTGATCATTTATTTTTATATACTACAAATAGAAACCCAGTTCAAAGAAGTGCTAGATCGCAGTTGAGTGTATTTTGCGTACAAAACAGTCCAGCTGCTGGCGCCCTCCTTGATAATGCGTCTAATGTGCGAAACTATATCTGTGTTCTGCACACAGAACAGACCTAATGATCTTTTCTCTGGTTCTGCACTAATACTACAAAAATATAAGTGAACTATCCTGAGATGTATGACGTATGAAATCGAATCAACTTAAGATGTTACGCTGACATAAGCGTAGACATGAACAGAAAGAAGGGTTTTACTCATTTTATACATAACGTAGTATAGGGTTGATTATTGAATCAATGAGAAATGATTTTCAAATTTTACCTGACTCATGACAAGCTTTTCATGATAAAAAAACGAAAAAGAAAATTAGTAAAGGAAAATTTTGGATACTTATTGAATTTGAAGCTATTGAGAAAAACTTAAAGATTATTGAATTTGCCAAAAAATGTTTATATCAGTTCGTTAAATGTTAATAGGAATGACTTGATGATTATCAGGATGTCTGTCATTCTAGTCGAAGATTATGAAATTTGTTGAGAAAATTGGATAATAAAATATTATCTAAGCAAAACATTGTTAACAGTGAAGCAGAAAATTAATTTCTATTTTCTAATACAAGATCAAAGCTTATAGCCGATGTGGAGCACGAAATGTTTATCTGATTTTTATCGAACGGTGGCCTTCCTGAGGAAATCGCAAAAAACCCAAGTAAACTCGTCTTTGTATCTCGGGAAGCCGCCTTAACAAAACACGCGTAGTCTTAAAATACCAATCGTGTCTAATCTAAGCTGTACCTCGAGAATGTTTCAAACGAATCTTTAGATCTTACTACCAATCGAGTTCCCACTTCAGCAAGTGAGTGCCTATTTCAGCTCATACCCCATTATTTTGTCAAAAAAATAATTCCAATATTAATAATATTAAATTCAAAATGAGTGATTTCACTTATATATAACGGCATTCAGAACAGGAGGTAAATTTAAGTGTAGTTGGTCGTTGCAAATTGGCCGGTTTTTCCTATGAGCGGACGTAATTTCAATAATCTCCAAGATGTCCATCCTTTTCCTTTATTACCTGAATGCATTTGGGTCATTATTGGTTAATAATAAAGATAAAACAAAATTATTGGATATAAGTGGAGTATATAAAATACACCGCAGTGAATGTGAGACATTCCATATTGGCAGGGAGCGGAGTATATAGTGGGGACAGCTGAATCGATCACAGCGCTCGATGTGGTCAAATTATCGTTAAATCATGCTTTTATCATAAATAAACACGTTAACATTAAATAAAAAATGATCCATAATAGTTGTTGTGTTGTTGATTGCAAAAATACAGCTAGAAACAGTAAATGTAAATTTTACACATTTCCAGTGGCCAAGTGGAAATAAATGGATGGAAGAAATAAATGGATAAAAAAAATAAATGGATAAATGATGTTAAAAGAAAAAACAAAGTAAACATTATTCAGTAACAATGCAACTAGGGTAATGTATGTTCAAATTACGATTCGCAATTACATTGCCATTAATTTTTCATTTTATTTCTGAAAATCATATTAACAATCAACACTTTTGGTAATTTTCATTATTGCAGTTGTCATGTATTAAATTTGTTTACATTTCACAGGTTAACCCCATGGGATTCTAAAAACTCCTTTTAGTTATTTATAAACATATTTACAAGCTTTTATTTAACTTGCAATGTATGTATGTATGTTCGGGTGAAATCTTACAACTCAATTTCAAGGCACTTGATCTCAACCAACTGAGCTGAAATTTTGTATACACGTTGAGTTTGGATGACAATGCATGATTAACTATGTGACGTCATTCTAAATCCAACAAGGCGGTGGACCAATTATTCTTAATGCAAAACGAAATGGCGGATAATTTTCTTTTATTCGTTCCTACAATATGGGTACCAAATGAAAGATTGCCAAGAATAACTAAAAAATGAAATTAAGTTTAAAAAAAATTCTTTAAAAACAACCTTTTATTTAAATGCGCTAAATAGAAAAAAAATTAACTTTCACACTAAATCTTTTACTGTTAACTTATAACGTCATTTCAAATTTAACACATTTGACACAATTTATATGTTATGCCTACCTGTTAATATTTCAAACTGATAAAGTAAATACGAGTACTTATATCTCGCGACATGCTTTTATATTATAACATATAAATTGTGTCAAATGTGTTAAATTTGAAATGACGTTATGAATTAACGGTAAAAGTTTTAGTGCAAAAGTTTATTTTTTTTCTTTTTAGCGCATTTAAATAAAAGCTTGTTTTCAAAGAATTTTTTTTCCTTAATTTTTTTATACACACTTTTTCCATCGTAATGATTTTTTTCAATTTAAAAAAACACGATCACAGATTTTTATAACACATATTTATTTTTAAATTCATTTTTTGAAACATTTCACTGTTATTTATACGGATCTTTCACATGTCATACCATTGCCGAGCATGATTTTACGCTACCATCAGATGTCGCTTTCGTCGTGCTCCCTGCGAATAGGCCAAAACGGAAGATGCATCGAGAAGTGATTTGAAGAACATAAAAGATCTATTCTCCTATATAAAAATTCTACGGGTTTTTAGGACCACTGCATCAATTTAAATCATTTCATAGATTTCGAGAATATCGAACTCATGCATCCAGGTAATAGAGGAAAAAGGATGGACATCTTGGAGATTATTGAAATTACGTCCGCTCATAGGAAAAGCCAGCCAATTAGCAAGGATCAACTAGACTTCAATTTACCTCCTGTAGTGAATGCCTTTATACATAAGTGAAATCACTTATGTATATAATATAATAAATAATATTAATAATATTAGTAGTGATATTGATAATAACAATGAAGAAACACACACAAAATATAATATACAATACCACCTCTTAAACTATAAATATAGAAATTCCGGTTTTGAAATTTATAATTCGATAATGTATTTGTGAGGAAAATCTTCGTATGTGGATATCATATTAATGAACATCATTGAAATATATAGTTATTTTATTGGGGTTGATTCAAATGAAGGTGATCAAAAAACAATTAATACGATAATAAAGGTGCAGGATATATCCTGACTGCTATTTTTTCAGTTCCTATTCAGGGTTTTTCTGTTTCCATTCTATTCTTGGTGAAAATGTTCTTTCTACGAATTGAGACAAGAAGATGGAAAATGTAGTAGAAATCATCCTGGTTTAAAAAGAATTCAACAAATAATTACTTCATGACCTCTCGAAACCCTAATGGTTTTCTTGGAAATAATCCAGAGGGGGTTCCAAGAATCCAAATGGAAAAAATTTTCATGCAACCACTTATTCTAAGACTCATAGGTGATTGTATTTTTCCACAAGCCATCAGGAGCGTTGAAAAGAAATGAATTGTATATTTTAGAATTGGAACGAAAGGTATATTCGTTGTAATTCGGCCCGCTGTCCTATACTTCCGAATTTTCATTTTGATAATTCATTTACATTATTTATCTTTTGTTCCCAAATCTGATAATACGGAAGTTTATTATTTACTATGGGTACATTCGTATTCAAAGTGTTTTTTATTAATGAGCGCAATATGAAATTAAAATATTTCGAAGATTTACAAATCTTGTTTAAATATGTAGCGAAACACCAGGATGGTAATACTTTCAGTGAGTTAAGACAGGAGAGTTCATATGTATATTGATTCAGAAACTCTTCCATCGAATATAAAGGATGTCTATAAAAAAGAAATTGTTGAAATCTTAGAAAATATGTCGTGGGTTGTCAATGAATTTGGCAATGATAATGAAGTCGGTGAGTGGCCTATTTACATAGTCAAAAAAGTACCGGGAATAGATTATTTGAAAAACCTGCTTGATAGTTTGTGTTGCAAAGTTGGTAAAACTGTTTTCTATACTGACGCGGAGTTTGAACACGATCTGTCATTTAGTTTGTTTAAACTGCTCGATTTTCTCAGTTCTCACAAGTGTGTTTTGCGATCTTTACAATGGATAAAAATATCGAACAAAGAATTCGTCTCAAATTATCTATTGAAAATGGAATTTTGTCTGCTGAATAGCTGAAAATGCCGCAGAAGGCTTACAGTGTATCGAATTTATCAAAAACACGTGCATATGTGTGGTACTGTGCATTCAACAGCGGCCGAGATGTGGTGGAAGATTTACCTCGCTCTGGTCGACCATCAACATATTCAGCTCTAGTAAACTTCGATAAAGAGGAGGAAATGATAGTTGAAAATCGTTGTTTAGTTTGAGAGAGAGGCAATGAACTTTCTGTATCGAATCAATTCGCAGCATTTCAAACGATTATTTGGGCATGAAATACGTTGCCGCTCGACTAGTTCCAGAAGACCAAAATTGTCTTCAAAAATTGAATCGCGTTCGCTAACAATCTGTTCGAAATTTTTTCCGATTACAGTGTCCATTTCCCTGACAATATACAAAAGTTTTCGACGGTAAATATATATTTTTGAGCACTTCAGTCTAGGCATTGGAGGTCTTGATTCTGCATTAATTCCAGGAAACCGAAGAAGGTTTCTGGTGAGTACATTCTCTATTACGTCTGGCTGCTCTACCTCTACCTGTACAGCAACGGCTTCACCTCTCTCTCCCTGCTCCTGTTCGTCTTCCATATAACTAGCGTTACCAGCAATACTCCTGCTACCCACACTACACCTCTATATTCCACCTTCGACTATTGGTCTGCCAGTTTTCTTGGCAACATCCAACTCAGCTTTCGATAGCTTCCCATTTCTTGTAATCCAGCTAACGCGGTTAGCAAGGGTTGCGGTTTTTGCTTCTCGGTCCGGATATGTATCATTCCAGAACTCTGTAAGCAATTATAGAGCATCTTAAATAACCAGGTTATTTAAATGCGAAATGAATACATTCTTTTACGTCTAGGCACAGCTTTGATGTTAGATGTAGTAATTGGCCAACAACCACAGGTAGGTTTGGTCGGGATTGGTGTTTTGATTGTACATGTATCATCCTCACTCGCTCATGTATAATAATGTGTGTGTATGATCAAGTAGAATCGCTGCCTTATGAAAATCTGTTCCTGTCGTATTTTGTTATTACAGAACGCAGCTTAAGAACATAGATGAGTGAAGTAAAGAAGAAAAGTTTATTTATTTAGTAAATGACATTCTGATTAGCTATTTTAAATTTCATTTTCGAGGGTATATATAAATATAAATTAAAATCAGTAAAAACCATAAATACTCAGTTTCTAGTTTTTAGTAGAATGTGACCTCTATTCCAAACGAAAATGGATTTTTCTCCGTATGGTTCAGATTTTCTCAACGAAATTAGAAGTTCACTAGAAAATCATAATGTAGCTCATGCTGTGGCAATAATAAACGATAACCGATATTTTGAAAATTTGAAGAATAATTGCTGGGACTTAGTGCCAGTTATAACAAAATACTTATCATCAGATTATGAGAATGATAAGTTAGAAGTATTCAAGGGTTGTGAGGAGTTACTTAATAAAATAGCTGAAAACTCTAACCCTGAGGAAGCTTTGTTGCAGTTTATTGAAGAAATTGAGGAATCAGAAGATGATACGAAATTTGTCACAATTTTATTTCCCATGTTGAAAGTTTTACAAAGGATACCAAAGAATCGTTTGAATTCCCTTGCTTGGTGCCTTAATGCAATTCAAACATATCTGAACAAAATTGAAACTTCTGGTAATGAGAAAATGGTGTTTCGTACAGAATTGCTGTATCATGATGTGCTACGCTTCTATGATATTCTTATTCCATACTACTCTGTAAAGTTAAATTCAAGCACAAACAAAAATTTTCCTTTAGTCATCTGCAAATATTTGATTGAACTACTTGGGAGACCTTTAGGATTTTTGAATTTGACTTTTGTGGAAATTAAGTCAAGAATTAGAAAAATTGCTGAAAATATTGTGGAAAAAGTTTTATTAGTGTGTGCAGATCCCTTCATTTATTTAGAAATGGAAAAAGTGATTTCTTAGTACCAAGTGTATTTTCTTATGGAGTTTTTTTATTTAATAGTATGTGAAAAGATCAAATATGAAGTTATTCCAAAAGTTTATAACTTATCTTATCTGTGTTATTCATCTTTAAAATATTGTACTGAACTTTTAAGACGTAATCAGCAACTAGTAATTGAAAAAGGTTTAAGCTTGTCAGAAATTTTGTTGCAGGGTGATAAAAATTATCTCATTTAGTGTTAGAATTGGATGTAAACAAAGAATATTCTGAAGTTCTAGAAAATATTATTGTATTCAATGAAGATGAAAATGCAGAACTAGAGCATTCCAAATATTCAAAATATATTTAGAAGCTTTTGATGTTAGAGGACAATATTTACTCTTCTGCAGTTTGGTTCAACAAATTAAGCATTCCGGGTTGACAGGATTTGTCATAACATATTATAAGGAGGTTTTGGTGAGATTACAAATATCCCAAGATGTTGATTTGAAATATTTTGAGAAAGAGAGGTTGAATTCTTTCATTCTTAAATGCTGTGATATTACAAAGAATGATGATAATCATTTGCTGAACAAAGGTGACAAAGTTATGGCTTTATTGAATCTAATGAGATTTGTAGTTCTTCAACAGAAATCAGATAATTTGAATAATTTCAAAAATGTCGTGAAAATATGGCGTGAAATATATTTGGATCCATTATCAGAACTTTTAGAAGATTCCCAGGCTGTTTTTAAGAAAAAGAAATCAGAGATTGAACATGAAATGTCTCCACACGATGAACCTCAACTATCGTTCTCAGTGGGTGAGGAGGAAACCTTAGAAGTGTCAAAATTTGAGAAATTGCAAAGTATTGATCTGACTCTAACTGGATTTGAGATGATTGGAAGCTTATTGGATCGCTTAATTGAATTGTTGAAGTTGAAAAACTGTTATTGAATTTCTGTTTTCATTATAAATTAAATTTTTTGTAAGTATATCTTATTTTTTACATAGATTCATCTTTTCATTATTCAAAAGCTGAAAAATTATATATACAGCTACTTTCAGAAATACTTGTTTTATATATAATATCCATTTGATATATTTACATTTATTTGCAACACATTTTATATTAGGAAATATATTTGTTAGGTTCGCTGAATATTCTTAGATTCAAATTCAAATTATACCATTTTACAATTGTAGCGCCATCTCTCAATAGAAAACACGACTACAGATGCAGAGCACTTGTTACATAGAACCTTTGAAAAAATAAATCCTGCAAATTATTCTACTAAGAAATCCCAGTCAAAGTTTTTTTTTACCTGGCAATGCTTTTAAGCTTATAGCCTTCAACAATTTTGTTTGGTGTGTCACTCACTATCTATTCTTCCTTATTTATATTTAGGTCATGTCATACCAGACCATTGCTTATTGGGTAAATTAAAACGCTCATCATTTAGACTCCATACCTGTTTTTTTTTAATGATTACCTAACTGTCAAATGTCAAAAAAGCAAACAAAACAATTAAACCACAAAATATCACAAGCAAATAATCGAAAATTTAGCTTTAATCTTACAGATTTGTATAAATGGCATCGAAATTCTCGAAATCTTATGGTATTTCCTAGCAATAACTTTATGTTTGAAATAATTTTATGTAAATGCCAATCAGCAGTAGTGCTGCAAATGTGAGTCAATTTGATTCTTTCTGATTTAATTCTATAAATTTAAATTCAAAAAATTTCAGGAAAAGAAAAAATTGCCAAGATATCCAACTCGCACAAGAAGTGTTGACTTGAATGAAACTGTCTCACAAACACAGGAAAGTCGTAATGATAATTTTCTTAAGATAGGACCTGCAATTCCCTCTGATGAGAGACATAAATTATATAAACGTTCCAACACTAGTTTGAATTTAGGAAATGTAACAAAAACTCCCGGATCTCCATTTTTATATGATTCGGTTAGCTTCCATACTGATAATAATGGTTCAGTTGTTGTTACACGTACTCAAAAGCAGAAAGAAAAAGATCCAGATAGGATTAGTTTAGATAGAAGAGGTCTCACTAATATTCCAGTTATAGAAGGGGAGCCAAGGTTGAGACTATTATCACTTCAACACAATCTAATTAGTAATTCAGAACATTTGAAATGTCAGTCCTTTCCGTACCTAGTATTTCTAGATTTGTATGATAATCAGTTAGAAAAGATTAGTGGGTTGGAATCAGTGGAGAATCTCAGGGTTATTTTGATGGGCAAAAATAGGTGAGCTAAATTGGTTTTATAGTTTTATGAATAAATATAGGGTTAATGAAATCTTGTATTTCAGGTTAAAAAAAATTGATGGATTCCAAAATCTTAAGCAAATAGAGGTTTTGGATTTGCATGGAAATAAAATAACGCATGTCAAAGGTCTTTCAAATTTGAATAAACTGAAAGTTTTGAATTTGGCAGGAAATCAAATTCGTATAATTGGTGTGCTAGATTTGAATGGATTGAATTCTTTGCAAGAACTGAACTTAAGAAGAAACAGATTGAAGAAACTGTTAGGTTTTGAAGATACTCCTAATCTGATCAAGTTGTTCTTAAGTAATAATGACTTGAAAAGGTAATTTCAGTTTTATTGTTCTATAATATATCTTCAATGTGTTAAGCTTGTAGCAATTGCATGAAACCAAAAGGAGTAAAAATTTTAAGTCCATGTATTCGTTCATCCTAATACAAAGTTCACTTTGAAGGTAGAAACAGATTTGTATTAACTCATTAGATTCAACTATAATCAAAATTGACCCGACATGACTTCTCTATCTTCCATCATAAACTGATATTGCCATTCACAATTCTTCCACACATGCATATCAACATTAAATAGCTGTGTGTACGATACCAATATCTGAAAATAATTTATTGAAAGAATTCAATATTCAATGTCTGATTTACAATTTGTTGTGTCCTGGGTGATATATACTGTAGAAAAATAAAACCGAAACGCCCAAATGGTAACTTGTTTATTCAATCAATTCACCCACTGATTTTCGGCTGATCATTCAGTGAGTTTATGCTGTTTAATTGATGAAGATACTGTCGGAAGTGTATTATTTTAATATTTTCGTACGACTTTTTGACCATTTTCTTTCATACAGATATACTTTTCCGTATAATTACAAACACAACAAAAAAAGAATTATCTCCGTTCGTGAAATATGCTCGTACATGCATTTGGCAATTGACTGACTATACTTGATACAACGAAAAGAGAGAGTGTAAACAAAATAAACGCACGAGGCCTGAACGTGATGTCACACAGGGTTGAATCCAAGGACTGGCTTCCATTTGATCACGAAATTGAACTCTGTATTAAGTAGTGGACATCAATGATGTAGAATTTCATTCGAAAATAAAGTATTCACGCAATAGTTTCTGATATGACTGATTGAATTATCATAAAAAACAGGCAATGTAATACGCAAATGATGTTGTAGGTATATTTTCTGGTAGTAGAACATTATTGAAACATATATATTACAAGAGTTACATAAAAAAGGACATCAAAGATTATCATCGTCATTATGAGATTCAGACGATGAACTTGAATCATTCTCGAGATTGACAATAATAGGATCCAGTTGTTCGTCTATTATGTGATCTAATTGCCACATTCTCGGTTCGACCTTCTCTACGACATGCTTAATGCAGTTTTGCCACTTGACAGCATCAATCCGTTCAATGGATTCGACGAAAAGCTTCTTCATGTCTTGGAATTTGAATGATGTGTTCTTAGATGCCACATAATTCTTCATCTCAGCCCAAACCAGTTCGATGGGATTGAGCTCGCAATGATAGGGCGGGAGTTGCAACACGATTTTATTTTGGTTTCGAGCCATTTCATCTACTACATATTTATTATACGCAGGTTCCCGAAAGCAATATTTTTTTTACGTAGCCATTCTTGAATAGTGGCTTTTCTACTGGCAGATGTTAGGAGTTTTTCTGTGCGTCTAGAATGATAAGACGCATTGTCCAAAACGATGACACATCCGTCTTCCAATTTCGGTAAAATATTTTCAAACCATTCTTCGATGTTGGGTCCATCCATTTCTTCGTGGTAGTCACCAGATTTCTTCGATTCGAATGACCACAGTGCGTCCGGAACGAATCCAGTATCACTTCCAATATTGCAAACGATGAGTCTCTTGCCTTTACCTGCAAAGACAAAAATGATTTCTATTAATGATTGCATGTGTCTATTTTCATCTAACTTAATCATGTGGAATCTCATAATTCAAGAAAATACCTAACTTTGATAATTACAGAATTGAGTTAAATCACCGATAAACCTTTTGACAACAGGTAGGTGGTACATAGCCTACGTAAGTTAATTTACAGTAGCAATAGAGATAAAGAAAAACCCAGAAGTAGCAACAGACCCTTAATAAGATCCCATCTATTCGTCCCAATTGAATTATCCTATTGCTGTTGTAAATATAGATTGAAAACATGATATAGAACGTCCTTGAAAGAAAGCGGCATGCTAAAAGGATTGTTGTGATACCAGGTACTGGATAATGAACAGTATGTATGGGTTTTATCCTATAGCATAATTTGCAAGGAATAACAGGAATATTTTCATAAAGCCTATTGTTGATACAGAGTAAGCATGATTCAAATCAAGATTTGAATCAGAATAAAAATCAAATAAGTTTATCAAGAAATTAGCGATTTCAATCAAAAACGAACCAACAGAACTTGTGTATCATTTGAAAATCATGAATATTATATTATATTATACATGAATTATTCATACATAATATAACTACAACTCACCTGGATTGAAGAATCAATCCAGTCGATAAACCTTCTTGGAAAGCCTGTCTGGCTGTTTTAACCAATGCATCTACCCAAACACTTGATTTCGTGTGCCCAGCATTTACCCACGTTTCATCCAGGTTATAGATTTTTCTATTCTCTTCGCGGTAGTTTTTAATTTGTTTAAGTCTTTCCTCCACAAGACTATTTCCTCTTTCTCCAATAGTAAACCATTCCTCCCCCTCTTCTGGAATCTGAAGTCCATTTTTTTAATATTTTACGGAATGTTGTTCTTTTAAAATTTGGCAGATCAACATCACTGTTCACTTCATTTAATATTTTATCTATTGTAGGTAATTCATTTCTATGAAAAAACTGATGCACTTTCCTACTAATCAGATTTTTGTCGAAATCAGTAACACTATCCGCAATTTTCACCCTTTTCGGGTACGTCCTCGGTTGTGAAAAAGAATGATTCTCCTTATCCTCCTTTATGAGTCTGTAAACACTAGTTTTACTAACTCCCACAATATTTGCCACTTGTTCGACGATTTCGTTGATAGGTGCAGAATCTATTTGCATTTGTCTTTTATAGACGTTGAAAATGATCTGTTTTTCATTCAAAGTAAAATGACCTTTCTTAGGCCGCTTTTTCGGAGAATAATTTTCGACAGTACTTTCATCTGCAGTATCCGTAGACGACATTATACACACAATATTTTCACTTTTCAACACTCGATCAATAACACTTCCAAAACACTAATGAAAATTTAATTTTCTATCCGATGGACCGAGACCGTACCTGTACAGACTGCTAACATTCAGATCCCACCCGCTAAACATGATTCGGCCAATTACAGAGCTACTGAATCTTCTGGCGTCTGCTGTATTTGTTTTGACGTGGTCTCTCTTTCGGTTGCCTAGAGTATAATTGGAAATGACTTCCATTGAAATATTGTTTGAAAGAAACAATCATTTTCTAGAACTGCGCTGATATAAATAAATCAAATTTTAAATTTTGCATTTCAGCGTGGAAGACATAAGCAGTCTGGCTAAGTCTCCCAATATCAAAGAAATATGTATGGAAAACAATCCTATATCCCTCGGAGGAGACTGTGTGTCATTCTTGGTATCTTACCTTCCCCAGTTGATCAAACTGAATTCAATCCAAATCAACGAACAAGTGAGGAAAGCTGCCATGGCATGGAGGAGAAATAAAGAAACAACTAACGCCGCTTTTATGGACTTGACTAGTGATGTATGTCTTAGCGTTAAACGTGAAGAAGTCATTTCAAATGCCAGAACTAACTGGGAACTTCTGAGATCACAAACAAGATGTTTAGGTACCAAATATAGCGGCGTATCAAAATCCTTAAAAAATTTACAACCTGATTCCGAGTTCTTCCTAACGCCTCTGATGAAAACTGAAACGAAAAGTCAGAGTAAATCACGAACTAAGAATTTAAAAGTACCCGTTCTTCCCGATAAAGGTCTACATTTGATTAGGTAAAACCATGTTTTAAAATTGTTAGAGCCTTCTTTTCTATTTGTATTCTTCTAGAAGTGCCAGCCAGGATACGGAAAATTCCCAGAACACCTCTTCGTCAAACACTTCGAGTAATGAATTCTTCCGACTACCACCAATTTTAGTACCTATAATTTCTAAATTAGAACAAGAGAACGATTGTTTGAAGCGGTCGGGAAGTCTGTCAAGTTTGATGGAAAATTTCGACAAGTCTTTCTGTTCATATGACACCGAATGCGAATCTACAGATAGTTCTGAAGCAAACGAGGCCGATTTGGAAGAGGAAGATGAGGAATTTGTGAACAAAACGGATTTTATGGATAATCTTCCTTTGACGGAGTAAGTTTCAATTCCTAATACAATAATAATAGCTTATCTGCCTGTACAAGTTTAGCGCCCCATCTCCAGTATCTTACGATAATTTTTTGGGTTGGTTCATATGTGGTCTGAGAAATTGTTGTTGCGAAAATTGTTTTGTAGTGTTATTATCTTGTCCATTTTCTTGTAAAATAGTTATTACGATTTGTTGAGCTTTTCTTTAATTAATTTTAGGAAATGGTTGTCAAAAGAGTCCAAAAAGATTCCAGTAGGGGTTTGGTTGGAATTTATCAATAAAGTTTTTATTAGGGGGATAATTTATAGTTGTTCCATTACTTTTATTATTGCCTCTGCCAGACTGGAACTGGAGACCAGATGTGCCACAGTGAGATATTTCTATTTTCTGAGCAGTCTTGCTGGCTATACCCCTTCATTATTCATGCCACCGCCAGACTCTGTCGGCGGTCTGATGAGCACAGTCGGCTCCTTTTCCCTCTTGGATATGTGACTGTCTTATTAGTAAAGTTAGGAATATTCAATCCCATCTAAAACATATATCTTAGAACGTGAGAGTAAAAGTATGTAAAAGCAAACCAGCTATTTTAATAATTTGATTGAGGACTTTGTTACTTGTTGAAAATAAGTATATAATAATCAATTCAGTTAAGCAGTGCTGTTGAAATTTTCATTATATTCACGAACTTTTGATGTATTTTGTCACAATGTGACGTCATCAGATAACTACACTGAATTGATTCCGCCGGTATTATTTGATAGTTTATACCATGATGAGGTATTTGAAAAATTATCAGTCTAGACGTTGGAAATATATATTCCAATATTCTAGGTGATAATTACCTACCTCTGATCTCTGATATCTTCAAGACTTGCCACATTAATCCCATCATATATTAGAAATTCCTATTTCTTCTAGATATATGCGTACAGCAACATTATATCTCTTTCAGTAGTTTTGCAATGGGCTTCCCACTGAGCTCAATCTTAGGCGACATATCCATGTATCACATAAACATAAAATCTTCAATTCAGTCCAAGCCAAACAAGTTCACTTCTGGCACTGATATGTAGACAAAGTTTTGGTCAATAGCTGGCATAAATAGCTAGATACATTCTCCAAATTAATACATGATAAGATAACTTTCAGAAAAAGAAATCAATAAAACCAACTTTCTAGATTTATCGGTTTCACTTGAAATTGCCATCTCCAGTTCAACAGGTATAGAAAACCTACATCTACTGACATTTGCATTTCCTCAAACCCTTAGACTCCTACAAATATTCAGCATACAGATCCCTCATCCATCAAACCTTTTTTCAATCTCTCTTTCAAATGATAACCTCCAACAGGGATGAAAATTATTGTAACCAGCAATGATTTCAATAAAGATGCAATGGAAAAAATTATATATAAAAAACGACAACAATTAACATAACAGCATTTACCCAAGAGTCAAAAGTAATGAAAACCTCAACTACATCCCACTCACATATGTTGGCAAAACATGTGACAAAATCGAAGAATTCATTTCTAACTCTCATAGAAAGCCTTCTAACCAGCTCAAAAACTCTCAAACTTATCATTCAACCCCAACCCAATACAGGACAAAAGTGGTATATATAAGTTAAAATGTTCTCAAGGTGAAGAGGTGTACAAAGGTCAGACTGACGATTCTCTTAAAACAAGAACACCAACATTCTTTTAATAAAAACAAAGCGGACACCTCAATGGCCCAACATTGTTTACAACAATCATCTATTTCCCTCCATAGATAATATAGATATATAAGATATTAAAATGGAGTGTGGGTTGATTGACAACCCTGCCACTGCGATCCAGTGGTCCATTGTGACACACTCTGTCCTATAAGCCCCATCCTTCTTGTAGAGGTTATAAGCTTTATGGGTTAGAGCCCAATAAGCTCTATCAGCTCTAGTTTGTTAGTTTCAAGTTTCTGTTCCCAGCTGAGCATTCGCACATAACGTTTTCTATTGATTTTATTTCCTCATATAGTCTGCATCCTCGATCAATCCTAACTTATTTAGGTGATTTCTGAGGCGACAGTGCCCCATTAATATGGCAATTAGGACTCTCAGGTCTAGAGTGGAGAGTTTTACTCCAGCCTTGGCTCTTGTAGTGGAAGGTCCACTGATGACACGCCGTGAGTGTCTGAGACATATGAGACTCAGCCAGTGCTTCCCTACCTTCAGGTCCAATCATCGGTAATAACTGGCCTCCAGGGGAATTCCAAGCTTAGGCTCCGATCCAGTGAATCCTAAAGCAGTTCCTCGAGCGGACAATGAGTCCGCCTTCTCATTGCCCTCAATGCCCAAGTGGCCAAGGACACACATCACACCGAACCTATTGCTTTCTCTCAGTTTGGCGAGGGTTGAACGACATTTCTGTACAATAAGTGACGTGCAGTTGTTGGACGACAATGCCTTCAGTGCAGCTTGGCTACCCTCGATGATTTTTATTGACCTACTTGTTAATCCTCCCGCAAGCAAGAGGTTAGCACAAAGGTCAATGACGAAAATTTACTCGAAGACAGATAGAGTGTTCCTTGGCAGCACCTCGACCATATATTTCAGCTCCAACACCTTGGGCAGTTTTGCAGCCATCTTTGAACCAACAGATCCCCTCAAGTAGAACGTCTTTGGCACTGGCCCATTTTTGTCTGCGAGGAATGATGATTTGGAATGTCAGCTCCGTGTAGGTTTTGGATATTACTATGTCAGACTTCATACTCGGTATTTTGTCCTTAATTTCAGACTGTAAAGCACCGGATATCAAGCTGAACATGTTCGTCTCATTTCGGGAAAGGTGATGGAATATATAGCTTCCCTTCTGGCTGCTCTGCTAATCACCAGGTGAAGATGTTCCGGTCATCATCATGAGGGCGTAATGAGCTCGAGTTGAGATTTCTTTTCAAACTCCCACCAAAAATACAGACATATGTGATCGGTGATCTGAGCATCATCACATATAGCCCTCCATAGATAACTTTGAAACTCTCCATTTATATAACAAAGGCGTGAAATTGAATTATCTAGAATCTCTTGAAATTTTCAAGCTCGAAAATAATAAGAACCAAATCCTAATGAATTACCTGTCAGACCTATCTTTGAAACATTCAAGTAGGTAATTATAGTTAATGATCCATTTCCCTAATCGACTATATGTTAATGCAATTCTATTGTCTATTTTGAGTGAGATGTAAATTTCGTCAAGATTCTAAATCAACTTGTAAGTACCTCCATACTTATACATCCTATTCCATTCCGTATATGTGTTCACTGTACTTAATATTTTTAGTTTTTAACTCGGAGGATAAGCCTTATGATGGACGCAAGTTCGAAATTGCAATACCAAATTCAAATAAAACTTCTTTGATGAAAATACATAGTAGTGATTTTTCGAATATTTCATTAACTAGTATATAATTAATGGTATATACTTAGTTCAATTTCGTGTGAGCTTCATGAAGTAGCGTATCGTAGGGATTATTGAAGTTATTAAATTTGTTTTCAGAATTGAAGAAAGCACACCCCTACATTCAGAAAAAGAAGCAAGAAGTAAGTCGAATACAGACTCGTCTAGTAACATTTCCTCGTCACTATCTAGTGTGACTCTTCCAAGTAACTTGGAAGGCGAAAGTATTCCTTTGAGGAAATCAGGCAGAAATATCAAAAGCGCCCATCCTACTAAAGCGTCTCAAGCAATGAAATTGAAAGCGAGAGCTTCTACCGCTAAAGTGAAAAAGCCAACGACGCCACCTGTTGTCAATAAGGATAGAGAGCAAGGTGTGTAAATGATCTGTGACTTGTTTTGTTTTGGAAAACTGCGCTGAAGAAGAAAAAATCGAATTAAAAGATAGTCACAATAAATAAATTTTTTTTAAATATTTGTGATGAATAGCACTATAGGAATAGTTGAAACAATGAGCCTTGTAATTATTGCCTTTGCGCATTAGGAATTATTTGATAATTGATAACATTGGTATTTATTCAATAATTTTAGTATGTTTTCCTAGGTGGAGACTATTTAATAGAGATTTGTGGGAGATATCTTAACATATATGGTCAAGGGGCACTCCGATTCATAGATAAGTCTTGGAATGCATCAAAGGCAGGTGACATAAATACTGTCAAGTTCAACTATATGAATTTTACGAGTATAGTAGGGGTGTTGCACAAATTGAAACTTAGATTTCCCAACGTTGACAATTTCGTTTTTAAAGAGACGAATATTAATTCTTTGGGTCAAATTAATGCACTGGCTGAAGCTCAGGGACTCTGTTCACTATTTATTGAAGAAGATGGAAATCCTATATTCGCGAAGAAATGGAGGTCATATGCGATTTTTAGGTTATCACATTGGGGACTCAAATTCATCAATGATGTTGAGGTTAGTGAAATTATTTTGTAGGTATAGTGTATGTCTAAATCACTTTACTCATGACCTTCAAGTAGGCGTTAAAACTTTATGTCATGCTGGAGATCCCAAGTATAGTTCTCTTGACGCCTACAATGTAGTGACAATGTATATGTTAATTTTAGGTGACGAAAACGGAAATCGACGACGCTAATGCAGAGTACCAAAGTTTAAGTGATTTGGTACTGTGGTCATTGCCAGACGTTCATTTGTATCCACTTTTAACTCGACTGAGGATTGATGTTAAACAACCAGAACAAAGTGCAAAGAAGTGGTTGTTATCTGCAGATCCTGAATTAAAAAGTGTAGTCAGTAAAGAAGCACTGCAATGGAAGAAAGGGTCCACCTCACAGGTAAGATCTTGTTGTTCAGCGATTAGTTAATTGTGGTTTCAAGGCAGATTAGTAAAGTCTAGAATACCTTAGAGCCCGTTATATCAGCATGTGATCCAATCTTTGAAATAATTTTCATACTCTAAATTTGGTGTGCTCATCAGTCGATTAACAAGCTTTCAAAATTGGAGTGATTTATTTGTCGCTATATGCTTGGAAGTTGAATGAATCTAGTAGCTCATGAGCTTAAAACGAGATATTGAACACAAAGTCTTGATATACCAAATATTCTCAAGTGGAAGATTATTTGATGTTTTCACTTTAAGAAGCTATAATTTCCTATCATGGTACTAACTGACACCTTTTCTTTCTAATAGTTCAAATACTGTCCTCAGATTTGTATGCCAGTTAGAAGAGTTTAAATTAAATTTCAAATAGGAAACTGTAGGTGTAAATATGTATTATTAGTACTTAAACAAATACTTTTGTTAGAATCAAAAATTCTATTCAATGGATTTTGGGACCAGAAGAGTTCTGTATCAACTTAAAGTAATTGTGTGCTCATTATTGAACTCAATATTTCATTTTTTGCATAATCTGTTCGCTGTCTCACTTAAATTTTAATTGCTTGTTACTATAAAATTGGTTCAATTAAAATTCTACTTTGGAAATGACTGATATTTTTTATTTCCTCCAAGTTTTGTGTCGAAATACGACTGACCACAGCCATATTTAAGTTATATATTATGATTCTGTAATAAATATTACCGTTTACACGTTAGATTAGATTTATATGAGGTTCAGAAACCTACGTTGAGAGGTAGTTAAGCGAATGTTGGTTGCACTTTAGTTCCACAAAAATGTTAAAACTCTGCCATATTTTCATGCAATTTGTTAAACAGGGACCATTCAAGTATTTCATATGCGGAAGTTCATTAAGTTTTGACGTCTCCTTCCTTTTCTGCATAAGAACGCCAACTTTAACTCTTTCCTATGCATGAGTTAACATTGTTATATATTTAAAATTTGTTCAAAATTTTTTCTTATTATATATGAAATAAGAAATTTATAGACTATAAAGATATTTCTTGCTCATTTATTGTATTCATTGAAGAAAATTATAAACATCCTAACATATAAATCATATTGAATTATTTTTTCTAGTAGACAAATTGGTAAACATACTTGATCCAAGACACTTGAATCCATGACATTGGATGTTTTCACGTCGATGTTGTGCGTGTGCTCACTTTTCTTGATTTGGACTTGTTTATATCAATCCACATTTCAGACAATTTCAAATGTGTGAAAAGTGGAGCAATATTAAAACGAATATTAATAGCATTTTCGGTTGGAAATAATTCGGATCGATCTGAGATTGAACGGAAATCGGAAAATACGTCATCACTCTGGTTGCGATCTGTCAAGAGCAAATTACCAACCGAACATAAATTGTATGGTTAAAATCACAGAGGGCATATAAAAGAAGAAATCCAATCAAATCAACATAAATTGTCAACTTTGCATCAACATAACAAATATAACAATTCTCCTTCAACAGAATTATGATCCAGATCCCATAATTGTCACTTACGTGTTTTTAAGGAATGCGACAATTTACAATACACTTTTGCCTAAAATATACTTTTACGCTTCCACTACTATATATTCATCCCAAACAACACGATGCCATGTATGCTCCAAATCTGTAGCTGTGACCCATGGATTCAGATTAAGTCCGAGTGATCTCGGAGCGATCCGCAATGCCAGTCGAACATTCAAATCAATGAGCGATCAACAGAAATCAATCCAGTCGAACCTAAACATTTTTGGGAGAGCGCACTCAGATCACCCGAGATCAGACAGCCGAAAACGCTAAATTCAGAAAAAAAAACGAATCGAGGCGCGGTAATTCCCCTACTTAGGTTCTTTCTAACTTAACCATAAAACACAGCGATATAGAATAAGCAATAAACGTTATTTGGGGAAATCCTTGTACATTGTTTTCGCTTTCGATCATAGCCTAGTAGGATTGCCAAATATATTTCAAATCAGAATCCACTAAATATTGCAGGGAAAATAGATAAATAACTATTGTTGACGTAGTTACTAGTAGACGTTCTCGTTATTTAAAATAAGCAAAGTTAAGACCTCCCCCCCACTACCATTTGATGCTTATGTAATACTAGCATGGTCGCTCATCCATTTTTGTTTCATACAAATTATTATGTGAAATTACTAAGATAACCATGAACTCCGACTTTATAGGAAGAGTTGGCGATCAGACAAAGATCCAGGTCTCACATATCGTCCCTTTTAGAGGAGATGAGCAACACGGTGCACAAACTGCGGTTACTAGACGAACAATGGCCTTCGATATTGCAGGAACTTGTTTGCAATACTTTATTAGACTATTCTCACATGGACATATATATGAAACAAAAACTGCAAGAACTGATGAACACGTGAAATCACTCACTGCCATATTATATTATTTTTTGTTAACTAGTCGTAAGCACTTAAATTGATACTATTTTGAGAAGTATTGATATCTCGTTCGTATTGTACCTGTTATGTTTTTGAAAGTAAAGTATTGAAATAAATGAGGACTTATTTTCTTAAACCAGATGTATAGCAATTTTAACAAAAATATTTTTTCATTTAATAATTGAGTAGAACCTTGGCGAGTTCTTTTCTCAATTGACCATTTTATACGCAACCAAATCTTGAATTTGTCTGCTAAAATTTTATAAACTGCATATTTTGATTGTTATCTAAATTTCTTATTCAATATTATGTACCTGAAGAATATGAAACATTGGCCAAGTGGAATAACTTCGATAATAAATAATTAAGGGCATGTTCAGAAAATCGCTCGCACACGTCGATTGGTATTTTTATTATATATGGTGTGTCATGTGACAGTTGCCAATAAAAACTATTAAAATTCAACACCCTCTATATTATTCAATTTCTGGGCATGAACAAAATCCATATCTGTCTTCAACTGTTTCGGAAATATTTAATAATAATGTATAATTCTGTACAACATACTCAAAAACTAAGAACTAATATTTGATAACACTAAATGTATATATCTGCGAAAATATATTTGCTGCAAATTGTATTTATATCACAAAAAATTGCCATAATGAAGTTTGACAAGAAGAATATCCCAAGTAGAAGGAGAAATACGAAAGCAGTAGATTTATTCACTTTTTCTCAGGAACGCATAGGCGTATCAAGTTGAAATTAATTAATCATTCCTCTTCTCCTGGAATCATAAAATTCTACAAGAGGCAATGTTTCAAATATCACAAGTGAAAGAAACATCCGAAACCCGTTAATTTGAAGTGACATAACAAAAATCAAAAACTCCTCATTAGCGAGGGATAAGAATGTTACAAATTATGTAGCGATATCGGGGATTTTTTAGGTGAGAAATTATAAATATAATAGTTATATTTATAAATTACGTGCTAAGAGAATCAAACAAGCACGGTTTTTCTGAAGTCGCTGTTAGCACATAATAGTTATTTACTTTTTTTTCACTTAGAATGTTACTACACATTATGTATGTATGTATATTATAAAAATGAATCAAACAAAAACACTTTTGGAAAAGATGAATCTAAAAGATCTCATCTACAATATGGTTCTAATGATGATGCAGTGCCTGTGGCCGACATTTTAAAGAGAAGTGGTAGCGGATTTGTAAGAGGAGCGACAGCTAAATCCCAAACCAGCAACCTGCCCATGATAATGACAGATTTTCACTGTCGCGTGAATCAGAATGAGGAAGACGTGGATAATGAATGGCAAACAGTTGGGGGCAGAAAAACCCGTCTAACTGGGAAAACTGGGTTGGGGACACCTATGAAGGGTCAAAATAAGCACTTGAATAAGCTTAAAGTTGCGAGAAAACGCTCTGCACCTGTTTTAAAGGGTTTTGACCCAGCTGTTTCTCCTGATTTTGGAATTCCTAAAAGATAATGAAATAGGAAATGACACGGAGTGTTTAGAATGAAAATGAAGAAAGACGGAAAAAAGAGCTCTTTCAAACTGATTATACCATTGGATCAAAAATACCGAATTTTGAACAGGGAAATTTGGCCAACAAGTATATCGGTTAATAATTTCGTAACTGTATCACAAAATTTTTCGCGGCGAGAAGGCAAAGCAGACCGGAAATAGTGCCTGAGAGACCTCACTCTTTCGCTCCCGATCAGCTGTTAGATTTTGGGGTTTATCATCTTAATGCACAATACTTAAGTAATAAGGTAGATGAACTCTCACTCTATCTGAGTAGTGCGAGGTATGATGTGATAGCGTTGTCTGAGGATTGGCTGACCGAGGGTAATTTAAAAGTTACCAATATTGTCGATTATGAATTACTACCGTACTTCTCAAGAAGCAGGCACAAACACGGTGGGGTTGCTTTTTATATAAGGACATACCTTCAGGAGGAATGCTGTAGTGTTGATTTGCAAGAATTCTCGGAGAAATTGAACGCAGAGTTCTGTGCCATTAAGATTAAAAAAATGAATTATGTAATGGTGGCAGTATACAGGTCGACGTCAGGCGAATTCGATAGTTTTCTGAGTAAGTTGGAAAGCCTTTTGAATTTTTGCTGTGGTCAATTCGATGGGGTGGTGCTTTTGGGAGACTTCAATGTCAATTTTGAAGGCGAGTCGAAAGAACGAAGTGAATTGCTTACTGTTCTTCAAACATTTGATAAAAAAACTACAATAGATGATTACACAAGAGTTACCGCGACCACATCCTCCTGTATCGATGACATCTTGACCAATAAACCTTCTAGTTGTTTACATACGAGAGTTGTGGCACTGGGTGTATCAGATCATAATGCACAGGAAATGTTTTTGAGGGTTTCTAGGAGAATATCTGATGGAAAAAAGGCAGTGATAAGAAGAAAGCTTAATAGAAAAGGTTTAGCCTCCTTTGCAGAGGACTTGGAGAACACAGACTGGTCTTTTGTGCGGAAGGACGATGTAAAAATAGTGTCGGAGAGACTAATTGAGATATACCGAAGAAACATTATAAAGAATTTTCCACAAAGAATCTGTGCCTCTGAGTCGAACCCTTTCACCTGGTTTACAGAGGAACTCCATGAGTTAAGGGAACAGTTAGATGTCCTGAGGCTAATATCAAATTTATCCGGTCAACCTGAGAGAAGGGCACGATTTCTTCAACACAGAAGACACTACAGACAGCAATTGAGAAGGACAAAGTCCGGTGCCAGGAATTGTTTTTTGCAGAAGTCAAATAATTTAGCTCGTGATTCTTGGAGGCTCATCAATAATGATAGAAATAAGAAAAGAAAAACAACCACAAAGGGTAATTTGTCCCCGGAGATCTTGAATGCATATTTTTCAACAATAGGCAAAAAACCGTTGCAGAAATGATGACTCATTCACCCATAAACTCGGGTGACAATCTACTAAGACATGTCAGATCGGTGAGTTCATCTTTATTTTTTGAACCTATTGCCGTGGATGAACTGAAAGCAGCTATTGAGAGAATGTCAGACTCCACTTGCCTAAACGTATATGAAATGAACAGCAAAATAGTGAAGCACACAATTCAGATTACTAAAGCCCCTCTCTGTTGTCTTTATAATCAATGCCTGGAGAGAGGAGGAGTGTTCCCGAGAGCCTTCAGGGTTGCAAGGGTTTTGCCGGTCTACAAGAAGGATGATCCAGATGATCCTAGTAACTACAGACCAATCTTCATCATTCCTATACCGGCAAAAAAGTTTGAACATCTGCTGAAGGATCGAATTTATCCCTTGGAGAAAAATGGAATTATCACAGAAGCGAAGTACGGTCTTAGAGCGGGGAAATCGACAAAGGGTGCAGTGATGGAGGTCGTGGGGTGTGTGGTTCGGGGTCTGGAAATGAGGCGGTGTCCATCCTTAAAGTTGTGCGATCTATTGAGGGCCTTCGACCTAGTTTCGCATGTGTTTTTGTTGACGAAAGCCGCGTGTTGTGGTTTCAGGGGATTGTCGTATGACTTTCTACGATCTTATCTTGGGGGTAGATGTCAGTGTATTTGCATTCTGGGAGGTTCATCTGGATATCTGCCAGTAAATTGTGGTGTCCCTCAGGGTTCGGTTTTGGGCCCCTATTGTTTCTGATTTACGATCTCCTTTTCATTGGACAGCTCTGCTGTGTCGGGCTCTAGTGTCAATCTCTTGGGTGTCGTCCTGGACGACTCGCTTTTGTAGGAGCCGCATATTGATTCTTTGATCCTCAGACTGTCGTCTGTTATTTTTCTGTTACGAAATTTAAAACATCATAACTATGACAGCCGGCACATAAGTACTACATATTTTGCTCTATTCCATTCTATACTATCGTATGGAGTTGTCCTATGGGGAAATTGTACAAATGCTACCAAAAAAAAACTGTTAGAGTAATTACAGGTCCACTGTTTGTTGCGAAAAAAATCATGAGTTTGCCATCGCTGTTTGTTTATACTACTGTCACAGAGATACATGTTCGTTCGGGTAGTCTATTGACAAACAGTGATCATCACAATTATAATACTAGAAATAGAACAGACTTGGTAATTCCACGAGAACAGACTGGTCACATCTGCAAAAAACTCTCTAAATCTAAAATTATACAATAAACTCCCGGCAAAGTGAAGACAGTTTTCAGTTCATAAGTTTAAGAAAACGACAAAGGAATATTTTAGGAATACCTGTCTTCACTCAGTAGATGAATTCTTGAGACTTTCATAGTGTTTTGTGCCGATAACGGATTGTTTTTATATTCATGTTTCGATCTGTCTTTCTTAATATATTATCCTCACTGTTTTGTATTGATACCTCGCTCTGATTGTCTCTATATTTATATCATGTTCTGATTGTTTTTTACTCCTATTCTGACTGTTTTGTGTTTATATTGATGTATGTTTGCCATTTTGTTCGGATGTAATCTAAAAACATAGTGTTTGTCTCAATTCAAGTTCAAATCTATTAATGTCGATTTTTGATTGACTTGTCATGAATACTCTTAACTTATATATTGATGACTAATGAAGAATATATATGGAAAATATCAAGAATTATAAGTCTTCCTAAAATAGAATAAAAATTATCATACAGTTTTACAAAACTTTGCAGAACCACATTAAAGAATTAATTTATAATAAAAATTCACGTACACTAGACAAACTATGATCCAGAAAATAATCAGTCCGCTTTTTTTTGAACACGGGACGTGAATGGGATAACTTATTTTCATTGTTGAGTCTGTTAAATATTTTGACTCATAAGCCCATAGACGATTCTGCCCACTCTCAGTGTGAAATTAGGCGGGACACAGTTGTGCCAGTTCCGTGTGTCATAATATTGATAGTCTCCGTTACGCATCTTTTGATTACGAATTTTAAATACCACTGTCGCCATTTCTAGTATACAATGGATGGTAAAGTAAGAATCTTTGAAAATATAAAGAATACTTGACACAAGTCAGTCAGTGAAACGCATAAGATTCAACGTCTTATCTTCTTTTGAATACGAAATACTTCGCAAGCTCCAACAGAGGCCCCCTAGAATAACACCCAATACTATAGCCTTGATGCAATCTGAGCTGATATATAGACATGTTTGTACTGTTCAGACCTTCCTCAGATTTCTCATGAGAGTGTAGCTTAGATTATACATAAGTATAATCTATATATGATCCTTCCAATTTAGATTCTCATCTATATAAAGACCCGGGAGTTTAATAAAACTGGCCCTGACAAGCTTAGTCCTGTTTGGTGCACCATTGACGTCAATTATTTGGTTTTGATTGTGAAACACTTAATTTGTGGTCTTCAGAGCAATGATATGTTGTCTGTTTCTACAGAACTATTGATATCATAAGATAGAATACAGACACACCCTTGCCGCTGTCATAACATTTTCATTATCGGCAACAAGCGTTGTCGCATTATCTGCATAGAGAAAATTCTTGCAATTGAGTTCATTTTCAATGTCAATTATACTGGGTGACTCACCAGTGGCGCGATGCTCTGTAGCTCGTACACTCTTGAAGATTTCATTTTTGTTCGAACGGTATTGTAATTAGAAAGTAAAAATCTACTTCAGCAATTTATTTTGAAGTAAACAGGGTTTCCCAATTTTCTATGAAAAAATCTTGGGAGGATTTTCAGATTGGAAGACCACTTTTTAGTTGAAGATTCAAGAACGTCCTAAACTCTGCTATAATGTCTTTAAGTAATAAGTTTTTTTGGAGAGTAGTTTCGTCACAATATTTTTTCCGTAAAAATTCATGAAAATAGGCTCTCACATCATCACATGCTCCTTCGGCCAGAGAGGATGAATACTTTTTCCTTTCGTTTTCTTATTGCCCAAGGATAGCTTTATTGATGAATTGAAATAGATTATTCTCATTTTATACAGGAGTGACTCAAAAAATTTATTGAATATTGTAATTTTAAAAATATCATATCATGATTTTTACAAATGGAACATCCTGTATTTTATTATTCATGTCAACGAATAAAATATTGTGCCATATTTTTGCAGAAGTAACCTTTTCTTTATCTTCGACCATTTCCGAAATAAACTAAAATAATAAAATCAGAGGTTGCGAAAGAAGAGTTTATTAGTAAATATCATTATATTTGATCAGAGAAATGGAGATATTTTAAGGAAGTCGTGTATGAAATACGTAATAGATTGGTTTTTGGTGAGATGATCTACAAGGTGTTGAACTATTTCAATACGCGTTCGAAATGTTGCCCGTTTCTTTGTAGACACAACTCAATCCTTCTGAGGAAAGACCGTTGAACTCTCGACAACATTTGCGGATTAACTGACTGAAAGGCGTCGACTATTCTCTGTCTCATATCCAACTGTGTTGTAGAAGGAATCTGGTAAACGATGCCCTTAATATAACCCCACAAGAAAAAATGTAGACTTGTAAGGTCGGGAGACCTAGCTGGCCTTCTAACAGGACCACCATGTCCTATCCATTTGTTTGGAAATACATTATTCAAATGCTCCCTAACCTGATGTGAGCAATGTGCAGGTGCTCCATCCTGTTGAAACCACAAATCTTGTCTTATATGCTCTGGTACATCGGCAAGTAACATTGGCAGATGATTTTGCAGAAAATCTAAAAACAATTCACTATTGAGGTGCCCGTCGAAAAAGTGCGGCCCAATTAGATATCCATATGCTAAAGCAGCCTATTCAAGGACCAACGATGCTGGTGATCTATTTGTCTCATGAGGTGTGGATTTTCCCTGGTGTAATAATGAAAGTTGTGCCTGTTAACAAGCCCATTCTTGTGGAAAGTTGCCTCGTCCGAGAAAAGAACTCTGCTAAACATATTTGGATTTTCCGCTACTTTATCACTTGCCCAATTGCAAAAATTGATTCGATTTTCATACTCATACTGATTGTTCAGTTCCTGGTGCAGCTGTACATGATATTTATTCACTTTCAAGATTCTCTGGACGGAAGTTTGACTTATATCTGTTAACTGAGAAATCTCTCTTTGGCTTTTATATGGGTCCTCTGTCACTGTCAACAAAACTGATAACTGGTTGTCTTCAGCTGTAGCAGTTTTTGGTTTTCCATTTTTTTTTGTAAGCGATATTACTTGTTTCGGTAAATCTAATTAGAAGTTTTTCAAAGCTTCTTGCATCTCTTATCAGGAAACCTTTGTGCATAAACTCTACTTGGCAACAAAGAATTTCTATCACACTCACCTAGAATAAAAATCATATCAACCATTTCTTCTTTGGAGAACTTCATGGCAGTCAATTGAGAAAATTGGGTTCAAACCTCACTTTAACAATGTTTAATAACGAAACACTGAAGTTCCCAAGTAAAATGCAGAATATGATATGTACGGATACCTGACAGAAGGCACAAATGAAAAAAAAATGTCAACACATACCTCGATTTAAGTTTTAATCATCTTGATTTTATCATTCGTTAAAAAAATTATCTTGTTTAGGTTTCATTTTTACTACATTACAGAAAAAAACCGCTGTGTGAATAATGATGAGTTTGAGACGGTTTGTAGAATTTTCAACAAAAATTTTCACAAATAATCGAATATATCGAAAATAAAGATAAAGTTACTTCTGCAAAAATATAGCACAATATTTTATGCGTTGACATGAATAATAAAATACAGGGTGTTCCATTTGAGAAAATCAAGATATATTTTTAAAATTACAATATTCAATAATTTTTTTGAGTCACTCCTGTATAAAATGAGGATAATCTATTTCAATTCATCAATAAAGCTATCCTTGGGCAATAAGAAAACGAAAGGAAAACAGTATTCATCCTCTCTGACCGAAGGAGCATGCAATGATGTGAGAGCCTATTTTCATGAATTTTTACGGAAACAAATATATTGTGACGAAACTACTCACAAAAAAACTTATTACTTAAAGACATTAGGCCGCTCCTGAATCTTGAACAAAAAAGTGGTCTTCCAATTTGAAAAAACCACCTAAGATTTTTTTTATAGAAAATTGGGACACCCTGTTTACTTCAAAATAAATTTCTGAAGTAGATTCTTACTTTCTGAATACAATACCTTTCGAACAAAAATGAAATCTTCAACAGTGTACGAGCTACAGAGCATTGCGCTTCTGGTGAATCACCCAGTATATAAGAGAAACAATATGGGCTACAATATTGAACTCAGAGGCACGACTGTATCCTGTATAGTTAGTCGACACGAGTTGTTGTCGTTTTGCCAAGTAACTGGTTAACAATTTTGAAGCATAATCTCAAACCATACATTTATTGATTTTTTTCCCAGTGTTAATGTCGAGATCATAGGCCCTGCTCAGATCCCAAAAAACACCCACCAGACACAGACCTGATTGCATACAATTTATAGCGTCCTCAACGAGAGCGTATATCGCATCATTCGTTCCAAGCCCCGGTTGAGAACTGAATTGTCTCACCGATAGAGTAGTCTGTCAATCCAGAAAGCTTGGAACCAAAGAAACAGTGCTCGTTAACCTTCGATAATACCAACGAAAGCGGAATGGGACGATAATTATTCATAGTGTTACAATCATCCTCTTTCTGAAGAGGTATTACTCTAGATATTTTCATCTTTTCAGGGAATTTATCATTGTAAAAAAAAATTAACTAAGAATGTTACAGATGTTCTTTGAGACATTTCTTAAGGAGGAAACCTGGAAAATCATTGAAGCAACGAGCATTTGAAGGCTTTAATTTACTATCTATTAATGAAAACAAGTCTCCTTCAACAAATAAGTGAAAAACATTATGCTATTTCTGATCTGAATATTATCGGTGAATCTTCAAACAGAGATTTGGCTTGATGAGTAATAATCAGCGCTTCGATGAAAAAGACTTCTGTCCTACATTTGGCACATGGGAAATTATATTGTCACCCTTCCTGATCTGTATGGATATAAACTGTTTAGAGTTTTTATTAATAACTCTTTCACGAACTTTCAAGATGCTTTACTTTGAAGCAATCCTATTTTGATAATACTCTCTCTTGGTAGATTCAATCAGGAGTGAGTGTTGTCTCCTTGAGGTAAGATGAGATGCCTTGATTTCTGGTAATTGATTCGACAAAATATAGAAATTTCTGAGTTCCTTACTGGACTTTCCGATGATATCGCATAATTTTATTATTTATTGGATAATTTCAAGGTTGATATCAAAAATATTTATCTTTTTCTTCAGTATGAAACCCACTTAAATTTTTCAATCTGTAGGTGGAATACTAGAGTAGTAAAATAAACTTTAGTTTCCAATTTTGGTTAGAACTGTTACTAAATATACAAATGATATAATTCTATGTTTTGAGGACAAAGGCTTAGGTCTATTGAATAAAACTGTTATTTTAAGCTTTTATTTATTTGTTAAATATCACGATATCTGTTTCTTACCGAAAAGAGAACCAAATAACTCTTTTTTAGCCTCGTAAGTCCAAGAGTTTCTATATTCTATTGGTGCCATAAAATTTACCAACTTTGAGTGCACAGCATATCTGATTTTTCTACCCTTTGTAGCTTTGGTATCGATTTTTCTCTTCATCTTGCTTCTCATACTTTGTAATTGAATCCACTGCCTCCCTAACTGAACAGGATCAGTTACATCTGACGACTTAAATTCTATCAATTCATGTAATAACTGATGATAAAAATCATCATCATCATAAATGTTTTCATTATACATTTCATTATCATCATCATCTTCAGAGTCGCCTAAAATTCGGTAGTTGGATTTTTTAAGCTGAGTCTTTTTGATTAGTTTTGATTTGTCACATAGAATGTGTTCAATCTGTTTTAGAATTGTGTGAGAATTATTATTTTTGGATGCTGTTCCAATTCTACTTTTATCGTTCCATTTTTGAATTGTTGGATCTCTAAAGTTTCTATACATTTCATGTTGTTTTGCAATCGTGTTTTCATATTCATGATTTTTTTTTAACCTTTTGAGTACAGGTTCTTTTTCATCTTCTGATTCACTTACATCATCTTCACTAGTAATTTCTTCATCACTTGCATCTATATTTTCTTTGTCTTTTTGATTTTCCAACATTACTCTTTTTGTTTCTGGGTATTTTTTTACTAACAACATTTGAAGTGACATCATTTTATCCAAAACATTACTTACTGACTTCTTAGTTTCTAATAATTTATTTTTGAATTCATCCCCGCTATTTTGACAAAGTTCATTGAAATTGTCACCTATAGGCATTTTATTACTTGCAGCTACACACTTTTGAAGTTGAATTCTTGTTTCTAAAAGACTCTCCCAAAGGTTCAACTGATTCTTAACACATACTCCTTTACTTATTTGTTCGTCAATATTGGTATCTTTGAAATGCTTGAAATTACTTTCACCTTCGTCATTTTCAGAATTCGAGTTATATTCATCGCCACTTTCACCATGTTCTTCATTATCTGTTTCATTACTTTCGGATGAATGTTCTTCTTCACCATTCTCGATATCTTGATCAAAATCTGAAGTGAAAATGGAAGTTGAGTCAATAAAGAAATCATTCAGACAGCTAAAATCAACCTACCTTCGTCATTTTCAGATTCCTCACTCGATTCCCTGAGCCTTTTACGACTTCCAACTTTACCAGCGTATTTTTTATCTAAACTTTCTAGGAGGTCAACATTTTGGGCTCTGATTTTACTTCGTTCAATTGGAGCTTCGTCGACATCTTCATCACTACTATCATTTGTAAGAATTTTTGCGGTAGTTTGGTCTATTTCCTCTTCATCTACATCAAATCCAGCGGGAGCAGAATTGAGGAGATTCGCTATGTTTTCAGATATCGATTCTTTGTTTTTCACCTTCTTTGCCATTTCGAATAAACTAGTTTCAGCTTTACTGTAGAAATGTTAAAAAATCAATTATTCACCTTATAGCCCTTACTTGTGTATATTTTGTTAGGTTAACTGGTTACTGGACACCAGGATCTGTTCTGTGCTGGACACTGGACTCACTATAGAATAAGAAAATTAGTCACATCTTTATATCTTTCTTCTTCTTTTCAAAATTATGAGCATCATAATTCATTTCAATAGTGAAGATTCCGCCCTTTGGTTAGTACAAGAAGCAAATTTTATTCGTGGTGAACTATATTTTCAAATAATATAGAATCACAATGAGCTTCGTTACCTTGAGAATAATAATAATGTGGTATAATATCAAACATATTAAATACACTGCTCCAAGAAATTAAGGCGTTCAAGTATTACGTAAGGACTATGGGAGGGGTTTAGGTGGTGGGGTTGGGCAGGGGTATTTGCTTTGCTTATTTTGATGACATGGGGGTCTAGATTATGATTATGTCATCTATACTTATTTACTTTTTTACACATATGGCAACCCACAGATTGTCTATGCTTGAAATTGTAACGCATTTTAGGGGATTCCCCTACAACAAGTAATGCATGTACTGTCTTAGAACCGAGTAGAGGAATTTTACCGCGTGCTGTTCACTTGTCTAATCTTCTGCGTCAGTGTTTACTCAATGTAATGTTTCGTTTGGATACAACGACAAGTAGGTAGACATATTCTTAGCATAGCAAAGCAAGTTAACATTGGTATTACCTTTAATTCAATTAGCCAAAGTTTAATGTTTCATTAAAATGTCGTTTCAAATAGAGAAATCCAAGTTATACCAAAAATTGTTTGAAAGTTTTAAAAAATCTCATACAAATATGAAAGTACAAAATAAACAGAAATTAGTTAACGATGTGATGCGTAATTATAAATTACAAGCAAAGTCCGACAAGGAACTTGATATTATTGTATCGAAGAGAATTGAGGAAGAATTGCAAGCAGCGACTAAGAATAAATCCAATCTACTACATTTTTTTCATCTACTCGAAAAAAATCTGAATGCTTTGTATTCTGCCAGAGATACTATGCCAAACCATATTGAAGTTGATAAACAGATCATTAAGTTGCGCGAGGAATTAAAAGCAGCAAAATACTCATTAAACAGAAAGATTCAAAACGCAGTTTAATAATAATAATGCTTACGTAATACTTGAACGGTCCCTAACGTTCAAATTCGAAAATTCTAATTCATTAAGAAAACGATTAGATATATTGAGAGTTATTCTTCCAGTAATCGACCAGGTGTAAGGAATGCTTGAGAAGAATGGAAATGAAAATGGTACTTATAAAAATTGAAAAAAAAACTAATGATGAGCAAGGTAAACTTTTGAAAAAACTCAAACTCTCCAAAAACATATTGTAACGATATTCAATCGCCCCTGAAGCCGACCCTGTCCGTTCCAGAACACTCTAGACAATCTGGCCCGCCGACCTACGTTCTAGAAAGAAACGGAATACTCCCGAATTCCCGCGTTTGTATATAAAAGAGAGCGGGAACCACAGAAGTGAAGTCAGTCTCGAGTGAATCTTGTACAGTACGAGTGAAATAAATTAGACAGTAAATTGTGTTATATAAATAGTTGTAAGTGTTCAGTCTAAGTGTAAATAAATTAGTTGAGGTTCTTGTAACGTGAAAGTGTTTAATTTGAACCCACAAAGTATTTGAAAAACAAAGAAAAGTTACAACTGGTGTCAGGTGTGGGGTATAAGTGAAGAAAAGAAGAGAAAAGAAAAGAAATCTAGTGAGTTTATGCCTGTTACCCGTTCGCAACAGAGAATTATGGAGACGGAAGCTTTGAAATTCCTTCAGCAAGCCCTGATGGACCTCAATAAGAAGATGGACGAAAATTCTAAAGAGTTGAAGGAAAATATACAGGATACATTAGAGAAGAAATTAGCGGACAATTTGAACCACCTGAAAGAAGATTTGAATGAAGTAAAAGGAAAAATGGATGAAAATCTGAACAAGGTTAAAGAAAAGATGGAGGAAAATTTGAATTCTGTCAAAGAAAATCTAAATAAGGTTGAAGAAAAGATGGAGGAAAATTTGAACAAGGTTAGGGACGAAATGGAAGGAAATTTGGATTTGGTTAAGGAAAATCTGAATGAAATGAGAGATAGAATAGAAGAAGAAATAGAAGCGAAGATCAACGAAAAGTGAGTGACTTATTCCAACATCTAGAAGAAAAGGAGGCAAAACTAAAAATGTTAGAGCAATCATATAGAATGAAAATGAATGATAAGCCAATCTTGTCGAAAATGGAACATGATGTTGAAGCTCCTAGGATGAAAATAAAACCTCCTACTTTCGACGGGAAAATACCTTGGTCAACTTACCAGAAACAATTTGAGGTGGCAGCCACAGCCAATGGATGGACTGAGCAGGAAAAAGCGACGTCTTTAATCGTAGCTCTACGTGGAGAAGCACTGAACATTCTGCAGACGATACCAGCAAGCCAGCAGGTATGCTACGACACGTTAACATCTAAGCTACAAATGAGGTACGGTGATACCCATTTACAACAAGTATACCACGCTCAAATCAAGCATCGTAGCCAGAAATCTACAGAGAGCTTGCAAGAATTCGAGGCTGATATTGCGAGATTAGTAGGATTAGCCTACCCTACTGCTCCTGATACTTTCTTGGAGCAATTAGCCGTTCAGACGTTCGTAGATGGCATCAGAGACGGTGAAACTCAGCAGGCCTTGAGATTGGCTAGGCCAAAAACGATTGATGATGCTTTGGCCCAAGCACTTGAGTTTGAAGCTGCAAAACAGGCATCGAATAGAGGATGTAGCCGTGCTATAAGAAACATCATTGACGAGGAAGAAAGTATAGAAAAGGTGGTTCTTCGGCTCCTGGACCAGAGGAAGAAGAAAGAAATCAGGTGCTGGAACTGCGATGAGACTGGTCATATAAGAAGGCAATGCAAAAGCCACAAGAACGCAGATGCGCTATCGCGAAGGCCCTGCCCAGTAAACTGCAGTCACTGCTCTCGGTTGGACGAAAAGACAAGTCTGATGAGGACAACTGTTGTTGATGAGGATTGGTTGCCAGCCGAACTAAGAAAGGAACAAGAAAGAGACCCTGAATTGAGTGTAGTTCTCCAATGGAAAAGGGATAATGAACGACCGAAATGGGAAGCTGTCTCCAGGATGAGTAAAAACATCAAGGCTTATTGGGCGCAATGGGAGACACTGTTAGTGGACGATGGTCTGCTGAAGCGACGCTTGGAAAATGAATCTGGAGATGATGAGCGGCTTCAGTTAGTTGTGCCAAGAAGCAGAGTAAAGGCAGTTTTGGAGAAGTTGCATAATGAAGCTTCAGGAGGACATTTCGGCATCAAGAAGACCCTTGAGAAGGTCAGAGCTAGATTTTATTGGGTCAACTCGAAGGCAGATGTCCGAGAGTATTGCAGGAGGTGTACAACATGCGCTTCGGTGAAAGGACCTTATGAAAATGCAAGGCCCCAATGAAGCAGTACAATGTTGGAAGCCCGATGGAACGTGTTGCTGTAGATATAGCGGGACCCTTTCCAGAAACTGATGGCGGCAACAAATACATACTAGTTGCCATGGATTATTTCACCAAGTGGGTTGAGGCTTACGCTATACCTAATCAGGAAGCCGCAACTGTAGCTGATATTTTGGTGAAGGAGTTCTTTTGCCGTTTTGGAATTCCCTTGGAGTTACATTGCGATCAAGGGAGAAATTTTGAATCGAAGCTATTCCAAGAAACGTGTGAAAAACTAGGCATCAGAAAGACCAGAACAACAGCGCTTCATCCTCAATCAGACGGCATGGTTGAAAGAATGAACAGAACTATGGGAAAATACCTGGCTAAAGTGGTATCAGATCATCAGCGAGATTGGGACCAATACCTGCACCTTTTCGCAATGGCCTACAGATCGTCAGTACAAGAGTCAACAGGAGAAACACCAGCTCGGGTTATGTTAGGTCGTGAAATGAGGTTGCCATGTGATCTGGAATTCGGTTGCAAGCCTGGGGAAGATTTGGTTGGAGAAGATTATGTCACTAATCTGGAGCGAAAATGGACTATACCCATAACAAGGTCAGACAACACATGCAGATTGCCAGTGACAGAATGAAAAACCGTTATGACCTGAAAGCTTCTGAAGGAGGATTCTCAGTAGGTGAACTCGTATGGCTTTATAACCCGCAGAGAAAACGTGGCTTGTCTCCCAAACTACAGCGACATTGGGAAGGTCCTTATGAGGTCATGAAAAGGATCAACGACATCGTGTATCGAATAAGGAAGTTGCCAAGGGGGAAGCCTAGAGTAGTCCATTTCAATCGATTGGCTCATTTTGAAAGAGAAAACAAAAACGAAGAGACACGTTTTATCTCAGAAAAGTCGGAGAAGCATCAAGTGAATGAAGCTAGGGACTACGATCGTTTCATGACCAACTATAGCGGAACAGGCAAAGCTCGATTTGGAGTCACCAGAGAAATACAACAAGATCTTTTTCAAGTAGACAAGGAATACGCCATTGCACATTGTGTCGCTCAAGATCTTCGAATGGGTAAGGGCATCGCTAGAGTTTTCAAGGCTAAATATGGAAGACCTTTTGAACTAAGGCAGCAACTGTCTACGGTAGGCAAGACCTTGAAACTAGACGTTGAAGGAAGAACGGTCTACTACTTGGTGACTAAAGAATATTCACACCAGAAACCCTGTTATGAAGCTCTATGGTCAGCCTTACTAGACTTGAGAAAGCACTTGGTCAAGCAGGGTGTGAAGAAACTGGCTATACCGAAACTTGGTTGTGGGTTGGACCAGTTAGATTGGAGAACTGTACGGAACATGATCGAAGTAATCTTCCAAGACGACAAAATGGAAGTTGTCGTGTGCTGTTTCAATCCTACACCTTCGAGACAAGGAGAGAAAACAGTTGAATGTTATTTCCATCAACAAGGGAGATGCGAAGCTGGAAATAAATGCCGATTCCTTCATAGTCACCGAAGACCCAGTCTGTTCTGGGACAGAACAGTTTTAAGAGGGGGGCAGTGTAACGATATCCAATCGCCCCTGAAGCCGACCCTGTCCGTTCCAGAACACTCTAGACAATCTGGCCCGCCGACCTACGTTCTAGAAAGAAACGGAATACTCCCGAATTCCTGCGTTCGTATATAAAAGAGAGCGGGAACCACAGAAGTGAAGTCAGTCTCGAGTGAATCTTGTACAGTACGAGTGAAATAAATTAGACAGTAAATTGTGTTATATAAATTAGTTGTAAGTGTTCAGTCTAAGTGTAAATAAATTAGTTGAGGTTCTTGTAACGTGAAAGTGTTTAATTTGAACCCACAAAGTATTTGAAAAACAAAGAAACGTTACAATATTAATACCGGATATTTTTACCCCTGGAGAATATTACTGCATGACATCTACGATTATACTCAAAATCAATTACCTTATAGCACTTATTTTCCATTTCGTTCCAAATTTCGACCCTTATTAGCGTTAGCTTATTGGTTTTTCTGCTTTCTTAATCTTTTAGTGAGAATGTCTCACACATGTGCGATGGTATTGAGGTCTGGACTGCGTGCAGGCCACTCCATTGAAGTGATTTCGTGATCTTGAAGGTTGTTTCTAATATGTTCTTGGTGAGGTTTGCCGTAATCATGCATAAACAAAAAGTTTTTACCTATATTTTCTACAAATTGTACAATATGTTTCTTTAAAATGCCTGTAAAGCACTTCTGAGTATTCATTGATTTACGATGACCAGATCAGTGAGAGAGTTTAAACAAATTTCTCAGTATATTATTATTGAAAGTCCACCAAAAACATAGGTAGGTAAAAAATTATATGGTCGATCTCACTGAAAAAGACTAAAACTCGACTCATATGCAAACAAAACCCTCTCCCAGTCAGCGTCTATCCAATTGATATGTTCCCTGGTGAAAATTCAATCGGGCTCTTTGACGTGATGCGGTTAGAGCTTGTCCTCAAACTGCGAGATGAGGCCTCAAACCAAATACTCTGAGACGTTGTCGTATCGTTTCAGAGGTTATTTACACTCCACTGTTCTATAGCAGCTGCACTTGAAGATGCCGAGTAGTATCGAACCGACCGTTGTCTCAACAAAAAAATCCTTGAATAACGGTGATAGACCGCCGTTGTTGCTCTAGGCGTCCTTGCCTAGGCCTCATGACTACCAGTCTCCCAGTAGGTGCAGATCATTGTGGAAACAGTTGAATGGGATACCCCGCGCCATTTTCCTATTGTTGTATAAGCTCAACCTAAGTCATCTAAAAAACCAAAATTTTCAAGAAGAACAAACGTTACTTGCTAAAATTGATCAACAACTACTGTTGGCAATATGTGGTGGTTTCTTGCAAAATCTCAGTTTATTTCTTTCATCTTATTTCTCATGACAGGGTCAAATTTTGTTGGCAGTTAAGCTAAACACACTAGAAGTGAGGTTGGAAAGGTAGGTAAAAAAATTCCTATTTTGATTTAAATTGTTACTGAAAACACAAATATTGTAAATATATGTTTTGAATCCTACTCGCACTTGGCGGACTTTTTAACGCTCATTTATTAATTTCACTTGTATCAAATCTATTCATCTACGTGATGGAATCATCGACCAAGAAATCAGGTTTAATTAAAACTGTGTATATTTATCAAGAACTGTTGACAATATAATAATTCGTCCCTTTTGTTCGCAAAAAAAAATAAAAATCAATATTCCATTTAATTGATTTGTCTCATTCGTTGTTTGCAACACGCATTTTATACTGACGTATCAGGTGCTGCATATGGAATGTTGCATGGCGTACTTTTATTAATACGCTTTTAAGAAATCCGATTCAATTGAAACATTGCATACCTATAATGATAAGTCCAATATTCGACAAATTTAGAAAACGAATAACATTTCAAAAATCGAAACATGCTGAGTTTCTTCAGTATGTGGCCTTTATTGAAGCGGTTTTGAATTTACGATGTTTGATGAAGATATAATTTCTTGTCGCAGAAAATATATCATCTTAACTGTCTAACAAAAATGGACATCTTGAGTGGTTTTCTCTAGCCTTGGATGAGTCAACGGATGTGTCAGATACTGATTAGGTGTTGATTTTTATTCGTGTAGTAGATGAAAGCTATAACGTGTATATATATATATATATATATATATATATATATATATATATATATATATATATATATATATATATATATATATTCTTTTGAAAAAGAGACGATTTACAAAAAATCGAATAATTGTATTTACAATAAATGCTTATATCTATAATTTTGGTGTGTGTCCGAAAAACACAAGTGTGATCTCAGGAAAATGTAACAGGGGAACCATACTATCTTGCGTATGATTCAATAAACGAATGAAAGAACCTGAGGAAAAAACTCGTTTCCCTGTCGCTATTGCAGTAGCAATAGCTTGTCTCCTTATGTTGTGTTGGTATTGTCGTGTGTACATAGATTTTTCTGCTTAGCAGCTTTAATTCTAATCTTGCACTCCATGATTTCCAGACGAAGACAAGGGTGAAAGGAATGGGGTTGGGGACAGGAATCTGTAACAATGGAAAAAGAAAACCAGCAGAAAAATATTTCAACAATCATACATAACCTGCGATATTTCCTCTTTCGCGGAGATGTTCTTCCGTCACAGTGTGTCACCTGAAACATAATCACTTCCTTGTTCTTGCTTGCCAATTTTGAATTATATTCTCGCAAAATCCCTTCAATATTCAAACTCAACAAAACAATTCCCTCTCTGTTTGACCGAGAGAGCCCCGATGGCTAGGTTCGGTCTTCTAAGTGATGCCCATTATGATCTATAGATGTTCTAGAATCATTATGAACCCAATAATTTGGGTTGACATCTCCCATATATTATTTCTTCGTGGTTCTCGTTTAATTCAAAGAGAAATTTGCGAAAAAATTTTGACAGTCGTTTTAAAAATATATATATGACGTGTATGAAGAACTGCTTGATATTGATTGTATTCACGGCACGACAACTAGGGCAGATATTTTCAAGGAGTTGAAAATGTCATTAATAAAAAGAACCTTCGATGGAAAAACTTAAAATTCATCACCACCGATGGAAAAAATAAAGGAGTGGCCGCACGTGTATCAAAGGCTGTAGAAAATGATGGTGGTTCAAAATCATTAGTCTTACACTGTATCATTCATCAACAGTACTTGTGCGGAAAATGTTTGGATTTGTCTGAAGGTCTAAAACCAGTCATATCTGTTGTTAATTTCATCAGATTCACAGGACTGAGTCATCGACAATTCCGCGAGTTTATTGAAGAGATTGGAGAAAATGACTTGCCGAATCATATTGCCGTACGCTGGCTTACTTGCGGAAAAGTCCACAAGAGTTTTTTGAACTTTGAGCAGAGATCGACATTTTTTTGAATGAGAAGCATTGCCCCTCTACCGATTTAGGAAACAGTGAATGGCTGTAGAAATTAGCATTCTATATTGATTTGACAAATCATATGAGCGAACTAAATTTGAGATTGCAAGGAGAAAATCAGCATCTCCCTGATTTATACAACAATATCAAAACGTTCAGGCAGAAAATAATTCTATGTCAATCGCAATTACGTAAAAATGTTTGACACATTTCAAAACATGTGAAATATTCAGCCACACTACAAAGACTGAATTTCGCGTCGATTTTGCAGTCGAAACTTTGAGTGCTTCAAAGATAAATTTTGATTCTCGTTTTTCAGACTTTGATGTGATTGCGAATGAAATTAGGCTTTTTCAAAATCCATTTGATTCTGACATTGAGACCCTGGCTCCGGAATTCCAAATGAAAGTTATTGATTTACAGTGCAATGACATGTTTAAGAACAAATATCAAAATTCATCTTTATTGGAATTTTACTAGAGTCTTCCACCGGTACAATTTGATGATTTGCATAATTTTGCTCGTGGGTTGTTTTCTGTATTTGGTACTACGTACTTGTGTGAGAAAACGATTTCCAGATCTAAATTAATTGATGAGTATCTTAAATCTCATCTAATAATTGGTACAAGTAAAATTAATTCACAATACAAACAATTGCCGCTGGAAAATCACAATTTCATAAATCTCATTAGTGTTTATTTTATTAGAGTGATTGATTTCTTGACAATTATTTGTAAGAATATGCTTAAGCTGAGATACTTAAGCTTAGGTTTCTGCGTGATAATTTCTGTCGTAAAGTTAATAAAACCGAGTAATTATCATTCTGTGTTTTCATTTTCTTCCCTTCAACTTATCACAGTAATAATAATAATAGTAAAACATTGGCTGTCGTGGGCCAGATTGATGATATTAGTCTTAAGCTGTCGCGGGCCGGATTGATGGCACTGGTGGGCCGGATTTGGCTCGCGGGCCGTTGTTTGGAGACCCCTAGTTTAGGTGATGATGCGAAAGTATCGTCATCTCTAATCAAAGTTGGGAAGAATGAATAACAAAATTTATTGCTGACTGCCTTCTTCATAGACCAGAACTGAAAGGATCTCTTGGTCTGCTCCAAGAGTCTATTCCTAATTCTTTTATTGAAGTAGGTTTTCACTGTACCAATTGTTGAGTTACAAATGTACCTGAAATGCACATATTCAGCGTGAGTTTTATCTGTTGCATTCTTTTTCCAGTTCTTATAACCTCTGTTTGTAACTTTGAAAGCTTTTTGACAGCGTTTAGGGAACCAAAGCTTTTGAACAGATATTTTTCTCGTAGAGTTTACTGTCTTCGGCAAAGTTTTAGCTATTGTCATGGCCAACAACTTTTCTGAATATACCAAAATAGAAAAACCTCATTCAAACACCGTTTCTTAACAAAATGTCCAAAAAACTCCATTTCTTTGCCATTTTGTCGTTAATTTTCGTCGAAATAATGGAGAAATCAAAGGAATTTTGCTTTAAAATCTCAAAATAAGAAAAGAAAACACATTTCCTATAGTTAAATCAAAAAATTCAAACACACAATCATGATCTTAACTCAAATTTTTATTCCAATTCCAACAATTTTCAACAAATAAACATATAAATTCATATTCATTCTTCTTCTTCTCCATCTTCATCTTGCTGTGAATTCCAGCAAATGTCTCCTAATAGAGAATCAAATTTTTTCCACTATACCAGTGCTCAAGCCTAGCCGTCACCTGATGAAACCGTTTACCATGTTCATCTGATTCACATGGTGATTGTTCGGCAAACTTGTCTGCATGGTAATGTAAAAAATGAATTTTCAGAGACATTTTTACACCGATGTTACGGAAAGCAACGAGCATATTTTCAACGTGTATGCGTCAGTTTTCGTCCAACGTGTATGCGCCAGTTTTCGTCACGATGAATTCCAAGTACATTTTCGATGACTCCTTTGACGCAATCCCAAGCAACGAGCTGCAAATTCGACAAACTGTTTTTAAATTGTTGGTCTCTCATCAAGCGTCGAATATCAGGTCCATTGAGTATGCCTGTAATAAAATAATTCGAAAAAATATGTGTTCAATATTGAATAAGTTAGGTTGATTGGTACGTATATAGTTTCACACAAACCTTCTTTTATTTTCATTCCACTCAATCTTGGGAAAATTCGCTTCAACTCATTGAATGCATTGCCTTCAGGATCTAGGGCCTTGACGAAATTTTTAACAATCCCAAGCTTGATATGAAGAGGTGGAAGCAACACTTTTTCTATTGGCACAAGTGGATTTTCAACAACGTTTTCTCGACGCAATCTGAACCCTTGTCTCATAGGCCAGCTTTTATTGGCATATTGGTCGCCGGCATATCGAGTATCCCATAAACATATAAAACACAAGTTTTTCGTATATCCGTCTGCATTCCTCTCAAAAGAGTTATCACCTTCAAATCTGCACAAATCTTCCAACGATGATTTATACAACAATATCAAAACGTTCAGGCAGAAAATAATTCTATGTCAATCGCAATTACGTAAAAATGTTTGACACATTTCAAAACATGTGAAATATTCAGCCACACTACAGAGACTGAATTTCGCGTCGATTTTGCAGTCGAAACTTTGGGTGCTTCAAAGATAAATTTCGATTCTCGTTTTTCAGACTTTGATGTGATTACGAATGAAATTAGGCTTTTTCAAAATCCATTTGATTCTGACATTGAGACCCTGGCTCTGGAATTCCAAATGAAAGTTATTGATTTACAGTGCAATGACATGTTTAAGAACAAATATCAAAATTCATCTTTATTGGAATTTTACTAGAGTCTTCCACCGGTACAATTTGATGATTTGCATAATTTTGCTCGTGGGTTGTTTTCTGTATTTGGTACTACGTACTTGTGTGAGAAAACGATTTCCAGATCTAAATTAATTGATGAGCATCTTAAATCTCATCTAATAATTGGTACAAGTAAAATTAATCCACAATACAAACAATTGCCGCTGGAAAATCACAATTTCATAAATCTCATTAGTGTTTTTTTTATGAGAGTGATTGATTTCTTATCAATTATTTGTAAGAATATGCTTAAGCTGAGATACTTAAGCTAAGGTTTATGCGTGATAATTTCTGTCGTAAAGTTAATAAAACCGAGTAATTATCATTCTGTGTTTTCAAAATCTTCCATTCAACTTATCACAGTAATAGTAACAACAGTAAAACATTGGCTGTAGTGGGCCAGATTGATGATATTAGTCTTAAGCTGTCGCGGGCCGGATTGATGGCACTGGTGGGCCGGATTTGGCTCGCGGGCCGTAGTTTGGAGTGATGATGCGAAAGTATCGTCATCTCTAATCAAAGTTGGGAAGAATGAATAACAAAATTTATTGCTGACTGCCTTCTCCATAGACCAGAACTGAAAGGATCTCTTGGTCTGCTCCAAGAGTCTATTCCTAATTCTTGTATTGAAGTAGGTTTTCACTGTACCAATTGTTGAGTTACAAATGTACCTGAAATGCACATATTCAGCGTTATTTTTATCTGTTGCATTCTTTTTCCAGTTCTTATAACCTCTGTTTGTAACTTTGAAAGCTTTTTGACAGTGTTTAGGGAACCAAGGCTTTTGCACAGATATTTTTCTGGTAGAGTTTGGATTGAAGAGGAACATGCCTGCAAGAATAACTTCAGTGACGTATTCAGTGCAGACGTTGATGTCATGATCTAAGAAACAAACGTCATTAAAGGGAAAAGACGAGAAAAACTTGCGCAGCTCCTCCCATCTAGCTCCGTTGTAATGCCATATCTTCCTGGAAGGCGTTGGATCTTCATTGCGTGGCCGTACGAAGTTACCAGTAGCAGAAACGAGGTTGTGGTTGAAGTTGTCTAAGGGTGCTGAGATCTGTAAACGGAAATCCTCTGTATCTGAAACAAGAAAGAGATCGAGAGTATTAGGAAAAGAAGTTATGTTGTCAGGAATTCTGGTCGGCTCATCAGCAAGTTTAGTCAAGTTGCAGCTGATGGTAAAGACTCCCTTGCCTTCTTGCTTCGTCGCTCCTATTGGAATATTGGAGTCAGTTGATGTTGTGGAAGTTGTCCGGTATAATAAAGCACCCCACGCATTTTGTATTTAATTTTCATGTCATTTTACTATTTACTATCACTGTTGGATAACTTGTCAATAATTGAAAAATTATTATACTTAACTTTTCCATCCAACCTACTATAAAAGCATGTTTTTAATTTTCTAAAGTGTTATTCATCAGCATCATCTCGATTTTGAAACATGCTACAATTGAAGCATGAAATATAATACAAGTTTTCCAATAGTGCATTCCGAACTTCTATGAAACCCCAAAATTCATTGACCCTTTTCAGACCATTCAATAGTCGTTTACGAAGTTTATTCATTCATTTCGATGCAATAAAAACGAAACCCAGAATAAAATATGCCATTTTTACACTGACGTGCTGACGTAATGAAATGGATTAAGAGATTAACGTTTCTTCTTTCCATCATAGTGAGTGGTTTTCCTCATTGCAGATTTTCGCTCCATTATTTGCGAGATTGCAAAATACGAATAAAAATTGTGACAAATATAGTTTCGTGGAGAGCCGAGATATTTCCACTGAACAATCCCATGAAGGACAAATGTGAGATAAATAAGAAATCGTCTGAAAATCCTTGGAAAAATGAGTTTTTCCGAGTGAAAAGTAAACATGTCCCAGGTCGCTGTAAGGTCGGGCTAGCAAATGACATGCAGCTGTGCGTGCCCTAGAAAATCCCAAACTAAAGGGTTTTATGTTGAACTCTTTCAAGCGAATATTCTTTATAGGCTAAATGCGAAAAAATGGTTACGTCTGAATAAATTCATGAGGGTATTGTAAGGAGCATTTCAGGGCTGCGCCAAGCTGCAGAACATAATTTTATGCCTCATGTTGAAAATTGAAGAATAAGTATATGGTACGTACGTACACAAAAGTTAAATTGAGAAGAATGTAAATACTTAAATGCATTTTCGAAGTTGTATATGTGTTACATTTTAAACTTAACATGCTTACCTAATTATACTGCAAAAAATAAGAGTAATACGTACAAAATCCAAAAATTACAAAACAAACTAGAATTTCAATACAATCAAACATTCAAATAATCAAAAATATATGATTTCAGTCGATAATCCAATAGCACTGTGCTAGTTCAAAATTCTAACACGCGGGAGACATACCTAGTATAAACCTATATCGGGTACGCTGAATCCAGTGGTAACCACCGTTTTTGAAAGTTAGCTCTTGTTTAGGAGATATTCGCCTTTGAAGTTAGCTGATTTTAGTAGGGTTCGTCGCTTATAACTTCAGTATATTATATGCTTGTAATTCCCAAACCGTTCGGAATATCGCTTTACTGTCTTCGGCAAAGTTTTAGCTATTGTCATGGCCAACAACTTTTCTGAATATACCAACATAGAAAAACCTCATTCAAACACCGTTTCTTAACAAAATGTCCAAAAAACTCCATTTCTTTGCCATTTTTTCGTTAATTTTCGTCGAAATAATAGAGAAATCGAAGAAATTTCGCTTTAAAATCTCAAAATAAGAAAAAAACACATTTCCTATAGTTAAATCAAAAAATTTAAACACACAATCATGATTTTAACTCAAATTTTTATTCCAATTCCAACAATTTTCAACAAATAAACATATAAATTCATATTCTTCTTCTCCATCTTCATCTTGCTGTGAATTCCAGCAAATGTCTCCTAATAGAGAATCAAGTTATTTTCCACAATACCAGTGCTCAAGCCTAGCCGTCACCTGATGAAACCGTTCACCATGCTCATCTGATTCACATGGTGATTGTTCGGCAAATTTGTCTGCATGGTAATGTAAAAAATGAATTTTCAGAGACATTTTTACACCGATGTTACGGAAAGCAACGAGCATATTTTCAACGTGTATGCGCCAGTTTTCGTCACGATGAATTCCAAGTACATTTTCGATGACTCCTTTGACGCAATCCCAAGCAACGAGCTGCAAATTCGACAAACTGTTTTTAAATTGTTGGTTTCTCATCAAGCGTCGAATATCAGGTCCATTGAGTATCCCTGTAATAAAATAATTCGAAAGAATATGTGTAAGATATTAAATAAGTTAGGTTGATTGATACGTATATAGTTTCACACAAACCTTCTTTTATTTTCATTCCACTCTATCTTGGGAAAATTCGGTTCAACTCGTTGAATGCATTGCCTTCAGGATCTAGGGCCTTGACGAAATTTTTAACAATCCCAAGCTTGATATGAAGAGGTGGAAGGAACACTTTTTCGATTGGCACAAGTGGAATTTCAACGACGTTTTCTCGACGCAATCTGAACCCTTGTCTCATATGCCAGCTTTTATTGGCATATTGGTCGCCGGCATATCGAGTATTCCATAAACATATAAAACACAAATTTTTCGTATATCCCGTCTGCATTCCTCTCAAAAGAGTTATCACCTTCAAATCTGCACAAATCTTCCAACGATGGTCTTCATATTTCACCAAATCAAGGATTTTTTCAATGATTCGTAATTTTCTTTCGTTTTTGTACTGATGGCAATCGGGACACTGTTTTTTAAGTTTGGGACATGAAGCAAAACCGACTTGAGACTACTTTTGGACGAATCGATGAAAAGACGCCAGTCTTCTGGTTTATACTCATGATGCATTTTTAATACCAATTCCTTGATATTAGTGCAGTACGCGAATGAATTGTCTTCGATGGATTTGAATAAAGCAGTGAACTGTCTATGACGGCCGATTGCTCCATATACTTTCACATCAGGTGCTAAGACATTCTTTTTTTTTCAATTCCTGAGTCAAAATAATGGACTGACGCTGCGATAATTTCAATCGACGAATAATTTCATCCAGATCTTTTTGAGAAAATTCGGCATGTGGAGATACATTTGATGGTACATAAACCGATGCAGACGTTTCGCCAATAGTATCAAAAGTAGATGGAATGTACTCTTCTGTCAGACTGGGTCTTTTCGGTATTGGAATGTATTCCGAATGTGGTAACGGCAACTGAACAAACCGAGTTCCTCTGAGTTCAACTTCACGTTTTTTAGCTCTGTTCAATCCGACAATTTCATTAACACAAGCAAAACAGTCATCTGGATTATGTTCTTGAGGATTTGTCCAAATTACTGGAATGCCAAAAGGCATAGATTGGAATTCACCTGTAATAAAAATAGCTTCAATTGATATAAATTTGAAATAAATGATAAATCATTTCATTTTACCTCTTTTCCATCCACTCAATCTTATGACACAACCAGTACAAACGATTTTTGGAGCCCAGTTCACATCTTTGATTACAGTTTGGTTGAAATATTGTGTGTACGATTCAGCAATTTCTTCAGAAATTGAACGCTTGCTTGTCATTATAGTAAACTTTCCACAAATGTAGCAAAATTTATTGAATTTACTGCACGAATTCATTTTTGATATTTTTACCAAATATATAACTTTTGTAAACAAAGAAACTTCAACAAGAAATGTCAAATTAAGAAATATCAGAACTAAGACTATGAAAAATGGCACACAAATACATAGCAAAATACGTAGTAACATCAGTGACAATACTAATAAATACGTATTAACAGTGACATCTGTGAGAAATTTGAGTTAAAATCATGATTGTTCGATTAAATTTTTTGATTTAACTATAGGAAATGTGATTTCTTTTCTTATTTTAAGATTTTAAAGTGAAATTCCCTTGATTTCTCTATTATTTCGATGAAAATTAACGAAAAAATGGCAAAGAAATGGAGTTTTTTTGGACATTTTGTTAAGAAACGGTGTTTGAATGAGGTTTTTCTATGTTGGTATATTCAGAAAAGTTGTTGGCCATGAGAATAGCTAAAACTTTGCCGAAGACAGTAAAGCAATATACCGAACGGTTTGGGAATTACAAGCATATAATGTACTGAAGTCATAAGCGACGAACCCTACTAAAATCAGCTAACTTCAAAGGCGAATATCTCCTTAACAAGAGCTAACTTTCAAAAATGGTGGTTACCACTGGATTCAGCGTACCCGATATAGGTTTACTAGGTATGTCTCCCGCGTGTTAGAATTTTGAACTAGCACAGTGCTATTGGATTATCGACTGAAATCATATATTTTTGATTATTTGAATGTTTGATTGTATTCTGTTTTTTTATAAAAAACTAAAAATGCAGCAGATGTGACGCTGCTTTATAATCATTTCATGTATTCCGTGTTTGAAATCAGTTAGTTGGCACTTTGTTTCTGTTGTAAGCACAAATAAAAGATTCAAGTTTTGTGATTTGACCATGGAAAGATGACATTTGACTAAAGAAGAGATGTTACGAGCCGTTGGCATGCTCCAAGCTGGGAGCTCACAACGGGAAGTATCCAGGGTTCTGGGAAGTAGCCAAAGTGTCATAAACCGTTTATGGTCACTGTTTGAAACAGGTAGCGTAGAAGAACGCCATACAGGTAATTTCAGGATTACTACAGTCCCCAAGACCGATTTTTGGTTTTACAAGCCAGAAAAGATCGTACTACCACAGCATCTCAATTAGCTCAAGAGCTATCACGAGTTCATAATGTACAAATTTCCGACCAAACTGTGAGAAATCGACTGCACGAAGGTCAACTATACTCCAGACGTCCTTTAAGAGTTCCAAAACTGACCCATGGAAATCGCGATGCTCGTTTAGCTTGGTGACAAGGACACGTAAACTAGGATCAAGAGAGGTGGGCAACAGTTCTCTTTAGTGATGAATCTAGATTTAGTTATTATCCCGATTCGGGAAGAATTCGAATATGGAGGGAACCTGGAAAGCAAAACCGTCTCCAGCATGCTCGAGAAGTTGTTAGACAGGGAGGCGGATAAGTGATGTTTTGGGGAGGTATACGCCTTGGTGGAAGAACTGACCTCGTGTTCATACAGAACAACCTCACGGGAAATTCTTACGCAATTGAGATAGTTTTACCTGTAGTGGTACCGTATCTCCGAACAATGGGTCAAAATCCACTCTTCCAACAAGATAATGCATGCCCCTCCTCATCGTGCAAAAGTTGTCTTGAACGTTGAAGAGAATGATATCGATCTTCTACCGTGGCCATCATTCTCCCCAGATCTGGATCCCATCGAGCATGTTTGGGACATCCTAAAAAGAAATCTCCTGCGTCAAAACGTCTTTCATCATGAACAGGAACTTCAATTAGCAGTTCAGGGTGCTTGGAATGACTTAGGCCAAAATGTAATAGACAATTTAATATTGAGCATGCCGCGACGATGCCAAAGTGTCATTAATAACCGAAGAGGACCTTCTGGGTACTGAAAAATATAAGTGCTTCCATATCGTTTCGAAAATATTAGTTCAGGATTTTTTTGTGTTTTACCAAATTTCGTCATTTTCAAATTTCAAATTTTTTTTAGAATAGGTGCTTTGGAGAAGTCAAATATTATTTTGTTTTCTTGAGAATTTAATCATCAATTTTAGCTTTGCCTAGATGATGGTCACTGCCACAAGTGGCGCCTCTGTAAGCTCTCACATATGGCTCACTAAGGATGTTTTTTGACGTACTATCAGGTACTCTGTTATGGATTGAAGGTCTCTTGTCTTTTGTCTCCAAGTATATTTATGTATATCCTTGTGTTGGAAATATCCATTTAAAATCGATCGCAGAGCGATGCCTCCATTGTCATTCGCAATATTCTCTCCATATGGTCCTACCACTTTGTCCTGATGTCTGTCGTTTACTGCGTGTACCCCTATTAGTGTTATTTTATGTCCGTGTATATTTACATTTATTGTGATTATTCTTTCTTTGATATATTAATTTATATCGGTAGATCCAGTCTAAATTTACAGTCCTTCTCTTCATAGCATAATTTGTCTATAACTTCAGAACGGATAATTTTTCTAGGCAGGTACATTAGAAACTGTAAATCCGAAGTCATAAAGGAAACAAATCAGGTGTTTATAAGCTTTCTTGTAGAAGTTATAATCAAGTTTATATCGATAGAAATTTTATGAATTTCAATATAAGGTTATCAGAACACAAACGCAGTTTCGATAAACAAAAATCATTTATTGGAAGGAAATCATACTTGCAATTATCATTTTGATATTTTATATAACGAAAATAATAAATTAAAACTTAATTAATAGAGGAAGCAGTGAAAATCAATAAACAAAAAATTCCGGAAACTCGCTTAATAGTCAGTTAGATCTAAAGTCGTCACCATCACTGAATTTTTCAGTTCTTAAACCAACCCTCAATCAAAAAATTAAGTAGTAAAAGGAATAACATAACTTATTCAAAACAGTATTTTCTACTCCTTTTTATCAGCGAAATCTTTCACTAACTGTACTGTAAGTAAAGGAATCCATAAAGTCATTGAGTTTTTCTGGTACAATAATCGATCTTAAAAAACTTTTTATTATTTCTGATTCTGGAAAACACCTTTTTTCCGAGTTAAGTTCAATTCCTAATTCTTCTGAGAGTTTACTGTCCTCGACAAGAACTTCATCAAACCTCTTAACCTTTCTAAGTCTGTAAAAATGTTTTCATTTTTTTTGTGCATTCTGAACAAGTTTTATATTTATTAAGGATTCTTCGTTGAAAACAATACACTTTCGAACTTCCATAAAACGAGAAGTATTTGAGATAGAATCATTTTATGACTTAGCTTTATATATCTTTTTCTTAAAAAGAATAACACCTCAATTCTTTCATAAGACTTAATCCGAACTACTCATCTTTCAAGGAGACTGTGTAATAGGCTGGGTGTAGTTTCCCGAACCACACTCTCAATGTTCACTTTGAAATCATGAAGCGTTCGTGGTTTCTTCTTCTAAACTATTGACTTTGAGAAATGTTACACCGTCTTGATGGAACCAATTCCCCATACAACTTAATTTCATCCAATTCTGGCCACAGAAATTCTCACATTCTGCGGATGCAATTGCTTCTATACATACTTCTGTGGATTATTTTCCGACCAGAATCTATAGTTGTGCTCATTAACGAAGCCATCGAGGGTCATTCTGAACCATCCTTATCACCCAATCAGCAAATTCGTTTCCGCCAAATTAGCAACGTTGAGGTCTGCGAAAGTTCAAGTTGCTGGGAATAACGAGGAAATATTTTTATCTTCGCCAACACTCTCCTACAGCTTCAATATATTCTTTATTCATCACATTTCTATATCTCGTTGCAGTTATCTTATTGTGTAGTAGAATTTCTGTCCAATTTTTTAGTATTCGTCGTATAGCTTAAAAGGAAGACCGGTTGTGTGGACCATAAAACTCACCAAGTGAATGACATCCGAACGATTAATTTCTTAAAATTTTTGAATAACAATTAATTGTTGTTGGACCGTGCTTGTCATGATGACAGCAGGTGTCATAACTACCATCTCAAACAAAGTCTATATAATTTTTTCTAATTCCAAATCGAAAACCTTTTACCTTGATTCTGCATTAATTCACTAAGAGAACTGATTTTGAATAACATATTTTACCAAATTACCAAAGAACATAAAAATTTGTTGTTTTGAATTTTTCCTAATGGCGATCGAGGTTGGTGGGGGTACTAAAATCATTTGAAAATGGGGTTATCTACATTATTTGAAGAGAGCACCATAAACTAGACCTATCAGATATTGCAAAGATTTTATAGTGTCTTTCCTAATGAACCATTGTGTATTGATTGTTGTTTAAAGTTAAACCTGTATATTTTTAACATTGACCATCTTGTTGATGAAGAAAAAAAATTGCATGAAGGGTCGATATTCGTTTACGGGGTGACCTATGCTTAAGCCAACTTTGAGCATATAAGATCAACCCCATACCCACAAAATAATTATAAAGAATGTGAGTCTACTGGCACATTTTTAGAAAAATCCTTTGATTATCTATATAATCCGAAATTTTTTTGAGTTAAATTTTCCATACAGGGAGTCCCAACTTCAAATAATGTAATGATGTAATAAACGAACAACCCTGGAAACCTGACTTATTTTGAATGAATGGTAGGGAATCACATACACGGACAAAATGACACAGGCATCATATTTCGCATTCTGCCGCCACTCAAATTGTGAAATCGTGCTTGTCTTTAGTTCTGATAGCATGGCTGACGACAAATATTAGTAAGTTCCAAGTTTCTTTTCATTTCAGGGAGTTTCTGTATTTAGATTATATTTTTTATTATTATACCTTAACTATACATTTACTGCACTCCTTAAGTATTTATTTTTGTATTTGAATAACTTTTACATACATTGATTTTGCATTTGTCGTTGAATTTAAATTTTCTATAACGCTTTATGGAAAAAATGACATACATAGGTAACGGGCAAAATAACATGGTATGTCGTTTTGTTCATGAATGCTGAACTAATTATTTAAGTCCCCACTATCGGTTTACCTTCATTTGAAGCTATTTATTTCTTTACATTTATACCAAAATGCCACATAATTATAAGCGGAAGACTGATTGCCAATCCTGGAATGAGGAATCAATGCGTGAAGTTGTCGAAGCAGTTTGCAACAATGAAATGGGCTGACTTTCGTCATCTAATACATTTGGAGTGCTACAAACAACTCTCCTTCGAATAGTAATAAATCTTTGCAGTCCGGACCTAAGGGTCTAGGATGTTGGCGAGCTACTTTTCCACTTGAAGTGAAAAGAAAACAAGTGGAGCATTTAAAATAACTTGAATCTCGTTTCAAATAATTGATCGATGAAACCTGAACTACGTGATAGTTGACAGTCATAATAAATAATGAAATAAAACAAGTTACTATGTTTTAACTATCACTAATTAATTGATGTAAATAATAAAAAATTACATTGGTTGGACCGGTTTCGGACATACGTCGATTATCAACAACAGCCTAATGAAAACTGAATACTTATGTACAATACAGGAACTAACATCAAGATAATGATAGTAGGGGTCATAGCAACTTGAATAATGGTGATTGGTAGGTGATTAAGTCTACCTGGTCGTTAAGGAACTTATCTCTTTCTACCCTAGATGCTTTGAAAATTTCCATCGATTCAAATAAATTGAGTTTATTAGATTTCTCACATGAATGAAGAACTTTTAGATGTTGAAGTTCTGGAAAAGGATGACATTCATTTAGACAATGTGACAAAACTCTAGCAATCTGTTCTGATGATTTACCAAAATATGCTAGACATAAATTTTTCGGGCTTTTCTCTCTTGGATCGTGGATAAATCATGTTAACTTTAATGTTGCGTATTTTTCGATTAATTGAACTTTCTATTGGTTTTATATCGAAGCCTTTGTTATCAGCTATTGACATAATGCTGTTACATTCTGATTTTCGGTCCATGTCCAATAAAGGCAGAGAAATCGCTCTGTGAATCATGGATTTGAAGGCTGCTATTTTTTGAGAATACGGGTGGAATGAATCTATGGGTATGACATTATCCGTGTACGATGGTCTTCTGAAGATATTAATTGATAAACGGTTATTATTTTCCTGGGTAATTGTTAGGTCTGAGACATTGATTTTACTATCGACTTCTGTTTCTACTTTGAAGTTAATTTTAGGATGAATACTATGAATGAAATTCAGGAAGATTTCTAGCTGTCTATTCGTTCCAATGAAAGATGCTAAAATGTCATCAACATATCGATACTAAAAGAGAATAGGCCTTTTCATCAAAGGTGAAGTCATAATTTTAGTGTTTTCCAAATTAGACAGGAAAATTTCAGATAGAAGGGGACTGAGGGGCGAACCCATAGTTATACCATTATTTTGTGAATATATCTTATTATTGAACTGAAAATAATTTTGGATCAAGCATAAATCAAACAGAGAAATTAACTCATCTTTGCAGACAATGTTGAGATTTCTTGCCTCTAGAATACTTGATATTAAGGAAACACATTCTGTTGCAGGTATATTCGACAACATATTTTCTACATCTAATGATATTAATTTTGCGGTTGGTGGCATGAGGAAATTATTTATTTTATTCGATAATTCTGATGAATTTTTATATTGTATTGTGAATGACAATCAGAAAATGATTTGAATTTGGAATTTAGTTGCTTAGCAACTATTTGTGTTGGACTATTGGTATATGAAACCACTGGAGGAATGGGTTTATTTTCTTTATGGGTTTTAATGAGACCATATAATCTAGGAATTCTAGGAATTCTAGGATTCATTATAATCCATCTGTTTCTCTCGAAGCTACTTGTTGTTGATAATGGACGTATGTCCGAAACCGGTGCAACCAATGTAATTTTTTATTCTTTACATCAATAAATTAGTGATATTTAAAACATAATAAATTATTTTATTTCATTATTCAATATGAACTCCGTTTGTTTGGACTGACTCGAGCTACTGTTTATGAATTAGCTTTGGCTCAAAGTACCGGTTTTACTTATAAGTTCAATCCACAAAAACAGAAAGCTGGACAAGAATGGTTGGGAGAAATTTCGAGAGAAAACAAGATATTTCTTTTCGCAGAGCAGACCAACCTCTCGTGCTCAGGTATTTAATTGGCCTAAAGCCATAAAGTTTTTTGAGATGTACGGAAATTTGTTGAAAACTTAGAACGTGGGTCTACACCAAATTAATAAGCCTATTCAAGTAGGAAAAATAACTAGCGTTGAACGAGGAACCAGCAACACTGTTATTTGTTGTGGTAGGTTAGATAGGTTCGGTTGTGTTAATGATGTTGGTACGTTTGATCCGCCCATGCTGATTCTTTCGAGAAAAATATAAAAAATGAATTTGTCGATGAAGTTCCTTCTGGCAATTTCGGTGTTGCTCAACAATCAGAATGGATGACAACAGATTTATTTCTGACATAGCTTAAGCACTTCTGAAGTTTTGGCAAATAATCCATTGAGGATGAAATTTTATTGATAGTCGACAGTCATTCACGTCACAAAGGAATTGAATCATTAGAATATGCGAAATAAAACGGCATCATTAGGCTTCGTCTTCCTACACATTGTTCGAATCGTATGCAGCCTCTAGATGTCTTATTTTTTGCGCCTTGAAAGACTTATTTCAACCAAGAGACATCAAACTGACTCAAACAACACCCAGGTTGTATCGTTAGACAGTTTCAGATTTCTGGCTTGTTCAGGGAATTATATGGTAAGGCGGCTACAGTGCAAAATGGATGTAACGGACTCGGAAGCACCGGCGTTTTACCTCCAGATCCTGAAATATTATTCGATTATATGAACGAACCTGCAGGGACTACAAATATCCCTCTGGAAGACACAAATTTTCAATGCCATCGTCAAATAGCTCCTAGTCCAATTTTCATAGTCGGACCCTGTACATAGCAGCTAGATAATTTAATTTTACATCAAGTAACGAACGATCATCAATCTTCTGAAACTACAGAAACGCCACATATGTAGCAAACATCTGATAAAAATAAAACAATCGACTCTACTGAACAAGCCGACAATTCAATAGCAAACACTGGTCAAGTCATTAATTCACCTGATCTAAATCAATATCGCCTATCTGTTTCTCTACAGATAAAATATTCCCACAAAGAACGTCTTTCATTTTATACTCCAGCAGTGTCTATTGAGAATATATCTCCTGTCTCAAAATGACTCAACACAAGTGGCCAAGGAAAATGTAAGAAACGGCAAACCTGATTGATTTTGTTTTTCATCCCAAACATGAATGAAGACGAAACATTACGAAAACCTTAATCGAAGTCTATAACGAAGAAGAAAATTCGCCAAGCAAACCTCAAGACGACAGAGATGATTGCGTTTGCATATCTTGCAACGATCTTCTTTCCCGCTCAAAGCCAGGAGAACACTGGTTGAGATGATTAAGTTGTTCGCATTGGCCCACGCTTCTTTCTCTGACGTTCCTAGACGAACATAATTTTTGTCATATATGTCATTTAGTCCATACGTAGTATGCCATTTTGTACAGTATGTCCCATTTTGGGGGTGCCACCAGGAGCATCTCTGTTATTATTTAAGATAGAGATGGGGTTTTCACGACCCTTGGCTACTTTTTGAGACAAATTCATAGAGCTAATCAGAATTATTCTAAATTCAGTGGTTTTTGAGTTATTCGCGAATCTTGAAAATTTCGGATTTCTTTTTTCCCGATATCTCGGTTCTTATAGAAGATAATTGAAATCTGTTTTTACGTTTCTAAAACGGTTTTCTGAGTAGATTCCAGTGACGTACTCGAAGTTTTTTTTTTCATTAATTATGACAGATATGACATAAAGTTGCATTTTTTTAAATACGAACATAGTTTTTTTTTGGCATATTCCGATTGCCTTTTTTTTTCCTTTTCAAAAATATATAACATGATGACAAAATTTCCACCCAATTTGAAGAAAATAACGGAATAATGATTTACCCCTAATGGCTGGGCGAAGGAACACACGTGAGCGGACGAACCATAGAACATTCGTAGTTATTTGATGAAAACGATCAAAACAATGCAAAATCTTCTTGACCGAAATAATGGAGCTAGGCTGCTCCTAAGATTCCATCGTTATTTATGACATCCGCAATTTCCGCTTTTATTTTATTTTTGAGATTGTCGTTTAGTTTCTAGAGTTCTCTGAGAAATACCTACATGAGAATAATAATAGGCACCTAATAATTTACTCAAATTTTCTTCTCATAATGATTTACATATATTGCTCGAACTGATTTCCATCATGTTGTAAACATAAAGTGCATCTTCGGATTATATCTTCTATGGCCCTAGTCAAATGTAGCGAGGATCTCTCAGATCTTCGAATGCTTCATTTGTTGCATTCTTCAATTGATCGTAATTGGCGTATTGCTTCCTATATATCTTATTTTTTAAATAACCCCAAAGAAAAAAATCTAAAACGGATAGGTCAGGAGACCTAGGTCGCCATTGAATTGGGCCATTGGTACCAATCCATTTATTTTCAAAATTTAAATCCAAGTAGTTCCTCACCACGGCCGAATTATGGCAAGGAGCACCGTCTTGTTGGAAGTAATATGTGTTGAATTGAGCAAGAGCAATGTCATCTTGCAGTTGTGGCAGACAAATATTTAAAATTTCGAGATATCTCTGTGCATTCGAGTTGCCATCAAAGATATAGTAGGCTAATTTGTTACCCATTACGAAACACGACACATTGAAACCGAACCTCCCCTGCTGCCGTCGAGCTACTGCTTCGTGTTCGTTTTCGTTTGCCCAGAATCTTTTCGTATGGCGATTAAAGATTCCGGCACTGCTGATTCTTGACTCATCAGACCAAATGATATGTCGCCCAAAATGAGCTTCACCTCTGATTCTCCCTAAATACCAATTGCAGAACGCCGTTCTCCTCTCTGCATCCCCGGCATTGAGATGATGAATTATTTTATGTTTATAGGGATGATATTTATACTTTCTCGAAATTCTTTGGGCTCTGCTTTTTGATACACCCACTTCGCTCTCAATTTGCCGACTCGATGTAGAATGGTCAGCCTCAACAGCTGCTAACACGTCAAGTTCATTATCACCTCTATTCCGTTTATTGTAGTTTTTACTTCTTGGTTTCTCGAACGAACCATAATTGGAAAGATTTGCTTCCATTTTGGCGAAGAACTTCCTGTTTGGTTGAATTCTTTGAGGAAATCTATTGGAGAATGTCAGTCAGGTATTTAATATTGATTAGAATTACTACTTCCATTTCCATTGTCGAACTTACCTATTCAAATATTCTTCTGATGCACGGACTGCGTTACAGTGACACTGAAAGTAGACCTTCAGCATATCAACTTTTCGAAATTTTCGTATCTTCTATTTTGTTCCATAGTGTGAATTGCAGAAATTAACTAAACAATCCAAATTCAACAACGAACACTAATTTTACGAATTCAAATAGACACGAAGCCAATATATCCACAGATAATGAATAATAATAATTATTGGTCGTTCTATGGTTTCTAATGAACGTGCATAGATGAAGACTTCTGTGTTCACAGAGAGCATTCAGACATAGAAGATATAATCCGAAGATGCACTTTATGTTTACAACATGATGGAAATCAGTTCGAGCAATATATGTAAATCATTATGAGAAGTAAATTTGAGTAAATTATTAGGTGCCTATTATTATTCTCATGTAGGTATTTCTCAGAGAACTCTAGAAACTAAACGACAATCTCAAAAATAAAATAAAAAGCGGAAATTGCGGATGTCATAAATAATGATGGAATCTTAGGAGCAGCCTAGCTCCATTATTTCGGTCAAGAAGATTTTGCATTGTTTTGATCGTTTTATCGAATAACTACAAATGTTCTATGGTTCGTCCGCTCACGTGTGTTCCTTCGCCCAGCCATTAGGGGTAAATCATTATTCCGTTATTTTCTTCAAATTGGGTGGAAATTTTGTCATCATGTTATATATTTTGAAAAGGAAAAAACGGCAATCGGAATATGCCAAAAAAACTATGTTCGTATTTAAAAAATGCAACTTTATGTCATATCTGTCATAATTAATGAAAAAAAACTTCGAGTACGTCACTGAATCTACTCAGAAAACCGTTTTAGAAACGTAAAACAGATTTCAATTATCTTCTATAAGAACCGAGATATCGGGAAAAAAAGAAATCCGAAATTTTCAAGATTCGCGAATAACTCAAAACCACTGAAGTTAGAATAATTCTGATTAGCTCTATGAATTTGTCTCGAAAAAGTAGCCAAGGGTCGTGAAAACCCCATCTCTCTATCTTAAATAATAACAGAGATGCTCCTGGTGGCACCCCCAAAATGGGACATGCTGTACAAAGGATATGGACAAAATGGATTTTCGTTGTTCTCTGTTAAACAAAAATTATGAATTATACTAGTTTGTTTTTCTTTTAGACGTCTATTACAATAAAGGAACAGAGCAAAGATAACTGGTGTACAATATGAATGTACTGTAATTAATCAATCAAAATTTAGGACTCCAAAATAAAACTGTATGTCAAGTTGTACGTATATCCTCTACTATACATGGATTGATATCAGTATTGAAGATGTTGTTTTCAGCATGTTACTTTTGTAGTCCTCTTAACTATTGCACTAGAATTATAACAACAACAAAAACATGCATTGAACATATATTTTTGCTAAGCGAATTAGAAAAAATATGTTCAGTCCTATTTTTCTTCATACAAACATAACGGATCATTATACAATATTCGAGAGTATATTTCGAATGCTTCTTGTAACAAAGATGATATCAATATTAGTCGTTCAAGAAAATAGATTGAATAAAAACTCAAATTCGTGTTTACGAAAGAAAAAACTGGGGATTTCAATATAATATCGAAGACAGTAATCGGGCGTGAGAAGTTGCCGAAAACCTGCATACACTGCTAGAAAACTGCATGCATACTATAAAAGAGAAGCATTGTAACGTGAAAAGAACACCATGGGTAACTAGAAGTATAATAAATTCTATTAAAGATAATGATAGCTTATGTAAAAATATAATTAGAAATCTAAATTATCCAGGAGCCTTGAGTATCTTCAAAGAATATAAAAATAAACCGCTAAATCTGATAAAATTTACTAAAAGACAATATTATCGTAGTTACATCGAAAAAATTAGAATAATTCGAAGTGGTTTGGTATTATGTAAACATGCACATTAAAATGAAAACTTAAACAATATGCCGATGAACTTACCATGGCAGAGTAATTCAAAGGAAATTTCTAAGGAGGTTGGTGAAAAAAAAATTTAAAAAATAAAAACTGTTAATCAGTGCCGAAACACAAATTGGATTCTCTTTTCTGACACTGATGATTGCGAAGTTATTAACATGATTGGGGCACTTAAAAGTAAAAAGCTCCGGGTCCTGATGATCTGAAAGCAGAAACCATCAAAGCGATGGCTTATAATATTTCAACCCGTTTAGCCTATCTCATTAATACAAGCATAGTTAACGACAAGTTTCCGGACACTCGCAAGTGCTCTGTCGTTGTACCCCTACATAAAGGAGGAGACTGTATGCAGATAGGGAACTACCGGCCCACATCTTTCACGTCTGTATTGGCCAAAGTTTTGAGGAAATTCTGCATAAAAAAAAAATTTCGGTTTCATTGACAAGTTCAAGTTTTTATCTGATAAACAATAGGGATTTCAGCCTAATAGTTCAACAGATGATGCCATAATAGTTTTATCCTCATTGTGTATCTTTGTGGATCAGGAAAAAGCCTTTGAAGCCGTAGATTATGTTATGCTATTGAAGACGTAGAGTGTGTGGGGCTCAGAGGAATTTCATATGGGGTCATGGATAACTGGAAACGTTTCTAGTGAGAGACAAATCTGTAGGTTTGTCGGAAGGTACCGTCTTGTACTTTTTCAATCTACATCAACGTACTGTTCTCAATTGGTGTGGATGGCCCAATAATCCATTTTACTTGAAAATGCTGTAATACCTATTTGATTTGTATTGTATGTACTCTATGTTGAAATTTTGAAATTTTCATTTTTGTATTGGTTTTAATTTTTTTTTGTACATTCAAAAGTGCCCCATGCACAAGTGACCGCTTTTGTAGGACGGTCTACAACAGCGGTCGGGGAACTTTCTTAATCATTACCCTAAAATATTTTTGTGTAAGTTGATATGGCGAAAAGTAAAAAAAAAAATAAAATCGCCTTTTTAGCATCTTTCGTATTATAGCCCCCATGATAATTTTGAAAAGAAAACAATAAGTAAAAATTTAATTAAAGCATCATTTATTCAATTTATCAATGTAATACCTAGTTATATATAACGGTAATAATAGTGATATAAGTAATATATTTAACAAATTGAAACCCATTGGGGTACAATTGAGGCTTGACAATTTGGGGTACTGTAACAAATTATAATAATAATAATAGTGAACAATAAATCAATTAAAACCGACGAGATACCCATACGTCGTGGAATTTTTCAAGGAGACTCTTTGAGCCCACTATGGTTCTGTTTAGCTATGAACCCATTGTCCTCAATGCTCAACAGAACAGGATACGGATTTAGGATAAAAACAGATAGGAATTATTATACAGTCTCCCATCTGCTGTATATGGATGATATCAAATCATATGCTTCGAACAAGAAGCAACTGGATGATTTGCTGAAGACTGTCAGTGAGTTCTCGGCAGATGTTCATATGAAATTCGAGATTGAAAAATGTAAGACCCTGAATATTCAAAGAGGGAAAGTCATAGATGGTGAAACACAACTTCCAAAAGGTGATATTATACACTACATGAGGGATGGCGAAACATACAAATATCTGGGATACCAACAAGTCAGATTGCTAGACCAAAAACAATCAAAGGAGAAGATTCGTTCAGAATACAGTCAGCATCTGAAGTCGGTGTTGAAATCGATGTTGAACTCGGAGAATCTAGTGAAGGCAATTAACACCTACGCCATTCCAGTGTTGCTTTACTCATTTGGAATAATCAGATGGACTAAGACAGAACAGGATGATATTCAAAGGCAGACCCGAACGATGCTGACAAAGTACAGCAATCATCATCCAAAATCGTCTATGATACGAACAACTTTGTAGCGGAAAGAAGGAGGACGCGGATTAATAGACGTTGTCAATTTACACACCGAACATATAAAAATCTCAGAGAATTCTTCTCTGCAAAAGCTCTCAATTCTGACCTCCTTAAAGTGGTATCGTTGGCTGATAGAGGATATACAACTCTAAATCTTGCTACCCGAGATGACCTGCTGAATCTACCGTTCCTATCAGATACTGAAAAACAAGAGCAATGGTCAAGGAAGGAATTGCATGGACGACATCACCAAGAGATTAATCAACCACACATCGACAAAGAAGCCTCCAACAAATGGTTGATGAAAGGAGAATTATTCGCGGAAACAGTGGGTTTCATTATGGCCATCCAAGACCAAGTGATCGCTACAAACAATTACAAAAAATTTATTATGAAGGACGGAACATTACAAACAGATAGATGCAGAAGATGCTATATAAGATCGGAGACTATACAGCATATTACGTCCGGATGCGAACAACTGGCCAATACGGACTATCTTCACAGGAATAATCAAGTGTGCAACATTATTCATCAGAAACTTGCACACAAGTACGGACTTCTGAAAACCTTCCAGCCATATTACAAGTATCAACCGGCGCCCGTATTGGAGAATGACTCTATCAGATTATACTACGATAGGCCTGTTATCACTGACAGAATGGTGACGAATAATAGGCCGGACCTAGTGGTGTATGGTAAGGGAGCCAGAACAGCAATGCTGATGGATGACGCCATACCGAATAATAACAACGTGCTGAACAAGTTCCAGGAGAAAAAGTCTAAATATATAGACCTTGCTATTGAGATCAAGCAGATGTGGCACCTCGAGTAAATAGATATTGTTCCTGACATCGTATCCTCGACTGGGTTAATACCCAAAACTTTTCATGATAGCCTTAGGAAATTAGAATTGCATAAAAATACCTATATAGAAATGCAAAAAACTGTAATTCTTAATACATGTAGGATAGTTAGGAAATTTTTGTCAAGTATATTGTAATCGAGCCTATTCCCTTTGATTGTTGAATCTGGGAAAGGTAAATCACATCTAGCTAACAGCTGAGATAGTGCATAAGTCCACGATAATAAATAATAATAATATTTAACACCAAATAATAACAACGTGCTGAACAAGTTCCAGGAGAAAAAGTCCAAATATACAGACCTTGCTATTGAGATCAAGCAGATGTGGCACCTCGATAAAATAGATATCATTCCTGTCATCATTTCTTCGACTGAGTTAATACCCAAAACTTTGCATGATAGCCTTAAGAAATTAGAATTGCATAACAATACCTATATAGAAATGCAAAATGCTGAAATTCTTAATACATGTAGGATAGTAAGAAAATTTATTTCAAGTGTATTGTAATCGAGTCTATTTCCTTTGATTGCTGAATATGGGAAAGGTAAATTATATCCAGCTAACAGCTGAGATTGTGCACATGGTAATCATAATGGTGGTACAAACAAAAATTAGAATTGAAAAAATAAGAAAAAAAAAGAATAATTGAAAGAAAACATTCTTCCTTCACGTTTTAGAAAAATGAAGTTGTTTCATGTTAGATACAATTGCTTCAAAATTAGGATTTTTTGATGTAAGAGCGATTTGAATACAGTCTTCGGCGTTTAATCGATTTCTTTTCTTCGTTTGTATGTTCATTATAGTGGAAAAGCCTTGTTTGTACAAATATGTCCTTCTAAATGGCAGGAACGTTTTAACCGCCTCTTCATGTGCAATTCTGAAAGCCTTTGCAGCTTATGAAATCCAAAAAGACGTCAGATTTGGTTTACTCTCAAATTGAATACATACTTCAGTATCAGATCGAAGTTCAAGAATTGCTCCTGCCAAACCTAAACAAATCTAAGCTCGAAAAAGAAGCTATCTTGTTCTGTTCTACTTTCTGTCTCCAATATTGCAGCTTTAATTCAAACGTTGACACTATTTCTCTGGCTGAAATGATATTAATATTCTCTCCTTGCAATTCTTTGTTTAATATATTTATACTCTAAAAATGTCGCTAAATATGCCAGATATGCAACCCAGGAAGAGTTTTCAAACTTATCTGCGAGAATATATTTTGATCAACCATAAAAATTTCGACATCAGTTTTGAGGGTCCATATTCTATTTAGTACATTTCCGCGAGAGAACCACCTTACTTCTGTATAATAAAGTAGGTCCGTAAATTCAGCTTCACCGTAATGACATAATTCATGAAATAGCCACGTGTTTATTGCATGTTCCTTGATAAAATTTACAATCTTTACGACATCATGTATGACGGCTTCCAGTGTAGGTTCTAAATATTTGACCATATGGGCCTGGCGATGGATCATACAGTGAGTATTTTCAATATTGGGTTATTTTTTTTTACGAAATATACATAGCTGGAGCTTTATCCAAAGATACAGCAATACAGTTTTCCCATTTTAAACTTTGCGCATTGAAGTATTCATCTACTTTATTGTCGACATCAATTTCACGAGATCTCAACTCAAGAGGAGAACAAAATAGTAATTCCTCTTCAAAATTATCTGCACCTTTGTAGCGAACATATACCATTAGCTGTGAATTGCTACTAAAATCAGTTGTCTCATCAAGCTGAATAGCAAAATATTTAGCCTGTTTTAATGCGAAAATAACCTGTTGCTTCACATTTTCTGCTAATATAGAAATTCGTTATTTAACAGCTCTCGCAGACAAAGGCACTGAATTCAGTTTCTTCGCTTCTTTTTGACCACACATATTCTCTGCCATTTTTACAGCAGCTGGTTTAACCAAATCTTCACCAATAGTGTATGGTTTCTTATTTCTTGCAATCAACCAGGTTTCTTCAAAGCTAGCCCTTTATGCTGAACGCTGATCGAATCTACCAAACAAGTTGATACTCAATCTTTATCTTTTAACAGATATTTCTAAATTTGCAAAGTATTCAAGCGGTTTGAAAGACAGATGTGATTGCAAATTATCTAAATGTTTCTTCAATTGACTTTTTTTGAAAGATACTGACTCCAGAGTATCTTCATACATACTACACACTGTGGTTTCATTGTACCATTGTCTTCTATTTGTGTAAAACCGTAATTAAGGAATTCGTCTTGGTATGTTCTTTTTCTTTTTGGTGCTACATGAAGGAAGACAGAAAATAATATTTGTAAAATACTTTAATTAAATTTCTAAATAGCGGCTTACCTTGATCGATATATCGATGATTAATGATAGAATGGTGGTCTTGTCAGAAACTAACTGGTGAAAACTCTCTCTCTGCCTCGTCAATGCATCTTAAAAATAAATACTTTTTACTCACAGAAGTTTCATTTTTACCCCCAAAAGTTTCATTTTTACCCCATTTGGCGTAATTTACCTCGGTTTCCCGACCGCTGGTCTAGAATATAGGTTTATTTAAGAATAAGAATATTTGCGAATGAAATTATATGATTGAAGATGTTGAATGAATATTATTATTATTGATCGACTCCCTATCCTCAGTATCCCTAAGCTTGAGAATTTCAATCGCAAAGAGTATATCGTTTCGCTTCATTAGAAAGGTTTCTTGATGTTCAGAATAAATTTGGACAACACATTGTGTGAGGGGTCTCTTCACGATGTTCAAAGCGAGGAATTCATTCCGTCAGCAAGCTGGGTCTATCGGAATGATGAATTCCAACTCAAATATTGTATTCGATGCAAAAAAGAACTTGAGAAATGAATAATCAACAGACGACACTGTAGAAATTGTTACTATTTATATTTAAAATAATAGTTGCGCCAAAAGAACGGAAGAACATCTAACACAAATCATTTGGAGAAACAAATGAGTCTATAATATTATGAACTTCTGTGTGTAAATGAGTGAAGCAATTGGGGCAAAAGTTACTGAAAAATTGATGTATTTTCGATTTTAAATGTCCCCATGAAAAAAATTAAGGGGATTCAAATTTAGTGACTTAATTGGTCCCCTCCTAAAAGCTGAGTTCCTTGGAAAATGATTATCTGAATATTCTCTCAATTGAATATCAGAAGCAGGAGGAGGGGCACCATCTTGTTGGAAATATAATTATCTTGAGAGTGGGATCTCCTTCTAAAATCTCGATAATTCAAGGATGAATTAATTTTCTTTTAGCAGTTGAAGTTAGTTATCTCCATTGAGATTATCCTCGATAAATAATGATAGATTAAGATGGTATCCGTACAAACCAAACATTCAATTTTCATGAAAAAGGTTTGTGCATGTATTTCCCTGTGAAAGTAAGGATTTTTAGTGTCCCAGTATATGCATTTATGTCTGTTAAATTCATCATTGAGCATGAGGGAAGGTACTCTCGTCAGAGAAACACATATTTTGAAGAAATATTTCTACTCAAACTTTCGCAAAATTGTAGGCGATGATAAGAATCTTCTCCATTTAGATCATGGTGCAATCTTATTCTGCAGAGATGAAATTTGTAATGCTTCACTATTCCATTTAAACATGATCCAATACCGCAACTTCAACAGCTTCATTTGTCATAGGACTTCTTACTTCATTCTTCCGCTTCACCGACGGTACCAGTTGTCTGAAATTTTTATATCAAAGATTTGACATATTAATGACACTTCTTTCACTGGATGATTTGTGTTAAAAATTCCGCTGTTCCTTTTGCGTAACTGTTATTTTGAAAATAAAGTGAAACTTCTACTCTTTCCAAAATTGAGCACACTTTCGAGTTTCTCTCTTAAGTATCGAATAACAGTGATGCATTTCTGATTGGAACAATAGATTCATCATTGTATGATGAGAATTATGGAAATAGAATGGAAACAAAATTGTAGAATATGTGTGAGAAGATGATGTGATGATTGCAAGTCGCTTTGATTATTGCTTTAATAAATAAGTGGATCTTCTTCGAATCTGTCGGCAGTTTCAGGTTCAAGTAATAAAGCAAATTGAAGAATACCGTTGAATGATTCTAAATCAATCGACCCGATTAACGTACCCTGTATAGACCCCTAACACGAAGTGTTAGCCAAATTTGTTCAAAGCATCATTAGATGCCGATGATACTTTTTGCGATTAGAATTCTCCAGTTTGGGGATGCTGAGAGTAGAGGGTTACTACCTACATCTGTACTACCATTTATTCGGAATACATCGGGTTCAATGATATGTTCAAATATTATATGGTATCTTTCTGTAGTTGGCACACACTGTATCGAAAATCTAACTCGAAAAAATGATCGATTCATATAGATATTCGAAATACACTCGACCTATATTCCCTATGATGATTTGGTAGGTCGGCGATGGAGTGAGTAGGGGGTTGATCTGACATGATCAACGTTGGCATAAACAATGGTCTCCTCTAGGAACAAAAATTGACCTGTTCCAGACTAGATAGAATCAATCAGCTCTCTTTTAGATTTCTGTCCGCTTACCAGATTTCGGTAAAAATAACAAGCCATATGAGCTTATGACGAAAATCTAGTTTTTTTAACCAGTTTACCGCTGACGTACTTCGAGAAAGTTACGCAATAACAAAACAATAACGACTGTGTGTATGTGCGTGGCTTGCCTAATAATCAAATAAATAATGAATGCTCCTTCTCCTTGCGTTACTAGGGAATCACCGATCATCACGGCACGACGGTAGGTCATTCCCCGCACGCTGGTGTCTCACGAGATCATAATTTCAAATTTTCGCGCGGTTTCGGATTATTTATTTATTTTGCGTACCGGTACTTGGTTCGAGGATAACGGAACTCGAAAAGAGACAGTCCTGTTTGCTCAATACGATCAGAGTTGCTCTATAGTTTCTGATTCCTTTGAGAGTGTCAAAATATGCATCACTATCCAACCTAAACGGCCGTATCTTTCGAATGAGTTAACTTAAAATTTGATTTTTGAAGAGATTAGATAAAGATGAATACGTTTATCACAGAAAAAATAACTTTTTTTTAGTAATGTAACTTCAAATTGGGACTTTTCTGAGTTTTTTTATATATGTGCTCTATAAGTCACTACTTTACGTCGAGTTTCATGTTTTTGGGTCAACGAGATGTGGCAAAATATGCCGCAAATGCAATATTAACTACCGTATCTTCGAATTGCGTTGACTTCACCAAGAGATTGCCGGGCACCACATGAGTGGGTGCCTGGGAAGAATTGAGGTGTCTGTTTAATCGCTTCTTGAAGAGGGCCAAATTGTAGGATATTGGGAAGATGTTGGACGGAAGCGAGTTCCACAGCTCACCGGCCCTGTAAAGAAAGGAATTCTCATAGAGGGAGGTTCGAGGGGTAGTTAAATGTACCGCCATAAAATGAGAACTCCTTGCAAGCTCAGTGTTGCGACAAAACATGAGCTTTCCCGGAACAAGGTCTTTCAGCTCCTTGGAACATCTTCCGTGAAAGTATCTGTAAAACAGAAAAAGGTCAGCAACTTGTGTCCTGAGAGCCAGCGGTTGGAGATAGCGTTTGATCTCCGGATGGTCGATGAGGTTCACAGCCCGTTTTTGCACACTATCCAACATCCGCAACGAATGTTTGGGCGCAGATCCCTATACATGGGAACAATATTCCAAAGTAGGTCGAATCTGCTCCTTATATAGAAGCAACAGCTGAGATGACGTGAAGTATCGCTTGGCTCTGAAAAGAAAACTAAGTTTAGCTGATGCTGACTTAGCTATTGCTGATACATGTTCATGCCAGCAAAATTTGGAGGTGACCGTTATTCCGAGAACGTGCATCGAATCTTTGAATGGTTCTCCAGCGGGGACCTTTCTAGAAAACGTAGTTGCTTGCGACTTGCTCGCGTTGAAGCTCATCAACTGACCCCACTCAGATATCCTCTGCAAGTCAGAGTTTAAGTTATTCATTTGTTGACATCTCTGACGCTGAGACAACTGAAAAAATAAACCAGGGTACAATCGTCTACAAAACCTACTCTTGTTCTCTGTAGATGACAGAAGATCGTTTATTTGCAACTGAAACAAGGTTGGCGAAAGAATGGATCCCTGAGGTACTCCTGCTTGCAACTGGAAACAATCAGATGTTATACCAACGACCACAATTTGTATTGATCTATTTGAAAGAAAGCTACTTATTCAACCCCGCAATTTTTCAGGAAACCCATATGCAGCAAATTTATTATACAAGGCTGCATGCCAAACCCTATCGAAAGCTTTAGAAATGTCAAGGGCTATTGCTCTAGATTTCCCATGCCTTTCTATCGTTGATGTACAAACATGAGTGACGTAGGCGAGCAGATCTCCGGTCGATCTTTGCCTGCGAAAACCATACTGACGGTCGTTAATAATTCCCTGCAACTCAAGAAATTTGATGAGTTCATCATTTATGACTCACTCCTGTGTATTTGCTATTAATTTCAACTCTAAATCTACACTTTTTTCCCTAGAGTTTTGACTAAAGTGACCATACGTCCTCTTTTGAACGGGACTATCCATTTTCTCATCATCTGTCTTGTTCCCAAACAAAGTATCGAGACAAAAAATAGTCCCGTTTTTTTAAGCCGCGCGAAAATTTAAAATCATCAGCTCGTGATTCTGTAGTAACGCGGGGAGATGGAGTATTTATTTGGTTATTAGGCTAGCCACGCGCATGCACACAAACTTGTTGTTGCTATATTTTCGATTTTGAGTAATGTTCTTGCAGTAGTTTAGCGGAAAACACGTAACTAATGTCGAAACGCAAGTATTCATGAAATGTCAACTCAGCAAATACCCATTTATTAAATTGATACTTCTTCGGAAGCCAGATGTGACAACTATTGTACAAAGTTGAGTGTTTCTCATAGTGGTGCTGGTGATTGAACACCTTTAGAAACCTAAAAATGCCGATCCAGTTCTTTAATATTGAACTTTTTCAAGGATTCAAACGCACAAACTTCAAAGAATCCAGATATTGTTGCTGGCTTCTGGACTTATCACATTATACAAAAAAAGTAGCGATCGATATATTAAAAGATAATCTCTATAAGTCCAATTCTATTACAATTTTAAATGAGGCTTCAAACCATGGTACTTAGAATATAAAGTGTCTTTGAATAGGGACCTCCGACAGTTGAAAGCGGCCATCTTGTTGAATTAACATCTGTCAAATTAGTTGTCACTCATTCCGTCTGTTTTGCCAAATCACCATGGACAAATGCAGCATTCAACAAACCGTGCAAATAATAAAATTGTTTCATCAAAATTGGTGTTCTTTTCGGGCAACGTATCGCGCTCCGCCCATTTTACAGTTGCCATAATCGTCCTATCGGGAGAACTATTCCCAATGTGGTGGATAAATTTGATACCACTGGATTAGTAAACGATCGATCAATATCCGTACATCGACAAAATATAAGATCTGCCGAAAACATCGCCGCTGTCCATGAGATTGTGCCGGAGAAACCGAAGCACACGATTTCGCGTCGCCCGGTCTTCCGTTTACCACAATTTGGCGAATTTTGCATCCTGACTTGGGCCTGCACCCATACAAAATTCAACTTAGCCAGGAACTGGAGGTAAACGACCACAAACAATGACTCGTGCTTGCTGAATTGACTCTAGAACAGATGGAAACTGACCCTAATTTTCATCGAAAAATCATCTTCAGCGATGAGGCCCATATCTGGATGAATGGGTACGTGAACAAACAAAATTGTCGAATTTGGGATGATACCAATACACATGAGATCCACGAGCTTTCAATGCAGCCCGAAAAAGTTACTGTTTCGGGTGGACTTTGGATTGGTGGAGTCATCGGTCCATATTTATTTGAGAAAGATGTTGGTAGGTCCATCACTGTCAACGGCTAGCTCTGAATATCGATGAATACCAACTTATTTTGGCCTGAATTGAATGATCTATACACCAACGACATGTCGTTTCAACAAGACGGCGCTACGTGCCACACGCCACATTGGATATTCTGCACGAGCGATTTGTGGGCCTGGTCATCTCACGTGGAGGTGATATGAACTGGCCACCGAGATCGTGCGATTTGACCCCGTTAGACTTTTTCTTGTGGAATTTCCTAAATTCGCAGATCTATGCGAATAAGTCACAAATTGCAGCGGCCCTCAAAGTCAACATAACCCATGCCATTGGTCAAATTCAGCCAGATTTATGGAAAATTGGACATTTCTGATGCGCTCCTCCCAGAGAAGTTGTGGCGGATATTTTAATGATGTTATATTCTATACATAATGGCATCAATAGGTCTTTCAAATGAATAAAAAGTTTCGATGATATCTTACACACACTTTGGTTTATTCAAATTCAAAGATAGGAAACACTTAATGAAAGACTCTTTATTTGCTTTTATAGCGTGTTTTTTCAACCTTACGAATGTATGCAAGTAAAAATTTTAGACCCTCAGATCATCATTGGTGAGACTTCGGATACAATTGTCGGTGATTTATACCAAGTATTGACAGATAATGATTTGACAAAATAAGTCGTAGCATTTTGTGGTGACAATGCTAATAACAATTTTGGTGGTGTAGCTAGGCGAGGAACTAATAATCTATCGGCAAAATTACAATTATCCCCGAAGGAACTATAAATAGGTATTAGATGTGCAGTCTATATGATTCGCTATGTAATAAAATCTACTGTAGATGGTCTACCGTCAGATTACGAAATCCTTATTGTGAAAATATATTCATTTTTTATATTTACATTATTCGAGTTGAAGCTCCAAAGGAGTTTTGTGCTGAAGGTGAAATAGAACATCGCCAAGTTCTTTCGGTTACAGTAAATCCAGCGCTTGTGCTTGCATTGAAGAGAGTTTTAAAAATGTACCAGGCGTTAAAAACTTTTTTTTTGAGCAATGAAAAATATATCACATTGATAGAAAATTTTCTGAAGATCCCACATCAGAATTATGGCTTCATTTTTCACACTCTCAGTCAGCAAGTTTGTTTGTTTTTCCTCTAACGTGCTCTATTTCTGCCTTTCGGCTAATGACACGCCGAGGAATTCTGTCACCTCACTAACCCGGGAATTTTGCCGAACCCCTCTCGTGTCGAGGGAAGGGATCTTTAATGTTCAACACATCTCTGTTAGACAGGACTGACAGCTTTACATCTCCTCCGAAAGATGGACATTCAAGCGATTCCCAGAATCCGAAAAATCGCACCGACTTTGTGGGGATTGAACCAAGGTAACTCTGCGCAGGAGACGAGCATCATATCCCCCCGCCACTGAGCCGGCTAGTCAGCAAGTTTTCACTAAGCTGTATATAAGAAAAGCAAATCACTTCAAAAATAATTTAGCTCAGATACAGATCAAGCAGTTCCTTCCATTTAGTGTTTGTAGTTTGATTGTGAAACTAAAAGATAATGGCAATAATGGTGAAGGAGAGTTTACGAAAAATACGGTTACAGAATTTTATAAAACAAGCCGTGATTATCTGGAACAATAGACTTGCTTTCTTACTAAAGAAATGGAGATATTTTGTTGGGTAGATTTAAGAAAAATACTTTCATTGAATGAAATTCAAAAAGAGCTGTATTGATTGAAAGGAGATATATTCACTCTAATAATAATACAGAAGTATTTGACGAATTAACATCACTTTCAAGCTACGTCACTTCCTAAAAAATAATCGAGTGGGACAATTTAAGTCTCCACAGAAACTCGATAGGTGGAAAAACCTTCAACATGAAAATTTTTGTATTTTAATTGAATCCATTTTATGTCTACCTGGTAACATCGCTTCAGTAGAAAGAATTTTCTTATATGAATAAATTGTGGACGTCGGAAAAAAATTATTGATAGAATCCATTTCTGAAAACGATGTTGATAACTGAGGTCAATTAGGAAAAACGCTATAAGACTTTTATTTTTATTTAAAATCATCTCCAAGTTTATTAAAGCAATTCTGTTCCTCTGATGAACACAATTTAAAATAATATGTTGCACATATGGAATTTATGGGAAATTAGGAGATAGATTTTGATAGTAAATAAAACAGTTTCTTCTAATATTTGATTGTGCTTTATTTCAAGAGCACAAGAAAGTCCGTCTTTTTACGAAGCTTATTCTACGAGAACTAACACATTACAATGTTAAACATTATTATTTTCTAGATTTCAGCGTATCATGCAGGCAAGTATATTCTTGGTGTAACCAGACGCTAGACTTGTTATCTAATTTGTGGCACAATAATGTCTAATAAAGAATAACTTGAAACTCTGGGAACATAGTACTTATGGATACATGACTTCACTGACAGATATACACACAACCAAATTTATATGGAATCACTCGGTATTTCACATTATTGATTGTTTTTAACCATGGATCTTTGACTACTTGTGAAGAATGAAGTTTTCTGTTGTAGAAAAAATGGATAGTATGATAAGAAATGTTGAATTATCAACACATGTTCGGGATATTGTACTCAGTCGTCACTGGGATTTGAAACTGTAAATTTCAAAACTTAAAAAAGCTTATAATCATAATTGAAAATGCCTTCTTACTTCTGAAGAACAAGACCACTTTTTTGTGCCAAATTGCAAGAAGAGACCCTAGGGCGTCGCAAACCATACCCTAAAGGCAATTTCTGGGAGCAACAGGCAACAGAGTATCAGTCGAAACGATACGTCAAAGACTTCGTTCAAGGGGTTGATACTGCAGAAGGCCCTTAAGAGTTCCGAGAAAACCAGACAACAAAAAATTTACAGACTTAATTGGTGTATCGAGCACCAAAATTGGAATATTGAGAATTGGCAAAATGTTCTTCTTACAGATGAGACCAGAATTGGTGTTCGATCAGACGACCGCTGGATTCGGGTTTTAAGGGGTCGTGAAAGACAAGCTAGACGAGTAGTAACACAAGTTCCGAAATACCAAGGGGGCAGTGTGATATTTTCGGGTAGCATTATGCTGGGAGGCAAAACAGATTTCATTTCATTTCCTGCGAGTGTAACGGCTAGAAATTACTTGGACCTAGTGCTGGAGCCCATAGTGACACTCTGGCAAGGTGCCCATGGTGAGAATTTCACTTTTATGCAAGATAATGCTCCTCCGCATATCAGCAAACTCGCGCGACATTATCTTCAAACAGAGGAAATCGCTATTTTGGACTGGCCAGCTTGCTCTCTAGACGTAAATCTTATTGATTGAACATTCATGGGATAATCTCAAAAGGAAAATTAGATCGAGCTAGAATAATCCATGAACCCCACAACAGCTCATCCTAGCCGCCACAAAAGAGTGACAGAACATCACCCCAGAGGAAGTCGAAAACCGAATCCAAACCATGCTTGGACAGATTCAGGCTTGTATCAGGCTAAGAGGAGGTATTACTAGCTACTGAGGTCGAGAAAAACACCTACTCAGTGAGAAAACAATATTCAATTTTTTTACTACATGCGGAAAGAGTCTTTTATTATCCTTCATTTGTTTCTTTTCAAAATAAACCTTAATTAATTTATTTTTCAAGTGAAATATCTCAAAAATCATCAATTCTTACAATACTTCGAAATTTCCAAAATCCCTGAGGTAATTTTCAAAGTATCGGGTGATTCCATATAAATTTGGTACACCAAGTCATTCATAAGGAGATAGTTATTTTTGCATGTGATATATCATCTAAGAACAAACAGAATTTAATAATTACTGTTGGAAGAACTTTGCTTTGATGAATATTATTATTTGGTGATTGATTTTCTTTTCAAAACTCCTTATAATATAATTAATATAAATATAGTAATAAAGAATACCTATTGTTAAGTTACACTTTTTCTTATTGAAGAAAATTAAAAAGTTTTGTTTTTTCATTGCAAACCAAATCTAACCTAATTGAGGTATAATATCTGTTCTGTGTTGCTTAAAAAATAAATGGTTCAGTTGACGTGATCCTATAGGGATTCCGTTTTTTTCTTGTCGGATACGCATCCGAAAAAACAAAGAGTCCCGAGTTGCCAGGGTCACCTATAGTGATGTGCTCCTCAAACCCAGCAACTATTCCTAAATAAATCATAATAATTGATCTCATTCGCTAAATCTTGACCTGTAGGTTGAACCAATTCCTGAGAGTATCGTTATCTTGCAGTCAGTGTTACACTTTGTTTGTGTCGAGTTGTTTGACTGAATCGATCTATGAATTTTGAATAAACACATGCGTAAGTTATTGGTAACGAAAATAAGCTTTCAGTGAATATAGAGGTGAAGAATTGTTTGTGAATTTCGCCAGAGTTCTGAATAATGGAACGTCCATCAATGTCTAGAGAGCTCCGCGTGAAACTAAAAAAGCTATTCTGATAAAGGTAGGTCCATTTATTACTTGTTTTTATTTGGAAGCTGTAACGACTTATACATTTATCATTTTTAACAAATTATTCTCGCGACAACTATTTTTCAACGATTGTCTATGATACGTAGTTTTGTACCTGAACAGAATATATATCATTCTCCATCGAAAAGTTAACTAGAGAAATATGTCTAATTTAGGTAATTTTTAGAATTGAAATGCATTACGAATACGAGGATTATCTGAAAATTTTCCGATGAAAATAAAAAACATTTTTGAATGGATATTTCGGCGATTCGGTAGTAGATATATTCACTAGCATTGAAACTGAAATTTTTTAAACGCATCACATTTTGGCACACCTCGTTACGTCAGATGGAAGATAGGTATAACGTATAGAAAAAGATACACCGCGTGTTCATTCAGTGCATAATTGGTCCATAAATTTATTCATATTCAGGAAATATTTTTGAAGAAAAGGTAAATGCTGATTTACTGCATGTCATAAATTTATTTTCAAATATATAGCGTGCTCCATCACGGAGATTCATTTAAAAGGTATGCACTATGTTTCTTATCATTTTTGAATGTGTTAACCCGCAATAAGGGGAGTTTCTTCAAATCAGTGGATACCGCAATAGAACCGTTTTCCCATTAATTGATATTTTGTGAATATATGACCTTTATCGAGCATTTCCATGAAATATCCATGAAAAAAAAGTAACCCTTACTACAGGGTATTCTGTCATGGATCTCCCCGATATATAGTGACAGCAAATGAAAGACAATTCCAATACCTATTGAAATGTAATGAGTGTCCATAAACCTATTTCCAATAGATTTAGAATTGAAATTGATTTTGTATTATATGATATTAGAGAGAAGGGTAATTAACATACTATAAGAAAAATGTTTGAAGAGTCTAACTTCTTCTCGGATGCACATTCAAATTGGATACAAAAATTTCTCCTCGCGCTATTCAGATTGTTCGCAGTAATAATTATGGAATGCATCTCGAATTTTTGCATCATATATTCCTTGTCATAATTTAAATATACCAATGTGTTTAATGAATGTGAAAAGAAGACAAATCCATTATTTATTGAAATACATTCATTCTCAATAAATACAGAAAATATGATTTTGCATTTCATTTACTGTTAACAATACTGTTAACTAAATTTAACTGCGTTTATCTTTTGATTCTTCATTTTCGAAGTTACCCACCGTTTGTGGTTCATTAGTTAGTTATCGATCATTTTAAGATATCTTGATATTTCGTTTTTCAAAGATGTTGATTTGAGTTATTTGATTTACTCTTCTTAATGTTCAATAGTTCGGCATTTTTCTGAATAGGTTTTACTTTCCGAACAAACACTCTCAATTATAATACTGAAATATTAGTAAATATGCTATATGCCACAGGAAATAGTCATGGAAATTGTTATTGGAATTCTGAATTTATGCGGCAGATTGTACGGAAAGAAGATTTTTTTATTATTATATATTTTTTTTAAGGAGGGATGCGGGCATACTTTCCCACGCTCGTTCTTCCTCGACCTAATAGGCCATGGATTTTTTCTAAACGACATTTTCCAGCAGATTAATTAATTTGTAACCAGATAAGGGACAAACACAACACTCAGGCCTTAGGCGGAATCGAACATGCGACCTGCCGTGTCATAGCAGGGACATCTCTCCACTGTTTCTAAATCATTAGCTTGACCTTTATCTATTGTCACCGCGTTATTCTAATGTGAAAATTTTGAGTTTATGTCGTCAGGAAATTTGAATACAATATCTTGGAAACGAGTGTGAGAGAGAGAAATACTAATTTGTCGAAACAGTTGTTTAATATCTGTGATTAACCCAACTTGTGGCAGTCGAAATTCGAGGAGAATACTGACGACATCATTTTGAAGTTTGGGTCCTGTAAGGAGAGTATCATTCAATGAAATTCCTTTCGGACCTACAGCTGACCCGTCAAAAACCTCCCTAATTTTTGAATTAGAAGAAAACACACAACGATGTGGAAGGAAAGTATAATCTTGAATTTTGTCAGCAGGAGGCATATGTATCAATTCCATGTGATCTTGTCCAAATAATCTTGCATGAATTGTGCATAAGCTTTATGAAGGTCGGGATTTCTTTTCAAACGAGATTCTAATTTTCGGAAACGTGGAATTGCAATGGAAAATGTATCCCCCAAATGAGGTTCATTATTTTTGAAGAGAATTATCTCTTGTAGTAGTTTTAGAAAATATTTCATCGCATTTCATATTCTCTGGTGATTGAAGTTTCGAAGGAACCTGTTCAACTTCCCAGAATTTTTGTACTATTTGGTCTAGTGGTTGATCGATATGTGTGAAAAAACTAGAATACGGATCTGAAGAATTATTTCTTTCAATTTTTCCAACAAGAACATATCCGAACACTGTTTCTAAATCATTAGCTTGACCTTTATCCCCAAAAACTTTACCTTCTTTCAAGATTTTAGCGAAAAATTCAGAACCAAGGAGTAGATCTAGAAAATGTGGAACAATGAAATGAACGTCCGATAATTTGAGATTCTGCAGATGTTTCCATTGACTTATATCAATATTAACAGAAGGCATGTTAGAGAATAATTTGGGTAGAACAATTGCATCTATATTGAACTTAGGGTCTCATTAACCTTGAGGCTTTATTATACACCTAGTGATACCATTTGAAGACATGGAACTCATTTCATTCAAGCCTTGAATTGGAACAGAAAAGCGTTTTCTAGTCAAACCCAGCCTTTTTGAACACGACTCAGAAATTAAATTCGATTGACTTCCGGAATCTAAGAGAACACGAACAGGAACATATTTGCCAAATTTATCACGAATATCTACGACTGTGGTTGCCAATAAGACTGTCGTGTGATTTGAATGCGAACTTATCGAAACTTTAGCCGAATTACTTTGTATAACATCAACCGACATGTCTTGTTTTGAATTATCCGAATTCATTTGCAGAAAATCAGAATTATCTACTTTAGAACTAGAGTTTCCAGAGGAACTATTGGAAAGATTCGGCCAGTTTTCCTGTACATGCAGAAGCGAAAGATGTGCATCGTGGCAAGATTTGCAACGAAATTTGGAAGCGCATTCCTTCAACATATGCCCGTGATGCAGTTCACACAAAGATTGTTTCGCTTAGCAACTGTAAAACGATATGAAACTTGTTTTTCCAAAAAGTAGGATATTTTGCCAATACATGATCTGAACCACATAACTTGCATTTTATACTCGAATTAAAAGTGTTCACAAATGTAGGAGTAGGCTTACTATGATAGAATGAGCTTGAACTTTTTGTTGAGGAAGTGGAACTATTCATTTTATTATTTTTAGACTGATTATTCTGAACTAACTGATCTTCGTAACTTGGCATCTCTTTGTCTCCTATGAAAACCTCGAAATCCGTACGCAGTTTTGTAATTATTTTTTGAAGGAATTGATTAAATAACAAAAAATCCCAAGCATCTATTTGAAATCCAAGAACTCTTAAAACAGCTATGTTTTCCGAATATGTATTCAAAGAAGTCCTTGTCACTTCCTGTTCTCAACGTCATCCCATTTAGGGCATTCAATGCCTTTGTTGCAAGCAGCCCTTTATTATTATAACGTTTGCAAAAAACATCGTATGAAATGGAATAATTATCTGCACTCAATGATATAGTCTTGAGAAGATTCGGTAGCTCTTTTTCGACAAATTAAATTAAATATTGAAATTTTTCAATATTGAACAAGTTTCTGTTTTCGTGAATCAAACTTTCAAAGAGATCTACAACGATTTGCCCATTACTGAAATTACTATCGAATATAGGAATATTTTATAGAGGTAGTTTCACATTGTCTTTTTGATTCTAACCTGACGAGGATTGAGTACTAGTGTTCACTGAAATTAAATCATTATAAAGTGCCTTAGCTGAATAATAAAAGTTGTTGTCTTGTTTTCGAATACAATTTTCCGATGCAAAATCATTTTCCGCTAATGCACCTATAACCTAATTATGAGCAGCAAAAAATCAATTAGAAATTTTCCTCTAGTTTGAAACTCCATAACTCGTAGTATTCATCCGCTCTTGATAAAGATACTGTGTATCGAAACGCGTCGAGCATTTAATAATATATTTTAGTAGAAATCATCGTTCATCTGTATTTGCGAAAATGGATTTCTATCACGTAAAAGCCTCGTCAATTGAACTCCATAACTCTCTGATTTATCCTTCGATATCCTTGAGTTTTATATACAGGGTGCTTCAACGAAAACTAAACAGATGCTATATCTATCAAGATATTCATTTCTGATAAAACGCAAAAACAGGTCAATTTTTGTTTCAAGGGGGACATCTTTTTGGGTACAAAACTTGCCTGAAATATCAACCCCTTAAGCGGGGGTTGCAATCCTTGAGCATTTTGAATAGGGAAGATGGGTCGATAGATGACTCAAAAGAAAGGTGGTATCTTTGGCTACATTGCCTTGATTGAATTTCCATTATTAATTGAAAACTGTAAAGGATACAGGGTGAGCAACTGAAAGATAGGGAAGACTATTTCCCTGAGACTATTCAAGTTTCAGTGAGGTAAAATGAAACAGATCCATGCTGATCAATGACAGTCATCATCAAGTACCATCCTCATCTCGAATTTCAACTCCTGGAGCAGGGGTGACAACCCTTGAAAATTTAGAAGAGGGTAGATGGGTCGAGTGATAACTCGAAAGAAAGGTATTATCTTTGTCTGCATTCCCGTGAAAAAATTTTCAATTTTAATTGAAAACTGTAGCAGATACAGAGTGAGCCACTGAAAAATAGAGAGGACTATCGCCCCAAGACTATTGGAGTATCAGTGCGAAAAACTGAAATAGATTCATTTAGATCAAAGATGAAAGCCTTTGATCTGGAATGAATCTGTTCCATTCTCTTGCACTAATACTTGAATAGCTCAGGGCGATAGATAGTCTCCTCTTTTTTTCAGTAGCTCACTCGGTATCTTCTACAGTTTTCAATCAAAAATGAAAATTCGTTCACGGGGATGCATACAAAGAAGATACCTTTCTTTCCAGGTATCACTCGACCCATCTACCCTTTTCCAAATTTTCAAGGCTGGTCACCCCTGCTCTAGGGGTTGATATTCGAGATGAGGATGGTACTCGATGATGAATGCCATTGATCAGCATGGATCTGTTCCATTTTACTTCACTGAAACTTGAATAGTCTCATGGAAATAGTCTTCCCTATCTTTCAGTTGCTCACCCTCTATCTTTTACAGTTTTCAATTAAAAATGAAGATTCTTTAAGGCGATGTAGACAAAGATACCACCTTTCTTTTGAGTCATCACTCGATCCATCTTCCCTATTCAAAATGTTAAAGAATTGCAACCCTCGCTTTGGGGGTTGATATTTCAGGCAAGCTTTGTACCCCAAAAGATGTCCTCCTTGAAACAAAAATTGACTTGTTTTTGCGTTTTGATCAAAAATGAATATCTTGGTAGATATAGCCTCTGTTTAGTTTTCGTTGAAGCACTCTGTATGTTACAGATTATTAAATGCAGAATAACAATTAACATTATATAAGTGCGAAAATGCATTTTAAGTAGCAATATACGAGGTTAAACCAAAAATATTTTTTCACGAGTTATGAATCATCTTTAAGAATTTCAGAGCTGATTTTTTTTCACACATTTCATTACAAAGTTTCATTCATTCTCAATAACGTGGTATCTGATTCATATAGCTAACTGAGTTCTTCCGAGAGATTCAGGTTTTTCATCAGCATTGTCAGTAGGTATAGCAAAAGACTTTATTCATGGAGAAAATTTAGTGGTGAACAAGTAAAAGAATACGAATAGAACATTATTAAGTAAACACTCTTTCAGTAGCCGGTGTTGCCTCTCTTACTTATCACGACCTAAATGCTTCTTGACATTACTTCGATAAAATAACAGATGTACCTTTGGTCCATTTTTGCACACTCATCTACTTCATTCAGATTCTGAGGAGCAGGGACGCGCTTTGATAACCTTCAACCCATCGTGTCCCATATATGCTGAGTCGGATTGAGATCTGGGCTCCTTGCCGAAAAGTCTATTATCAATATTTCAAGTCCATCAAGCTAATCACTCAATACTCTCGCGGTATGATGTGTGGCATTATCATGCATCAGCATAAAGTTTTCGCCCTTATTATGGGTGAATGGTACAACGGTGTACCCGTTAGCAGTCATGAATCTCTTATTAAAAATAATTAATTCTGTTTTTTCTAACCTGGATTCATCAGAGAATAGAACGTTTGCCCATTCTTCATCGCCTCAATGCTGGTATTCTCTGCTGAATTGAAGATGCACCGGTGGTGTATTCTTTTCAATTATGAATCCCTAGCAGATCTGGCCAATTTCTCTCGAACGTCTCCTTACTGTTACCTCACTTACTGATTCTTACCTCACTTCTTCCAACATGTTTCTTTCCTATACAGCAGTACTAGATTTGTCTCTCAAATACCCAGCCTAAAAAAATGATCATCACGATCAGTCGTTCTCCTTCTTCTTCCCGATCTTCTTCGCCTTGTAAACTCATCAGTCTCTTGGAACGCTCCCATGCCATGTCTAGCCTTATAATTTTGTGATCTTCCATCAATACTTAATTGTACTGCTCGAGCAGCATCAACTGTTGAAAATCTTCAACAATTGATTATAACATTTACTAATTGGTTCCAATGTACCAGTGTTTATTAAAATGACAAAAAACTTGTTTTTACATGGGGTCACAATTTTGTGAGCACCATCATTTGAAAATAATATTCTTGTTGCGTTGGAAATTTATGGGTTTTGGTATGAATTCTGATACTGATATATTTCTTACGAATAGAGCGATAGCGGCATGAATCAAAATCACGTAATTGAGAATAAATGTAGTTTTGAAATTGAGGGTATCTTTATGGCAAAATTCAGCTCAGAAAATTCTACAGGGCGATTCAAAATTCGTGAAAATTTTTATTTGCTTTACCTTCGTATATCGATATTTAGAATACATTTTCACACATTACTAATGTCAATGGTTATTTTGCGTTAAATAATCTGTAAAAAATTTAAGTATATCGAATGGAATTTCAAACTAGAGAATAATTTCTGCTTGATTGAATTTTTTGCCGGTGAGTGTATGAGAATGAATGATATCAAATGGAAGGAAGTCACTGCTTCGAAAATTTCAGACCTGTTGTATTGAGATATGAAAGTTTCATTTCATATTGCGAGCAGTGTATTTGAAATCTTATACGGATATCACCATCACTATCTAGTAATGCTATTCCGCGGTTCGGCGTAGTTAAACCTATGTACTTTCGTTAGATTTACTTGAATTGACTACTCCAATCGAATGATTACTCAATTGATTGAACATAGTGGCTATAAATATTTCGAAAGTTAATATGTATACATTCACATAAGATATTTGTACATGTTGTGATGAAAGCTATATATTAGTTTCAATGCAGTTTCCCAAAATATTCGAATCATAATATTTCAGGATCGTTCCACGTGGGGATGAAAAGATATTGATAATATTGATATATATTTTATACAGTGTATTGTATTTTAAAATGTGATGAACAACAATGTAACCAATAATTGTAAATAAATGGCTTAATTTTTGAAAACGCAGTTTCTTCATGCAGTTGGAGTTAGTAGTGAATAAAAAACTTCAGATAACGAAACTGCTTTTATATATGAGTATTGTGTATTGGTTATCCTTGCTACTATGGGTAGATTATCTGAAAAGTGGTACTTACACAGTCAATTCCAAAGATGTTTTATTTTCGAAATACAGGATATTAAAATTTTGATTTTTGAGAATCTATATTTTACGTTTCGAGTTATTCGACTCAAATTTGAATTTTGGGTTATTTTTGAGAATCTACACAAGGTGGCGTTCTAACGTATGGAAATACACTCGGAGACAAAATTAGCGGAACACTCGAAAATTTAACCAAATTCGAAGTCCGATATTTTTCCTAATTCTCAACCGATTTAGATGATTTTTTCGGCAAGTTATAGAATAACTCTTCTGCTTTGTAGAAATTATGAGAGAAAACAAAAAAAATTTGAAAAAAATTTTATACGGGGGCAAAACTAAAAGTGTTTTTTTTTGTCAAAAATTCGTAACACCCTGTGGAATTTCGTGGTCCGAGTTGAATCGTACAATATCATGGTCTGTCAAGACACATCTTCCTACAGTAACGCCCTTCTTGTTTTATGCATTTATCTCTATTTTTACAAGAGATATACAATTTGAAGCGAAAAGTCACACAAATTTCAAGAATTTATTTTTAATCTTGCGTAGGTGCATAACATCGGAGTTTAGCCAAAAAATAAAATAAAAATTAGAGAAGCGGAAATCTAACGAAATGAAAATTTTTGAAATTCACTGGCCGATTTCACGCTCCGGGAGAACTCGAAGTACACTGGAAAAAATGTGTGACACTCTATAATTGAGAGCAGGTGTGTATCCTGGCGATACACTCGTGAAATGAAATGAACATGTTGTGACAAATGTTCATGATGACCTACAAAAAAAAAACATTTGATTTTAGTAGCGAGTATGACCCATCCGAGCTCTTATTACAGCGCGCATACGATTTCGCATACTCCCAATGATGTTGTCTATCATCTGTTGAGGTATGTTGTCCCACTCTTCCACCGAAGCCAATGTCAGCTCTTCAACGTTGCCTGGATTCCGTTGTCGAACCCTTCTTCCAAGAATGTCCCAAACGTGTTCGATTCAGTTTAAATCCGGTGATTGCGACGGCCAGTCCATTCGTGTGATCCCAACTTCATTGAGATATTCTATCACTATGCGCGCAGTATGAGGGCGCGCGTTATCGTGCATAAAAAGGAAATTTTCCCCTATGTAAGGAGCAAAAGGCACAACATGGGGCTCTAAGATTTCTGTTATATACCGATGGGCATTAAGTGATCCATTGCCAATAATCTCCAGTTCTGTTCGTACTCCCAAGCATATGCCACTCCATATCATAACTGACCCTCCACCGTATTGCTCAGTTCCTGCGAAGTTCGCTTGATTGTACCGTTCCCCTCGATGCCTCCATAATCTATCTCTACCATCCACGAAATTCACATAATATCGACTCTCATCACTAGATAAAACTCGTCTCCACTGATTGATTGTCCATGCTACATGCTTCCTTGCAAACGCCAATCTTGCTACCCGATGGGCTCTATCGAGTCTTGGTGCTCTTGCTTGCGTGTATGATCTCAGACCAACTTCATTTAATCATCTTCTGACTGTCCTCTCACTGACGTTAATGTTATCTACTGCTTGTAAAAGGTTACGTGCCTGAACAGCAGTAAGACGAGGATTTCTTATGATTTGATTGACGATGAAACGGTCATGTATAGCGCGGGTTGCCCGATTTCTTCCTTGTCCTCTCCTCTTCACGTACAATCCAGTTTCCCTGTAACGTCGGTAGATTCGATGGATAACCGACGTCGAGACACCCAACATGGTACCGACTGAGCGGTAGGTGCGCCCTTCCTCGATCAATGTAACTGCCCTTGCTACTGAGGTTGGTGGTGTCATTCTGAATGAAAAATACCGTTTCGAATCGTAAACAGTAAAAGAATCACAAAACACCGCAACCGATCGAATTTGTATCAAATCGAAGAATGGAAAACTCTCATTCTTTAAACAAGTGCAAATGTGGTCATATACAAAAAAACGTGTGTTGTATTTCATATTTGATAACAAAAAGGTGTGCACATGTGTAAATGAAAAGTTTTATCAATGGTCCCAGAATTCGGTTGTGTATTTTAATACCTACCGACTGTTATCTCCTATGAATTCCTAATTTTCACCAAATTAACCAAATTGTCATCAATAACAATTTCGACACGCCTGAGTGATAATAAGAAAATTCCAAATTGATAGACGAATTTTAATGACAATTTCTTGATTCAATGGAATTTCTCCAAAATGGTGATTTTCCACTTGAAATTGAATATATTGTGCAAAAATAGAGATAAACGCATGAAACAAGAAGGGCGTTACTGTAGGAAGATGTGTCTTGACAAACCATGATATTGTACGTTTCAACTCGGACCACGAAATTCCACAGGGTGTTACGAATTTTTGACAAAAAAAACACTTTCGGTTTTGCCCTTGTATAAAATTTTTTTCAATTTTTTTTTTGTTTTCTCTTATAATTTCTACAAAGCAGAAGAGTTGATCTATAACTTGCCGAACAAATCATCTAAATCAGTTGAGAATTAGGAAAAATATCGAACTTCGAATTTGGTTAAATTTTCGAGTGTTCCGCTAATTTTGCCTCCGAGTGTATATAGTGAAAACCCGTAACCGCTCTATAAAAGACGAGGCAAAATAGATGCTTCAATGTAAATTGGAATACCTGAATCTTTTTTCTCTCCCATCTTCATTAGATCCGAGAATGTTTGACTGTGATCAGCCAAATGAAAACCATTTGATCGTCTAGTACCTGAACTTGCTTGGAAGTTCTTCTTATAAAATACGACTTTCTGCTGTAATGTGTTTTTATAGTAACGTTTCAAGTTTCTTTATGTGAGGTAATACGACCACTACTTGAAATGAGAAAATTGAAAACAGATTTGGTAACAATGTCTATTTGATCTTTGCAACATTCATATTGAATTCCTTCCTTCGTAATATTTGGCGTATTTACATTAATTGACTTTCAGATAGATGAGTATGCCTAATTGGTCCTCACTCATATTAACCAAGAGTCAAACGTGACAAACGTTAAGGTCAAAAGTGAATTGAAAATGTGAAATTAGAGTCACTAGAACAGAGGTTGAGTGATTTGAATACCATACTCGATTACCAAAAAAGACTGATCGAAATGAAGAACCCTCATAAAACAGTAGTTGAAAATGTAAACAATCCAGTCGCAGCAAAGAATTTTGCCGGTGTTGCCGGACTGACCAAAATGTCCTATAGTGGCAAGAAAACCGATAAACAAAGTGAAAAAGTTGATAACGCAGTGAAAATTGTCTCAAAACCAAATGTTACTAGTGTTCAAGACACAAACAAAATAAAACAAGTGATTCGCGGGACCGGGGACACAAATTCTAATTCAGCCACATCTCTCTTAGGAGCAAAAAGGCTTGGTGGGTTCACATGGGCCGGGATTCTCAGGAGGCAACAGTTGACACCGTTCATGACCATCTCAGAGAAAAATTTCCAATTCATTGTGGAACAGCTGGCTGAAAGAGAAGGTGCAAATTGCAGACCATTAAAAGTAGGTGTTGACTTGGAAATCCTCGACGATCTCTATAAAGGCGAAAATTGGCCAGAAAATATAACGATCAGGCGTTTTCAGTTTTTTCGAGCAGAAATCCAAAATCATCCGTATGAGCAAAGCTCAGGCAAAAAAATTGTCATACAATATTCATGTGTCAGAAATAAAATAGACGCAGGAAGTTGTCTACTCAGAAACGAAAAGTGTGATATTGCTTTTCTGACGGAACATGGCTAACAAATGACGAGATAAAACATATAAAATTTCCACAGTCTAAGCTTGCAGGCTTCTTCGCACGCCATCTCCATATACATGGTGGCGCGCTCATACTTATAAAAGAAATCAGAGTTCGAACCTTTGAATGATCTGAGCGAACACTCAATCAAGAAAGAAATAGAGATTACTTCGGCCAAGATTCCGCAACTTAAGATGATTCTGCTATCACTCTATCACCCCCCGGGAGGGAATATCGTTGTCTGGAATCAGCGTTGATTTCAGCTAGCAACACACTCGGCTCAACACTTTTCAACATCTTTGTGGCTGGTGATTTCAACATAAATATACTGGTGCCATCACCTGCAAAAACGAAACTAATCGATTTGTTCGAGTCGTTCGGTCTTCACAATATATTCGACGAATCCTCTAGAGTCATATTACATTCATCATCTTGCATTGACAATATCTTTACAGACCTCCAGCGTGATACTACAAAAAAACAATGAACAATAAACCTCCATATATCGGATCACCTTGCACAAAGACTGATAGTTTCGAAACCAACTGCCAAAAAAGGAGAAAATAAAATAAAGCAAAATTTTAGAGAACAAAATATAAAACGCTTCATTGACAGTCTGGAAACGGTTAACTGGGATGCTTACACTGTCACTGGTGATGCAGACAAATCTTTCGAATGCTTTTATGATACGTTAATTGAACACCTTAATATGACCATTCCCGAAAAGAGGGTTGAAGTAACTCAGAAGACGAGAAAATCTCAGAATACACCTGAAATGAAATCATTGAAATCCGGCGCATACCATATGGATGGTCCATAAGGACGACCCATCTTTCAGATTGAATAGGTAGCTCAAAATAAGATATAAAAATGAAATTGAGAAATTAATAAGATATGAAAATCTCTCGTTCATTACGAGCTGCACTAATAGGGAAAAGGCAATCTGGCAAGTAATAAATGAAACCATCAAACAAAAAAACACTCAAAATGAACAACATTTGAACGCAGCTGAGCTGACCAAATATTTTGCGAACGTTGATTCAGCAGCCATTGCAGCAAGTTTAGACTATGCTAAGGACATCATGAAGAAAATTTTAACATCGAGTACCGCTTCAATGTTCCTTCGAGGGACAATTCCAAGCGAGATCGTCGATATAGCCTCACGCTTGCAAAATAAAACAACACGCGACATGTATGGTATGTGGCACTACTGAAGAAAATCGTGCATACAATATCAGAGCCTTTGAGCCATCTCATAAACCTGTGTTTCGAACCAGGAGTATTTCCAAAATGTCTAAAGGTAGCCAAGGTTGTCCTGATCCACAAAATAGGTAAGAGGGCAGACTTTGGAAATTATCGCCCTATCCCCATCTTATCTACTTTATCGAAGATTTTCGAAGACCTGTTGAAAACACGAATTATGGAATATATATTCACAAAACATCTATCTTAATTGACTCACAACATGGGTTTCGAGAAAAAAATCAACCACAACAGCTCCTATTCAAATGATAAATTTTGTTCTGGAGGCCCTTGAAAATAGGGAAGAAGCTTGTGTCAAATGTTGCGACCTTGGTAAGGCGTTCGATTTTATGAATCGGCAATTTCAACTCTTAAAGATGCAAAATATGGTTCCAGAGGCGTAATAAATGAAATCTTGAAGTCATATTTCGAAGACAGGTTTCAGTCGGTCAAGTGGAACAACTGCTTAAGCGCTCTAGAGGGAGTTAAAACAGGCGTGCCCCAAGGGTCTATTCTTGGACAAGTACTTTTCATACTTTATATTAACGATCTACCACTCAATGTTAACTCGGATTGTATGACTATATTTGCAGATAATACAACTGTTCTGAATACGGACTCCAACAGACAAGAATTAGAAATGAAATCAGATCGTTCCTTGAGAAATGCTCAGGATTGTTTTGAGGCAAATGCTCTCCAACTCATAGTTACAACAAAAAAAGATAAACAGTACAATACGTGCATAAAACTTCTTGGTTTCAGAGTAGATAGCTCTTCGTCATGGTCAACGCATTTTGAGGAGACAGAAAAATGCTTATCCTCAGCAATATATGCAATACGTAGGATAAGGATGTCTGTGAGCGAGGAGGCTGCAAAGCTAACTTATCACGCCAAATTCCACTCGGTGGCAGCATATGGCATACTGCTGTGAGGAGATGCATCAGATATATTTTTGATACAAAAAAGGGCCATGAGGGCATTAGCTGGAGTTGGACCACTTGAAAGCTGCAGAAATCTTTTCTCAAAGTATCAAAAACTCACCATACCTTCTTCCTTCATCATGTCATATCTATGCTACATTCATGAACATCGTACTTCGTTCAGTTCTCAGGCCAACAACCATATGCATGATTTCAGATCAAAAAATAATTTAATGATACCTCAACATAGATTGACCCTCGCGCAAAAAAGTTTCAACTACATAGGGATAAAGTTTTATAATTCACTTCCCATGGCAGCCCGAGAAGTGAAGGTGAAAGTTTTCAAAAAAAACTGTAAAACGATTTCTTCTAGACAATGTGTGCTATTCAATCAATGAATTCCTCGACATCTTTGATAAAATGAATGTGATCAACCAGCCAGTTCAATGAAGATTCGTGAATGTTGTTAAATTCTATTGTTTCGTTTACTTTGAAGTGCTATTCGAGTAGGCATGTTTCCATTCACTTTTTTAATGTTTGTTTCTTATCAAGAATGGTGCATGTTCGCGAATAGATGTATATTTCTCGTGTTTGTGCATATTAACTTTTGACCGCTCATGTAATTTTGATGAGAAAAATAAATCATTATTATTATTTTTATTATATCAGTAGTAGCTGGCCCTTTAAGAGATTTGGTAATAAGATATAAGGTTATTGCCCTAATATTTCGAACTCAGAGATATAATTTTGACATTCTAAGGAACACGTCCTGGGGTTGACGACCTGCAAGCGCATGATCATTCGTGTGTTTTCAATCGAATTCAATATTTCCTATAGGTACAATTTAAGTCTTAATATACAGAGATATCCACCGGGACCGTTCGTTGAAAACTTTTTAAGTTCCAATTAAAATATCAAGCTGAAATTTTATACGCGGCCATTACTAGCGACTTCCAAATGGAGTGACATATTTTCGAAGTGATACCATTTCCGGTTATACCGGAAGTGGGTCATCACTTTGTTATTTCAAATGGCAATCTACCTCCTTTATTATACATCTAGAACCGATATTTGAGCAAGGCATAAAATACCCAAGTTGTTGACACTTATCAGTCAAAACTTTTGACAGATTTAATTATTTTTGTTATAAACTCGATTTTTGAGGAACATTTAAAAAAATTGTAGCTCATAGATCTTCAGCACTACAGAAACAATTTTTTCTTGGGTGAATAGAAGAAGGATATAGGAATTTTTTAAGCAATCTACACATGCCAAATGTCCATTGCGTTGTTTTGAATGATTTTTTCAATTTGGCCTTTTTCAAACAGCAATAACTCAATTTTTTCAAATAGCACGTGCCAATTTTTATATCGCCATCAGATGAAGCGTCGAATTTCAGATGGAATTGTATAAGCATGTACTATACCTATCTCTTATAGTTCCGAAATAATTTGGGAATATATTGAATTTTGAAGATTTTGCAAGAACTAACAGAGAATGCTTTGAAATATTTGAATCAAGTAGCTGAACTGGCTACGCTCACCTGACATGACATGACCCACTTCCGGTATAACCGGAATGGAATCACTTCGAAAATATTTCACTTCAATTGGAAATCGCTAGTAATGGCCGCGTATAAAATTTCAGCTTGATATTGTAATTGGAAATCAAAAGTTTTTAACGGACGGTCCCGGTGGATATCCCTGTATAAGATGAACCTAGGAGTAGGTTCTCGAAAGCTTTTGTACATTTTGTTCAACTGAGCGTCAATTGGCCATAATATGTCACTGAATCATCTAGGATCCCATATTGACGGAATCATCATTCAGAAAATCGTACCTGTATTTACGACAAAAACACATACAAGCAACCAACTCACATATTCTTCGAAACCTTCACTGACTGAACATACAATTCTTAATATCTGTGGGTTCATATATGCGTATGAAATTAGGGGTAATTCAAACAATTTTCGGTTTTTCATGAGAACACGTCCTGTTCATCTTGTAGTTAATCATCAATAATGCAAGTTTGCATTATAACTCAAAAACTCTTCTTTGATGAAGAAAAAAATTCCGCATGTTGTTCGAATTTATATAAAAAATACTTGTAAAATGTCAAAACTATATCTACAAAATACGTGATCTTGGCATTTGACTCATTACGAAAATTTTCAAAATTTCCAATTAAGTCGGAAAGGAAAAAAGCAAGCCTAAATCTGTCTGCGGCAATTGATTCTTCACGTAGAAAGAACACTGGGAATAGATCATTTTCCTCTATAACAATACTTCATATAGTTAAATTACTCCATTCGCAATACTTCATAGAGCTGCAGTACTAAAACGTCAAAATCTGTCCTCCCTGAACATTTCCAAGAATTGATCTCAAGACTTTAATTCTTTATTTTCTAAATGAACTCTTTTTTGAAGATTATAAAATAAAGTTTTGATATGATCTGAAAACTTTCATTTTGTGGCCTAGGTCGATAGTAGACTCAGCGATAATTAGAAATACTCATGTAGGACCAAATCTAATGAATAGGGTGCTCTTATATAGTATTTGCTCGGTTTTTGCACTAGCTATTTCCGAAAAGGGTTAAAAACTTAGCTGACAATAATACGATAATAAAATATTTGGTTCTAAGATCTTATCTTTTTCTTGAAAAAGCAGGAAATAAATGCTTGTATCAATTTCAATACATTGAATGAATAATTCGATTATTATTTCCAGTTTTGTTTTGACTAAAATCCTTATCAAAATTGTTAATTGATAAATCATCCTTACACCAGAACATGAAAGTGATCCATTATGTTTGTTTGTTAACTTTCATAATATTTAATCAATAATTTTAGGACGTATTATCGAAAGTTCTTTATATTTAAAGAAGGAAAACCGAAAAGAGTCACTAATGCGACATCCGAATAAAATTGTAGATAAACTCCAGCAATCCCAGTAAGACATTCCGTCGTGTATATAGAATGTTTCCTGAGAACGTGAACCTATTTAATTAGCAATTACTCAGCTGAAATGAGTAAGATTTGTTAAACAACGTTTGTTCTTCTTTTCGGGATATGCTGTAGAAAGTGGATATCTCAAATGTACTTTTTAATTTCTTCTTCGCAAATAAAAGAAAGCAATGAACATGATTTTCTGCAGAAATCCTCAGTATAAAGAGGCTTTTTTCAGCATTTTTCCCATTTATCGACATTTTCTGGAAACGGGTGTTCCTTATTAGAATCTTTTTCAAAAATATAACATGACTATGCAATAATGATTTTCACTAGCGTAGTTTTTCTCGAAAATGTTCATTTTCTGGAAAAACTAAACCTAAATATCAAGAAATTGGAAATCGAAAAATTCAATTAGACTATTGTCTTTTATTTATTTAGTTTAATCACTCTTTGTTGAAATTATCTGTTGAAAAATAATGGCAATAAGAAGAATAGCGATACTGTATTCAATTTTAAAGAAACAAATCGGAAAATGGAAAATTTCATTAAGTATTGGAAAGCCTTCCTTAATTTTAATACATGCTTCACATATTCTTCCAAGGGACTGATAAATCCTTCAAAAAATTTCTGGAATATTTCTAATAGTTTTGCAACCGCCAATAATGGAGTTTTTGGGGATATTGGCTTACGATAAAGTATGGATTTCAAATGACTGCAGAAAAATATCTAAGTTATAGTTGAGGAGTTTTTCCCGGTTATACGCTCAGCAGATCCCCTTAAATAAACACTAGTCACTCTGAGATATTTACTCTATTGAGTGAATAAAATGTTCAATATGAGTTCTAGGGTCTTAGATGATAAGGAAAGTAAGTTTATATTGACAGTTGATTTTAATATTGATGCAGGTGGTCACGGTAGCAGTTTAAAAAAATTGTGCTCTGTTTTGAAGAGTTTTGGTCAGAGGTATTACAGGGATTGGCCCCTAGGGTTTCTGAAACCAGGGCAAGTCTGCTAGAGCATATTTTTTTGTAGCGGTGGTGTGGGTTCAAGTATTGTGGCAGTTGATAATTGTCTATCCGATCACAAGACCGTGATGTTTAAGTCGGGTATGTCTGGTGATCGGGGCGATTCTTCTGCCGGAAGTATGGAGAAAGGGAGGGTTTTTTCCGATTTGAGCATGGAGCCGTTTGTGGCATCTGTGGAGGAAGAAAGTTGGGAGCATGTTTTCTGCTCGAATGATGTGGATGTATCATATGAGAAGTTCCATAATTTGTTTTATCATCATTTCGATAACCATTTTCCAGTGAAAAGAGTAAGGTCAAGTCAGTTCAGAAATCTTGTGGACCTACATCTCATGAGGAGATTTAACCCAGATCTTCAGGTAGTATATGCCAGAAAGAAGAAGAAACATCTTGACCTGATTTCCAGAGTTAGGAGAGATTTCTATCACAATAGAATAACACGATCTAACAATATAAGTAGGATAACTTGGGCAATAACTTCAGAGTTCACTGGTAATAAGAGGGGCGCTGAGAATCTTTCACTTGACATCGGCGGTACACTTACCGATAAACAGGTGAGTAACCACTCCAACAATTTTTTCAAAAATGTTGCCAAGGACTCACGAAAGGACTGCTCTAGACCTGCAGCTAAGAGGAATGGTGATATCTCGAAAAATTACAGGGAGAAGACTATGTTTATTAATTCTTTCACGGAGGGGGAAATTTTTGATGTTATCTCTAGAAGGTTGAAGAGTAAACTCTTAGCTGGTCCCGACCAGTTTTCATCGAGAGTAGTCAAGTCATTTTTGCCAAGCGTCCGCGCTCCGATTGTTCACATTGTGAATTCGTCTTTCGTGAACGGAAAGTTCCCAGCTAAACTTAAATTGACAAGAGTCGTTCCCATTTATAAAAAGAAGGATCGGACATCTGTTGAAAATTAAAAGCCAGTTGCGCTGACCTCGGTTTTTTCCAAGGTTTGAGAATACTGTTTTCTGGAAAGACTGCCGTGTTTCGTGGAGACGGGTGGATTGTTATCGGAAGGTCAACATGGGTTTCGCGCTGGCAAATCAACTGCTTCGGCAACTGGATCCTTTTATGACAAAATCCTTTATCGCTTTATGGAGGCAGGCGAGTATTCTGTTGGGATCTTTTGTGATCTCAGCAGGGCATTCAACTGTGTTGTCCATAAAGTATTACTTTCTAAGTTAAACGACTTCGGGATTAGAGGCTTGGCGCTTCAATGGGTCAGATCTTTCCTAGATGGAAGGAACTAGTACGTGTATCTCAGACATGAAGAAGGTGGGGAATGTCAGTAAGGTTGTTTCACGGAGTGTTGGTGTCAATGTGTCCTCGGGCCAGTCCTGTTCTTCACGATGTACGCGGATGATATCAATATTGTTCTTTCGGATCGGGACTCGGCTGTTCTGCAGGTTCTGCGTGCTTGTGGAGTTTTGAATGATGTGTATAACTGGTGCGGAGATAACAGGCTGTGTTTGAATCGGGAAAAGACCTCCTTCATTGTGTTTCATCATTGGCAGAGGCTACGGCCGGCTGTCGATCTGAGGATAGATGGATCACCCGTGTCTTTGGAGGGAATCGTGCGATTCCTCGGAATAACATTGGATGAACATTTGAGTTGGAAGCAGCACTGCTCCTTACTAGGGAAAAAAACTCAATTCGTTGTCGTTTTCCTTCCGATGCCTAAAGAAAATATTAACGTGGGAACAGATGTTTTCTGTGTATTAGGTTCTGGTGCACTCACGCCTGGGTTATGGTATTCGCTGTTGGGGTGGATCACCACATGCCGAAGAGGTATTGATCTCCTAAAAAGGTCATGAGAATTTTGGCTGGTGTTCCTCAGACGCAGTATTGTAGATTGTTGTTCCGTTACTTGAATATTTTGACTGTTCCCTCGACTTATATTATGGATCTAGCCATTTAAATTTATAATAATCAACATTTATACATCAAAAATTCAGATGTTCATCAGTTTAATTTAAGAAAAAGAGGAGAATTTAATATTCCTTTCTCGAAGTTGAAGCAGATCTCAATAGCAAGGTCTGTGTATTTGGACTTTTTCTCCTGGAACTTCGATATTATCGGTAACACTTTCATTGACTCCGGCAGGTATACCATTATGGGTATCATTTTCGCTTCTGAGTTCCATTATGACCTCTTCTCGTATGGTTTGCATCGTTTCTGAAGAAAGTAGCCTGTTTTTAACGATTGATCTTTGTTGATCCGAAATTCTCTGCTCGGATATGTGCTGTAATTCCGGATATTTTTTTACGAACGCAAGATGTAACGCGTATCTGCATGCTGTCATTTCCGATTCCTAGTTTGTAATCTTGTAATAGGAACGCATAATGAAGGAATTCATTTCTGGGGTCCACTTCAAGCGTTTCCTTGGGAGTCCGGCTCTCGTAGTCGTAGAAATAATGGCTTGCGCCACCGTTGAAACATCAAGAGTCGGTTGGGAGATATTGATATTGTTTCCCACTTGGTTTTGTGTTGCAGTATCCCTATTCGATATCACGCTGATTCCGTAGTGAACCGAGGGAGACTGTGACTCACTTTCCGAACAAGGCCCTCTTCCTAAATCTTGAACGCGACAAGAGGTTATAGTGGTACAATGTCGATTCACCCGTTTATTCCTTAGATTGTACATCAATGGATGAGTTGTATTTTATACCTACTGCCAGGTTCAGCTTGGGTACCTCGGGTTCGCTAAGCCCGTACTCAGAAACAATGTTCCTGATCCCCTGAGGGGTTATTATTATTTATTATCGTGGACTTATGCACTATCTCAGCCGTTAGCTGGATATAATTTACCTTTCCCAGATTCAGCAATCAAAGGGAATATGCTCGATTACAATATACTTGACATAAATTTCCTAACTATCCTACATGTATTGAGAATTACAGCTTTTTGCATTTCTATTTAGGTATTCTTATGCAATTCTGATTTCTTAAGGCTATCATGCAAAGTTTTGGGTATTAATTCAGTCGAGGATACGATGACAGGAACAATATCTATTTTCTCGAGGTACCACATCTGCTTGATCCCAATAGCAAGGTCTGTGTATTTGGACTTTTTCTCCTGGAACTTGTTCAGCACGTTGTTATTATTCGGTATGGCGACATCCACCAGCATTGCAGTTTTGGCTTTCTTATCATACACCACTATGTCCGGCCTATTATTCGTCACCATTCTGTCAGTGATAACAGGCCTATCGTAGTATAATCTGATAGAGTCATTTTCCAATTCGGGCGCCGGTTGATACTTGTAATACGGCTGGAAGGTATTCAGAAGTCCGTACTTGTGTGCAAGTTTCTGATGGATAATGTTGCAGACTTGATTATGCCTGTGGTAGATAGTATTGGCCAGTTGTTCGCATCCGGACGTAATATGCTGTATAGTCTCCGATCTTATATGGCATTTTCTGCACTTATCTGTTCGTAATGTCCTACATAATAAATTTTTTGTAGTTGTTTGTAGCGATCACTTGGTCTTGGATGGCCATAAGGAATCCTTCTGTTTCCGCGAATAATTCTCCTTTCATCAACCATTTGTTGGAAGCTTCTTTGTCGATGTGTGGTTGATTAATCTCATGGTGATGTCGTCCATGCAATTCCTTTCTTGACCATTGCTCTTGTTTTTCAGTATCTGATAGGAACGGTAGATTCAGCAGGTCATCTCTGGTATCAAGATTTAGAGGTGTATATCCCCTATCAGCCAACGATACCACTCTATGGAGGTCAGAAATGAGAGCTTTTGCAGAGAAGAATTCTCTGAGATTTTTTTTATCGTGGACTTATGCACTATCTCAGCTAGTAGCAGGATATAATTTACCTTTCCCAGATTTAGCAATCAAAGGGAATAAGCTCGATTACAATATACTTGACATAAATTTCCTAACTATCCTACATGTGTTAAGAATTACAGCTTTTTGCATTTCTATATAGGTATTCTTATGCAATTCTAATTTCTTAAGGCTATCATGCAAAGTTTTGGGTATTAAACCAGTCGAGGATACGATGACAGGAACAATATCTATTTTATCGAGGTGCCACATCTGCATGATCTCAATAGCAAGGTCTGTGTATTTGGACTTTTTCTCCTTGAACTTGTTCAGCACGTTGTTATTATTCGATATGGCGACATCCACCAGCATTGCTGTTCTGGCTCTCTTATCATACACCACTATGTCCGGCCTATTATTCGTCACCATTCTGTCAGTGATAACAGGCCTATCGTAGTATAATCTGATAGAGTCATTTTCCAATACGGGCGCCGGCTGATACTTGTAATATGGCTGGAAGGTGTTCAGAAGTCCGTACTTGTGTGCAAGTTTCTGATGGATAATGTTTCACACTTGATTATTCCTGTGAAGATAGTCCGTAATGGCCAGTTGTTCGCGGCCGGACGTTATATGCTGTATAGTATCCGATCTTATATGGCATTTTCTGCACTTATCTGTTTGTAATGTTCCGTCCTTCATAATAAATTTTTTGTAGTTGTTTGAAGCGATCACTTGGTCTTGGATGGTCATAAGGAATCCCTCTGTTTCTGCGAATAATTCTCCTTTCATCAACCATTTGTTGGAGGCTTCTTTGTCGATGTGTGGTTGATTAATCTCATGGTGATGTCGTCCATGCAATTCCTTTCTTGACCATTGCTCTTGTTTTTCAGTAAGATTTTTTTTATTATTATGATTATTATTATTATTATTCTGCTGTAATGTCTCATTTTTCAAACAAGAACAATGATAGATAGATTTTTAATGCTTTATTTGAATTATATTATTTTTATTTGATGAAAAAAATTCAGAATATGTTGAAAATTTCGAAAACAATTCAAGTAAGATATGAGGAATGTTGGAGGAACTCACCTTTATACCTCAAAAAAAAATTGTTGTTTCCTTGCCGAAGCGTCCGCGTCGAATGAAGTGACTCAATTTGGATCTTTTATGTTGTAGAAAGAATCGCTTCGAATCAAGCAGATCACGTTCCCGAATAACACCATCTTCAAAGTAGGATATTATTAGGAATCAAAGGTGTCCCAGAAAATCACGTTCGACGAAATAACTTTTATCCGTGAAACTTCGCCGTGGGTTCAACTAGCCGGAACTTCAGTCGAAATATTATTACATCAAGAGCAATATTAAAAAGGGAAGTTTCAAATGCAAATAGTTGATGAAAACCTCAACTCATTGGGAAGTTATCTTTTCTTGCAGAGCAGATGTGGTTTGAATTAAAATTTTTGTAACAGTGAACGATTTTCCATGAATTCATTACCATAATAGATATTGTAGTAGAATAATAAATGGGTAGATGTACACTAAAGACTATGTTCAAACTATTTCACCTGTTTTTTGAGCACATATTAATGAAAATGTCATCTATATAACGCATACCCTTGTCACATGCAGCCAGTTGTGAACGCAAAATGTCGAAATTGATAGTGATCTGCTTGTCCTTCGTTCTCCAAATGCCATCGAAACCTGGGATTCGCCGGGACGAGATTTCCATGACGGTTAGTCGCAGCTAGTAAACATTGAGAGTTAGCAGAAGTGCTTTCATGATTATGGGTCTAATCTCCGTAGAGAAGCGTAGACGTCATTGTTTGTAATGTCAGGAATAACTCTCAATACTTCACGTTTATTTTATTTAGATTTATAAATTAAGAATTTGGAGTTCAATATTCTGAATACTCCCATTTGTTATCACTATATATCAAAATTCTCAAGAAAAAATTGCTATGTACCTACATTTTTGTGTGGAGTATATATTGAAACAGATTTACTCATCTAAATATTCCAAATATGCTTCTCGAAAGTCGCAGCTCCATATATATATATATATATATATATATATATATATATATATATATATATATATATATATATATATATTTGAATATTTATATCATTCAAAATCCGTAGATCAATGAATAATCCTTCCTGATAAGAGCTAGTTCCCAAATCTGCCCACCATGCACGCTGCCCCCTTAGTGCAACTAAGCAGGATGCCGAGATACGAAGCGGCAGCGAACCGTTTCAGTGGGAACTGCAACCATTCTCACTTGTCGAAGGTGATCGCATGTAGCTACTTCTCTTCGCCATCTATTCCCCAAAGTTTGTAGATGAATAAAGCGATCATTCTGTTGACCGGCTTTTTAAGGACGGCCTGACCTGACTTTTCGTCCACATTGCTCTGTTATATGGTATTTTTCAATGGCCCTTCTCACTGTTTTTTTGTGGTAAATCCAAAGAACTTGTAGCATATCTTTGACTTCGACGATCTTCAATGAGGTTCTTCACTTTTGAAATTCCTTCGGATGTTATCTACATTTTTTGTTCAAAGGAATTTCATCTTGGTTTATTATTGACAGATTTGACTCTCTGAATCAATGATAATGACGTTAAAAACTGTGGAGCCCTTTCTGTGGTCCAATTTTAAAACATCAAAAATGCACCTTTGTATCTCGGGCATTTTTTTGAATGAAATATTGAAATGAAAGCAAAGAAGAATAAAGTGAATGGTATATTCTATGGGCCAGTTGGAAGTTGGTTGAAAAAAGCATTGGCAGTCTATGTCTTGTCAGATGTAGGCCTATGAGTTTCTTTAAAGCAGAAGATATTTGAATGATTAAGGTTGAAAGGTTTGCGAGATATCACAAAATAAAAGGAGACCAAACTTCAGGCGAACCATTTTTTGTAGTAAGTAGTTTATAAATTATATACATTCATACATAAAACACATCCAAATTTATATGGAATCACCCGATATTTCGAATATAACCTCAGGGGTTTTGAAAATTTCGAAGGATTGTTAGAATTGATCGTTTTTGAGATATTTCAATTGAAAACAGAAATAAATTAAGGTTTATTTCAAGGAAGAAAATAAGAGACTCTTTCCGCATGTAGTAAAAAAATTGAAGATTGTTTTCTCACAGAGTAGGTATTTTTTCTCCACCTCAGTAACTTGTATAACCTCCTCTTGCTCTGATACAAGCCTGAATCCGTCTAAGCATGGTTTGCATTAGGTTTTCGACCTCCTCTGGGGTGATATTCTGCCACACTTCTGTGGCGGCTTGGATGAGCTGTTGTGGGGTTCTTGGATTTTCCTGGCGCGATCGAATTTTCCTTCTGTGATTATCTCATAAATGTTTAATAGGATTTAGGTCTGGAGAGCAAGCTGGCCAGTCCAAAATAGCGATTCCCTCTGTTTCAAGATATTGTCGTGCGAGGTTGCTGGTATGCGGAGGAGCACTACCTTGCATAAAAGTGAAATTCTCACCGTGGGCACATCGCCTGAGTCTCACTATGGACTCCAGCACTAGGTCCACGTAATTTCTAGCCGTTGCACTCGCAGGAAACGAAATCAAATCTGTTTTGCTTCCCAGCATAATGACAACGCAAAACATCACACTCCCCCTTGATATTTCGGAATTTGTCTTGCTCCTTGGAGTCTAGCTTGTCTTCCACGACCCCTCAAAACCCAAACTTGGCGGTCATCTGATCGAACACCAATTCTGGTATCCTCCGAAAAAAGAATATTCCGCCAATTCTCAATGTTCCAATTTTGGTGCTCGATGCACCAATTAAGTCTGTTAATCTTTTATTGTCTGGCTAGCTCTGGAACTCTCAAGGGCCTTCTACTGATTGAACCCCTCGGAGGAAGTCTTTGACGTATCGTTCCGACTAAAACAGTGATGCCTGTGGCTTCCAGAAATTGCCTTTGGAGTATGGGGTGCGACGCACTAGGGGTTCTTCTCGCAATTTGGCACAAGAAACGTTCTTGTTCTTCTTCTAGGTCTATTTTGCAGAGATTGTAGCTCCACGTATCGGACGTAGGTTTTTGAAATCAGCCTCTGTGATACCTCGATTGTGGCCGCTATATCCCTCTGTGTCACCCCTTCCTCCACGAGAGCAACTATTCGACCCCTCTGCTTATCGGACATTCCAACGTAAGGCATTTTCAATTATGATATAAGCTTAAGTGATATTTCTTTTTGTACCATTAGCAGGGACTGTAGATAGATAGACAGTAAACTAAAATAAGAATACACTTACAGCTATGCGAAATTCAATAAATTGAGACAACGGAAGGGCATAGATCACTCCATACATACTTTCATATTTTTCATAGCAATTCACAATTATTTCATTATTTTACAGAATCGGAGGAGCATACATTTACAGTCCCTGATGATGCTACAAAGTGTTACCGAAATATAGGTTTTTGCAATAAAGGAATATTACTTAAGCCCTATGCCATAATAACCTTATCTCTATCTGACATAAAAAGATATATATATATATATATATATATATATATATATATATATATATATATATACAAGAGGCAAGAGCTTCCTCCTCGTTGGTAAGCGTAGCTGGTGTATCAATATAATTGGCATAGGCAATATGGCTTCCTTAAATTTTGCCTTTAGGAGAAGGCTCTATAAGGAAATCACCAACAGAAGGATTGGGACCGGTGGAAGTTTTTTAATATTTCATGTGTGTTTTCAAAAGTTTCTCCATGATTATTGTAAAATTCCAGATGCTATCACAAAAGAAGTTGTTCTAGTAAGTAAATAATATTTCTTCTACAAAATCGTTAGCTCATGCCATTTTTGCAATAAGTCAATTATTATGAAATATCAATTACTAACAGAGCCTATACCCTCGAAATATGATACGGGGAGAGTTGATGATAACTGTTTGATGACTGATGTTGACTTCTCCACTCACCTGTCTAGCACTCGTGTTTGGGTTTGCAGTAAATTCCTCCAGAACCTATTCATCATTTTTCGGAGATGTGGTAGGTCTTCCAAGAATAATTAGTCATTAAAGAATATTCACATAAGTTCTCCAAAACGTTGTTTGTCTACGAGGACAAATGCGGCATGATTAATGGCTATATCCATTAGCCCCACCATATACAAGATGCATGTCTACTATTTGTAAATTCGTGAATTAGGCCATTTCAATACAGCATCATTATATTCCAACCTGTGAACTTAAGTTGAAATAACGGGCGAAAATGTGAGACACAGAGCGTTAGTAGACTTTATTGATATGGCAGATGAACATTTTTTGACCTATGATGATTTCTTTTTCATAGACACATCGAAATAGAAAATTGGGCTTAGACCAAAAACTTGAGTTCACTGATATTGATTGCGATACGTGAATAGAAATTGATAAATAACTCGAGAACTCTTAGTCTTAAAGTTGAAACAGAAAAAAACTATCAGTGATGTACCTATTGTTCGAATAGGTAAAAATTGATCGTATCTTCATCATTTGTTGGTCTTTCAGAACGACTGGTAATATGTTCTGAGTATCGAACGACTAGGTTCCATAATTTTGACTTCGAATAACTTTAAACTGTTCGAAAAAATGCAAGAATACTTTTTTGAAGAATTGATGCGCTTCAGGAGAACAAACTAATTTAAAAAAAATAACCAGTGGTGTAAAAACCTTGCTTGAAGAGATGGTCGTTGAATATCATGGTAACTACTGGTGCTATCTTTGAGAGTAGCTCTAGCTACAACAATGCTGTTGTTTCAGACACTGTCTACAAATGAGTCAAATTTCAATAATTTAGGATTTTGAAGTTATATTAAAGTTTCTTTTATAAAATATAAACTTTGACACCCTGTATCTTAGAAACGAAGTATTTGGAAAACATCATGTTTTCACTAAACTTTCTTGAAATAGATCAAGAAATCAAACTTTGAAGATTTGAGCCAACTTTAAGGACCGCCCTGTACATTCAAACGCAAAAGATAAACATGGTTTCGAACGATCACTTTACAAGAGAGCCAACCACGAATTTCAGAAAATGGAACCTTTCTGGCGGAATGTGAAGTTCTATATCAAAGTAACGAGGCTCGGAAATTCCTTCACCCTACTTCGGAAATTCTGGGGTAATTGGATGACTTTTCCCCGGCTTATGGAGAAAATGGGAGGACGTTAGGCATGAAGAAAGTTGCAGAGCATAGATGACACAAAGGAAGTATTAAATGATTTACACCAGGACAAGTGGAACTTAAATCATAAACAACTCCAGTATGATATGTTTCAAATTCGAATGTCGCATTCGAATTTCAATTTGAACGAAAGTACAATTCCTTTGCACTAAAAAATGAACGCACAATTTCAATATTTCGAATTATTTTTTTGATAGGCAACTAGTTATTAACACATATTTCTTTCAGATATTTCCAGATATATGCCAGAAAAATTCGACGTGTTTTTTTTTGGCGCTATTTCGATATTTTGCAAGAAACCACCAACCATACAATAAAGTTCGTTCTCCTTCAAAATTTCAATTTTTAGTATTAATGCAACGTGAATTACGAATTTCGGCCCCGGCAGAATGTGCTGGAGCAGTGGTGTTAAATGATCTAGGTTGAATTCATACAAGAACAGAGTGTCCTATTCAACTGCTGCCACAATGATCCGAAGGTACAAGGAAACTGGTAGTTAAGAAAGGAGAACTGGGTAAGGACGTCCTCGAGCAACAAAGGCGATCCATATATCCTCGTTGAGATAACGGTTCGCTATGCTAGGTACCTTCGAATGCAGCTTCAACAGAACAGTGGAGTGCAAATTGGCACTGAAATGTCTCCGGGAATCTAGTTTGAGGCCTTGTGTCGCAGTTCAAGGCCCCCTTTAACCGAAGGATATCGAAAAGCCCTACTGAAAATTTCCAGAGTACATGTAAATTGCTGAAAAGCTGATTGGGAGAGAATTTTGTTTACAGATGAGTCGAGATTTTGTCTATTTCATTGCGATCGACTTCATCTAGTGTACAGATCTCGAAATGGGACATAGGCCCAGTGCAACTTTTTATCTAGCTATGATTTTGGTGAAGGTTCAATAATTGAATCTGGGAAGGAATTCTTTCGTACGCTGCACTAACCTGGTCATCGAAAATAATGAAACCTTGAAAGCTTCGAGGTATGTTACAGATATTGTAGAAGCACACGTTGTAGCCTTTGTGGTAAACATGGATGAGAACTTTTTGTTCATCCTGATAGTGCTAGACCTCACTGGACTATCAGGAACTACATTCCCTACAAGATCACGAAATTACTTCAATGGAGTGGAATGTACGTATGAAGAAACAGGTTTGTGGGGACCTTGATGTTTTTCAAAAGTTTTATATTTATATACAGTGATATCCACCGGGACCGTCCGTTAAAAACTTTTTAAGTTCCAATTACAATATCAAGCTGAAATTTTATACGCGGCCATAACTAGCGATTTCCAATTGAAGTGAAATATCTTCGAAGTGATATCATTTCCGGTTATACCGGAAGTTGGTCATCACTTTGTTATTTCAAATGGCAATCTACCTTTTTAATTTTAAATCTAGAACCGACATTTGAGCAAGGCATAAAATACCCAAGTTGTTGGCACTTATCTGTCAAAACTTTTGACAGATTTAATTATTTTTGTTATAAACTCGATTTTTGAGGAACATTTAAAAAAATTGTAGCTCGTAGATCTTTTGCACTACAGACACAAGTTTTGCTTGAGTGGATAGGAAGAAGGATCAAGGAATTTTTTTAACATTCTACACATGTCAAATGTTTATTGCGTTGTTTTGTATGATTTTTTCAATTTGGCCTTTTTCAAACAGCTATAACTCAATTTTTTCAAATTGCACGTGCCAATTTTTATATCGCCATCAGATGAAGCGTCAAATTTCAGATGGAATTGTATAAGCATGTACTATACCCATCTCTTATAGTTCCGAAATAATTTGGGAATATATTGAATTTTGATGATTTTGCAAGAACTAACAGAGAATGGTTTGAAATATTTCAATCAAGTAGCTGAACTGGCTACGCTCACCTGACAGGTGCTTAAAATTAATGTACTTGTCACTTCGTTCATTCGAATTTGATATTTCAACAAGAATTGTCGTTATTTCAGATTGAAAATATCCAAAAAATTCAACACATTTGGAATAAAGCCACTGGTTCTTCAAACGAAAATATATTTAATCTTTTTTTAATTCATTTTAGAATGTCAAAAAGTAGTGGGTAAAAATTGCCGGCAATTCAATAACCAATTTCCGAATTTACCGTCCATGAGTAAAATAAAGTAAAATAAAATTTTCTACAATTCGGATGAATAAAAATTGTAGGAACTAAGCGAAAACCAATCATCGAAGATAATTACATTAATACGAATAAATGATATCAAACATCATAGGAGAAAACTGATTTAGGATCTGAATAAATGTTCAATATGGGTCCCGTTTTGCTCGACACACTTGTCAGCTCGTATACGAACATGATGAGTTGCCCTCCTAGTTTCCTCAGGATCAATATTACGAAAAGCATTATGAATGCGCTCTAGTAACTCTTCTCTTCTTCTTATAGGAATAAGATACACTTCATTCTTGATTTTGCCCCATAAATAAAAATCAAGGACGCCAGGTCCGGAGAACGCGGAGGCCATAAATTTGGTCCTTGATTACCCCAATATCTATCCTCGAACATTTCTGTTAGCTGCCGATCTACAGCTCATGTTTTATGTGCCGGTGCACCATCCATTTGGTAATAGCAATCCCTCAGAATGTTAAGGGGTAATCCATCTAAAAAATTTGCTAATGTTCCTCTCAAAATTTCTAGATATCTTTGTCCATTTAGATTTTCCTCATAAATGTGATAAGCCAACAAATCATTCATTAGAATTGCAAAAACGTTCACGATGAATTTATATTGGAAATCAATAACCTCAATGAAATGTGGATTTTCTGTGGCCCAAAAATGTCGATTACTCCTGTTGGTTATTCCACTTTCATTGAACTTGGCTTCATCAGACCATATAATTTTTTGCAGAATTGTCTTATCTTCTTGAAGTCGAATCAATAAATTTTCACAGAAATTTAGCCGCTTGGGAAGGTCAGTTGGTTTCAATTTTTGTAGTCTGATGAAAGAATACGGATGCATGTTATGCATCAATGGACTTATGTGGATTGGCACGAAAATACGCTAGCGTATTAATTTGATTGTCGTCGTTCTCGAGAATTTGTTTTTTTATAGTTTCTATGTATTTTGTTCCTCCAAATTGCAAAAAATTGCTTCTAATCCTTCGAAATTTTGTTTTACTCATAGGCGCCAAATCGGGAAATTGGTTATTGAATTGCCCGCAAGTTCTATCCACCACTTTTTGATATTCGCCATGAATTAAAAAGAGATTAAACATATCCTTGTTTGAATAATCAGCTATTTTATTATCAATCTGGTGTTTTTCAGGAATTTTCACTTCAAATTACCAATAATTCTTGTTGAAATATCAAATTCGAATGAACGAAGTGATAAATACATTAATTTTAGGCACCTGTCAGGTGAGCGTAGCCAGTTCAGCTACTCAATTCAAATATTTCAAAGCATTCTCTGTTAGTTCTTGCAAAATCATCAAAATTCAATATATTCCCAAATTATTTCGGAACTATAAGAGATGGGTATAGTACATGCTTATACAATTCCATCTGAAATTTGAGGCTTCATCTGATGGCAATATAAAAATTGGCACGTGCCATTTAAAAAAATTGAGTTATTGCTGTTTGAAAAAGGCCAAATTGAAAAAATCATACAAAACAACGCAATAAACATTTGACATGTGTAGACTGCTCAAAAAATTCCTTGATCCCTCTTCTATCCACCCATGCAAAAATTGTGTCTGTAGTGTAAAAGAGCCACGAGCTACAATCTTTTTAAATGATCCTCAAAATCGAGTTTATAACAAAAATAATTAAACTCGTCAAAAGTTTTGACAGATAAGTGCCAACAACTTGGGTATTTTATGCCTTGTTCAAATGTCGGTTCTAGATGTATAATAAAAAAGGTAGATTGCCATTTGAAATAACAAAGTGATGACCCACTTCCGGTATAACCGGAAATGGTATCACTTCGAAAATATTTCACTTCAATTGGAAATCGCTAGTTATGGCAGCATATAAAATTTCAGCTTGATATTGTAATTGGAACTCAAAAAGTTTTTAACGGACGGTCCCGGTGGATATCCCTGCATATATAAAGGGTTAGTCAAAAGTACCGGAACGGTTAATTATCTCAGTTATTTACCGAGCGATTTTTTTGAAAATTCCTACATTGCTAAACATAAAGAATTCAGTGTTGGTATTTTGTGCTCGCTATTGTTTCCGGTATAGCCGGAAATGACCAAAAATTATGATTTTTCAAATGTAACACCCTATATGTTTATTTATTTTTAGATTCAGAGAAAAAACTTTCATAGAAACAATCAACAAAAAACATTTAATTTCAATGTCGAGTTCATAAAAAAAATTAAATTAATAAAATTTATATCACCTTAATCAAATTACTCTTGCATTAATAATCAACGGAACAGGATGACAAATAATGTCAAGTATTTGTTGAAGTTCAAATTTTTGCACTTCAATTCCTAATGGTATTCAAGCTCAGCGAAGCAGAACGGATCGACGTTTTGATGATGTGCGGATATGGTGACAGACAACGCTCTTACCAAGAAGTTCGCAGTCTATTCAATACTGTTCACCCAGGTCATCAAATTAGTAAATCTAAAGTACGCAGAGCTATTCAGCAATATGAAACAAGTCGGCAAGTGAAGAATTTTCCCAGAGCAGGACGCCCTAAGTCTGCCACTGACGAAGAAACAAAGTTGGACATTTTACTGACAATCGAGGAAAATCCACAGGTTTCTACAAATAAACTAGCCGATAGTGCGATTCATTTAAGAAATGAAATTATGCCAGCCATAACACCTTTATTTCCAAATTTAAATAATCCGTTAACCCCAGCTGATATTGTATGGTTCCAGCAAGATGGTGCTCTCCCACACCTCGCAGTAAGTGTTCGAATTATCTGGATGAAGTTTTTACAGAGATATGGATCGGTAGAAGAGGTCCTATCGAGTGTTCCTCGCGGTCACCTGATCTATCGCCTTTGGACTTTTTATGGCGCCACTTGAAATGCCGAGTTTATAGAGAACGACCTAGATGAGTTGAGGCGTCGCATAACAGAAGAAATCAATTCGATACCCCCACAATTTCTGCAAAATTCTCTTAGAAATTTCAGTGATCGATAAGGTTATTGTCAGGAGGTGAACGGAACTCATTTTCAACACTTGCTATAGTTTGAATAAACAAATTTCTCTGTTCGTGCAATAATCAAAACTTAAACAAAGACTTGACAATAATTGACAACCTGTCACGTTGATTATGAATTCGAGAGTAATTTGATTTAGGTGATAATAATCTCATTTTGGTTTTTTTTATGAACACGACATTGGTGGAAAAGTAATTTTCTTGATTATTCCTTAGGAAGTTTTTTCCTCTGAATCTAAAAATAAATAAACATATAGGGTGTTATATTTGAAATTTACATGTTGTGGTCGTTTCCGGCTACACCGGAAGCACAAAACATTAATACTGAATTATTTACGCTTCATAATGGAGGAATACTAATTTTCAAAAATATGTATATACAGGGTTCGGCAAAAGTATCGGAACGGCTAATTATTTTTGAAAATTAGTATTCCTCCATTGTGAAGCGTAATATATATATATATATATATATATATATATATATATATATATATATATATATATATATATATATATATATATATATATATATATGTATACATGACTGGATACATAGCGTTCTGTAATAGTTCTAAATGAATTTGGCCTCCTACGATTGCCCCTAAAGTGTGAGCACAGGAAATGTAACAGGGGAACCATACTATCTTATGTATGATTCAATAAACGAGTGAAAAAACCTGTGGAAAAAACTCGTTTCGCTTTATAAGATTCAATAAGAATTTCAATTATTTAGAAAGTAAAACTGCCGAACACAGTTCAAGTCGGGCTTAAGACAGTTTTTTCAGAGATGCTACTTTAGATTTTGAGCAAATGAAATAAGTTTTAATTCAAGAGTCATCATACAAGATTCGTAAATATATAATAGCGCAATAACCTTTTCAGATGAGTCACAAAATCCATAAACTTCACACTTTTGTGATTGTACTCTGTCAAAATATAGCGGAATTTGTAATTTTGAAAAATGATATATTTCAGATTGAAATCGTTGAAATTTCGAATCTATTTTCAAAAGAATAATACAGGGAACCAAAAAGCCCTGAGGGTAATTCGTCCTGGCAACAATAGAGAGAATCATTCTGTGGAAATGTGGAAATCTAATCAAAAGTAGAATAAGTGAATGTATCAAAAACAGGATTCCATTTCAAACCCAGAACTTTAAGAAGGTTTTCTTTGTTTGCGTGAAATGCTAACGGAGAAGTGAGGATATGTGATAGTGTAATGTCAGTGAGAAGATCAGGTTCATTGCTGCACCACTTGAGAAGTTCAAAACCTCCCCTTTTCAGAAGTAAAATGAGTTGTTGGATTTTCAAGCGGTGTTTGCAAACAGTCATCCCCATCAGTCACATCATCAACATATGTACTTTCTGATAGAATAATAGAAGCTAAGGGTAGATCAATGTAATCGTTAGTTAGTTGTTTCACAGTACGTAATGCAAGGTAGGGGATACAAGATAAACTGAATCTTCAATCGATATTCTTTTATTGGTTCGAGCGGAGAAAATCTCCACAGGAGCTGAAGGAAATCCCTCTGCGAAGGAACTACTCGTATCGTTCGATACATTTGGCGAATATCTGAGCAGAAATCATAGCGATATCGACGAAAAGTGAGTAAGATTTTCATGAGGTTATTTTGTAATTTCGGACCTGTATGAAGGGCATTGTTCAAAGAAATTTTATCTGAAAATCTACTGCTTTCATCGAATACAATTCGAGTAGGTGTACTCAAAGAATATGCTCGAAAAACACAAGAATGTGGTTAATAAAATAAATTGTCGAGATCGTTATATTTTGGTACAATTTCCATATGTTCATTGCCTAAGTATTCTCGATAAATGTTTCGTAGAGTATTGAATTTTAATAAGTTTTCTTTCGAGTGAATAATAACGACGAAGTGCTAAAATGCGACTATCTCCGAAATCTGGAGAGGTAAACTTAAAAGGTAACGAGACTTCATCTGAACCAGAAGTAGTTCGGGTTGTCGTTTGTGAAAAGTGTTTGCAGAAAATATCTTCAGAGTTGAATCGAGATCTATAATTTCGTCATTGGAAGCACAAGCTAAAAAGGATTTCACTTTTGAAGATAACGGAAGAGAAGTTTTCCCTATCAAAATATATCCGAAAATACTATTAACTGCTACGGGCTCACTCAAATTGCCTGCAATGCGACCATCTGACAAGATATAAGGAAATATATCTGCCCCAAGTAAAATATCAACTTGTCCTGATTTATTGAAATCTGGATCGGCAAGTACTAAATTTGAAAATTGACTTCATTTTCCATCTGAAAATGAAACAGTAGGCATTCCATCGCAAACCTTATCCACCACAACGGCGTTCACATTAAGAACATTAAGAAGACTTGTGAATCATAAAACTAGGAAATTCTACAACGAACCCCTGACTTCGCCGATGTACTCTTTCGATCTAATCCCTGTACTAAAATCGCAATATTAAATTTTTTAGGATTCAATTTCGGAGCTATGTCTTGAGAAAGGAATGAAACTTGTGAACCTGAGTCCGCTATACCCCTAACCTGATGTACGTTACCAAAAGAGTCTAAAATATTCAGTTTGACAGTTGATAATAAAACGTGTTGATGTTCATCTGCGTGATCAGCAACTAAGCCATTGAAAGAAATGATTTCGGCAGAATTGGAGTTGGAGGGGTGATTTTCTGAGGTTTCCAAAACTGGATTAGAATTCGAAAAGTGTAACAGAGAGTAACCAAACAATTCACACAAGCATTATGTTTTTTGATTATTTCGAATCGCCCTCTCGGTTGTTTCGAAAGGAAATCAGGACAATTATAAATAATATGGTTATTCTTGCATAAGAAATAACTGCAAGTTTTAGGAACTGATAATTTCTTCACCAATTTTGTATTCATAGATATTGATGCAATTGCTATGCAATGTTTGAGAAGTATATCAGTCATATTTTCGTCAATGGGAATTTCAGAAGAAGCTTATTCCAATTCGAATAATCTTTGACTATCCGGGTCTAAACGATCTAAAAGAATATTCATGAGAATGAAATTCCCTTGTTCTACTTGAAATCCATTTGTTCCCAATGCTGCTAAATTTTCATGAAACACGTCAAGTAAACTTCTGAGGGACTGATCTGTCGTAATAGGACGAAAATTATTGATTTCTTTCCAATATGTAGTAGCTAAGACTCTCTTATTATTGTATCGTTCATACAAAGCGTTATAAGCTATTAAGTAATTATTTCCCATTAATGGTGTGCATTGCACAAGTGCAAGTGGAGGTCCCTTCAAAACAGATATTGAATAATTGAATTTCTCTATATCGGATGAAATTTTATTTTCATGAATCAAATAATTGAACATTCCGATAAAAATAGGATATTATTATAAATTTCCGTCGAATAGAATAAGGTCAACTTTCGGTAATCTGACATTAGAAGTCATGTTCGGGGTAGATGTAGTTTGATTCAATTGTAATTCTACGGGTAATTCGAAAATATCATAATGAGTTGTTTCAATAATTTGACACTTTTTAATGAAGGCTTGTTCTATTGCTACTTCTCGTGGTAATAAGGTTTCTGCTTCTTCTGAAATAGAAACTGCAGAAACGATATTTGTTTGATGTTTTTCAAATGTAGTTTGCCAGCGTTATAAATTTCTGCATTTGCTTTTTAACAGAGAAAAGTTTTGAGGATAATCCCTAACGTTAAAAGCAAAATTGTAAAGAGTATCAACGTTAAAAATAATTCTTTGGCGTTGAGCTCGTAGGTGTAATTGAATTTTCATTCACTGCAGGCATTTTAGAGAATATGTATGTATTGAAACTGAATAAAACAGCTGAAATCTTACTGATAAGTAAAGAATGAAAATCGTAAATGGAGTGTTTTACTTTATTTCAACTGTAGGCAAAATAATTATTCCGTACGATCGAAAGTAAGTATATCAGATGTTGCGAATTTAACTGTGGTAAGCAAGGAGAATTTAATACAGTCTGAACTGAATTCGTAAGCGAATTATAAAATGAGCAATCCAAAACCCATGTACCACATTCAAAGAGAAAACCAGTTTTCTCTCTCTAATAAAGAAAGACGGCGCAAGATGAGTTGACTAATTCAAATTCGAATACAACCCTTTCCTTCGTATGCACTATGTGAAGCAGAAGGATATGTAAACAAGCTAGTGCATTAAAAACTTATCGAAGAAAGACAGTCATATAGTCATATACACTTCCAAGTCTCTAAACTCAGAAATTATTGTATTAATGAATGAAAATCCAAGAAATTTCTTGTATTTTCTAATTGAGATTCTGAACAAATAAACTATTCGGATTCAAGAAGGACCATTTGATGTTGTGTCTCCGTTAAGAGGACTATAAAAGTTGAGGAAAAACTGATTCAATTCTTTCTTCTGAGCGTTTTGACTGAAAGCGTTTTTTAAGCGAAATGTGTAAATAAAAAGGAATTTGAGATTGGGACTTACCACATGAAAACTGATAGGATAATGTGGGATGTATTTTTCTATTTTATTTTATTCAAGATCCTTTGAGATACTGACGGGTTGCCCCATAATTAGTATCCTAATGATTCCACACTCAGTCTCCTAGATGGAACGTTTATGCCAATCGCGGCGAGCAATTCCTCAGTATGAACAGAATTCTAAAACAACCCGCATAGAAATACTACGTCTGCTACTTTGCGTCTATTTTCAAGGTTTATGAGGTTGAAGTGTCCTCTTGCTAGTGAGTGGTTACTCGCAAAACTCAAACCAAATCTAGAATGAAGTTGGTAAAGAAATCTATTTTTAATAAATTCAATTCGAGACCTATAAATCCCATACTGGGGGCATCAAACCACACTAGCGAAACTCAGCCTACTGAACACAAATGCATAGTACAAAACAACAACTGTCTGTGCGTTTGTGAAGTATTTAGTACTGGTTGAAATTAAGATTTTCTCAGATTATTTAATGCAAGACAATCCTACGCAGCAATCTGCCTATTTACCAGCATCTAATGTGTGTTTCAGCTTCACTCTAGTAATCTTCTTTAAAATCTCTTCTCAAGACGCCTTCCATCTGGAGCTGGCATTTCCCATATTCACTTTGTTGTTTGCCTTTGAGTTAGTGTTTCACCGCCGAGTGCGAGAAGCTTTCATTATTTTTTGAAGACTTAATAATAATTTAGAGATATTCAATTCCATGTCCATGTGTAATTTTTGTAGGTTTCTGTTGAAAACACTGAAAATTTTTCGGACGGACAACACATTCGTTTCATGGTAAGATCAGTTATCACCTTTCTGGAAATAGCAAACTCTTTCAGAACTGTACAATATAATATTCATTCCTTCACGATGTGGAAAAATTGAGTAGACCTCACTAAATAATCGTTATTTTATGTTAGTGTGACATACCTTATTCAATTATGCAGGCATTACTTTGGTTTGGGAAAGACAGGAGTATCAAATATTATTGTGGAGTACATTATCATAATGCTCGATATCGAATAGGATTGATCTAGCCACCTACTATGGCACTTCCTAATCCATAACCTTCTAGTAATAATCTATACGCTGAACGTCTTTGTTCAAGGATATGCGGATGACATAGTGATTCTGTTGGATGGAAGAAGTGATGATGTCATATCTAACAGATTGCAGGAGGCTGAATAAACACCAGGGATAGTTTGGGAGAGAAAAAATGTAGCCCCACAAATTCAAAATTTTGACTTTCACTTGGAAAATGATTTATTTTCCACCGTGAGGCCAATAATTGGGGATCACTTTAAGTAAGCTTAATTGGAATATACTTGTATTTGAACAAGACCATACATTCCCTATGTGCAAGTAAAATAACCTATGGCACTCCTCTGACGTGGAAGGAGAGCATCCTTAAAGAGTGATTCCAATCTAAGATCTGTAAGATGAACAGATCTGCCTGAATGATGCACATTGTGTCTTTCACTCAATACCTTCAAAAACCGTGAAACTGTCGCTTGACTTTGCTCCTCTTTTAGTGATTAGGGAAAAGGACGGCGAGGTACAGATTCCATCATTTAGCATGAACTTGCTCTGGTATGATCAACTTTGTGCTACCTACACTGCAGGTTGAAACAGAATCGATGAGATTCACCCTATCTAGCCTATACGAATCGGCTAGATCCAAATACTTCTTCTCGCGGATTCCTGATAGCTCTAAGACCGCCCACAGGGTGGCAGTCAAAGCCAAAGATCAAACCATCTGCTTAGGCAAACTAGAATATTCTCCACTAATCATCAGTGAACATAGTGCCATGTGAAGGATGGATATGGATATTCTGAGGCTAACCAAGAAACCCTCAAGGCATAGATTCCCAACAACTGTACCTCGTTAATGGTACAAGAGTTTCGCTTGAAACTCATCAGATTAAGAGAAGGCACAAGCTCATTAGGCAGAAGTCAACGTTCCGATACTCTAAGACTAAGATTGGAGGAAAAAACGGTGCATTGAAGTGAAGTGTGAGAGCTCTAGCAAAGCCCTGCAGGTCCTAGACACTCTCAGCATGCCTCCAGTAAAAATCTGTTCAGAAAACTAAAATTGGCTTGGACCCTGAAGGATAGACCCTAGGAGCTAACTAATGAATTGTTGCCACAATGACTACCCGAGTGAATTACGAATATTCGAAGATCCCGCTTGCAGATCATTCTCTACAAATACTCAGCTAGAAATTTGGATATCACAGAACTTAGTGAGTACTCATCCACCAAGCTGTTACTTTTTACAAGGGGATGAAGTTTATTGATAAAATTTAAACCAAAGGGTACCAAAACTGACCACTGCGTTTCAATGACAAATTTGGATACAACTACCCCTCGTTATGATGATAGGATTAACACAATTTTCGCAAAATCAACAAATGGTCCACTTCTATGATCTGAAACTTGCAACTGAGGCCTAAATTCACCATCCCGTATATGTGAATGAAAAAAATCGCAAAACCAGAATCACAATAACCATTTTCAAAATTGTGATGTGTACTTTCTCATTCAAAAAAATTCAATTCTATATTAAATTAATTTTAATTGATTTTCTTGTTGGTTGTTGGTGAAGAAATCTATTTTTATTAAATTCAATTTGAGACCTATAAATCCCATACTGGGGGCACCAAACCACACTAGCGAAACTCAGCCTACTAACCACAAATGCATAGTACAAAACAACAACTGTCGTTTGTAGAGTATTTAGTTCTCCTCATTATGAATCCTAACATTCTTGATGCTGCTGTTGAAATATAATCAATATTGACGTCAAGTATTAATTTGGAATCCAAAAAAATACCCAAATCCTTTGCGCCCTCAACGAGTTGAAGATTAACGCCACCAAGGGAGTAGGTGAATTCGATATTTGATTTCTTTCGAGTGAACGTAATACAGAAGCTCTAAGTTGTATTTAAAAATAGACCGTTTTGTTGACAGAACTGGAAAAAACAATCCAGATCATATTGAAGGTTCTCACAATCGTTCAAACAATTTATCCGTAGGAAGACTTTTAAGCCATCTGCGAACATTAAAAACCTCGAAAACTTAAAATATTCCTTTATCGGGTTTATATATATTAAGAACAGCAGGGGTCCCAAGTGGGACCCCTGGCGTACTCCAGACAAAGAAATATAACTCTCAGATTTGAATCTCTCGACTAATACGAATTGGGATCGATTCCTCAGAACTCATTATAGATAGACATGTTCGTTACAACAGACTTCCCTTTCAAGAAACCATGTTGTTAAGGTATGATGAGATGTTTTAAAAATGGAAATAAATAATTGTATATCAATTTTTCAAACAATTTGGGAATTAACGATAATTTGGAATTGGTCGGTAATTTTTGACGTCTGACTTTGAACCACCTTTAAGGATCAGAACAACAGTTGCATTCTTCCAAGTACTAGGAAACTTACCACTTGCCAAGGACTGGTTGAATAATAAGTACAGAGGTACAAGAATAGTTTCAGCAGACTCCCTCAAAAATACAGCGGGAATCAAGTCGGAGCCAGCGCCCTTTCTGAGGTCAATGCCACGTAAGGCCTCACTAATTTCACCTTCTGATAGATGAATCGAGTCTAATACATTAATCAAATATGTTGTCTATATTGAGGTGAAACACACTCTTGAAGTGTTTAGCGAACAATTCACAAATCTGTTCATCAGTGCTACCAGTTTCCTGATCCAGCCGCATCTCCGAGAAAAATTCGCTGAATTGTGTTTTTTCTATGACATAAAATTCCAAAAAGATTTCGTATTGTCACGAATCCCTTCCTCAAATGAAGTCACAAATCTTCTGAAATCCGCTTCAATCAGCGATTTCGAACGAATCCTCAGAGAAGAGAAAAGGTTATAATCACTCTGCACTTTGAATCGTTTCTATCTTTTGTGTAGTTTGTTTTTCTCCAGAATGAGCCTCACCGTATTACGCGAATAATAATGTGGAAATTCTTGGTTTTTTCGGTAGCGCGGTACGTGCGTATTAATTATGTGCCGAATGATACCGTAAAATATATCGACATTTTAGTCTACTGAATTTCCCTCAAAAGTGCCGATCCAGTCAATGACCGAAATCTCTCTATTCATAGAATTATAATCAGCTCCCTTCAAACTTTCCGTATATGAGTCCCGTGCGCTATGTAACCATCGGAGGAGGGACCGATCAAATGAAAACTCGATACAAAGATGTTTTCTATCTGCACTTACTAGTGGAAGTTGACACTTTGCAATGTGTGAGATTATAATTATATTACACATAATCAAGTCCAATATTTTGTCATCCTCGTTAGTGATATGATTAAATGAGATAAGAAACACAAGGTTTAACTTTAATCTACACTTTATTTGAAAAAATTCGACGACGTTTCGCTGACACAGCAGCTTCATCAAGAATGACAAACAGAATGAAGAGTATGGTATTATAAACAAATCGTAGAATAAGTTGGATGAATAACAGAAATATCCACACCGAGCCATTGTACAGTTAGTATGAAAGGTAATAAAAACTAATTAAACAAGTTAAGTAGGGGTGAATAATTCACATCTACCTGCTCATTCAAAAGCTTGAATGTTTGTATCTATTTATTTCTAATGCTTCTAGGAGATCTAATTTCAAACTTTTGATTTTATATGTAATATGTCAAAGTTTTATTGAATGAATGGTTTTCTTTTATTAAGTGGTTTGAATAATTTGAATCAGATTTATTTTTATCGAAGCTACGTTTATGTTCAGATGTTCTTATGCCAAAACTTCTATAGGTCCTACTGATATAAATTTTATCACAAGAACCGCAATTGAGTTTATAGATTCCTGATTTACTTGATTTTTCAACACGAGATTTATTATTTTTAATATGTTTACCTAAGTTATTAGAAGTTTTGAAAGTTATATTAAGATTTTGTTTGACGAGAAAGGATTTAATATTGGATAATTGGATCGAATTCAACACAAAGTTGCAGCTTTAAACAGCATGGTACATCGGTTACTCAATTTACCTTTATCAGTAGAAGATTATAATAAAGAGTTAAACATCATCAAACAGAAAGCCATTAATAATTCATAAAATCCGGATATGATAGATCTAATCATTCGTAAAAACTGTATCAGAAAGCAATAAATGAAGTATATCCTATTCATAAAGACTATAAAATATTCAACAGTTTAACATTTTGCGGTTCTGCAAGTACAAATATTAAATCCTTTCTCGTCAAACAAAATCTTAATATAACTTTCAAAACTTCTAATAACTTAGGTAAACATATTAAAAATAATAAATCTCGTGTTGAAAAATCAAGTAAATCAGGAATTTATAAACTCAGTTGCGGTTCTTGTGATAAAATTTATATCGGTAGGACCTATAGGAGTTTTGGCATAAGAACATCTGAACATAAACGTAGCTTCGATAAAAATAAATCTGATTCAAATTATTCAAACCACTTAAATAAAAGAAAACCATTCATTCAATAAAAACTTTGACATAATACATATAAAATCAAAAGTTTCAAATTAGATCTCCTAGAAGCATTAGAAATAAATAGATACAAACATTCGGACAAGCTTTTGAATGAGCAGGTAGATGTGAATTATTCACCCCTACTTAACTTGTTTAATTAGTTTTTATTACCTTTCATACTAACTGTACAATGGCTCGGTGTGGATTTTCCTGTTATTCATCCAACTTGTTCTACGATTTGTTTATAATACCATACTCTTCATTCTGTTTGTCATTCTTGATAAAGCTGCTGTGTCAGCGAAACGTCGTCGAATTTTTTCAAATAAAGTGTAGATTAAAGTTAAACCTTGTGTTTTTTATCTCATTTATATCATGGATCTACATCAAGTAACGGCCTCCACAATTAAAAAAAAAGATATGATTAAATTGTTTGAGATTCAAGAACGAGCAAGTGTCCAATAAACAAGAGTACTTATTTTCCACATTGTAGGGTTCAAGCCAGCAAGATTCATCGCTTGAACTTCTCCAAGATGTGCTGGAGCAATTAAACTCGCCACAAAGCAATGCAACGTGATCCTCCGGTAGCTCAATTGACATAAGTTTGGAGCAAAACGCTGCATACGCAACACTCTCATCCGGAGGAAGGTATACGCAGCACACAAACACTATATAGTTATTCACTTGTATGTATCCATACATCTTCGGCGTCACTCTGATGATTTGGTAGATGACAAGGTTTGAACGTTTTACGAACCGTAATGAGTGCACCCCCTCCGTCAGCTCTAACACTCGCGGTAGACTCCCGGTCACGTCTAAACAAGCAGTAATCACTAAAATCCACAACTTCGTCATCAAAAACAGAATTATTGAGCCAAGACTCTGTGACACACAAAATAACAGGTTGGTTAACTGTAACTAAAGTCACTAATTTGATTAATTTCGAAATTATTCGTAACACAGTGTATCGGAAAAAATCTTCGTGAGCGCACGTCGTATGTATCGCAATTGTCTAAAGATCGACCCTTCGTCACGATCTCTCATATGTGTTCTTGCATTTCCATCCTCCATCCTCTTTCTTCTCATTAAGTCCATGACTTGTGGATATGGAAAGGGATTGAATGAGGGAACAGGTGAATCGGTAATCTGATTGATGTAATTAACATAAGAAGTATCGCGACGAGTGTAATCTCTTAATATGAAAGTAAATGAAAATAAATGAAAGAATTAAAATATAAATCGTATGGAAATGTAGACAAATAAGAATAAATTTAGAGTGGAAACGAAACATGAGTATTATTGTTATATCTGAGGTGATATGATGTTCGTCTATCCGAAAAGAACCCCGCAAATTCAAACTCATACAGACTAGCGGCGCTCATGCCTGGTTACCTGGTTCAACTTCTATACGTCAGCTGACTGACTCCCCATTATCCTACACCCAGCTGGCCTTTTATTTATTGAAGGTATCATGCAAACTACCATTTGAAAAAATTTCAATCTGGAAGAAATCACAAACAAATTTTCCTTACATGATCATATGAGCAGCTGGAGTATATTCCACAGTTCTAAAACTTGCTGACGCCTCATTTCGATATAAATATTTTCTCAACTATTAACTTTCACTGGGGAAAGGACAACAACTACTTTTTTTTTAGATATTATAAAGTCTGACGTTGCAAAACTCACGTCACGATACAATTGTTTGAAGCACTTTCAGCCGGGAGGAAATGACAGGCAAAAATATGTCGCTGCATTTCGGATCAAACGTAGATTTTCTGAAAGATTCCTATAAATCTTGATTTTTAATAGACAATTCCACTCATGTGTCAAAATGCACGTTTAAGAACACAGAAAATCGAGTTTTATATCGGATAAATTGCATGGAAATAGGAAGGACGGTAGAATATTAGTGGATAAATTTACCCATAGAGAATCCTTGCGTTTCCATAGCAACGCAACATTCACAACTAATAGCACGGTTTTAAAACTGTCAAGAACAGACATTTTAGTACCTGTTGTAAAGTTTCTGCCGATATAAATTAAAATGTCTCATTTTGGAAGCACCAGTGCAGCAGAAATAAATAGTTCTATACTTCTATCCCCAAAAATACAAGAAAAACGCACAGCGCGATTTGGAATCAATTCAGTATACGAACGTTTGATTTGGATATACAACATTCTATTGAAGATATTGCAGAAATTATTATGGATTGGGGTCAATATTAAACAAATGAATGGACAAGATTACAAAGAATACGTAGTCAAAATAATGCGAAAATGATGCAGAATATGTATATAGCAAAATTCAACTTGAGTTTCAACCCCTTTACCGATTCAGCATTTAGAAAGGCTCGTGAAGTTCGCAATTCTAAAGGGAAGATGTTACAAGGGTACTTGGAAAAACACAAAGAAAGTTTCGTTGCATTAACAAGAACTGAAATTGATAGCATGGCTCTGTACTGGGATGAAAATGCCCCGATAGGTTTGTTGAAAAAATATTTCCATATTGTTGCTTATGAATTGGCATGGCGTGATGGTGAAGCAGCAACTTGCAAGGTACACTTTTTCTGACTAATCATAATGAATATAACCCAGTATTCTCGAAAACTTGCCAAGGCGGCTCAAAAAAATGCTGTGATAGTCCTGTGAGGTTGTTTCATGAGATATTGTCTAAAAGATTCGATCATATTACAGGTGATAGATTATTTCTGGCTCCCAATCAATTTTGGAAAAACAGTACTTCTAAGGGTTGGTACAAAAATATGCCTTTGGGAATAAATGATATACCCAAATGGACAAAAATTTCAGCAGAGAAAGTTCGACTGGATACGAAAAATAAAAAGATCACAAATCATTCTCATAGATCCAGTGCTGTTTCGAACCTATCTGAGGTAGGTGTCAGGGAACAAGAATTGATCAAACTAACCGTACACTCTACGGAAAGCTCTATTAAGCCCTACCTGCAACTGAACAATGAGCACCATTTGAATCTTGTTTCAAATCTTCGAAAAACTTCTGGGAATGCTGAATCTTCCCTAATTACTCAGGCATCGTACCATATAGAATCGAACCGGAGTGAAAAAAGTGTATATAGTAATTGCATTTTCAATAACTGCTCATTACAATAATAACTAAACATGTTTGTAATGAATGCTTTATGATTTTCTGGTTGAGTTTGTGTGCATTTCTCAATAAAGTTCATTTGAACGTTTTGTCATTCGCGGAATTTTTTCAGCAAATACCACTCGCTGCACGTAAGTATTCGAAAACGAGCATAGCAAAATATCCGGCCAAATCTGAGCTCTTGTGGTATTACTTACGAATATACTATTTTGGTAGCACTGAACAATAAATCATACAGAGCTCTTGCATTATCTCGATTTGTTTGTCTGCATTAATAACTTATAATAGTATCAAATTATTATTATCGCTTTTGAAGATGAAGGTCATAAACAAGTTCAACAAAAATAAGGAACTTCTAATCGCCCACACTCAACTCAGTCAGATGTTTTTATCATCATTTTGGAATTGATAAAGTTGCTGAAGTGATCGTAAAATATATTACATGTGCAAGTAACGTTCAAAACATGTGGATGAGTTTTTTTATGACCCCAAAGCATTGAAAAAACATTATCGATTCGATTGGTCGGTATACATCGCTTCCACGTGATGAAAACCTCTTGAATGGAACAATGTTAAAGCTTGCTTGATCAGAAATTATCAGAGAAAGATATCTCGAAATTGAATTCGTGAATTATTACGATGAAAATACTTCTGCAATTTGAATTTCATACACTTCTGGTGGAGAATCATTCACTTTATTGAGGTACATAATAATCTATTAAGTTGTATATTATTTTTACTGCAATATACAGGGTGTTTCCGTTTTAATCTGCCAAAATACACAGAATGATAGAAAATCTCAAAATATTGACAATTTCCACAAGAACATACCGTATCTGACCTGTTGTTTTCGAGATACAGGCTGTGAAATTATCTGTTGCTCTACAGGGTGATATATTTTCGGTGTCATGTCGTATTTTTTCCCCCAGAACTTTTTTGCAGCACGCCACTGACCAAATTTTCCAATATTTTCGAATTGCTCATTCAATTTAAAAACTTTTTTGTTGCCAGCATTTTTTTGTATCTGTCACCGTTTTTGAGGAAAATATTAAAATAAGATTTATGTTTCAAACTTAGCAATAGATTTTGGCCCATTTTCGTGTCGAAACAGAAGTCCAGGCTATTTCCATTTTAATCTACCAAACTTCACTGGTCGACCGTGAATCGAAATTTAAAGTGACTCTCAGGAGGAATTTCTCCTAAAACAGTAAAATGGCTGAAATTTCTTTGTCATATCCAGTTGAAAACCAGGAAATTTGGACATATTATCAAGGATAATTTTTGTCACGATGATAAACCAATGGCGAAGCATATCCCGGAGAGATTCCCCCTCTTAAGCAAAATCAATACTCCACTGGAATTTATCAGAATTGATCAACCTATTGAGCAATCATCATTTCTGAAGAAGAAAAGAATTTTTCCTCTTTTAAGCGTTTCTATCACGAAATTTTCAGGATAGCACTACTTTCAGCTGTTATGATTTTCACGAGTTACAAGTGTATCATTTGTTTATTTGCGGTCCATGGTATTGAACCACAGTCTCATCGAAATGATGAAAAAAAAGGGAAGTACGTTTTTATTATAAGTTACAATAAAAAATCATTCAACACAGAACAGAGAAGAAAACGTGCAATAATCTTAAGCTGCTAAAAAACCCGTTCAAAGTGTGCTCCATTCTGTTGAATGTATAATCTACATTTCCTCTCAAGCGACAATATAGAGATTGCATTGCCGTTATTGCCGCGCAAGAAATTGCACCCATCAATTATCCTAATTTCAAAGTTTCGACATCATTTACATTTGTTGCGTACACAAAGTCTTTGATTTCGCCCCAGACGAAAAAATTCAATGGGTTCAAGTCTGCGGATCGTGATGGCCATGAAACAGGTCCATTCTGAGGAACATCATCAAGAATCAGACGATTACATCTTGCTATCCATCTGTTAGGGTAGTTTTCGTCTAGCCAATTATGAATTATTCTCGGAGTTCACCACTCTACTCAGATGATATGGTTTCCTGTGGTTTCGCTATAGGATTTTTCTTATGGTAACGTAACTTATATTAGTTTGTTGCTGCGCCTTCAGTAAACTAAGCTTTTGATTATTAGTGAATTAATTTAAAATGTCCCCTTCGTTAACGTTTCTTCTTCGATTTTGCCGATAACGTCCTGCATTAAATCATGAACCGCATAATGTTTTTTCGACATCCTGTATTACGAAAACGAAACGTCGGAGACGGTATGTTCTTGGAGTAGGTATCAATATTTTTTAATTTTCTAAAACCCTGTGCGTTTCAGCAGATTATAACGGAAACACCTTGGACTTATGTTTCGACACGAAAATAGGTATAAATATACATAAATCGTAATTTATTTTTTTTTCCTAAAAACGGTGACAGATACGACAAAAATGCGGGACACAAGAAAATTTTTGGATTGAATGAGTATTTTGAAAATATTAGAAAATGTGGTCAGTGGCGTGCTGCACAGAAGTTCTGGGGGAAAAATTACAACAATTTTCAATATGTCATCGTGTAGCTGATGTAAAATCAATCGAGTGTAGAATTTCAGCTCGATAGCTAAAAAATTAAGCGAGTTAATCAAAAATAATTTTCTTTCTCCGAAAATTTGACACCCTGTATTTCGAAAACGGCATCTGAGAGAAGGTATGTTCTTGAGGAAAGGGTCAATATTTTAAGATATTCTATCCTTCTGTGCATTTTGGCAGATTAAAACGGAAACACTATGTATAGCTGAATGTCATTAAAAGGAGATAGCGTGTACGATATAGGATAATATTTTCAGTATATCCCGGTCATATACGGGGGGTTAGGTTAGGTTTTTTTTCGATGTTTTAGTACGGCAACTATGTGAAATATTCCAAATAGAGAAAATCTCCATACTCGATTTTCGAGGAAAATTCTCTGGTGAATACAGATTGCAGATATCTTCTTTTATTTTTGAGTTATTCCTAATGAATATCATCTTTACATTCCTTGAGCATATACAATGCAAGGACATTTTCAGAAATTTTTGTTGAATGGTTTTCGAATTATAAATTTGTGTCTTTTGAATATACCATAGATCATTTTAGAGAAAATGTAAAGAATATTTTTTCCTTTCCAAATATACCTATACAACATGTCATTTCTTCAAAACTGTCAATTTTTCTGAAAATGAAAAATTGTTTGAACATTCTGCGGTTTCATTCAGTATGCTGATGCGAAATTACGCAAACATCCCTAATGTTTTACTCTTAAGTAAGGAAATACCTAAAATAATTAGTAATGAAAAATCAAATAACAACTATCTTAAATACTCAAAGGTATTTCCATTTTTCAAAATGCAAAAATTGTATCGTCCAGAATTACAGCATGCTTTTTGAATTAGAACCTTGGTGACTGAAGGTGAAAACATTTTACAAAGTTTTGTTGTATATCATTATGAGTTTGTCTATATATAAAATCTTTGACACAGCCCCAAAGAAAAAATGTAAAGAAGTTAAATCTGATGAACGAGATGACCATCTCGCTGATACTCTTGTTCCCAATTAGTTATCACCGTAAGACTGCTTCAAAAATTATGAGACATTTCTTGTCTAGTGTGGGGGCGCACCGTTATGCTGGAAATATACCAACCTTTTTTGAGTCAAGGAAGTTTTATCCAAAATAGCCTCTACTATGTTCTCATTTATTTTTTCACATAAAGTTCACCATGAAGATTTTCGTATGTTCTCAACGCGCCAAACATTAAAACCGAGTTGACCCTGGTGTTGAACATTCACTTTATATATATATATATATATATATATATATATATATATATATATATATATATATATATATATATATATATATATATATATATATATATATATATATATATATATATATATATATAGATATATATATATATATATATATATATATATATATATATATATATATATATATATATATTCTTTTGAAAAGAGAGGATTTACGAAAATTTTAAAATTGAATCTACAATAAATGCTTATATTTATAATTTTGATGTGTGTCAGAAAAACACAGGTGTGAGCTCAGGAATTGTAACAGGGGAACCATACTATCTTGTGTATGATTCAATAAACGAGTGAAAAAACCTGAGAAAAAAACACGTTACCCTGCTACTACACTAGCAATAGCTTGTCTGTTTATGTTGTGTTAGTGTCGTGTGTACATAAAGAGTACCAAAGATTTTTCTGCTTAGCCGCTTCATTCTCTCTTGCATTCCATGATTTCCAAACGAAGACAAGGGTGAAAGGAAGTGGGTTTGAGACAGGAATCTGTAACAATGGAAAAAGAAAACCAGCAGAAAAATATTTCAACAATTATACTTCTTATATGTATAAACAAATCTAAGAAAATATTTTACATAGGAAGCAAGATCATGAAAAGGACTAAGGAGATAATAAAAAAAATACATAACCTGCGATATTTCCTCAAATTCCATCTCTGTTTGACCGAGAGAGCCCCAATGGCCAGGTTCAGTCTTCCAAGTGATGCCGATTATGATCTATAGATGTTTTAGAATCATCATGGACCGAATAATCTGGGTTGATATCGCCCATATATTATTTCTTCGTGGAACTTGTTCAATTTAAAGAAAAATTTGCGGAAAAATTTTGACTTTCCGATAGGAATAGACATTGGTCCAGAAATGTTCTTTGTTTTGATGTAATATTCCGCTACTGGTCATCCTGACTTGATTAGTCCATATGGCAAATTCCGGATTTTCTCTTGATTTTACCAGGTACCATCCACATTGTCCTAGCCGTCATTCGTAATACTCTCCCTGTAGAAACTGAGATTTCCTTGTATGCGAAACTTATTGTTTTTGACCATTGGCAAAACCTTTGATTTGGTTTCGCACTCCCAGACTCATGTTACCATCGTGAAATTGAAGGATTCGCAGTAACAGTTCCTGAAACTTCTATTGTAACTGCGCCATAATCTTGTTAGAAAAAAGCTGATATTTTTCCTTTGAGTACCAGTGTTCATGAGTTTCTGTTTCAGTCTTATGAATGTAGGCATATGAGGTTGCCTGTTATGAAAACAAACATAATTTTCTGAAGCTACATCAGAATCATCCCATTCAGAACGAAAGATTCAAACAGGTTGAATTTATCTGGGTGTCGAAAATTCACAAACATTTTTCAATCAAAAAGTTTTCAGCAGATTATTTTTTAATCAACAATGTTACTAGAACAATTGATTAATTTCGACATTTGTTGTTGTGAGTGTGGAATATTGAAAACATATTGCTCATATTGAAAACTTATCTAACCTGACATTTTTTACAGCGATGAGGGGGTAAAATCGAAGGGATGGTTTGTGATTTATGTAAATGAAAAATTTAGTTTAATATTTGAACCAGTAAAAATGGGAAAAATAAAAGCATTTGAGGTTCTTATTGGTAATGGTAGTTGAAAAAATTGAGTACCGAAGTGCTTTAAAAAACCAGTATTAATAGTGCCATCTGTCGAATATTGTACCCGTCGATAACTTGCTACTTCATTAATTTGATTGAGGAAGTTACTTGATGAAAATCGATATACATATTTTCAATGAAATAAAACTAAAGTATTTAGATTTTCACTATATTAACAAAACTATGACTGGTTTCACCACACTATGGCTTCATCAGATAGATACAAACTAATTAACAGAGTTATTTCTTATATATTAGTCTTATTTCCTACTTAATATTACAATAGGTACAAGGGCATGTTGGAGAACCCATTGGAGTTGCTTACTTTATGAATTGAAAAGATTGAGTAAATGAGAAGGATTTAGATCTAATTGACTATTAAGTAACCTACCTGAATTCTTGTCTTTGCTGATCTCTGAAATTTCCAATAGATTGAGTTTTTGTCTGTTATTTTCATTGTGTAAAATTTTGAAATTATCATTAAAATGATGGTTTTCTTCGAGTAAGTGATTAGAATAATGGGAATCTGATTTATGATAATTAAAACTACGTTTGTGCTCGGATAATCTAACTTTGAAATTTCTGAAAGTTCTACCAATATAAATTTTATTACAATCTCAGTAAGACAGTTTATAAACATCGGATATATTACTTTTATCAATTTCAGATTTGCAGTTTTTGATATGTCGGCCTAAAGAATCATCAGTTCGGAATGCTTTATTGAAATTATAATGCGAGAGGAATGATTTTAATTTTAGACTAGGATTACCAATATAAGTTAAGCTATTGTTTTTTGTGTTAGAACTTTTTATACTTGGAAATACTTCCTGGATTGCTTTTTGAAATTTCTTGCGTGAAATTATGTTCTCAATCATAGTTGGACTGTAACAGTTATTGACTGCTATTTGTTTAATTATATTTAGCTCTCTTATGAAATTATTTTGTGACATTGGGATATTAACTAGTCTATGTACCATACTATTGTAAGCTGCTAATTTATGTGGATAAGGATGTGTAGATGAGCTGTGAATAGTAATATCTGTATGCGATGGCGTATGAAAAATAGAAAAATCATGTTTGCCGTGAATTTTAGTAATAGTTAAATCCAGAAAGTTAATGGAGTTTTCTGTTTCTATCTCTATCGTGAATTTAATATTATCGTGAATTTTGTTAATGAATGTTTTGAATGACTCTAATTGTCTGTTTGTGCCAGTGAAACAACAAATGATATCGTCGACATATCTAAACCAATAAATAAAGTGTTTGAATAACGGATGTTCTTGGATAGTTTTTTCAATATTATCCATGAAAATTTCAGCGAGCAGAGGGCTCAGAGGATTACCCATGATTAAACCTTTTTCACTAATATATAATACTCCATTGAAGTTAAAATAATTTTGTTCTAAACAAATTTCTAAAAGGTGTTAGATTTCTGATTGAATTATCGGATTGACTTTATTAATTTGAAGGGCGTTCTTGATGAGTTTCACTGTATATTTAGGTGGAACACTAGGGAAGAGATTTACTACATCCCATGACATAAGTCATGTACTGAATTTTATTTATTAGGACTGAAGAGTTTTTTATTGAGAATTTATGTTCAAAATTAGCGTACTGTCGAATGATGTCTATGAGAAAGCGTGAAAGTTCAGCAGCTGGAGCTTGAAAATATGAAACTACTGTTCTAATGGGATACCCTGTTTTATGGAGTTTGACGAGGGAGTAGAGTTTTGGTGATTCCGGGTTGTCAATGAAAAGTTTATATTTTTGGTTGGTAGGTATTACAGACTTGGCATACTCTAAAGCGTTTTCTACTATGGATTGAAATTTATTAGTTGGATCTTAGTCAATTTCTTCATAACAACCTGATTCAATGAAATTTTGGGTCTTCAATAAATAATCTGCTTTATTTAAGGCTACGACTTTATGACCTTTGTTTGCTTTGGTGAATATGATATCTTCAGATGCGAACTTAGATTTAATGGACATTAAAGTTGTATTTTCGAATTTCTTAGGTTGAAAACTTTCACGCTTTCTCATAGACATCATTCGACAGTACGCTAATTTTGAACCTAAATTCTCAATAAAAAACTCTTCAGTCCTAATAAATAAAATTCAGCACACGATACTACCACCGAACTAAATATAATTAAACAAAAAGCAGTCAATGCCGGTTACAGTCCAACTATGATTGAGAACATGATTTCACGCAAAAAATTTCAAAAAGCAATCCAGGAAGTATTTCCAAGTATAAAAAGTTCTAACACAAAATACAACAGCTTAACTTATATTGGTAATCCTAGTCTAAAATTAAAATCATTCCTCTCGCATTATAATTCCAATATAGCATTCCGAACTGATAATTCCTTAGGCCGAAATATCAAAAACTGCAAATCTAAAATTGATAAAAGTAATAAATCCGGTGTTTATAAACTGTCTTGCGAGGATTGTAGTAAAATTTATATTGGTAGAACTTTCAGAAATTTCAAAGTTAGATTATCCGAGCACAAACGTAGTTTTAATTATCATAAATCAGATTCCCATTATTCTAATCACTTACTCGAAGAAAAGCATCATTTTAATGATAAATTCAAAATATTACACAATGAAAATAACAGACAAAAACTCAATCTAGTGGAAATTTTAGAGATCAACATAGAGAAGAATTCAAGTAGGTTACTTAATAGTCAATTAGATCTAAATCCTTCTCCTTTACTCAATATTTCCAATTTATAAAGTAAGCAACTCCGATGGGTTTTCTAACATACCTCTTGTACCTATTGTAATAATAAGTAGGAAATAAGACTAATATATAAGGAATAACTCTGTTCATTAGTTTGTATCTATCTGATGGAACCACAGTGTGGTGAAACCGGTCATAGTTTTGTTATTATAATGAAAACCTAAATACTTTAGTTTTATTTCATTGAAAATATGGTACTTCATTGATAGCTGTTGGAATTTCGTGACATTTGTATGTGAACAACTTGAATTATTGCGTCAAGTTTGTAAGCGAGTTTAGTACGTCGGTCGGAAAATGGGTTTTAAACAAACAGCTTCACTTGAATTGTGTGTTAAACTTGGTAAATCTCTTACCGAAACGCACTAAATGCAGCAAACTGCATATGGTAATGATTGCATGTCCAGTACACGAGTGTACGGATTTTCAAGCGTTTCGAATCAGGTAGAAAGTTCCTCAATGATGACGAAAGATCCCAACACTGAATTATCGGAAGAAAACATTAAACAAGTGCGTGAGTTAATCAAAAATAATGAAAATACATCAGTAAAGTCTATTGAAATGGAATCAAGCATTCCTCAATCAACTGTACACCGCATTTTGACCGAAGTGTTGGGCCTTACGAAGGTTAATTCGAGGTTTGTATCACACAAACCAATTAATTCGAACCTCTCGAGGGGTTCATGATGCGGGTAAGTCGAGTATTCCTCCGGCGAATTCACTAATTCATTCACGTTCTAGAAAAGACAGCAAACTCTTGATAGAGTTCTGCAATATCAGAGGACTGGGGCACAACAACGTGAAGGAGGACATGATGGGGAAAGAAGCTTTCGACCTTGCGTGGTTTAAAATCTGTTCGCAGGATAAAACACTGTTCTTATGCTGTCTATATTGCTCGCCAAACGATATTCACTTCCCTAGACTGTTTCAGTATCTAGGTAATAAGGTGGATTTGATTCACACACATCATCCGGCAGCTAAGGTCATTGTACTATGTGACTTCAACGTTCACAACACCAACTGGCTCCGCCACTCCAAGAGAACAGATGAAGGGGAAAGACAGGCTGAAACTTTCGTAATCAGCCATAATCTATCGCAGCTAGTCGACGAACCGACAAGAATACCCGATCACCCAAACGACTTCCCGAACACCTTCTATTTCTTTCTGCTCTCAGATTCAGATGATTTTGGAATGAAGATCTCAGCACCGCTAGGCAACTCAGACCACAACCTTCTATCTGATTAGATAGTTAAGTTGCCGCTAAACCAAGAACCTAAACCATCCAGACGCATTTGAAACTATAACCGTGCTAATTGGGATGAGCTGCGTGAATTCTTCTCGTGCTTCCCATTCAGTGATGCTTGCCTTTCAGATCCTGACATCAAAGTGTATACTGAATCTGTTACAGAAATCATTCATGCAGGAATGGATCTCTGCATCCTTTATTCCATGAAAAGAACAACAGAACAAAAGCCATGGTTCAACAAAGACAGCGAATGAGCCTCTGCAGCCAAGAGCAGAGCTCACAAGTCATGAATATAAATTCAACAGAGGAAACAAGAACAACCTTTGTACGAATACGGAACGTATGCAACCTGGCAACTGCAAGAGCAAAGGCCAATTTCAACGAAGGGTCAACTAATAAACTCCTTGAACAGACAAGCCGGACTAGACAATTCTGGTCTATGGCGAAGACTGTCAGTGCCAATTTTTGCAGATCTGCGTTTCCGCCTCTTGTTGGGGAAAACGGAAGTATACGATCAACAAGGCAGTTGGTCTAGACGAAATACCGGCAATCGTCATGAGAAAGTGTGCTCCTGAACTGGCACCCATTCCTTACCTTCTGTTTCAGAATTCTTATGAAAGCCTGACTTTTCCAAGCAGCTAGAAAATAGCGATTCCAAAGAAAGGAAAGTAGTCCTTTCTCCAAAACTTCCGTCCTGTTGCACTTCTTCCCATCATATCAAAAGTGATGGAGAGAGTCTCATCAAATATCTTAAGTTGCAGGGAATTATTAACGATCGACAGTATGGCTTTCGCAGGAAAAGATCGACAGGAGATGTGCTCGACTACGTCACTCATGTTTGTATATCAACGATGGAAAAGCATGGGGAATCCAGAGCAAAAGCCCTCGATATCTCTAAAGCCTTCGATAGGGTTGAATAAACTTGCTGCATATGGGCTTCCCCACAATTGGTTGGATAAGTAGCTCTGTTTCGAATAGATCAATACAAAATGTGGTCGACAGTATAACATATGATTATTTCCGGTTGCAAGCAGAAGTACCTCAGGGATCCATTCTTTCGCAAACCTTGTTTCTGTTGCAGATAAACGATCTTCTGTCATCTACAGAGGACAAGATCTCCGGTTTTGTAGACTATTGTACCCTGGTTTCGTCTTTCAGTAGTCTGCGGTCGATTACATCTACGGAATCTCAGCGTCAGAGATGTCAACAAATTGATAACTTGAACTCTGACTCACAGAGATATCTGAGTGGGTTCATTTGAACCTAGTGAGCTTCAACGCGAGCAAGATGCAAGATGCAAGCAACTATGTTTTCTAGAAAGGTCCCCGCTGGAGAACCTCCTCTAAAGAGCTAGGCCAACAAATTGCATCCAAAGATTCGATGCACCTTTTCGGAATAATGGTCAACAACGGGTTTTGGTGGCATGAACATGTATCAGCAATGGCTGAGTCGGCATCAGCTAAACTTAGTTTTCCTTTCAGAGCCCAGCGATATTTCACTTCATCTCAGCTGTTACTTCAATATAAGGCGCAAATTCGACTTGCTTTGGAATATTGTTCCCATGTATGGAGATCTGTGCCCTAACATCCATAGCGGATGTTGGATTATGTGCAAAAATGGGCTGCGCACCTCATCGACCAACCGGAAATCACCCGCGAACTCCAGCCATCGACTCTCAGAAGACAAGTTGCTGACCTTTCTCTGTTTTACAGATACTTCCACGGAAGATGCTCCAATGAGCTGAAAGACCTTGTTCCGGAAAACTCATGTTTTGCCGCAATACTAGGCTCGCAAGGAGTTCCCATCATATCGCGATACATTTAACGAACCCTCCAACCTCTCTATATAAGAATTCCTTCGTTTACAGGGTCGGTGAGCTGTGGAACTCGCTTCTATCCAACATCTTCTCAACATCCTACAATTTGGTCCTCTTCAAGAAGCGAGTAAACAGACACCTCAATTCTTCCTAGGCGCCCACTCATGTGGTGTAACAGGTTCGCCTATTCCTGAGAAGAGCACATAAAAAAAATTATAGATAAGCGAAAGACCTTTCTAAGGATGTGCTACTACACCCTAATTTTCTATGATGATTTTGTCGATAAGGGATGGTGGAGGTAGGATGTTGATCTGACTTGCCCATAGTCGGTATTAATAATGGTCCATCTCGAAACAAAAATCAACCTGTTGTAGCGTTTCGCTGCCACTGCCTTCTTCTGAGATACATGAGGGGAGCACATTTTCGTTGGAACACCTTGTAGAATCAAAGAAGTCGATTTAAGTTTTTTCATAGAATTCATTGAACTGAAATAAGTGAGTATGAAAATGCATTCTAGTTTATCTAGCGTGTCATCAACATTTAATAAAAAAGATGACCTATCGTGACGTGGCAGGGATTTCAGAGATATTGATTTGGTTTTTCGTAAAGTGTTTCAACTCATCATCACCGTGAAACAGAAAAGGATAGCTGCGTATTCGTAGGCAAACGAACTCTGAGTAAATATGAAACGATGAAATTATTGTATTTAAAATGAACATGATATAAATAAATTGATTATTTGGCTTAAATATAGAGTAATTTCTAAAGATATGTATCAGATGGACTGATTTCGACGTTTTAGTACTGCAACTATGTGAAATATTGTGAAAAGAGAAAACAGATTTTTTTGCGTGAGGAATTCATTATCGCAAACATATTCGAAGTAGTTCTTTTCGTTTTCGAGTTATGTGATGATTTTGAAAATATACATAGAATCGAAATTTTTGTCTAACGGTTTCTGAGTTGTAATGCAAACATGCATTATTCTATATTTGAACTTTGACTCCGATGAATAAAGTTTTTTTATTATTCTCGAAAATGTATCAGATATACACCAAATTGGTTGTATTACTGCCAACTTATCGATTTAGAGCAGGCAAATTGAATTAAAAAAAAGTGGGGGGGGGGTTGCTGTGTTTGTAAGAGTCGAGTACTCAGAAAATATATATGAGTTACATGAAATGAGAATATTCCACTTTTTGCAGCCGATTTGATTTTTGAAACTAGTATTTGCAGAAATGTGAAATTGAGATAAAATTCACAACATCAGTGATTGAACATTCAATTATCGAAATGAACGTTGGTGATAGGATATAAACCCATATTGCCATGCTAATATTCAGTGTTAAGGACGATGTAGACTCAATGTATTGTGTCCATTGAAAGATAAACGCGTATTAGCGTATATGATTTTTGATTAATACCTTCGTAGTGAATTATATCATTAATTTGTAAATAACATGATACATGAGATAAATAACCATTATGATGGATATTTTGATGAACTGTCGCTTGCTGAAAAAAGAAATACCTATGTTCATTATGAGCTCATTCTCATTCAATTTTGCCTTTACTAATTTTGGCTTTAATTGGATTGAAACTAGGAGGCCAATAAGATGGCCGGGCCCGTTCCCTGGATTAGTCGCCGCTACACTTCTTCCTCTTGGAACATGTCAAGGATCTGTTAGATAGAAGAGCTAGTCAAAATATTATAGAGTTGAAACAGAATTTCGAACTGAGTATCCTCAGTCATCTTGAGTTATGCATACATAATATTGGCAATAGATTTGAATAACTACATTGATTATTTTCATTAAATTTCATTCCATACAATAATATATCTCATTAATTGTTCGTTATAAAATAACAATTGCGTTCTAGTTCTCGAAATTTTCGAACGGCGCAGTCATTTTGTTACTATAAAGGATAATATATTCACACAAAAGTTATAACTTGATGAGAAAACATTAAATAATTTATCTGAACTATCATTGAAAGAATTAATTTGAGACCACCTTAATGAGAGCGCATACTTCAGCTATTGATGAAAGGCGAAACACTCTTCGAGTTTTGCAATAAAGTTCTGATGGAGTGGTTTATAGTTTTCTCAGTATGTATAACGCCAAAGGTTCCAATACCCCCACCTAGTTAAATGTTATAGTGCATGTTAATTTCCTTCTTTGCATCATGGTTTTTTTTAATTTTTAGTTATAATTTCCTTTTCAATTCTCTCTTATGGACTGTTTAGATTTTTAATGCTTGAGTTTGAAGTTACTTTCTTTCTTCTTGACATCTGCTTTATTGATTGAAATATTTCAATTTCAAAAGAATCAGTAATATTGAATTTAATTCACAAGAAATCATTCATAGAATGAAAACGATTCAATTTAGGTATAGGAAACCATAATATTGCTTGAAGGGTTATCTAATTTTCTCTCGAATCAAAACAAAATGGATTGTTCTTAATCAGATAAAGAAGTGATTGCTTTTTGAAAAATTGAACCCATAAAATTCGTTTATGGTAAATGTAGCAATAAATAGTCCATCATTATGTGTTTCAGAAGATGATTCACGAAATTTGAAATGTTTATGATATATTCAGCTTCTTTAACAGCTCGGGGTTCTGAAAATTCCAAATAACTCAAAAATGAAAAGGCAAAATATCTAGAATTCGAATCAACAAAATGGCGAATGCGCCAGTTATAGTCGAATCGAGCGGTTTGCTTTCATATTGAATTTTACCAATTTCGTTGTCTCTCGGAGTAAACAGCACAAGTTCAGAAGGACACTTCCAGGTAAATTCAACTATTTGTCGAGAAAGCGAATATAAAGTTTCAAACTAGGTGAAACTTTCATCGAAACGTTAGAACTGTTGAAACAAGTTCTGGCGAGTATAGTTTGGGCTATGTTGTTTGGCATTCGCTGTACCAGGACTGTTGAATGAACTTTCAACAACGGGTCAAGTATAGTTTCGATTCTTTATTTAAATGCGAGTACTTAAAATGTATTGCTGATTGAAGGTTTGTGAACTGCTGTGTTCCCACTCTTACAGCAAAAAGAAATGTATTTGATAGTGTTAGGAAAGATGCTTGGCTTAATCTACAATCTACAATTGACAAATTTGAATGTTTTCACTCCGAAGATGAAAAGTTCGCCCAAAGCTTTTATAACATTATTTCTATACCTATTTCTAACTGTACGTTCCTTAACCTAAAGTAGTTACAAAACAACTTTCTCAAATATTATGTACATCGTCCCTAATTACAAAAATGGCTAGACAATGGTAAATTTAAAATTTGTGGAAAATATCTTTCCCCAAACGGACAAAATCATAACCTTAGTGACTTCAAAACTCTATGTTTGATTTATTCTTTTCTTTTTTATATTTAGACTATTTCGTGATTTTTAGCGATTTCCAATTATGAAAACAATATGTCAAGTTTCGATTGAAGTGTTCAATAAGATTGAAGGCACTGAATATACATAATTCACTTTTGTGAAAGAGTACGCTTGCGAAATAAATTAGGAAACTGTCTCTCTAAAGCCAGGTCCCTGTGTCTCATTGTGATTCAGTTTCTACCCACTTCAGCACGATTTTCTAAAAGGCCTTTCGCTTAATTATTTATCAATTTCTCGATTCTCAAGTAAGAACTTCAATAGATTATTCTTTAACTGTTTAAGTAGTCAGTTGAATTGTGGAACATTTTTCAATCAAATTGGTGTAATTGACATACATGTATCGCAATAGATATTCTGTCTTCTTCTGTTGAATACACGGATATTTTCAAACAAATTTACCTTTAACTTTTTATCCTGAATTTTTCGATTTTTTGTGAATTTTGTATTCGTCAATTTAATCAAGGTTATGGTAACCTTTCTCTTTCGTGACATTCCTGCTTTTGTAGTAATAACAGTATAACCATCACCTGAATGATCGAATGTTGTCCTTAGAAATCTCTAGATTCATTGAAGGTATTACAAAGCACAGAAGTAATTGTATTTTCGAATTATGAAGAACCTATGGGACGGAAATATTTATCTAAACTGCGAACAAAGATCAACCATAAGGGGAAAATAAAGCAGGTCTTTCATTATTTGACTATCGTTCTAGAGCTGTTCATGATATTTATTTTATGTGAGAAAATCCAATTTTAACTAGAATCAGTTGGTAGGAAAAGAGATTTATCACTTCTCTTTCTGCTGTTCTTCTCTTTTATCGTCAGATTACTGCCATACCAAAACCACTTAGGTTAGAATGGATGAAACGTTAAATCAAAAATTCTGATGATAGTTTTTGTTCGTAACTCATAGATTGTCTATTACTGATGTATCAGCGACTGGCAAGACAGGGTATTTCCTTAGGTTTTTCCTCTCAGTTCTCTTGTATTGATATATTCTCGCCTAATAGTTGGTGTAACAGAATGAATGAATAATTGATTGGATACTTGAATGAAGTTTCACTAAAATATATTAAAATTCTCGACATGCGTTTCGGGTTGTTAGCATATTATCGAGTGAAATACAATACTGAAACACAAAATGTGTGACTTTACTTAAACATAACAGCATTCAAAAGAGATGGACCAAGATCTGTTTATGGTGATGCCAATTTCGGCATAGTTTCCAGGTGTATATTCTGAATGTCCAGCTCGGCCCATATGCTTGATATACTCATGATTATTATATTTTTTCAATTATAGGTTTGGGAAAGAAATCTCGTATCAAAATATTAGGATATTTATTGATTATTATATTTTTTTGAAATTTTAAATGAGGTGAGAATACAGTATTACTACATAGCACTGAAATGATTAGAAATAATTTCAATTAAGCGATCCTGGATGAAGCATAATTTTATAAGCTTATATCTTCTCTTTTATGAAGGCATATTTTTTCTAACTTCGATATTTTTAAACTTATGAGGAAGGTAAATACTATTACAATTCACATAAATCTCAGATTGAATGCTCAGAATTACATTGACGAATGCAAAAAGCGAAGGATATGTACAATACATAGAATTATAAAATAGGAATGGATAATAAAAACGAACAAGTACTGTGTTTTAAGGAATTTTAATTAATAATTGCGATTCGTAACGCGTTTCACTACACCGTAGCTTCTTCTGACGAATGAATGTACAGAAAATAAATGAGAATATAAATATAAATGTTCTCGAGTAATTACTTATTGGGTTGCTTTTTCTTAAGTGGTTATTTATGACAGGTATATCCAATAAAATTAAGGAATAGATTGCTCACCGAAGAGATTCAATAGAGGAGAAGGGCTTAAATCGACTTGTTCATTGATGAGTCTACCTGAGTGTTTGTATTTATTTATTTCTAAAGTTTCCAAAAGATCTACCTTCCAATATTTATTATCTGTATGCAAAATTTGAAACTGTGGGTTGAAAGAGTGATTATTTTCTAAGAGGTGATTCGCGTAATTTGAATCTGATTTTTTATTTGAAAACTGCGTTTGTGTTCCGATATTCTAATATTAAAATTTCTATGTTCTACCAATGTAGAAATTATCACAGTCATTGCAATTCAATCTAAAACACCTGATTTATTGTTTTTACCTGATTTGGTTTTATTATTCTTTATATATTTGCCTAAAGTATTATTAGTTTGGAAAGCTATGTTGAAATTATTGCTACTCAAGAATGATTTCAGTTTCTCACTTGTAATGCCAACGTAGGTTAAGGTGTTGAATTTTGTTTCAATCTATCGACAGGGTAAACTTCATTCAATGCGATTCTACTTTGTTTTTATTTAAAATATTATTTATTAGTTCGGGATTGTAACCATTATTTTTGGCTATTTGTTTAATCAAATTTAATTCTTTGTTGAAATTTTCTGGCGATAACGGGATGTTAATCAATCTATGAATAAAACTATTGAATGCTGACATTTTATGTTGATACGGATGACACGACGAGCTATGTATTATAATATCTGTATGTGACGGCTTATGGTAAATTGCGAAGACATGTTTTCCCATTTTCATTCGAAATTGTAACGTCTAGGAAATTTATCGAATTATTGCTTTCTATTTCGGTTGTGAATCCAATTTTTGGATGTAATGAATTTATGATTTTCGAAAATTTTTAACTGTCTATCTGTTCCTGTGAGACAAATAATGATATCGTCTACATAGCGATACCAGTATAAACAATATTTACTGAGTGGATGATTATGAATTAATTTCACTAAATTATTCATGAATATTTCTGCTAACAAAGGACTTAACGGATTGCCCATAATCAAGCCGTCTTCAATAGTATAATATTTGTTATTGAAATGGAAATAATTTTGATCTAAACAAAATCCAACAAAATTGGATTCACAACCGAAATAGAAAGCAATAATTCGATAAATTTCCTAGACGTTACAATTTCGAATGAAAATGGAAAACATGTCTTCGCAATTTACTATAAGCCGTCACATACAGATATTATAATATATAACTCGTCGTGTCATCCATATCAACATAAAATGTCAGCATTCAATAGTTTTATTCAAAGATTGATTAACATCCCGTTATCACCACAAAATTTCAACAAAGAACTAAATTTGATTGAACAAATAGCCAAAATAATGGTTACAATCCCAAACTAATAAATAATATTTTAAATAAAAAGCAAAGTAGAATCGCATTGAATGAAGTTTACCCTGTCGATAAATTGAAACAAAATTCAACACCTTAACTTACGTTGGCATTACAAGTTAGAAACTGAAATCATTCTTGAGTAGCAATAATTTCAACATAGCTTTCAAACTAATAATAATTTAGGTAAATATATAAAAAATAATAAAACCAAATCAGGTGAAAACAATAAATCAGGTGTTTATAGATTGAATTGCAATGACTGTGATAATTTCTACATTGGTAGAACACATAGAAATTTTAAGATTAGAATATCGGAACACTCTTTCCACCCACAGTTTGAAATTTTGCATACAGATAATAAATATTGGAAGGTAGATCTTTGGGAAACTTTAGAAATAAATAAATACAAACACTCAGGTGAACTCATCAATGAACAAGTCGATTTGAGCCCTTCTCCTCTATTGAATCTCTTCGGTGAGCAATCTATTCCTTAATTTTATTGGATATACCTGTCATAAATAACCACTTAAGAAGAAGCAATAAGTTTTTACTCGAGAACATTTATATTTATATTTTCATTTATTATCTGTACATTCATTCGTCTGAAGAAGCTACGGTGTAGTGAAACGCGTTACGAATCGCAATTATTATGTAAAATTCCTTGAAACACAGTACTTGTTTGTTTTTTATTATTGATAATGGAATTTTACCAAGTAAAAGCCTCCCAAATTAAAAAAAAATAAGAATGGAGTTATTCACATGCATTTGTCGTTTTATTCAAGCAGATTGATGAAGAAAATCTAGAAGATTTCGTTGAATAATTTTGAAACAAGTAATCCGATAAATGCTCTAGCTTATCTTGTGGTTTAATCTTGTACATTTCGAAGAAAAAAAATTCTTCCACCACCTCGGACTTCTAAAATATAAGTCCGAAACAATATTCTAGCTATTTGCCTTTTTCTGAGCATTTTTCTCTATATTCGGAAGTCAAACCAAATCTTTGGATTTGGCGGTATCTAGCTTGTGTCAGATGAAAACTACATTCTGTAATTTCTGTATTTGACCATTTGAACATTAAGTTGAACAGCAATTCAGAATCTATCATTTCCTCTATATATATATATATATATATATATATATATATATATATATATATATATATATATATATATATATATATATATATATATATATATATATATATATATATATATATATATATATATATATCAAATATATATATATATATATATATATATATATATATATATATATATATATATATAATTTGATTTTTGATAAGCAAAATTTATAAGTGTTAATTGATCCTTCTTTTAGCAAACAAAAACCTAAGAATGTAATGATCGTTGGAAAAACCATGGGTAGTGAATAATTGTTGGCTTGATGCAGTATGAAAGTATACTAATATCACACCAAAAAATTAACAAATTCTCTGAAACATCATTGATAAATAAAAAATCAACTTTTCTGTTGGTATTTTGTTTGAGTTGATCCAATGCATCAAGAGTTTCTTGGATACATTTCAGTGAAGGTGATAGTATTTTACGGCGTGCATATTAGATATTTTCCTCACTCATTGTAGATCATTCTTCGTTAAACATGTAATGTCAGCTTCAGTTTGACACATTCCTTCTCTGATGATTCTCGATGGTTTTTTACACTTATTACGTTCTGCCTTTTGTTTAACAGAGGAGATCATATTTTTTCGTTGATGCATATGCTGCTCTTCTGTTTGGTGGCTATGGTATTCATTTGAATTGGTTATAACACGAATTTTTGATCCACCAGCCCTACGACTAAATCCTGGAAATGTATATTTAAGGCAACTCCATTTATTATCAACTGATGCTAATGTAAGATTATGTTAGTTGTACTGCACTATTATTCTCAAGTTTTTTTCTGATGCCACTTGCAATAACATTCGAAATCTGATTCATTTTGTTTTCATTTTCTGTTATATTTATAAATTATCAATAAACAGAAAAATGATGAAAAATTAATTATTGGGACTAGGGGCGTTTATTTATTACCTTTTACCTCTGGAAATCTGGGCCAAGATGGGTATTCTGCAAGGGTCATTGAATAGGAACCGAGATGGTGATTTTGATGCCGAAATGTGTACCGCCCTATCTGATGTTACTAACATTAAAAGATATTTATATAACGTTCGACGTAAATTACTGCCACTGTTCCTAATAAATATGAAGAAAACCTTTACTGCGATAAGCAAAATGGACGTTTGAACGATCAAGGGTGAGGATTTTCATGCATATCTAGTACAAAAGCAATATAATAGTTTTCCTCTGTAACTTTAATATTTGTTTTTTGAAAACTGGTACTCGTATATGATGATGGAGCAGTATTTTGAGCTAATCACAATTAGAATAAAATACTTTTGAAATGGTAAATTATTAAATGACTTTTTTTCATAAAAATATTTTGACAGAATCATTAACAATTATTATATCAAGTAACTGCGTTATGTAAATAATGAAACAATTCATTGATATTTCTTAACACCTTCCCTCATTGAAAAGTTTGATTAATCCAACAGAATGTCGTAGCATTTCTAATCTTGGCTTGAACAACGGCTTTGTTAGCATATTTGCCATTTGATCTGCACTTGAGGTTCTTCGGATCGCTATTGATCCTTCTGTATCCAATTCGCGAACGAAGAAACGTCGAATACGTATATGCTCCGTTCGTCTATGGTACTACGGGTTTTGTATCAACTTTATGTTTGCTTCATTATCAACCAAAAGAACTGAACCTGATTCATACATATGTTTCATCCATATCATTTTCCTAGCTCCTTCACTAACAGCAATTATCTCTGCCTCTGTAGTGGATATTGCAACTGAAGCCTATCGTTGGCTAAGCCAGGATACTGCACATGATGCATACATGCATACAACACTAGTTGTGGATCGTCCTGTACTAAGATCTCCACCATTATCAGCATCAATGTAAACCGTCAAAGATCCTCCTGTTCTAGAAACATATCTTGAACTGTAATCCATTGTTCCTTTCAAATAACGGAATATGCGTTTAACTTTTGCCCAATCTTCTGCACGTCGATTTTCTAAGGAAATTGAAACAATACCAAGAGCGAAAGCTATGTCAGGACGAGTTCCCGTCATCAAATACAAAAGACTTCCAACTGCTTCCCTGTAAAGAAAATTTTCAGTTAAATCAGTTAAAACTGAATTATCTTTCTCTTCCTTCCCTAACTGAATATTTTTTTCCTTAACCATTGGGGTTGGAACAGGATTACAATTTGCCATACCAAAAGGATCTAAAATTTGTTTCATATAACCAGTTTGACTAAGCCGAATCGATCCATCCTTTTCTCTATCGATCTCAAAACTCAAGAAATAGCTTGCATCTTTCACTGTTATTTTGATTTTTTTTTCGAATCTTCGATAAATTTCTCTTCCATTTCCTTATCATCCGAAATGACAAAACCATCATCAACATACAGTGCTAGAAGAAGTAAACCTCTGTCAGACATTTATATGAACAAGCACGGATCTGCATCACTCCTTTTAAAACTAAGGTTTAGAATATAATCGCCAATTTTTCTATTCCAACATCTAGGTGCTTGTTTCAATCCATATAAGCTCTTATTCAGACGACAGACTTTAGTGCTACTATCTTGGAAGCCTTTCGGTTGTTTCATGAAAACTTTTTCTTCAAGTTCTCCATATAAAAAGCCAGTAGAAACATCAAAATCAAACTGTGATAACTGCAGCAATACTTAATAAAGCTCTTATTGTTCCTGACTTCGCTACAGGACTGAATGTCTGATTATACTCTTTTCCTTTCTTCTGAGAAAAACCTCTCATCACAAGTCTCGCTTTAAACTTGTCAATATTGCCATCTCTATTAGATTTTACTTTATAAACCCACTTACATGAAATGCTTTTCTTCCCTTTAGGTAGTTCTACCAAATCCAAGTTCTGTTTTCATTCAGAGAGTTGATTTTGTTTTTCATGGCATTTTTCCATTTATGTCTTTCAGCACATTCTGTTTCTGGTTCTCGATAATCAAGCAAGAAATTTTCTGCATTCATGATGTAATCTTCATATTGAGTAGGCTTTATAATTTCATTCCTACTTCGAAGTTGTCTGTCAACGTCTACCAAATCTTCATCCTGATTCTTGTATCTGTCTTCTACTTCAATTTCGTTTCATAATCTTTTGAAACACCATTAGTGAAATCTTAAATCAAACTCTCAGAAATTTCCTCAATTTCGTCTTCTTCTGATTGCAAATTTCAACTATGGCATGGTTCCTCACATATTTCTGCAAAATTCAAAGGTTTCTCATCAAAAGTGACATCGCGAGATCTTATCACCTTCCTTAAATCTTCACACCATATTTATACCCATCGTCATTATCGTATCCAACTAAAACACCTTCTGTAGCCGTGCGATCAAACTTTTTACTACATGGTTTCGCAATATGTGTATAGCATTTGCAAGCTATGATTCGCAAATACTTGAAATTTGGCTTTCCTCCTAACCAAACCTCGTAGTGACTTTTGTCTGCTACTTCGGATACGCCTGATCGGTTTAGGATATTAACTGAAGAATATATTAACCGAAGAATTTATTAACTCTAACCATAAACTTTGGGGTAAACCTTCTCTTGAATGCATTATTGTCCGTGCCATCTCAAAAACTGTACGATTATCTCGCTCCGCGAGATACCTTGGGGTTATCGAACTCACCACCATTATCACTCAATAACACTTTTACTGAGTGAACATTATTACGTGCTTCTGCCAAAGCTATTTTGAGTTTTTCAGGAACTTTAGTTTTTTCTTTAAAAAAAAGACATAACTGAATTTACTGAAATCATCTTTGAATAAAACGAAATAGCGAAAACCATTCAGAGACTTTTCAAAAGGTCCACAAACATCTGAAAATCTAATCCCTCATGATATAATTGCAGCATATTTCCATTAGAAATATTACTCACTTCTGCTGAAATATCAGGCTTCAAGTTCTTCACTGCAAGTTTGTATGACCTTCCATATCTAGATCTTGAGCCGACCAAAAACACGGTATCATCAAGTGTGAACTGACATTTCTCTGTTTTGGAGCAAATGAACTTCCTGGATTCTTATCCTGAGTAGAGAGAACAAAACAAATTTTTCTTTATATCGGGTATATATCATACATCTGAAAGAGTTATTTCTTGCTTTCTTTTTCCAACTTGAGCCTCAATTACAATAGAACCTTTACCTATTGCACCTATTGTAACTCCATTTGCTGTGGTTACCGAATGATTCACTATGAAAGCCTCAAAATCTACAAATAAATCTTTCCTATTCGAAATATGATTTATTGCACCTTTATCAACAAACCAATTATCGATATCAAATTCAGCATTCAAAACAGTGCTGGCATCAGCTAACAAGATAACTTTAGGTGAACCTTGATTTTTGTTTGATTGCTTATAGGATTCTTATGGTTGACCATCCGCTTTACATTTTTCACAATCTCTAAATCTCTAAATAATAATAATAAAATCCTGTTCGAAATTTATTATTTTTATCAAAATGTTCTCTATTTCTAACAAACGAAGACTTTTCCGCTGCTAGAACCTCCAAATCATTATTACCTTTAACTGCTAAGGCTTTTTCAAAGGCGCATAACTGACTAGTAAGACTATCTAGCGTTCTGTCTGATGCTGGCATTAACATCCAGCTCGACTTAATAGAGAAAAATTCATCAGGCAAAGTATCTAAAATTTTTTACACCAACGAAAGTTCTGGCAACTGACAATTACAAGCAAGTCCACTAGCTGTCTTATTGCGACCAATTTCTTGTTGTAATTGATTCAAAATGTTTTCCAACTTTGATGTATGTGTTGCCATATCATCTCCTGTTTCTCTCTTATAACCGAAAAACTGAGTGCACAAATCGTAAGATTTATCAACAACACTACAATCATATAATCTGTTCAGCTCCATCCACACCTCGTATTATGTTGAAAATCTCATTATTTTAATGAGAGTTTCCTCAATCATATTTGTGGTCAAAATCATCTACTCTATTATAGTATTTCAAACTTTCCTCATAGTTTTTCTTTTCCTCAGTCTAATCATTCTCTGTTAATGCTTCAGGCGGGACAAGTTTACCTTCTACTATGTCTATAGCTCCTGTAACTCCTTTCAATAAAATACCCATCTTGTATTTCCATGTTTTCCAATTTGATTTTCCTTCTAGAAGCCCAATCTGCACCCTATTCAACACAACTAATAAAGGCCCATAACCTGATGATGGAGCAGTATTTTGGGCTAATCACAATTAGAATAAAAACTTTTAAAATGGTAATTTATTTAATGACTTTTCTTCATAAAAATATTTTGACAGAATCATTAACTTCAATTATTATATCAAGTAACTACGTTATGTAAAAAATCAAACTATTCATTGATATTTCTTAACAGTATATACTTGGACTCGAATATTCTCCCAGTTTTCTTCGTCAATTTTTCACAAAACATGGCTTTTCCAACGCACATTACGTATCAATATTTTATTGTTTGTTACCAAATGAACAGGCCGACACAGGAAAAATTGTTTTCCTCGACGAAGGAAAAATGCAAAAATGAAAACATACAGGTGAATATTGCTGAAGTAGTTGTAGTATTTGAAATTGGCATTCACAAGGAAATCGAACAAGTTTGGCTTGCAGTGAGGATTGGTTAGAGATTCCATCGATTTCAATTAGTCTTTTTCATTTAATTGAATGTTAATCATTCCATTATGGTCAGAATTGAATTGTAAGTTGTCATTTTAATACATTCTGTCAAAAAAGTACCTGGAATTGCATAATGAAACAAAAAATATTTGTTTTTTATCCGAATTTATTATTACGCCTTCAAATTAGGCCCCTTCCGAAAGAATGCATTTACGCCAAATAATATTCCTATCAACATAACATCTTACAAACGCTTTTTCCGGAATCGACTTTAGTTCTTGGCGCGAATTCTCATTTATGTCTTCTTTCGATTCAAAATGGACACCTCGAAGGGGTAATTTAAATTTTGGAAAAAGAGAAAACTCAGCCGGAGTCACATCAGGTGAATAAGGTGTTTGGTAGTTGTTGAGTTTTGGGTTAGAAAATCATTCACAATGATAGCCTTGTTAGATGGTGCATTATCGTGGTCCACAAATCTAGCCTTTTTCTTTCACCATCGCGGGCTTCTGAAATAAAAGTCCAAAACAATATCGGAGACATTTGCCTTTTTCTGGTCATTTCGGGAATCAAACCTAATCTTTCAATTTGGCCTAGCTTGTGTGAGATGAAAGCTATTCTGTAATTTTTGTAATTCACCTAACATTTAGCTAGGCATGGTGAACAGCAATTTCAAAATCAATCGTTTCCTGTGCTTTAGATGAAATAATATTTAATCATGATCAGTTGGTTTTGATTTTTGATAAACACAGTTCATATGTGTTAATTGCTTTTTATTTCAATAAACAAAGAACCAGGAATGTAATGACCGTTGGAAAATCCATGGATAGTGGATAATAAAAATAAATAATAATAATAATAAAAGAATGGATGACCGACGAGCTTTTAGGATTAATGGAAGAAAGGAGAACGCATAAGGGTAAAAATCAACAGAAGTATATCGCAACACATAAACTCATAAAGAAGATAATCAGAGAAGCTAAAGAAGCATATATATCCGAAAAGTGCAACGACATCGAACAATGTGAGAAAAAATACAATTTCTATAACATGCACAAGAAAATTAAAGAGTTCACTTCGAAGAAAAGTAATACTCACCGAACAACTAGCTTACTGAATAAAGACGGAATGCTAAAAACAGAAGCCTCAGAGATCATTGGCATATGGAAAGAATACGTAGAGGAATTGTTTGACGATACACTTTAACCGATGCTACAGACGGGCTACCGATACTGAAATGTAAGATAGAGAAAGCGGTCTTTGGCATGAAAGATAATAAATCACCAGGCCCCGATGGTGTACAAATCGAGATCCTTAAAGTTATGTGTGAATCCGACTCAAGATTTCTTGATATTTTAGTAAAATTATTTAACAATATCTATGATACTGGGGTAATACCGGAAAATTGGATGCACTCGACATTTATTCCCATTCCAAAGAAACCAAATGCAAAATCCTGCGACCAATACCACCTAATAATAATAATAATAAATAATAAGTCTAATTAACCACTAAGACATTTACAAAAGTAATTCAGAACAGAATCTACACAAAGTGCGATCTAGAGGTCAGTGAATCGCAATTTGGTTTCCGTAACGCTCTGGGCACAAGATATGCTATTTTTGCTCTGCAGGTTTTAATCCAGCGTTGCAGAGACACAAATAAAGATGTATATATCTGCTTTGTCGACTTTTCTAAGGAATTCGATAGCGTCAACCATGAACGACTCGTATCCATCCTACAAAAAGCAGGTCTTGACAATAAAGACGTAAGAGTAATAACTAATCTCTACTCTGGGCAGACCTGTCGGGTCAAGGTAGACAATAGCTTCACGGATGATATCGAAATAAAGAAATGCGTACGTCAGGGTTGCATTTTATCCCCTCTTCTCTTCAACAGATACACGGAAGAAATCTTCAAGGAAGCACTGTACGAGGTAGAGCCAGGATAAAGATGAATGGAGAACTGATCAACAACATCAGATACGCTGATGATACAGTTATACTTGCCAGCGACGTTAACAAATTGCAGCAACTAGTGGAGATAAAGCGAGTCGTTAGTGAACAGTATGGCTTGAAGCTCAACGTTGAGAAAACCAAGTGGATGCGTGTTAGTAAACGACCACAACAATGGAAACAACTGATAATAGGCACGAAACCAGTGGAACAGGTCAACAAGTACTCCTATCTCGGATCTTTCGTAAGTTCAGATTGGGATCAGTCCATGGAGATAAAAACAAGAATTGAGAAAGCAAGAACAGCATTCAACAACATGAAACCATTATTCACCAGTAGAGATCTATCTATCAATTTAAAATACAGACTGGCAAAATGCTACATATGCTCAATTCTATTGTATGGTGTGGAAGCATGGACGATGACGGAGAGACTAATGAAAAAACTGGAGGCATTTGAGCTGTGGGTCTACCGCCGCATTCTACGCATATCATGGATGGACCACATTACCAACGAGGAGGTCCTCCGTAGGCTTGATAAACAGAGAGAAATCTTATTTACCGTGAGAAAACGTAAAATTGAGTACTTTGGACACATAATGCGTCACGAAAGATTTCGCCTCCTCCAGCTTATCATGCAGGGTAAAACGGACAGCAAGAGAGGCCCAGGTAGACGAAGACATTCCTGGCTGCATAATTTGCGTCAGTGGTACGGGCTCACCACCATACAGCTCTTCAGAAGTGCAGCTAACAAGATACGAATAGCTATGTTAATCGCCAACGTCCGTACCGGATAAGACACCAAGAAGAAGAAGAAGTGAATAATTGTTTGTTTGGTACTGTATGAGAATATACATACTGCATATATAAATAATTTTGGAATCGCAAACAAATTTTAGGATCCTATCACACGAAAGAATTAACAAATTCTCTGAAACCACATTGATCACAAAAATTGTTTTTTATTTGAGTTTATCCAATGCCTCATGAATTTCTTTGATACATTTCAGTAGAGGTTATTACAGTTTACAGCGTGCATAAGAGATATTTTCCCGACTCATTGTAGATCATTCGTCGTTAAACATGTAATAATGTCAGCTTCAGTTTGGCACATTCCATCTCTGATTTTCGACAGTTTTTCATATGCATTTTGCACTGCCTTTCGTTTAAAAAAAGAGTTCAAATTTTTTCATTGATGTATATGCTGATCTTCTGGTTGGTGGTTATGGTATTCGTTTGAATTGAACACGACTGCTAGATCCACCAACTCTACGAAAAAATGCTGAAAATCTTCAAGGCAACTCCACTCATCTCCCCTGTTGCTAATTTGAGATTATGTTATTTGTATTTCAAACGCTTTGAACTTGGAGAACACTCAAAATTGGAGCACTATTATTCTCAAAAATTTTTTCACATGACACCTGCAATAACTTATTTTAGTTTTCATTTTCTGTTATTTTAACAAATGAACAGTAAAATAATGAAAAAATTATTATTGGGACTGGAGGAGATTATTCATTACCTTTTACTTTTGGAAATCTTGGCCGAGATGGGTATTCTCCCAATGGTCATTGAATAGGCTTAGGGGCCGAGTTGGTCATTTTTGTGCATTTTACAGGGTGCTTCAACAAAAACTAAGCAGAGGCTATATCTACCAAGATATTCATTTCTGATCGAAACGCAAATACAGGTCGTTTTTTGTTCCAAGAAGGACATCTTTTGAGGTACAAAACTTGTCTGAAATATCAACCTTCTAAGCGAGGGTTGCAATCCTTGAACATTTTGAATAGGGAAGATGAGTCGATAGATGACTCAAAAGAAAGGTGGTATCTTTGTCTACGTTGCCTCGAACGAATTTCCATTTTTGATTGAGAACTGTAAAAGATACAGGGTGATCAACTGAAAGATAGGGAAGACTATTTCTCCGAGACTATTCAAGTTTCAGTGAGGTAAAATGAAACAGATCCATGCTGTTAAATGGCAGTCATCATCAAGTATCATCCTCATCTAGAATTTAAACGGCTGGACCATTGGTGACAACCCTTGAAAATTTGGAAGAGGGTAGGTGGGTCGAGTGATACCGCGAAAAAAAGGTATTATCTTTGTCTGCATCCCCGTGAACGAATTTTCATTTTCGATTGAAAACTGTAGGAGAAGGTGAGCTACTGAAAAATAGAGGAGACTATCTATCGCTCTAAGGTATCACTGGATCGAAATATTACCCCTATTCTAGGGATTGAAATTCGAGATGAGTGTGATTTCGGAAGATGACAGCTTTTGATCTAAAATGAATCTATTCCAGTTTTTCGCACTAATACTCCAATAGTCTTGGGGCGATAGTCTTCTCTATTTTTCAGTGGCTCACTCTGTATCTTCTACAGTTTTCAATGGAAATTCTTTCACGGGAATGCAGACAAAGATAATACCTTTCTTTCGAGTTATCACTCGACCCATCTACCCTCTTCCAAATTTTCAAGGGTTGTGACCCCTGCTCCAGGGGTTGAAATTCGAGATGAGGATGGTACTTGGTGATAACTGCCATTGATCAGCATGGATCTGTTCCATTTCACCTCACTGAAACTTGAATAATCTCAGGGAAATAGTCTTCCCTATCTTTCAGTTGCTTACCCTGTATCTTCTACAGTTTCCATTTAAAAATAGAAATTCGTTCAAGACAATGTAGACAAAGATACCACCTGTCTTTTGAGTCATCACTTGACCCATCTTCTCTATTCGAAATGTTCAAGGATTCCAACCCCCGCTTAGGGGGTTGTTATTTCAGGCAAGTTTTGTATCCCAAAAGATGTCCCCCTTGAAACAAAAATTGACCTGTTTTTGCGTTGTGATCAGAAATTAATATCTTGGTAGATATAGCCTCTGTTTAGTTTTCGTTGAAGCACCCTGTATGTATAACGCCCGACGGAAATTACTGCCACCGCTCCAAACAAGAATGACGGAAACCTCTTCTGCGATAAGCAAACGGTCGTTGGGGTGAGGAGTTTTATGCATATCTAGTAAAAACGCAAAATGATAGTTCTCCCCTGTAATTCTTATATTTGTTTTTTAAAACTATTACTCCTAAATACTTGGACTCGATTATTTTCCTCAGATTCCTTTGTCAATTTTTCATGAATGGACATAACGCACCAATCTTGTATTGTTTGTTACCAACTGAACAAGCAGACACACATAAAAAATAGTTTTCCTGGATGCGGGAAAAATTCAAAATGAAAACAAATAGGTCAATATTTCTGAAGTCGTAGAATTTGAAGTTGGCATTCACTAGGAAATCGAACAAGTTTGGTTTGCAGTACAGATTATTGGTTAGAGATTTCATCGATTTCAATTAGTCCTTTTCGTTCAATTGAATGTTAATCATTCCATTGTGGTTATAATTGAATTATAAGCTGTCATTTCAATTTATTTGATCTGGTCGCCAAATGTTATATGTAGCACTATATTATATAAATATTACAAATTGTGCATTTCATTTAATGACCAACTTCTTGTGCTTATATCACGATCCGAATTTATCTACGAATTTTTGATCCTCATCAACCAAGAGGCCCCCAACAGTGAGGGAAATAATAAAGTCATTGTCAGTTAATAATAACGATAAAACAAAATTATTGGATAAAAGCGGAGTATATAAAATACACTGCACTGAATGTTAGTCATTCTAAATAGGTCAAACCGAAAAATATACCGAGAAGAAAATTAAAGAATATAAAAATTTGATCATTCAAAACAAAAACTCTACGGGTTTTTTCAACTGGTTTATCGATAAAAATCATTTCATAAATTTGCATAAAATGGAACTCATGGAGCCAGGTAATAAAAGAAAAAGGATGGAAATTTTAGAGATAATGAAAATTACGTACTCTATAATAGAAATAACCAGCCAATTTTCAATGAACACACATACTTAAGTTTATCTCCTGTTATTAATGCCTTTATATTCAAGTTAAATCACATATTTTGTTTTTCAGTATTGTTTTACTGTTGATAATAGGCTGATAACCCGAAATTATGTCGAGTATTTTAATATGTTATTGAGAAATTTTGCCAAGTGTTTAATTATTTACACAAGTCTGCAACAAAAATGATGTTTGGATATTTTCAACCGATTTCAATGTATTTAGGTGTTCTGAAAACAAAAAATACTCAAAAATTCCAGAACGTAAGGTTATTTTACAAAACGCAAAATTTTATTACAAAAACGGATTTTTGGACTAAAATTGGATTAACTTGTAGTATAAATGATAGGTATAATTTAATTTTGAATACTATTTCAAAATGTTTACAGGACATAACTGTCATCAATTTCTAAATAAGGAACACCCTGTTTGACCTACATTAACAAGTATATACATGTTGTAACCTGAACGTTCGCGCTGCGATAGTGTAGAAATGTCGCGGGACAATTACGTGTTAACTCATCATTGTTTTATAGATCTTGGTTCAATACAGTGCAATGTCATCTGTGCGGAAGTGTGTGAACTCTTCGGATAGTTTCTGTTACATTTGTGGAGAATATATGACATTAAAGCAACAAGTTAATATTACGGACTTTGTAAAAAAAGTATACTTCGCGTATTTTGGCTTCAAACTTGGAGATCAGGATAAAGTATGGGCACCTCATAAAGTCTGCAAACGATGTGTTGAAGACCTTCGAAATTGGTTTAAGAGCAACAGAAAAGCATTCCGATTTGCGATTCCTATGGTATGGCGCGAGCAAAAGACCGTAGTAATGATTGTTACTTTTGTTCATGTAATGTGATAGGGTATAATTCAAAAAGGAAGCAGTCCATTTCATACCCCAATCTGCAATCAGCTATTTGTCCCATCCCTCATGGGACCGAAATACCAGTGCCCAAGGTCCCTGCTACCTTGGAAAAGTTCTGACAAAGATGGTGCTGTTCCTACACCCGATGACCAGTCAACTTTTGAATTTGAAGATGACAGAAGTCCAAAATTGTTTTCCCAAGGCGAGCTTAATGATTTGGTAAGAGACTTGAATCTTCCCAAAAACGCTGCAGAGTTGCTTGGATCAAGGCTCAGAAGCAGGAACTTACTTTTGCCGGGAGTGTCTTCCTCCTGGTTTAGATATCGTGAAAAGCAGTTTACTTCCTGCTTACCCAAGAGAACGAGTTGGTTTATTGCACTAATACTGAAGGTTTGATGAATACATTTAAGATCTCATACGACCCAGAAGAGTGGCGTATTTTTATAGATTCTTCAAAAAGAAGCCTTAAAGCAGGTCTGCTTCACAACGGCGGTTTCTATGCTTCCATTCCTGTCGGCCATTCCGTATACCTCAAAGAAACCTACAAGAACTTGGAATTGATTCTTTGTAAATTAAAATATAAAGACCACGGTTGGCAAGTGTGCGGTGATTTCAAAATCTTGGGCATGGCGCTCGGACAGCAATCAGGGTTAACCAACTTCCCTTGTTTTTTGTGTCTATGGGATAGTAGAGACCGAACAAATCACTGGACCAAAAAGTGTTGGCCTGCGAGGGAGCTTGAAGTTGGCGAAAAGAATGTCCTGCATGAAACTTTGGTGCCTCCTCATGAAGTTCTTTTACCACTGTTTCACTTAAAGCTGGGATTGATGAAGCAATTTGTAAAGTCACTTCCAAGAGATGGAAATTGCTTCAAATACTTAATATCAAAGTTTCCTGGCCTCTCGGAGGCAAAGTTTGAGGAAGGTGTTTTCGTTTGACCAGATATTAGACGGCTTATGGCTGATCCACTATTCGTCACAACCATGACGGATCCTCAAAGAGAATGGTGGATTGCCTTTAAGGAAGTTCGTCAAAAGAATGTTAAAAGCATTTCAAGCTTTAGGTTGCTTAATGAGTTTGAAAGTACATTTTCTTCATTCCCACCTTGACTATTTTCCAGAAAATTTAGGAGACGTGAGTGAAGAGCAAGGTGAACAATTTCATCAAGATATTAAGGAGATGGAAAAAAGATACCAGGGAAGATGGAGCGTCTCAATGATGGCAGACTACTGTTGGACGCTTAAAAGAGACCTTCCAGATGCTTCCCACAAGCGAAAATGTACTCACTGGGAAAAAGAAATGTGTTTAGTGCTCACTAAGTAATGTATTTGAGATAAGAAAATAAATTTTGATACTCAATTATAAATTACTTTATTCAAAAAAAAAATTATATTTTATTTTAAGATAATAACTTTTTTAGCATAGACACCTACATTGTCAGAAAACATGAAGTGCTAGGACAAAATGAAAGTTATTTTCGAATTCAGCACACCCAAAAACATAAGAATTACACAAAAAACCAAAACAGCTCTCAACTTTTTTTTTGCAGACTTGTGTTATTCAATCAGTTAATTATTTCGAAGATTAGGCATGGTTTACCCGTTTCCTGATTTTTTTGAATTTACACTTTAGAGGATTTCGTATAAGGCATGGCGCATTTGGGAAGTTTATCCATTTTATATTATGAACTTTCCTCCGGATATGTTTTGACATGACGGCAAATCATTATGGCCTTCAGTAAATTATATTCGTTTCTTTGATTGGAATAAATGAATAAACCTTCCTGTAAGATTATGAGCCACCTACCTAACTCAAAGAATATTATGTTTACTTTATGGGGTTAATTTAAAATGAAGAAAAAGTCTCTAATCGAAAAACACACTTACTTCTGATAGCCAATTGTAGTTGAAATAATTCTCTGTTCCTTATGTTACATACGTGTAGATCAAACCCAATTTTTTTTCTTGCTGAGAGCATTTCCAATGCATTTAGTTGCTCTTCTTTCCTAGTGTTCTTTAGGAAATTTTTTCTGCTTTGAAAAACATCGCTCAGTTGATATTTCGACATTGGTTAAGTCACTAACAGTCTTACATACGTGTAGATCAAACCCAATTTTTTTTTCCTGCTGAGAGCATTTCCAATGCATTTAGTTGCTCTTCTTTCCTAGTGTTCTTTCAGAAGTTTTTTCTGCTTTGAAAAACCTCGCTCAGTTGATATTTCGACATTGGTTAAGTCACTAACAGTCTTACATACGTGTAGATCAAACCCAATTTTTTTTTCCTGCTGAGAGCATTTCCAATGCATTTAGTTGCTCTTCTTTCCTAGCGTTCTTAAGGAAGTTTTTTCTGCTTTAAAAAACCTCGCTCAGTTGATATTTTCACATTGGTTAAGTCACTAACAGTCTTGGAAGCATGAACGTTTTTAGAGAGGAGTCCTTCTAAAAGACTAGCTTACACTCTGGACCCTACCCTACTACCAGTAGAATAAGGTAGATCATTGGCGTTAAACCTTGATCACATTTAAAGGTAAAGAAGTTCCGGATTTATAAATTCCTCAATTCCGAGCTGAATAGCTTTGCAGCCCAAACCGATATTGAAAAGTCATGCGAATGATTTAATGTGTTCACATATTGGCGAATTGTTGTCATGCATGCCCTTTGCAACGAGACCACTTCGAGGCCATTACGTGGAGAAATATCGACGTGAAAATACGTTTGGTAAATAATGTCAATCCAGCCTTCCACTAAATGCGAACGCGGGTCATCCATTATCTGGTTTGGAAGGTAGATGGAAGATTTGTGATTTATAAAGAGGTGAAAACTGCTTACGGTGATAAAGCTATGAATCGTACGAGTGTGTACAAGTAGTGTTGTGAGTTTAAAATGGTCGTACGTCTGTGCATAATGACCAGAGTACCGGAAGACCAATTTTGACTGACTAAATTGTGGAAGAAATCAAAAACGCCCTCTTTGACAATCGCAGAAATCCTCGGATATCGGAAACTATTCGCGAGGTGGGTTTCAAAACAATTTCCAATGCAACACAAGTTAAATCAAGTGATCGCCAAGCAAGAATTTTTGAAGCGCTGCAACCTCAATGGAGATGAATTTCGTTGCTCACATGCCTGAAACATCTCTTACTAAGAATTATAAGTCTTTTTGGACTGTCAAGGTATAAATTCAAGTCGAATATCTGAGTTCAGGGGAGACCATCAACTCCGTAAGATACTGTGAGACCCTAAAAAATTGCAGACCGTGATTCAGAATAAGGGAAGAGGCATGCTGACAAAAAGTGTCTACCTGCTGCACGACAATGCCAGACCACATACGGCTAACCATCTCTCTCTCATTCCCCTGATCTAGTACCTTCAGATTACTCTCTTTACCTCCCCGAAACTGCACATGAGTGAAACAAGGTTTTCAACTGCCAAGGAGGTGAAGAAAGTGCTGGACGAAGGGGTTGGCGAGAAACTATTTCGATGAATGCATAAACAAATTGATACCCCACCAGCAAAGAGATCAATGGCGACTATGTTTAAAATAGCTTATATTATGTACTGAAGTATAACGTGATTTTTTTGCTTTGGTACCAGAATACGATATTTTTTATCGTTGAATGGCTATTTAATATTAATTTTTCTTCGAAGTGCACATAAAATTTAGGCTAGGAGGGGGCTGAGGGGTGAACCCATGGAAAGTCCTGAGTTCTGTTGGTAAAAGTAAGAATGAAACTGGAAATAATTTCCAGATATGCAGATTTTTAGAAGATTACGAAATTCATCAGCAATATAAACCAGCGTGTTATTTTTGGTGAATTATTTTCTCACTTTCTGAGGACATTCATCTGTTGGAATATTTGAGTATATGTCCCTATATCAAATGTGACCAATTTGACATTTTGTGTGATTTTGAGCCAAGAAAGTTTTTGTACAAGATCGAATAGAATTTGAAATGGCGTGTTGTGACAAGATTTATAAACTAATTTAACTGAATGTTTATGCATGATACTACTGGTTTAGCAGGTTTTTCTCTTTTGCGCAGTTCACTAAGTTATATATCCGGAGATTGAGCGTTGCTTGGAATGAGCTTCCTTTGTTTTAGCTTTGTATGTGCTAGGTTAGATCAGCATGTTCTAGTTTTCTCTCAATGTTCCTCATGAATGATTTGGATAGCTATTTTGGTATTTCAGTAATATTTAGTGTTTACAATTTGTCTTGCATTTTTTTTGTTATATTGATCTTTACTGAGCCATAAGATGTTTATCAGTTCTCGACAAAATTAGGTCTTATTTTTCGATTTTTGGAGATATGAATTTATTGTTTCAGTGTGGCATTGCAACTGGGCGTATTTCAAATGAAAATAATCCTGCAAGAAATTTGTGGCACAAATTCGTTCTTGAGTTACCTTCGAAAATTTATGGAAACTTAATGCGTGATCAAAAAAAAACACAATCCCACCAGAAATGTGAATGACAAAATAATTGATGTGGCCGTTTTGGGTGAAATATTATGAAGGAAACTCAATCTGCTAAGAGATTTTAGCAAATATCTGGAGTATGCCGGAGGGGTACTTTCAGGATTGGATCCATATAAAATGAGATACGTCCACGATCTCAAAGAATTTGATTTTCATCTTCGTTTAGAGTATTGCGAAAGTTTCAGTGAGCGGATCAAAAACGATCCGCATTTGCTTCAAAATGTGTGTTTTTCTGATAACACGAGTTTATTTTTGAAATTTTGAATGTCGAGGTGCATTGCCAGAACTGTAGAGTCTGAAGTAACACGAATCCCCACTTAAAAAGGGAGAATTATACTCAAAAACTTAATGTTTCGGCCGGAAATTTGAGAAACCGAATTATAGGGCCCTTTATTGATACAGGAAAACTTGGAAGATTAAACTTATGGTGAGATGGAGATGGTGGAGAATTCCATTGATCCCCTCATAACAACTATCATGGATGGAAATCCAAATTTATCTGAACATAGCGTTATGTATCAACATGATGGACCCGATGCATTATGCAACCGCTGTGAGGAACTATCCAGACAATAGATTTCCTTAAATAGAAAAGATATGCGTTATAGAATGGCCGGCAAGATCAATCGATCTAACGCTTCTCGATTAATTTTTGTGGAACCATCTTAACTCTGAAGTCTATGTTATGAATCTTCAGATTCTTCATAATTGATATTATATGTTTGGTGGATTTAATGTGTTCACACAATGGAGAATTGTTGGCAGATAATACGAGGCATATCCAAAAATTAAGTAAACTGAGAACTTCACGACCGGAAGGGTTCTATTTTTATCATGTTGGCTACACGGTAGTATAGCCTGACGCATCCCTTTTGCAACGAGACCGCTTCGAGGCCATTACGTGGAGAAATATCGACGTGACAATATGTTGGGTGAATAATGAACCAAGTGCGAAATACGCGGCGTCATCCATTATCTGGTTTGGAAGGAAGATGGAAGATTTGTGATTTATGAAAAGGTGGGAACTGCTTACGGTGATAAAGCTATGAATCGTACAAGCGGTGTCGTGAGTTTAAAAACGGTCGTACATCTGTGCATTATGACCAGAGCAGCCTAAGACCATTTAATTTTGACTGACGAAATTGTGGAAAAAATCGAACACGCGCTTTTTGACGATCGTAGAAACCCTCGGATATCGGAAACTGTTCGCGAGGTGGGTTCCAAAACAACATACAATGCAACACAAGTTAAATCAAGTGATCGCTGAGCAAGAATTTTCGAGGTGCTGCAACCTCCATGGAGATGAATTTCTCTACTCACACGCCTGAAACAAAAGAAACAGTGGCCTCACACCTCTTACCCTCTGCCAAAAAGCTAAGAAAATTATGACATACGTGTTTTGGGACTGTCAGGGTATAAATTTAAGTCGAATATCTGCCTTAAGGGCAGACCATCAACTCCGTAATATACTGTGAGATTCTAAAAAATTGCAGAGCTTGATTCAGACCAAGAGAAGAGGCATGCTGACAAAAGGTGTTTGCCGGTTGCACGACAATGCCAGATCAGATACGGTTTTGTTGGTACACGGTAGAATAATTATCAAATTTCTTGCATTCGGTATTTTTGTCTCTTTCCGCTTAAATGCAATACAAAATATCAAAATTAGCTGTAAGCTGTAAATGGAATAATAATTAATTCAGGAGGTTTGATAGATTATTTGCGAAAATTGGTATTCACTTTTTAATTTAATGGTTCAATGAATTTCAAATAGGATGATGTGACCTATGCATTCTATTGGTAATGCAGGTACTCAGCTCAATAGAAGGAAAATCCAAATATGGTTGCTCCTTTTAAAATCTGAAAAAAGTAATGGAGAGTAATAGGTCTAATTGACTATTGAATACATTTCTGGAATCTTCTTTTTTAATGCTTTTCAATTCGGTCCCGATCTTTTATTTTCATCATGCAAAATATCGGAATTATTATTGAAACTATGGTTTTCTTCTAGTAGATGATTTGCATAGTGATAATCTGATTTTGTTGGTCAAAATTGCGTTTGTGATCTGATAACTTAATATTGAAATATGTAAAAGTTTTTTTATATAAATTTTACCACAACTTCTACTAGAGATTTTTTTCAAACACCTATTTGATACCTTCATGAATTTTAGATTTAAGTTTTTGATACATCAATCTAGAGAGTTATCCCCTCTGAAGGCTGTATTCAAATGAAGAGACGAGAATAATGACTTTGAAGTTAGACTGGGTTTACCACTATAAGTTGGTTTCTTTAACCCTAGGAAAAGCCCCATGGATTGCATGTAGAAATCGTTTATTAGAAAGCAAACTGTCAATCATACTAAAATTATAACCACTGTTATGACCGCGATTTATTCCATAACTTTTTCAAAAAATTATTCTCTGACATTGGTACCATGGTGAGCCAAATACTATTATGAGCAGCTATTTTATGTTGATGTGGATGTGCGGTTATATGGTTATATTTAAATCAGAAACAGTAATGGAATAGTTTCAGTTTCGATTTCCACGGTGTACTTTTCATTAGGGTGAACTAAATTCATAAAGGTACTAATAATACTATACCGTGTTTAATATTGGATTGTTATTTATAAGTACGATCTTTTCTGGTTTTTGAGATTTTTCTGATTCTATAAAATGTTTTGTTTTGAATAAAAATCTGCCTTGTTCGAAGCTTTAGCAGTATCTCCTTTCATATTCTCAATGAACTCTATATTGTCTGATTTAAAATTAGAATTAATGGATATTAAGGTAATGTTATGAAATTTATTAAGTTTAAACTCTTGTTCTACAAATGATGCTGCTGAATAGTTCAAATTTCTGGAATGTGATGAATTGTTTATGGCAATTCCAAGCTGAAATGGTTACTGTGGATTCCATTATCTCTTTTGATCTAATTATAACCCAAATTGACTGTAGACATGAAATTTCTGTTTTCCATAAACCATCGCATAGTGTTATCACTATCCGAAATTCTTCCGCATATCCACATCAACATAAAATAGCTGATTATAACAGTATGATACAAGGCCATATCACGAAATCATTGTTGGAAAATAATATCCAGAGAGAGCTCAATATTATAAAACAAATAGTGGTCAATAATGGTTTTAATTCGAATATAATAGGATGTATGCTTCCTCGTAAACAATTTCAACGTGCACTCCATGAGGTTTTCCCTAGTGTTCAAGAGACTTATCAAAAATATAATATATTGACTTAGATTGGTAAACCCGTCTGAATTTGAAGTCCCACTTCTCATCTTATGATATGAATATAGCTTCTACAACGGATAACTCTCTAGGTAAATACATTAGAAACTGCAAATCTAAAACTCATGAAGGAAACATATCAGGTATTTATGAATTTCAATATTAGGTTATCAGAGTACATACGCACTTTCGACAAAAAAAATTTTATTCTCACTATGCAAATAATTTACTAGAAGGAAACCACGCTTTCAATAATAATTCTGATATTTCTCATGATGAAACTGAACCTATGGGAAGCATAGGAAATCAATATACAGAAACATTTCAAGAATTTACTTAATAGTAGATAAGACCGAAATTCGTCGCCTTCACTAAAACTTTTCTCCTTGAACGAAGGAGGTTTGGATTTTATTCCTGTCGAGTTAAGTACCTGCTTTCACCAATTTTATTTATAAGCTACATCTTTCTTTCAAATGTACTACTTATCTTATGAAGCCACAGTGTGGTGAAACACGTCATAAGTTTTTCAATATACCAAAAATTTGCTCATCATTGATTTATTTACCCAAAAAAAATTATTAATCAAGGGATTATGCAGTGAAAGAAGATTGACGTATTTTTCTGTAGAATTTCGTCTGTCGGATGAGATTTTGATTATATGAATGTTGAAGGTGGCGATTTTGCGGCTCCATGTCAATTCCGATACTATGATGGGTATTATATGTGATCCATCTCATTTTGAAGAGCAGATCTCGAGGGAAAACTTTTCGCGCAAGCGCTACACCATTAGATAGTTTCCCTCGAATTTTCCGTTACTCGTCTTGCGTTCGGTTTTCATGATGGATCTCTGGTGTCTTGCTGCGGTTTCCAACTGTTGCAATTACACTCGCAGTTTCGGGTAATTATCTTCAATATTCGCTGAATCAACCTCTATTGCGTATGATGTTTATGAGCCGACTAATTCTGGAGTGATTACCTATATTTACTGACTTTGAAGCTGTTGATGTGAGGTGAAAAATTAAAACACGGTAAGTTCAACTTCTACTGTTACAACTGTGTTTCAAAATGAAATATAGAATAGGCAGTCTAGAATGAGATGTTTTCGAAAAAAATGACTGAATTAAATTTGTTTTTTAAATTTTCTCCGATCTAATGATAAATAACTACGCTATTCGTTGGTGAGTGCATATCTTGGGAACGGTTAGACCGATTGCAAATGTTTTTATTGTAAGATGTATCTAAAAGTACGATTTAGGTATTATGGAAATAAAAGTTGAGAAAGTTGACCGAAAAATTCTAGACAAACAGATATAATTATTCACGATACGAAAAATGGAAATTCTTTGTTTTATACGTTAAGGTAATTGAAAATTTTTGGAAAAACATTTTATCATTATGATCTTGGCAATTTGAATTAAAACTCGGTATAATCAAACTATAAGGGTGAATGGCAAAAATGACAAGTCTGTAATGCATTCTAGGTCTTTGAGGGTTTGTTAGGAAATTTTCATCGTATATGTCTCTAATGGTTCCAAAAATAAGGCCCTATAATTTCATTCCTTCAAAAAGGATGCAACATCCTGAAAGCATTAGAAAAAGGATACCTTCATTGGGTAGTTTTGGCTGTTCCATCAACTTTTGGATTATAAGAATTGTCCCAAAAATTCATCAATTCATCATTAGGTTCTAATGAATCCAGGTCTTCATCTCTTAAGAAGTGGCAATCGTTAATATTTATCTGCTTTTGGGTATGTTTTTCCTTAAAAAATAGAAAAATTCGACTGATTGGTCAGTTCTCAACTGATTGCGATGAAATTTTCACTAAAGATATATAAAGTAATCTTAAAATACCTATTGAAATCCCGTAGAAAGAGGTATATAAAATAATAATACTCTTTATTTCTTCCATATAACAAATAATGTGGTAAAACACGTCATATTAATACAAAATACAATATACAAAAATAAATATACAAACATATTAGATAAAAGAGTTTTAATAGATATTAACGAAGATATTTACATCATTATTCTTGCGCTGAAATATTCTCTGAAGTCATAATACGGATTTTCCACAAGGTATTTCTTCAATCCCTTTTTAAGTTTTTGTGCCGGCTGATTTCTAACATTCTGGGGTAGGTGATTATAAATTTTAGCTGTCATATAAGAGACTTTTTTTTGGGATACACATACTTCATAAGAGCCAGCTCAACATCCTTGATCCTCCTTGTGATATAGGGGTTGATATTTTCTCTTTTTTTGAATAATTCTCTATTGCTGATGATAAACATAATACAGTCATAGATATAGAGCCCAACTATTGTTAGTATAGATGTTTGAGTAAAGTTTGCTTTGCAGGTTTCTGTTTGTCTAAAGTTAATATTGCCCTCAGACACCTTTTCTGCAAAATGAGCAGTCTCTCCAAATATGCCGAATTCCCCCAGGCCATGATGCCATACCTCAGTCTACTGCTTACATATGCATTATATTCTAAGATAGCCGTTTCTTTACTAACAATTCTTGAGAGCTTTCTCAGTGCATACACATGCCTGGACATGTCTTGGGCAACGAAATCAACATGTACATCTAACCCAACTCAGTCGGAGAGCCACAATGACTTTTTAGAGTAGCTGTAGTTGTTATCCTACCGCCACTATAGTGATAGGTTTTGTTCTAGCAATCTGCACTGTAGCAGCTGCGTCTTGTTCTCGCTCATCATCAAGTTATTGTTTGTGAACCATATTGTTAGGGTATTCATGACTTCACTTACACTTGTATCACAAGAAGTTTCATCGGTAAGTATCACTGTTGTGTCATCTGCATACTGTACTGTCTGTACAACATCAGGTAGATCATTCGTAAAATTATATAAAGTAACGGCCCCAATACTGAACCCTGTGGTACTTCCTAATAGGGATTGATTTAGATATAATCTATATAAATATGCCTTTTATACAGTGTCAGTAAAAAGAATGGAATAAAATTCATACTTCTCCACTTCATTTTTTTAGGAAAATGCCTGAACAGGTCAATTTTTGTATTGAGTGAACAATTTATGAACAAGTAAATTTTTGTCCTCTTATTTTTCGAGATCATCAACAAATTCTTCAAATAAGAGCCCTACTTTTATTCATTTTGACGTTAAACGTAAATTTTCTGCAATGTCATAAGGAGAGGGGGTTCTTGAAAAATCGGATATTTCTTCCAGGAAAAAATTTAATTTAATGTTTTCATGATAGACTCAAAAATTGATATATATATATATATATATATATATATATATATATATATATATATATATATATATATATATATATATATATATATATATATATATATATATATATATATATATATATATATATATATATATATATATATATATATATATATAAATATATCGTCAAGCATATCACCTAGGTATTTCACTTGTTTTACTAGTTTTCTGCGTTGAAAAGAATGGGTGCCTTGAAGGGCGGTAGTTTCTTTTTGCGAGTGAATAGAATCATGTCCGTTTTGTTTGGATTTACAGACAAGTCGTTCTCTCTGCACCATTGTCCAGTCATTTGCAAAGTGTTCTGCGCAACTTGACATATAGTGCTGAGGTTTTTTCCACGAACAAGGAGGACGAGATCGTCGGTATAACCCACCGCACAGTGCTCAGCATCGGCAAGGGCCGCCAGGAGCCCATCCAGCACGAGGTTCGAAAGAAGAGGAGATAGTACTCTCTCCCCTGTGGACATCCCCTGATGGCGGTCCCCGGACGGTCGATTCGCCGAGGTGAGTCTAGATGCGCCTGTTCGACAGCAGATGTCCCAGCCATGGTTTTGTCTACTTTCCTATCTACGATCGCTTTATCTATTGATTTATATAGTGTGTTTTCGAAAGCTCTCTCTATATCTTGGAATATTCTTAGTGTGACTTCGCCTTTTTCTAGTCATTTCTTGATATACCCTACTAAGAAGAGTAGTGCTGAGTCGACTGTCTACCTTGCTCGTAGGCATGTTGAGAGATATGTAGGGGATGCTCCACTAGGGTGTTCGCCCTAAGATATCTTTCTACTAGTCTCTCCATAGTCTTCAGTAGGAACGAGTTGAGACTAATTGGTCTAAAATCTTTGGCGATTTTATGTACGATCTTGCCCGGCTTGGGGATGAAAACAACCTGAACCCTTTTCCAGGGGTCCGGAATGTATTCCAAAGCTAAGCAGGATCTGAAGATGTGGATTAAATGCATAACAATTTGGTCTATACTTTTTATTAAGTGTGCAGGGTATATGCCATCTGCTCCTGTTGATTTATATGGTTGAAAGGTAGTTACTGCCCATCGAATCTTTTCCACTTCAACTACCATTGACTTGTAGTTTGCGTTGTCAGCATGTCCATTGGATTTCTGGATTGCTGCGTTGTCGATGAGGAAACCCGAAAAGTGAACTTCCGCTAGGTTAGGTAAGACGAAGGATGAAACACTGAGACGTTTCATCCTTTGTCTGTGTTTTTACTTCTTCCGATGTATCAAGACTTTGGATGTCTGTCGGTTCCGCTGCACAGAGGATGCTACGAATACGGTTTGCCTCCGGTACACTCTCTATTTTCTCGCAGTAGGAATGCCATGCTTCTTTTGTGGATTTTTTGATCAATCCTTTGTATACTCTTTGGGCTTCCTTGTAGTTTCTCTAATCACTTTTAGTGCTAGCGCGCTTCGCTTTATTTAGGAGGCGTCTGCTTTTCATCCTTTGGGCAGTGAGCTCTACTGTTCACCAGAAGGTTTTCTTCCTGCCTCTATCGTATTGTATAGGCAACTGTTTTGTATGCCAAAGTGATACTGGTTCGCAGTTTCCAACAGCAGCTTCCAGATCCTCGATGTTTTTCGGTGTCTTAACTATTGGTTCCACCATTTCCGATAATTGATCTCGGTATCGGTACCAATCGGTTTTTTTAGGGTTCCTGTGAGGCACTAGTCGTTGTTTCGGTATACTGGCGATTCCATTGATTCTGACTGCTTCCAGGTATCTGAAACTGAAATAAGGTATTATATGAGTTCTAATACTTTTAGAGGTAAGAACGCATATCCTAGGGGCTAGGCCATCCCTGCAGTAGGAAAAATTTCTATCGCAGGCCGCCAGGCCCCCAATCACTACGCTCCTCCCCCAAGGTACTTGTATTAGTGATATGAATGTATGAACTTTTGCAAGCCGCGAACTTAATATGTCGGTTGCGGCTATGCAGTGGTGCAAGTTTATTCGTGTACATCTGATTGTGTTCCCTGTCATTTTAGGATGTCACGGGACCCTTTTCCGTGGGTGTACATAGTCTTTTGGGGCTCGCGTGCGGCACCTGGCTGGGAGCCACATGCGCCTCCTTAGGGCCAGCTGTAGGAGGTAAGTCCGAGCGCAGCATCGGGCTCCGGTCCACTCCCCGACAGATTTTGTTTTGTCGGGAAGGCAGGGGTCAGGGCCCGGAACAGACTCTCCGACTGTTCGTCCCACGTTCATAGGTTCTGAGCCTATGGTTTTTGCCGGTGCCCCATCCTCTGCACCACTATTTGATGCAGGGCAACTTTGTAGCTTAGTATTCAGCACTTGATAATGATTGAAAGGTCGAAACCTGTCTTGTATTAGCAAATAAACGAGGAAAGCTGACAAAAAAGTTTTTTCTCTTTCATTTTCTGAAATGAATTTCCACAAATGTCATCAATATCATTAAAATGATTTATTTTTTGTTGATTAATTGTTCGGGTTGTTATTGATTTGGAAAACTACTCACTTATAAATTGGAATCGGAAAATTAGGGTGAACTATAAAATTCACATTTAGTTAAACATTCTTGATCATGAATTACGATAGTGATATTTGATTCGATTTTGTTTTATTGTTTATGATATTGGAATAGTTTTCAGGAATAAAAAGTAAGAAACAATTATAAAGAATAATTATTCGGACAAAATTCAAGAATAAGAAGATCTGTATCTATTTTCGATCACAAGTGACGAAAAGGACAATGTAATTTATTGATTGTTCGATGAACTCTTGGAATGAAAAGGAATATATTGAAAGAAGCTGGAAAACCTGGGAACATGGACGTAACAAGGTTTGTTAGGTCAGTTAGTTTTTAATAGATGTACGTTGCTCTTGAAGGTCTATCCAACATTAGACATTCAATTCGAAATGAATAGACGATATGATTTATCAATAATCTCTTGGAATGAAAAAGAATATATTGAAAAAACTAGAGAATCTGGAAACTTGGACGTAGGAACGATTGCTGGGTCAGTTAGATTTCAATAGATATACGTTGCTTTGGAAGGTCTATCCGAGATTGGACTTTTAATTTGAAATAAACAGACCACTCTAAAACGAGCAATTTATTGTTTTTTTATTCAATCGATTTCAATCAGATGCCAAGGCTTTTAGCTAACTGTCGTCGACATATCCAATTCAAACACAATTCAAAGAAATACTTTCTTTGTTTTCAAATCTTGTTGCTACATGGGCTCCCTTTTTGCTCGAAAAATGACATTTCCTTCGATTTATCCTGAATTGATTATAGAAACATAGAAAGCAAACATGAAAAGAGTACAAAGCCGATCTCTTCCTGCCATCTTGTTTTTATTGCAGTAGATAATTGCATTCTGTCAAGTTTCGCTTAACACTCGAAAATCTACGCAATCTTTCTAACGTTGGCAATTTGATCTTGCTGTCAAAAATAATTCATTTCGAAACGTCATGTCAGTTTGGCATTCCAGTAAGTATAATACGAGTTAAAAGATGAAAATACAATTGATTGAATCTCTTCCCCCTAGAGTTTGTGGAGGTATCTTTGAGATAAAATCACGAAAATCTATTTTTCAAGGTTATGGAGTCTAACAGAATGGGAAAAATTTCATCACCTTTTCGTTAATAACTTGTTAAGAACGCAAGATATCGAAAAATCGTTCATTAGAAAAAGCTATTGTATTTGCTTAATAGTCATATTTATCTGGAAAACTACAACATAGCGATTTAATAACGAAGACAATTTCAAAATTATAAAACATAGATATACAGTGCGACTGGAAAGTATGAAAAAGCATTCATAATTTCTTCCATTTCAGATTTTGGAAAAATGCTTGGATATGGAAATTTTCGAATTTGATCAAAAACATTTTGGTCGAGCAAAAACTCTTTTTTCAATATTAATCGTAAGTTCTGCAATTCCTTATAGTGGATATCTGCGACGTACAATTCTCGAGATACAGTGAGTTTCGTATAAGAAAAAATCAATTTGATAATTTTTATGAAGAAATAAGAAATTTGTAGCACTTGTCAAGAAAACTTTCAGTTCAAAGAAACCCTTATCCTGTCTATTCGCTGTGAAGGAAATCATACACTCTGGCTTCAGAGTAAGAATGTGTTACGTGTAAGAATTGATTTAAATACGTTACAGCCAAAGGGGGCAGCACGCGACTTAGCTATTGTGGAGAAAGGTTGGGTCCACAAATTGAAAGTTCAATTATCAATTATTTTGAGAGCCAAGTAGTTTGAATGATGAGCAAAATCTAAATTACCAAACGTGTAAACAATTATCATTGCCGGCATTTATTTACAAATTAAAATACGAAGATGAAAAAGTCCTATATTAAATAATATATATAATATAATATTAATAATATTTCTCTCGGCAGTTAATTCTGTCTAGAGCAGGGGTCTCCAAACTTTGAAGCCTTAGGGCCATAATATTCTTTTCGGTACGTTCCAAGGGCCAAAACAATTTTAATTTTTCTGCCCACCTAAGTCGTTTTGTATTTCAATTACTATTGATTGTGTATTCAGTATATTGTGACAAGTAGGGACATCTAGTGGCGAGTAGTAATACTATGCAGGTCTGTGATGCAGATACTATCTATTTCGGCTACCCACTAACTACTAACAGGTGGCATGTTTGAGAATTTCCGCATTGGTTCGAAGAAGTTCTGGTTCTGACTAGATTTTTCGACCACTTCTAGATGGTAGTAATTGCATAGCTATAAAAAAGCTAACGGCGCCATTGCGAGTCATTTTGCGTGGGGAAGGCGAAGGAATCGAAAGTGCCTATTGTGAAATAAAGTAACACCCGTGCATGAGTAACAGTATTTTGATTAGACTTGTTTTATGTTTGATTTATTAGTTTGGAGAAGAAGCGAAAAATAGACGGTGAATGCAGAACGTTCCAAAATAAATGGAACTTTCAGTATTTTGTGATTGAGTGCAATAATAAGGCGCTATGTCTAATTTGTAATGAAACTATAGCTGGTCTCAAAGAATATAACATTAAACGTCACTATGAATCGAAACATCTCCAAAGTTACTCTAAATATACAGAAAGTTTGCGGACGGAAAAATAAAATGGAGATGCGTTAAAGATAAATGTCCAGCATATCTTCGTACAGTTGGTGAGTCTGGAAGCCGTGTTATAACGAATACGAATGGAAACCACAGCCATTAACCAGAAGACCTACATATGCTACAACGAAAAAATATGAGCTCCTCTGTTAAACGAAAGTCAGAGCAAGATGTATGTGAAAAGCCATCGAAAATCATCGGACAAAAAATATGCCAGATTGAAGCTACATTACATATTTTTAAATAAATTATTTATACTGCGCAAGGAAAAATATTAATTATGCACGTCGTGAATTGTTGCCAAGAAGTTCATGAAGCATTGGATAAAATCAACTAGAAAACCAATAGAAATAATAATTGATAAATGATGTTTCATAGAATTTGGTAATTTTTTCAAGTGATCCAGGACCTAAAATTTTATGTGATTTCAAAATTATTTATATGGACGAAGTTTTTCAAACTTGGATTATCCATGGATTTTTCGATGATCATTACATTCAGATGCATCTTCTTTTTTGAATAAAACGTCAAATGCATTTGAATCAGCATTCTCATTTTAATAATTCCATATATTGTACACGCCCCACCCTTTTCACATTTGTCAATCTTATTCTCAGCATTAAATCTAAGGTTTATGTGAAATGTGAAGAGTATTCACCTACCTCATAAATTTTGAATACAGGGTGCTTCAACGAAAACTAAACAGAGGCTATATCTACCAAGATATTCATTTCTGATCAAAACGCAAAGACAGATCATTTTTTGTTTCAAGGGGGACATCTTTTGGGGTACAAAACTTTCCTGAAATATCAACTCCCTGAGTGGGGGTTGCAATCTTTGAACATGAGTTATGACTCAAAAGAAAGGTGGTATCTTTGTCTACATCGCCTTGCACGAATTTCTTCTTTCAATTGAAAACTGTAAAAGATACAGGGTGAGCAACTGAAAGATAGGAAGACTATTTCCCTGAGACTATTAAAGTTTCAGTGAGATAAAATGAAACAGATATATGCTGATCAATGGCAGTCATCATCAAGTACCATCTTCATCTCGAATTTCAACCCCCGAAGCAGGGGTGACAACCCTTGAAAATTTGGAAGAGGGTAAATGGGTCGAGTGATACCTGGAAAGAAAGGTATTATCTTTGTCTGCATCCCCGTGAACGAATTTTTATTTTTGATTGAAAACTGTAGATACAGAGTGAGCTACTGAAAAATAGAGGAGACTATCTATCGCCCTGAGCTATTCAAGTATTAGTGCAAAAAAATGGTACAGATTCATTCCAGATCAAAGGCTTTCATCTTTTATCTAAATGAATCTATTCCAAATAGAGAAGACTATCGCCCAAAGACTGTTGAAGTATCAGTGCGAAAAACTGGAATAGATTCATTTAGATTAGTTGTATTTCCATAAAAAAACAGCGAGAACTTTATTGCGGATCTTACCCTTATATGTATTAAAATATTCGGCATATGTTTCTGAAACTTGGTTGTTAGCTCATTATCTATAAGAGTAATACAATACTAAATTCAAAACCAGTGATATATAACGGCATTCACAATGGCAGATATAGAGTTTTCGTTGAAGCACCCTGTATATCTGAGTTAGGAAAATAATGATTTGTCCAGAAAGAATTATATTATCAATGTTTTAATATTGTCTTGTAACTTCGAAAATTTCAAATAGTAATATCTATTCTCTAAACGTGATTTCTTTCCTGAACCTATAATTGAAAAATATTATAATCATGGGTAAATTAAGTATACGGGATAGGCTTACCGGTGGTCGGCTTGCGACTTCGTCTTGCATCTCAACTTAAGACTGCACAAGCAAATTGAAAGCGATGTATGCGTGTCTGTGGCTTTATAAATAATAAACAAACTTTCCAAACAACCCTCGTTTTGACATTTCTGATTGTGGAATCCAAAAATGAATTATTCGCATTCGTGAAGGAGATTCTGAATACATTGGTTTTGCTTAAATTGAGGGGTTCCTGGCAATTCACATTCTCATAGTTGAAATGTTTGTGCAATCCGAGTACATACTTCTCGTTGAGAATTTGGAGATATTTTGTTAATTAAGACTCTACTGTTGATATGGGCGTATGATACAGTACAGAATAAAATACACACAACCAAGTTAAGATGGAATCATTCAGTATTTCACATTATTGATTGTTTTTAACCATGGGCCTTAGAATACGAAGAATGAAGTTTTTTGTTGAGCAAAAAAACTGGATAGTATGATGAGAAATGTTGAATTATCACCACATGTTCGATATATGTACTCAGTCGTCACTGAGATTTGAAACTGTGAATTTCAAAATTTAAAAAGCCTATAATCATAATTGAAAATGCCTAACGTTGGATTGTCCGATGTGCAGAGGGTCGAATAATTGCTCTCGTTGAAGAAGAATATCATAGGAGGTGATTTCAAAATACGCCTTATACGTGGAGTTACAATCTCTGCAAAATATGCCTAGAAGAAGTCGTAGGAAGATCACTTCTGAAGAGAAAGACCACTTTTTGTGTGAAATTGCAAGAAGAGACCCCATACTCCAAATGTAATTTATGGGAGCAACATGCATTAGTGTATCCGCCGATACGATACGTCAAAGACTTCGTTCGAGGGGTTTATACAGCACAAGGCCTTCAAGAGTTCCATAACTAACCAGACAACAAAAATTGAACAGACTTAATTGGTGTATCGAGCACCAAAATTGGAATATTGAGAATTGGCAAAATGCTCTTTTTTCTAATGAGACCAGAATTGGTGTTCGATCAGATGACCGCCGGATTGGAATTAAAGGGGTAGTGGAATACAAACTAGACTCCGAACAGCAAGACAAATTCCAAAATACCAAGGCGGAAGTATGATGTTTTGGGGTGGCATTATGCTGGGAGGCAAAACAGATTTGATTTCGTTTCCTGCGAGTATAATGGCTTAAAATTACATGGACCTAGTGCTGGAGCCCATAGTGAGACTCTGGCGAGGTGCCCACGGTGATAATTTCACTTTTATTCAAGATAATACTTCTCCGCATACCAGTAACCTCGCGCAACATTAACTTGAAACAGAGGGTATCGCTATTTTGGACTTGCCAGCTTGCTCTCCAGACCTAGATTCTAATGAATATCTGTGGGATAATCTCAAAAGGAAAATTAGATCTCGCCAGGATAATCCAAGAACCCCACAACAGCTAATCATATGTGTATGAGTTACCCCTAGCGTTTTCAGGATTTATGGAAAATGTTGTAACAAGTCAATTGGTCTTTATTTTTCCACTTCGTGATAGAGGTTATTTCGATTTAATTAATATTTCAATTAATTAAATTGTCGCATCACCCTACTGTTACGACAATACTATATAAACTTTAGGTAGGTCATTCAAGAGTCGCTTGGTAACTTTCAGAAGTGTAAAATAAGAAGATATCATTCAAAAGAGATAAGTTTGTGATAGAAAATATCAACAATTTTCAAGTTAATGAAAAATTAAAAAATTCTACTATCTTCGCGAAAAGACCAATCAACTAGCATCGAATGGTTACTAATCATTCTCAAAATTGAGTTTTTCCTCTCTGGGCCCCAGTTTTTTAATTGTTGGAGTGTTCTACAATCCATCCTACGTTGCTGAATTTGCCACCCCATGTTGTCCCACACATGTTCTATGGGATTCAAGTCGGGACTTCTGGCTGGCCATCCTAAAATATCAATTTGGGCATTTTGCAGAAATTCTGTAACTACTTTATGAGTTATTGTATTTCCATCAAATGACCATATCTGGGGTACTAATTCACGTGAAATATATTTTAACATTCTTCATGCATTTTTTCTAATAAAACCAGGATGCATTCGAAAAGATTTCTTTACCCTATATGTCGGGCGAATAAACTCAAATATATTTGAATTCCAATTCTTCCATCTTGTCGTAACGATTCTTGTAGTTTGAATAATGGAAATAGTTATGAATATTTCAGAAAATGTTTATTAATTTCTTGTTACTAGTTATTTCAGTTAAATGATTGGTAAAGGTTTCACAAATATTAAGTGCGCAACTAAGTTCTCGCTGTTTGTCAATAGATGACTCCTGCAGTAAGTGCTGGTCGATTTTCACATATCAAGAACGTCTTGAAAAAAGCTTAGACATATGGTAAACAAACCACTGTCATACATCAGCGATTTTTTTTTGCGTCATATACTTTTAGTTGTGAAAAAATGTTTGTTTTTGTGCCAAATAATCGTCATTTGCGGGAAGTGATGATTTTCTTCTTTCATTCGAAGAAAACGGCGACTGAAGCTCATAGAGAGCTCGAAAAAGTTAGTAGAGATGCTGCACTAAGTAAAACAACGTTCCGGGATTGGTCCGTCGATTCAAAAACGGTGATTTCGATGTGGACGACCGTCCCCGTGAAGGAAGGCCAAAAATCTTCGAAGACGCTGAATTGAAGGCATTGCTCGATGAGGATCCGTGACAAACGCAAGAAGAGTTTGCTTCAGCCTTAGGAGTTACCCGCCAGGCCATTTCCAAGCGATTGCATGCGTTGGGAATGATTCAAAAGCAAGGAACTTGTGTTTCTTATGATTTGAAGCCAAGAGACGTTGAGCGTCGTTCTTTCGCCTGTGAACAACTGCTCCAGCGGCAAGACAGTGGGGGTTTTCTTCATCGTATCGTAACGGGTGATGAAGAATGGATTCATTACAGCAATCCTAAGACGAAAAAAACTTGGGGATTGCCTGGTCATGCTTCTACGTCATCGCCTCGGCAGAATATTCACGCTGCGAAAGTTATGCTGTGTATTGGTAGGACCAAGTCGGTGTTATTTATTATGAGCTATTGTAACCGAACGATACCATCACTGGGGAACGCTATCGAACTCAATTGATGCGATTTGAGTGAAGCACTGCGCGAAAACGGCTTCAATACAAGCAGAGTCACGAAAAAGTAATTCTACAGCATGACAACGCTATGGAAACGCTCAAACAGGAAGTCCTACTACACCCGATTCCGCCAGATATTGCACCATTCGATTATGACTTGTTCCGTTCGATTGATCAGCAGTTCTGCTCATATGAAGAGCTCGAAAAATGGATAGCCTCGAAAGACGAACACTTATACCGTCACGGTATTCCAGCCCTGCCAGATAGATGGAGAAAAATTATAACTAGCGATGGGCAATATTTTGAACGATTCATTTGTAATCATTTTTACAATGAAGTTGTATTTCATAAAAAAACAGCGAGAATGTTTGGGGTCGTTATCAGTGATGTATAACGGCATTCACAATAAGAGGTATGAATTTCAATAATCTCCAAGATATCTATCCTTTTCCTTCATTTCCTGTACGCATGAAGTTCGATATTCTGATTTTGTTGATGCAGTGGTCCGAAAAACCCGTCGAATTTTATTTTGGAGAATAGATCTTTTATGTTCTTCAATTCTCTTCTCGATGCAAATTCGATTGGGCCTGTATAGAATGTCTCACATTCACTGCAGTGTATTTCATATACTCGCTTTTATCCAATAATTTTGTTTTGTCATTATTTTTAACTAATAATGAACCCAAATTCTTTTTATTAGTGCTGATGGTATTAATATTATTTCCATGTAATCTGTTACATATCATGTTGCTTATATTAGGAATATAGTCAATTAGAAAAGAAATCAAACAGAAATATTCCAATTTACTATATTCCTAATATAGGCAACAAGATATGTAACAGATTACACAGAAATAATATTAACACCATCAGCAGTAATAAAAAGAATTTGGGTTCATTGATAGTTAATAATAACGATAAAAAAAATTATTGGATAAAAGGAGTATATAAAATACACTGCAGTGAATGTGAGACATTCTATATAGGCCAAACCGAAAGATGTATCGAGAAGAGTTGAAAGAACATAAAAGATCTATTCTCCAAAATGAAAATTCTACGGGTTTTTTGGACCACTGCATCAACAAGAATCATTTCATAGATTTCGAGAATATCGAACTCATGTATCTAGGTAATAAAGGAAAAAGGATGGACATCTTGGAGATTATTGAAATTACGTCCGCTCATAGGAAAAATCAGCCAATTTGCAACGACCAACTAGACTTCAATTTACCTCCTGTTGTGAATGCCGTTATGTATAAGGGAAATCACTTATTTTGAATTTAGTATTGTATTATTCTTGGTAATGAGCTAACAACCCGAAACATATGTCGAGTATTTTAATAAATATTTGTGAAACCTTTGCTAAGTGTTAAACCAATAATCTCTTCATTTAGTTTCACCAAGTATTGAGCGAGAATTCCATACAGTTATTTCCGATACTTCCTAACTCATTAGTATATAATAACTTTGCGAGCATAGAATCGACAACATTTGGGATGTTTGGTGTAAATTCGTACCATCATATTAGATGAACCTAAAAATATTAATTTCCGGAAAAATTAACATTTTTGAGGAAATTTGTAGGATATTGAATATATCTGCAAAGAAAATAAAATACTCTTTTTATTTTATTCTTAATTTTCTATTGTCTCTGATTTAGAGGACACAAGTTTACGTTATTATTCAAAACCATACAACAAACAAAATCTGAATACGTCCTTGCATTGAATGTCAAAATAGTTTGCATATAACTTTGATAGCAACCGAGATAATGGCAAACATTAAAATCCTATATAATCGGAAATTCCTGAAATATTCAATTGTCAAATCAGCTTATTCAAATTTTCTATGCACAAGAGTCTTAGTCGGACTATAGTGAGTAGGTTTTTCGAAAGAATACAAAATCGGTCTACCTATTCGTACAGCATTTCATATTTGCCCATATGAATTCCTGACACCATTTCTTATTTTAATAATCTTATTATGACAATATCTCATATTTTTCGAACGACTGTCAAAATTTTTTCCGAAAATTTTTCTTTAAATTAAACAAGTTCCACGAAGAAATAATATATGGGCGATGTTAACCCAAATTATTGGGTCCATAATGTTTCTAAAACATCTATAGACCATGATCAGCATCACTTGGAAGACTGAACCTGGCCATTGGGGCTCTCGGTCAAACAGAGTGGGAATTTGAGGAAATATCGCAGGTTATGTATTTTTTTATTATCTCCTTAGTCCTTTCCATGAGTGAATGGGGAAAGGAAGAGTCCTTTCACCATTGTCTTCGTTTGGAAATCATGGAATGCAAGAGAGAATGAAGCGGCTAAGCAGAAAAATCTTTGGTACTCTTTATGTACACACGACACTAACACAACATAAACAGACAAGCTATTGCTAGTGCAATAACGACAGGGAAACGAGTTTTTTCCTCAGGTTTTTTCACTCGTTTATTGAATCATATATAAGATAGTATGGTTCCCTGTTACATTTCCTGAGCTCACACTTGTGATTTTTCTGACGCACACCAAAATAATAGATATAAGCATTCATTGTAAATAAAATTATTTAAATTTTTAAAAACCCTTTTCGAAAGAATATATATATATATATATATATATATATATATATATATATATATATATATATATATATATATATATATATATATATATATATATATATATATATATATATATAACATTTTGAATAAGGAAGAAGTCGAGTGATAACTCAAAAGAAAGGTGGTATCTTTGTCTACATCGCCTTGAATTTCCATTTTAATTGAAAACTGTAAAAGATACAGCGTGAGCAACTGAAAGAAAGGGAAGACTATTTCCCTGAGACTTCAAGTTTCAGTGAAGTAAAATGGAACATATCCATGCAGATCAATGGCAGTCATCATCGAGTACCATCCTCATCTCGAATTTCAACCCCTGGAGCAGGGGTGACCACCCTTGAAAATTTGGAAGAGAGTAGATAGGTCGAGTGATACCTCGAAAGGAAGGTATTATCTTTGTCTGCATCCCCGTGAACGAATTTCCATTTTTGATTGAAAACTGTAGAAGATACAGAGTGAGCTGCTGAACAATAGAGGAGACTATCTATCGCCCTGAGCTATTCAAGTATTAGTGCAAAAAAATGGAACAGTTGACATTTGAGATGTGAATGGTGTTTCGGAAGATGACAGCATTTGATCTGGAATGAATCCGTTCCATTTTTTTGCACTAATACTTGAATAGCTCAGGGCGATAGATAGTCTCCTCTATTTTTCAGTAGCTTACTCTGTATCTACAGTTTTCAATCAAAATGAACATTCGTCACGGGGATGCAGACAAAGATAATACCTGTTGGCCTGTTTTTGCGTTTTGATCAGAAATGATATATATATATATATATATATATATATATATATATATATATATATATATATATATATATATATATATATATATATATATATATATATATATATATATATAATCTGAATGCCTGTAAATTTCAACAGAGAGAACCTCTTTCAGAAAGACACTAAACTAATTGAATGCAATAGTTATAACAATTCGCTGACGATGGTTAACTGTCAGAAAAAATTGAATTTTGATGAAGATTTTATTGACGGAATCTCTAATGGAATGAATCTGATCACTGCAAAACCACGAAGAAGAAAAATAAAATTTGGAGCCAAAATCTCATTAAATTTCACCTTTCGAGGTCGAAGGAGGTGGCGTCGAATAATGAACTTGCCTTAATTTGGATTTATGTCATCCTCAGAAGTCGGATTTAAATTCGAATTTTAGAGTCTAACATTCCATTATATTGTACTAGAGAAAATTAATTTTTGGGTCGCAGTACTCATTACGATAATGTGATTTTCTAGGTGTGATTAATTTTCCTTGAATGTTATAAATTTCATTCTCTAACGAGAGGATACAGCCATTGAGACGAGGACAATACTAGTGGAATTGATTTGTGAAGGGCTGGATTGCATTTCGACTAATTCTAGGAAAAAATTGTACGTGACATTTATTTTCCCAATTTCCAATGTTTTCATGTTTCCCAGGAATTTCGAACAAGCGATTGCATTATCTACAATAGAGGTGCTCTTACGAGGGTCATTTAAATCTAAATGAGCCGTTTGCTCAATAAAATTTATTTTATTTTAAATATAAGACTCACATTATACTCAGTTTTTACATAGCTGTTCTTTTTATGATTTTCTCTCATTGAACAGGCTGTTTTTCATGCCGGTTTTAAAAATAGCGTCGGGCAGAGCCCTAACATATGGACATTGCATGGTGAAAGAACAGGTTTATAAACAGGTTGAACCAGTGCAGCAGCTCGTATTAGCTCAAGAAAGTTACAGTAAAAGTAGCATTTATTATACGATCAACGTGAAGGAAGTCAACATTTGTGGACTTCCAAAAATGTGTTGATATTCTGAAATGATAAATGGCTTTTAATGGTCCAGGCCACTACGCCAGCGTAGTGGCGAACCTATAATACAATAATTTGTTTGAAGCCAAATAAACGCCTGATAAAGTTAAACTTTCATATAGTCGAAAAAGATTTTCGATGTGAAAGATAATCTGTTATGATTATGGTGGACAAATTTCGACGGTTCAGTACTGCAGCTATGTGAAATATTGGGAATGAAGGAAATTGATCTCCTTTATTCCCGTGTTCTTTTCCCATGAGGAATCCACATCATTTTCGATGGATATTTGGTAACTCTCTCCAGCTGAAAGAAGAAATATCTATTTTCAACATAATGGAGTTCCTTCTCATTGAACTATGTCCATTGCTAGTTTACTTGATTAAAAGTTTTGCAATTGGATTGGAACCAGGTGGCCAGTAGGAGGGCTGAATCACTGGATATGTCTCCGTTGGACTTTTAACTTCGGGAAAATATTTAGGATCTGCTATATAGCAGAGCTAGTCCACATATCGAGCAAAATTTGAGACATTGTTTTGCTTCGGTTACCAATATTCAATCAGGCGTTGAGAATTATACATACAGAATGATGGCGATACATTTGAATGCCTACATTGATTATTTCCATTGAATTCTATTCCATATATTAGATTATCTCGTTCAAAATAACGATAGCATGATACTTTTCAAAATTTCTGTAAGTCATGGTCCCTTCGTTATTACAAAGGACACTATATTCACATTAAAGATGTAACTTCTTGGAAACACATCAAATAATTTATCTAAATTGTCATTGCAAAGATTATCATTTTCGGAGCAATTTCAATCATTCCGGATAAATTCTGCTGATGGACTAGAATAACTACGGAAAAGTTATACACGTTCTGAAAGAAATAAATTAGTGCACATGTGAAATGGTTTAGAGAAGAAATAAAAAAACGCAACTAAACGAATTCTATGATTTAAATTAAAAATAAACCGCAAGTTTGGATTATAACTCAATAACCGTTGGACAAAAAAACTTTCCGCACATAGTTGGCTTCAACATAGAAAGTACCAGTAGAATGTAAAATCCATTTCAGCAAAACTTCAAAACAACTGTGATAGTTGACTGATTCCGAAAATTTTCAAAACATCTGAATAACTCGAAAGCGAGTAAAATTAGCTTCAATCTGTTTGTGGCTAAGAATTATTTACGTGAATATATCACAGTGGAGGGGCGGGGGCGATCATTTTCCTCTATTCGCAATATTTCACATATGTGCAGTGCTTGAACATCGAAAGTTTAACAAGATTTGTTAGAAGTATGTTATATTCAAGAACTTCTACTTAATTTAAACTTTCGAACTCAAATTAACACCTGTCAATAATACTTTACATTGAGTTGATGTTAAAATTAATTTTCTATGTTTGAAATTCAATGCCGCATCTCTAATGAATGGAACCATAAATTTGAATTGAAGATAATATCAATTAATTGACACTGAATTTATTCGTCAATGTTTTCATCTGAGAAATCTATACATGCTCGAGCTGGGATTGATATCATATAATTAGAGATCAATGTAGTAAACAATACATGAAATCGGCATTCCTTCAACACTGTGCACAAAAAGTTGGGGATCATGAACTAATTTTACAAAGAAAGTGGAAGTATCGTTTGATTTACCGTATTTGATATTTATTAATAGAAAAGGAGAATACACCAAAACATTAATTAAAAATTAAAGAAAATAATTGATCGATGAAGCCTGAACTACGTGATAGTTGATAGTCATAATGAATAATAAAATAAAATAAGTTACTATGTTTTAACTATCACTAATTTATTGATGTAAAGAATAAAAAATTACATTGGGTGGACCGGTTTCGGACATACGTCCATTATCAACAACAAGCTAATGAAAACTGAATGCATGTACAATACAGGCTCTAACATCAATATAATGCTAGTAGAGGTCCCAGTAACTTGAATAATGGTGATTGGTAGGTGATTTAGTCTACCTGGTCGTTAAGGAGCTTAACCCTTTCTACCCTAGATGCTTTGAAAATTTCCATCGATTCAAAGGAATTGAGTTTATGAGATTTATTACAAGAATGAAGAATTTTTAGATGTTGAAGTTCTTGAAAATGATGATATTCATTCAGACAATGTGCAGCTAAAGCTGAATCATATTTCTTATGTAGGAATGACCGGAAAAGGTTCCTGGTATCTAGCCTTGAAAGAGCGTCCTGCTTGACCTATATAAAAGGAATTGCACTCAGAACATGTTAATTGGTATACTCCTGAATTTTCAAATTCATCGGTTTTATCTTTTGTGTTGAAAATCAGGCCTGACAATTTGATTACTGGTTTGAATGCTATATGAATTTTTTTCCTATCAGACGAAACTCTAGCAATCTGTTCTGACGTCTTTCCAAAATATGCTAGAGACATAAATTTTTCGGGCTTTTCTGTCTTGGATTGGGGATATATCATGTTGAATGTGTTGTTGCGTATTTTTCGATTAATTAAACTCTCTATTGCTTTTATATCGAAGCCGTTGTTCTCTGCTATTAACGTAATGGTGTTAGATTCTGATTTTCGGCCCATGTCCGATAAAGGCAAAGAAATCGCTCTGTGAATCATGGATTTGAAGGCTGCTATTTTTTGAGAATACGGGTGAAATGAATCTATGGGGATGACATCATCCATGTATGATGGTTTTCTGAAGATATTAATCGATGAACGGTTATTATTCTCCCGGGTAATTGTTAGATCTGAGAAATTGATTTTACTATTGTTCTGTTTCTACTTTGAACTTAATTTTAAGATGAATACTATTAATGAAATTCAGGAAGATTTCTAGTTGTCTATTCGTTCCAATGAAACATGATAAAATGTCATCAACATATCGGTATCAAAATAGAATATTCTCTACGATTGCATGTCAAGGTGACGCTTTCTGAACTGTAAATTAATGAAATCTTCCATTTTTCCTCATATTGTACTTCTGGAATAAAATTATATCATTTGACTTGACTGCTCTCGTGAGTACTAATGACAGTCAAAGGGTTGTTTATTTATCTGATGTTCAATTCAACAACATGGAAACAGATCTTCTTTTCAAAGGTCCTAAATTCGTTCCTAAAATACAGAATGTTTCTTTAGAAACATTAGCCGTTGAATCCGAAATTTTAACGAGAACTTCAGATACTGGCAATTTTGAAAAGGCAAAAATTGGGAGGATTTTAACGAACCATAAAAATCAAACCAACTCGAGAGATAAAATTTCAATCAAAAATATCAAACGCAAAATTTCTGAAAATTCATTAGTACTCACGAGAGCAGATGTGTCGAATGCTATAATTGTTATTCCAAAAGTACAATATGAGAAAAAATGGAAGATTTCATTTATGAAGAAGAGATTACACTCGTTCAGAAAGACCCAACACCACTTATACAGAAACAACTCAGAGCAACCGCTAATGATATGCAATCACTTTTCAGTAGTTTTGAGAGAAACAGATGGATTGAAATGAATCCTAGAATTCTCAGATCATATGGTTTCATTAAAACTCCTAAAGAAAATAACCCCATTCGTCCAGTGGTGTCATATAGCAATAGTCCAACATAAATACTTGCTAAGCAACTAAATTCCAAATTCAAATCAATTTCAGATTTTCATTCACAATACAGTATGAAAATTCATTAGAATTATCGAATGAAATAAATAATTTCCTCATTCAACCAACCGCAAAATTAATATCATTAGATGTAGATAATATGTTTTCGAATATACCTGCAACAGAAAGTGTTCCCTTAATATCAAGTATTCTAGAGGCAAGAAATCTCAACGTTGTCTGCAAAGATGTGTTAATTTCTCTGTTTGATTTATGATTGACCCAAAATTATTTTCAGTTCAATAATAAGATATACTCACAAAATAATGGTCCAGCTATGGTTTCACCCCTCAGTCCCCTTCTATCTGCAATTTTCATGTCTATTTTGGAAAACACTAAAATTATGACGTCACCTTTGACGAAAAGGAATATTCTATTTTGGTACCGATATGTTGATGACATTTTAGCATGTTTCATTGGAACGAATAGACAGCTAGAAATCTTCCTGAATTTCATTAATAGTATTCATCCTAAAATTAAGTTCAAAGTAGAAACAGAAGTCGATAGTAAAATCTATTTCTTAGATCTGACAATTACCCGGAGAATAATAGCCGTTTGTCAATTAATATCTTTAGAAAATCATCGTACACGGATAATGCCATCCCCATAGATTAATTTCACCAGTACTCTCAAAAAATAGCAGCCTTCAAATCCATGATTAACGAAGCGATTTCTTTGCCTTTATCGAACATGGAGCGAAAATCAGAATTTAACAGCATTAAGTTAATAGCAGAGAACAAAGGCTTCCATATAAAAGCAATAGCGAGTTTGTTCAATCGAAAAATACGCAACAAACATTCAACATGATATATCTCCAAGTCTCTAACAGATTTTGGAAAGACGTCAGAACAGATTGCTAGAGTTTTGTCTGATAGTAAAAAGTTCATATTGCATTCAAACCAGGTAGCCAATTGTCAGGCCTGCTTTTCAACAGAAAATATAAAACCGATAAATTGGACGAATCAGGTGTATACCAATTAACATAATCTGAGTGCAATACTCTTTATATAGGTCAAACAGGACGCTTTTTCAAGGCTAGATACCAGGAACATTTCCGGTCATTCCTACATCAGAATATGATTCAGCTGCACATTGTCTGAATGAATGTCATCCTTTTCAAGAACTTCAACAGCTAAAAACTTTTCATTTTTGTGATAAATCTTATAAACTCAATTTCTTTGAATCGATTGAAGTTTTCAAAGCATCTAGGGTAGAAAGGGTTAATCTCCTTAACGACCAGGTAGACTTAATCACCTACCAATCACCAATATTCAAGTTACTCAGACCTCTACTAGCATTATATTGATGTAAGTTGCTGTATTGTACATGAGTATTAAAAACTTAAGGATTTATAGCATCAAACTCAAATATAAATGAAGTATCAAGCGTCAGAGGGGTACAACTGAAGACATAACTTAATTTGTGAAAAATGCAATATTTTGTTTTGAGAATAGGTATTTTTCTATCTCAGGTTTTATAACCTCACAACTATTTGAATCAAGTTGCGTGTGCGGTGCTAGTGGATGAATTAAAGAGGTAATACACCGCGCCCAGAAATTAACGTACAATTTCACACATGGTTTCTTCGGATATGTTCGGACATACGCCAACAAAATTCGATATATTTTGGAGCACATGTTACTCTCATGAGAAACAAAATGAAAGAATTTTGCAAGAAACTACCACATATTGATAACAGTAGTTGTTAACTAAATTAAGCGTTTGTTCTTTTCGAAAATTTTAATTTTTGGTAATAATGTAACGCGAATCATGAAATTTTCTGTCAGGAGAATTCGCTCAAACAGTGAAAGTAGATGACATATTTTGAACTTATAAAAGAATATGCTAAAAGATTGGGATGTTCCAATCAACTGTGTCCAGAATGATATGTAGGTACAGGGAGACTGGTAGTCATGGAAGGGGACCTAGTAAGGATCACCTCGTACAACAACATCTAGCGATCTATGATCATTGGCTACTGCTAGGCATCTTCAAATGCAGCTTCGAGAGAAGAGTGTAGTGCAAAGTAGCATTGAAAGAATACGACGACGTTTTAGGGAACGTGGTTAGAGCCCGATTGAATTTTGCCATGCATATTAATAGGTTAGAAGCCGACTGTGAGAGAGTTTTGTCATTGAGTCGGGATTTCATCTTCTTCATTGTGATCGATGTTCTCAAGTGTACAGAACAACTTTTTACTTATCTATGGTTTTGGTGGAGGTTCAATAATGGTGTGGGGATGAATTTCTCTGAACCCCCGCACTGATCCGCTCATCGTAAATAATGGAACCCTGAATACTCAGAGGTACGTTACAGATATCTAAGAAGAACGTGTTCTTTCATTTGCAGAAAATATGGATGAGAATTTTTCGTTTATGTGTAGTAACGTCAGACCTCACCAAGCTCATATCGTTAGGAACTACATTGAAGACCACGAAATCACTTCAGTGGAGAGAAATCTAGACCTCAATCCCATCGAACACAAGTGGGACATTCTCAATAGAAGATGAGGAAACCAGCAAAACCAGCCAACTCGTGAAGGAGGTTTGAATAAATTTATATTATCGATTTTGTCCGGCATTAACGTTTATTCTTTGGTCCATACCATTGTTTATTTAACAAGTAGAAAGCAAGATATTCGATATTCGTTTTCTTGAACTCTGGCTTTCAATATGTAAAGACGTGCACATTTGATCATATGTGACTTTTAACACATCATTTAGAACACCTAAACAATTGTTTCCACAAGTTTTCAGTCAATTACCTCTCATTCCGTTTATTCAAGTTTATCATACTCTGTTTAGTCGATGTAGAATCTTCAAAAGATGAGAAATACCGTTCGGAGGAAAATGAGATATGTGAAATTCAATTGAGAAGTGAAACTATTCTAGGCTACGACTTGAAAGTGGACAAGAGGATGAGAATTGAGATTGAAATTCTATGGACGTGTCACGTTACATAAGAGAAAACTATTCGACTTATAGAGAAAGGGGTATTCTATATTTACTACAAACTCTAACTTCTATCGCATGCACGTAGCCGCAAGCGCAATATTTAACGTTCTTGCAGAACCAATCAATATTTCTTCTTTTCCCAGTTCAGATTTTTTCCATTTATGATAATGAAAAAAAAACTAAGTCGGAAACAATTCAATATATCTTTCACGTCATATAAATTACGGTGCTATTATATAATGTTCTGCTCATGATCAACGCTATCTAGAAAACCAAAAAGCCAGTGAACATTTTTGGCAGAAGATTAAACCGACGAACTAAAGTAACTGAAAAGCGAAAAATAAAGAAGTATTGTTTCAACCACACAAATGTCAGTGGCTTTCTAATTAGTTTTGAGTCAAAAAAAGATCATTAAACTACTAATATGAATAAATCAGCAATAATTAAAACGAAATAAAAATAATTTTCCAAAAATGCGTTTTTAACAAAATAACTTCATCGAGTTTGTGCCGTTCGGGTGATTTCTTGCTGATAATTTCGAGAATGTTGGGCAGTTATCAGGAAATAGACCAGCTTGTCAACTATGACAGTTCGGTTTAGGAACAGTGCATCTCTTATGATACTGAAAATTGGATTTACGTTAATAAAATATGTGAGATACTTTTCAGTCATAACATTTTTTAGTGGCATTTCCTATGTCCAGGTATGGGAAACTTGACATATTCCTTTTATGCGCAAGAGCGCATATCTAAGCATTCGCTAATAATTTTTGCTTAAAATCCTCATTTGTTTTATCAAGAAAGCATTTCGAGAGCCTGAAAAGAACGTATTTATTTCAAAAGGAAAAGAGTTTTATTACTTCTCTCTGAGAAATCACTCTAGCGGAAAATATAGACCCAGTCACCTAGCCTCTCTGAAAGCGTAAGACGTATGTTTTCACCTACGATTATGCAAATATAAGTGAATATTCAAGGTTTAGTTGAAAGCAAAACCGTCTCATCTCATGAAAACACCGTTGATATCATAAAGCCTAACGAAAGGAAAATGACGTAAAACAATTTTCCAGGCTATGTTTACATTGCTGTTGAAACCACTTATAAAAAATTTAATTAATATTATAATCTCTATCTCAACGGGAAGCTAAAGTATTATCTTCTCCCTTATCGTTATCCATATTCGTTAACTTTGTACTTTGCCATGTATTAAATTTTTGGTCTGCATGTATGTTAGTCTGAACTGATGTATATATCTTTCGACGTGAACGACTAGGAGATGGGGATCTAATGTGAGAAATATAAAAATTATTATAAGTAGGTACGAAATGGATATTTGCTTACATGGTGTTTCATTTAAAGTACACAAATTGAAATGACAGTAACTTCGATCAATTTCATTGACAAAGCGCAATTGGTTTTCACGAATGTGAAAACGAAACTCACAAAGACAGTAACAACCTTTGACTGAGATCTTATATTGCCTATGATTCGTCACAGAAAATATGTATCTGGAAAAGACTCTTTCGTAATAGGGAGAGAAGAGACAATTTAGCTCACTGGAAAATTTTCGAATTTTAAGGGGACATCTTTTGGGTTACATAACTTGCCTGAAATATCAACTCCCTAAGGGGGTTACAATCCTTGAACATTTTGAATAGGCAAAATGGGTCGAGTGATGACTCAAAAGAAAGGTGATATCTTTGTCTACATCGTCTTGAACAAATTTTCATTTTTAATTGAAAACTGTAAAAGATACAGGGTGAGCAACTGAAAGATAGGGAAGACTATTTCCCTGAGACTATTCAAGTTTCAGTGAAGTAAAATGGAACAGATCCATGCTGATCAATGGCAGTCATCATCAAGTACCATCCTCATCTCGAATTTCAACCCCTAGAGTAGGGGTGACCACCCTTGAAAATTTGAAAGAGGGTAGATGGGTCGAGTGATACTTCGAAAGAAAGGTATTATCTTTGTCTGCATCCCCGTGAACGAATTTTCATTTTCGATTGAAAAATATAGAAGATACAAAGTGAGCTACTCTTACTCCTATGGAACTCAATGAGAATAGAATTATTGCGAGCAGTCATGAAGGCAATCGAAATCTTCACTTGAAAGGTATCACTGAATTGAAATATTACCCCTGCTCCAGGTGTTGAAATTCAAGATGAGGCTGATTTCGAAACATGACAGCTTCTGATCTAAAATGAATCCATTCCAGTTTTTTGCACTAATACTCCAATAGTCTTGAGGTGGTAGTCTTCTCTATTTTTCAGTGGCTCACTCTGTATCTTCTACAGTTTTCAATCAAAAATGAAAATTCGTTCACGGGGATGCAGACAAAGATAATACCTTTCTTTCGAGGTATCACTCGACCCATCTTCCCCCTTCCAAATTTTCAAGGCTTGTCACCCCTGCTCCAGGGGTTGAAATTCGAGATGAGGATGGTACTTGATGATTAGTGCCATTGATCAGCATGGATCTGTTCCATTTTACCTCACTATAACTTGAATAGTCTCAGAGAAATTGTCTTCCTATCTTTCAGTTGCTCACCCTGTATCTTTCACAGTTTTCAATCAAAATGTAAATTCGTTCAAGACAATATAAATAAAGATATCACTTTTCTTTTGAGTCATCACTCGATCCATCTTCCTATTCAAAATGTTCATGATTGCAACCCCGCTTAGGGGTTGATATTTCAGGCAAGTTTTGTACCCCAAAAGATGTATATATATATATATATATATATATATATATATATATATATATATTTTTTTTTATGTTTTCGGCTTCAATCCTCAATCCTAAAAACTGCATATCGGTCTTCAATTTGACTAAAAGTTTTTCATTTTCAAGACGCATACTCTTCCTTCGTGATGGTTGACTGATTTGGTTGCACCTATATTCAAGATGGATGCCCATTCTTGGCCATAAAAATTAAATACTCTTTTACACAAGAGTACGTCTTTTAAACTGGATTATTTGAAAGAAATATGGCATACGAGTGATTCAGAAATGGTATGAACATGCCCCAAATCCAATTGTAGACACTTAAGAAGTCACCATCATATGGAATATCTAAATTGATAGAGTCATCTCCTGGACTTGATTGAGAAAACAAAACATGAAGACCAGTATGCTTATAAATGTAGCCATACCATCTGGTTCTAATATTATTCAAAAGAAAACCAATTGTCATCGGTACAAAGGGCTAATATCCAACACTACTCACGAAGCCATTAAAGAAAATTCTGGAAACCGTAATATAGACATAATGCAAGAGGCACTTTAATTGAGTGCACTACATATTGTTAGGAAAGTATTATGAAAAACCTTGTGTGTAGCCACTTTAGCTGCAAGATCTATATCTGGTGTTTCAACATGCTACCAGAGAATACAGTACGATGTATCAGTACCAGTTATTCGTTGTGTTTTCATATTAGAACATCGAGCATGCGCATTCAAAATATTTAGAATGTGTTTGTACTGCTTGAGACGAATATGTTTATCATGGGTCTGAGAATCAAGAGAAAACAGAGTTGATTTAAGAAACGAATGATATCAAGAAAAGAAAATACATTTTGCAATTTCTCCCGAGAAGAATTTCATCAATTACACATACTTTCGTTACTGAAATTGAAGGAAATTAGTTGTTATCAAATTGTCGTAGAAAATTCAGCGCTATCTGTCTTCAGTTGGACATTTCCAGGTATGAGAGTTCAATGAAGTTCATTACTAGATAATGACATTGTGATGTATCAAAGAATAATGTCCCTAATTGATGGTAACTAATTTATTGCACATTTGATAGAACCTGTTTATTTCGATGACAGAATGCGTAAGAAGGAGCGTTTTGCTCCGTAGTCACGAGCTACGAGTAGTCAAGAAGAGATGACATGACACGCACGTCAATTACTAATTATTATACTTATGATATATTACAGACATACTATGGGCAGATTCATTCACCATTGCAGCTCATGATAATTGTTTATGTGAATGAAACCAGAGTCATAATTTTTACATAACGCTGAATTGAACCAAATAATAAACAATAAGATTATCGCAGCTGTTCTAAATGTCCTTCTTTGCTTTGGATGCAAGCGAAAGCTCTTTGTGTAAAATGCAACGTTGCGCTTCTGATTCTTGTGAGATCACCCACTGCACATTATTGCTAGGATGAGTTATATTTCTGAGTACAAATTTTGTTTGGTAATGCTCAGAAAAAAAAATAAATGATCGGGAGGCTTATCTTGAGTGTGCGTTAGTACCAAAAATTTTCTGCTTAGCAGCTTCATCCTCTCATTCTCATCTTGCACTCCATGATTTCCAAGACTACTTCACGAAGACAAGGATGAAGGGAAAGCAGTTTGGGACAGGAAAAATCTGTAATGATGGAAAAGGAAAACCAGCAGAAAAATATTTCATCAAACATACCTAATTCTTATATGTCTAAACTCACTTGAATACTTGAATCTAAGAACTTAATGCTCCTCTGTTTTTCAACAGGAACATCTTATGCAACATCGTGAGTGATATTTATTGATGAAATTGCGTATTATTATCGCGAAGAGGGTAGTGCAGCCTTTCATTTGGAGTCAAAATTCCTACGTTGCTCTTAAGAAACTTCTTGAAGTTCATTTTTGGGTTGTTGTTCAAGGCATCAGTCTGCATTTAATGTTTGTGGAAGTATTCTCCGCCCCATGACGGTGTCCAAAATTTGACCTTACATTCCATACATTCACCAAAATTGTTGCTGAAAATGTGGCACTTGAATTTGATGTTAGGAAAACAATGATTTTGTCTAAGATCCCCAAAAATGCAAGCACAAAAACCATTCGGTGAGGTGCGCCATCTTCAAGTAGCTTTTGTTTCCTTCTAAAATAATACAATTGTAATTCTTGCGCTTTCAATATTCTTCATACAATCGTGAATGACTTGCCCGCTTATGCTGAAAGTGTATGTTGTCTTGGTATTGGATCTCTAAAAATATTTCCTGAGGATTCCTTGGGTGTCGTCATCATTTCTTATCATTGGAGGACGATGAATATTTTCCTATTCTAAGGTAGAATCACGTCAATTATTTGGAATTTCCCTGAAATGTCGAAAACGAACCGAGACAGAGGCCGCTTCTCCATTGCCACAAGGAAACCGTTATGACAAAGGGAAGATAAACAGAAAACTTCAAGGAGTCACACTTGTTCGACTATTCACCGCAACGCTACACACAGTGTCAGCTAGGAAGCGGTCTGTCGAAAGACTAACGCTTCTCATTCTTATCTGGTCGTCAACTAGGCATACACACAATCTCTAAAAATAACTATTTGCGAAATTATCGCAATGTGTAGACACATTAAAGAATTTTCATACAAGGAACAATATTCAATCGTCAGTAGAATGTTTAATATCCTACCCTGAAGGAGCATCTTGGAGGTTGCAATAACATTTACATGTTTCCTCTCGCTCCAACAAATTGAGATGAGTAGGTGGCAGTGTGGACTGATGTTGTGAATGGCTATGCAATACTGACGAAGTCAAATAAGACCGAAACTGCAGATTATTTCTCCTATTCGTGAGATCTGACAGTGCTGTGCAACTGAGGTGTGGTCCCGGTTGACGGTGATTATGAAGGGTGGATCGGAAAACCAGCTGCTTCAGGAAAGGATATTCAACATTCTACGGAATGTTGAATATTTTTCCTTGAATAAAAATTCTTCACTCATGACGAACAATTTCACAGAACACTCTAAACTAGTTAGAAAATTGGACAACAAGAACAGAATATCAATTCCCTACTGACAAAACCAAATTTATGATCTTTTCGAAGAGGAAACCTAAATCGTTAAATTTTTCGCTTACATTATAAATTACTCCTACAGAACAAGTCAACCACATCAAATTCCTGGGTATAGTATTGAACAGTAGTATGAAATGGATAAACAAATGGAAGCAACAGTAACCATCTGCCAATGAATAATAAAAAACAAGTACTGTGTTTTAAGGAATTTCACTTAATAATTGCGTTGATATATTGTTGTTGATATTATATAGTTTCCGGCTGTTAAGAAGCTATATAATATCAACAGAGGATCCTACCGCTAAATCTCAGAAAGAGGTTAAAAACGTTATTTCGACAGCGAAATCATTAATTACAGACCACGAAAAATATAAATTCATTATCTCCAATCCACAGTCCCCCGAATTATATTTTTTGATAAAACTTCATGAACCTAATTACCCTAATAGACCTGTTGTTTCGTATGTAACGGCACCTCCTTTCAACTTTTTAAAATTCCTAAACGACTTGCTAATTGAACATTGCAATTTTAAATCTAAATTTTGGTCAAAAATTCATGCGAGCTAATTGCCAATATCAAAGATACCATTATACCACCTAATTCCAAATTCATTTCTTTCGATGTTAAGAATCAATTTCCCAACATTCCTCCAAAAATACGTACTACTTAGTTGAAGAATTATTAGAAAAGAATCATGTCAATACGATCATTAATTCAGATATACTTTCATTATTACAAATTTGTTGAGATCAAAATTATTTCCATTTCAATAACAAATATTATACTAGTGAAGACGGCTTGATTATGGCAATCCGTTATATCCTTTGTTAGCAGAAATATTCATGAATAATTTAGAGAAATTAATTCATAATCATCCACATAGTAAATATTGTTTATACTGGTATTGCTATGTAGACGATATCATTATTTGCTTCACAGGAACAGATAGACAGTTAAAATTTTCGAAAATCATATAAATCATTACATCCAAAAATTGGATTCACAACCGAAATAGAAAGCAATAATTCAATAAATTTCCCAGACGTAACAATTTCCAATGAAAATGGAAAACATGTTTTCGCGATTTACCATAAGCCGTCACATACAGATATTATAATACGTAACTCGTCGTGTCATCCGTATCAACATAGAATGTCAGCTTTCAACAGTTTTATTGATAGATTGATTAACATCCTGTTATCACCAGACAATTTCAACAAAGAATTAAATTTGATTAAACAAATTGCCAAAATAATCGTTACAATCCTAAACTAATAAATAATAATTTAAATAAAAACAAAGTAGAATCGCATTGAATGAAGTTTACCCTGTCGATAAATTGAAACAAAACTCAACACCTTAACCTACGTTGGCATTACAAGTGAGACACTGAAATCATTCTTGAGTAGCAATAATTTCAACATAGCTTTCCAAACTAACAATAATTTAGGCAAATATATAAAAATAATAGAACCAAATTAGATGAAAACAATAAATCAGGTGTTTATAGATTGAATTTAAATGACTGTGATAATTTCTACATTGGTAGAACACATAGAAATTTTAATATTAGAATATCGGAACATAAACGCAATTTTTCAAATAAAAAATCAGATTCAAATTACGCGAATCATCTCCTAGAAAATAGTCACTCTTTCGATCCACAGTTTGAAATTTTGCATACAGATAATAAATATTGAAAGGTAAATCTTTGGGAAACTTTAGAAATCAACAAACACAAACACTCAGGTAGACTCATCAATGAACAAGTCGATTTAAGTCCTTCACCTCTATTGAATCTCTTCAGGGAGCAATCTATTCCTTAATTTTATTGGATATACCTGTCATCCATAATCACTTAAGAAGGAGCAACCCAATAAGCTTTTGATTACTTAGAAACTTTTGTATTTATATTCTCATTCTTATTTTCTGTACATTTATTCGTCTGAAGAAGCTACGGTGTAGTGAAACGCGTTACGAATCGCAATTATTAAGTAAAATTCCTTAAAACACAGTACTTGTTTTTTATTATTGATAATGGAATTTTATCAAGTGAAAGCCTCCCAAACTCAAATCTGCCAATGAAGAGTGAAACTCATGAAAATTCTGGCTAATAAAAATGGGGAAGTGACATAACCTACCTGCTTCGAATGTACCACGCAACAATGAGAAGCGTTTTAGATTACGGGCCCATATGCCTGGGAAATTTAGGCAAAACACTGCGGAAGCCTGAGTTACAGCAGACCAAGAAATACTCATCAAATTATCAGATCACCGTAGTATCTTTATGGGAGAGTTGATCCGTATGAAGGAAGCCCTATATATTGCAGAATAAATATCCGAACAACTTACTTTAATACAATCTGACTCACTAAGCGCAATTGGTGCACAGAAACAACTTTACCCGAAAAACCCAATCCTCAGAGGAATGAGAGAAAAATTCTATCAATTCAATGAAACTAAAAAAGGACTAGCCATTATTTGGGTTCCATCACATACTGGGATTAGTAGAAATGAGGAGGCGGACCACGTGGAAAAACGAGTAACAATGAGTGGAAATTACCAGGACGACCTACCATATTGACCATCGACTTCAAATCTCTACTGAAGATATTCACGTAGATTGAAAGGTAACCGGAGTTTAGTCTGCAAGCTACACTAAATACAAAGCAATGTAACAACCAAGATGTCCTTATCCTGCAGCTGAATGGACCAAATTAAAATATCACGTCTACGAATTGATACACTGCTGACACACAAATTTATCTTCACAAAATCCCAGCCACACATGTGCCAATTCTGTGATTCGAGACTGACAGTGAAATATATGTTAATGAAGTGCATGAGTTCAATGACTGTTGTCTTTTACACAAGGTACCTGGAAATATAAAAATTTGTCTGATCACCCATGCAAACAAACTCAATCTTTTCCCAAAGAAATAAAAATGTTCTCAAAATTTGAGCCCAAAAATTGTGCCCGTTGAATATTACATCATGTTATCGTACGTCATATACAGGATATCCACCGGGATCGTCCGTTAGAAAACTTTTTAAGTTCAAATTACAATATCAAGCTGAAATTTTATACGCGGCCATAACTAGCGATTTCCAATTGGAGTGAAATAATTTCGAAGTGACACCATTTCCGGTTATACCGGAAGTGGTTCATCACTTTGTTATTTCAAATGGCAATCTACATTTTTATTATACATCTAGAACCGACATTTGAGCAAGGCATAAAATTCCCAAGTTGTTGGCACTCATCTGTCAAAACTTTTAACAGATCTAATTATTTTTGTTATAAACTCCAATTTTGAGGAACATTGTAAATTGTAGCTCGTAGATCTTTTGCACTACAGACACAATTTTTACTTGGGTGTATAGAAGAAGGATCCAGGAAATTTTCAAGCAATCTACACATGTCAAATGTTTATTATTTATTTGGCCTTTTTCAAACAGCAATAACTCAATTTTTTCATATTGCACGTGCCAATTTTTATATCGCCGTCAGATGGAGCGTCAAATTTCAGATGGAATTGTATCAGCATGTACTATACCCATCTCTTATAGTTCCGAAATAAGTTGGGAATATATTGAATTTTGATGATTTTGTATGAACTAACAGAGAATGCTTTGAAATATTTGAATCAAGTAGCTGAACTGGCTTCGCTCACCTGACAGGTGCCTGAAGTTAATGTACTTGTCACTTCGTTCATTCGAATTTGATATTTCAACAAGAATTGTCGTTATTTCAGATTGAAAATATCCAAAAATACAACATAGAATGTCAAAAAGTAGTGGGTAGAAATTGCTGGCAATTCATTAACCAATCTCCAAATTTAACGTTTATGGGTAAAATAAAATTTCGAAGCATTAGAAGCAATTTTCTACAATTCGGATGAATAAAAATTGTAGGAACTACGTGAAAACCAATCATCGAATAAAATAACATTAATACGAATAAATGATAGCAAACATCATAGGAGAAAACTAATTTACGATCTCAATCAATGTTCGATATGGGCCCCATATTGCTCGATACACTTGACAGCTCGTATACGAACATGATGAGTTGCCCTCCTAGTTTCCTCAGGATCAATATTACGCAAAGCATTATGAATGCGCTCTAGTAGTTCTTCTTTACTTCTTTCAGGAATAAAATACACTTCACTCTTGTTTTTGCCCCATAAATAAAAATCAAAGGGCCTCAGGTCCGGAGAACGCGGAGGCCATACATTTGGTCCTTGATTACCCCACCATATATCCTCGAACATTTCTGTGAGCTGCCGATCTACAGCTCGTGTTTTTTGTGCTAGTGCACCATCCATTTGTTAAGGGGTAATCCATCTAAAAAATTTGCTAATGTTGCTCTCAAAATTTCCAGGTATCTTTGTCCATTAAGATTTTCCTCATAAATGTGATAAGCCAACAAATCATTCATTAAAATTGCAAAAACGTTCACGCTGAATTAATTTTGGAAATCAATAACCTCAATAAAATGTGGGTTTTCTGTGGCCCAAAAATGTCGATTTCTCTTGTTGATTATTCCACTTTCATTGAACTTGGCTTCATCAGACCATATAATTTTTTGCAGAACTGTCTCATCTTCTTGAAGCCGAATTAATAAATTTTCACCGACATTTAGCCGCTTGGGAAGGTCAGTTGGTTTCAATTTTTGTAGTCATATAAAAGAATACGGGAGCATGTTATGTTTCTTAAGGATCCTTTGATTGGAAGTAAACTCAATCCAATATCCATTGATGCTGACTTAATGGACGCATGTGGATTGGCACGAAAATACGCTATCGTGTGAATTTGATTGTCGTCGTCCTCGAGAATTGGTTTTCTTCTAGTTTCTATGTATTTTGTTCCTCCAAATTGCAGTAAATTGCTTCTAATCCTTCGGAATTTTGTTTTACTCATAGTCGCCAAATTTGAAAATTGGTTATTGAATTGCCTGCAAGTTCTATCCACCACTTTTGACATTTGCCATAAATTAAAAAGAGATTAAACATATCCTCGTTTGAATAATCAGCCATTCTATTATCAATCTGGTGTTTTTCAAAATTCTCACTTCAAATTACCAACCATTCTTTTGAAATATCAAATTCGAATGAACGAAGTGACAAGTACATTAATTTTAGGCACGTGTCAGGTGAGCGTATCCAGTTCAGCTACTTGATTCAAATATTTCAAAGCATTTTCTGTTAGTTCTTGCAAAATCATCAAAATTCAATATATTCCCAAATTATTTCAGAATTATGAGAGATGGGTATAGTACATGCTGATACAATTCCATCTAAAATTTGACGCTTCATCTGATGGCGATATAAAAATTGGCACGTGCAATTTGAAAAAATTGAGTTATTGCTGTTTGAAAATGGCCAAATTGAATGAAAAATAACGCAACGCAATAAATATTTGACATGTATAGATTGCTTAAAAATTCGTTGATCCTTCTTCTATCCACCCAAGCAAAAATTGTGTACGTAGTGCAAAAGATCTACGAGCTACAATTTTTTAAATGTTCCTCATTAATCGAGTTAAATATGTCAAAAGTTTTGACAGATAAGTGCGAACAACTTGGGTATTTTATGCCTTGCTCAAATGTCGGTTTTAGATGTATGATAATAAAGGTAGATTGCAATTCGAAATAACAAAGTGATGACCCACTTCCGGTGTAACCAGAAATGGTTTCACTTAGAAAATATTTCCTTCAATTGGAAATCGCTAGTTATGGCCGCGTATAAAATTTCAGCTTGATATTGTAATTGGAACTCAAAGAGTTTTTAACGGACGGTCCCGGTGGATATCCCTGTATATAAGCGACTAATAACTTTGCCTGGTTGATGCGGCTCAAAAAACATTAAAATAAAAAAAGTTTCTTCCCATGTTCTCTGCAAATTTTACATCATGTTCTTATATAACGTCTGCCTTGGAGTATTCAGGTAACCGTTATTCACGATGTTAGATTAGTGCGGACGATGAAGGAAATTCCTCCTCACACAATTATTCAACCTCCATCAAATCCATAGATAGGTAAAAAGTTGGTCTGGGCATATATCTCATTTCGACGTTTGTACCCGTCGCTCGTCGATTGCAATGAAAAAGATATCTATATCTATAAACAGAACCTTCTTCTTGCCAGTTTCAAAGCAAATGACATGCTCCCTGGCGAAATTTAATCGTCATCTACGATCTGCTGCGGTTAAAGCAGGGCCTCGAGCTGCTACACGAACCACATTGCTTGAGACGTTGTCGTATCGGTACAGTGCTGATTTTAACTTCACTGTTCTATCGAAGCTGTATTTGAAGGTGCCTAGTAGTAGCGAACCGTTGTCTCAGCGAAGGAATTCTTGAATAAACGGTCATGGATCGCCAAACTCCTTGAGACATTGTCGTATCGTTTCAGTCCTAATTTTTACTTCACTGTTCTATCGAAGCTGAATTCAAGGTGACTAGTAGTAGTGAACTGTTGTCTCAACAAGGACATTTTGAATAACGGTCATGGCTCTAGGTCGCCTTTGCACAATTCTGGAAACAGGTGAATGTGCCACTCTAAACTTTTGGCCTATTCTTGTATGAGTCCAACCTAGATCATCCGACATCAATGCTTCAGCACAGTCTGCAGGGGTCCAGTTTCGTGATTTGCGTTTCATTATCACCGAAAGTTCGTTTCATTATCACCGAAAGTTAAAAGTTTTAAAAGAACATAACTTACTCGCAAAAGTAAATCAACAATTACTGTTATGAATAAGTGGTTATTTCTTGTAAAATCTCAATTATTTCTTTTATTTCTCTTCTCATGTGCGCCAAGAAAAAACATCGAATTTTATTGGTATATATCTGGCCATATCCAAAGAAGGACATGCGTTAATCAGTTACATGCCAAAAGAGAAATTTGCAACATTGAAATAGTGCTTTGATCTCTTGGCGCAGTATATTAGATTTCATTTCATTCAATATGCAATAAATTAATTCCAGATCGAATGGACATTCAGGTTTATCTGATTGTATGTTAATGTTCCATGAAACTATTTTGTTGATGATAACTTGATTGACATGAATTGGAAATTTATCTTTTACTACGTAGGGAGTCTACTCCCTATACTAATTGGAAGGTTATTACTCATACCACTTAGGTTGGCAGCTTTGAACGCTGAAATTGAATTATGACGCAGATGAAAGAGGAAAATTTTATAATTTTCAATTTAGGTCTTATTAATGGATGGAGAGTATAAAGGAGAAGGTACAAGCTGGCAGCTATTCTGGTAATAATTCTATGAATTTAAGGGAGTAAAATTATGGTTGTTCCATTTCTAACCACCTTGGGTAATGAGAAAATAATTAATGTCAAAAAGAAATCTCTAATTGATGACAGAATGAAAGAAAGGAAAGATCTTTCAGTGAATCTATACTGCGTGTGGAATAAAAATGAAATAGACTCAACAATCTTCAAACTATTCAATTCTGGAGAAAACGCAAAAGAGATCGATTTTTATAAAGAGGGAGGTCATCTGTTAATTAATATTAACATCGAGCCTTCCGTATGGGCGTTCACTCCACATTAGATAATTTCTACTTGAATAAAAAAAATCTTTGAATTCGACCACCATCACATATCTTGTCTATAACGTGGACGAGAATAATTTGTTCTGACCGGGGCTATTCATCTGCAATTGCTAGCTTTTCAAATATCATCCACTAAATCTAACCCAACCTCCTGAATTTGATTAGCAAAAAACTAGTGAGCCTATTAAGATCGCCTTTTATATCAAAGTAGCCAAACGTCTTTTTATATCAAACTCTATCTATGCTGAACTCCTTATTATATTCACTTCATTATTTATATTTTTACTTAATAGTTCTTTATGTTCATGAAAATCTGTCATATATTACCTCAGTCATCCTTAGGGTATTGAAGCTTCCAGTATTGTTTTATGGATACTGACTCATCAACCAACACTATTCACTACTATCCCAATTCAAAAGGAAACATTCAATTTGAAAATCTCAACTTTCTCCAATTGAGCTAGCATAAGATGAAATTAAAAACATTTCAACATTGATTCAAACCAACAAATTGTTCAACCACCCATTAGGCATAGAAATTAAATCATCAACAACTCAAATATTAATTCACAATATTCCAAATTTTAGTAAAGTATCAAATATATACTTCAGAAAGATCAATATATGAAGATCTATAGTTTCAAATTTTAATTTTTACTCAAAAGTTCTGATTTGTATTAGATCAGATAAGAATCCAATAAGACTCATGAATTATAATAAAAAACAAATATGAGCTTAAAACATCAAGATAGAAGAATTACTTCTTAAGTATATTAATGAAATAGAAAATAAGAGTTCTTTCCAAATTTAAATTTCTTGGGAGTATCCAAAAGACACACCGAGAAATTAGTAGTCAAATAAAGGAACACTACTGAATACATAGTAATTTCACCGTATGTGATTGCCCTATACGTAACTATTTGTAAAAATTCAAATTGAACAAATTCACACAATTTGCTTACATTATGGACCCTCCTTTACAATACAATTATGTTAACTATATATCAGTTTCAGTGAAACTGTTTCTTGTGACTGTTAATTTCGTAGATCCTTAACTGTCGAGTTGGCAGTTGGTTTGGGGAAGTCAGCTTCTTATAAACTTGCTCTCTAATAAGTGAAATTTCTATTCTTCAATTTTACTTCTCTTCAATTCATTTTTTTGTGAAACTTTATGATATACTATGAAATGAAAATGAAAGGAAGAAATTGCATTAAAACAACTTCATATTTCCGTATTACGTGATGAACATACTCATTTTACACAATTATACAAAATACCTATAGTACAACCACCTATTACAAAAATTGTCAAATTGCATAGCATTCTCTAAGTAGTAGTTGAATTTTTTCCGAAATATGATTCACATAAGCAGCAGCATGTTTCTTGTGACTTTCATGAATCTTGGATTGAAAGTTGTGGTTGTACAAAATAAAACTTCATATGCAACTTCTACATATTTAAACATCATGTTTCCCACTATCAGACACCTATAACAGAGAAACTTTAAACTTCAAATCAATGAGGAATTGCTGTAATTCATTCATCAACCATGATAAAATTTCCTGAGAAACAGTAACTATGAGTTATGAATAGAAGGAACTCACTATAATAACCTTTTGCGCAAATTTGAGATATTATTTTCTTTGGTTCAAACTTGCACATTGTCAAACACATTGAATCTCATGAACTTTTACATTTGAATAATTGTAGAAACGTACTTCCTCTTGAAAAAACTGAAACGAAAATTCAATTTGAAATGACACGCTCATATTGACATCCAGCTTCAAATATTTTAAAACAGATATAGCATTTAGTGGGTAGCTTTAAATATTCATATGATACATACTCTAAATGACCTAACGAAAACTTTATCGAGTTCCTTCCAGAAAAATATCATTATACAAAAGAGCTCAATACCTATTAATAGCAACTCAAAGGATATCCCATCATTTTGTAAGATCCTCCAATTGATTCCAGAACATTTTTCTATGCATAGAGGTTAAAATAACCATGAAAGAAAAATGAACTTCGTAGATTCTGAGTACATTTCTTGAGCATTCCTAAAGAAATATATTAAAATACATGAATAAACCTCAAATTACATCCACTTACCTTTCAAACATTATTGTAAGTCTCTTTAATTCCTTTTTATTATAACATTTCGTATGAATCATATTGTTTAGGTTAGAATAACCACAAAATGTTGAATTTTTGAATTTTGAAAGTATGTCGTTTCTTTCCTTGAACAAAATATACATTAACATGGATAAAATAAACATCAAACTACGATCACTTACCTATAAAAGTTTATTTCAAAATTCGTCGAACTTTTCATTCAAATAAAATTCGGAATCACTCATTTTGACAGATCGAATATAAGACCAATTGAAATAAGGTTAGATTCGATTATCATTCAGAAGAGAGAGAGCACTATATTCTAGATGCTGTTAGTACCAAAATTATGTTGGTGGAAACTAAAGTTAGTAACTAATTCCATCTCACTATTTTCGTTCAGAAGAGAGAGAGCATTAAATTTTACACGTTGGTAACGCTCACTCCCGATATAGTATAGCGATATAAGGGGCAGAAAGAGCAGTGACTGGCTCCGCCCCCGTGTTTCCGGTCTTTTTCCTGAAAATATAGGTCTCAGAAAGAGTCCCAAATTGGAAAATTAAGTCTTACAGTAACGATTTCTCTTCGCGGGCCCGATCTCGAGATATATAGGAATCGTTCGAAGGTCGAATCCTTCCTCCCTGTGACACCGTTTAAATAGGATGGTTAAAACGAAAACCCGTATTTTGACAGCTCGAGGTTTGTTAATTTCGCGAATTTCTGGCCGTCGGAGATTTTCGGAATAAGGAAAGTAGAGCGAAAATTTGCGAAAGTCGGTCGATAGCCCTTCGTTCGATGGAAGATTTTTCCGTTTTCCCGTGATTTTATGAGAATCTAACTACTGCGGCGCAAAATGCGAAATTCTAGGCTTCTTCGTCGTCCAGGTTTCGTAGCGATCGAAGGCGATAGATATATTTTGTATAGCTACAAAAGTCCATAGAAATTATCCCCTCCATCCCGGAGATTTCGGAGACGTATTTTATTTTAGCTTTTTCGGAACTTTTTCCCGGAATTTTCGCCCGATCGACCTCTCCGATCGCCCTCCGAAAGATCCGAATTATCGATTCTGAAGAAATCTCGCCGTTTCGACGTTCCGTTCGGCCGGGGCGACGTTTCGGCGAAATTTTTCGAAAAATCGTCGCGCCTCCGTCGTTCGATCTAGGGACTCCGAATTTCGCTAGAATCTTCCTCAGACGTTTCTCTACCGGAAAAAAATTATTCGCGGGGGCCTATGGACCCCGCTTTTCCGCGCCGACCCTTTCTTACCGCCCGGTTCAAACTCCACCCGTCCCCTTCACTTTCCTCGAAATAAGGCTTACTGCTTTAGTATTATACTAGTGAGCTCATTAAGATCGCCTCAAATACAAAAACGCCTAATATACAAAATCGCCTAATATACAAAAACGCCTCATACACTAAACGCCTAATATACAAAAACGACTAATATACATAAACTCCAACTCTAATATACAAAAACGTCTAATATACAAAAATGCCGAATATACAAAACGCCTAATATACAAAAACGCCTAATGTACTAAAAACCAAATATACTGAACGCCTTTTCATATCCAACTCTATCTATACGGAAAGCCTCATATATTCACTGATATTTATACTTAATAATTCTTTATTTTATATGGAACTCTCTCATAGATTGCCTCATACATCCTTATGGTAACGCAGTTTTCAGTATTGTTTTATGTATACTGACTCATCAACCATACGAATGTCAACACTATTCACTACTATTCTAATTCAAAGAGATACAATCAATTTGAAAATCTCAACTTACTCCAATTGTGCTAGCATATATATTTATCATTTAAAAGCCTTTCTACCGAGTAACGGTGTAAGGCTTGATACAAAACATAATTTTACAATATTCGAAATAGAAAAACTTAATCAAAAATCAAATAATGAAAATCAACTTAAATAATTTACATTCGAAACACTATTTCGCCAGTGTCCCTATTTTGTGCCATTCTCTTCGCTTCCTTCATCTCTAAATTCTGTCCCGCTAGTATCTTCGCTACCACCCCATTCCACGTTTCATTCGGTCGTACCCTTTTCTCTTCGTCTTCGTTCGTGTATCCCAAATAGATTTACCTGTCTTGAATTATCCATTCTGCATAAATGTCCAAGCTGGTTTCGGCCAATTATCTTCACAATACTGTCTACTCCTAGCTGTTGTCTTATATCTTCATTTCTTAGTCTATCTCTCTTTGTCACTCCAACCACACCTCTTAGATACTTCATCTCCATCGAAACTATTTTGCTTTTCTCCCTTCTGCTCAATGTCCATGATTCAGAGCCAACATAATCGGCGCGTATATTGACTTATAAACTTTCAATTTCGATTTTCTCCCGATCCTTCTTTTTATAAGAAAACTTTTGCTGAATGTTCCATAAACTTTCGCAGCACTTTCTCCGATTTCCAAATCCTATATACCCTTTTCCTCCACTATATACCCTAATATTTAAAAGTTTCTACTCTTTCTATGATTTTGTTGTTGAGTGTCACCTTCGGATTATTTCTGTTATTCGATATAACTATAATTTTCGTTTTTCCTTCGTTGATTTTTAGGGATCATCTCGTAAGGCAGTTAGTCCAAACATCCTTATTGTACTGGAGATCATTTTTGGCAAAAATCGCCAAATCATCAGCAAAGGCGCACTCAGTGATTTCAACTGGATAGAAATTTTTGAAACCCAAGTGGAGTTTTCTGACTTTAGTTCTCGCCTCTTTGATAATTTCATCCATGACCACTATGTACAGAAGGGGACTCAATACGTCTCAAGCCTTGATCGGTGACAAACTCTTCAGATTCTATCCCTCTTACTCATACCACGTTCCTGCATACAGCATATAAGCTTTTTAGTGCCCTTAGAAAATTGTGTCCTATTTGTCTTTGTGCCAAAATTTTCTAAACTCGATGTCTCAATATCCTATCGAAGGCTTTCTCTAGATCAATAAATGCTATCCACACCTTGAGATCCTGAATGAGTATTTTCTCGGTGATCTGTTTAAGGCTGAAAATATGATCCTGGATACTGTACCTTCTGAAATCTGCTCTGTAGAGTCAGCCAGTTGTTGTTCCACTTTCTGTAACAGTTTCCTTCTAGCACTCTCTCATAAACTTTCGCAACAACACTTAGTAAAGAAACCCTCGATAATTTTCAGTTCACAATATCCCCAAATATATATATATATATATATATATATATATATATATATATATATATATATATATATATATATATATATATATATATATATATATATATATATATATATATATATATATATATATATATATATATATATATATATATATATATATATATATATATATATATATATATATATATATATATATATATATATATATATATATATATATATATATATATATATATATATATTGTTCTTCGTATTCTATTTTTAGCAAACTGTTTGGTTTCATTCCAATTTGTGCCTTTCTTCTATAATTGTAGAATGTCATTCGTCATTCGATGTCTCCTTAAGTTTTCCACTCACTGAGCAGTTCCTGACTTATGTTTGCTATATGCGTTTCACTGGTCCCCCTTCTCATTCTCACCAAATGTTCAACCATATCAACAGATGCCTTTTGATACATTCCAAGAAAGATTCTACTTCCAGTTCATTTTTCATATCTTCCTTTTCAGTCAGTCTCTTTTTGTGTCACTCATTTTACTCTTTGCAGGTACTTCATTTTTATAACCTGTAGTTTGCTCTTCAGTGCCAAACTCAGAAGCCTGCTTTCAATTGAAATATTTTGTTCAATTACTCATCTTCCTGTTTCTCATAAATTAGTTTGCTATTGAAGAATGCAGCTTAGAAGCATTTCCTATCCTCTTATATTCTCTCTCGATCAAGTTTTATTTCGACTATTGCCATACATACCTATTTGTGATTCCTTTCCATGACCATCATTTTTCTTTTGTTCCAAACATATCTCATTTTTTTCCAACTCTATTGTCCATACTTGCAAATTATCGTGCAATCTCGTTTTGTTCTTAGGACATACCATCACATAATTTACAAATTCCAATTGATTCCAGGCTTTTGTATCATGTATGATGTTTCTCCATTACTTCGCGGATAACATCTATAACAATAAGAAATAATAATTAACTCAACACTCCACCCTGCCTGAGTTCTCAGTAAAATGAGTCAAATATGGAATTTCCAGTCTTTATATGATTTTTATCTGCTGTATATGGGCTTCTGATATACTTCTTCAGTTCATAAGTCACTCCTCTTTTCTTAGACTCTCCCTACTACTATTTTCAACATTCTGCCAAGAGCTTCCTCCAGATCAAGGAAGCCATTCATATTTTTTGTCTTTTTAGTCTATACTTCCTTATAACTGTTTGATGGTAAAGATGCAATCTCAATAACCTCTTGCATCCCTGAGAAGTGTGTTTCTCAAGTTGTTTTTCAATTAATCCTCTCAGTTTGTTTTCAAGAATTATTTTGCAATAAAGTAAATCCCCTAAAATTTGCTCTTTGACTTTTGTCTCCTCTATTCAGTATTGGAATTATAATGTCAATCCTTTAATTGTTATGAGCTGGCACATTTTCCAAAGTGTTGCCATCATAAGTGGGGACAGGACTGAAATCTACCTTAAACACGTTCACAGTTAATAATTCACTCCTCTTTTCCTTAGAATCTCCCAACGCTCCCATAGTGTTCTTCTCAGTTCTTTGTTGAAAGCCTATACCAGATCAGAGAAAACCTATAATAATCATATTATGTCCTTAAGTCTGTTCTTCTCTATTTGCTAGTCAATGGTGACAATGTAATCTTGAACACTTCTTCCTTTCTGGAAGTGTTTTCCATATTGTTTTCAATTATTTCTCTAATTCAAAGACAAACAGGTACTTTATATTGATCACAGAAAAATTTAGGAAGTCAAACTTTCTCACAGATGAGGGAAACCCATAAATATGAGTGGGGAGTGTTTCCTATGTTGTTTTTCAATTATATCCCTATTTGGTCTTTAGAATTCTTTCTTTAATTCAAAGACAAACAGGTAGTTTATATTGATGACAGAAAAATTTGGGAAGAAGTCAAACTTTCTCACATACTGTTGTACATTATAAAGCTTTTGCTACTCTTTCTCTTGCTCCTTTTTTTCTGAGAATCTCATACTACTCTTCTCGGTGTACTGTCAAAAGCCTTCTACAGATGAGGGAAAACCATAAATATGGTTTTGGCTCTATAATTGGGAGTAATCCTGTTGAGTTTGTATCAATAAATAAATTTTCAGTCATATATCCAATCAGTTGTTCTTTAAACGGTGGTTAATCGTGAAAGTAAGATCCTGAATACACTTCTTCCTAATATGAAGTGTGAGTTTCTTAAGATATTTGACATATAATTCTCTCACTTTTCTTCGAAGAAGTCTTTCGAAGAGTTTGGCATTAATGTGAGTCCTTCAGAATTTTCTCAGTTCCTGCATCCTTCTTTTACAGAATTGGTTTTCAAATGTCAATCATTATGAGCTGTTATACTTTCTCAAGACCTTCTGAATATTGCAGTCAGATCTTTTCTTCCCTTATGTACTATGCATTGTCTTATGATAGGTCTTGTTATTATATATCCTGGTGAATTTTAAGTTCTTTGATCTTTTACTTCTTTGTATATATATATATATATATATATATATATATATATATATATATATATATATATATATATATATATATATATATATATATTAATAAATATTTGTAACATTGGAAGTATCTAGACTTTGTACATATAAAACTTAAATATCTCTTCATATTTGAATTTTATTTTATATAATCTTACTTATCTTCAATTCATTATATGATGTAAAATGAAAATTTATGAGCAAACTGGACTGAAATAACATATAACGTGAGTATCTTTAACGAAAATGATCAACTGTACACAGCATTTTTCAAGAAGTAATTGCATTTTCCACAAAATATATGATTTTCTCGAACTAAAAGTTCCTGTTGTGATGAAGCTTCACAATTTGCTTCTCCTGATTTTATCGAGTTTCTCACAAACACCAATAAAAAAGAAACTCTACATTCTAAATGTATAGACTACCTGTTATTCAGTGAACAGCTTTGACTAAATTTCTTAAAATACAAAAGAATGTGTTATGCACAGAAGTAGCTCAAAACATGTACCTTATGTGTTATGTAAATATTGGAATATCCTGAAAAGCTCAAGTTTTCATGCCAACTATATGAAGAATTGTTCAACAAATAAATTTTGAAGTTAAGAATTGCAGGTAATTTACTTGATCTCTTTCCTTTAGAGTTTGAAATCTGACTCTATTGTAACTATTATTAATCAGACTGGTTTACTCAGACAAAAATATCTACGAAGATTATTATCAGAGAACAGAGATGTATTACATTCATATTTACTTGAAAGTTTCTTGTTATTGCTTATTATTGTCTTTGCATATTTTTCGTGTAACTTTCCAACCTGTATTGTAATCTAAAAGTAAATATTTCATTGAAAAGAAACTACTTATATGCACACAAAGTAAAAACTCACTTTCAAAGAGTCACTTTTATACATTTCAACTTGAATAACTTTCCATATGTGATGAACATACTCATTTTAACAATTATATAAATTACCTATAGTACAACCACCTATTACAAAATTGTCAAATCCCATAGCATTCTCCAAGTAGTAGTTGAATTTTTCCAGAATATGAGTCGGAAAAGTAGCAGCATGTTCCTGTGACTTTCATAAATCTTGGATTGAAAGTTGTAGTTGTACAAAATGAAACTTCATATGCTACTTCTACATTTTTGAACATCATGTTTCCATTATCAGACACCTATAACAGAGAAACTTTCAACTTCAAATCAATGAGGAATTCTTGTCATTCATTCAACAACCTTGATAAAATTTCCTGAGAAACAGTTACTATGAGTTATGAATGGAAGGAGCTCACAATAATTACCTTTTGTGCAAATTTGTGATCATATTTTCTTTGGTTCAAACTTGAACATTGTCAAACACATTGAATCTCATCAACTTTTACATCGGAATAATTGTACAATAGAAACTTACTTCCACTTGAATAAACTGAAACGAAAATTCAATTTGAAATGGCACGGTCATATTGACATCCAGCTTGAAATATTTTAATACACATATAGCCTTAAGTGGATAGCTTTCAATATTCATATGATACATACTCTAAATGACCTAACGAAAATTTATTGAATTCTTTCCAGAAAAAAATTATTATATAAAAGAGCTCAATACCTATTAATAGCAACTCGAAGGATAACACCCATCATTTTGTAAGATCCTCCAATTGATTCGTTAAAAATCCTAGTAATTCAGGACATTTTTCAATGCATAGAGATTGAAATAACCATGAAAAAAAATGAAATATGTGAATTCTGAGTACATTTCTTGAGAATGCCTAAAAAATATACATTAAATTACATGAATAAACCTCAAATTACATTCACTTACCTTTCAAACATTATTGTAAGTCATCTTAATTCCTTTATAACATTTCGTTTGAATCATATTGTTTAGGTTAGAATAACCACAGAATGTTAAATTTATGAATTTTGAAAGTCTATCGTTTCTTTCCTTAAACAAATTATACATTAACATGGATAAAATAAACATCAAACTACGATCACTTACCTCTGAAAATTTATTTCAAGTTTCGTCAAACTTTTCATACAAATAAAATTCGGAATCACTTGTTTTGACAGACCAAATATAAGACTAATTGAAATGAGGTTAGATTCGAATGTTACTCAGAAGAGAGAGCACTATATTCTAGATGTTGTTAATACCGAAATTATGTTGGTGAAAATTAAAGTTACTAACTATTTCCATCTCACTATTTTCGTTCAGAAGAGAGAGCATTACATTTTACACGTTGGTAACGCTCACTTCCGACATTGAATAGCGATATAAGGGGCAGAAGGAGCGGTGATGGCTCCACCCCGTGTTTCCGTTCTATTCTTCGAAAATGTAGGTCTCAAAACCCTCCCAAATTCGAAAATTAAGTCCTGAAATGACGTTTTCTCGCCGGGGATCCGATCTCGAGATATGTAGGAATCGTTCGAAGGTCGAATCCTTTCTCCCGGTGACCACGTTCAAATAGGATGGTTAAAACAAAACCCGTATTTTGACAGCTCGAGGTTTGTTTATTTCGCGAATTTCTGGCCGTCGGAAATTTTCTGAATATGGAAAGTAGAGCGAAATTTGCGAAAGTCGGCCGATAGCCTTCCGTTCGATGGAAGATTTTTCCGTTTTCCCGTGGTTTTATGAGAATCTAACTATTGCGGCGCGAAATGCGAAACTCGAGGCTTTTTCGTCGTCCGGGTTTCGTAGCGATCGAAGGCGATTAAAATATTTCGTATAGCTGCAAAAGTCCGTAGAAATTATCCCCTCCATCCCGGAGATTTCGGAGACGTATTTTATTTTCGCTTTTTCGGAACTTTTTGCCGGAATTTTCGCCCGATCGACCTCTCCGATCGCCCTCCGAAAGATCCGAGTTATCGATTCTGAAGAAATCTCGCCGTTTCGACGTTCCGTTCGCCCGGGGCGACGTTTCGGCGAAATTTTTCGAAAAATCGTCCGCCTCCGTCGTTCGAGCTAGGGACTCCGAATTTCGCTCGGATCTTCCTCGGACGTTTCTCTACCGGAAAAAAATTATTCGCGGGGGCCTGCGGACCCCGCTCGTCCGCGCCGACCCTTTCTTCCCGCCCGGTTCAAACTCCAACCGTCCCCTCCACTTTCCTCGAAATAAGGCTTACTGCTTTAGTATATAAGAATATGGATGATCTTCTCTCAAGTTGCCACATTACTGTGTCTATGATTTTCGAATTTAAAGAAGGAAATGTGATTTTGGTAGTAATGTAAGAAATTCAATCACAATATTAATATCTCGCTAATTTTTAAGATCTCATACAATAGTGGGGATTCTCAACATTTTCAGTACTTTCAATATGCTTCAATTTTATGTTGTAAAAAGATATTATAAATACAAATATTCTTAAGAAATTAAGTAAGTAAAGCAATTTTAATTCTGACTTGTGACTTTTGGTTCAAAAATACATATGAACTAATGGCAAAGATACCATTATACCACCTAATTCCAAACTCATTTCTTTCGAAGTTAAAAATCTATTTCCCAACATTTCAATAACAAATATTGTACTAGTGAAGACGGCTTGATCATGGGCAATCCGTTAAGTCCTTTGTTAGCAGAAATATTCACGAATAATTTAGAGAAATTGATTCATAATCATCCACTTATTAAATACTGTTTATACTGGTACAACAATGTAAACGATATCAATATTTGCTTCACAGGAACAGATAGACAGTTGAAAATTTTCGAAAATTATATTAATTCATTACATACAAAAATTGAATTCACAACCGAAACGCAATAATTCAATAAACTTCCTAGACGTAACGATTTCGAAGAAAAATGGAAAACATGTTTTCGCAATCTGCCATAAGCCGTCACATACAGATATTATAATACATTACTCGTCGTGTCATCCGTATCAACATAAAATGTCAGCATTCAACAGTTTTATTTATAGATTGATAAACATCCCGGTTTCAACAGAAAATTTCAACAAAGAATTAAATTTAATTACAAAAATAGCTAAAGATGAAGGTTATAATCCCATAATAATGAATAATATTTTGTATTAAAAACAAAGTAGAATAGCATTGAATAAAGTTTACCCTGTCGATAAATTGAAACAAAAATTCAACACTAACCTGCGTTGGTATTTCAAATGAGATACTATTATGCTGGTGTGAATTAACACAAAACATCCCGAATATTTGTCAAGACTTTGCTCACAACAATAACAATGAAGTCCACTTACAATAAACACAAACGAAAGTTATTCATTACTCACGAGTAAGGAAAAAAATATAATGAGCAATAAAAAATGAATGAAAACTATCTTAAATACAGTATAAGCTCCTTATTCGCGGGGTATATGTTCTGTAAATATGCAGCGAATACAGATACTGTGAAAAAGGAACGATAATTTCTTTGGGATTATAGGAATTCTTGGTGACAAAATAAAAAATAGATAATACTATTTTCATGAACTGTACTTATCATTTTATAATCGGAATGTAATGGGATGATAATTTCGAAAAGTCTTCTTTGATGATTTTTGCAGTTTGATGTTTGGCTAATATATTATCCTTGGAGTTTTCGAGAATAGTTTCGGAATCAATACCCAACTGTTCAAAATTAGTTTTAGTATGTTTTGTATGTAAATTATGTTTGAATCCTTCTTCTAATAGAGTCTTTTTGTGGTTGTGAAAAATCGGTATCAGCGAAATTAATAAATCTCTCAAAAAAAAATTTTCTTTTTAATAATTTAAAATTTTGACATCGTATCTGAATTCAGAGTCCAAAATATCAAACTCAGCAGGATGCAATCTAAATAATAATTCTGTATGGATTACCTTCAAATATATGTTGGCAACGTCCCTCTTCTTATACTGAATCTCCATATTCTCTTTGATCCATATGCGTTGACCTTTCTCGATTGCTCTGGTTGCTGGTTCACTGTTGTTGTGTGTCCTCAACCGTTTGTAGTTGAGAGTCAATCTGTACTTTAAGCACATTGAATTGAACCATATATTCCGAGTATTAACTATACATCTTAGTAGTATTTTGAAATACCACAAAGCTAAAAAGCCGGTATCAGCTTTCTTTAACATTTGATTTGTGAGGCTTTTCCTTGGTAGAATTCCATTATCAATAACAAAAACAATGTTTTTTGACGAGTTTTACTTAAAAGTTTTGATTCGTAACGCGTTTCGCTACACCGTAGCTTCTTCAGACGATTGAATGTACAGAAATTATGATAACTATATATAGATAGAAATGAGAATATAAATACAAATGTTCTTAAGTAATTAAGTAAGTAAAGCAATTTCAATTCTGATTTCTGACTTTTGGTTCAAAAATACATATGAACTAATTGCAAAGATACCATTATACTACCTAATTCCAAACTCATTTCTTTCGACGTTAGAAATCTATTTCCCAACATTTCAATAACAAATATTATACTAGTGAAGACGGCTTGATTATGGGCAATCCGTTAAGTCCTTTTTAGCAGAAATATTCACGAATAATTTAGAGAAATTAATTCATAAACACCCACTCATTGAATAATGTTCATACTGGTACCCTTTGTAAACGATATCATTATTTGCTTCATAGGAACAGATAGAGAGTTGAGAATTTTCGAAAATTATATTAACTCTTTACATACAGAAATTGAATTCACAACCGAAACGCAATAATTCAATAAATTTCCTTTACGTAACAGTTTCGAAGAAAATGGAAAACATGTTTTCATAATCTACCATAAGCCGTCACATACAGATATTATAATACATAACTCGTAGTGTCATCCGTATCAACATAAAATGTCAGCATTCAACAGTTTTATTCATAGATTGATAAACATCCCGTTATCAACAGAAAATTTCAACAAAGAATTAAATTCAATTACAACAATAGCTAAAGATAATGGTTATAATCCCATGATAATGAATAATATTTTGTATGAAAAACAAAGTAGAATAGCATTGAATGAAGTTCACCCGGTCGATAAATAGAAACAAAAATTCAACACCTTAACGTACGTTGGTATTTCAAATGAGAAAGTGAAATCAATCTTGAGTAGAAATAATTACAACATAGCTTTCAAAACTAATAATAGCTTAGACAAATATATAGAAAACAATAAAACAAAATCAAATAAAAATAATAAGTCAGTTGCTTATAGATTGAATTGCAATGACTGTAGTAATTTCTACATGGGTAGAACACAGAAATTTCAATATTAGAATATCGGAACATAAACGCAGTTTTTTAAATGAAAAATTAGATTCAAATTACGCGAATCATCTTTGGGAAACTTTAGAAATCAACAAACACAAACACTCAGGTAGACTCATTAATGAACAAGTCGAGTTAAGCCCTTCACCTCTATTGAATCTCTTCAGGGAGCGATCTATTCCTTAATTTAATTGGATATACCTGACATCAATAACCACTCAAAAAGAAGAAACTCAATAAGCTTTTATTTACTTAAGAATACTGTATTTATATTCTCATTTTTATCTATATATAGTTGTCATAATTTCTGTGCATTCATTCGTCTGGAGAAGCTACGATGTAGTGAAACTCGTTACGAATCACAAATATTCAGTAAAATTCGTCAGGAAAGCTTTCACTGTACTGAGAAGTATTTCCATTCCCTCCAAGAATTTCAACGTCCCGAAACACTTTTGGATTTGAATGTTGGTCACTGAAACTAAACATTTCCTAAAATTTTGTTTCAACCTTCTATATCATTATGAGTTTGTCTATATAATAAACTCTCGTCATAGCGCCAGGGGAAAACATCTCAAGGGATTAAATCTGGTGACGAGGTGCCTATATCACTGGTGCTTTCGCTTCGATCCAGTTATAACCGGAATACTAGTTTTAAAGTTCTGAAACATTTTTTGTCTAGTATGGAGTGCATCATCATGCTGAAAATATACTGACATCCTTTGTGCCAAGAAGAATTCATCCTAAAAAGCTCCGACTATATTCTCATTTATTATATTATAATGAAGATTTTCAAAATACCGAGTTTAGGTTAGGTATTATCAAATAGAAACAAACGAAAATTATTCAAGTGTTTTCACTCCATCCCTGAATCGTAATGACCAGAAACACTTTCGCACGCTTTCTGAATCTGAATGTTGGTCACTGAAGCTGTACAATATCAAATGTCTTGTTTCAACTCCCTATTTCATTATGGGTTTGTCTATATTGCCATAGCGCCAGAAGAAATTCAACGGGGTTGAATCTGGTAAGCGAGGTGACTATATCTACTACTACTACTACTACTACTAGTACTAGTTTAAAAGTTCTGAGATATTTCTTGTCTGTTATGGGGGTGCATCATCATGCTGGAGATATACTAACTCCCTTCAGCCAAGGAAAATTCATCAAAAAAACCTGTTCTTATTTGTTATAGTATAATTAAGGTTTTCGTCAAAAATGACGTAACCAAACACCGTGGTTCATTAACGGGCGCCAAACATTAAAACCGAATCGTCCTTGGTGTTGAACATTCACTTCCCGATGGATGTGAATACAGATAAGTAGCATTCATTAGTGCGATTGAATAATTCGCCACTGTTCATCCCCACTTCATCAGTCCATTTCATATACTGATAGAATTGGGACTTCTAGTTTGACTTCTCCTGATGCCATCGGCACAATTCTAGCCATCGCTTATAATTTTGTGGCTCTAAAAACTAACATTTCCTTATCGTATAAATTTGAAAATTATTCTTTCTGAGGATTTGCAGAAACAGCTCCCAAAACTTCCATTGTTAACTTCTTCATTATCTTTTTCATTGTAATCATTTTCTCTGAGTGCTTTGAAAGAACCAGTGTTTATGAGATTCTAATCTCATAGATTAAAACTTTTGGAGTATAGACTTGTGAGGTTGTCTGCTTTGAGGAAAGCGAACATAATGGTTTTCTGAATCTGTATCAGAGTCTGTTTTCTTATGTCTCGAATTCTAAAAATTTTCCGAAATTCAGTTTTTCACTCAAAAGGTTTTCATTTTTAATCAAAAAGTTCATTTGTGAATCAACAATATTAAATGAATCATGAATGAGTTTCGACATTTATTGTTGAGGGCATAGAACTGCATAGCTCTAGCTGTCGTACTAAAACATCGATAATGGAACACCCGATACATACAAACGTGAAAATTTGGTAGTTTCGAATTTAGGAAAATGTTAAATTATGCTTTTCGGGATGTTAATATATTAATAGAGATGTAGTTTTATGTAAATTTTCAAACAAGATTGCTCTGTCTTTTTTACCTCTCAAATTTCTCTTTCAAAACGGATCAAAGTGAGCCATTAATAGTGCGAACGCATCTCACCTTGATAAAGTTAATCACATCGAAGGGAACTGTAGAATTCAGTGAAAAGTTTCTGAAGTCACGTGTCCGTGACGTCTTTGTTTGATGAACGAAGGAACAGTTCGTCAAGCGCTCAAAAGCCATAGTTTTCCTTTTATCTCAGTCTGTGAAGATGAATAATAAAATAAAGTTTTTATACAAGGTAGCACTTCGAAAATCTTCTACCTTCTACACCTTTATTGTACTATCAACTTTAGTTTTGTGGAATTTCATATCTGTCTTAAATCGTTTTTAATTTTTTTCAACGGAGACTGAATGTTCTTTCTAATGGTTCCTTGCTCGTTTAGATTAAATGAGTATTCGATAAAAAATAAAATGGAAACGAAAAAACATGCGCGAATTCGGTAAATTATGAAAATATGCTCCTTCTTCTTCATTGCAATGAATAACACTGCGTTCGAATGTTCGTTCATATTTTGGAGTATTTCGGGATTCATTTTCTGGTTTTAGTTCCTCTAAAGCTCCTAGAAAAAATTCAGAAAATACTTTTCATGAAACTTTTGCTGTTTTCTACCAGGTTGAACTTTTCATTTTAGAAAGACTTAGATTGCAGAAAATTACTGCTAGGCAGGAGGATATTCAAAATTGAAATATTTGCTCTCAATGTGGGTGAGCAATTATGTTGCGATACATTTGCTCCATGAAGTATGTCATAAAAAACGGCACAACTTCATGGTGGAATCCTGGCCTCGAAAAATGCAGTAAACAAGTTCGGAAATTTTTCAACCGAGCAAAAAAACTACTATTGTCCAACTCTAATGGCGTATAAAAAAGAAATGAGGAGAGCAAGAAGGGAGACCTTGCGAAATTTCTGCGGCGAGGTGCAAAGTACCTAAGGTTATGCAATGCTATACTGGATGCTTGCAAGAGGACCGGTGCTGCCCATTGGATCTGTGAAGGGCTCGGATGGACAGAAGACACTGGGAGAGGGACGTTGGATACTCTTGCGGGAATACTTTTCTCAGATTGTCGGTTTCTTGATATATGTGATAGCTGAGATACAGTCGCCCTGAAGGGCCTTGCCAAAAAAGGAGGGTTGGAAGAACGCCATTACGATCATCAAGCCTAGAGCAGTTTGTTCTGCGATTCGTTCATTCAAGCCATTTACGGCTCCTAGAAAGGATGACATCGTGATTGCCTTAATACAATACGGGATGGACGTCCTATTCCATAACTCATTAGACTCTTCTGGCCTAGTCTGGCTTGGAATGCTGTCCCGACCAGCTGGCGGAAGGTTAGGGTGTTATATATCCTCAAAGTGGGTAAATCGAACTCACAACCTGGATCATTTAGACCGATAAGTCTCATATCATTCGTTTTAAACCCATGGAGAAGGTTTTAGATGGATTCACCAGGACCGATGTGTTAACGATGAAGCCTCTGAGTGTATATCAATACGCCTTTCAGAAAGCTAAATCAACTAACCTGGTACTTAACAACCTACACGAGTGGATGACTCAGTTTCTGGACTCCAAGAGATTGTAGCCTCAGCCTTCATGGACATAGAGGTTGCATTTAATGTGGTCTCCCATTAGTTCACCATGCGAGGCTGTGAGAGCTAGATGAGTACCGAATATTATTGCGGAATAGATAAGCGACACGCTAAGTGCCAGAGTGATCAGCATTTTCCTGAGAGGGGAAGTATTATGGCTGGCATGGGATACCCTAAGAGGGGAGTATCATGCCATATGTTGTTGTCGCGGCTGGTTGTGATAAACGTATGCTCACGATTCTGGATGTAGGAGATAACGACGACGTTTCCGACAGACTTCAGGAGGCTTTCAGCTATCCAGGGGTGGTGTGGGGTGAGAAACTTGTATAAATCCCCACAAATCTCTTATGGTACCATTCAATAGGAAAAGGAGGATATTTGGTTCATATCTAATCCCGAATGGAGTGTTCATTCCAGTTGCGGAGGAAAAAAATATCTGGGGGTTACGTTGGATAATAAGCTCACGTGGAATACACACCTCGTAAACATGATACACAAAGCTTCCTTATGGCCATGTCAAATGCCCTTTGGAAAGAAATGGCGTCTCAGCCTGAAGTAACTGATGTGTTTATCTTATGGCTATACGTGATGGTAGTTAGACTACATATCTCATATGACTGCATTAATTGGTGGGAGTGCGGCCTGAAAAAGCAATACAACCTCAAGTTCTCTAATTTGCAGAGGCCTGTATGATGATTACTGGAGCTTTTCGCTCTACGTCTACTGCGGTCATGAAACTGATACATTTTCCTTGTGATTTTAGGAGCAGTTATAATGGCTACCTACAGATTCCAACACATTTCCCGAAATAAGGACAACAAGAAGCTGAGTATGAACTCTGACATAGCAACATGGAGCTGCCATTCCAGCTCATCATTCCTAGCAGACAGAAATGGATTACTTTCAAGGCTCAACAATTGCCCAAGGTATCGGAGAGGGTGTATTTGGTCGAGGTGCTGCTAAAGAACAGTTAATCTGTCTTGGCGGGTTCGCGAATGTTTTTCAGGTGGAAATATTTAGTTTTGATCACTGTGATAGCCTCTGGCTTTAGAGGGGGATTGACAACTAGGTCAATGGAAATCATCACCAATAACATAGTTGCACTGAAGGCATTGGCATCCGACATCTGCACGTCACTAATTGTACAAGAATGTTGCTCCTCCTTCAGCAAACTGGGAGAAGGAATAGGCTCCATCTTATGTGGGTACCCGGACTCTCAGGCATTGAAGGCGATGAAAAAGGCAGACTCATTGTCCGCTCAAGGAACAGGCTTGGGATTTACTAGACCGGAGCGAAGGCCCGGAATTTCCCTGGAGGCTGTAAAGATGAAAAATAACCGGTGGTTTGACCTGAAGGTACGTCAAGTCAAGACTTGGCTTTAACTCTCCAGGCTAGACCTAAGAGTTCTAACTGCCATACTAACGGGGCACTGTCGCCTCTGAAAGCACCTTAATAAGTTAGGATTTATTGAGGACTCTTCATACAGACTATGCGAAGAGGAGATAGAATTAATGGAGCACGTCATGCGCGAGTGCCCAGCTGGGGATGTAGTCAGGCTTGAGGAACTTGGATCTAATAAACTTAAGCTGAATGAGCTCATTAAGCTCTCACCCATGAAAGCTTTTATCCTTTACTATAGGTATGGAGCTTGTGGGTGAAATTTGAAACTGAGTGTGCCACAATATACCACTAGATCGCAGTGGGGTGTGGGGGGGGATGGAGTCTGTTAAGCAGCCCCAACTCATTATCTATGTCACATATTTCCCAGAACACAAATTTTCAAGGTAAATGAGATAAAAAGAAAAACAACAATATATTATATAGATGCATATGTGTATTTACATTTCATCATACATTCAACTACAATTAACTGATCTAACCTTTCTTATTCCTATTAGTAGTGTGGCAGGTGGGTAAACGAAATCCAAGTGATTTCTATAGTATATCCAGGAAAGGCGTGGTAAGTAATAAAACTTCTTCACATATACAAATCCAACATGATCCATTGTGGCGTCTTTAACATGGTCCAGTTCCCACATTTCATTTTCTTCCTTAATCACGTGTGTTATGCAATTGGTCCAGTTGTCGGCTATCACATTTTATTCAGAAGCACTTTAAAATCCTTCAGCGTAAACTATATATTATTTCTGGCTCCCTCACACATTACTTGTGGGCAAATCAGTTCAATTGGCTTCAATCCGCAAGAGTAAGCAGGAAGACGGAAAACGGTTATTTACCATTTCATCAATTTCATCCTTTTTATAGAATAGCTTGTGAAGTTCGGCGATTGGGAGGAATTGTTTCTCAACCTCATTCTTTTCGTATTGAAAATTCTTTTCTGACAACCACCTGCTGATATTTGCTTTTCGCCAGGAACTCGTATTGGTCCAAGACATCGCGATAGTCACCAGTGCGTTTGATTTCAAATTTAAGTATATCTCCATCAACAAAACCGTCTCAACCAGTCTTAACCCTTGAGAGCATTATGTATTCTAACAATAGTGAAAATTTTCTTCAGGAAATAGAAACTATGCTGCGTTATTCGAATGTTGATCATGAAGCCCTCATCAATTACGGTTCGGGATCTCCCCAGAGATATCCTGAAGGTTTCACTAAGCCATTTTCCGATTTTAGTACCGCAAGGAGTTTGTAAAATCAACATTTGTATTCCCGTTGCCTCAAAGCATCATAAACATTCAATATAATTATCTTCCCACTTTGCGATAGAGGGCACATTGGTTTAATTGAAGTAAAATTCGACAAGTTTTCCCTTGTATTTGAATTTACACAAATCAACTCAACACAATATCACTAGTTGATGCATGAATGATGATGAATTGTCTGTAGTGATGAAACTTACTTGGAACACTGTCAAACCAAAATACCTAAGTAATCTAAGTACATTTCTTCTTGTGCTTTGGTATATTATTGAAAATTTCAATAACCTTTTATCAACTATATCTTTCTATTAGAATATAATTATACTGGTGCCTGTGCATTTGATGAACCCGAGCGGTGGCCGCCTTGACATCTAGAGAATCATTACTCTACAACTTTTCTGAATGGATTACAGATTTCTATAGGGAAGATCTTCTATGGCTGTTGCCAATATTAATGCATTTTTAGCTTTTAAATGGCTCTTCATGTAGATAACGTATATTCGAATTATGCTTCCTTCCATTTTTACCCATAATTTTATTAACCTCCTTTAGTATTTGTATAATAACGGTAGATTCTATTTGCACGTCAGAAGATGGAATGTGACACCGATGAGTTCTAATATGATAAAACTATTTTTCCCGTTCTATGCTCCTCCAATTTCATAACTTTACCACAGTCTCATATCGGAGGACTTGGTAACTAGGTTAAAATGAATCAAGAACCCTTTTTCCCCAGTGGGTGTCAGTTATTTAGTCTTCCTTAAGAGCTGTGGAGGTTTATGATCTCCTCTTCATAAAGAGTGCTTCAAAAATTAAGAAAGATTTTTGATACAGAGGATAACTTATGTTGATGCTTGTTCATTCTTAATGAATGAAAGTTGATGTTCTCTTTATCTAAGAAAGGATCCACAAGTCTGACCCTTGTAGAAATTATTATTGCAGTTTGGAGAAGAAAACTTAAAAACTCCTGATTTATTTATATGTAGGGTCTTTAGAATTAAATAAGACATCTGAATGCAATTTAAGATTTCAATTTAAGAGGTTATTAGCGAAATTTTCACTTATCTGTCCAAAATATGTTGAAGAGATGAATTTTTCGGATTTTCGGTAGTTATAATAATTGGATATATTCGGCTAATAGCTATTTGTAGTTGTTTTGTTTCACTATTTTGTCAATTAAGTCACAATCAAAACCTTTGTTGTTATGAGCGATAGTTATAATGGTTTCAATTTCTCTTCAATATTTTCTAATCATAAATGCAACGAAATTGCTCTGTGGTTTTATGTAAGTTTGGATGATAAACTGACCATATCAGAGATCATTATGAATTACTAATTGTTTTCTTACAATGAAATTATTCATTCTGTCTATGTATTCTAATCTTTGCAATATATAACGTCTGATTTATTTGCTTTTGTGATAGTAAGATCATTGGTCCGAGCTTTTTCGTTTGGATTTTATGATGTTGAGATCTTTTCAATATAACACTTTCATTTCACGGAATGTTTGAAAACATATTGTCTACATTTAATCTTAGGATATACGAATTGTTCGTTGAAGGAGGTTTTTCAATTTTTGGATTAATTTAATTGAATTTTGATTGAATGTTTAATAGTGGAGTTAGTAATTGTTTCAAACCTCATCTTTTATTCTTTTCTTAACGTGTGAGTGGAACTATTGAAAAATGAAACCATTGGTTGGATGGGTGCATTTTTTTCGTGGGTCTTTCTATGACCATATCAGAAATCATTATGAATTTCTACTAATTAATCTCTCTCAATGAAACTATTCATTCTGTCTATGTATTCTGATTTTCGCAATATAATGGTATCTGATTTATTTGCTTTTGTGATAGTAAGATCATTGGTCCGAGCTTTTCTTGTATGGATTTTATGAAGTTGAGTGTTTGATTATCTTTTTCAATATGACATTTTTCCAGATTTCTTGTGATTTTTGGAGCTATTATTTGTGAGTCATCGAAACTTGAAGGAGCAATAGTAGATTTTATTTCTGAAATTTTCTTCTACTGAAGATGATGCTCGGCGGTTTTCAGGTCATACAGAAAAAAACTCATGTTAGGCTACGTTGTTGATTTACGGTTTTTCGAACGGATTTTCGGTTATTTTTATGGAAAAGTAATTAAGTACGTCTGTTGATGCTTAGTAAAATAAGGAATGAACAAACCACAAATCAACGCTTGCGATATTATATTCTGATCAATTTCATTATTATGGATACCTTTCAGTGTGGCAAGCGCTTTATTCACAAAAGTGTGCGTTTCCAATACGATATCCATCTACCGAAATCCTTTTTCCTATCATTAAACGAGCCCTACTTTCGTTGCCAAGGCCGAATTCACAGAAATGGCATTAGAATACCCAAGTTAATCATACAAAGAAAGAATTTTACTCTATGATTCTAAAACTGCTGTTCAGTAATCCCAATGATTGATCTGTTAGAACAGTACCGGATGAATTTCATTCGATTTTGGATTCGAAATCTTTTTAGTGTTATCAAGATAAAAAGCAATGCCTGATACACGACTGGAGAATTAACAATAACGGTATTTCGTTATGGATTTTGGAATAAAATACACGAACTGTTAGGCGATAACATGAGCAATACTGTAGATATCAGCAGATTCCAAATTACAAAACATTTTATAAGGTATTCAATAAATTATCGGATTGAGGGAATCTACCTTCTGCATCAAACATGAACGTCTCACCAGGCAGAATATTCACGAGAACAAAATATTCCGTACATAGTAGAGCAAATCTGAGAAATCAGTAGAAAGGTAAAACACCGTTCGAATGACCAACTCAAGAGAGTTTGAAAAATGGTTGAGTAGGAACATTTGAAAGCAATTCATTATTCTGGCTATAACCGTTATTCAATTCTTACAGCCAAAAGATAAGATTTTACTACAGAATTTTTGTAAATAGGTTTTATCTCAAAGACAAAATCTGCAGCGGATTTTATTCGCCAACACTTCTCAAATTACGAGTAATGGAATCTACAATAGTAGAACTCAGCACATTCGGAGTAACCAAAATCGTCATGCTGTCAGGTATAAATGATAGCAACGAAGATTTTATGTTAATGTGTGGTGTGGTGTTTACGATGCCAAGTTCGCTGAACACCATTATTTTGCAGGAGATTAACAAGTGGAATCTATTTGAATTTTTCGGTCAATATTTACGAAATTTGTTAGAAAACATAAATATGAAGTTAATTCGGTTCCAGAACGATGGCGCTACACATAATTTTTCAAATTATGTGAAAAATTTTCTGAGCCAAAACTATGAAAAAAGCGAAGTGGTCGCTGTGGGCCTGTTGCATGGCCCCCCAATGTCACCAAATCCCACGCCTCTAGATTTTTACTATGGGGTTATTTCAATTGGATATTATGTGCAGAGAGTGCAGAAAACAACTAGTTAATCGCATAATAGACGCCTACGCGGATATACGAAATGAAGAGCAAATGGTTCGAAGAAACATCAATGATGTGTTTCTACGATGCAGGAGATGTTTGAAACTCAGTGGTGGCTATTTCGAGAATATATTTCCATGATTCATTAATTTGTGTCCCGCATTTTACTTTCCTATTTTTCATACATATCAAAAGAAAGTTTTTGTGCTTTTTACGTTTTTTGTATGTTTCTTCGTGTGAGTATTTGATTACTGGTAGATATTGATTCAATTTCTCCTAAAAATTAATTGATGAACCGTTTTGAAAAGAAAATCAAAAAATATATTTAATATTAGTTCCTCGGTATGACCTCAAAATTGCCGCTCATCATATTTTCATTGTTAATTTCGTTGATAGTAAAAATGGTGCCATGATATTTTTTCACGTGTTCAACCGCTATGAATCATACTTGTACAAAAAAAATGGTATAGTCTTTATAAGGGGTGTCTATATTATCTGTTTTCCGAAAAATATGAAGTCTAGGCTGAGTACGGACCTGAATTATGTTTTTCTACGTAAATCGATTGAGTTAGACCAGCCTAATAATTGTGAGAAATTTAATTAATTTTGGTCAAGGGATTCTCGAGCTACATACGTACAGTCCGGCGATGAACGACTGCTCAAAACCGCGATTTACTATATCTATTAATTCAATTTAGTAACTGATAGCGAAGAAAAAAATTCCATTGTGTTTCAATCAAGAGGTGCAAATCAAAGAGCGCGAACATCTGCATCCCAAGTGGAACTAGCAAATTTGTGCGGAATACTGTTTTTTTTCAATTTTCGACTCGAAATTAAGAGTCAATGGAGAATCATTAAAAAATGTCTCAATTTTGAAAGAATGAAGTACTCATTCAGAATGTCTATATTGAGAGTTAAAGCTTCTTCAATGGTATATATGAACTTTCTTGGCGATGTTGTAGGAATATTATCAGACATAAATTGAATAATAATGGTGCCAGAATAGATCCTTGTCGATGATGTAAAAGCTGAAATAAAAGAATAATCGAAATGGCTCTCTGGTGTCGCAAATTTGCTGTAAGAGTATTGAACCATAACGAGTTAATAGAACAAGGTAAAATTCGAACTGCAGAATGCTCTGTTTTGAGTGTTTCTATTTGTTATTGCTTCTTTCAGAGTTATTGAAGATGTTTACTTCTCTTTAAGACAAAGTGTATTTATAACGAGAAGCTCACAATATAAATATTCAATACTGAAAAGGCAGTTTTCTATTCTGTCTTAGAAATGCTAAGAAAGTCTCTCTCGTTTTTGTTGAAATATTCATTACCTTCTCTCGCTAGTTCGTGGGCTGAATCTTTGTAATATAAGAAATATTCATTATTCAGTTCACCAAATACCAGCTTGTTTGAGTGTTTCAACTTGAGTAATATTAGATTAATATTAATTTCCATATATGATGTAATAAAACAATACGTAGTAATGACAGAAATGGTTTGGATTCACCCAAACTTTCCAGACTATTTATTCAGATTCAGACTATTTATTCAGAGTTGAGAAATTTTTCATACAATGTCTTTATCAATTTTGAATCGATATGAGTGTATAGGAACTTTGTAGACTGGTAACTTTCTTACTTTCATTACTCATAGTCGATGAACCGCACCCAAATTTCTTATCACGGATGGGGAGGATTCGGTACGAGATACAGGTATATATATATATATATATATATATATATATATATATATATATATATATATATATATATATATATATATATATATATATATATATATATATATATATATATATATATATATATATATATATATATATATATATATATATATATATATATATATATATATATATATATATATATATATATATATATATATATATATATATATATATATATATATATATATATATATGTATATACCAGAAGGGGGTCAAGATGTTCAGTCTGATGAAGGTGGAAGTGGTGCAAGCGGCACTCTCCTTCGAGAAGGCACCGTAGGTCCTGATCCTGCTCCCCCAACTAGGGGAAGAACGCGTGGTTCGAGAAGTTTCTTAGAAAACTTCACCGCTCGTCCTCAGAGACAGGATAGGCGTGCACGATGGTCAGAAAACGAAAACGTAATACTCATGCGTGCACACTATACTGCATCACACTTGGTTAATGATTCTAACAAGACGTACAGGAAACTCTTAACTAAGATTTGGAACGATATGTATCCACAAAAACAACTATACGCCCAACTTCTATCTGACAGGGTGAAATGGATCCTCGACAATGGTTAAATGTCAAAAGCTCACTTAGATGCGATCTGAAACAGCTGCTGGCCACGAGTGGATGTGACTCAATCGGGCCGCCGATCTTCAATTAGATCCAACACAATAATAAACGAAAGCCCGGGAAGCAATGAAGGGACGAAAGACATCAAAAATCACCTGATGAACAATCTGCTGAAGTATAGAGGCTTGAACCCTAGCAGAAGACCGAAAATACCGAGAATGTCCCAGTCAAAAGAAATGCTGAAATCTGTCAACGCGATCAACGCATTGCTCCAGGGGTAGGTGGCTGATGTACTGTCTATCGGTGACTTAGTCGATCTGGTCTATGCAGGAGCTGTAACAGTCTACGAAATTCACGAAGCGATGCCTATACCTGAACTCCCACAGCGCAGTCACGAGTCCGCTCCCTGGAGGCTTCGGCTGGAGAGAAAAATTGTAGATATGAGGAAAAAATAGGAATAATTCACACTTACCTGAATAGCAATCAACCTTCCAAATAACTCTGCAGGTCTGTTCAAGTGGTAGCGTCAGAATTCCGCATAAAAGCCAACGATCCTTTCTTCAACGACAAGATCAAGGTAATTTGCGATAGGTTGAAACAGAAAATAATAGCTTTAGGTAATAGAAAGCGTCGGTCTAATGAACGCAACAAGCATTTCAAAAATAATCAACTATTCTACAGAAACCGCAAGCAATTCTTTCGCGACCTAGAATGTCTTCTAGGTCGCGAAAAAATTGCTTGCTTCTCAGTATCCTGAGAAGGACGAAACTCCACCAACAGCTGGAGAAATGCTCGAGTTTTGGAGCGGCATTCGGTCGAACAACACCCCTCACGACGAGTCCGCATTCTGGATCGCTGAACTAGAGCGAACACCATTTCAACGGTAGATTTGGGAATAATTCTTTTTGTCTCAAGTTTACAAGTTTACATATATATATATATATATATATATATATATATATATATATATATATATATATATATATATATATATATATATATATATATATATATATATAGGTCAAATATCTTCCGCGATAAACTTATAGAGTCTATATATGTAAACTTGAGATAAGACGAATTATTCAAAAATCCGTAGATCTTTGAATAATCCCTCCTGACAAGAGCTAGTTCCCAAATCTGCCCGCCATGCACGCAGCCCCCAAGCGCCACAGTAGTGCAACTAAGCAGGATGTCGAGAAACGAAGCGGCAGACTGCAGTTTCGCCCTTATAAGGAGCTCATCAGTGTCGCTTATCGCTTCTCAGCATCCTACCAAGCTACATTGGGGTACCCCGAAAGAGCACTATTCCAGCAGGATTATTTCGCTCGTTTTCTACCGTTGATGTGATTCACTGAATCTCCCAAATGTTTGAAATTTTCAACGTTTCCACATCTGTTTGTTATTATTCGTATCTTTCTCAAAGTCCGGTAGCGGATTCGCCGTGTCGGTCCATGGAGGGCGACTCTCATACGTATGTACGAGGTGCGTCTTTTCTGGAATTGATGGGGTACCCCGATGTAGCTTGGTAGGATGCTGAGAAGCGATATGCGACACTGATGAGCTCCTAATAAGGGCGAAACTGCAGTCTGCCGCTTCGTTTCTCGGCATCCTGCTTAGTTGCACTATTGTGGCGCTTGGGGGCTGCGTGCATGGCGGGCAGATTTGGGAATTAGCTCTTGTCAGGAGGGATTATTCATTGATCTACGGATTTTTGAATAATTCGTCTTGTCTCAAGTTTATATATATATATATATATATATATATATATATATATATATATATATATATATATATATATATATATTTGTACATACGAAACTTAAATATCTCCTCGTATTTTAATTTTATATTATACAATCTTAATCATCTTCAATTCGTGATTTTGTGAATATTCATATAATGTAAAATGAAAATGAAAGGATCAAACTAGACTAAATCAACATCATAGTACGTGAGTAGCTTTAATCAAACTGAAAGTTGCTGTTGAAATGAAGCTTTGTAAGCTGCTTCTCCTGATGTTATCATCGAGTTTCTCACAAACACCAATAAAAAAGAAACCTAATATTCTAAATCTTCATGAGACTACATGTTATTCAGTGAACAGCTTTGACTAAATTTCTTGAAATACGGAAGAATGTGTTATGAATAGAAGTAGCTCAAAATATGTACCTTATGTGTAATGTAAATATTTGAATATCCTGAAAAAACTCAAGTTTTCATGCTAACTATAAGAACAATTGTTCCACAAATGAATATTGAATTTTAGAATTGCAGGTAATTCACTTGATCTCTTTTCTTTTGAGTTAGAGATCTGCATCTTTCCAGGACATCCATCTGCCTCAATCGTAACTAAAGTTGATCAGATTGGTGTACTCACACATAAATATCTACAAAGATTATTATCAGAGAACGAGGATGTATAAGATTTATATTTACATGAAACTTTCTTGTTTATTGCTTAATATTGTTTTTGCACCACTTTCATTTAATTTTCCAACCTGCTTACGTGGATCCATTTCATACTTCCTTGTGATCAAGAGGATTGTAGCCTAAAAATAAATATTTCATTAAATAGAAACTTTTTAATATGCACTGAAAGTAAAAACTCACTTTCAAAGAATCAGTTTCTTTCATACCTTTCAACTTGAATAACTGTACCTGATATACATTGAATTCCATTTACATTTTCATTAGGATAATTGAAGATTACAAACAAACTGCATCTTTCATAAACTGCAAGAAAAATTATATTGAAATGAATACAGACTTGCAGGAATCCAGGTTGAAATATTTTATTTATTTTCACACTTTCTTTCCTGGAAAACCCTTCGTTGGATAGAAAATTTTTCCGTTTTCCCGTGGTTTCATTAGAATCTAACTATTGCGGCGCAATATGCGAAAATAAAGGCTTTTTCGTTGTCAAGGTTTGGTGGTGATCGAAAAATTTGTATAGTTCATTGAAATTATATCCTCCGTTCGTGAGATTTCGGAGAGTATTTCATTTTCGCTTTTCCGGAACTTTTTCGCGGAGTTTTCGCTCGATCGACCTCTCGGATCGTCTTCCGACAGATCTGAGTTATCGATTCCGAAGAAATCTCACCGTTTCGACGTTCCGTTCTCCCGGGCCGACGCTTCGGGGAAATTTTTAGAAAACACCTAGCGCCTTCATCGTTCGAGCTGAGGACCTTCCTCCGATCTTTTTCTACCGAAAAAAAAATATTCGCTGGGGCCGTTGGCCGTCCGTTTTTTCCCGCCCGGTTCAAACTTCAACCATCCCCTCAAATTTCCTCGAACTAAGCCTTAGAACTTTAATATTCAGTGGATAATATTGGTACGTAATGTCCGCTGGAGCAGCAATGTATGGTGAAAAACAGAAACTAGTAGAATAATCAAGTGTACTGGTCAACTCATAATTTTCTATACTAAAATTTGATTGTCTTTTGTTTGTTTGCATCGAATAGGCTCCGAAACTACTTGACCGATTTGTAAATTTCTTTCACTGTTGGGAAGCTACACTATTTCCGGTGAACATAGGCTATATTAAATTTTCAAAAAAGTTAGGGATCCATACTAAAACTTCAATAATGTAACCCAAGGTATGAAAAATGTCGCATGGTTGCCGCTCACACTAGACCGCTCGGCTAACGACACCATAATAATAATAAGCGATGTATGCGTCACTGGGGTACGGGAGGGAGTCGGCTCCCAAAGTGTACGGAATTGAATAAATTTTGCTAATATATATTGTCAATATATACTTTAAATTCGTAGAGCAGGCTGCTAGCCAAAAATAAAGATGAGATATAAGATGAGATTTTCACTTCATATGCATCAAAACTCCTCAGCCCTGCTAGTTCAAATGTTTATTTTTCTTAGAGCAGAAAAGCTTTGGTTCATACTTGTTGGTAACGGTGGCAATAATTGCCGTCGAGCACTAATTCCGTCTATAGTAACTAACATCAGATGTAATAATCGAAGAAGGTGGAAAACTCGTCGAATTACTTTCGCTGGCTTTTCGGCTAAATCATCAACACTTTTTTTCTTGCATGGTTAACTCGCAAGTTGGTGGTTCAAAAATTTCAATTTATAGTCGTGGAAATGTTTTTAGATAAGTCCGGTCACTGTAATATTTGCATATACTCATTCCTACGTAATAAGTTACTTTCATTTTCAATCCACTCAAGTCCATCGCATTCTGCCGCTTGTTTATGACTTTTAGAAAAGAATATATAGAGATTGACAAGCAGCAACTTCTTTTCTCTCTCTCACATAACACTATTTTAACACTCATTATTTCTTTTCACTCATAATTCTTCAATAATTCTGATATAGAAACTTTTTTGAAACATAACGTTTCATAACCGATTTTATAATTACTTGAAATAGTCTATTGTAGGGGCGTAAATACAAAATGAATTCTAATAATACTATCATCATTTATTGCATATCATCGGTTTCAAAAAGAAAATTCTCAGGGATTTTTCAATACCAAAAATTCTTAATCTCTATTATTTCATTTCTAATATCATTGAAGTTCATTCCACATGAAATATTTCCTCCTAATGAGGATAATTGTGTGGATTCAGATACTTGAATAACTCGGGGGAGTATTTACATGTTCATGGTTGAAATTAGACATGAACTTTTGTACTTGCTACCTGCTGGGACCGAATATGCCAATGCAAAAATTTCTTCTTCTTCTTCACCGTGTAGAAGGCGTAGCGCCTGTTCAGTTCCGGTTTCCCTGCAGCAGTTCTTGTGAAGTTGATTGCCAACTGTCCCGCCATCGTTTTGGTGGTCGTCCAACGGGTCTTCTTCCGTGTGGTATGTTGTTATATACGATTTTGGCTATTCTATCTATGGTCATTCTGTTTACATGCTGGTTCCATTCTCTTCTTCTTTTTCTTACCCATCTTACAATATCGTCTGTTTCACATTTTTCCCTTATGTCGGTATTTCTTTGTCTGTCATTCAATGTGTAACCGGTTATAGTTCTTAGCGTTTTCATTTCTGTTGTTCTTAGTATCCTCTTTGTTACCGACGTTTCCGCTCTTGTTTCTGCCCCGTATGTCATAATTGGTCGCACAGATGTTTTGTAGATTCTGGATTTGCATGGTATACTGAGGTGTTTATTTCTCCAAACTGGTTGTTCAAGATGTCCCGATACTGCAGCTGCTTTGTTCACTTGTCTCCTCACTTCATCATCACACAGGTATCCTGTGCTTGTTATTTTGCACCCTAAGTATTCGAATGACATGACTTGGTCTATAGTGGCGTTGTCTATTGTTAACTTGCAGCGCAGAGGTTCCTTAGCTATGGTCATGCATTTTGTCTTAGTTGTTGAGATTTCCATATTGAAATTTTTTGCGCGTTTGCTGAAGGCGTATAACATTCTTTGTAGGTCGTCTTCTGATTCTGCAATGAGTACGGCGTCATCGGCATAGCATAAGATGTTAATTTTGTAGGTTTCCATGCGGTATCCTAGTCCCAAGTTTTCAACGGTCCCTACAAGTTGGTCCATAACAGTATTAAATAGTAGAGGGCTAAGACTATCACCTTGGCGGATGCCCGACGTTGTTCCGAAATGCTGCGTTAGGGTGTGGTTTGTTCGTATTTGCGTTGTTGTATTAGTGTTCAGATCTTTTATGAGTCTTATATATTTTTTGGGTACCTCTTTGTTTTCCAGTATCTTGATTACATCCTTCAGTTGGACTCTGTCGAAGGCCTTCGTTAAGTCTATGAAACAAAGATATGCTGGAGTATTATATTCAAGAGACTTTTCTACTAATTGCCTTGTTATAAATAGTGCATCGGCCGTGGACCGGTTTTTTCGAAAGCCTTGTTGCTCTTCGCTGATTGGCATTGTTGACGTTATGTCATCGGCAAGAATCTTTGTAAGCAGTTTCAAAGAGGTGCTTGATAAGATTATTCCGCGATAGTTGGCAGGATTTGTTTTGTTTCCTTTTTTAAAAATAGGCACTGTTACACTTCTTTTCCATTCTTCTGGTATTTTTCCGTGTTCAATTATGATGCTAAACAGTTTTGTGTACTCTTCTCTCATGGCTTCTCCGCTATATTTGATCATCTCATTTGTTATCTTATCTTCATTTGGAGCTTTCCTTTTTTAGTTTACTTATTGCCATAACTACTTGCTCTTTCGTGATTGTTACCGGTTCATTTATAATGTCGTTTTCTAAGTCTTCTTCTGGGGTTCTTCTTCATATTCTGATTTGGTGTAAAGATTTTTGAAGTATTTTTCCCATGTTTCGTTTGTGATTGTTTTCAGTTGTATAGTTTCATTGGTGTCCTTTTCATACCCTTAATAATTTCCAAATTCGTTTTTGCGCTCCGTATATATCCGCTTCCATTTCAGCACTAAATCTCTGCCAGTATTCTTCTTTAATTTCCCGAACTCTGTTATTCACCCTATTTATTATTTCTATGTATCTATTTCGGTTCTCTGGTGTCGGATGGTTCTTATATTGCAGATATATTTGTTTTTTCCTTTGTAATATTTTTGACTTCAGTGGTGAACCAGGGTTTATTATTAGGTTTGCCGTTCTGTGATACCGTGCGGGTTCCCAAAGCTTCTGTGGCTCCCTTGTATATGTTTTCTTTTAGTTTGAGCCATGCTATGTCGGGGTTATCTTGCTGCAATATTGTATTACGAGTTATATACTGTTTGCAACGGTTTGAATAAAGTTGTTTTGTGCTCTCATTGTTGAGCGATTCTACGTTAAATTTTTCAGTTTTTACAGATGGTGTTTTCTTTTTTAATTGAGTTGTCATCTTCAGTTTCCCTAGAACGAGCTTGTGGTCTGTTCCAATGTTAGCTGATGACAAAACTCTTACATCTAAGATTTGTTGGGGTAGAAACATTCGGTTAGTGATAATGTAATCAATTATGGATTTGTTGTTTCGGTTATCGTAGAAAGTATATTTGTGCTGTTCTTTGTGAGGGAAAAAAGTGTTATTAATTCGCAACTCGTTCTGTGCACAAAATTCCGTCAATATTTCGCCGTTTCTGTTAATTACGTCTTCGTTATATTTTTGTTTTACCCCGTTTACTACTTCGTTACCTACTCTAGCGTTAAGGTCTCCTTATATGATTATCTTTTTTTTAGTTGGTATTTTATCTAGTTGTGATTGAAGACTTTCATAAAAATCTACCGCCGCTTCCTCTGGTTTGCTTATGTCAGGTGCGTATACTGATAGGGTATGTAGCGGACCGTCGAACGACATTGTGACTTTCAGGATTCTATCGCTAACATATTCTACGTTTACCATGTTTTCTTCGTATTTTACATGTAATAGTAGTCCTACTCCCGATGTTGCTCTTTGGTCTTTTTCTACTCCAGAGTATACTAAGATGTAATTGTTTAATTTTGATAATCCTCTTCCCTTCTTTTTGGTTTCGGCAAGTGCACATATATCTATTTTGTGTTCGTTCATTTCAGGGATTATTTCGTGGTCTTTGGAGAATAGAGTTTCTATGTTCCAGCAGGCTATTCTTACTTGATGCTTCTTCCTGTAGAGTTTATTCCGCTTTTGGTACAAGCTGGATGGATTGAGTAGTCCAGCAAGTGCTAATGCCGGTCCCAAGCCCGGATCAAGGAGGAGGGTTCCTAGGAAAGGTTAGCAACCTGCCTAGGGTAAAACAATTCATTGCTCAAAGCACCGGAGATGCAGCCTCGGAACAAGGGCAAAAAATTTGAAATAAATAAATATGTTCCAACGAAAATTTGAAATCTAAATTTCAAGGTTTACTGATTCTGGTGGAAAAAGCTGAGAAACGTCAATTTTTGATTGATGATGGGGATAAATTTCTGAGTTGAATGTTACCCCTTAGCCTCAGCAGCAACTACCTCGAAATTGATTATAGGGAAACTGGGACGAGTGGCATTCTTTGGAAAGGTGTTTTCATTGGAATACAAATCTTTGGACTTTCTGTGTAATACTAAATATGCATAAATATACTATTTTTGAATAGAGAATTGAAAGACCTTTCCAAAGATATGTCACTCGACCCATTTATTCTATAATGAATTTTGATATGGTGCTGCTGAGGGTAGATAGTTGATTTTACATGCTCCTAACCAACTTAGAAATTGGTCCTCTTTAATCAAAAATTGACGTATCTCAGCTTTTTCCGTCAAAATCAGTCCGTCTTGACATACGAAATCATTTTTTCAATGTGAACTGCCCTACTGGAATATGTTGATGGATTAATTAAATTTAATTCAAAGTTTCTGAGAATTTTCATGTACGATATAATTATGCAATATGGATAAAGATGTAAAGTAGTTTACATTGGTTCAAACTTCTCAGACGCTTCCTTCAGAAGCTGGGTAATTATTCACTTAATTTTCATATGAAAAGAAGCTCCAGAAACTTCGGAAAGTGACGATGCTCTTCTTTTTAATATTCTAAAAGAATGCATCGGTTCACTTTTTTATTAATGATTCTGTAACTTCACCTTTAAGAAACTTTCATTCACTTAAAAACAGACATAAAATTTGAAACCAGTATCAAGAACTTACAAATATTAGATAATTACGAACAAATTAAGTTAGCTTAATCAGTCCAATTGTTTTCATAAACGCTCTCATCAGCGAATAGAATTTCATATCGTTTCAAATTTTGTCGTTTCGGTGCGTAATCGGCCATAACTTTCTTCCTGATGATTATATTGAAGAAGTATATCGAGAGTTTAAAAAAAACCGAATTGCATCTTGAATAATATTCTAATAGCCTGAGATATTTTCATTAATCTGTCACTTTCGGCATTACTGGAATATGGCCTTCACATAAACTTTTTAATTGTTAACCCCATATTTTTATTTTCTCTCAATTATTTTTTCAATTTTGAGTAACTTTTGCAAAAAAGTATCACCTAAATCAAAAAAATTTTGGAAGAAAACTAAACTGACATTTCCAATTCATCGATGAAATTCGTAGAAATTATTTATTTTAACCGGAGCCCCAACAGGAATTTCCAATAACAGGGGCTCTCTACAAAAAGTTAAGTCTATCCTAGTTATAACATGCTCTCCTAAAATGAAAGAAATTTCTATTCTTCTTGTATTTTCGTGAAAGTAACATGCTGGTATTTACTGACATTGAGTTTGAAGTAACGTGACGTACAGAAAGAAAATAGGCGATTCAAATCACTCTGACACATTTGTTGGTCAGTAATGCTGCAACTTTTTAATAGACTTTCAAATCATCAGCAAATAGTTCATGATGGGTATAGCGAAAGCATTCATGAATATCATTCAAATAAGGCAACTAAGAGGGGTCCCAGAATTGACCCTTGCGGGACTCCAGGAGTCGCCCAAAATGTTCCTGAACATACTCCATGTACTACCACGTATTGTAACCTTTTAGTCAAGTAAGACTCTATCTATCTGAGCAGAGAACCACATATTTCAAAATCAGATAAAATGTTAATGTTTTATGGTGAACCTTATCAAAAGCTTTGGCCATATCCGTATAATCCACCTGTATACCTCCATCAAGAGCTTTCGACAAAAACTCAGTATACGGTGCCAAATTTGTGAGCACAGACCCGGCTTCAATGAAACCGTGTTGGTGCTATGACAACTTCGAGCTACATAGATTAAACAATTGTTCTGTGACGAATGACTCCAGAATTTTACGAAAATGGCTCAAAATAGAGCCATTAGTAGTTATTAATGCGTTCTTTCTCACTGGATTTAAATAACGGTACTAATTTTGCACGTTATCTGGAAAAATTCCAAATCGAAGTGATTTATTATAAATTAATTGCAGAGGTATTGCCAGCTTTTCTGCACACGACCTAATGAAAATTGGAGGGATGGAATCAGGACCAGCCCCCTTGCTACAATCGAGGTTCTTGATTTTATCAACTATTTCAGATCTTTCAATGTAACTGAAACATATAGGTAATACCGAATCGAATTCACTTTCATACAGAACAAGTGTGTCTGAATCCTCAAAGACTCCTGCAAAGTAACTACCGAAGGCATCAGATATAGAGTCACAATCATTGAACTCTGCCTGATCAAGTTTCCTTACATTCGGATACGTAGTTCCAGAAAGTTTCCGGCATACTTATGACATTCTGTTCTACAGACGAAAGTTTTCGGTAATAAAAACAAGTACTGTGTTTTAAGAATTTTACTTAATAATTGCGATTCGTAACGCGTTTCACTACCGTAGCTTCTTCAGACGAATGATTATGCAGAAAATGTAAATGAGAATATAACTATAAATGTTCTTGAGTAATTAAAAGCTTATTGGTTGCTTCTTCTTAAGTGGTTATTTATGACAGGTATATCCAATAAAATTAAGGAATAGATTGCTCCCGAAAAGATTCAATAGAGGTGAAGGGCTTAAATCGACTTGTTCATTGATTAGTCTACCTGAGTGTTTGTATTTATTTATTTCTAAAGTTTCCCAAAGATCTACCTTCCAATATTTATTATCTGTATGCAAAATTTCAAACTGTGGGTCGAAAGAATGATTATTTTCTAAGAGATGATTCGCGTAATTTGAATCTGATTTTTATTTGAAAAACTGCGTTTATGTTCCGATATTCTAATATTAAAATTTCTATGTGTTCTACCAAAGTAGAAATTATCACAGTCATTGCAATGCAATCTATAAACACCTGATTTATTTTTTTACCTGGTTTGGTTTTATTATTTTTATATATTTGCCTAAATTATTATTAGTTTGGAAAGCTATGTTGAAATTATTGCTACTTAAGAATGATTTCAGTTTCTCACTTGTAATGCCAACGTAGGTTAAGGTGTTGAATTTTTGTTTCAATTTATCGACAGGGTAAACTTCATTCAATGCGATTCTACTTTGTTTTTATTTAAAATATTATTTATTAGTTTGGGATTGTAACCATTATTTTTGGCTATTTGTTTAATCAAATTTAGTTCTTTGTTGAAATTTCCTGGTGATAGCGGGATGTTAATCAATCTATGAATAAAACTATTGAATGCTGACATTTTATATTGATATGGATGACACGACGAGTTATGTATTATAATATCTGTATGTGACGGCTTATGGTAAATTGCGAAAACATGTTTTCCATTTTCATTCGAAATTGTTACGTCTAAGAAATTTATCGAATTATTGCTTTCTATTTCGGCTGTGAATGCAATTTTTGGATGTAATGAATTTATATGATTTTCGAAAATTTTCAACTGTCTATCTGTTCCTGTGAAGCAAATAATGATATCGTCTACATAGCGATACCAGTATAAACAATATTTACTGAGTGGATGATTATGAATTAAATATAATTCTAAGTTATTCATGAAAATTTCTGCTAACAAAGGACTTAACGGATTGCCCATAATCAAGCCGTCTTCAATAGTATAATATTTGTAATTGAAATGGAAATAATTTTGATCTAAACAAATTTTAATAATGAAAGAATATCTGATTTAAATCAGATAACATAAGAACATAAACGCAGTTTTTCAAATAAAAACTCAGATTCAAATTACGCGAATCATCTCTTAGAAAATAATCATTCTTTCGACCCACAGTTTGAAATTTTGCATACAGATAATAAATATTGGAAGGTAGATCTTTGGGAAACTTTAGAAATAAATAAATACAAACACTCAGGTAGACTAATCAATGAACAAGTCGATTTAAGCCCTTCACCTCTATTGAATCTTTTCGGGGGCAATCTATTCCTTAATTTTATTGGATATACCTGTCATAAATAACCACTTGAGAAGAAGCAACCAATAAGCTTTTAATTACTCAAGAACATTTATAGTTATATTCTCATTTACATTTTTCTGCATAATCATTCGTCTGAAGAAGCTACGGTGTAGTGAAACGCGTTACGAATCGCAATTATTAAGTAAAATTCCTAAAACACAGTACTTGTTTTTTATTATTGATAATGGAATTTTACCAAGTAAAAGCCTCCCAAATTCAAATGATTTTTCGGAATCAAAATTTTACATTGCCTGCGTAATTCTTTAAATTTTGATAAATCGTGTAGTGATTTGAATTTCTTGAACCTCACATGAAATTTTGATTTCTGAGTGATTCGATCGATTGTTTCTCTAGAAAACCATGAAAGGTAGGTCATTTTACTAGAAGATCGTTTGGGCACATACTTTGCAATGATATTATCAAGAAATGAATAGAAAATTTCTGTACACTTATCTACATTTTCACTTGATAAAAGGGTGTTCCTATCTATTCGAGTCAGCTCATTATTGATCAACTCGTAATCTGCATTGATGGATTTATAAAAATAACGAGTTTTAGATTCTGTTCTCTTGATAAGGTTGGGCTGAATATATGCTTTCACGGCTGGGTGATTATCATCTTCAGAGGCAAACTGTAAGGAACTTCTTGCAACTTCAATGTTGTTCATATTCGATAAAATCAAATCTAAAACTCTAAAATTGTAATTTCTCATACCGTTAAATTGCGATACCGAGTTTTATGAGCGAAAATCCTCGAATGCAGAATACACAAATTATCATATGACCAAGAAAAATAAGTTAGATTGAAATCACCGATCGAAACGGACATCTCACTACCATGCGACTCTATGAAAGATGTTACCTGATTGAAATAATAGATGTATGCGTCCCGACTGGTATCAGGCGGAATATAGCACACGCACAAGTAAAGATAAGTGTTACCGGAAATACGAAATTTCAACCAGATATCCTTGACTATTGACGTGTTGATCCATCCTGACAGAACTTCAACGTGATACTCCTTTGCCACCCCAACCAAGACACCACCACCTTCAGATTTCGAAGTATTAGATTCGCAACTATCCTTACAAAAGATTGATTATGAGTCACACATAAATTCACAAGAGTTAATTCGCGGATTAAGCCACGATTCAGTCACTGCAATTATATCAAAGTTACAATTTAATTACGATTTAAAGAAGTCACTAGTCTTTGAAGATAAAGGGATAAAATTTTTTCAGCTTGGAAATTGATTAGTTCATTATTTCAAATTGAACAACTCACATTATTTCGTAATTTGGGTAGAAAATACTCAAAATCTTTATAATCATTTTCATTAGCAATTTAACGAACAATTATGACAGGTTAGGTACCTACCTATTCACTCATTCTTGGTATTGTTTCGTTTTGGGTCTTTTTAAGGGGAATTAATGAGTAAGGAAGACCAAAATAAAGTGAATACACACATTGATTGAGAATATGTCAATATGTGTGTATTAACTGGATTTTTGTCTTCCATTGTTACTACTACTCCCTGGAAAATACTCCAAACAAAATAATAATAGGAATTGGCAGGTAGGGACCTAATCTTTCATAATTTCTGCTTAATGATTGCGAATGATATTCATTATACTTCTATGAGAATGGCTCTGTGATTTTCGATGGTATTCCGCTACAGAGCTTACGTCACGAATCCTTAGAAACTACTGTAACGTTTTGAGTCTTATTTTATCCAACATACCAAATAATAACCAAATTTAACCTCAAAAAAGACCAAAATACTTTTTAAGACAGAAAAAATTTCATTAAAATAAAAAATTACCCATTCTACGAATTAAACTGCTAATTTGGAAATGTGGTTTTCTGCGAAATTTTTCAAAATTTTTTTCGGAGAGTACAGCTTTCAAAGCGGTACCTCTTTCGCAGAAGGTACTCAAAATTGGATAAATAATCGAAAAAAATTAAAATAAAAGGTTTCCATTGAAAAAAGGTTAATTTTGGTATTTCCGAACAATGAAAATGTTTCAGGCGGTTAGAAAAATTTTAGGAGCTATATTTCACGAAATACTCGATATAAAATCTCAATTTATGAATCGGCCTGAAATCTGCATTGAAAAAGAAAATATTCTGAGATAAAATTTCGGTTGATGATGTAAAATTTCATAGTGTTCTTATTACATTTCAATTTTGATGGAAAATGGAAGTTTGACGTAATGATTGAAAATTGAAACTTTGTTAACGTTTGTTTGCCAAATGGAATTATGCACCTACAAGTTTTTAGAAATAAGGAGGTCTAAGAACAATGATAGAAACACTACGAATATAAAAGAGTCTCTCAGCAAGGTGTAACTCTATTTTTTTCCCTATCCAAAGTTGTATCTGCCAGTGAGTGAGGGTAAACGTCAGACTTTCAATGAAAAATGTTCCGTCAGGAAAGATCACGAGCGTAATTTACCTTTTCTACATCCTATATTCGAAGTTACTGGGGTGTGTCCTCAAGAATGCCTTTAGTTTTGCACATCATGAATATGATGAATTGAGAATACAGTTTTCCTTTCTGTCCGATCAATGCAAATCTTTCGAATCTTTGTTGAAATGTTGAATTACCTTTCCCCCTCCTTGTAGTTGAATGTTCACAATATTTTAATATAAATATTCATTATTCAATTCAACGTTATTTGACCTTGTTCAACTTAATTTAGTTATTTTTAATTGATTAACTTTCATTCAGAGAGTAATTAATTATTCTAAGAATATAAACAGGATTTTCCATCTCTAGGTCAGCCTGTATATTTCTTATTCCGTAGTGATTGGAAGAATTTGGCGAAGCGCGTCCAATGATTTTGTTTGGGTGCATCTTTTGACCTATATTTGAGGCTTCAACGAGCAATTGCCTATGAAAGGGTACCTATATCCCTCAAAATTGAATAGGACAGAAGGGTCGAATGATACCTCATTTCGAAGATCTTTGAGGCTTCTTTACAGTGGTGTATAAGAAAAGAAATTTTGACCAATCTTTTCGTAAAATATCATTTATATCTCAAAAGAGCCACCTTCAAAAAGAGAAAATAGGTCAATTAGTAAGAGAGGGTTTTCAGTCAAGAATGTATTATTGTAGAGATGAGTAAACTGAGGACAATTTGAATATTTAATCGGAAATCCTAGGATTTCATTTGTTTCATAAACATGATTTCAAAATATTTTCAAGATTGTTGTAGAATGCTGAATGGGTTTTCGAAAAACATTATAATGAGTTCTACTTTCCTTAGCTAGCACCTTAGGGTAAGTAAATTTACTGGTTAATGCAAGCAAGCGCTAACTACTCAAACTTAGATACGGTTTCTGGAAATGACTGTGGATAGTTGCCTCCGGTGGGATCCCGATACTGATCAGTTTGTGCTTCCGATTTGATCAAAAAGGAAAAGTTGTCGAGTGCAGTGCTGAGGTTGGTCATTGAGTCGTTGTTGAGATACGGAATATTGGCGTGGGATAACTGATCCTCTTGGCTTCGAATTTTCGCCATTCAGTGGAAGACGGTCAGACTTAAAGCTGGTTTGGGTTACAAGAAAAAACTGTAAACCCGCATTTCGTTTCTTTGAGATCTGAACCTGTTCTAGTCTTTAGTCTTTATGTTTTTGAGTCACTCGTCTACGTTTGTAAGAACAGGGATGGTCACGCCTGGAAGGGTGACTGTGATAATTATCCTACGAGGGGTAAAAATCGGTACTGATCTGATTTTTCTAGTTTTAGCATGTCACATGCACCCTATATACAGCGCACCGCGCCACTGGTGAATCATATATAATATATATATATATATATATATATATATATATATATATATATATATATATATATATATATATATATATATATATATATATATATAGGTTGTCCCAATTTTCTATATATATATATAGACCATATGACTAAATAGGCTCTCACATCATCGAATACTCCTTCGGCCAGAGAGGATGAATACTTTTTTTTCCTTTCGTTTTTCTACTGCCCAATTGAAATAGATTATTCTCATTTTATACAGGAGTGACTCAAAAAATTACTGAATATTGTAATTTCAAAAATATCTTGATTTTTTCAAATCGAACACCCTGTATTTTATTATTCCTGTCAACGCATAGAATATTGTGCTCTATTCATCGCAGAAGTAACCTTATCTTTATCTTCGACTATTTTCGAAATAAAAAATAAACTAAAATATTAAAATCAGATGTTGCGAAAGAAGAGTTTATTAGTACATCATTATACTTGATCAGAGAAATGGAGATATTTTAAGGTAGTCGTGTATGAAATACGTAAAAATTGGTTTTTGGTGAGATGATCTACAAGCTGTTGAACTATTTTTATAAGTGTTCGAAATGTTGCCCGTTTCTTTGTAGACACAACTCAATCCTTCTGAGGAAAGAACTCTCGACAACAATTGCAGATTAACTCAGTCGACTATTCTCTTTCTCATATCTAACTGTGTTGTAGAAGGAATCTGGTAAACGATGCTCTTGATATAACCCCACAAGAAAAAAGTTTGATTTTGAAGGTCCGGAGTTCTAGCTGGCCATCTAACAGGACCACCACGTCCTATCCATTTGTTTGGAAATACATGATTCAAATGCTCCCTAACCTGATGTAAGTAATGTGCCGGTGATCCATCCTGTTGAAACCACAAATCTTGTCTTATATGCTCTGGTACATCGGAAAGTAACATTGGTAGATGATTTTGCAGAAAATCTAAATACATTTCACTATTGAGGTGCCCGTCGAAAAAGTGCGGCCCAATTAGATATCCATCTATTATAGCGGCCCATACATTCAAGGACCAACGATGCTGATGATCTATTTGCCTCATGAGGTGTGGATTTTCCGTGGCGTAATAATAAAAGATGTGCCTGTTAACAAGCCCATTCTTGTGAAAAGTTGCCTCGTCCGAGAAAAGAACTCTGCTAAACATATTTGGATTTTCTGTTACTTTGTCACTTGCCCAATTGCAAAAATTGATTCGATTTTCATAGTCTTGATTGTTCAGTTCCTGGTACAGCTGTACATGATATGCATGAAATTTATTCACTTTCAAGATTCTCTGGACGGAAGTTTGACTGTTAACTGAAAAATTTCCCTTTGGCTTTTATATGGGTCCTCTATCTCTGTCAAGAAAACTGATAACTGGTTGTCTTCAGCTGTAGCAGTTTTTGGTTTTTCATGTTTTTTGTGAGCGATATTACCCGTTTCGATAAATCCAATTAGAAGTTTTTCAAAGCATCTTGCATCAGGATGCCTCTTATCAAGAAACCTTTGTGCCAACAAAGAATTTCTATCACACTCACCCAGAATTAAAAATCATATCAACCATTTCTTCTTTGTAGAACTTCATGACAGCCAATTGAGAAAATTGGGTTCAAACCTCACTTCAACAATGTTTAATAACGAAACACTAATAAGTTCACCATATAAAATGCAGAATATGATATGTTCGGACACCTGACAGAAGGCACAAATAAGAAAAACTGTCAACACATTCCTCGATTTACGTTCTAATCATCTTGATCTTAACATTAGTCAATTTTGTTCGTGCTAATAATGATGCATGTTGATGAGTTTGATACGGTTCGTAGAATTTTCATCAAAAATTTTTACAAATAATCGAATTTTTCGAAAATGATCGAAGATAAAGATAAGTTTACTTGTGCAAAAATATCGCACAATATTTTATGCGTTTACATCAATAATAAAATACAGGGTGTTCGATTTGAAAAAAATCAAGATATGATATTTTTAAAATTACAATATGCAATAATACTTTTGAGTCACTCCTGAAAAAATGAGGATAATCTATTTCAATTCGTCAATGAAGCTATCCTTGGGCAATAAGAAAGCGATAGGAAAAAAGTATTCATCCTCTCTGGCCGAAAGAGCATGCGATGATGTGAGAGCCTATTTGCATGAATTTTTACGGTGAAAAATATTGTGACGAAAATACTCACCAAAAAACCTTATTACTTTAGGACATTATAGCAGAGGTTAGGCCGCTCCTGAATCTTGAAAAAAATAACGGTCTTCCAATCTGAAAAAACCACCCAAGATTTTTTCATAGAAAATTGGGACACCCTGTTTACTGCAAAATAAATTGCTGAAGTAGATTCTTACTTTCTAAATACCAATACCGTTCGAACAAAAATGAAATCTTCAAGAGTGCACGAGCTATTCTCTTTCTCATATCCAACTGTATTGTAGAAGTAATCTGGTAAACGATGCTCTTAATATAACCCCACAAGAAAAAAGTTTGATTTTTAAGGTCCGGAGCTCTAGCTGGCCATCTAACAGGACCTTCACGTCCTATCCATTTGTTTGGAAATACATGATTCAAATGCTCCCTAACCTGATGTAAGTAATGTGCCGGTGATCCATCCTGTTGAAACCACAAATCTTGTCTTATATGCTCTAGTACATCGGAAAGTAACATTGGTAGATGATTTTGCAGAAAATCTAAATACATTTCACTATTGAGGTGCCCGTCGAAAAAGTGCGGCCCAATTAGATATCCATCTATTATAGCGAGCTACAGAGCACCTCGCCACTGGTGAATCAGTATATATATATATATATATATATATATATATATATATATATATATATATATATATATATATATATATATATATATATATATATATTATATGTTATAAATACCCGACCAGATATATATATATATATATATATATATATATATATAACAAATATTATACTAGTTGTGACAAATGTGAACATCTCTATCTGAAAAATGCAAATAAATTGACTTTGCTTAACTTTACTTCAGTACAACACTAAAAATATATTAGAATGTAGTCCATTTCTTAAAATCCAAAATTTCATGATTATCGATACATCCGTTTTTCGTATACGTCTCATATTTCATATTCGGTGACCACTTAGTATGGTAAATCAGATAATTTAGAAACAACAAACAATGGTAATCATCATTTCCAATTTTGTTTATTCCAACAAAATAAACAGTTTCCAAAGCCTTTCTTGAGAACATATAACTTTGCTTTCCATCAGCGTTGAACTCCTAGTTTAATTAGCTGATTGATCTGGAAATAGACCGGAAAACTGATAGCACTACTCTTCACTGAATGAATAATATAATTTTCAAAGGTAGTAGAAACGTTTGAATTATCATGTAGGTAACTATTTATTTACGGTATATGTTTCAGGAAACTATTTTATGTACTTTGGCGGATAATACGGCTCGCTTCAATGAGAACAGTTGAACTGAATAAACGTTTAGGTTAGATTTCTGAGACAGAAACGACTTATTTTTTCAAGGAACTAAGGGGTAAAACAACTTAATTATCTGAAAAACTAATCGAAATGACAGACGCACGCTTTTCAATGCTGGAAGGTTCCGTTTTCATTAACGGAAAAAATGAAGTCGTGAAGAAGTGGAAGAGTACGAACAGAAAGTAATTAGTTGAACACTCACTTAATAGCGAGTGTTACCCCCTCGAGCTTTTATCACGCGTTCAATGCAGCTCGGCGTACCTTCGATAAGATTAGGGGTGTACCTCGGTCAATTACCCACACTTCTTGGAGAGCTTTACTTACTTCATTTAAATTCTATGGAGTAGGGAAGAGCCTCTTCAACCGTTTACCCATCGTATTCCATACATGCTCAATCGGATTAGGATCAGGGCTCCTTGCTGGTTATTCTAAATATTTCAAGTCCATCAAGGTAATCAATCACTACTCTTACAGTGTGAGGTGTTGCATCATTTCGCTTCAGCATGAAGTTTTCGCCCATATTATGAGTGAACGGGAAAACTGCAGTACCTAAAACTTGCCGTATCTACCTCTCAGTAGTAATGGATCCCCTATCAACTGTAATTAATTCTGATTCCAGAAAGTTTCCCTATTCTTCATTGCCTCAGTGATGGCAGTCTTTTGCGAATTGAAGAAGCGCCGTCCGGTATATTCTATTCAATTCTGGCTTGGTTGCAGGTCTTCGGAAACAAAGGCCAATTTCTCTTAAACACCTCTTTACTGTTGCCCCACCTACTGATACTTGCCTCACTTCGTCCAATCTGTTTTTTCCCATTCAGTGCTACTAGATCTGTTTCTCAAAACAACAAGCCTTAAAAAACTATCATAGCAAGTAGTCATTTTCCTTCGTCTTCCCATTCCTTTTTGACTAGTAGATTCACAATTCTCTTAGAAAACAATCCCATTCGCTCTGTACGCTGCTTCTTGAAGCACCAATTCATAAAGCGGTATAATTTTGTGATTTTCCTTAAATCATTAATTGCATCAACTGCTGAAAGAACTATAGTTGAAAATCTTCAATAATCACATTCACGAATTGGATCAAATGTACCAGTGTTCATCAAAACGACATGAAAAGTTGTTTTTACACAGAGTTGCATTTTCCATAGCACAATTGGTCGAAAAATAAAGATATTCTCGCTGCGTTAGAAATTTATGGGGCTTCGTATGAATTCCAGTATATTTTTTACAAATAATGCGGTAGAGCCATTAATTGAAGACTACGTCATTGAGAATAAATTCAGCTTTGTAATATAGTGTTTTCTTCATGACAAAATTCAGCTCAGACGACTCACAGAGCAATTCAAATCTTGAGAGAGCAATTTTGGTTCACCCTCGTATGTCGCCATTTAAAATGCATTTTCACACATTACCAATGTCAATTGTTACTTTGTTTTAAATAATCCGTAACATATCCAAACTTCAAGGATATTTTATGCTAAATCAAAAAGTTATGGAGTTATAATTTTTGCATAATTTTCATACAGGATGGACCATTTCTAAAGCGAAAATTTAGAAACCAATAGAAAGTCGAAAAATATAATACAAACTATATTCGAAAAGTGATTCGTTGAAGAAATTATAGGCCTTCAAGTTTGGTAAAAAAACAAATTTATTAATTGTTACCAAACGACAGCAGATGTTCGAATGAAATTTTGTAGGCGTTAACTGCAGTCCAAGGAGTATTTTTTGTAATGAAAATATAATTTTTAATTTCACTAGTGGTATTCATACTTTCACGTAACTGGATATTTTTGAAAAAAAAATTTGTGCGATACAGTTTCCATTCAAACTAAAAGTCCGTTTTAGATTTTCTATTCGATTTGGAAGATAAAAGCACTTCTTCGATTTTTCTGCATGACTCAGCATTTTCATGTAAACATTTGAATCAGAATTAAAAGAATTTTCATGTTAATGAAACTACAGCTAGGACAACTAATTTCATTTATGGTGTTCAACAACAAAATTAAGTAATTAAAAATTTGAAAGAAATTGCTCGAAATGTTGACCAGCTATCTGGTACATTTGCGACAACGCCTAATAAATGAATTTATTGCAGCAGATATTTTATTCGAATTTTGACGCATATCCTTGAAGAGTTGCTAAATCCTTAAAACTAAGGCTCTTGTATGTACTGCGGTTGCGTATATTTCTGCTTTTCCCAAACATAAGAGTCCAGTAGATTAAGATCCGGTGATCTGGGTTGCCAAGTCAGTAATTACATCACGATGCATATCATTTCTACCTAGTCGACCAATCCAATGATGCGGATAATTAGTTTTGAACCATTCTCTTACGGCTACTCTAAAATGCGGGATGAGTCTATTTGTATTCAACTTTCATACCTTGAATCAATAGGTAAACATTCGATTTAGTACTAAAGTTATTCGTAAGAGAAGAGAAGAAATACTTCTGAGGTTAATCTTAGGGCTAGAAAATGTGGAAATCTAACCAAATATTCACCGAAAATTCGTTTTGAAACGATCCTGTTCGAATTTCCCGATGCGTTTCATATGCCCGAACATAAACACTGTAGTAATTCATTACTCCACGTCTAGTGAAGAGTAATTCATTGTCCGAATAATTTTACGCAAAAACTTAGGATTTTCTTCTGTCGACTAGAAACACCTCATTCCTTTTCAGAATCTCCAAGGTGTAAATCCTTAACGTACTGCAGGTGGTCTTCTCGTAATGTTCTTAATATTCGAGACTTAGGTATTTGTAATTACTGAGCAAACTTGCGAGAGCTGAGCCTCAGTTATTATCAAAGATACGAAATAACTGATTACGATTGTATTTTCAACGATTTCTAGTTTATTCATTATTGACACGCAGACCAAAGAAAATTCTAATGGTTTCTAACAAAGACAGGAGCATCTGGAATTCTTCAAGTTGGATAGCGTCTTCGATATAAACGAACTGCCGCTTTCGCATTTCCATCAGAAAATCCATAACAAATATTAATATCTGCGTATTCGTTGTTACTGAAAAGCATTTTTAGAGTAATATCCAGAACAATAATAATTACCAATAGTCATAATTGATAATAATAACAATATCAATGAAAACAAATCAAATTACTAGACGGCTAACGAATTTTTATTGTCTTTGTCTGTCAACTTTGACAAATAAATTTGTTCAATTGTTTTTCCTCCTGTCAGGAAGGATATTTGATTTTCTTGAATTGTCAGCAGAATATTCAATTCAGTGTTGAAGTCAGCAATGGATTGCTATCTTCTGGATACATGCCTCAATTCCCGGTATTGTGCCTGTTTTGCTTATAATACCTCGGTTAGTTGGAGGTAAAAGCATGCCCGTATTCTTGAAAACTCGAAGATCTTTTTGAATTCGACATGAAGATTCTGTTGTTTTAATTGATCAAGAATTAGAATGTTGATTCTGAGAGGAAATTATCTACTGTGCTTTGTAGTCACTGCTGAAGAATTTCTCTTTGTGAAATCATAACCACTAGACTAGTAAGATGAAATGGAATTATTCAATTACGATCATTTACTGAAATTAGAGTCCTGACTTAACCTACTTAATTTCTTATTACGAAAGGATTTTCGTTGTTGCCACTCCTTTGTCAGCCAGGAAAGAGTAAAATTTTTCAAACATCGTAAGAACTCCTCGGATTATATTTATCAGCTTATTTATGATCAGTTTTTCCATCCTTTCATCATTAGTATCAGTCGTCGATATATAACGGCGACGAAACCGCTCGGCATTTCCGATTTTTCACGTCCCCTTGGAAACGTTCTTCAAAGAGGTTAGAAATGAATGATATTCAGTCGAAATTGTGGATTATTGGAAATAATAATGAACTGTTTAAGTTCAGTAACGGTTACTGTATTTGGCTGCATGCTACCTACACACGTGAAGACATATCGTAGCAATTTCAAATTGCACAGATAAATCGAACGTAATTTTTTAATTTACTGGTAGGGTCGAAAACAAAAAACCTTCATTTTCTCTCAGACTTTTTATGTTTGGAAATAGATCATTTTCTTCTTGCTTGTTGAGTATCAGAGAAGTTTTATCAAAAACTTCTTTCCAAGCTGGGACTTTTTTTTGTATTCCTGATATTTTGAATCCTCAGGTTTTTGGTTTTTTGGGAAGAATTAAAATGTTTGTCGGCTGATAACAGCGTTTTTGCCTCTATCATCCATTTTTTTGCCAATTGCCACATCATTGCCCTATACTTCAGTGTGTCAAGGCACCCACAAAGGTTTGGCTTCTCCGAACTCAACAGGTATTTTTTTTGGTTGTGCTCAGCTATAATCTGCATGGCGGCATGGCGATATAGGTGATGGTTTCACTTCAGTTTTGGGTCGAGGGTACTCTCCTGGTTTGGGTCTTTCCCCTAATGAATATAATGGTCAGTAATAAAAAAGAATTCTGGGGATTACTAACATCAGCCATCGAAGAAGCGAAACGATCCTTGTTTTATGCTGGGAATTTCAATGCTTTTCAAAACTTTTGATAGATTTAATTATTTTTGTTATAAACTCGATTTTTGAGGAACATTTAAAAAAATTGTAGCTCATAGATCTTTTTCACTACAGACACAATTTTTGCTTGGGTGGATAGAAGAAGGATCATGGAATTTTTTAAGCGGTCTACACATGTCAAATGTTCATTTCGTTGTTTTGTATAGCAATAACTCAATTTTTTTCAAGTGGCACGTGCCAATTTTTATATCGCCATCAGATGAAGCGTCAAATTTCAGATGGAATTGTATCAGCATGTACTAAACCCATCTTTTATAGTTCCGAAATAATTTGGGAATATATTGAATTTTGATGATTTTGCAAGAACTAACAGAGAATGCTTTGAAATATTTGAATCAAGTAGCTGCACTTCGAAAATATTTCACTCCAATTGGAAATCGCTAGTTATGGCCGCGTGTAAAATTTCAGCTTGATATTGTAATTGGATTTCAAAAAGTTTTTAACGGACGGTCCCGCTGGATATCCCTGTATATAAGCTTGCTGGATAATATGCCGGATTGTTCGAACAGTCTGTTACAAAGAAACTACAACCGGTAAAACGATTGGCAGAAATTGACACCTTAGAAACGTTCTCAAAAGCTCAATACTTGACGCTGCGCAAGAAGTGTGAGGAATCAGTAAAAGCAGCACTAATAATAAACAACGAAAGATGCGATGAATAAAAAAAAGACAGAAGAAAAGTAGGAAATTTAATAGTAGAAGCAGAGAAAGAAAATGGGAAGGAAAACCAAACAAAAGATTCAGAAGTGTTGGAAAGGTGGGAGGAGTATTTTCATGAACTTCTTGGAGACAAGTAAAGATGAGCAATAAAATAAATACACAGGATAATAAAAGTTGTGACAGTGAGTGGATGTGGCTGCGTATTTGTATTGAGAATTTCACAAATTTTCAATCCTCTTTGACGTATTGTTGAAGATCGTAGATGTGTACAGAAACTCGATATATATCCCCGTAAAATTAACGGTAGCTGAATTTTGTTGTAGTAGCATGAAAAATGATAAGCGGTCGAGACGTACAAAAACAGCAACCCCTAACGATTACATCGTGAATATTCACTGAATGATTCTGAAAACTACTGTCGAAGTGAAGTGTATATTTACACAAGTTAAATCTATTGAGTGTTAGATCCCTCGTCCGCGTACATTAAATCAAGTAAACGTTCTATTGGCATAGAATATGTGCAATGAACCAAAGTTTTGTAACCAGGAACATGAACATGTAAATTTCCTGCCGGATAATGAGTGTCACAAATTCATACGTGAATTTGGTTCCGCAGATTTTAAGGTCTTAATCCTATAGAAAAATTAGATCCCGCGATATGAGTACAACAAGTTGGTTGATAAATGAAAACACTATATCCAATATTCGTACAGATTTATTGATGATTGGTAACTAAATAACAGTTATAATATATTAAAATGACAGCTTGTATTTTAATTATGACTAAAATGTAATGACCAACGTTCAATGAAATAAACACGACTTCTTATAATAGTAACAATCATCATGAATCTTGTTTGTGAATTGAACTCTTTAAATTTTGATGTTAGTATCTATTTGAAATTCTTTTTTCTTTAAAGAAAACAAAAATATTAGGATGCGGACTATAACATGAATATCTCAGAACAAAAAGTTACTATATGCGAGATTTCGTAATGTGTAGACACATCGAATGATTCATGTTATATCGAAGAAAATTATTATTCAGGAAACAATATTTGACCTTCCATAGAATGTTAAATATCCTCCCTTGAAAGAGCTAGTTTTCCGATCTACTCTTCATAATCACCGTCAACCGGGGCCACAGAGCACAGGTGCAGCACGGTCAGATGTCACGAATTGGAACAATGAACTGCAGTTTCGGTCTCGTTTGATATCGTCAGCATTGTTCACCAATTAATAACACCAGGCTATGCCGTTACCTACTCATCTCAATTCGTTGGAGAGAACTTAAACATGTAAATGTCACTGCGGCCTCCAACGAACCGAAACAGAGGTTGCCTCACCATAGCCCCGCGAAACGGTGAAAACAAAGAGTAGATAAAACAGGAAAACGTTAAGTGGTCACACTAGTTCGATAACATACCGCCATGCGACACTCACTTATCAGACAGAAGCGGCCGTCGAAGGACCGACGCTCCTCATTCCTATGTGGTTTAAAACCAGGCGTACACAAACATCTAAAAACAAAAAGTTACGATATGCGACATTTCGCAATGTGTAGACACATCGAAGAAAATTATTATTTAAGGAACAAAATTCGACCTTCCATAGAATGTTAAGTAGCCTCGTTTGGAAGGAGCTAGTTTTCTGATTTACTTTTCATAATCACCGTCAACCGGGGCCACATAGCAGTGACACAGCACGGTCAGATGTCACAAATAGGAACAATGAACTGCAGTTTCGGTCTCTGTTTTATCTACTCTTTGTTTTCACCGTTTCGCGGGGCGATGGTGAGGTAGCCTCTGTTTCGGTTCGTTAGAGGGCGCAGTGACATTTACAGGTTTAAGTTCTCTCCAATGAATTGAGATGAGTAGGTAACGGCATAGCCTGGTGTTACGAATGGGTAGACAATGCTGACGACGTCAAACAAGACCGAAACTGCCGTTCATTGTTCCTATTCGTGACATCTGACCATGCTGTGCCACTGCTCTGTGGCCCCGGTTGACGGTGATTATCAAGGGAGGATATTTAACATTCTATGGAAGGTCGAATATTGTTTCTTGAATAATAATATTTTTCGATATAACCTGAATCATTGAAATTTGGAAGTATTTGCGTTACGGGTAATTGTTGCCGATTTTTCGGTCCATATTTAGGGAGGAAATAATGAATTTTGTGATATAATTAGCGGTTAACTAATCAGCGCCATATTGAACTCTTCGATAGTCAGTGCACATTGGCCGCAATTCAAAAACTTGAAATAAAGTCATTCTTTTGTTTTTAGAATTCAAGTCGAGTCAAGCTTTTTTACAGAAGCTTGAAAATTCAAGCTTCTTAAATCAGAATACTCATTTTCAATAAGAGCGAGAATAAATGTTTGAATGATATTGTATATTTGATCTGTTTTGAGTCTTGGTAATAGTTAACGCAGCTCTTGAGAACTGGCTCTCTATAGAAGCCGAACTTACAGGAATGGTCAAAAAAATCCTTGGCTATATTCGCCAAATTTGGAAATATAGCTTCGTGTCTTTTCCACTAATCTTGAATGTCTTACGCGCTTTCTGCACCGGAGTCACTCAGGTAGTTATCTATCTCATATCGTAAAATATCATCATTCGGGCACGAAAGACTTTTTGTATAGACCTACTAGGTCAATCTCGATTTGATTCTTCAAGTTACTGCAATCTATGCAGATATTCTTGGTGAAAGATGCTTGGGTTGGGCCTAAAATATTTATTGAATTTAGAAATTGCTTAAACCTGCAATTCCTTTCCCTCAACTAGAATTTAGATATGTTTCCACCTTATGGTAATGCCACATGATTAAAACTATACATATAATCAATACACTCCAGTATCAATTGTATATATCATTAATGTATATATTTGTAAATAAAAGCGTTAAACAACCAGCTTTTGTCAACCACAAGAATTACTTACAGTCAGGTAAAACTCACTGTAAGACAAACAACTGGTTGCAATTAAACATGATCCTTTCTGATCTCTACCTGCCGAGACCGAATTTACCATCGCCTGATGAAATTAGGATACATCACTAGACGTTTGAAATAAAAATCCGAAACAGTTAAAACTGTAGATGACGAAGGCAGAATCGACTCGTAGATAATTGAAAAAAGTTTTCTCGGTGATGAAAATAACAGTGACTGTCTTTTGTTAGTCATGGAGAAAACTGCGCATCATCAATAAATAAGTTGAAGGCAGGTTCGTAAACGATTGATTTGCAGAGTAATAAGCTAAGTACTATTTTTACTGGTTCAAATGGCAGTGTCGTTGAGAGAATGTGTATACTTTGGAGAAAATTTGTACAGCAATAAAAATTTTAAATTTTATTCAAAGAGAATCGTAGGTACTGTTTTATAGACTACAGTTGAAATATGGCTGCGTGTCATTAAATCTATGATGCAACAAAGAATGTTCAAAACTAAAAGTGATTCCGAATAACAACCAATTAAAATTTAGTGTCAATAACCATTCCCAAAATTAAACCAAAATTTGAACAACTGAAGGAAGAAATCAAATGGTTCTAAATATATTAGATAATATAAAACTATACATCAAATCAGACTAACATGAGTTACCGTAGGTGCTGCATAATATTGAATTTGATTGTATAGAATACAAAATCCTAATGGAAGATAGCGAAATTTTAGGCAAAAATTAGGATTATCTTTTCAAAAAACTCACAGTACTAAAAAACAAGAAACCAACACCTCCATATACAGAATTCCCGATATCAAACAAAGAAAAGTCGAATATCCAGTACTACCCCAGATTCATTATCATTTGTATAGATCAGTTCAACAGAGATCACATGGCCTTGCTGAGTAATGGACATAAATTCACTCCTTATAATAACAAAATGAGACAAAATGAGGAATTAATTTTTCTATGCCCGCTTCCCAGGAATGGGCAAACCTGTTACACCTGGGAAGAACTGAGGTGTCTGTTTACTCGCTTCTTGAAGAGTGCCAAATTGTAGGATGTTGGGAAGATGTTGGACGGAAGCGAGTTCCACAACTCACCGGCCCTGTGAAAGAAGGAATTCTTATAGAGAGAGGTTCGAGGGGTCTTTAGATGTACCGCCATATGATGAGAACTCCTTGCCAGTCTAGTGTAGCGGCAAAACACGCGTTTTCCCGGAACGAGAGCTTTCAGCTCCTTGGAGAATCTTCCGTGGAAGTATCTGTAAAACAGAGAAATACTAGCAACTTGTCTTGTGAGAGCCAGCGGTTGGAGATCGCGGGCCGATGAGGCGCAGATCCCGTTTTTGCACACTATCTAACATCCGCAACGAATGTTTGGGCGCAGATCCCCATACATGGGAACAATATTCCAAAGCAGGTCGAATCTGCGCCTTATATAGAAGCAACCGCTGAGATGACGTGAAGTATCGCTTGGCTCTGGAAAGAAAACTAACCAACTTACCTATTGCTGATACATGTTCATGCCTGCAAAACTTAGAGTTGACCGTTATTCCGAGAAGGTGCATCGAATCTTTGGATGCAATTTGTTGGCCTCGCATCATTAGAGGAGGTTTTCCAGCGGGGACCTTTCTAGTCCCAGGTTCAACTGACCCCACTCAGATATCCTCTGTAAGTCAGAGTTTGAGTAATCAATTTGTTGACATCTCTAACGCTGAGTTTCCGCAGCTGTAATTGGCCGCAGACTAATGAAAGACGAAACCAGGGTACAATCGTCTGCAAAACCGAAGATCTTGTTCTCTGTCAGAAGATCGTTTATCTGCAACAGAAACAAGATTGGCGAAAGAATGGATCCCTGAGGTACTCCTGCTTGCAACCGGAAACAATCAGAAGTTATACCGTCGACCACAACTTGTATTGATCTATTTGAAAGAAAGCTACTTATCCAACCCCGCAATTTTTCGGTAAGCCCATATGCAGCGAGTTAACAAGGCTGCATGCCAAACCCTATAGAAGGCTTTAGAGATGTCGAGGGCTATTGCTCTAGATTTTCCATGCTTTTCCATCGTTGATGTACAAACATGAGTGACGTAGGCGAGAAGATCTCCTGTCGATCTTTGCCTGCGAAAATCATACTGAAGGTCGTTTCCCTGCAACTCAAGATATTTGATGAGTTCACCATTTATGACTCTGGATTATGTCCATCACTTTGGACATAATATGAAGAAGTGCAATAAGGCGGTAGTTGTGGTTTAAGGACTTCTTTCTTTGGAGTTTGAGCTGAACTAAACATTTAACGATAGAAAATCCTATAAATAGTCCAGTTTTTACAAACACGAAATCAGTTAAATCATCAAGAACAGAATCACACTGAATTAATGAAATCTAATTCGACCAAATTACAGAATCAAAATCTAAGTCTTGATTAACCGATAAAGAAAATATTATATTGTGCCTCGACAAAAACAAGTACCGAGAGAAAACGCAATAAATCTTTGCTATTTTTCACGTAACAGAAATGTTAAGAGAACTCACAAAAAAATTCATTAAAGAAATGAAATGAAATTGGAATAATCGTATTATCTAGCACATTCTCAATTGAACAAGCTTCACTTGTCCAAGCCTTCCAATGAAGCACCAGTTTTAAAAGTACGTTTTAATGAAACCACATGAAGTGGAAAACTTCGCCAGGCCAGTTGTATGAACACTATTTTTTAGAGACCTGTCACAACATTATTTCCAATTTGAAATAAAACTATTTCGTATAAAACTCAGGACTCCTCATGGAATGAACAATCGTGAAAAATCTATAATGAAAAATATGTTAGCACAAAATATACTTTTTTCAGATACTGCTACGTTGATGATATTATTGGGGGTTTTCAAGGCATGATAAAATAACCATCACTGCTGAAACTGAACGAAACAATTCAATGAATTTCCTAGACATAACCACCTCTGAACTCAATGATAATCTCACTCATAACATATATAGAATAAAAACATTTACAGACTGAACAATCCCAATGGATATATATCCCCGTAAAATTAACGGTAGCTGAATTTAGTTGTAGTAGCATGAAAATTGATAAGCGGTCGAGACGTACAAAAACAGTAACCACTAACGATTACATCGTGAATATTCACTGAATGATTCTGAAAACTACCGTCGAAGTGAAATGTATATTTACACAAGTTAAATCTATTGAGTGTTAGATCCCTCGTCCGCGTACATTAAATCAAGTAAACGTTCTATTGGCATCGAATATGTGCAATGAATCCAAGTTTTGTTACCAGGAACATGGACATGTAAATTTCCTGCCGGATAATGAGGGTCACAAATTCATACGTGAATTTGGTTCGTCAGATTTTAAGGTCTCTTAATCCTATAGAAAAATTAGATCCCGCGATATGAGTACAACAAGTTGGTTAATAAATGAAAACACTATATCCAATATTCATACAGATTTATTGATGATTGGTAACTAAATAACAGTTATAATATATTCAAATGACAGCTTGTAATTTAATTATGACTAAAATGTAATGACAAACGTTTAATGAAATAAAACCGAATTATTATAATAGTAACAATCATCATGAATCTTATTTGTGAATTGAACTCTTTAAATTTTGATGTTAGTATCTATTTGAAATTCTTTTTGTTCTTTAAGGAAAACAAAAATATTAGGATGCGGACTATAACATGAATATCTCAAAACAAAAAGTTACTATATGCGAGATTTCGTAATGTGTAGATACATCGAATGATTCATGTTATATCGAAGAAAATTATTATTCAAGGAACAATATTTGACCTTCCATAGAAGGTAGGCGAGAAGATTTTCTGTCGATCTTTGCCTGCGAAAATCATACTGACGGTCGTTAATAATTCCCTGCAACTCAAGATATTTGATGTGTTCACCATTTATGACTCTGTCCATCAGTTTGGACATAATAGGAAGAAGTGCAATAGGGCGGTAATTGTGGTTTAAGGACTTCTTTCCTTGGAGTTTGAGCTGAACTAAACATTTAACGATAGAAAAATCCTATAAATAGTCCAGTTTTTTACAAACACGAAATCAGTTAAATCATCGAGAACAGAATCACACTGAAATAATGAGATCTAATTCGACCAAATTACAGAATCAAAATCTAAGTCTTGATTAACCGATAAAGAAAATATTATATTGTGCCTCGACAAAAACAAGTACCGAGAGAAAATGCAATAAATCTTTGCTATTTTGGACGTAAAAGAAATGTTAAGAGAACCCACAAAAAATTCATCAAAGAAATGAAATGAAAATTGGAATAATCGTATTATCTAGCACATTCATAATTGGACAAGCTTCACTTGTCCAAGTCTTCCAATGAAGCACCAGTTTCAAAACTACGTTTTAATGAAACCACATGAAGTGGAAAACTCCGCCAGGCCAGTTGTATGAACACTATTTTTTAGAAACCTGTCACAACACTATTTCCAATTTGAATCAAAATTTTTCGTATAAACTCAGGACTCCTCATGGGATGAACAATCGTGAAAAAATCTATAATGAATAATATGTTAGCACAAAATATACAATTTTCAGATACTGCTACGTTGATGATATTATTGGGTGTTTTCAAGGCATGATAAAATAACCATCACTGCTGAAATTGAACGTAACAATTCAATGAATTTCCTAGACATAACTACCCTGAACTTAATGATAATCTCACTCATAACATATATAGAATAAAAACATTTACAGACTGAACAATCCCAACGGATTTTTTAACTACATTACACATGAATTAGCTGCTTATAATTTAATGATTCAGAAAGCCTTTTCCATTCATAAAAGATTTCAATACGGAAATCAATCTAATTGAGAACATTGCATCAAATAATAATATTTGAGTCTACCACAAAAGCAGTATTATTAAACGCAAAGAATAGTAACACATTACTACATTCCATTACAGAAAAACCAGAAAATAAGTACGCATGTCTAACACACATTGTTCACTTTTTCAATAACATCAGCATTTAACTTTTAAAATTCAATTTTACAACCACCTTCTGTATATAATTGGGGTAGTATTGAATATACAATCTCACAAGTGAGTAAAATTAATTAAACATGCCGTATTTTTCGATGAATAATTGTGATATATTTCGTGATTTAATGAATAAGACGCAAATGTGTATTGCTTGTTGAATTATATTGGATGAAAAAAGAACAAACTAGATTTTATATAAACTGAAGTTCACTAACTAGATAATGATATAAGTGTTTTAAATATAATGCAAATCTTAACATTCCGAGTCCGTTGAACTAACGTAGGTAGTTCAAAAAAGTCCTGTACATATATTTCAATAATAATACGTAATAAATAATGATTTTCTCGAAATTGAATCGAATTATTCGTCTATTGGCAGAGGGGCTAGCTCCGTTATACTCCTCTTGTAGATGTCCGAATTAGTCTTCACTGATACAACACGTACTTGGTTATCTCTTCCAGGAAATATTTCAGTTATGCGACCCAGAATCCACTAATGAGGAGACATTAAATTTTCCTTCAGAATGACCATGGCGCCGATACTTCCTGTATTCAGAGTATTTAGGTACTCTTTATACCACCGATTCCAGAAGTGTTGTTTCATTTACTGTATATGTTGCCAAGAAGAGAGTCAATTCACAGGTACATCACTCTTGTTCAGGGATGCTTGTGAATGTTTCCCCAATAAGAAAATAATAGTGGAGTCAAGGGACGAAAATTAAGAATAGATTCAATTTCAACAATATAAGTTTGCAGATCTTCATAAGTGAATAGCTTTTCCCCGATAATCCTATAAAAACGGTGTTTGAACAATTCTACTGCTGCCTCCCATAGACCTCCGAAATGTGGGGATCTAGGAGGAATGAAATGCAAATTTATTCCTAGTCCAACTAAAAATTCATTGATCATTTCATTATGAGATTCTGACAAACATGATTCGAATACGGAGTCCAATTCAGTTTTTGCTTCTACAAAATATGTAGTATAAACTCCAGGCCGACCTCTTCTAGCAAAAATTTTTTTCAAACATGCAATGAATGAACTTGCTATAAAATCTATTACTAATTCTAAGTGAATGGCAAACAAAAATACATACGTAAGCCATCACTTTATTGCGATTTCTTAACTTCTTTTCTTTTATGTGAAATGGACCACAGTAGACCATGCCGGTATTCAAAAAAGCCAGTGCTTTTACAACTCGTTCTTACGGTAGATTGCCCATAATGTGATATTCCTGTGATGGTTTTGCTTTGAAACATGTGCTGCATTTTCGAATAATGGTCTTAATTTAAGTCCTCACGATCATTTCATAAGTAGTAGTTTCGATGATGGTATTCAAGTTGATGCCGTCACAGACTTGGCTGAGGCCTTCGATAAGGTACATCATGCAACTTTGTTGTGGGTTCTAGAGGACTTTGGTGTGGTACAATTCAGTTGTATTTGGTTGGTTTCCGTTCAGAAAATTTATGAAATTATCGAATTTTTTCTTTATAAGTGTACTAGTTCTTGACAACTGAAATAATTTTGAGCTGTCACTGTTTCTTCTTGGCATTTTGCAAATTTATTTGGTCAAATTGAATGAAATGAGAATGAAATATAAGAAACAGAAGAAACAAGATTGGTTGGGTTTTAATTCACAAGCTTACTGTGGAGTCCGTGCTTCTCCTGAATCAAGATATGGCGGGTATCTGGTATCTGTTTCTTGAGGTCTCTGCTCTCTCAGTCCGAATTGCGAGTTGTTGGGTGCAGGTTTGGATGTTCCTTCTTCCAACTAAAGTTTTAGGGAACTCTCATGGATTGATGAATGCTAATGAATCTCATCTCGGCTTGTTTCAAAAAATTCTTTTGAATTGAATGTTTCAGTTTTGTATCCGGCGTCGAAGAACCATGTGTATAATTGAGGTTGTATTGAATATACAATCTCACACGTGAGTAAAATTAATTAAACACTCCGCATTTTTCCATGAATAATTGTGATAAATTTCGTGATTTCACGAATAAGGCGCAAACGTGTATTGCTTGTTGAATTATATTGAATGAATTGTTTTTCGTAGTTATGGATACAAAAATGGAAAAACTAGATTTTATATAAACTGAAGTTCACTAACTAGATAATGATATAAGTGTTTTAAATATAATGCAAATCTTAACACTTTCTTCAGTGGTGCCAACGTAAGCAAATTACTATTAAATGCTAAACAAAAAACCAATAAATTCAAACATTCTGAGATAAACAGAATGAATGCCCAACAGAAAAAAAGTTTGAATCTAGATTCAAAGAACATCCGTCAGATAACGAATCAGCAGTTTTTGAACGTATTAAATCTAAACATCTACGCATAATTACATTTATACATACGGATAATTCAAGAATTCTCCACGAAATTAATAAAGGAATTACAATGAATCTGTTGGAAAATTCGCAAATTAACTTACTTTGTAAAGAAACCGGTCGTTTGTACTGAAAATATCATTGTGGAAATCGGACAAAAATGGTTCGTTTTATTGATATCAGAAAGAAATCATTTAAATGAAAAATCTATATCTTTATAAGAAAACTCTCGAGCGGAAAGTTTTCAGGGCGTTCTCGTGAATGGCTACCAAGCAATGAATTTTCTATACATTAGGTAATTCATGTTTATTGAATGGTCGCTATGACCATTAGGTTTTTCTTTTCATGCTGAAAATATTCAACCGCAGAGTAATGGTAATGGTAATGAGCTCTTTCTCCAACTTGTGGAGGGAGGCTAATAAAGAGAAAAAATCTAATTTCCTGCCTTCTTTCAAACTTGTCTATAGAATCTTAATCGGATTTTTTCGTAGCCTGATTCTTCGTTTAATTTCGTGGATTAACTTTTTCTCGCTTCATTCAGATTCATGATTATATATTATTTGAGATACTACAGCGTTTATTTCAGAATTTCCTCAATAAAAAACCAGCAAGATATTGTCACGGTAAAAATAAACTGCGAAGCCAATTCATGATAAATTTAATACTTATATTGGCAATATGAAAATAGGATATTCAACCACGAAATATAAATAAAGCAATATCAAAGTGATGCGTATGAGCGCAGCGCAAGCGGGTGGCAGTAAGGGGATAACGCAGTGGAGTCTCACATTTGCGATTTTGATCAACAAGTAATGTAAGGCGAAGAATCATTCTGAAATTTAACTCTTTTTGAAGCTATTTTCAGTATTTTGAAATGAAATAAACTGTTTTCATTCTTTTAAGGTTAGAGGACCTCCTAGTGGATCAGTACTTTGTTCATCTGTCCGTCTGTCTGTCTGACATTCTTCTCAGGAACACAGGTAAAGAGTTGAAATTAATATTGAATACTCAGATCGACATTCTTTTACAATTGTGAAAAATCGAACTTTAAAGCTTAGACAATCCAAATGTACGTCCTTTATGTTGCATTTTGCGAGATATTCGGTACATGAAATTCGACAAGAAGCAGTTGTAGTATTGATATAGGGAAACATCCAAAAACTATGTAATTTTAAAACTTTTCAGTCAACGTTATCGAAAATATGGTCGTTTATATCGCATTTTAATACGCACTCAATACAACCTAAGGAAATCAGAAACTATAGAGTACTTCAATAAATGCTTCGACCCAGAAACATATATATATATATATATATATATATATATATATATATATATATATTTATTTATTTTATTATTTATTTATATTTATTATTTATGAATATTTGAATAATTGTATTCACAATAAATGCTTATATCTGAAATGTTGGTGTGTGTTAGAAAAATCACAATTGTGAGCTCAGGAAATGTAACAGGAAAACCATACTATCTTGTATATGATTCAATAAACGAGTGAAAAAACCTGAGGAAAACACTCGTTTCCCTGTCGCTATTGCACTAGCAATAGCTTGTCTGTTTATTTTGTGTTAGTGTCGTGTGTACATAAAGAGTACCAAAGATTTTTCTTCATAGCAGCTTCATTCTCTTCCATATATCTGTTCATACAATCAAGCTGATTTCATGAAAAAATATAAATCCACCACCCGATAATTAATACCATTGCCAGGCAATAGTTATAATCAAAACCTATCCTGGAAAAATTATATATCAGGAAAACGTTAAATGTTATGAGAATTTATCAATCTAGCAGAATATATACAAACTATAGCATCAACGGACAATGACATCAATGTACCAACGAGTAGTGTCAGAGGCTTTCTCCCCGGAAAAATCCAGTGTACCGACCTCAGTCAAGTAACACTGAAAGCTACTCATTCATAGTTTTCTTCGTGTGAAGTGATGAACGATCGAATAGAATACTGCTCTGAATATAAATATGACAAAATTGTCAGATAATCATATTACATTTATATATACAAATAAATAAAATATGAAATGATATTCTGAGCAGTATAAACTAAAGAGAAAACCTATGACTCTACCTCATTATGTTTTTCGGAAAGAAACCTACGATGAATATTACAAGATTTAATGACTGTTATCTTTTGTAACTGTTCAAACAAATTTTGTTCAGACCCAAAATCTCAATAGTTTTGTGAAGATTCTTAGGAATAACACCTGTTGTAGAAATAATAATCGGTAGAATAACAATTTTTTCATTTTCCACATTTTCTTAATCTCTTCGCCAAGCATCATATATTTAGAAATTTTCTCATTGTATTTATTTTGTATATAATTTGTGTCGGGTATAGCAATATCAATTATATATTGTTACCATGTCCACTACGGTATCTAACCATGATCGCTCTAGGCCCCTCCGAATAAGCGTGTTACCGTGTTAACCACGTTTCCTTAATCACAGATCGCCTAGTAGGCCCTTCGACCAGGCTAGGCACAGAACATACTCTGGGCCTACCAGGACCGAGAGTTCAAATATCCGTACATTTCGGAGACTCTCTCACTTTCTCTTCGACGACCTCTTCGAATCGACACTGTCTCAGCAAACCGGCTGCAGCACGCGTTGCCACGAGCCGGCTTTCCGTACACCCACGCCATATTGCCAAACCGCCGTTGTTTACCAACGAACTACCTGTTTTTATTTTGTTTTAATTCTACGTTTACAAAGAGTGTTTGTGCTAACCATCAGTGTTTCCATCGTGTGTGTGACCTCATCCCTGTAGCAATATGTTATTCCATTCTGTTTATCAGTAAGAATGATATCTGGTCTATTGTGTTTTACAGCTCTGTTGCATAAAATTGTTTTATCAAAATAAAGTTTATATTTCTCATTTTCACAAATAATCTCAGGTTCATATTTGTAAAATTTTTTCTTCTGGGAATTAGGTTATGTTTAATTCCTAGATTAAAATGAATAATATTAGCGACGGTATTATGTCTTTCTAAATAATCTGTTGAAGCAAGGACTGAGCAAGATGATAATATATGAAAAACTGTTTCTAAAGAACAAAAATATCTACGGCAAGAATCATCTATATTTTGTTTGATGATGTGTTTTCTATAATTCCTCGTGAAAACAACTGATCCTGGATCGCAATTGCCAAGCCTTCTGTTTCAGCAAACAATTCTTCAGATATTAACCATCTATTTGATGCGATTTCAACAATATAATAATTTTTCAATTCCTTAGGGTGCTTTCCGTGTAATTCTTTCTGCATCCAACTTTCTCTATCAGAATTATCATCAAATACATCAAAATATACCTTTTGCATTGTCAAGTTCAGAGGTGTAAGGTTATAATCTGAAGCAACAACAATATCATGTAATTTAGACGTTCTCTGTTTATCATGAAAATGGAAACGTAGATGAAAAATCTGTTTACTATGAAGATTATTCAAATCAGTTAATCCACGACCTTCAAGATATCTAGGTAGTGTAACTCTCTGAACAGCTGACTTTGGGTGGTGCTTATAATATTTACAAAGCATTTACCTCGTTTGACATTGTAATTCATTTAGATCAGTTTTAGGCCATTTAATGATTCCAAAAGAAGATATAAGAATGGGAACTGCATAGGAGTTGATAGCTCTGAAAGGTTTTTACTAGTAAAATGATAATTCTAAGTCTTTTGTAATATGAACTTCAAATATTTTCGTTAGTGCTGCTATGGTTAATTGTCTTCTCTTGACAAAATGCAAGATATTTTTATGTATCTCCTTTATACATTGGCTCGATTTCGATATTGGAAATCTTTATATAATCAGAGGTGTCTTTCCCTTTTCAATAGAAAGATTTTTACATTTTGGAAGCCCAAATTTCATATGAATATCATTGGAATAGTTAAAAGTAATCTCAAGTAGACTTTTCAAATGAGATCTAGTTCCGGCATATAATTTAATATAATCTAAATAAATTAAGTGACTTAGTTTGAATTCAGTTGATAGACTCTTTATTTTGAAGCCGAAACTAGTAGCATTTAACTCATGAGATAATGGATTAAGGCAAAGACGAAACCAAAAAGCACTTAAAGAATCACCTTGAAAAATGCCTCTTTTGATTGGAATCACTTCGGATTTTAACGATTGTTTTGAAATATTTAAATGAAGATTGGTTCTCCAATTTTTCATTACAAATTCAAGAAAAAGATGAAGTGTCTTATCAATTTTATAAATTTCCAAAATTTCTTGAAGCCATTAATGAGGAGATCTATTAAAAGCCTTTTGGTAATCAATGAAGGCTGTATGAATATTTCTCTTCTTAGTTTGAGCTGGATTCAAAGCAACATAATTAATTACAAAATGCTCTTTAGTACCAAGATGTTTTTTTCCACATCCCTTTTGTTGTTCTGAAAGAATATTATAATTCTCCAAATGTGCATAAATTTTTTGGGTAATACATGCAGTTTGAATTTTATATATTGTTGGAAGGCAAGTCATTGGTCTATACTGAGATGAATCAATAGTATTAGCACTTTTCGGTTTTGAATAGGTAATTCCTTGTGTGAAAAATAAAGGAGTAGCTGAGGAGTTCTTTATTATAAATGAAAAATATTTAGCCAATTTTTCATGAACGCAAGAGAATTTTTTGAATCAAAAGATATGAATACAATCAACACCTGGAGATTTCCAATATTTTGTGCTTGCAATGGAATTGTGTTGCCTTGGCACTGCCCAAATTGAAGACAAATAATCAGTTAGCATATCAAATTTAGGAACTCCATTTCCAGAAATATTTTCATTTGAACCTGAAATAACTTCGTAAAAATGTTTTTCATTATTTTTGAATAGTTTGTTTCGGAATTTTCTATCAATTCAGGTATGCAATCGTTAAATACTACAGATTCCTCATCGAAAGACACAAATGTCCAGAAATAAAGTTCCAAAAGTCCTCCGTTCTCGAGAAACAGAGTGATAAAGTTCAAATTTTCGTTCGCGTTTTTATTGATAGCTCTTGTAGTTTTCAAAGGGTCTAGTTGCAATTTACAGAAAAGGAAATTTTTGCTCTTATTATTTTAGGGTCATGCTACCTTTGATACCATCAAATTCATAGTGAAGTGCGCACTAGTTTTTTAAAATATATTAATTGAAAAAATCTTCCAATTTTAATTTTTTCTCGAAAAATCACACCAAAGGTGATAGTAAAAATTATTGTCATGATTTTTTACAAAAGCAGGAAAAGAAAATTTTGCATCTATCAGACAAACCAAATGAATTGAAAAATTCTTTTTCCACAAGTCAGAGCCAGATCACTTGAAGACTCACCAAAGTAAATATTAAAAAAAATCCGAATTTCGACACCATGTATCTGGAGAACGGAGGACTTTTTGACATATGTTTATGGGCATTTTGTTCATGTTTTTTGATGAAGAATCTCATGTGGAAATTAGTGACTCCAAATAATGCTGTATATAAGAATAAGAAGAATCTATATTAACTCTTGATCAATAAAAAAACCGACTTGATACAATTGAAAAAAGTGGTGTATATAAATTATATTGTGATGTTTTCGTAAATTTTCAGAACATTGTTAAAACGAAAATCATTTCGAAGATTTCATATTTAGGTAACAAAAACAAGAGATTAGATTTATTGGAATTCGTAGACATTTCATCAGCAAATATAATATACCAATATCTAGCGAGTAGCTGGATTTCTGTTTGTATCTAGTTCTTTAATCAGCTTCTTAGGTTTGATAGCTATTGTAATATTTCAATTTCCACTTAGTTTTTGAAGATGGGAAACAAATGTCAAACTTATTTTTATTCATCATATCTTGTGAAACTTAGGTCTAGTCCTTTATCTTCAATTGGATGATTTAATTCGGTCATATTGAATCTATAATGACGGCTTTTTGCTAGCTATGTATTCCCATGCAAATTAAATGCGTATGAAAATTTGAGCTCAATCAGCAGAGATGTGAAAAATAGTTCAGTAAAAGTATTTAAATATAAAATGCAAATGCATAGTTGTTAGCACTATTTCAAATAGAAATACAAAATAGCCTTAAATATAAGTATTTAAGTACAAAATGCAAAATACGTTTTTCCAAAATAGGTTTTTAAAATAAAATACTTTGCTAAGCATAAGCACTTATTTCTATTTAACTGATTTTAAAACTAGTATTTGTTTGAGAGTTCAACTTTCATGTTCCGCCTATGGGGCCTCATAATCATTCCACCAAAATAAAATAATCGTTCAACAGGGGCAGAACTAAGTAAGCAGGTATTATATTTAAGGATTTTTTTTTTACATTTGAATACCTGCTCAAGGATTCTAAGGTATTCTCTTCATCTTTTAAATATTGAAGTGTTTCCAGATCTATTGTAGTAGTATTGAAATTATCACTGGCTGCTGAAGAATCAGAGTCCTCAACAAACATATAATAAGATTCTGTCATTTCCTAATTTTTATCAGAGTCAGTATGATGGACTTGGGAACTCTGTTCGTCTTCTTGTTTTTTCTTCTGCTTTTGGCTGCTCTAATTTATAAAGTCTCTCAAAACGCCTATTAAGACTTTCTTTAATAATATCTATCAATACATCACAATATATAAGGTTGTCCATTTTCAAACTGCTTGAAATTTTTGCATTCTCATCAGTTCTGTTGAGACATCCAAAGTAAGTATCTTTGTCCCCTTCTAAACTTCTAACGCCATCAGCAATAGGCTTAGAACAGTTTACATATTCAAGAAGAAATTGAATTTAAATTTTAAAAAAAATGGCCAATCCTAGTTTTTTAAAGTTTAATTTAGGGTACTCCCTACTGCCAAAAAATCTTGAATGCAATTATAGTATGAATTCCATCTAGTTGGACATGGAGAGGTGGGGGATTTTCTGATTTTAGAAATATTTCACAGACCTCGAACATAGTTCCAAACTCCTCGACATTTTGCCATAGCTGTATCATAAAGTTTTTTTTTATGAATTACTTTGGGATCTAGCCTTATTCATATTTTGTGAAGCTATAAAATGTAATGTGTGTGTGGCACACCTTTCATGATTAAGCAGTTGCAATTCTTCAAATGACTCAGGAAATTGTCTTAGGGTTAACACATTATCATCATTTCCATCTTCAATATCATCATGCATTACATCAATATTTTGGATAAGAGTTCCTTCACTTATCTCGTCCATATATTCTAAGAGCTTTGACCATATTTGATCCATTATCTGTAAAAGTCTTTATTATTTTTGACAGTTTCAACAATTCAGAATGAATCTCTGCAATCAGTTCAGCTATTTCAACATATCAATGTGTTCCTTTGAATATTCTGCAATCCAAAGTTACACATTTCCAGTTAAACTTATCATAATCAATCCAATGAGCAGTTACGCCCAGATAGCTTCTCTTAGATGATGACCTGCACATTATTTTCGGTCGAACACTTAATTGCTGTGCACCTTCAATTAGAGCCTTAAAGGATTCATTTTCTAAAATTGAAATAGGTGACATGTTATCCACTAAAAAATTTACAACTAACTTGTCGAAATTAATTGACTTTGGTAAGATGGCTGTAAGAGTGGATTGTTTCAATATTTTAGATGAACTGCATCCCTAACCAGCATCACCAACACCTTTTCTCTTCCTGTTACGTTAAATTTTGAGTTTCTCATACTTTGCTAATATATTAGCATGTATAATTAATAGCTAAAGCATAGAATATCTGCAATTATATTATTTCATATTGAATAGAATCCTATTCATCAGCTAATCAGTTTTGAAATCGAAATAATTTGTTCAATAGAATAAAATACAATTAAAATTTTCAGTTTTACTCACTTTTAACAGGTTCAAAAAAAAGGACATAGAATTCAAACTTCCTTTTAGTGTTTTCGAACACTTTTTGCAAGTTCCAGATATATTTACGTCACTGCCAGGATCATTTGTAATGTCTTTGAAGAAGTGTTTTGATATGAATGGAATGTCCTTGTCCCTGAAAAAAACAAGAGGTTTTATATCACTCACTTATGTACTGTACCTACAATAAACATATAAAAATGAATCCCTTGGACACGGCATCTTCGTGCGGAAACGGCTGGCGCAGACAGACAGATGGACAGAAGAACAAAATGATCTTATAAGGGTTCCGTTTTTATTTTCTTTTGAGGCACGGTAAAAATTAAAAACGGTGCTTGATAAAATAACGAAATTGAGTAAACTCAACGGCCTTATCAACTTTTTTCACGACAGCACAACGTTTGTCGTAAGAAGCTAGTGTATAATGAATAATAGGTTATCGTGCATATTAGGGGTTAGTAAATAAATGTGTTATTTCAGGAAAGACGTAAAATACATGAGTTGAACAATACTATCGAATGGGCACGAATAATGCGAAATTGTGAGCAACTAACGTTGGTCGATATCGGTTAAATTTTATTTTAGGTTAGACTAGTGAAAATAGCAATAACTAGGTACTCAACTACTAGATGATTAGTTAAAAATTAATTATAAAATTATTGTATCACTAACATTTTATTTATTTATATCCATCAAGCGAAGAAAACTTAGCAAAATCACAAAGAAAACTAATAATCAACACTCGAACACGCCTTTGACCTCAAGTTTGATTAACGATGGTTGGACAGTTGACTGACGAGCAATGTTTTTTTTTTGATTCGCACGGGACGGCATTATTGTTCTAGTTGACAATGACAACACTACGATCACGATCAGTGCGTTCATAAATAGGGTAATCTAGGATTTAAGAATGAAAAATAGGAAAATGAATTAAAAATGTAATCAAACTATTTTGTATTTTATAAATAATAAATATTTATATAAAGTATTTCGAATAAAATACAAAATAGATTTAGAAAAAAGTATTTCAAATATAAAATAAAAATTGGTATTTTGCATTCTGTAATTGCATTTCAAATATATGTACTTCAATTAATTCACATCAATAACAATAAATCTGAATTAACTGTTTCAAAATTTAGGTGCAAGATTTGAACTGAAAAAGCAAATAAAAATAGGATGCGCTTGATTTTATTCAAGCAATGAATTAATTCAACAATCACCACACTTCTCAAAACATCAATAACAAATTGTCGTAGAACCTTTCAACCAAATATATATAATTAGGAAATTTGTATTGAATAAGTCTCTTTCGGATATGTTTGAAACATATTTGATGTACACGGATATTAAAAATGTTCGAAAAAATTCAAGGCATCCAATTCCAAATGATATTATCATGGGATTTCTGTTGGATGGAGGCATATCAGATATTCAGATGGCTCTTATTTACATATCTGGAATGGATGAAAATGAAATATGGAAATGGGTGGTTCATAACTTGAATATGAAAACCAAATTAAATTGAAGCTATGGTAAGAAAAAAGTTGAACATTTTAAAGTTGCATGAACACTGTCAGCAATTATCAGTGAAAATATCAGAAATAGGTATGAGTTCGAAAAAATGCATTCCCTTGTCAGAAGAACTTCTCAATTCTTCGTAGAGAATTAGGGATGTGGAATATTGTCACATGTGTTGTTACGTTTTCCGTCATTTTCAACATGACGAGATTCTGAAGAGATCAAAAAGCCTTATTGTGGAAAAGACTTGCTGCAGATTTTCATCCTAAATAATTTAATATATAATATATATATATATATATATATATATATATATATATATATATATATATATATATATATATATATATATATATATATATATATATACAGGATATCCACCGAGACCGTCCGTTAGAAACTTTTTGAGTTCCAATTAAAATATCAAGCTGAAATTTTATACGCGGCCATAACTAGCGATTTCCAATTGATGTGAAATATTTTTGAAGTGATATCATTTCCGGTTATACTGGAAGTGGGTCATCACTTTGTTATTTCAAATGGCAATCTACCTTTTTCATTATACATCTAGAACCGACATTTGAGCAAGGCATAAAATACCCAAATTGTTGGCACTTATTCGTCGAAACTTTTGACAGATTTAATTATTTTCGTTATAGACTCGATTTTTGAGGAACATTTAAAAAAATTGTAGCTCGTAGATCTTTTGCACTACAGACACAATTTTTGCTTGGGTAGATAGAAGAAGGATCAAGGAATTTTTTAAGCAGTCTACACATGTCAAATAATTATTGCGTTGTTCTGTATGATTTTTTCAATTAGGCCTTTTTCAAACAGCAAGATCTCAATTTTTTCAAATGGCACGTTCCAATTTTTATATCGCCATCAGATGAAGCGTCAAATTTCAGATGGAATTGTTTCAGCATGAACTATACCCATCTCTTATAGTTCCGAAATGATTTAGGAATATATTGAATTTTGATGATTTTGCAAGAACTAACAGAAAATGCTTTGAAATATTTGAATCAAGTAGCTGAACTGGCTACGTTCACCTGACAGGTGCTTAAAATTAATATACTTGTCATTTCGTTTATTCGAATTTGATATTTCAACAAGAATTGTCGTTATTTCAGATTGAAAATATCCCAAAAATACAACACATTTGGAATTATTCATTTTAATCTAGGAATTGAACATGACATAATTCCCAAAAGAAAAAAATTTTCAAATATGAACCTGAGATTACTTGAGAAAATGACAAATAAAACTTTATTTTGATGAAACAGTTCTTTGGAACAGAGCTGTAGAACACAATAGACCAGATATCATTCTTACTGATAAACAGAATCGAAAAACATATATAATTAATATTGCTATACCCGAGACACATAATATACTAAATAAATACAATGAAGAAAAATTTCTAAATATATGATGCTTGGCGACGATAAACTTCGCGAGGAGTCTACATATGTGAACTTGAGACAATAAAAATTATTCGAAAATCAGTAGATCAATGAATAATAACTTCCTGACAAGAGCTAGTTCCCAAATCTGTCTGCCATGCACGCAGCTCCCAAGAGCCACAATAGTGCAACCAAGCAGGATGCCGGGAAACGAAGCGGCAGACTGTAGTCTCATCCCTATAAGGAGCTCATCAGTGTCGCATATCGCTTCTCAGCATCCTATCAAGCTACATCCGGGTACCCAATCGATTCCAGAAAGGTCGCACCTCGTACATTCGTACGAGAGTCGCCCTCTATGGACCGATACGGTGAACCCGCTACCGGACTTCGAGAAAGATACGAACAAAAACAAACAGATGTGAGAACGTTAAAAATTCCAATATTTGGGGGGGTGCGTGTATGGCAGGCAGATTTGGGAACAAGCTCTTGTCAGGAAGGATTATTCATTGATCAACGAATTTATGAATAATTTTTTCTTGTCTCAAGTTTACATATGTAGACCCCTCGCGGAGTTTATCGATGAAGATATTTGTCCCATCAAATATTAACCGACGAGAGGTTTTATCTCGGAAACAGAGGCTCAGAGCACTATTTCAGCGGGATTATTTCGTCCGTTTTCTACCGTTGATGTGATTCACGGAACGGCGAAAGATGTCTCCCAAATGTTGGAATTTTTAACTTTCCCACATCTTTTTGTTATTGTTCGTATCTTTCTCGAAGTCCGGTAGCGGGTTCACCGTGTCGGTCCATATATATATATATATATATATATATATATATATATATATATATATATATATATATATATATATATATATATATATATATATATATATATGATATCAATAATCAATGATAACTTGCGATAATTTCGCAAGTTATCATTGATGAGATAATTAGAATTGGCAGAAATTTCATTAGCTCACGAACATAATCTACCAATAATCATCAACCAGCTTGATTTTCGTTTGCTACCATTTCTCTCATTTGTTTTTTAGGTATATTCATTGCACAGTTATTATGGGAGAAGACCCCTTATATGTCAAACACATTTTCATACACTATATTTTGCGAAATGTAGGCGTCGTCGTTTTTTCACGTATCATCAAGTCATGATCTTGATATCGACCAATAAACTAAAGAAAAATAAAAGATTATTTTTCTTGAGGTATTTCCTCCTGATCGACGCTCTAGTATTATCATAAAAAAAATACTACGTAACATTACCGCTTCTTGATGAAAACCGATATTAACACTTATCAACTGAGGAATTGGAATAGCAGGCATAATCTGGTCTATATCTAATGACAGGATTTCATGAAAAATAACTATCTTACACTTGAACACAATGGTGAGAATCCAAAGCTGGTGTAATATTGAAAAAAGTTATTCTTCCCCGCAAGAAAAGCAATCAGAGTATCTGGTTTTGAAACGTGGATTAATGGAAGAATAGGGAGTTTATTATTGCGGTTCCTCCTAAAATTGATTTAGGGTTCGAAGCTTTATGAAGACTTAATCCCCTTCGTGATTGATATGTCATTGTTGAGATAGAATTCAATTGAAAACATGAAAAAACTGAAGGATTATTGAACTGATCGAATATTTCTTCACTTTCTTGTGAGTATTGATTATGATGACTTATGATGTTATTCAAAGTAAATTACAATACGCTTCCAACGCATTTTACAGTTCTTAAAGCAATCCTGTCACTCGCTTCTCGCTATTGCCTTCAAAGCTCTCACATTTGTTTCAATCATTTCTTTGTTCTCAAATTGGCGTGCTTCAAGCAGGGATAAGAATCTTCAAAGCAAGGAGATATATCAAAACTTCACGTCGACTGACTAAGCTGTACCATCGTATGCTTTGTCAAATAATGCGGCAAGGGAATCGTGCTGGACCAAGTTGTTGATTGTTGAGTTCCTGATCTTCAGGATCATACTCATAGTGTTGAAAATAATCATAATGATGAATAAACAGTTATCATACACCTGATATTACTCTGACTTGAGATGCTCTTTTTACGGCCATGATACAATTGGATGCTTTCATTGAGAGAGAAGATTTCATGTTTGGATCATTATCAACCATTTCCAAGTTGACTTGAGTGAATTTACTGCAAACAATTTTCCTCCTCATTCGACAGCATGTTTGTAATGAATTTCGCACATATATCTGCAAGTTTTCATTCAACCTTCAACCAAACATTACTTTTCGATATTCCAAAATCACCTTCTAGTTCTCGCACGACAGACGATCTTCAAGTGGCGCACGTCCAAGGTTATTGTCAGTCCTTTGCGATTAAGGGTCACCCAGAGCATGGACCGCTGTCAACAGATGTGAAGCCATCTATGTACTACTAATTTCATTGTTTTCTCGGGTTATGTATTATTTCTTGATCAAATAAAACTCTGATGTTGAAATTTTCGCTATATTGAAAACTAATGATGCGTTGCACCGTATTGTAGAATCTTCAGATGAATAGTATATTTGAGAGAATAATTTGCCTTATGCATTACATGATGAAATACGTTACTTAACTAAAAAAAATTTCTGGCCTGTTTGATGAATCGTTTGACAAGGCTTTTCCTCTGGAGAGCCACAATTCTAAGAAACGAAACACGAATAAACCAGGGGTTAAAAAGGATAAGGTAAAATACTAAGAGAAATCCTTAAAATTACTCAACATGACAATAATGTAGTTGAATTCTACCATGAACTCAAAAAGAAACATGGTGTAAATATTGACAGAGCAAAAAATCCTACTATAATAAATAATAAAAGACAAGTACTGTGTTTTAAGGAATTTTACTTAATAATTGCGATTCGTAACGCGTTTCACTACGCCGTAGCTTCTTCAGACGATTGAATGTACAGAAAATAAGAATGAGTTATTAAAAGCTTATTAGGTTGCTTCTTCTTAAGTGGTTATTTATGACAGGTATATCCAATAAAATTAAGGAATAGATTGCTCCCCGAAGAGATTCAATAGAGGTGAATAGAGGTGAAGGGCTCAAATCGACTTGTTCAATGATGACTCTACCTGAGTGTTTGTATTTATTGATTTCTAAAGTTTCCCAAAGATCTATCTTTCAATATTAATTATCTGTATGCAAAATTCCAAACTGTGGGTCGAAAGAGTGATTATTTTCTAAGAGATGATTCGCGTAATTTGAATATGATTTTTTATTTGAAAAACTACGTTTATGTTCCGATATTCTAATATTAAAATTTCTATGTGTTCTACCAATGTAGAAATTATCACAGTCATTGCAATTCAATCTATAAACACCTGATTCATTGTTTTTACCTGGTTTGGTTTTATTACTACTATAATAATCTTATTTTCAACTCGAAAGATAAAACTATGACAGTGTGGCAGACAATCAACTCGAATACGGCGAAAACAAGAAGGAAATCCCAGATGTGGTTCGAAATCCGGACGGAATCTGTCATTCGAATTCGTCTGACAAGGCGAACGCGTTTAAGGGATATTTCGTTGATTCACTCAAAACACTCGTCAACCTACACCAATCAACAAAATACCAGATGACATCGAAAGGAATGAAAGTTCTATGTACTTAGCATCAACTACATCAGAAGAGATATATAAAATACTCCAGCTTATACCCAACAAACGCTCGGCAGGATCAGACGGAATCCCTAGTTTTATTGTAGAGTATGTTGCGAACTTCATAGTGAATGCCCTAACGCATTCAGTCAATTTGTCCTTCGATCACGGATACTTAAAATTATTAATTATTATTAATTTAAAGAATTAAAAATTGCCTTAATAGTCCCGATATTCAAGAAGGGGATCCCTCATGCATGGCGAACTATAGACCAGTAGCTCTCCTTTCAGTATTTTCCAAGGTGCTTGAAAAGTGTTTCCTGAGCAGACTCACCTCTTTTATCGACAAATTCCTACTTCTTTCTGAAAATCAGTTTGAATTCAAGGCTCGTAAATCGATGCAAGACGCAATTCTTCGTCACTACGATAATGTTTTGAGCAATTTTGAGGAAAAAAGTCCTGTTTGGGTATATACTTCGAATTAAGCCGTGCGTTCGACATAATGAATCTCAATCGTCTTCTTCGTAAGTTGGAGCTCTATGGTGTTCGCATTGTTGCTCTGAGCTGGCATTTGTATCTGATGACGACCCTAATATAATGGAGGTCCAAGCTAACAGGTGCTTTGATAAAATGTCTCATTGGTGCAAAAATAACGACCTAGCTCTCAATGAGAACAAGACTGATATGATTGTTTTTTCTCCAACGGGAGTCGAGCCAGTATTCACCCCAATTATTCGTTGAGGAAGTAACACTGTTGAACCCTCATCGTCTGTTAAGTTCTTAGGAGTTACAATAGATAGTCATTCGTCATGGAAAGACCACATCTCGCAACTTTGTAACTCGCTAGCGCAAAAGAACTTTGCTTTATATAAATTGAGAAAGTGTGTCGATTTCTATGTTTTGAAGACTTACTATCGTTCTACTGTTCAGAACACTCTTAACTATGGGATCATGTGTGGGGGCAACATCACAGATGTGGACAGGGGTTTCAAAATGCAAAGAAGAATCATAAGATCTATATTCGGTTTGTCCAGACTCACATCTTGCCGTCCATTCTTTTAAAGCAACTTTCTGACGCTGTTTTCTTTGTATCTTTACAACTGCTGCGTGCATGTAAAACGGAATCTTTCTTCCTACAAGGTGTGCTGTGATGTCAATAGTTACTCGACTCGATCATTCTTGGACTTATATGATGTTTCATTTACTAGACCATCACAAGTACGAAGCGGACCGAAAATTCATAGTATAAAAATATTTAACTCGTTGCCTAAACATATAAGAGTTTTAAATTGCAGGCCAAGATTTTTTTCTTGAAAGAGCGTTTTATTCTATCAGCGAGTACTTCAGAGAAAGATGACAGTTTCTGTTGTTCTCTGAAGATTTTCGATTATTTCGTGTTTTACATTCTGCATATGTTCTCTGTAAATTATTTGATACCATATTTGAAACCCAAAGAGGGTTGCATCTTTTGAGAATTGAGAAGATTTAGAAATGATAACGAATTTCGGTCCAATTGACTATCAAGTTAATTTCCGGAAATTTTCCATCTATTGGTTACAAATATTCCCCATACGTTTAGTTCAATTTGTTAATATCTTCCTGTGAAATATCCAAATAATTATTAAGAGTATGGTTTTCTTCTAGTAGGTGATTTGAATAGTAAGAATCTGATTTTTGTGTGTCAAAACAGCGTTAATGCCTCGATATCCACATATGGGAATTTCTTAAGGTTCTATCTGTATACATTTTATCACAACTTCCACAAGATAGTATAATTCTCTTTTGTTTCTTTTATGAATTTTAGGCTTACCGTTCTTAAGATATCAGCCTAGAGTTATGTGTTCCTAAAGCAATCTTCGAATTACGAGATTAGAAAAATGACTTTAAATTCAGTTCACCAATGATATATTGAATTTTTGATAAGTTCCTCTAACAATAGGAAGAACCTCATGGATTGCATGCTGAAATTGTTCACGACAAAGTATACTGTCAATCCTAATCATTATTGACCGATATTTGTTTTAGAATATTGAGCTTTTTCACGAAATTATTTTCTGACATTGGTATCGTGGTGAGTTAGTGTTTCATGCTGTTATAACAAGCTAGTTTATGTGGATATGGGTATGAAGAAGAATTGTGAATGGTAATGTCTGTATGGGATGATCTATGCAAAACAGAAGAAATCATGTCTGTGGTCAATTTTGGTTATAGTTGAATCCGAAAATATATTGGAATTCTCAGTTTTCATTTCCAAAATGAACTTTGCACTAGGAGAATTGAATATATGAATCTAATTGTCTACTTGTACCTGAAAAACAATAGATAATGTGATTCACATATCTAAACCAATGAGTACAGTGCTTCATCAGCAGATGATTTGAATTATTCTGTCATTGTTATCTATGGAAATTTCTGCTAGTAAAGGACTCAGAGGATTACCCATTATGAATCCGTTATTGCTCATGCAAATTTCATCATTGAAGTTAAAACAATTATGTACTAAACATATTTCTGAAAGATTCATAAGTTCTGATTCTATTATAGGATTTACATTGTTATCTTGCAGAGCTTGATTGATCAATATAAATGAATCCCAGGGTGTAAGTTCAGCATTATATGGTAGTACAGTACGTGGAAATTTTCTATTAGATCTGAAGAATTCTTGATTGAAAAATTCGGGTTGAAACACTCAATGATGTTTATAAAATAACGTGAAAGTTTGGCTGCTGGGGCTTCAACGTATGATATTTGGCATTCTTTAAGGCACGTGCAATAATGGATTGAAATCTATTAGTAAGATTTTTCTTGAAATTTTGGAAATTGCCTGATTCAATAAAATTTGAAGGATTTTTAAGTAAATAATCTGCCTTGTTGAATGCTGAAACAATATAACCTTTATCCTCCTCAATAACTACTATGTTGTCTGATTCACGGATTTGATTGATTTGAAGGTTATATTATCAAATTTATTGATTCTGTGGATAAACCATAGTTTAATAATAATTCATTTACTTGAAACATGTATAATAACTTTTATCATGAAAAGAGTAAAGGACCCATAATTGAACCCTGCGGCACGCCAATGATGACTGGTTACCTGTTAGACCAACATCCATTCGCTTTTGTCAAGCCTAAAAAAAGGGACAGTGAGTACAGTCCCTGTTCAAGACATCCGATGGTATTAGTTATAAAGGCAATTATGGCATCAGTGGTACTTCTACTACGTCTAAAACCAAACTGGTTATTTGAAAAAAGTTGTTTTTCTTCAAAACCCACTACCCCTCATCTCCCGTTCAGGAAAGCAATCAAGTACGAGTCGCGAAAATTTTGGTGAAACATTTCAAAAGCATCATTGGCACACATACTTTCATCCTTCACAAAGTCACAGTTTAAATTTTCCAGTATACGATGAACACTATAGAAATCTCGTTCAGTTAATGGTCTGTATATATAAGCATCTGTACGAAACTCACACAAGACATTCATACTCACCTGCTGTACCTTGTGGTCAGGGAACAAAAAATCTATAACCTCAGCAGTTTCATTCACAGGTTAAAATTAAGAAAAATATTATCAAGACAATTTGGGCCCCTGGTAGGCCCAAAATGGTTTAGTGAAAGAAAAATGTCCTAAGAAGGTCGTTGATTGACTAGTTTTATCAGGAACATTAAAATGAACATTGAAATCACTACACAAGATGAATGTGCTTTAAAGATTAACCTTATATAAAATTTCTTTGATAACATGGAATTACACTTCAGATCACCGTATGGTGCACGAAACACACAAACAAATTATTCAGTTCAATAACAGCCACTTTACAGTGTAACTCCATCGAAAAAAAATTATCTTCAAGAGCTGTATAATTGCTATCTCTGCAGCGAATAGCTACACCACCTTGACACAATGCATAGCGACCATGAACTGCCGCAGTGTGCCATCCCTTAAGAGTCAACCCACTTGCCAGTTTATAAAGTGTTCTGATAGACATAATATATCTGTACCATTTCTATCCATAAGGAAATCATCCAATAGTTGGAATTAATCACTAACGGCTTGGATGTTCAGATGCAAAATAGAAAATTTTTTGCAATCTGAATTACTTGCACTTCTCAAGGGGTTCCTCTAAAAAAACTTCGTTACAATGGCTCCTTGGGGCCACATCGTCACTCCTTTGGCTTCATTGAAATTTGCCTCATCAAAAGATACTTAAAATGATGAGTACGAATCTAGGGATATTTAACGTTCTACAGAAGGTTGAATTTTGTTTTGTTGTATAAAATTTTATGTTGATTTCGAAGGAATCTACTGTTGTATTTTGGGGAAAAATACCTTTGAACAGTGGTTCTGCCACTACACCCCCTCAGATGAGGGTGTCAACCGCTCAAATCTTCGAATTGATCAGTTTGAGGAATAACTCATTAGAAAGGTTTTAGAATTTCTAGTATGTTGTAGATGTTTTTTTTGCATCTGCATTGTGACGAAGATACACGGTGAATTAATAGAGAGCGATACATTGTTCGCGAGGTCTGCTGATTTTGGATGAAGATTCAGAACACGTTTGTTTGGTTTTCAACTAATAGAGCTTATTCATAGAATTACGTACATGTTGGTTAGTAGGGAAAAATTGAAAATTGAAAAAACAATTGAATTTATTATACCTGATACATTTTATAGGTCAACTCGGTATCAATCGAACAAATGTTCAAAGAGTGCGCCGCCAGCTTCCACACAGTTGTGTTGAGAATCAAAAGAGCTTTCCAATGAGGTATCACTCGAACTATCTTCCTTATTCAACAAATTGAGTTTTGTGCACCCCTGTTGAAGTTGAAAGATGTCCCCCTTTAGACAAAAATTGGCCAGTAATTGAGTCTTTTTCGTTTTAGTTTAACACATTGAAGATTTTTATTCAAGGAGCAATATTCAACCTTCCATAGAATGTTAAATATCCCTCCAAGAAGCGCTAGTTTTCCAATCCACTCTTTACAATATTTGATATTGTAGGGAGGATGGAATATTGTTCTCTGAATAAAATTTTCAATGTGTTTACACATATAGCCATAGATTTTGCATGTTATCATTATTGAGATATTGAAATTGTCGACTAATAGTAATTTCGAAACATTATATCTTTGCATTGTTTGAATTATTCATTTTCAAATTAAACGTAATTGGGTTTCATACAAAACAAAGGTGACCAAATATATTTTAGTGATAAATTAAACCAGGACTACCTACATAGCGTATCAATATAACGTGAAATAATTACTGAAAATTATTTTAAATACCTTATTGAAAATATCGAATGGTATTTGTGTTTTAGGAAGATAAAGATAGAAAAACATCGATAACAATTTAGTTTATGGGTTAGATAAACGAAATTTAACTGAAACAGATAATATGCAATGTTTGAAAATTTCATTCGACCAAGTTGTTGATAATATACTTACCGGGACTGTGTCCGCCCTTGAATAGAGGGTTGATGTAGTGAAAAAAATTAAACCATTAATCCAGAACCACATCGATGTTCTTTCACATAGAATGTGTGTGAAATACGCGAATCCTGAATCTTTAGGTTTGCCATACCCACGTGATTTCCTATGAAAATCATACCAGGCCACGCGTGCATTGTTGTAAGCTTGCCATTTAGTTCCTATGTCCTTTGGAACAAAATATAATAGACAACAGGTTTTTCGTAAGCCATAAGAATGCAGTAATAATAAGATGAATAAGATATTAGGTCCATATGACACGACATGAAATCAAAAGAAATATTCGAAAGAGAAAAAGATGAGAACAATTCCTTTTCGAAAACTAATAGATATATGAATTGAAGAAGAAAAATATTCAGTAAGTACTAGTTGTAACATATATGTCTTTACAAGAAAAACAATAGCTCATTAGAACTGATATTGTTTCAATTAAATAAAATAATGATGTCTTAGTTTTCATTATATCAACGCGTTCCACCCAACTGTGGCTTCTTCAGATAAGTAGTACATTCGAAAAGATGATGGGTCTTAAATATTACATTGGTAGAAGCAAGTACTTAGCTTAAAAGGAGGAAAATCGAAACTTGATTTTTTTGAACAACTGAAAAGATTTAGTACTTGACTATTAAGTAAATTTCCGGAATTTTCTGTTTGTTGATTTATCACGCTTTCCATAGGTTCAGTTTCAATCTATAATTTCATTATGTAAAATATCAAAATTATTATTGAAAGTATGTTTCGCTTCTAGTTGATTATTTACATACGGAGAATCTGTCTGTCGAAATGCATTATGTGCTCTGATAATCTTATAAAGAAACTCATAGAACTTCTACAGATATAAATTTTATCGATACTTCAACAAGGGAGTACACTGGGTGATTCACCAGTGGCGCGCTGCTCTGTAGCTCGTACACTCTTTAAGATTTCATTTTTGTTCGAACGGTATTGTATTCAGAAAGTAAAATTTCAAAATTATTTATTTTGAGGTAAATAGGCAGAGGTTTTTTCCAGATTGGAAGAGCACTTTTTTGATGAAGATTCAAGAGCGTCCTAAACTCTGCTTTAATGGCTTTAAGTAATAAGTTTTTTTGGTGAGTAGTTTGGTCACAATATTTTTATCCGTAAAAATTCATGAAAATCGGCTATCACATCATCGAAAGCTCCTTTGGCAGATATGATGAATACTTTTTTCTTTTAGTTTTCTTATTGCCCAAGGATAGCTTTATTGATGAATTGAAATAGATTATCCTCATTTTATACAGAAGCAAATTTATTGAATATTGTAATTTTAAAAATATCATATCTTCATTCTTTCAAATGGAACAACCTGTATTTTATTATTCATGTCAACGCATAAAATATTGTAGTGTATTTTTGCAGAAGTAACCCTATCTCTATCTTCGACCATTTTCGGAATAAAAATTAACTAAAATAAAAGAATCAAAGATTGCGAAAAGGAGTTTATTAGTACATATCATTATATTTGATCAGAGGAATGGAGCTATTTTAAGGTAGTGGTGTATGAAATACGTAATAGATTGGTTTTTGGTGAGATGACCTACAAGGTGTTGAACTATTTCAATAAGTGTTCGAAATGTTGCCCGTTTCTTCGTAGACACAACTCAATCTTTCTGAGGAAAGACCGTTGAACTCTCGACAACATTTGCGGATTAACTGGCTGAAAGGCGTCGACTGTTCTCTGTCTCATATCCAACTGTGTTGTAGAAACGTAAACGATGCCCTTAATATAAACTTACAAGAAAAAATCTAGACTTGTAAGGTGCGGAGACCTAGCTGGCCATCAAACAGGACCACCACGTCCTATCCATTTGTTTGTAAATACATGATTCAAATGCTACCTAACCTGATGTGAGTAATGTGCCGGCACTCCATCCTGTTGAAACCACAAATCTTGTCTTATATACTCTGGTACATCGGCAAGTAATATTGATAGATGATTCTGCAGAAAATCTAAATACATTTCACTATTGAGGTGCCCGTCGAAAACGACCAACGATGCTGGAGATCTATTTGTCTAATGAGGTGTGGATTTTCCGTGGCGTAATAATGAAAAATGTGCCTGTTAACAAGCCCATTCTTGTGGAAAGTTGCCTCGTCCGAGAAAAGAAATCTGCTGAATATATTTGGATTTTCCGCTTCTTTGTCACTTGCCCAATTGCAAAAATTGATTCGATTTTCATAGTCTTGATTGTTCTATTCCTGGTGCAGCTGTACATGATATGCATGAAATTTATTCACGAAAGTTTGACTTATATCTGTTAACTGAGAAATCTTTCTCTGGCTCTTATACGGGTCCTCTGTAACTGTCAACAAAACTGATAACTGGTTGTCTTCAGCTGTAGCAGTTTTTGGTTTTTCATGTTCTTTCAAGCGATGTTGCCCGTTTTTTTTAATTAGAAGTTTTTCAAAGCATCTTGCATCAGGATGTCTCTTATTAGCAACCTTTGTGCATAAACTCTACTTATCAACAAAGCTATCCTTGTGCAATGGGAAAACTAAAGGAAAAAAGTATTCATCCTCTGTGGCCGAAGAAGCATGCGATGATGCGAGGGCCTATTTTCATGAATTTTTGGAAAAAAAAATTGTAACGAAACTACTCACCAAAAAAACTTATTACTCAAAGTTATTAAAGCAGAGTTTAGGACGCTCTTGAATCTTCAACAAAAAAGTGGTCTTCCTATCTAGAAAAACCTCCCAAGATTTTTTTTATAGAAAATTGGGACTCCCTGTTTACCTCAAAATACATTGCTGAAGTAGATTTTACTTTCTGAATACGATACCGTTCGAACAAAAGTGAAATGTTCAAGAGTGTATCAATCAACCAGTATGAACGCCTTATTCAATTAATTTATCCTGAAAGCTATATCAAATTATGAGATGAGAAGATTGACTTTAAGCTCAGACTTGGTTTACTAGTATAAGCTATATTAATTCTATTATATATTTGATTGGTGTCCTTAACAGTAGGAAAAACTTCTTGGATTGCATGTTGAATTTTTACAAGAAATAATACTATCAATCCTACTAGCATTATAAATATTTTGGACAACTATTTGTTTTATTATGTAGAATTCTTCCAAGAAACTATTTTCTGACATTTGCATCATGGTAAATCTATAATACTACTCGATAACAGTGGAGAAACTGGTCACGTGAAAACGTCTGCGAAGAGAAAGTGGACTTACCCGCACAGTTTTTATCATATAGTTTTTTATAGTGGGAAATTTTTGCTAATGCGTTACTATCTTAAGTGGTTTTAGTTTTTATCCATCAAATGATAAATGGATAATGCAGATGTTTATTTGATGTGCGGATTAGCGCCTTCAAATGCCTCACAAGCAAGGAGATTAGCTGATAGTGTAAGAGGCTCCACCGACGTTTGAATCGATCAGGTAGGCATTTTCATCATTTTGAATATAGTGAATTATTTGCCGCGGAATCCATGATGCACCCTACTTATGATTGATATAACAAACACTAACTAAGGTTATTTATTGTAAATAACTATAAAAATACTTCAGACTCAGGGCAAAAACTCGAAATGAACACCATAGACTTCAACACATTATTTTTAATGTTTCATTGAATTTCGTTCAATCGTTTCATATATGACATGGGTTATAACCCATTTTCATTTCTCACATGCTGACAACGGAACTATATTGTCTGTTGAAATTCTTCACGAGTATTTATGGGGGTAGCATAAACACAATTTTTAAGGTGACTCCATAGAAAAAATCCAGGCAATTCAGGTCATGTGAACGCAGTGGCCTAGCTACAGATCACTCATCAATCTATCCAGCTGTTTTCGAATGAATTGTTCAAGTTTTCACGCACGTTTATACTGAAATGAAGTGGCGCACCAAGGTGCATGTACCACATGTTCATATGTAAATATGTAAAGAAATATCCTTTAAAAGATATTTCAAATTATCACGGAGAATTTTCAGGTAGAGTTCTCCATTCAATCATGGGGGTAAAAGGAAAGGCCCAATTGAATTGTTACCAATCTTTCCTGCCCAAATATTGATTTCGCGTTACAAAGGTTTCATTAGGATTTTCCTCAGAATGGATATGTATTATATAGGGTGTCCATGAATTGCGTGTACAATGTAATACCACAAATTCTTCAGCTCGAAATAAGTCGATTTATGTCCACTTACCTATATGAAAGGTTTCTGCGTTTGGCCGCTAGAGTTCGCCAAACCCAAAGATTGTTTTCATCATTTTTTAAATAATTCGCGAACGACTTGATCGATAGAAACCATATTTCATATGCGTAATCGGATGCGTCATTCACGTTTTTTAGTGATCCACTCAATGTCCTCAAAAACTCGAACGTGTTTTCCATCAACCATAATTTTTCAACTGTCTTCGTTTGGGCAAAACTGTCTTAGACATTGAGTAGCTAGGCTAATTATCAAACTTTTTTGTCTCATGAGAAATTTTGATATGATGAGCGGTTCAATCACAAAAAACAGTTTTTTAATTTCATGATTCAATTTCTTCAACCGCCGAGCAAGTCAAAAATATCACATATTGACCATGTTGGCTTTAGATTTATTTCTGTGGTCTGGAACATTATCATTGGCTCGACAACCAATTGTTAACACAATAGTGTTTCTTAAGTTATTTACTAAGTATTTTGGTGTTTTTTCTATTACTATTAGGCACGGAGATGTACAGTAACTCTGAAATGATTGATATCGTTATGGATTTTGTCAAGGCAATGTACGTGAAAGCGCGAGAGTATATGCTGAAAGATTTCCAGATCACATAGTGCTGAACCACCAAACGTTTGGAAATCTGGAGAGGCTCCTCCGCGAGAATGGTTGCTTCAAGCCCAGTAATTTGAGTCGAGGACGACAACGAACAGTAAGAGCGGTAGAACAAATTATGGACAGTGTTGAGGAAAACCCACAATTAAGCATGCGGCGTTTTGATTTGCAGTTGGTCGTTCCTAAAACAATGATGCATGATGTCTTGAAGGAACAATTATTTCATCCTTATCACATTCAGAAAGTTCAGGAATTATTTCCCAACGATCCGGAGAATCGCCTAACTTCCTGCCGATTTATCCAACAGAAGAGAGAATCTTCACTTCAGTAGGAAAATTCTATTTACTGACGAATGCACTTTTACTACATCATCAGAATCAATTCAAAATTAACGTATGGATTTCAGTAATTGACAATTTCATTATTGGTCCGGTAGTGATTTCAGATCGATTAAACGGAGAGGCATATTTGAATTTTTCGCAAGAAACTTTGCCGGACTTGTTGGACGATATTCTAGTATCACTGCGTGCAGAAATGTGGTTTATGCACGACGGTGCACCTCGTCACATCAATTCAGCGGTTCGCTAGTTCTTACATGCACAGTATGCGAATCGTTGGATATGAAGGGGAGCTGATGCTCCTGCAAGTTGGTCAGCACGATCTCCCGACTTGACACCGTGCGACTTCTCTCTTTGGGGTGTTTTAAAATCTAGAGTTTACTCTTCTCCAATTGACAGCTGAGAAGAGTTACATATGAGAATTATAATGCGGCCCAACTCCTTCAAAATTTACCCTGAAGTAATGTCAAGGGTTCAAGTTAATTTCTTAAAGAGGATTGACTCCTGTATTCAGCAAAAGGGTGGAATTTTTTAACATTCACTTATAGTTGAAGGAAATTTAGGGTGTAAACTAATCCATCATTATTCTGAAGTGATTTGTTTTTTCTTATTTAGTTTCCTACTGGCAAACCTGTTTCCGTATATTTAAATGATCATTGTGAAAAACTCATTAATTTTTTTCTTCGAATTTTTCGATTTTTGTACTAACGAACATTGAATTTCCTATTTGCTCAATCCGATTTAGCAACGTAGAAAACATCATTTTGTCAACAAGAGGTTGTCAAGCATAATAAAATGAGACTAAAATGCCAGACTACAGAAACAAATCCAAAGCCAACATGGTCAATATGTGAAGTTTTTGTCTTGCTAGGTAGTTAAACAAATGAAATCATACCATATATGGTTTCTATTGATTGAGTCGCTCTCGAATTATTTGAAAAATAAGAAAGAGATCTTTAGATTCGGCGACCTCTAGCGGCTAAACGAAGAAACTTTTCATATAGGTAAGTTGGCCTAAATGGACTTATTTTGAGCTGAAGAATATGCGGTATAACGTTGTGCCCACAATTCATGAACACCTTGTATATGTGAATTCACCACTTCATTCGTAGTGAATCCCGTTTCATCGGTAAATAAGAAGGAGGTTACGAACTCTGCGTTGTTTTGATGGTTCTCAAGTAGCCATGGATGATTGGTTTCACTAAGTGTTTGAACTTTCTGAAGATGAAACGAATGGAGGATCTCCTCTCTTAAACTCTTCGAAACCGTTGATTTTGAAATGTTAAATTGAGCAGATACTCTTCTCACACTAACAGATAGGTCTAATGTAACCGCAGCTTATACCGTTTCTCCTGTTTCGAATGCTCTTACCCGGCGCATCAAGCCAGCATTTCTATCCACTCTCTGAAAACTTTCTAGAAAAAGAGGATACGGAAACGAATAAACATCAATTATTTAAGTCATTATATTTAATACTCAATTAACTGATATAAACTTTTTGAGGTGCATACCTGCCTCTCTCAATCGTCGGTGGATATGCTCAAAACTGTTCCTATCGGAAAGCCTTCTATTTGGAAAATGCTATCGGTATAATATTATTGGTTCTGAGGCATTCGAAAACGCTAGACTGTACATCAAATTCACATCTGCATATTCCGAAAAGGTGTTATGCATTTTTGTCGTTCGATTGATAAAAACTGAAAGTGTCACTGTCGCAGTTTCCACTTCTCTTGTTTGTAATGGTTTTGTTTCTAAGTTTCTCTGAAATTGGAGAAATATTTCAATTCTACTGGAACTACGAAAATGACGTGTAATGAGATTAAATTATAAAATGGGATAGTTGAAGAAAATTACAATTGACACTACCTATTGATACCTATGCCTAGCTAGATCAGAGTCCCTTAATCTCAGTGTGTGAGATCTTCGTCTAGAACCTAGGTCCTAGATATAACCTTAGGAATAATACTCATCACTTCAATCAACTAGCTTTATTACAAGATCGAATTGGGATGAAACAAAAACCGTTTCTTCAGAAAAAATTAGACATATTAAACGAAGTAACGCATTAGCTAAAATTCGCCACTGTAAAAACTGTATGATAAGGTATGATGCGGGTAACTCCACCGTCGCTTCGCAGATTTTCTTATGTGACCAGTTCCTGCACTGTTATCGAGAAATAAATGAGAAACAATATCTCCGAAAATTTCATCGTATTTGAATCTGATTCGTTTTTAAGATATTGTCAAAAAACCATTCTTCGTAGGCAACTTTTAATGTACAATAACTCAGCAGGGAAGCGTCATATCAAAAAATGTTTAAAGGACTTATGATGTCATTTTTGGTCAGGAATGTGTGGGTGAAACAGTGTGCACGAATTCTGAAACACCCTGTATATCTAGGACGGGGGCATTTTCAATTAATCCTAGTTGAGTTTTTTTTCATTGCGATACTTCTGATGTATAGAAATGGTTATCTCCTCTCTCTTAAGGAGTATAGGAATCTTTCGGCGCTCTGATCCATAACGATCAAGAAATCGTGCCCGATAAAGTCGAAATGCAAAGGGCACTATTTCCTTCGTGACGAAAATTGGCTTCCATGCAGATTAATTTTTCAGTGATATATACTCAGTAAAAAACAATAACAATATTAAGAAGGTAGGTTAGGTTAGATAGGGAAGGCATCTAATCAGTAAGAACTTTCATTGGTCGAAAATGACATTCATCGTAAACCTATGAAGAATACTCGGAAATTTTTCAACACCTCAAAATTTGTTTCACAATTTATCAGTTTTTTTGTCCTGTTTTCAGTTATTTTCACTCGAAATCATGATCAAAACGCTGTCTAGGGAAAAAACCTACAGTAGAGTTGAGATTTTCATGGAGAGAAAGAGCATATTATTTCGAAGAACATATTTTATGATTCAAACTAAACAGATGTGAAGGAATGATTGAAAAAAAATTAATAGAAGAACAATAAGCTAATTCATTATATTACGAGTTCCTCCACTTCAAATTTCTCAACAGTCACTACTGTGGAATTCTATCTTATTATCAGATGTTTTTCTAAGTTATTCACTGTGGATCTTCTGTCTGAAAATATGTTTTTATAAGCGGAAAACTTCTCTCAACATCAACTGAAGTTATGGGAGCAAATTATGAAGAAGCTAACTAAAGATAAAGTCGAAATGCAAAGGGCACTATTTCTTTTGTAATGAAAATTGGCTTGTATGATGTCTATTTTCATGTGATCTGCGTTGTCATACAGATTAATTCTTCAGTGAGATATACTCAGCACAAAACAATAACAATATTGACAGGGTAGGTTGGGTTAGAAAGGGAAGGCATATAATCAGTCAGAACTTTTATTGATTGAAAATGACATTCATCGTAAGCCTATGAAGAATACTCGGCAATTTTCAATGTTCTAATACCTCAAAATCTGCTTCACAATTTATCAGTTTTCGGTCCCGTTTTCAGTATTTTACTCGAAACCAAGATCAAAACGCTGTCTAGGGTTGAAAAAATCAACACTAGAGTTAAAATTTTATGAAGAGAAAGAGCATAGTATTTCAAGAATATATTTTATGATTAAAACAAAACAGTTGTGAGGGAATGAACGAAAAAAATTAATTGAAGAACAGTGCGCTTATTCATTATATTACAAGTTCCCTCCCCTTCAAATTTCTTAGCAGTCACTGTGGAATGTCATCTTATCATCAGATGTTTTTTTAAGTTATCCACTGTGGATCTTATGTCTGAAAAAATATGTTTTTATGAGCGGAAAAACTCCTCTCAACATCAAATGAAGTTATGGGAGCAAATTATGAAGAAGGTTTCATATCATGATTCAAATCGTTATGGAATTATATTTCTGTCGATTATCCCGATAAAACTAAAGATATCCTCCCTAATAATTCGAACTTTTGATTTTTTGAAATAATTACTTTATTGAATCTGATCAACACTTCATTTCTAGAGACGCTAGAGCCACCACTAGCACATCTTTAGCAGAGACTCACAGTTGTTAACAATCTCTGTTGCTTGAAATAGGGGCATTTTGGAAGTCTCTAATTCCTTATTGTGAGAAGTTAACGAAGTGTAATGTGTCTCAATAAATGCTTTTCACATTTCATATATTTTTGTTGACATATTTTTTTCTATTTAATTATTAGTTCAGAAACATTCTTGAACTCAAGTAAAAGCGCTGCTTTTAACCAAGTTATAACAGACTCAGGAGGGAGGGGTATTTTCAGTAAATTCTTCTTATGTAATTAAATGCAAAAAGGCGCCTCCAAAAATACGTTCTTGACATTTCAATCAAAATATTTATGATGAATTTATTCCAGATTTGTGCTGCAACTCTATTTATACCATGTGGTAAACTTGTAAGATGAATGAGATTCCTATGAAGCATTTTCATATTACTACCAGCTTTTATCATATAGGCGGCTGCATTACTCAATAAGTGTATTGATTTTTCTATGGTAATAATATTTGGAGCAAAACATCATCCTTTCTTCATTAACAAAGCGACCTACTTCGAATGTACCTATTCGTTTTCTGTAAATGCTTCGTACTATTTAAGAATCTGTCGTTTCATCGAGGATGATATAGAAAAACTTATTTTCAGAATGATTTCTTATCGAAGACATTACATTTTCATGAAGAGGAGAGATATGATTTTTGAGCAATGTGCTCTCGTATGGCACAACTCTTTTACTTATATTTTCTAACATTTGAATTTATAGTTGCGCTTTCTTCATAGGAATATTCGCGCTCTTAGAAGCAAGCCACAACTGTGCATTTCGCGAAAATTTCGTCATTTTCAACAATTTGTTCCTCTCCTGGTTTTTAGATGTTTTTATATGCTTATCAGCTTGAGACTTTCGCTTACAACTGATCTAACAATGTTACAATTGGAACAAAACTTGTTGATATTATACATTGAACCACTTTGCAGCAGCATAATACAAAAGACTTGATGAAATAATCGAAATAATCAGAAATCATTAATTTTCAAAATTGCACAGAAATCAGGTAACAATGCCTTGCATTTTGAAGAAGGTTAATGAAGTTATATGGCTCAGTTTACACACTCTTCAGAAACAATAATTGGATTTCGACGAAGCAATCTGAAGCGTGGAAAAATGTTTATTGTATTCTTTGTCACTTTCCAGATCGAATATTTTCTGAACAATTTTTATTTCTGAAATTGAAGAAAACAACTACTTTCTGAAGAAGAACGGAAAAGTACTTAGTATTAATATTAGATTTCGATTAAAATGACAGTGAAATTTGTACTTGATGATGTAAGTAGTTACGAATATAAAAATACTTACCGCCTTACCATAAACACCTCAAAAAAGTCTAAGGAACACTTCTGAATATCGATATATGGTACCCAGAACGATCAATATGGATGATTTTTTCAAAGAAATGAACACCCGCATCAATTTCTCATCAAATTATGTAGAGCTCCGCAACAGATTTCAGTTTTTTTTATAAAAAACTAAAAATGCAGCAGATGCGACGCTGCTTTATAATCATTTTATGTATTCAGTGTTTGAAATCAGTTAGTTGGCACTTTGTTTCTGTTGTAAGCACAAATAAAAGATTCAAGGTTTGTGATTCGACCATGGAAACACGACATTTGACTAGAGTAGAGATGTTACGAGCCGTTGGCATGCTCCAAGCTGGGAGCTCACAACGGGAAGTATTCAGGGTTCTGGGAAGTAGCCCAAGTGTCATAAACCGTTTATGGTCGCGTTTCAATGAAACAGGTACCGTAGAAGAACGCCATACAGGTCATTTCAGGATTACTACAGTCTCCCAAGACCGATTTTTGGTTTTACAAGCCAGAAGAGATCGTACTACCACAGCATCTCAATTAGCTCAAGAGCTATCACGAGTTCATAATGTACAAATTTCCGATCAAACTGTGAGGAATCGACTGCACGAAGGTCAACTCCACTCCAGACGTCCTTTAAGAGTTCCACTACTGACCCATGGAAATAGCGCTGCTCGTTTAGCTTGGTGCCAAGAACAGGTAAACTGCGATCAAGAGAGGTGGGCCACAGTTCTCTTCAGTGATGAATCTAGATTTAGTTATTATCCCGATTCGGGAAAAATTCGAATATGGAGGGAACCTGGAAAGCAAAACCATCTCCAGCATGCTCGAGAAGTTGTTAGACAGGGAGGCGGATCAGTGATGTTTTGGGGAGGTGACCTCGTTTTCATACAGAACAACCTCACGGGAAATTCTTACGCAAATGGGATAGGTTTACCTGTATTGGTACCGTATCTCTAAACAATGGGTCAAAATCCACTCTTCCAACAAGATAATGCCCCTCCTCATCGTGCAAGAGTTGTCTTGAATGTTCTTTAAGAGAATAATATCGATCTTCTACCGTGGCCATCCTGCTCCCCAGATCTGAATCCCATCGAGCAAGTGTGGGACACCCTAAAAAGAAATCTCTTGCGTCAAAACGTCTTCCATCATGAACAGGAGCTTCAATCAGCAGTTCAGGGGGCTTGGAATGACTTAGGCCAAAATGTAATTGACAATTTAATATTGAGCATGCCGCGACGATGCCAAAGTGTCATTAATAACAGAGGTGAACCTTCTGGGTCCTGAAAAATATGAGTGCATCCATATCGTTTCGAAAATATTAGTTCAGAATTTTTTTTGTGTTTTACCAAATTTCGTCATTATAAAATTTCAAATTTTTTCTTATAATAGGTGCTTTGGAGAAGTAAAATATTATTTTGTTTTCTTGAAAATACATTATATACAATACATCTAAACAAAAACCGAAAGATTTCTATAAATTCGAATCATCAAATTCATATTTTAAAGATATTGGTAAGTGTTCCTAGATTTTTGAGGTGTTTATGATGAAAAGTTCTTCAATACAGAGCTTTGACTGAATCTGGTTTTGCAGAAAATGCTTAAAATTAAATAATTTATCTGATTAAATGATAAAAATGGGAGTACCATTCTAGAAGTCAAGGTGAAGGTATTTTTCAGTATTTCCGGGGTGAATTAACTCATTGAAGTTTTACGTTTCATTTCATTCGATAAAAAATCATCTTGGAAATTTGAAATTTGATTGCTAGGTTATTGAAATTGATAATGTAATAATTATACTAACACTTTCATGTTCGTATGTTCTTGATAAATGAACTCATTTTACTTTCAGATTCGATGAACACTTAAACAAGATGAGAGACGTCCACGATAACCTAGATGGGATAGAATCCCTTCAAGATTCGAAAAATATTATGGAGATACCTGTTTTGTATAACAACAGCTCTGGAGACTATGAACTTCCAATAAATATGCGTTTCAATGATGGACATAGACTTTCTATAATAGTGTATAGTTGTTTATTCGTGTTTTCTGCAATCGCGAACATTACTGTGTTAGTGTTATTAATGAAGAGAAGAAGGAAGAATTCGTCTAGGATCAACACCATGTTGATACACCTGGCAATAGCTGATTTGTTGGTAAGTCTATTTTAATACAAATCAATATCTGGTGAGAATTATGAAAATATAGATTCTATCTGTGAGCAAGAAATATTTCTTAGTATAAACGTATTGTATATACGGTAGTTACTTTTTTTTTATTTTCAACTCCCAAGTAGATTAATGTTTGTGTTCAGTTGCTTCTTGAAGAGAATTATGAATTCAGAAAGATGTTCAATGAAAGCGAGTTCCACAGCATACTGGCCTTGCAAAGAAAAGAATTTTATAGACACAGATACGTGACGTTGCTAATGGAAACGTCCGATGATATCAGTTTTCCGCAAACCTGGTTTTTCTTTTGAACTGGATTCTTTCCAGAAGCAGTTCGTTAAAGCATTTGCCATTCAAGTATCTGCGACAAGTAATCAGCGACCAGCTGCCTTTGAGCGAAAGAATGCATGATTTCCGGGTGGTCGATGAGGCGTACTTCTCTCTTCTGGACAATAACAAATAGATGTAATGAATGCCTGGAGGCATAGCTCCACACATGAGAACGGTATTCCAGATCAGGTCGCACCTGTATTTTTTATAAGAACATCAGCTATGACGGCGTGAAGTATTGCTTAGACCTGAAGAGAAAATTGAGTTTAGCAGGTTAGGCGTTAGCTGAAACATGGTCATATCAGTGAAAATCGGGACACCAGGGTACAATCATCTGCAAACTCGAATATTTTTTTCGGTGGAGCAAATTGTTGATGTGCAACAGAAAAGAGTTGGCGAGAGTATGGAGCACTGGGGTACTCCTCCATTAATCTAACATTATCCTAAAAAGTTTCACTCGTCACACCAACAACTACCATCTGAATTGATCTAATGAAGAGAAAGTTACTAATCGTACAATGAACATTTTACAGGACTAGATACCGCATTAACCAGCAGCCTTCTAACTTAGATCTTTTACTGATCGGACACTTATATATTGACTTCGCCAGATCAGTTTCCTCCAATCTCACTTACAACTTACAATTGGATATGGAAGCTCCGAAAACGATTCTTAAGACTTGATTGAAGAGTGATCTTCAAGTTGTGAATGAACAGCTTGAGGCTACTGAATAGCGGAGTGTATTTTCTGTCGATTGAGTGAATGATTGGAGACCCTTTCATGGGACTCGACAATGATATTGTTCTTTTATGCAGTTGAAGAATTTTCTTCAAAGAGAATCCTTAGAAGCCCTGGTTAAATAACTCTATTCGACAACTAATACGTTAAAAGAAAATACTCTGGAGGAGGGTGAAGCGCTCAAATAATTACAGTGTCTTTCTGATGGAGTTTTATCAAATAGCGTAGATTGAAGTCCATGCTAAATCGCAGAATGAAAGTAAATTAACGGATAAGAAGCATGTTAGAAGATGTATATCCTATTCTTTCCCCATCTTCAGAGTGAAAGTGCAGAACGTGGATTCAACAAGAGTAGATTCTGAAGTGTGTGAGTTTCTCAGCACCAATTATTTCTGAGCATAATATATGTTTTCTCCTGGGCAAAATTTCGACAGAGTGATGTTCAGCCAAGAAATTGTACTGACGAAACTTAATTAACTATATATTCTCCCTTTCTTTGCCCTTATCAATACGTTTACAAAAGTCCATTGATGTGAGATTTTCACTCGATGCATGAAAGTCCTCAGAAATTATAGCGATCCAAGAAAGGGTGAGAAGAGACTTATAGACAAATCAGTCTCACCTGTTCGGAGGTCAAGATGATGGTGAGAATAATTTCACACTCTTTGGTACCTTTTCTTCTAAAAAAAACATAATCCCTATTCAGCGGCATGGCTTCTTCCTAGGGCGATCCATTACGACAATTTTTCTGGAATATCTACAGAATCAGATGAAATTTGTAGTGGCCTGCCTGTAGATATTATTTATCTGCACTTCCAAAAGGCACTTGTAGATTTGCGATTATTTCATTCATCAAGGCAGCCTGTCAAACCCTGTCAAAAATCTGTGATATATCAAGGGCAATGGATCTTAATTTGCCTTGCTTTTCGATTGTTGATGTCCACAAAAGTATAATCTACGCGAATATGTCACCAGTTGGTCTTTATCTACAGAAATCGCATTGACGATTAATGATGATACCCTGTAACTCGAAATATTTTATGAGCACATCATTCATCATTCTTTTCATAATTTTGGACATAGTGGACAACAATGGGATTGAACAGTAATTTCGAGGTTGGCATTTCTTTCCTTTCTTTTAAATCGGTTGTACTCTCACAGCTTTCTAACATTTCGGAAACGCCTGGATCTCATACAAAATCTGTAACAGACGATTCAAAAAAGGTACTAGCTCTGGAGCTCATTTCTTCAAAACAGTTTAAGTATTTCATCAAGATTCCTTGCTTCTATACAGTTCAGTTGTTGAAGATCGTGCCTAAGTGTGAGCAGTAAGAACCTCAATTCAGACATAGTTGAATGAATAGAATTATGCGAAAATATTCTTCCAACGAGATGCGCGTTTTTTCAGGTGATGATGTGATGGAACCGTCATGCCTAATCAAAAGCAAGAAAGATGACCTTCGAAACCTGTGTTGATTGCCTTCACCATGGGGAAGAAGTGGAGAGTTCTACTTGTCTGCCCCAAGAGTCTATTCTAACTTAATTGTTGAGTTAAAAATATACGTTATATATTTTGATATACCACGAAACTACTGGAGTGAGTGCTGGCAACACTGCATCATTAGAAACCCTCATCATTTATTAGTAAAGGTCTGACCTCAATTGAGTCACTGCTTCCACAAACTGAACGTAGTAACAACTATTTCTTAGTGAAACATGGAGTTTTCCAGAGAACACAAGCGTGCAATGATGCGCTATTATGAAAAAGACAAAACGGTTGCAACACCCATTTTCAGTGTTATTTTCTATTTAAACCCACGTGCTGATAGGCTTGTTCATCTATGTCTGTTAACAACATTCAGTGAGTGCGACATATGATCGAAGAAGACCCAAGATATCAAGTGATTAAGGTGTTTCCTGGGGTAAAATCCGCAACAGTCAATTCCATTTTACATGAGCATCTCCATATGAAAAAAATTGTCAGTCGTTGGGTGCACCATACGCTGACAATCTCCAAAAAGCGGAGCGAGTAATAATTTAACGAGAAACCACAGAAATGTTGAATAATGGAGGTCATCCTATTCGGTCTAAAATCGCAACAGGTGATGCGAGGTACATTCACGTACATGAGTCAGGATTCGCTAAATAATATTGTATCAGAATAATGCATCGTCACACAACGGCAAACCAAATAGTTGACTTTCAACATGAACATAAGGTAAAAGTCATTCCACATCCACCCTACTCGCCTGATTTGGCCATGTGTGATTTCTGGTTGTTCTTCAATTGAAAAAACAATTATGTGGTCGACATGATCAAAATGTGGCAATTCATCCCTTTTTTGAGAGCATTTCTGAAGATGATTGACTTCAAGTCTTTCAGTTGTGGAAACTTCCGTTTTAAACATGCTTCGATCTAGGTGGAAAGTATTTTGAGGATAATTAAATTAATCATACGCTCGTGTATTTATTATATTTCAAAATATACAGCATATCCTTCAAAGTACGCTGTGTCTCAGTGTTACTGTGCATTTTTTTCTGAAATATACCACCAAAGTAGAAAACAAAGTTTTGCAGATGTTGACTTCGGCCTTTCAGTGGGACTCAAGTCAAACCCAGTCGAGACAGTCTCGGTATGGAGAGTGATCTACTAAGTTTGTCCACTGATCTCCAAACGTTTTGCTTCACTGTCCCAAGCAAGCCTCCTAATATAACTTCAGCTTCTCCATACTGCAACGACAATACGCCACAAATGTACTCGAAGGTCGGACAACCTGAGACCCGGTATAAATAGACAAATTGGCGCATGAAGAACGGAGTGTGGTTATATAAAGGGATATCCACCGGGACCGTCCGTTAAAATACTTTTTGAGTTCCAATTACAATATCAAGCTGAAATTTTATACGCGGCCATAACTAGCGATTTCCAATTGAAGTGAAATATTTTCGAAGTGATACCATTTCCGGTTATACCGGAAGTGGGTCATCACTTGTTATTTTAAATGGCAATCTACCTTTTTTATTATACATCTAGAACCGACATTTGAGCAAGGCATAGAATACCCAAGTTGTTGGCGCTTATTTGTCAAAACTTTTGACAAATTTAATTACTTTTGTTATAAACTCGATTTTTGAGGAACATTTAAAAAAATTGTAGCTCGTAGATCCTTTGCACTACAGACACAATTTTGACTTGGGTGTATAGAAGAAGGATCAAGGAATTTTTTAAGCAGTCTACACATGTAAAATGTTTATTGCGTTGTTTTGTATGGTTTTTTCAATTTGGTCTTTTTCAAACAGCAATAACTCAATTTTTTCAAATGGCACGTGCCAATTTTTATATCGCCATCAGATGAAACGTCAAATTTCAGATGGGATTGTTTCAGCATGTACTATATCATCACCAATATCAAATTCGAATGAACGAAGTGACAAGTACATTAATTTTAGGCACCTCTCAGTGAGTGTAGCCAATTCAGCTACTTGATTCAAATATTTCAAAGCATTCTCTGTTAGTTGAGTTATTGCTGTTTGAAAAAGGCCAAACTGAACAAAATCATACAAAACAACGCAATAAACATTTGATATGTGTAGATTGCTTAAAAAATCCTTGATCCTTCTTCTATCCACCCAAGCAAAATTTGTGTCTGTAGTGCAATGGATCTACGAGCTACAATTTTCTTAAATGTTCCTCAAAAATCGAGTTTATAACAAAAACGATCAAGTCTGTCAAAAGTTTTGACAGATTGGTGCCAACAACTTGGGTATTTTATACCTTGCTCAAATGTCGGTTCTAGATGTATAATAAAAAAGGTAGATTGCCATTTGAAATAACAAAGTGATGACCCACTTCCGGTATAACCGGAAATGTTATCACTTCGAAAATATTTAACTTCAATTGGAAATCGCTAGTTATGGCCGCGTATGAAATTTAATTTAACAGACGGTCCCGGTGGATATCCCTGTATATGTATAATATAATATATATATATATATTTTTTTTTTCATTTGGAGGTATATGTGAAACTTCAGGAAGCATCTCCATTGAAAATTTAATTTTGAAAATTTGAAGCGCCCCTCAAAATTAAATAATTAATCGTTATTCTGAAGTGATTTGTTTTTTCTTATTTAGTTTCCAACTGGCTAACTTGTTTTCATATTTTCAAATAGTCATATTACCCATAATATTAACTTATTAACCATTTGCTTGATCCGATTTAGCAACCTAGAAAACATCATTTCGTCAACAAGATGTGGTCAAGCATAATAAAATGACAATCTGCCAGACTACAGAAACAATTCCAAAGCCAACATGGTCAATATGTGATATTTTAGACTTGCTAGGTGGTTGAAAAAATGGAATCATGAAATTGAAAAACTGCTTTTTGCGATTGAACCACTCATCATATCAAAATTTCTCAAGAGACGAAAAGTTTGATAATCAGCCTAGCTACTCAATGTCTAAAACAGTTTTGCTCAAACGCAGAAACTTGATAAATTATGGTTGATTAAAACCACGTTCGAGTTTTTAGGGACACTTTAAAACGTCAAGGTCATTAAGTGGATCACTACAAAACTTGAATAACGCACCCGATTACGCATACCAAATATGGTTTCTATCGAATGAGTCGTTCTCGAATTATTTGAAAAATGATAAAAAAATCTTTGGATTTGGCGACCTCTATCGGCCATCGGCCAAACAAAGAAACTTTTCGTATAGGTAAGTTGGCCTAAATCGACTTATTTCGAGCTGGAGAATCTGTGGTACACGAAATTCACTGTATATTTTCAAAGGTAGCAATTGTGTTGGTTGAATTAGATTAAATTTGATGTTTCTCTCTAAATTTTATGATAGATTACCATCTTGACACTTGTAATTAAATGTTAGTTTCCTTTTACATTATGATGAAGTCCTTTCAAATAATTTTGTGCCATATAATCTGATTATAAAACTTATTTCTTCCATAATTTTCAGGTGACTTTTCTTATGATGCCTCTGGAGATTGCATGGTCTGCTACTGTCATGTGGATAGCCGGGGATGCTATGTGCAGGTTGATGTCCTTCTTCAGAATGTTTGGACTATTTCTTTCTAGCTTCATATTAGTGTGTATCAGCATAGACAGGTAAGACAGAATCTATTTCATGAATATTTTATTATCTTATAGAAGAAATTCATTGAAAAACGCTTTATTAACAATTTATCAATACTTACTACATAATTCAATAGAATATTTAGACAAGCTAAAGGAATTCTAGAAAATACTAGAAACGTTTTATCAGAAACTGTTCTTAACTTCGATAGGTGGCATAAAAATTTTTTGTGCCTAAGCGTATGGTTTTCTTTCCATACATTGACAAACTGGAGGATACGATTAACGAGAAACGAGAAATACGGAGGAAAAGAACAATTTCAATTTTGTTGATTTTGAATAAAATCCGAAACTTGAAAGGGTCAGTAACAACAATTTTCTTATCGAAAATATCGGTCGGATAGGGACTTCAGGAACGCTGCTCGATTCAAATAAATTGAACTTCAATTGAGATTCACATCAAAGTTATGTTATCTTATCATTTTAAGACGAGTTGATCCGACGAAAAGTGAGCTTCTATAAATTTCTGTACTGAACCTTTTCCGAATAAATCGATATTTTGTGCAAATATTACTTTTTTTCTGAACATTTCCTGTATCTACAAGAATCTCAATTTTGATAGAAAATAGACGATTAAGCAATATACAAAACTCTCATACAATTGTAAATTCGCAAGTTTCAAAAAGTTAACTTGTGCTTGTTCTAGAGAAGGGGTGCTCAAACGGTCGATTGCGATCGACCAGTCGATCGCGAGTGCTTTTCGAGTGGATCTCCAGAAGAAAAAACTTTTAATAAGTAGGTGACTAAACTACAAAAATTTATAACATAATAAAATAACACTCTGCTAGCGGCAAAAGGCGCCTTTATCAAAGGAACATGCGGTACTTGTCAAAGAAAAGCCGTCTTTTTTATTCTTATCTCTTTTCTAGAAATTTCGGGCGGTGCGTTTGACGGGAACATTCGAGACGTTTACGCCGATATAAATGTTGCGCCTGCAGGAATCGGAGTCATTCTGAATTGTAACTTGAAGGCAATACTACAATACAAAATGAGTGCAGCGAAGAAATCTTAAACGTATAATTTTAATAACGATTAGGAGGAAAAATTTTTCTTTTGTATGGTGAAGGATAAGTGCATTTGTCTGATTTGTCTAAGTCAGCTGCAATACCTAAGCGTAGTAACTTAGAAAGGCATCATAAAACGGTTCATAAAAACTATGAAGAGGATTTTCCGCCTCAGAGTGAATTAAGGAAACGAAAAGTACGTGATTTGATATCTTGTTTTGAAAAAGAACAAACCATATTCACAAGACCAGCCAAACAGGAGATTTTAAAAATAAAACAAGAATCATGTCTGCTATTAGAGAACTTCAGTTATCTCGTCCGACTGTCAGAAGGTGTATTGAAGTCATGAGTCAGGACATGGTAGATATAGTAAAACATTATACCCAGAAATGTACATACTTTTCTTTACATTTCGACGAATTCACCGATATGACAGACACTGCCCAGCTGTGTATTTTTATTTGGATGATATTCAATGACAGGTTGGCTAAGAAAGAATTTTTGACAATCATTCCTCTGAAGGGGGAGACCCGTTGCGAAGATATATATGACGTTTTCTTCAATTTTGTAAAAGAATACAATATACCCATATATAAATTAGTGTCCATTACAACCGATGGAGCACCAGCAATGACTGAAAACAAAAACAGTTTTGTGGCAATGTGTCGAGCTAATGAAGATTTCCCTTCATTTTTTTCAATCCATTGCATAATACATCAATAAGTTTTCTGTTCGAAAGTTTTATACACAGAGGAATCTATGGGCATTGCAACAAAAATTGTGAATTCCATCTGTGCACGTAGCTTGCAACGGCGGCTCTGATTCAGTTCTTCACACGGACGTCAGGTGGTTGAATCGCGGAAATTCCTAGAAAGGTTTCGAGAATTATTACCCGAAATAACAGCTTTTCTAGACGAAAGAGGTGAAAAACGAAAAATGGCTGACAGATTTGGCATTTTTGACTGACATCACAATGCACTTAAACACCCTTAAGTTGGAGCTTCAAGGTAAAGGAGAAACTATTATTGAGATGATTAGCGCAGTAGACGCATTCAAAAGTGAATAGCAACGTATGATAGATCAACTGAAAAGAAAGGATCTGAAACATTTTCCGTCTTTGAAAGCAAGGATTCCTCAGTTGAATTATAATACGTATGAGGCTGAATTATCAAATATTTTGGGAACATTGCAGTAAATTGGCAAATTAAGCATCATTTAAGAGTTACCCTTTTTCATGTAAAAACATTGAGGAATTCGCTACTGAAATAGCATGTCAGTTTAATATGAACTCATGTTCAATTGAAAATGAGTTGGTGCAGATTATATCAGATATACATCTCAAAGCTACAGCTTCTGATACAAATTTCTAGTGTTTTATATCTGAAGATAAATATCCGAATCTAAGGCAAATCGCCCTTCAACTGACGGCAATGTTTGGGTCAACTTACTTGTGCGAGTCTGCATTTTCTGAAATGAAGATAATTAAGTCAAAATATCGCAATCGACTAACTGACGCTCATATGCCATCATGCTTGCGATTAGCACTCAGTTGGTACGTACCATCTCATGAAAAGTATGCTGAGGACATGGAGTGCCACGCTTCAACATCCAAAGTCACTCCTTAGTTAAGTTTAACACCATATGTAACTCTTCTGTTTTGTAACAACCAATAAACTCGCAATTTTTAATAACTATGAGTTTTTCCATTGATATTATAGAGGAGAACCTAACTAATCCTAACCCATACCTTGACTTAAATAATGTATATTGTGCGGAAAGGTTATATGTATATATGATACGGTACACCCTAACTAGGTAGGTAGGGTTTATCGTGTATGTACGACAACCTTGCATCACACATACTTGCAGCCTCTCAGAGTCGATCGTAAGTAGTCTGAAAATATTGAGGTAGATCTCCAGTAGTTCAAGTTTTACCACCCATATTCTAGAGTATAAGACTTTAATCAGAAAATAAAGAAACGAAAACAAATTACATAAAACTATTAGCCAAATATATTCAATCGTCAGTACCAACAAATTTGAACATTTCAATCCTCCAACATATTCTGAACAGATAAGTGAAAATGTGGCAATTAACCTCTCTAAATGGAAATCTCAAATTGCATTCAGACCTCAAAATGAATTGTCCTCAAATTTTGATGCTAAAAATTCAATAGGGTGGTTTATAGGTTATCTTGTCCTAACTGAAATGACTTATACATAGGTTAGACTGGTCAATCCTTCAAAATTAGATATAGAGAATAATAAACTTCATTTATTAAAAATGAATAGTATTTAACAACTAACCATTGCACCCAAAATAGCCACTCTTCTCCTTGTTTTCCAGTTGAAATTTTCAAATCATATTTCAATGACACACTTCAGATAATGAACGACCAGACTGATTTATCTAAATCGCAAATTTTCGATGTATTCAAATGATATATTCTTTTCAATTGTTATCATACTATAACTACATAAATAAAATCTAGTTTTACAAATCGAAAATCTTTATATATATATATATATATATATTGTACACGGTTTTATACTTTCCGATGATCAAGTTCGAAACAGTGGTAACAGTGATCTAATTTAATTCATTTATTGGTGGTGAAAACATAGTGAGGAAATTTCCATTTATTTTTTGATCATGCTCAACTACCAACTAACAATGGCTAAATCCATTGTGTCCAAACTGTTCACCTAAATCTTAATATCCATGAATAATAAGTAATTATTGTTAGACATATACAATGTGATGATAATTGTGATGCAAAAACTTCGAGATGCATTCCATAATATGTCTTCGGATAATCTCAATAGCAAGAGGAGAAATTGTGTGCGTAGATTTGAAACGTGCATCCGAGAAGAGAGAAGACAATTTGAGCATTTTTCATAGCCTATGAAAGTAACCCTTTCTCCATCTATTGTTACTAGTTAGACAACGTTTGTTGAATTAAGTGCAGTATTAGATAATAAATATCTGAAAATTCTAGAATAAAATACAGAATCTTTTTCAAATTTTCCTATCCTTATCTTTTAAAAATAAGAATAGGTATAAGAATTGTCTTTTATTCGCAGTCACCAAAGACAGAGTGTTCCATTTGAAATGAGTAAAGTAATGAGGCTTGAGCAAGAACAGAATGGTATGGTTGTTGAAAGAATTACTTATTGTTTATGGATATTTAGGTTTATGGGAATAATTTTGTATTAAAATTAAAGAATTGTATTTTCTAGAAATGTATCAATGCGAAAACGGTTCAGTTAAGCAAACTTAACTTTTTCTTATAAACACTCTTTCGATCAGATCTTACGAGGATGTTCTGAAAAGTTTCCGACCTTTAAAAGAAGATGGCATCTCTCGTCAATAATGGCTAGTGAATTTTTATTGGTCATCTGTTGACAGTTACTCACCAAAGTTTCAACCATTTTGGACGAACAATTGTTATGGAAGAGTCGTTAGAATGAGTTGATTGAGTGTTTTCGTGAAAATGGACAAAATTAAGTATCGAGCTGTCATTAAATATTTGTTTATGGAAGGCAATATGGCTATGCAGATTAAAGATGAATTGGATTATGTTTATGGAGACTTTGCACCATCATTCACCACAGTGAATTTTAGTTAGATGGATTTACGTGGCCGTAAGAGCTTGGAACACGATTAACGTTCGGGACGTCCAAAAACTGCAACTACCGACAATAACATCGGCAAAGTTCACCAAATGGTGTAGACGATCGTCAAATTAAAGTGAGAAAGATAACAGAGGTTATGAACATGTTAAAAGAACGTTTTTGTCACATATTAAATCAATATTTACACATGAGGAAGCTGTCTCGCATTGGGTTATGCGTTCGCACACGTAAGACCAAAAACTTATCCGAATTTCCAACGCTCTGTACGCGTAGTTTGGGAGCCATAAATCCGGATTTTGGCGCCGAATAATTACTGTAGATGAAACTTGGATACACTATTATACACTAGAAACAAAAATACAGTGCAGTAGACTGCAAAGGGCAAACCAGTTCCAAAAAAAGCAAAAACTGTTTTTTCGACTGGGAAAGTGATGGCGATTGTTTTTTGGAATAGTCATGGAGTTATTTCAATCGATTAGCTTCTAAAATAAAATCCATCAAATGAGTATACTACGCATTATCACTCGACAAGCCGAAAGTAGAACTTTCGGAAAAATGGCCACCTTCACATAAAAATCATGTTTCTTCAAGACAACATTTCACACTCAAACAGTGGTTGTCATGGCGAAAATCTACGAATTATGGTTTGAAATGCTTGACGCTTTATTCACCAGATCAAGTCCCAAGAGATTTTTCTTAGTTCTATCATCAAAGAATTGCTCTTGGCGGACAGAGATTTTTGTCAAATGAAGAGGAAATCACCTTCGTGAACCACTTTTTCTGCAGAAAGAACGCCGAGTACTATTTAAATGAACAGGTAACATCGCTGCCAAAAGTGTGTTGAGTTAGAAGGGGACTATGTTGAAAAATGAAAAAAAAATTTCCAGAAAGAATGTCTTGTATCTTTGTTAGGTCGGCAACTTTTCAGACCACCCTCGTGTATAGAGGGTAAAACTTATTCTACTCAAAACTAACCCGCAAAATGTGGCAGAATTCATTACGGTCGATACTTTCGAAGAAACATCGCGCCTTATGCAGCAATTAACCGTTTCATTGTTGACTAACGAGCAACTATTCTTTCTGCCACTTCATCGACTATTTTGCCACAAACAAGAAACTTTCATTATCGATACGAGTGCTAAATAAATTTTATCGGATTGCCGATTAGTTCTGGCAAAACTCAGTTTTTAGCACGAAATTAATTATAACATTATTTATTACAAACATTTTTTCTAAATAACACAATAAATAATACATTTGAATGGGAATTTTTGTTAGGTAAGATTTCAAGCATTAATAATTTATATACTTTATGTTTCTCAGAAATACTTTTATATTTCGCAGATATTATGCTGTCTTGAAGCCTCTCCTTCTAGCTGGACTTGATAGAAGAGGTAGATTTCTCATTCTTGGGGCTTGGACAGGAGCCACCTTATGCAGTATTCCACAGGTAAATATCAAATGGAATATTTGAAAAGTAACGTAAAACATAGATGAAAATGAAAAGGGTCCTCTGAAATTCAATATGGCTATAATAGTCGATTCAATAGCGTCATATTATAGTTTGTGCAAAATAAATGATCGTATGTAGATGGCATTGAAAGGATATGCAATGAATTATATGAAATTCGAACTCATAAATTGAGTAAATATCGTGCCGCTTGATTGCGCAAATTCCGTCAGTTGGATTAAACAAGCGGTTGCATATGTATCATCACGAGTAGTATGGAGAGATCCTAATAAAACTCTCGGATCACCATAAAAATTTCACTTCCTCAGTTGGCCTCAATCAAATATTTCTTCTCAATTGATTGAAACAATGATGTTTTAATTTCCACTTCACTATGGCTTCGTTTTAAAAGTAGTAAATTTAAAAGGAAGCTTTGCCTTACATATTTAAATGGTAAAGGCAGGTACTTAGGTCAAAAGAAGAAAAATCCAATCAGAGTAGCTTCAAAACCTGAAAAGATTTAGTATAAATGACTAATTTAGGTCTTATTGACCATTATTTTTCGGTTTTTTTTGTTCATTGATAATCAACTCTGCCCATAGGTTTAGTTTCAACCTATTATTTTCATTATATTTCATTGATTTGTAAAATATCAAAATTACCATTGAAAGTGAACTTTTCTACCAGCAAATGATTTCCACCACAGAAATCTGATTTTTATTCGTTAAAATAATACCGAAATAGTTGAAAACGAAAATACAATACAGTTAACGAGATAACATCTTTGTGAAGGTAATCCAGTTGCTTTATAGGCTATATTTTAGGTTTTGAAGCCAAATTAAAAACCAATTCATCATTCCATAGGAATTATAAAACTCAGTTTCAAATTTCAAATAAATTATTGAGAGATAAAGCCAATATTTCAAAACCACTAAGAATATTTAAATACTAAAACCACCAGGTTTTGATAGTTTCAGTAATCTTCCAGATACTAATTTTTCTAGACACCAGATCACACAAGGGTTTCAAACACAATTTGAAGTTAAATAATTCCCAATATCATTTTGACCAGCTGGAAACAGAAGCTGAAAGAGCCATAAATCATTCATCGCAATTAAAACATTTGACACATTTAGTAGCATCATTACTGAAACAAGAGTTCATCCGCTTCAGACCAGAGAAATTTGATAATGTAACCTAGCCTAACTCAAAAATCGATTCAATCAAAGTGTGAATAAATATCGTATTTATAGATAAAGCTTATACTGTTTTAGCGTTAAACTCGGCAGATTGTTTTCTCAAAATAGAAAATTTTATTGAATCTAGAAATTACGAAAAAGTCACGAAGGATCCTACTAATAAATTTCAATCCAATACGCCGTAAACAATGCCAAATCTTTAATATCGAATAATTAAAAATACAAATTTTCAGTTAATAATCCGCACGCACAAAAACTTCATTCCCTTGTCAAACTACATGAGAGAGGATATTCTATCAAATCATACGTTACAGTTTCAGTAGTAGAAGTTGGACGTCATGTCATAGACATTGAATGTTTCTATAATTTCGGTCCAAAATTCTGAATTAACAACTCTTCAGATCTAATTGATCATGTTCAACCGAACAAATTTGAATGCGTTTCTGCATTCTACTCAAAAAATGCCTGTAGAATGTCAAAATAGTTTTCCCTGTCCTTTCTTGAGGAACTAATTTTACTATACGATCATAGAAGTGCAATTAGATAGAATTCACCCAAGCGAGTGGCAGACTGTACTTTAGTCATAAAGAAATTCATCAGTGTTTCATTTTCCTCTGTGAAATCCGAACAAAATTGTACCCGAAGCTTAAACCGTTTCGGTGGTCTAATTCAATAAAATGTTCATCGATCCAAACAATCTTCAATGCTTAAGCTATCTGATACCGAAAGAACGGTTTGTTCAACTCTCACAAAAGGTGTTACACTCGTTAATTTATAAACGTTTGGATTTATTTGCGTTATCCTTTGAATCAAGTAAAGGGCCGGATACCCCGATATTGGATTTGAATTCTATCTGATCTACGTGGATGGGAAAATCCTCAATGAATAGTTGATTGAACGATGTTGGTTTTCATGGCTGCACATATAATAAATCCATAGGAATTTCGTCTTCCGTTTCTAATGATATCCTGATAAAATTTTCAGTAAATTTTGATTTTTCTTCTTATATAAGGTTTTTATTATTTTTTTTTTGAATTTGAGTTCCATTATTTGTGGATGTACAGGGTGCCCATTTTCGATGTTTTGAGTGCGACATTTATGCGAAATACTGCATACAGAGAAAAGGCTTCCCCGCAACTCCTTCCTCGTTGAGGAAAATTCAATGGCGAGGAACGACCGACCGCAAACCTAAACGCCGCGTGCTTAATTGTGGGTTTTCTTCAACCATGTCCAAAATTTGTTCTTCGCTTTCTACCGTCCTCACTGTTCGTTGTCGTCCTCGATCCAAATTCCTGGGCTTGAAGCAACAATTTTCGCGGAGGCGCCTTTCCAGATTTTCAAACGTTTGGTGGTTCGGCACTATGCGATCTGAAAATCTTTCAGCATATACTCTCGCGCTTTCACGTTCATTGCCTTTACAAAATCCGTATACCATAACCATTTCAGAGTTACTGCACATCTCCTGCCTAATTGTGATGAAAAAATCACCAAAATACCTAGTTAAGAACTCAAGCAACTCTGTTGTGTCATCAATTGGTTGTCAATCCTAACAAAATGACAATCTGGCAGACCAAAGAAATTAATCCAAAGCCAACATGGTCAAATGTGATATTTTTGACCTGCTAGGTGGTTGAAGAAATGAAAACATAAAATTAAATATCTGTTTCTTGTGATTGAACCGCACATCATATCAAAATTTCTCAGGAGACAAAAAGGTTTGATAATTAGCCTAGGCACTCAATCTTTAGAACAGTTTTGCTCAAACGCAGACAATTGAAAAATTATGCTCGATTAAAAACACGTTCGAGTGTTTAGCGACACTTGTAAAACATCAGAATCATTGAGTGGATCACTAAAACACGTGAATAACGCACCAGATTTCGCAGACCAAATACGGTTTCTATCGATCCAGTCCTTCCCGAATTATTTGAAGAATAGAAAAAAACATCTTCGAATTTGGCGACCTCTAGCGGCCAAACGAAGGAACTTTTCATATAGGTAAGTTGGCCTAATTCGACTCATTTCGAGCTGAAGAATCTTTGGTATAACGTTGTACTCGCAATTCAAGGACACCCTGTATACAACATGACTGAAAAATTTCCTAAAAAATTTGTCCAGAAATGAAAAATATGATAGTGGGAATTTACTCAAAATGATCCAAATGTTTTCAATTTTCCGTTAACAACAATAAATGTCAAAATTAATCCATTATTCAATTCTCATGGTTGATCCACGAGTAATTAGCTGAAAAGCATTTGATTGAAAAATGTTGGTGAATTTTGAAAACTCAACAGGTTTGAATGCTACCTTCAGAATATGAATGATTCTGATGCTGCCACAGAAAAATAACAATAAACAAAAAAATTAAGACGTTATAATGGAAGATTTGTGAGTTCTTTTTACGAATCCCTCAGTTGCATATGGACTATTTGAAGCAGAAAGTGGGGTACTAAAATCTAAGGTTTCGCGAATACTCAGAGAAAATAAGTTTCAGTCATGTACAATGAGGAAATCTGAGTTCGACAGCTAGAGGATAATAAGTGATGGCTAGAATCTTGCACATGATAACAGGAAATGTCGAGGGAAAATACCGATTTCTACCAGTATATCATACGGACTGATGTAATTAGAGTGACCAGTGACGAATTATTCAAATAAGTTGATGAGCTTTACTGGTCCCATGTCAATCCTTAGCGAAAAGTCAGAAAGTTCAACAATAAAAGCAATTCGGTTTCAATGTAGTGTGCTCGGTAAGGAACAACCTTGGTTTGGCGAACGTCATTTTTGACGAAAATTTTCGGGAGGAGCTTAATTGTGATATAATAAATGGGAACATGGACAAGGCCCTTTCGAACGAAATCTTCTTGATTCAAAGAAAATTAGTATATTTCCAGTATGAAGATGCGCCTCCACACTAGACAAGAAATGTCTCAGATTTTCTAAACCAGTCCTTCAGTGATAACTGGATGCTAACGAGAGGACCAATCAGGTGGCTACATCGTTAACTAGATTTAAACTTGTAGATTTTTTTCCTAGGCCTATATCGAGAATCTATTTTATAGAAAAACCTTTATTGATACAGACTTATTGAAATAAAATTTTAGAAATTGTTTAGCTTCAGTAATTATTCCAATTCAAAATGCTTGCAGAAGTGTCTCTGGGCGTTGCAGTTCTTGCGTTTGGGACAAAAGAAATACTTTTGAGCATTTGAGATGGTTTTAAATCGGTTTTTGTCACTGATTATTTTTGATATTTCTTTACTTATGAGTAATAAACTACTTTTTTGTTTCTTCATATCGTAAGTGGACTTTATTGTTGTGAATATAGAATTGAAAACATTTACGATGTTTTGTGTAAATTCGCAACAGCAAACGAGATGAAACCTAAGAATATTCAAAAATTTTCATTTTCAGAAAACTAAAGAAAAGTATGTTTTAAATACTTGGAAATAGAAGAAAATGCTTCTCCTATTTGATCCAAATTCACCTATGGCTTATATTTGAGAAAACAAAAGTTCATAATGTATTTCGAAAACCATTCAATAGAAAAAGTTTAATTGAAATAGAATGTCAAAATATTTTCATATAATTTTGATAGAAATCAAGATATTGTCATATGCAGAGATCCCAGAAAATCAGTAAATGCGGAATAACTCAAAAACAAAAGAAGTTGCTGCTTTCTGAGATGGGGAGTCATCTTACTCTTTTTGCAGCATTTTACATAGCTGGAGTAGGCAGAAAAACATTGAAAATAGGGCATCCTGTTCAATATTTTAAGGTTTCGTTGATAAAGAATCGGTAAGGGTATATTTTTCCCAGAAAACAATATTGACATTTTTCGACGGATCTCTGTAAAGAAAACGTCAATATTTCCTTGAATCGTTCTTGCTGGACAAAGGAGAATAACTGTTATCACGTGACTTTTCCAATTATAAATGTAACATCCGAATTACTCGGGAAAGAAAAATTGCGAAATTCTTTATTGATTCCTACAAGCCAATTTTACTCCTTCTGAATCGAAAGTGGTTCTCGTTAGATACACAACTGAGTCCGCAGGTAAAAACAATAAATATCAGTACCCCGGCTTCGAAATTACTAACATACTAAGGCAATAACTTGGTTTGATAAGTCGAAGATAATATTATATACAATAAAATAATATATACATTTTACAGGGTGCTACATGATAGTATGTCACAACTTGAGGGGTATATCTACGTGCAATTTCAAGAAAAAAAGTTTATTTAAACATAGGTTAGCTTCGTTACGGAGCTACAGGGAAAAAATTATTTTTTTCTTCTAAGCTCCTGCAATTTTGAGATATTCAGCCCAAATTAGGAATTCAAGCTTTTTTTCATAGCCTCCATCATTGAAAGTCCTAGATTTTAACTGAAATTCACTAGGTGTTTTCTTTTCCGAGGCCATGTCTGCTTTTGCCCTATCAAACTTTCTTGCAGTTCGCCACTGATCAGCGTACAATCAATTTTCGTCATCCTCGTTCAATTCAGAAACTTTTTTGACACCTGTAATTTTTTCGTATCTCCAATTGTTCTCGAGCAAACAATTATTAAACGATTGTATGCATTCGCTGAATTAAAAGCACTTCTTATTAGACAAATGACTAGTAGGCTTTGATTTTTTTCATTTATTTATTTATTTTGACAGTTACTAAAGTTGAACCAGTATCTGCTCGAATTGTTTATTAAATTAACGATTAGTTTCAAGACTTTTGAAGTTATTGCTGTAAGAAAGTCGAGCATATCAGATGAGCTTTCCAAATCGAGTAACACCAGGCAGGCGAACATTTTCCACAGTTGGTTGAGGGAAACTGGTACTTTTACTGCAAATAATCATTTAAAAGGTGCAACTCAAACTATGAGAATTCCAAATATTGAAGAATCAGTTCTGAGTTGAATTGATTTGAATCCTCATGTGAGTACAAGAAAAATTTGAAATCTGTTGAATATTTCACATGTTCTATTTTGGAAGATTCTCTTCGACTTTTTATTGTACCCGTTTCATATTCAACGCGTCCAAACTCTACTTCCTCGAGATTTTTCTTCAAGACTGAATTTCTGCCGATGGTTCTTAGATAAAATTAGAGAAAATGCTCATTTTGATAGTAAAATAATGTTCACAGATGAAGCTAACTTTTCGAGAACTGCTTTCACAAATTTTCACAATAATCATTATTGGGCTGAGAAAATCCCCCATTCGATTGAAGAATCTCATCATCGAGAACAATTCTCACTAAATGTCTGGGTTGGAATAATTGGAAAACAGTGTAAACGGTCCCGCTTATCGTCAATTTCTTGAGGAGGATTTACTTTTATTGTTCGAGGATGTCCACTTTTGGTGAGAAACACAATGAGGTTCATGCATAACGGGGCACCAGCATATTTTAGTGGAGAAGCTAGGGATTTTTGAATAATACATTCAACAACCGATGGATAGGTCGGGGTGGGCCAGAACCATGGCCTCTGAGGTCATTTAAATAGTTTAGACATTTTCTTATGAGGATATCTCAAAAGTTTAGTTTATACCACTCCAGTGAACATTGTAGAAGAATTGAGAAATCGAATAATAACCTCTTGTGATAAGATAGGAAATACCCCAGGTATATTTCAAAGAGTCGGTGATAATATGCGAAGAAAGACAGAGGCCTGTATTCTTGAAGGTGGAGGACTCTTCCAGCAATTTATTTAGTTTTTAATTGTTTTTTTGTTTTAGTTTGATATTAAATAAGTATAAGTTGAGTTTCAGAAGACGAGCTATCATACCCATCGAGTATTTCTATTTTTGTTATTTAGCGAATAACAATTCAAATAATTCAAATACAATAATTTTTCACTCGAAAACGGTTGGAGATACGAAAAAATTACAGGTGTCAAAAAAGTTTCTAAATAGAACGAAGATGACTAAAATTGATTGTACGCTGATCAGAGGCGTACTGCAAAACAGTTTGGAAGGGCAAAAGGAGACATGGCCTCGGAAAAGAAAACACCTTTTGACTTTCAGTTGAAATTTAGGACGTGTAATGATGGAGGCTGTCAAAATAGCTGTAGCTCCGTAACGAAGCTTTTGTGGACCTATGTTTATATAAACTTTTTTTCTTAAAATCGTACGTAGATTTGCCCCTCAAGTTGTGACATACTATTATGTAACATCATGTATAATCAGGTACTAAATTCAAGTTCTCAGTAACGGTGTTATTTAGTCCACGCTTCCCATGTTGATAAGGCTCAAGTTTCAAATTGAACTAATATTACAATCGAATGAAGCTGGCCAAACACTGCACGACGATAGTTAAAGAAAAATGAAGCAATAGTTGTTTATGCACAGCACGAACCGTTAATAACCCACCCTATGACAGTATGACAGTATTTAAAACTTGGCTTGAACAAGCTTACTCAAAACTATCAATCCTTTCTATATACACCAAATTGCATAGAACGCCAAGAGAAACAATAACTGAACATCCTGTAATCAAAATAATTTGAACAAACTTCAATATGAATAAAGTAGAAATCAATTTTATACCATTACCCAAATGAGGAATACCCTACATATCACTACCGGTGAGAAAATTGTGATGGTTTTTAAAGTTCCACAAATCGACTATCTGTTCCGAATACATAATTAGAAACGTACTATGTTCCGTGATTCAAAAGTGGAAATCAAAATAGTATAAAGAAAGAGTACGACCTCTACGGATGATGGATGTAGGTACCAAATGTAGCAGTTGACTCATCTGGTGCTGAACAAGCTGGCTACAATCCACTATAAGATCTCTAGTCTCTTTCTTATGATTTTTTTCATTAAATTTTGCAAAAATTTCAGTTGCTTACTCAACGCAGACCAATGCCCAAAGGAAAGAGGCTGAAGAAAATATAAAGCCGAAATGTACTTACGGAAATTTGAGAGTATTTTCTTAGACACCATATATTTAAAAAAATATGAACGTCTTTCGACATCCTCTTCAGCTCAATTGAAAAATTATTTCAAATCCGCACAATAGCGATACCCCAAATTGTGTCTTGAATTAACCAGTTGAATAAAAAAATCCACGAATTTGTGAGTAGTACAAAACCAATTCCAATTATTCCAAAACCAATGTACGCTCAATCGTAGGTGGCAGCGTCTCTCGGGTCAATATCCATGAGAATTATTTATTCTTTGATATATAGGTGATCTGCAAAGTAGTAACGCACAAAATATGACATTTATATTACCGGATGAAAATGAGTGTAAACCTGTTAGGAAATATTTATTTTCAAATTGTAAGGAATGGTATACCCGTACTTATTTGCATACGAAAAATTGCTGTTTCGAAAAGAATTTAATTTTGCAAATCTCAATGCATTGGAAAAATCTTTTTAAATTAATAACTGTTCATTACAGTAACAGTTATTCGAAACAATGGAGTGGAAAATTTTCAACTCAGATTAATATCAAATAATCTTTTAAATTCCTCTTAAAACAGAGATAATTCTATTTGGGAAGACCATAAAAGAAATGAATTTGCAGGGTTGGAAAGTAATTCAATTTGAAGAGTTTATTTATTCCTTTAGAATTTACATATTCAATTTTTTCAGGCTGTTGTCTTCCACGTAGAGACTCACCCCAATGTCACGTGGTACACACAATGTGTCACTTATCATTCATTTCCTTCGCATGCGTATGAAGTTTTATACTCTGTGTTTGGAATGGTCATGATGTACGCTTTTCCCTTAACAATCATCATCTATTCCTATGCAGCCATATTGATGGAAATTTGCAGACGAACAAAAAATCCTACAAGTGGTAAGTTGACTATCAACGATATCTCAGTTGTTTTCCGTATACTTTGTGAAATCTGACTCTATCGCAAAGGTGGTTCAGCAAAAATTTTGGAAGTAGATTTCAAAGCAGAAAACATGTCTATAGTTGGGGAGGGATATTAGCAAAGGTCAAACATGGAATTGCAATAAAAATATGCTACAAAACTTCTTCAGAAGGGATGCCCCTGCTATTGGTTCATTTTGATGATTATTGAATTGCAAACACATACAGGGTGTCAGCGCTAAAGAGCGGTATCCATTAGAAGTATCTGCGGAACGTATTGATGAATCAATTTCAAATTTTCCAGTTACAGGAAATAGATACTGATCTATTATTTGCAATGTTTTTCAGAGCGGTGTCACTTTTCGGGTATCCTGCATATCAAATTCAGCTTTGTCATTTCAAATGCCTTGGTTTACATTGTAATTTTTTTATTAAAGTAATCCTATTTCAAGGATCTTTTGTTAATATTAGTCCTATCTAAAATGAATCACCTTTGACCTATGATTTTTATTTCATAATTTTTGGAATTATAGAATTATCTACTTTACCAAAAAAATTAAGATTTAAGTAGGATTGAAAGCTTTCCTCAGTTTAACGAGTTATTTTTGGGGCAAACGTACTTTCGATTCTATTTTATGAACACAGTGCTCATTAATCATTAGTCAGCTCAATGAAATTAAATTGTCAAAAAATGTTTTCATTAAATATGAGTACCTACTTTTTTCTATATTGGTGCCGTATTTTGAATTAGTATTGATTGGTATTAGTTTTGTTGAATATAGTTTATTTTGCTAAAAAATGACAAATAAATAAGTACTCAAATGACAACAATATGAATTTTTCTATCTTTCATGATCAATGTAAACAAATGACAAGTTGAACATGCAGAATTTTTAATGAAAAGTACCTGAATTTGCGACTTCTTCGTAGAGAGAAATTTAGACAATAACAATCAAATTTCGTCATTAATGAAGTACAGAAAACTGAAATGAGTAGCCTCAGCTCACTTCTAACGATGAAGATGTCATTTTGGTGACATGAATCATCTAATACAATTGCTAACATTGATGAAAAATAGAATTTCAAACAAAAACAACCTAGTAAACCTGAAATGCAAGTCAAGGTTCTAATCGTCCATCATTTCTTATAAATAATTTTCATTCCGAGAGCGAACTTCATTATTAGTTGTTTTTTGCATATGATTGGATCCACCCTGTCAAAGGTTAATTCGAGTTTTCCCAGAAAATTTATCGGTGACTATTAAATTTGCTCTTTAGGTACCCACAGACCACAGATCAAAATCTAAAGGGGTGAGATCCAGAGATCCTGCAGGCCAATTCCATGAACCCAAGGCTTCTTATCCATCTTTCGTTAAACAAGCTGGTTAATTCCTCCGATACCTGAGGTCTACAATAGGTCTGAGCACCATATAATTGGTGCTTACATAAAACACGTGCATTTAACAGGAGATTATTCAGGAATTCCGCAACATATAGTTGAATTTTCATCATTACTTAAATATTGACATCAATTGTTCTAAATTGAACTGAATACATTAAAGCTAAAAGGATGAAGGAAATTCCGCTGCCGTGTGTGATGTGGATTTTCGACGACCCAGATATCAGAATTATGCTGACTAAAAATATCTTCTCTTAAAAGTTTGGACTTAACGATCCATATAATATTTTCTAATAAGTCTGAGAGTTCTTGAAAGTTAACCATCAATTTTTCGCAGAAATTAATTCTAACCGGCGCGCCTCCTAGATTCATCGATGATATTAATGGGAATTTGTATAGGTTGAAATTATTTTTGTCGAAAGTTTCATTAATTGAATTGCAACACGTACAGACGAAAACAGCATAAAAATAATCCAAGACCGTAACTGCAATATTTCATTGATGGCAATGAAACTAACTCTGATTTTTTAAATTGTTTTCAGCAAATTGGCTGTTAATTCAGGTTATATTCGTTGAAAGTTCTAAAGGTTCGACTTAGAAACTGACATCGAAGTCAAATCAACTCTGTCTGTTTCTATTTGCCACGGGCAAATGATCTAATTTCCCGAAGGAATTGGAGGTTTTTGAAAAAATTGCGACTGAAACGAAAACAAATATAGGAAAACTTATACCAATCGTTACTAATTCAAAATGCAGTTCTAATAGAGTAAAAAATAGGTATTCGTATTCGAAAAGATTATTTCTGGGTGGACAAGTGATTTTTGAACACCCTGCGTATAAAATAGCATAGGATAGTACCTTTCCTTCAAAAATAACATTTTTCTCGTTAAACTAAAAAATCTGAGTAATTTTTGGACAACGTATGTAGATGACACTATAGTTCGGAAAATTCATAGCTCAGTGATGATTAACTCCAGATAGGACAAATCTTGAAAACAAATAATTAAAAAGGTTGCCTGTAATGAAAAAATTGAAAGTATACCATGTCATTTGAAATGGTGAAGTTGTAGTCGATATTTGGTGTTATTGGAACCTCTGAAAATAATTGCAAATCAAAGATGTAGTATCCATTTACTCCTATGCCAAAAATCTATATGAATTGGAGAATATAAGAAACAAGCCTTTGGAATTATTGATGAGAAATAACACGAGATATACACGTAAACTAAATATTTTTAATTAATCAATTATAACACTTATAGTAGGAATATAATTAATTGGAAATTTTTATTCGATTTCCCAATATGCAAAGGATAAATTTGCTGAAGTAAAAGTTCATTAATGTTGTTTTCGTTTTATTGAGGTGTCAATTAAATTCGTTTCATAGCCGTAATTCCAAGTGATTTATTTCAATATTTGAACTTAAATCTCGAAATCAACAGCTGACAAAGGAATCCAGAGTAATTTGTGAACAAATGAATGGAAAGCACTCAATTTCATATTTTAGTATTGAAAACTTCTGTTATGAATCAAGCTGACCGAAACCAAACAATCTCATTCGGATAACTTGATTTATAATAGAAGTTCTTTTTTTTGCGAGCGGGATTACACCATACGGCGTTCTCGCAACCTAGCTTCCAAATATTTCTTTGTTGCTGTTCTTGAAGGTTTCTTCCTGTCATGGCTTTATCGCCAGCTTGTTTTTGGTCTACCTCTTCTTCTTCTCTGTACTAACTGCCATTCCCATATTCTAAGAGGCCATCTTTCTTGTGTCATGCGTCTAAGGTGTCATAATTTTTGTCTTTTTGCCTCTATTGTATCTACTATGTCCACTTCTGCTCTCTCCCTTATTTCTGTATTTCTTACACGATCAAGTCTTGGGAGGCCGCAGCTTCTGCGCCAATAGTCCATCTCCATTGTTTGTAGTCTTTTTTCATTTCTCTTTGTCATCTCCCACACCTCTGAACCATAGGTAGCCACTGATTCTACAATAGTTTTATATATTCTTCTTTTGACAGGTTTAAGGATATTCCGTTTCCAAATAACGCTGTGCAGCTGTCTAATCGCTATCTTCCTCTTTATTATTTTTTCATTTATATCCTCTTCACTCCCTCCTTCCTCTGAAAACAATGCTACCAGAAAACGTTATTTACTACAGTTTTTCACTGTGGCTCCATCCTCCATGATCAAATCAGTTCCATTTCCCCCCACCACGAAACACTCAGTTTTATTAAAGTTTATCCGCAGACCCCATTTCGTGTATTCTCCGTTGAGCTTCCGCAACATTTGATGGGCGTCATCTTCATCCTCTGCTAATATGACCTGGTCGTCTGCAAAGTTGATCGAAAAAAACATATCATCATCTACCTCTATCCCCATATTTTCACATTTTCTCTTCTAGTCCTTCAGCACTCCATTCAGGTATAGTTTGAACAGAGTCGGAGCAATACAGCATCCCTGCCGTAGACCATTGGAAACCTCGACTCCCCGAAAAAGCAACGATCCGTTCTTCACGTAGCTGATGTTGCCACTATATAGGTTTTTACTGCTCTAATGGAGCAGTGATTTATGTTTTATGCTTTCATTGCCTCTCAGAGTTTACATAACGGTATGCCGTCATAGGCATTCCTCAGATCGACAAAGAGGAAGAAAGTCATAAGATTGTGGGCCAAGCGTTTATCGGTGATTGTTCTTATACTGAATATGTTGTCAACGAAAGATCTCCCTGCTCTGAAGCCGCTCTGGTCCTCCACTTCCTCGAAACTTCCTTCTTTTCTGATTTTAAGAAGTTTTCATATATTCCCCCTATGCTGCTTAACACCGTTATTCCTCGATAGTTCGAACAATCCCTTCCATCTCTTTTTTTTATAAATATTAGTTATGTACCCCTTCCTAAAATCCTTCGCGAGTTGTTCTCCTGATGAACATCTATTGAATAAATGAGTTAGCCATTCGAACAGGATATCCAGTCCACTCTTCAAAAGTTCTGCCTTTACCTGCCCCAGTCCTGGTGATCGGCCGTTTTTTTGCAAGAAAATGTGGGTCTTGATTTCTTGTGGAGTAACTTTTGTTATTTCAGTGTTTTCTTCGTTCAGTTCCCACTCCGTCCTGTCAAATTGTACTCTGTCCTCCTTCATATGTTGCTTGTAGTAAAGTTCCCATTCACTCATACTTATTGGTTGCAAACTCGTTCTGCTATTCTCGTTGGTTCTCAAGTTCTTCAATAGTCTCCAAGATTTCCTTGATCTGCTGCTTCCTAAGAATTGATCGACTCCTTCACATTTCGCATCCCAAAATTCATTCTTTCTCTTTATTATTCCTTTTTTCACTTTCCTACTTATTCGCGTGTAGTATTTTCTGTCTTCTGAATCTTTTGCTGTTAACCACTTGTTTTGTGCTCTTATTTTCTCCTCTTTACTTTCCTTGATCGAATCGTTCCACCAGTATAGACTTCTCTTGTTCCTTCCATTATCCAGTTTCCCAAGTCTCTCTTCAGCTGCTTGGTGGTTTGATTTAACTAGACCCTCATACAGTTTCGTTGGTGAAGAATCGTCCATTTGGGTGAGCTTCTTGCTCAATCTTAGTTTATAGAGAAAAGTCACTGAAAGATCTTGCAGAAGGTCCAATTTGTATCTTTTAGGCTTGCATTGGCGTTCTTCATCGGTAATTTCCTGAGTCGAAGGTATCATATGTGTAAATTGGTCATGATAGATCTTAGCTCTGATGAAGTGGTGGTCTGAATCGCATTCAGCACCTTTATATACTCTTACATAGTCGACTCTAAGTAGTGATCTTCTTCTTTCTACAATGTGATCGATAATAGATTTGAGGTTCCTTGTTGTCTGTGTTCATGTATATTTGTGTATGTTCTTATGATCAAAAAAGTCATTCCATATTTTCAGATTATATTGCTCACATATTTCTACCAGTCTTCTTCCATTGTCGTTAACTTCTTCCTCTCCATGCCTTCCGACAAATTCACCACCATATAGCCTTTCTGTTTTTCCATTTAAATCGCTCATTAGAAATAATTCCTTTCTATTCCCTACTTTATCGAGCAGAGTAGTTAGGTTGTCATAAAAGTTAGTTTTCTCCTCATCTGAGGAACTGTCATTTAGGGAGTACACTCCTATTATTACTATATCCTTTCCCTTAATTTTAGGTTCTACCTGCACAAGTAACTCATTGATATATTCCCATTTCTCTATACAGCGTTTGAATTTCTTTCTGATTACTAGGGACATTCCTTTTTTAGCTCTTACTTCCTCATATACTCCACTGTATATATGGATATAATTTCCAACTTCCTCGATTCCCCTTCCTTTCTTTTAAGTTTCTGACAGTTTCAAACCTCACCAATATCGACATTCAGTCTATCCAATTCAGAGAAAACTTCATCTTTTTTTGTGTTTAGGCCCTGTATGTTCCATGTACCAATACTCATATACCTTTTTCGTTTGCCATGTTTTCCAATAATTCCATCCAGTTTCTCTCTTTTGCTAGGATTTTTAGTGGTTTAGGATTTTTTTGGAGATGCAGGGGTGCTAATCCTACGACCAAATCCCCATGTTGGAGGACCAGGCTTTTCTTTCGGGGTGTGCTCCCTTAGTCGGTAGTTCCAGTTTAAGGTGCTGGATGTCGCCGTCATCCTCTCCCATTTGCTACATGATAACTGAAAAATGCATTTCCCGAAGGCCACGCGAATACTAATCTTATAGGACGTGGGAGTAGGGTTTATTGGCAGATCAGATTAGATGACCTTTTCGTCAGATATCTGAATGAGACGTTTCTCAGGGTTTTAGTAAGACATATACACCGACCGCATATGTCTCCCCTGAGTCTCATCAACCTTTGGCCCCCATATAGAAGTTCTCAATCCCAAAATATCAAATTTGGTACTTTTCGTTCATTTGGTCACAGATTACTGTCTATTCTTTTGTCAGCTGTTGATTTCGAGAATGAAGAGTTCAAATATTAAAATTAGTCTCTAAGGATAACCATATATCATGAAATAATTGTATGCATAGTTCTGTTGGTATTAAATCAGTATTTACAGCCTCCGTGAATTTTGAGTGTGTCTCACAAGGTTGCGCACGGAAATCAACCTATTTTTCTTTCAAAAAGCCAGAAGAATCGTAATTAGAATTTAAAACGGAATGTATTCTTGGAAACATCAGCAGATTATATCATTCACTAAGCACTAGAAGCGAAACCCATTTCATTTAACTGTGCCATGAGCTAGGACCGATTCACAACAATATTTGATTGAGAAATCCACGCTGAACTGCAGTGACATACTTTTCATTATGAACAAAACTATAATATGCTGAAAATAGCTCTTTACTGAAGAATTCAATGTTATCTGGGGCATTACCCACCGTTTGCAATCACCTGAGTACTAGAAATTCCAAAATAACTTAGTTTCTGTGTGCCACCCTATATAATAGCATTTTTCCTATATCATTCCGTGGTATATTTTCATTTACTAAATTATTTTATTCTGATTTCAGCGGATAGTATTACCAGATCAAGCCTGCCTTTTCTTAGCAAGGCGAAAATTAGAACGTTGAAGATGACCATCATCATTGTTTGCGTGTTTTTTATCTGCTGGACTCCATACTATATAATGTGTCTTTGGTAAGTAACGTAGTCATATTCATCGCTATAAGTTATTGAAATGAGATTATAAGTGTCTTAAATGATCGAAGGCTATTATATAATAGGTCAGGAAGAAGTACCTTTCTTCTATAATTCAATTCTATTATTCAAAAGTAAGTGGAATAGTAGATAACATACTGATATTGGATAGCTGGATAGCTGATTTCAGGTTTGTATCAAGAATTATTCGAACAAAATAGTCAAGGATGATTATGAAATACAAAAAAAATTATCAGTAATAATATACCTAAGGATAGTATTTTGATTAATACCAAAAATATGGTGATTTGAAAAATTCAACTCGTCCTTTCCACAATTCACAATCTGTCCGTCCCGGTTCAGAAGTTAAGGGTTGTATGACAAAAATTTTTTAACAGAAGCTTTCGACAATAACAACTATAGACATGCTTCAGAGAAACTTGGATGAAGATCAATCGAGGCTATGAACTTTGCAACATCTTTTAGAGCTTTTACTGATATTATAGGCTAATTTGCAGCAAGGTCGAATTGATCATTCAATAGAACGCACTCTGAGGCGTTGCTAAGCTGTCGTATAAATCGAAAGTCAAAAAATTATTGAAAAAAAGTTTCATCAATTTGACCTTCCTCGAAAATGTTGCTTTCTCCATTTTTCATTTAATATTTTTTTAGAAATTGATGATGTCTATATTAATTTTTGTTTATTTCTATAAGGTTTCAGAAAAAAACTTGGTTCAACACAATAGTTCTACTAATTTTCATATAATTCTGCCATATCTTTCTTGGAGCAATGTCTATGCGACTGGCATGTAATTTACAATTATCATTCTACTGTGAAAAGTAGTCGAACATTAATATCTTTGTAGAGTTCTGTGTATTCGTTCAATCATTGCTTCGTCTTCTGGTTGGTCTGACGGCCGAGTCTATATTTTTGATTCCTCTGGACCTACACAGACTGTGGACCATGAAAAATTAAGGAGCCTTGGTAATTATTAATAAGGGTATATGTATATTCCCTCCCGAATAATGAAAGTCGAAAAATTATTTGGTAAATTCGGTCCTGAGAATTTTAGGGCCCATTAATAATATAGCTAGATTTTGTCCCGCATCAGAAGTTGGTTATTGAATGAAATGCACAATTTGAAATATTCCACGAATTTATTGGAAAAGCTATTTATGAAATTGACCACCAAATAAAGTTATTGAATATTGAAATTACAGCTTATATTTCAATTCTGACCACAATGGAATGATAAACATTCAATTTAATGAAAATGATTCTTTACAATAATCATCAATCGTTTCTGAAATGAATTTTGGAGATTTTGTAAAGTTTTACCATGAATCCTATTTACTAAATGAACATCCTGAATCTTCATGTAAGTATCCAATAAAAATTCTCCCACTTTTTCAAGAAAAAAAAAAAATATATAATATATATATATATATATATATATATATATATATATATAGGATGTTAATATAATAAACTTGAATACAAAAGTTATGATTCCTTAAATAGGACACCCAATATTTTTTCATTTTTGACTGCGTGAGGAACAATGAAGGTGAGTTTGTAGGAAATTTCCTATACCCTTCTCAAATCATTTCCGATATATTTGACATTTCTGAAATTTGAGGACTTTTGAAAAACTTTTTGTGTTCTCTATATTCAAAACTTCAGATGTACAACTATGTGATAATAATTATTGACGGTTGAACATATCACACATTTTGTTGATCTATGTTACACAGGGTGTTGGAAAACATATTTGATGTTGGGACTCATTCAATTCTCATTTCACTATTTTTTTAATCGCATACCCTATATATACAGGGTCGAGTAGCTGGTATATTTTAAAAGCTTACGAATAGTACCTAGGTTCTCTATACTTTCAACGGTTTCGAAGATATTCGAAAGTTCAGCCAATTTTTATCGAATTTCAAGAAATATTCCATTACTACACTCCAACTTCTATCTGAACCGATTTTTGCCGCGGAAGAAAAACCCGAATTAGATGAAATCATTCCTGTGTTTAATTGTCATGAATCGTAAGCATCCAACAACTCAATTCTTGAGTAAGAATATTGACAAAAAGTTCGGGTTCATAATATCACATTAATTCATACTTCCAACGAAATATTGAAATCGAAACATTTGAAAAATAAAAAAAGAAATATTTTCCATATCAGTTTGTACTCCATTTTGAACGACACACAATGTTAATCTGTTCTCGAATGATCTTTTAACGTTACTTAGCATGTCTGGTGTTACCGATCGAAATTCTTCTCTTATCCCTCTCTCATATCGTCAGCCGTCGTTGGCGGAGTTCGAAATACAATTTCCTTTACATTCTCATAGGAAAAAGTCATGGCAAGTTGGATCAGGCGATCTTGCAGGTCAATTTGGGAATCCACTTGTGCCGATCCATTTATTAGGAAAGCGTGTGTCCACGAAATTTCGTACATTGGGAGTGAAATGTGCTCCATCCAATTGGTACCACATTCGTTGCCTTACGTCTATCGTGATATCTCGTAACAATTCTTGTAGATGATCACGAAGTAACCTGAAAAACATATTTCCGTTTGAGTGCCGATCGAAAAAAATGGTCCGATGGCATGCGGTCCTATGATTGCCCCCCAAGTTTTAATCGCGCATCGATTCTAAGGATTCTGATCATCGAAATAATGAAGAGTGGCCACAGAAGTTGTATTTCCCTCCGACCATTTCTATTTCGACATGGCAAATGTACTAAAAGGTCCAGTGCCTTACAAGAACCAAAAAACCAATTGGAACCGTTACGGGGAACAACTATCAGAAATAGTAGAACCGACAGCTGAGACACCGGGAAAAATCAAGACTCTGGAAGCTGTTGTTGAGAAACTGCTAACTAGCATCACTTGGAAATCCATCTGAAAAGAAAAAGAAGGTGTACAGGAGGATTACCGTCTTCGACGCATCCTTTCTGCAGCAGGACCGACTGAAATCCAAAGTCTTGATGCACCAGAATTAGTAAAACACAGACGAAGGATGAAACACTGACACATCTGACGGAAGTTCACTTCCCAGGTTTTCTCATCGGCAACACAGCAACTCAAAAGTCGAATGGCCATGTTGACAAAACAAACTGGAACACAGCCTCAATGGTCATTACAGTCGAAAGGGTTCGATGGGCAGTAACTACCTTTCAATCATACAAAGCACCAGGAGTACATGGTATATACTCTGCACACCTAATAAAAGGAATGGACCGAATATTTATGAACTTAATGCACATTTTCAGATCCTACTCAGCTTTGGGATATGCTCTGAGCCCCTGGTTTCGGGTCGTCTTCATTTCCAAGCCCGGCAAGATCATACAATAATTTGAGACCAATGAGTCTAACCTCCTTTCCACTGAAAATCATGGACTCTAGTAGAAACATATCCTATGAAGATTACCCTAGCAGAGCGCCCCCTTGATATTACTCAACATGTCTATGAGCAAGGTACATCAGTCGACTTAGCACTACACTCTGTAGTACGGTATATTGAGAAAGGACTGTAAAAATGCGAAGTCACTCTAGGAATATTCCAAGACATAGAGGGAGCTGTTAATAACACGAGTTTTGCCGACGATCTTGAGCTCCTTGTTCGTGGAAAAAACCTCAACACCATATGCAAAGTTGCATAGAAAGCTCTGCAAATGATTGAACAATGGTACAGAGAGAACAACTTTTCCGTTAATCTTAACAAAAATGACATGATTCTACTCACTCGTAAAAAGAAATTACGCTTTTTAAGGAACCAATAATTTTGAACGAGGAACTAACACTAGAAAAACGAGTGGAATATATAGGTACGATGCTTGACGCCAAACTAAATTAGGAAAATCGCATCGAAGGACAAACGCAAGAGGCGCAAAACACACCCTAGGCTTGCCGGAAGTTATTTCGCCCAGATGGGGGCTCAAACCGAACATAACATATTGGTAAGGTTAAGTTAGATACACGATGATGATAAAACCGCTCCTGACCTATGCGGCCATCGTGTGGTGGCCAGCACTTAACAGGTAGGCAAAATGGAACAAAATAAGCAAGATCCAAAGGCAAGCATGTCTAGCATTCACGAGCCTTGAGATTGACATCCACGGCCTCCATGGAGTATCTGATGGGTGTCCCTCCTATACACATAATGGTGGAGGAGACGGCTATGGGACCGTCATTAAGGATGTGAGAAGAAAGCATATGGAGGGACAGAAATCCTACAGACCTCAATAAAATCAGAGAATTCCGACCTGACCTTATCACAAGAGGAGATCGAATAATAGCCATCTACCACTTTGATGAACTTTTTAACGTCGTCATTTAACCAAGAGAAATTTGGTCCACATTCCACGCCTTACTAATCCAACAGGTCCCCACCTGGCTTACAGACGGGTTCCAAACCGGGATGGGTTCAGGCATCAGTGTCCATATCCCAAGGGCAAACATTACGATTGCTCTAGGAGACTACGTCGCTGCAACACACGCAGAAATGTCATTCTACGATGACTAAACCTACACAGGAACTACAGAGACGCATACATCTACATATGCTCTGACAGCCAGAGCACCCTGGGATATTTCAAATATCCAAGGGTCAGATCCGAACTAGTTGACGAATGCAAAGTAGCACTTTGGCAACTCAGTACTATAAACAGAATTACTCTGCTTTGGCGCCCAGCGCATCAGGGTATCGAAGAAAATGAGAAAGAAGACACGCTGTTTGTCCAATGGGATCAGAACATATTCCGACTCTCCCATAGACCCACCTGATCTCTCTCTTTTAAAACTGAAACACCAGCGAGACCCTGAACTATTGGGCAGGCATCCCGGGACTGAGACATTCGAAGAGAGGGTACATGGACTATTGATCCTTGACAAAAAGTCTATTGCGATGGTAGTTGGCCTAGTGACGGAATACCAATTCAATAAACACCTACAAAACATGAGATTGTCAGAATCCACACAGTGCCGTGGTTGCCTAGAAAATGATGAAACAGCGAAACACTTACTTTTCAAACGCCCCTCATAAGTTGACCAGATTGAACCCATTGGGCTAAACACCTAGTGCCTGGATGATCCAGGAGGCCCCCTACAACAGTCTTGCAAACTTCATCAAAAAGTTTCTGCTAGACTGAGAACAAACAGCACAACACGGCAAGCACAATGGGCCAAACGGTCTAAGTGCTGCCCATAAGGGCGCCGTGCATGAAGAAGAAGAAACTAACCTCTGAAAGATAGCAATACAAATATTCAGTTTTCGGTCTCATGCCCAAAATTGCTCCAGTCGAGAATGAACTCTCGTCTTTTAACACAACCTAGTAGTTATTGTCGCAGCACATAAGTTTTCCCCATCACTAATGCTTTATATTATTAAATTATTCTGGCTTCTCGAATAAATGGACAATAGCTTTTCTTTTACATGTTGAACCCGAAATTTGATGGTTCAAAGATTGTGATTTGGATTCATGGCAATAATCTTAGATATATCTGGTCACTGTTATATTTCTTCTACACAGGTCCATGCTTGTTCGCCACTTGTTTTTAGATTTTTGAAAAGATTATTTGAAGTTGTAGACATTCATTTACTGATTTCCCCTTCCACCTAACAGAATTTTATCACTCATTATTTCTTTTTACATATACGGTGCAAGAATACTGATGTAGAAACATGAATTGAGAAATTAGGGAAAGAACGATTTTAGAAATACTTGGAACAGTCTAATGTAGAAGAGAATAAATACAAAATTGAATATAATTGGACAATAGTTATTCCATATCATTGACTTCAAGAAGAGAGTTTATAAGAAATTATTCAATTCCCAAAATTCCCAATCCTCAAAACCTTCACAATTACATTTCTGAGCATAGCACATAATCTCATTAAACATCATTTTGACATGTATTATTTCCTTCTCAAGATGATGATTAGGGAGGTTCAGGTACCTGAAAAGTCCGGCAGATAATTTTTATGTCCATGGGTGCAATTAAATAAAAATCTTCCTGGTCGGATCCCCCGTTGATAATGGCAGATTCGAGAATTCACATTGAAGATGATAAATGATAATTCAATATTGAATGGTTCTCAATGACTAAGGCTGCCTTTATTTTTCAATGTTATAATTGAAGTATATAGAGTGAAATGGAGGAAACTCCAAGACAAAAAATTCATTTCGTTAATATAGAACTTCCACTGAATAAAGAATAGAAATGAAATCAACCTAATCTTTGTTTCGTTTCGCATAAACCTCATAAACATAATTCGCTTAGTTGTAGAAAAAATCGTATTGAGAGCACAATTGCAGTATTTCTAGATTCGAAATTCAACCAGTACAATTTCAATTCTCTTTCTTAACTTGACAAGGGTCTCTTTTAACTTATTTTGCCGAGATTTTTGTGTGAGTAAATAGAGACGGATTGGTCCTGAATAAATTTCCACTGGGATAACTTCTAGGGGGTCACTGAAATTTTCATAAAAGCGAACACTGAAATATTCTTTAATCGAATTGTATCTTTTGTTCTGACTGACATTGTAAACTGAGAGTTATTTCAAAGAGATCCTGATACGACGGTAGATATAACCATGTTATTCCAGTCGGAAAAATCTAATGTCCATGATGGAGCACTTACATTTTCATGTCGAAAAATTTTCCGATAATTTTATATATAGATGATTTCGTAATAGCGAACGAATAAATAAAAATTTTTTCATTTCTGGGGGAAAAGTATATTCAAAAGATTAATTATCAAAATGAATCTTCGAACTTATATATAATACCTATACTTTGCGAACTTAATGTTAATTCTTCAATTTCAGCATTTATTTTTATTCTGTCTTTTGATGACAAATGTTTTCTTCTCAACGGTATACTTAATTAGGAACTTTTCGAATAGAAAGACTACTTAAAAATTAATCAGTTCAATCGAAAGGTATTTTAAATTTTCTCTGATATTCTAATATGATTCCGAATTTGCAGGGTTGTGCGAATGTTTTTCACAAAGTGAAAAAAACGAAGACACTTTTTCACTGGTTTTCGTAAATATATTCAAAACGATCAATCGCATGACAAGTTTAATATAAATTAAGTTTGATTTGAAACTGCCAATATGTAATTAACACATGAAAAAGTACCAAGCTGCAAAGTGATATTTTTCAATTTCAATCTAAGTTTTATGCAAACTACTCGATCACATTACATTTTCACGCTGAATAACCCGAATGAGTTTTTATATACAAGATGGGAACTTTCGTTATCATAGTATGGCAGCTATGTAAAATATTATGGTTGGGGGGAAATGAACCCTCTCTATCGATCTAAAAAGTTTCTCCATTATTCATAATGCAAGAATTGCAACATCCAGAATAACTTCTGCATGCATTTTGAATTTGAATATTGGTCTGAAGCTGAACAATTTCTAGAGCTTCATTTTCATTCTCATCCCAAAAAACTGATTCAAAAGTTCTGATACATTTCTCGTCTGGTGTGGGGGCGCACCTTCATGCTGGAAATAAACTAATCTTCTTTGAGCCAAGGAAGTTCTCATTTAAATACATTAAAACTGCATCTCGCTTGCTGGTCACTCTCACTGAGTATATATATATATATATATATATATATATATATATATATATATATATATATATATATATATATATATATATATATATATATATATATATATATATAGGAGGTTTCACCCCGACGAGTTGCCCATATATCTGTTCATGCAATCAAACTGATTTCATGAAAAAATATAAATCCACCACCCGGTAATTAATACCATTGCCAGGCAATGATTATAATCAAAACATATCCTGGAATGATTATATATTAGGATAACCTTAAATGTTAGGAGAATTTATCAATTTACCAGAATATATACATACTATAGCATCATCAGACAATGATATCAGTGTACCAACGAGTAGTGTCAGAGGCTTTCTCCCTGGAAAAATCCAGTGTACGGACCTTAGTCAGGTAACACTGAATGCTACTCATTAATAGTTTCCTTTGTGTAAAGTGGTGAACGATCGAATAGAATACTGCTCTGAATATAAATGTGACAAATTTGTCAGTTAATTATATTACATTTATATAAACAAATAAATAAAATATGAAAAGAGATTCTGAGCAGTATAAACTAAAGAGAAAACCTATGACTCTTCCTTATTATTTTTTCCGAAAGAAACCTACGAAGAATATTACAAGATTTGATGACTTATATTTTGTAACTGTTCAAACAAATTTTTTCAGACCCAAAATCTCAATACTTTTGTGAAGATTCCTAGAAATAACACCTGTTGTGGAAATAATAATCGGTAGAATAAAAATTTCTTTCATTTTCCACATTTTTTAATCTCGTCGCCAAGCATTATAAATTTAGAAATTTTTTCATTGTATTTATTTTGTATATTATGTGTGTCGGGTATAGCAATATCAATTATATATGTTATTTGATTCTGTTTATCATTAAGAACGATATCTGGTCTATTGTGTTTTACAGCTCTGTTGCAAAGAATTGTTCTATCAAAATAAAGTTTATATTTGTCATTTTCACGAATAATCTCAGGTTCATATTTGTAAATTTTTTTTCTTTTGGGAATTAGGTCATGTTTAATTCCTAGATTAAAATGAATAATATTAGCGACGGCATTATGTCTTTCTAAATAATCTGTTGAGGCAAGGACTGAGCAAGATGATGATATATGAAAAACTGTTTCTAAAGAACAGAAACATCTACGGCAAGAATCATCTATATTTTGTTTGATGATGTGTTTTCTATAAGTCCTCGTGAAAATAACCTGATCCTGGATCGCAATTGCCAAGCCTTCTGTTTCAGCAAACAATTCTCCAGAAACTAACCATCTATTCGATGCGATTTCATCAATATAATCATTTTTCAATTCTTTAGGGTGCTTTCCGTGTAATTCCTTCTGCGTTCTCTTTTAGAATTATCATCAAATATATCAAAATCATGAAAATGGGAACGTAGATGAAAAATCTGTTTACTATGAAGATTATTCAAATCAGTTAATCCACGACCTTCAAGATGTCTAGGTTGTGTAACTCTCTGAACAGCTGACTTTGGGTGGTGCTTATGATATTTACAAAGCATTTTCCTCGTTTGACATTGTAATTCATTTAGATCAGTTTTAGACCATTTAATTATTCCAAAAGAAGATGTAAGAATAGGAACTGCATAGGAATTGATAGCTCTGAAAAGGTGTTTACTAGTTAAATGACTCTTGATGATAATTCTAAGTCTTTTGTAATATGAAGTTCTAATATTTTCTTTAGTGCTGCTATGGTTAATTGTCTTCTCTTGACAAAATCCAAGATATTTATATGTATCTCCTTGATGCATTGGCTCGATTTCGATATTGGAAATCTTTATATAATCAGAGGTGATCTTTCCTTTCTCAATAGAAAGATTTTTACATTTTGGAAACCCAAATTTCATATAAATATCATTGGAATAGTTGAAAGTAATCGCAAGTAGACTTTTTAAAAGAGATCTGGTTCCGGCATATAATTAAATATCATCTAAATAAATTAAGTTACTTAATTTGAATTCAGTTGTTAGACTCTTTATTTTGAAGCTGAATCTAGAAGCATTTAATTCATGAGATAATGGATTAAGGCAATGACAAAACCAAAGAGCACTTAAAGAATCACCTTGAAAATGCCTCTTTTGATTGGAATTACTTCAGATTTTAACGATTGTTTTGAAATATTTAAATGAAGATTGGTTCTCAAATTTTTCATAACAAATTCAAGAAAAAGACGAAGTGTCTTATCAATTTTATAAATTTCCAAAATTTCTTGAAGCCATGAATGGGGAGAACTATCAAAAGCCTTTTGGTAATCAATGAAGGCTGTATGAATATTTCTCTTCTTAGTTTGAGCTTGATTCAAAGCAACAGAATCAATTACAAGTTGCTCTTTAGTATCATGGTGTTTTTTTCTACATCCTTATTGTTGTTCGGAAAGAATATTATAATTCTCCAAATGTGCATAAATTTTTTGGGTAATACATGCAGTTAGAATTTTATATATTGTTGGAAGGCAAGTAATTGGTCTATATTGAGACGGATCAATAGTGTTAGCACTTTTTGGTTTCAAATAAGTAATTCCTTGTGTGAAAAATAAAGGAGTAGCTGAAGGGTTCTTTATTATAAATGAAAAATATTCAGCCAATTTTTCATGAACGCAAGAGAATTTCTTGAACCAAAAGTTATGAATACCATCAACACCTGGAGATTTCCAATTTTTTGTGTGTTTAATAACTGATGTTATATGTTCGTTTATATTCAATTGCATGCATTCTATTTTAGAAAGTCGAGACCTTTCATTTAAAATCCAACTTGCATTGGAATTGGGTTGCCTTGGCACTGCCCAAATTGAAGACCAATAATCAGTTAGAATATCAAATTTAGGAACTCCATTTCCAGAAATATTTTCATTTGAACCTGAAATAACTTTGTAAAAATGTATTTCATTATTTTTGACTAGTTTGTTTTGGAATTTTCTATCTGAATTTATTTTATATTCACGTAGTCTAATGGGGTATACTGAAAGTTTTTGTTTTAGAGTATCGATGTATTCTATCAGTTGTCCATTACTTATTATTATTACTCATTAGTTTTATGGGTTTTATATCTGAGGAATATTATTCCAATATCTGCCATAAGTTTTTTGATCGACTACTTCTGGAATATTGAGTCAATCTTCCTAAATCACATCTGATACAAGCAATTTTACCTTCTAATCTTTTTTGCCATGAAGGTTTTTGTTGATATTATAATTAGATCCAAAATTTTCTAATTTGTATCCAGAATGTTTAACTACTGTAATAGTGGCACAATATATAATCAGATGAAGTGTATAAATATTCATTACTTTAACAAGTTGCTTTGGAAGAATATTCTCATTAAGCTCGTTTATACAATCGAAAATTTTCTTTGAATAATGAATTTTAGGTCTTATAGTTGGGTCAATATTTTCAAATAAATTCATTTGATTGAGAAATAAATTTTCTATATCTTTGTTATCAATATTTTAAGACGAATTTTCTGATTTATTTTCGATGCTTTTCATGAATGTCACTAGGTTTTCATCTGAAATTTCAGAATTTAAATGTTCTTCTTTATGTAGAATGTTGTTTTTAATTGATCTTAATTCGGATTCAGATATAAACTTTCTATTTTCAATATACCGTCTTTGATTCGCAATGCTTTGTTCTGAAATACAGCAATTGGGGAATTTTATATTATATTATATAGTTTAGACATGTACCCTTTTTTATTTGTTCCATTATTTGTTATTCTGTAATAACAAAACATAATGAATTTATTCATTTCATATGTCCATTTCATGCGTTTTTTTATTATATTTGTGAAGATCTGAATTAAGTGATGAAGATATGATAAGATTAGAGGAACAAGGTGATTCTACATGATTATAACAGTTATCACATCTTTTGTTGTTTGAAGAATAGACAGAACAAGTAGAAATGTCAGATTCCTTAGATTTACTTCATGTATGATATGAATGTATAGTTTTTAAATATTATTCCTACCTTCATTTAAGTTGTTTACCTTATCATCATATTCATAATCAACGGCCCAGAAATAATTTTCTTTGCAACGTTTCCTGAATCAGATGATATGAAAGTGTGAGAATCTAATGGTCCTGCATTTAAACGATCTTGAGTGCAGATATTGAACTTCTCCAAGAAATATCTATTATATGAATCGCAAGGGTATTTAGGAGGATTATATTCATCATCAGAGTCATATTCATATGAAGAATTCATTTTTGAATTCGAAAATTTGACAGTTGTCAATAATATATTTTATAAAACGTTTTCCTAAAAATGAATTAATAAAGGTAGGAAATTTTATGTGTACTTACTGTTAATAACTTAAAAATACTTATATGAAAAATAGAACTGATTTAAATATGCAGTGACGTTCATTTATGGAATAATTGTCACGTCGTGACATATATATATATATATATATATATATATATATATATATATATATATATATATATATATATATATATATATATATATATATATATATATATACCATACGGTATACTATTTGAATTCGAGATTTTCTCTTGACTTTATCTGGTACAAATAAAATTCTAGCCGTCGCTCATCCCTATAGCAATTGAGATTTTTTCATATTGAAAATTTATACATATATTTTTTTGGGGACTTACCTCAATTGTTGGATTCGAAGTAAGAACACCCAAAACTTCTATTGTAACTTCTCATTCTCTTGTTTATGGTAACCTTTCTGTTCTGTTTACTGAGTGTAACGGAAGAACCTGTGTTCAGATTCTGTTTCAATCTTTGGAATATAGACTTGTGAGGTTGCCCCCTGTCAGGAAGACAAAGAGAGTACTATTCTGAAATTGCATCAGAATAATATCATTTTAACATGTGAATTTTTAAAAATCCACAATTAGTTTTCAATCCAATGTTTTCAGCTAATCGGACACTCATTGTAGTTAGCATAGAATTCAAACTATTCCGAACGTTTTGTGTAAACTAGCACCAGAATACAACATGAAAAAACAGAATGTTTAATATTTAGAAAGATTTATATTTTCACGAAATATGTCAGACATGTTATATATATATATATATATATATATATATATATATATATATATATATATATATATATATATATATATATATATATATATATACAGGGCGATCCAACGCCCCGGTTTTAAAATGAAAATAAAAAGAATCGCTCGGACCCATTGATTTCTGATTCGAGGAACAACTTTCCTATGTCTTCATCCCCGTAACTTCAATCCTTTCCCGGGGTGCGCGTAACCCTCTGACTTTGAATAGGAATGAGGGATGTTGCGATACCTCAAATTAGAAGATCTTATCGAGTACTATAATATAATAATATAATTATATTATATAATATAATATAATACTATAGCCTAAAGTTTCGCTCCAAAATTTTCATCGTTATGGCAGCTAAAAAAGTGGAAGACTACTTACTTTTGAGATTAGTTTATTAATTGCTGAAAATGGGCACACTCAATTCCATGCAATAAAATAAGTTTTGCTAATATCGTTCACGTACATTACACAACATTTCTGGTTCAATTTGACGGCATTCATCAATGATCCGAATTTACAAATCATCCAGTGACTCAGGTTGGGTAGCGTAAATTTTGGATTTCAGGTGTCGCCATAGAAAAAAGTCCAGTGGCGCCAGATCAGTGGATCTGGATGGCCATTCGATATGTCCCGTTCTACCAAACCAGGCCTGAGGAAAATTTCCATCAAAGAACTGACGCACAGGTTGAACGAAATGAGGTAGTGTGCCGTCTTGTTGAAAAATGATCGTTTCATGGTCTTCTTCATTCTTCAGTACTTGCACGAGGGCTGGATAAACAGCGTTATGTAATAGTTCTGAATAAATTTGGCCAGTATTATTAACGGGTATGAAAAAAGGGCCGATGATGTGATTTCCATAAATACCCGCCCAAACATTTAATTTTTGGGGATGCTGAGAATGCTCTTCTCAAAATAGAGTTGGACCGGTACCGACAGCTATACCTGTTTACAGTGCTGTTAAGGTAAAATGAACACTTATCCAAAAAACAAATATTGAACATCTAGTTTGGATTTTTGTTAATAATTTCACTGACCACTTCACAGAATATGAGTCGGCGATCAAAGTCATCCTCATTCAGTTCCTGAACCAATTGTATCTTGAAAATGATGAAACTTATGTTTTCTTAAAATTCTCATGACTGTGTGAAACACGAGACACATTAGACAATTTCCTAGTAGGTACTAAGGGCCGGATCCTTTGCTCCGTGAACCTTCCATTTTCAGCACCTAGTAAACATTCACAAAAGTAAGTAGTCCTCCACTTTTTAGCTGAAATGAAAAATATAAATCCACCACCCAGTAATGAATACCACTACCAGGCAATGATATATATATATATATATATATATATATATATATATATATATATATATATATATATATATATATATATATATATATATATATATATATATATATATATATATATATATTTGGGCAGATATTGTTCCGGCGCATATCCAGACTATCTAAATGCTCGAATTTCTGAAGTGACTTGAATTTGTTTCATTTTGAAAATAGAAACAATCAACCCAAAATCTGTAAAAGCCGAGTTTATTATAAGAAGATCGAACAGTTGAACAAAAACTAGTTTCCATTATAAAACAGAATCGAATTATAGAATTTCCATTCATCATAGCCTTTCCTCATAGATAATAAAGAATTTAAATATGAGCTTGTGTACATACATAAACAACATGCTACTCCTTATGACGTTCAAAATATTCATCGATTTCACTCTGAACCTTTCTCGATGCTGCCATCTGACATGATTTTTCCTTGAGCCTTTTCAGGAGCAATACGTCTTCTATATGAAGATTATTCTGTTCGGCGCGGGAGAACGCATTGACAATATCTGCATGTTTCACTTTCACCATACTATTCAAACCATCCTCTGGGTCAGACGATTCCTCTACGTTTTCAATATTCCTTCCTAAGCGTCTTGTATAAGCTCTTATTCAATTGAATCGATACAAACTCTTTGTCTCCCACAGCCCAAATGGTAATGTTCTCAATGGTTAAGTCGTTTTCTGTATCGATGAACCTCAATGATTCGGCAATATTCTTCAAATCATTTTCACTGATTGGACGAAGTTTCTCCTGAAGCTCCGAGAGTGGAATATTTTCATCATTTGATTCTTCTACTTCTGTAGTGTCATGCCACAATGCTGTCCGACTTTTTCTAATAGTTTTTGAAGTAATGGCTTTCCAAGATAGGGCAAGATTGTTCACGGCATCTTTCAAATTATATTGCTTCAAACTGAAAATTATCTCTTCACCTTCATGTGAAATGATATGATTAATAGGGCATTTTCTATACGACACTTTAATGTTTAATGTAGAGCGAAAGGCTCCTGTAATCATCATGCAGGCTGTTCTCTGTAATTTAGAGAGCTTGAGTTGGCATTGCTTCTTAAGACTGCACTCCCACCAAGAAAAGCAGCCGTACGTAATACGTGGTCTAACCACCATCACATATAGCCACTGGAGTTGCTTTGGGGCAAGACCCCACTTTTTTCCACAGGTCCTTTGACATGCCCATAGCAAATGTCTAGAATTGTGTATTGTGTTTTCCTGGTGCAAATTCCACGTGAGTTTACTATCCAGGGTCATCCCTAGATATTTCGCTTCTTCCACAACCGGAATTAACACCCCGCCCAGGGTTGGGGGAACCAATATCCTCCTCTTCCTGGTAAACAGTACCATGAGTGTTCTGTAGGGGTTTCTGCTATGTTTCTTTCCTTCACACCACCCCTGAATTGCAGACATAGCCTCCTGTAGTCTGTCGGAAATATAGCTATCATCTTCGACAGCCAGAATGAGTATATCATCAGCGTATGCTTGTACATAAACATCCAGTGCGCTAATTATTGCCAGGAGATCATCAATTAGCAGGGACCACAGTAGAGGCGATAGTACTTCTCCCTGTGGGCAGCCCCTGCCAGCCACAAAAGTGACTACTTCTCCTTTCAAAGAAGTGTTGATCACTCTGGCATTTAGCATGTTACTAATCCATTCCGCAATAATATTTGGTTCTCCTCTGGCTCTTATAGCCCCACACAGTGAGTCAGTGGGGGCCGCATTAAACGCATCTTCAATATCCTTGAAGGCTGCAGCTGCAGTCTCCTTGCTGTCCAGAGACTGTGTGAAAATTCATAGTATCTTCACCTGAGTATTTATTTGTTATTTTATTTGACAAAAAAAACTATACACCAACAAATTTAGTATTGCTATTTCAAATAATATCATAACGTCAAACTAAGGCTGAAATTCATAGAATCTTACACAAAACATTGTTGAACCTAGAAATGGAATTCGGAATTGTTTTCACTCTATTTCTATGTTTCACAGCCTAATGATTTAATTTTCAGAAGAATCTCCAGGTTTTTGATAACATCGCGAATGAAATGAGAACGAGTTTTCAGGTATAGTGAAATCTAATACCAATCAATACTAATTCAAATAGAAATCTGATAATTTAAAGAAAAAAGGTAATAGTATAAAAAAATCACCCTGTATGTAAAGCATCGGAAATAACACTTCCAGTTAAACTAAACAAAATGTTTTAACCTCTAATCTAAGCCAATTTTTGATTATGAAAGATAACAATATAATTCCGAAAATTTAAATGAAGAAATCCTTGCCCAATGGTGATTGATTCTAGATAGATCAAACCTTAAAAAAAAGTGTGCGAAAAAGGATGCCCTCTAATATGTAAAATTGTAAAGTACACCTCGCCATCTGAAATAGCGAAGATGCAATCTATATCCGCTTCAACCGGAAGTGGTACTTCTGTGAAAATATTTGCAACTTTATCATCACTATCCATTTATCCCAATCCCAAAATTTGAAATTGACGATAATCCCGTTCCATAGATACTTGTAATTGGACCCTTCAGCATGGTTGGCCTGTCTGTGACTTCTGACACATTATTAAGAATGCCAAAACAAAGATTCTTACCTAGTTTTCATATTTTTACCTTCCATTCCGAAGTGATTGAAGGCACTATTATTATACTAATACTTGCTATTCAATCTTTTCTATTCATCTCTACCCTCCTAAGCGACCATTCGGTAAAAAGGGATTCTCTCAATTAAATTTTGTTTCTTATTTCATTTTCCTGGTGAATCCTTCCGTGTTTCATAACACGAAAACTTACAAGCAGTGTAATCAAAGATGAAGTTAGGCCTAATTACTAATTACTCGGCTTACGGGTAGTGACTAATTGGTGATGAGGCCCGCAGTTTCAAAGTCAAGGATTTGTTGTTAGGGATAAGGGTCTAATAATCTCATTATACCACCCATCCGTGCGTGAGATACTCATGCATTTCGCATTTTGATTAAAATATATTAAAAATTGTTAACTTTTACTTGATGTTCCTCATTAACTCGAAATCGAGTGATTCGCAATTAACTTCAATTAATTCACAATAATATAATATTTAAACCTAATGTAGGTGAGTTCATTGTAAATATTCAAGTTTACAACGGTTTCTCCGTTTTGCTTTATGTTCAATTGGTACCCACTTTTACTAATGAGAAAATATTCATTCAATATCGAGAAAACATAACCTTGTACTGTATTTATTTTCAACTGCTTCACACAATTTTGGGAAATTTCTGTTGTTAAATCAACATGCCTATAACAACAGTAATTTTACGCTTGGTCAATTGCATATCACCTATATCATATCATATACAGGCTGTCCCATTTCAGAGTATTTAGTACGCTAATTGAAATCTTACCAATAAGGGAGAATGACTGCCCATTTCCTTCATCGATTTTCGAGGAAAATTCATGGATGAAAACAGATTGCAGTTATTTTCTTTTGTGTTCGACCAATATCTCAGTTACAATCAAAATAAGGTAAGAACTATTTTGAAATTCTACGATTCTATGAGCACCATTTTGAGTACAATACCGGGAAGTATTACATTTTTTTCTTGAACATTACAACTTCACTAGTCCGGACACTCGCATAATGGCTCCAACTAAGAGAAATCATAAAACGCTCTCACTGGCAGAGAAAACAAAAATAATAGATATTATTGATGATGGAATGAGTACTCGTCGAATAGCAGCAAAGTTCACTATTCCAAAATCAACAGTGTTTGACATAAAAAAGAACTAAGACAAAATAAATAAAGGAACAGGTAGGAATTAGGGATGAACCGAGCAAGGGTTTTCACAAAAAGCCGAGTACCGAGCTCTCGGCCAAACAAAATTACATACTGCATGCCGAGTATCAGGGCCGAAAGCTCGGCTGGCCCAACCGGGCCCTCGGTGCATCCCTAGTAGGAATATTATTTCAAACTTTTCTCGAATTTATTCTATCCAAGGTATTTCTGTAGGAAAAAGAGAAATTATTAGGGAAGCTGAGAATCCTGAAGTTGAAATCGCATTGTATAACTGGTTTCTCCAACAACGCAATGCACACGTACCAATTTCGTCAGACACATTGAGAGCAGAAGCCAAATAGTTTTATGAGCAAATCACAGGAAAAAGAAGTTTTTCTGACAAGTTCAGAATGGTTAGATCAATTTAAGCTTAGACATGGAATTCGTTTTCTGAAGGTTTGCGGTGAAAACTTTTCAGTGATGTTTTCGCTGTGATACCATTTAAGGAAAAATTTTCTATCGGTTGTTAAACAAATGGAATTGAACAAAGAACAGGTGTATAATGCTGATGAATCGGCTATTTCTTGGAGATGTCTTTCAGACACAACTTGGGTTCATCAGGGGGAAAAATCAGCACCAGGCCGAAAAGTGTCATTGGCTTAACCGCTTAGTCTTCATACCATGCTGCAACGTGGCTGGAACTCACCAATTACCTTTACTAGTCTTGGGAAAAGTGGCAAATCTACGAGCATTCAAAAACGAAAGTTCACTACCAAATGTCTACGAAGCATCTACCGAAAGGCAAATGATCAGACCATTATTTAATGAATGGTTTATAACATCTTGTATCCCCGAGGTGAAGAATTTTTAACTAAGATTAACAAGCCCTCTAAAGCTCTGTTGTTGGTAAACAATGCACCATCTCACCCACCTGAGGTTAATACTGATCCAAACTTTAGTGTTATGTTTTTGCCACCCAACTCTACTGCCGTTCTCCAACCTATGAATCAGAATTTTAATTAAAAACATTAAAGTTTCGATCAGTATTAACCTCGGGTGGGTGAGATGGTGCATTGTTTACCAACAACAGAGCTTTAGAGGGCTTGTTAATATTAGTTAAAAATTCTTAACCTTGAGGATACAAGATGTTATAAACCATTCATAATAATGGTCTGGTCATTCACCTTTTGGTAGATGCTTTGTAGACAACTGGCAGTGAACTTTCGTGTTTGAATGCTCGTGGATTTATCGCTTTTCCCAAGAATAGCAAAGGTAATTGGTGAGTTCCAGCCGCGTTGCAGCATGGCATGAATGTTAAGCGGTCTTTTGACACTTTTCGACCTGGTGCTGATTTTTCCTCCTGATGAACCCAAGCTGTGCCTGAAAGACATCTCTAAGAAATAGCCGATTCAACAGCATTATACACCTGTTTTTCGCTTAATTTCATCTGTTTAACAACCGATATAAATTTTTCCTTAAATGGTATCACAGCGAAAATATCGCTGAAACGTTTTTCACCGCAAACCTTCAAGAAACGAATTCCATGTCTAAGCTTGAATTGATCTAACCATCCTGAACTTGTCAGAAAAACTTCTTTTTCCTGTGATTTGCTCATTAAACTATTTGGCTTCTGCTCTCGATGTGTCTGACGAAATTGATACGTGTGCATTGCGTTGTTGAAGAAACCAGTAATAGAATGCGATTTCAACCTCATGATTCTCAGCTTCTCTAGTAATTTCTCTTTTTCCTACCGAAATACCTTGGATAGAATAAATTTGAGAAAAGTTTGAAATAATATTCCCCTTAGGGATGCACCGAGGGCCCGGTTGGGCCAGCCGAGCCGAAAATAGCAGCAATCTGTTTTCCTCGAAAATCGGAAATGGAAATGGGGAGTCATTCTCCTCCATTTGTAAGATTTCAATTAGACTTCGTACTAAATAATCTGAAATGGGACAGCCTGTATATGATATGATATGGATGATATGCAATTGACCAAGCGTAAAATTACTGTTGTTATAGGTATGTTAATTTAACAACAGAAATTTTACAAAATTGTGTGAAGCATGTGAAAATAAATACAGTACAAAGTTATATTTTCTCGATATTGAATGAATATTTTCTCATTAGTAGAAGTGGGTACCAATTGAACATAAAGCCAAACGGGGAGACCGTTGTTAACTTGAATATTAACAATGAACTCGCCTACATTACGTGTAAATATTATATTATTGTGAATTAATTGATGTTAATTGCGAATCACTCGATTTCGAGTTAATGAGGAACATCAAGTATAAGTTAACATTTTTAATATATTTTAATCAAAATGCGAAATGCATGAGTATCTCACGCACGGATGGGTGGCATAATGAGATTATTAGACCCTTATCCCTAACAACAAATCCTTGACTTTGAAACTGCGGGCCTCATCACCAATTAGTCACTACCCGTAAGCCGAGTAATTAGTAATTAGGCCTAACTTCATCTTTGATTACACTGCTTGTAAGTTTTCGTGTTATGAAACACGGAAGGATTCACCAGGAAAATGAAATAAGAAACAAAATTTAATTGTGAGAATCCCTTTTTAACGAATGGTGGCTTAGGAGGGTACAGATGAATAGAAAAGATTGAATAGCAAGTATTAGTATTATAATAATGCCTTCAATCACCTCGGAATGGAAAGCAAAAATATGAAAACTAGGTAAGAATCTTTGTTTTGGCATTCTTAATAATGTGTCAGAAGTCACATACAAGCCATCCTTGCTGAAGGGTCCAATTACAAGTATCTAGTGAACGGGATTATCGTCAATAACAAATTTTTGGATTAGGGTAAATAGATAGTGATGATTAAGTTGCAAATATTTTCAGAGAAGTACCACTTCCGGTTGAAGCGGATATAGATTGCATCTTTACTATTTCAGATGGCGAGGTGTACTTTTCAATTTTTCTTATTAGAGGGCATCCTTTTTCGCTTATTTTTTTTAAGGTTTGATATATCTAGAAGCAACCTCCATTGAGCTAGGATTTTTTCATTTAAGTTTTCGGAATTATATTGTTATCTTTCAAACCCAAAAAAAGTGCTTGGATTAGAGTAAGGTTAAAATATTTTTTAGTTCAACTAGAAGTGTTATTTCCGATGCTTTATATACAGGATGATTTTTTTATACTAGTACCAGTTTTTTTGAATTATCAGAACTCTATTTGAATTAGTATTGATTGGTATTAGATTCCCTAAACCTGAAAAAATACACATTTCATTCGCGATGTTATCAAAAACCTGCAGTTTCTTCTGAAAATTGAATCATTAGGCTGTGAAACATAGAAATAAAGTGGAAACAATTCCGAATCCCATTCTATGTTCCACAATGTTTTGTGTAAGGTTCTATGAATTTCGGTCTTAGTTTGACATTATGATATTATTTGAAATAGCAACACTAAATTTGTTTGTGTATAGTTTTTTTGTCAAATAAAGTATCAAATAAATACTCAAGTGAGGATACTATGAATTTTCTCACAGTCCCTGGATCCCAAGGAGACTGCAGCTGCAGCCTTCATGGATATTGAATGTGCGTTTAATGTGGCCCCCACTGACTCACTGGTGTGCTGAAGGTCTATGAGAGCCAGAGGAGTACCAAATATTATTGCGCAATGGATTAGTAACATGCTAAATGCCAGAGTGATCAACACTTCACTGAAAGGAGAAGCAGTCACTTTTGTGGCTGACAGGGGCTGCCCACAGGGAGGAGTACTATCCCCTCTGCCGTCGTCTCTGCTAGTTGATGATCTTCTGGCAATAACTGGCGCACTGGATGTTTATGTACAAGCATACGCTGAAGATATAGTCATTCTGGCTGTCGGAGATGATAGCAATGTTTCCGACAGACTACAGGAGGCTATGTCTGCAATTCAGGGGTGGTGTGAAGAAGAGAAACTTAGCAAAACCCCTACGAAACCCTTATGATACGTTTATCAGGAAGAGGAGGATATTTGTTTTCCCTCCGACCCTTGGCGGGGTGTTTATTCCGGTTGTGGAAGAAGCTGAATATCTGGGGATGACCATGGAGAGTAAATTCACGTGGAAAACACAATACACAAGGCTTGACATTCCCTATGAGCATGTTAAAGGACCTGTGGAAAAAAGTGGGGTCTTGCCCCAAAGCAACTCCAGTGGCTATATGTGATGGTGGTTAGACATCCTTTTACGTACGGCTGTATTGCTTGGTGGGAGTGCAGTCTTAAGAAGCTATGCCAACTCAAGCTCTCTAAATTACAGAGAACAGCATGCATGATGATTGCAGGAACCTTTCGCTCTACACCCATTGCGGCAATGCAAGTGATAATTGGCCTTGCCCCTCTTCATCTTGTGATAAGAGGAGTGGCTGGAATGGCTTTCTACAGATTCCATCATCTTTCCCGTAATGAAGCGGGTAACTTCGGCTCTGTGCCTGGCGCCCTACAGTCTCAAATTGAGGACAATGAAGTGCTGAGTATGAGGACATAGCAACACCTAAAACCAACATGGAGAGGCCATTCCAGATCATCAATCCCGATAGACAGGAATGGATCAGCTCTAAGGACCGTCTACTTGAGGGTCCCTGTTGGTACAAGGATGGCTTAAAGACTGTGAGAGGTGTTGGTGCTGGTGTCTATGGACGAGTTGCCGCCAACGAATAGTCGATCTGTCTTTTTGGGCATACGACTGTCTTTCAAGCAGAAATATTGGCCATTGGCCACTGTGCTAACCTCTTGCTTGCGGGGCGATTAACAAATTAGGAAAGCGGAGCAGGCTCCATCTTATATGGGTTCCTGGCCACTCGAGCATTGAGGGAAATGAGAAGGTGGAGTCATTGGCCCCTCGAGAAACCAATCTGGAGTTCATAGGATAGGAATTCATCTGGAAACTGCAAGGATGGAAAACAACTGATGGCTGGACTTGAGGGTACGTGAGAAATGGATGAGCCTGCTAGGACTCAGATACGCTCGACGTGCCATCAGTGGACCTTCCACTACAAAAGCCAAGGCCAGGCTTAAACTCTCTAGGTTGAAACTGAGAGTTTTAACAGCCATATTAACGGGGCACTGTCGCCTCAGGAAACACCTTAATAAATAAGGATTGGTTGAGGATCCTTCATGTAGGCTCTGTGAAGAATATACAGAATCAATGGAACATGTTATGTGCGAGTACCCAGCAGGGTATAAGGTCAGGACGGAAGAACTTGGATCTTGCAAACTTAAGCTGACTGAGCTTATTAAGCTCTCACCCACGAAACTCGTATCCTTTACGAGAAGGATGGAGCTCGTGGATGAAATTTAGGACAGAGTGTGCCACAATAGACCACTAGGTCGCAGTGACCGAGTTGCTAGGCAGCCCTCACTCAAAGATAACATCTAAATCTAATACTATGAATTTACTATTGATCGGCAATGTCAACAATGTTCACAAAAATATTCAGAAAATTATAATAAAATCTTGTTACTTATAGAAAACAGACAGCGAAAATAGGTAGAGCAGGTTTCATTACCATTGATGCAGACATTGCAGTTATCGTCTCGGGTTATTTTTATGCCATTCTGTGTGCGTCTGTCAATTTTGCTGATGCAGGTTTGGAGATAGCACGTACAATAATTCATAATAATATTTTCGATAAAAATAGTTTCCTCCCCTACACATTTCATTTATATCATCGATGAGTCCAGGAGACGCAGTGGTTAGGATCAATTTTTGCGAAATGTTGGTGGTTAACGATAACGAAGAAGGTATTTTTAATTGGCTTAGTTCTCATAACTGAGCCTTCGAAAGTTCACATTAAACACGAAAGCCAAATTTGCAACATTGTTTTAGCTTTGATGTAATCAGTTTGATGTACAAAAGCCAATGTCAATATTCACTAAATCAGGAAAATCTAAATTGTGTTAAATATTCAGGGATTTGAATCACATTTATTTCGGAATTCCTGGACAATTCTCTGTTGAATGCACATGTTTTATGTTGGTCTAAAATATATGATGCATTGGCCCATTGCACTTTTAAGATATCCGAATCTAACCCCTTTAGATTTTTAACTATGGGGTACCTGAAGAAGAAAGTTTATAGATGGCCGATGAATTCTGAAAAGAATCTCGAATTAATAGTTAGACGTGCCTTAGAAGACATCGATCCCAATCAAGTACGAAAAACAACTATTAATGAAGTGCGCTCGCGGATTCAATACGTTTCAGAAAACAATGGTGGACGATTGGATCATTTAATTTGATTTCTCATTACTACTTAGGTAATATTTACGTTTTTTTTTAAATTTTATAATTCATGAATGTAAGAAATTTTGTTTTTTGTTTCACGACTCATATCACCAGAACGACATCTATATCGTTTGAAGTGAGCTAACGGTACATATTTCAGTTTTCTAAATTACATAAGTAAAAAATCTCATTATTAAGTTTCTAAATTGATTTCTGCAGATCTTTAGCAAATTCGGGTATTTTTCATTGAGTAGTCTACAATTTCGACTTATTATTCAATGAAGTTGACCATGAATGATGAATAAATTCATCATATTCTCATTTGGGTATTTATTTGCCATTTAATTTTACAGAAAAACTATACACAGACGAAATTATTGTTATTGCAATCTTTATATGATTTCCAAACGTCAAACTGAGGTTGAAATTCATAGAACCTCACATAGAACATTGTGGAACATTGAAACTGGTATCGGAATTGATTCCACTCGGTCTTGTGGAACTGCAGGTTTCTGAAAAAATCGCAAGTAAAATGAAATCGTACCATTTACTGAGAAGGAAAACCTTATACCAATTAATACTAAATTGAAAGACGATAAAGATAAAGAGAAAAGAAAAAACACGTTTCTCGTAAAACAAAAAAGTAAAATCTCACTCAAATTTCAGTTAATCTTTTCGGACAAAAAAATTACACTGTAATTCTGAAGAATTTGATAAATTATACCATTGCTCACTGGGGTTAGATTTTCGATAGATCAAATCTTAACCCTGCAGTGGTCGCCTTCGTTTTGTAACAACAGAGGTCGCGCGCGAAGTGAAAATCCGCACCGTGATTTTATATTCTTTTCTCCATTTGCAAGGATTTGAATGAAGCATTAATTTTATTTGAGTAACAAAACGAACCAAATTGGAAAGGGACTGGAACATAGAAAAATATAAAAAACCTTCAACTTCATTTTCATAAAGGCTGAAAAATTGATTAAATTAACTAACTCAATTGACATCCTCTTGATTGCTTTGGAAGCATTCCGAACACACTAAAGTGGAATGCTCCAGCTACAAGAATATTTGACAACTCTTGCAAAAATATCTCGTGGGTCTGTTCTATCACCCTATCGCACACCCAACACCGTCCTTGATGGTTTTCTGTCGGCTCTGGTCGTTGCTGCTTCGCCAATTGCTCTTCAGTTGGAATTTTGTTTTTGAAGACTTCATTCAATCTTATAGTAAGACTTCTTGGTAGGCTTTTTGACAAACTTCGAACCTCCACATAGGGTTTTATGAGCTCAAAAGCAAGATCACTCAACAATTCCCTACGCTTAATTTTTGACTTTGGATTATTACCATTGAAGATGATGAGGGAATTTATGCCACCAATATTCAACAAAAAGTAAAATATTACCTTTGGCCAACGTCGCGTATTACGTGCACAATTGTATGTAGAACATAACTGGTCGACAGTTTCAACTCCTCCCTTTGTTGTGTTATACATCATAATCATCTCTGGTTTTCCAGTAGTGTCATCAATTTGGTCGTCATGGTACATATATACATGGTAATACATTTGTACCTTTCTTTGGAATATAAGAAACGAGTGTCACATTTTTGTGAAAAGCGAACAATGAACTTTCCATTGGTCTTTTCACAGGACAAGAAAAGTCAAGTAGCAACTCTCGCTTATTCTTTCTGATAGTTCCGATCACAGAAGATCAAAATGTGTGAACCAGTTATCCACAGTTACGTTTCTTTTTGTTCCTCTTATTGGTTCACATATTCTTTCCATTACAAATTGTGGACCATTGCTTACTTCATAAGGCCCTGGAAGCTGTTTTCCAACATAAACATCCAAATTTACCGTGTAATATAGTCCTGAATCACATAACGCGAATATTTTGATGCCGTATTTGTTATTCTTGTTAGGTATGCACTGGCGAAATGCACATCGTCCACGAAAGGCCTCTAGCTTTTCATCCACAGTTACATAATGAAGAGGAGTAAAACCGTTTTTGCACTGATCAACAAAAATCTCAAAAACATATTTGATTGGGGCAAGTTTGTCGGTTGCTCGTCTCAACTATCCAGTTTCCAAATCATCGAAACGGATGTGTCTCGAAAGAAATTTGAAACGCTACTCAGACATCGTAAGTCGAAATATTTCAACACCATTGCAGTCGGTTTTCCACGAATTGTTGGTATTCAGTACTCTGGTCAAGTACAACAATCCAAAAAGTGCTTTTATTTTCGAAATGTCTGTCAATTTCTATTGACAGACATATATTGGTATTGTCAATTATTATATTCAGTAGTTGGTCCAGAGAAAAATAATTTCATATATTTTACATCGTTTTCAGACATTTAGTCGTACTGCGGGTACCAGCCAATTGTGTTTCAAAATTTTCGGATCGAGTTTATCGGTTTATGTTTCAGCCACATTGTCTTGCCTTCTTTGCCTACAAACTTCATTTACTTCCGTTGCTTCAATTTCGAGTTCATTTTCAGAAAGATCTTGCTCGCTATCTCTGTTATCCGCATCACATTCTATTTCATCGGGCTCCTCTTTATCTTTAGAATCATCATAGGTTTCACCCTCATCGTCATCGGATAAAAAAGACTCATCTAACAAACGCTGCAATCTTTCCTGTTCCTTTTCGTGAGAATAATTCATTGCAGGATCAAACACGAATAGCCGGAAAATATAGAAACAGACACTCTTATCTTGATAATATTTGTAACACTCATAGTCGCGCTCGGACTCTCACTTCGCAAAAATAAGATAATACTAAGATGATACACGCGATCTTAGGAAGGTAAATAAATCGGGTGACTTCAAGTAATGGGGGTGCAAATATATCCAAAAATTTGCATCGGTGCGAAGCGAGGGTCCGCGCGCGACCACTGCAGGGTTAACAAAAGATGCTTGGAAAAGAATGCCTTTTAATGAAAATATCAGCAAGTGCACCATGTCATTTGAAATAGCAAACTTGTAATCGATGTCTCGTATAACCGGAAGTGGTATAGATATGGAAAACAATTGCAAACTGTAGATCAATATCCATTTACTCTAATCCCTTAATTTGAAATTGAATAAACCCGTTCCAAAGATATTGGGGGCTTTAGTGAGGATACTCTGTTTAATTGAGATATATTGAATGGGATTTGAATTTATATCTAGTACACGCAACTTTTTTTCACCTAAATTTATTTAGTTTTATCATGAACATTATAAATTATAAAATTATAGTGTATTTATTTATGAATAATTAGTTTTCGATTTCAGTGCGGCAACTGAAATAAGCCAGATTCAATAACTGTGCAGTTGTTCATTTCTGGTTTAAACGCCAAATAGGTTGATTTGTGTTTAGAGCGGAACGATTTTGAGCTATGATGAATTCCTCTTACAACTGCTTAAGTAGAGACGCTCACCAGCAATTTTTTGCGAGAAAGATAGGCTAAGTGATACCTCATTGGAAATCTCATTCGATTTTTCACAAGAATGTGTAAAAATCATTAAATTTTATTATATTCCGACGAATACACCAAGTGATTCATCAAAAGTTGAGTGGCTACAAAATCTTTCTATTTCAAAAGGAAATTCATGGTAGGTCCCTTGATTTTCGAATAAAAATATTTTGGATTATACTATAAAGATGATACAGGGTGATTCATGGAAATATGTGATACAGTTAATAACGGCATATATTTTAGATTGCAATATAAACTATGAACATGGGCGAATTACAATTTGAGCTAGTCTAATTCTTTATGAGTGCCTATTTCAAATCTGTGATCGATAATGACATTAGTCGAAGATAGGGGTTAGAACCACTCACATTATTGAGTGGCAAAGCTGAATCGTGTAATACCTCATTGAATACTTAATTTCAATGTCTAGATTACTATGAACAGATTTTTTTGAACGCATTTTAGTAAAATTGCAGTGGGATTCACTGAAAATTCATTTAAACCGCGTGTATTATGTTTTTCAGGTCCGAATTCCACATGAGCTAACTATCCATGATAACGCCCATATATTTTGCATCCTCCGAAACTCGAATAAATACTCCATTCAGGATTGAGGGAGCAACAAATATCTTTCTTTTCCAGATGAATGGTACCATAAGGGTTTTGTGGGAGTTTATAATAAGTTTCTCACTTTTGGGTTGCTGAAATAGCCTCCTGATTTCAGTCGGAGACGTCGTCGTGATCTCCCACAACCAGAATAACTATATCGGCAGCGTACGCTTCTACATGAATGTTCAATGCGCAAGTTATTTCCTGAAGATCATCAACCAGCAGGGATCACACCAGATGAGATAATACCCCTCCTTGAGGGCAGCCCCTGCCAGCCACAAAACTGATCACTTTTCTTTTCATGAAAGTGCTGATTGCTCTGGAATTTAGTATGTTGCTAATCCATTCTGCAATAGTATTTGAAACTCCTCTGGCTCTCGCAACTCCGCATGGTGAATTAGTGTGTGCCGCATTGAATGCACCCACGAACGTTGCAGCTGCAGTCTTTTTGCGGTCCAGAAACTGAATGATCCTCCCGATTAAGTTACTAAGCACCAGATCAGTTGATTTACTTTTCTGAAAGGCGTATACTCTTACCAAAAGAGCCTAATGAGGTATGGAAGGAAAACATCCACTCATTGCTGTAGCAAGGCAAGCAAGATGATTTCCTTCCCAGGAGACTTAAACGTCATAAATGCCATTCACCCATCTAGATGCTCCGGGCTTGATGATCGTTCTTGTGATCTTCCAATCGTCCCTTTTGTAGCCTTTCAGCAAGACCTTTCAGGTGTCTCAGCTCATCCATAATACTCCATTCTAAGTTTGTGGTAGGTACAAACCTCTCAACCTTCAAGTATGGATTAATTTCAATATTGAAGTTAACAGCGGAATTTCAATCGATAGTCAATTCAATATTAACGTAATAAATGTTCGCAGTGTTGGCCACCAACTTCCACACACGAGTACAGATTTATCTCAAGACGCTGCCGCATATTTTGAAGAATTTCGGTAGTAGTGTGACTTCAATCATCTACAATTTGTTGATGTTAATCATACATGTCCATTCTGGAAAATCTGACTTTTCAAGTGGCCCTACAGAAAAATTCAATAGTGATAGATCCGGAGAGTATGTAGACTACTCGGTAAATCTTCTTCTGCCGATCCAACAAGCAGGAAATTTTCATCCAAATATTGCTGAACAAGCCGTGCATAATGCGGGAGCGTACTGTACAGTTGGAATACAACTTCGTGTTCTAGTTAGCTAGGATAATTTTCGATAATTGCTGTTATCGTTGGATTGATGTGATCTTCTAGAAGGTGGTAATTCAATTCTCTCGTCAAATTTTCTGGTAAGAAGAATGGTCCAATCTCTAAGGAATGCACTTTTCGAAAAAAGCCCGGTTAGATAGAGTCTGACCAATAGCGACATTTATGGTGATAAACAGCACCGTTCAGAGAAATTAATTCTCATCCGAAAAACAAGCAATACGAATTAAATTAGGATTGTTTGCAATTAGCTTACTCATCATCTCACGAAGTTCATGTCTGCGATTGAAATTATTCTCATTCATCCTGAACCAACTTATTCTAACGAGTGAAATTCATATTGCTTCAAGATTTGTTGTACACTTCTAATACTCTCACCTGTTTTGCTTGCTAAGTTTCTTACTCTCAGACTACTATCGAACCCAACTTACCCAAGCAAATCTATTTCCATTGTCTCATTTTTTATAGGTCTTCGGACCTTTTCAAATTTCATCTTTTTGACAGATCCAGTTTCTTTGAATTTTGCCACCAATTCCTGAACATAATTTCCCCCCACATGTTTATTCTCGTGGTGTTTATTAAAAATACTAGCTATCCTAATGGCACAACTATTAGTACCGAAGAACATACCAACTGGCAAGTTTCAGATGGTACTTTGCGGTTAATTGAAGACATTAGAGTGATAGGAAATTGATAAGCATTTCTCATGAAATATGTAACTATTCACAATTAGAGCATCATTCTTTGAAAGCTTCTTCTGTACGAAAACCTCATTGTTAGAATGGATATTTAAGAAAATGTGCTCTCTTGAACATATCACATACAACGATATCTAACTTATCCTGAAACACCAACACTGAAGTAATGAGACTAGAGAGATGCTATACTCTCCACGAGCTTATTTCCTCTCATGTATCACTATTGTGCTGGGAAACTTAATTTTTTTTCTCTGGCAATGTATCAACTGACAGAGAAGTTATTGCCAACCTGAAATATCAACTTTTTTCTAATGAAGAATTGTAAGACATTTCAAATAGTAGATATGAAAGTTTTCTTAAAATACATACAAATCATCGGTTTTCTACGTGGAATTTACTGCATATTTTAATCGTTCGAATTCTTGGGAGTTTCCTTCATCCCAAGCCATACTTTAGGATGGATTAAAGTATCTTTCTGGAAAGGGAATCCAGTTGTTGAAGAGTTTAAACTCTTTGTATGTGGTACGAGTATGAATCGGGGGCTACGTTGTATTTTTCGATAACCTACACCAGGCGTATGATGCAAATTAGTTCATTTATGTTCAAAGTAATCCCCATTTACATCAATGCAATTCTGTAACCGAAGCTCATCTTTGGGAATGCTTTCAAAGAGGAAATTAATTGCCCCATTTCCTCTATCGTCGACCATTCCTACTCGTTCTGCTCTTTGAAAATCGTCCAGCATATGTGGGCACCCAACGACTAACGAAATTTTTTCTTCATATGAAGGCGCTCATGTAAAATTGAATTACTGTGGCGGATCCAACACCAAATGTTGTCTCAATCGCTTAATCGGTGCATCTTACATCATCTTCGATCATATGTCGTATCCGCTCAAATTTGTTTATAGTTAATAACGAACAGAGCCTTCCAGCAAGTATATATACTATACCACCCGAATACAGTTGGGCGTGATGGACTTCATCATCAAATACGCGCTGCAATCGTTCAAGACGTCTGACATAGCAGTACTCAAAACTACCATAAAAGTGTTGTTTGAGATCATAATTCCTAGTAGACATGAAAAGGCCAGAGCCAAAAACCGTCTACTTGTGGGTCCTTGTTGGTTCACAGATGGCTTAAAGCCTGTTTAAGGTATTGGAGCTGGTGTACACGGACTTGGTGCTGACGAGGACTAGTCTGACTTCGCAGTACCCGAAGGCAATATGGAACTGCCGTTACAGATCATCATTTCTAGTAGACAGGAATAGGCTATCACTAAGGACCACCAACTTGGGGTCCTTTTTGGTTCACAGATCGCTCTATAAATGGACATTCCACTGCGAGAGCCATGGCTCAGCTCAAACTCTCCGGGATAGACCTGAGAGTTCTAATTGTCATATTAACGGGGCACTACAGCCTCGGACATCATCTGACTAAGTTAGGATTCATCGAGAATCCTTCATGCAGATCATATGAGGAGGTGAAATAATCAATAATACACAACATGTGCGAATGCTCAGCTGGCCACAATAGACCACTGGTTCGCAGTCGCCACACTCAATTTTCAAAATCTGAAACCGTTCACGAGTTTGTTTTTCAGTTAAACCAACTTTGTTATCCCGCGCACATTTTTCTAAACAACTCCATGTTTCGCTACGAAATCTTCGTTATCACGTTCAATCTATGGGAGCAGGACTCAAATAAATGATACGGGTTTTAATAATGTAATGATTAATGAATGCATCAATTGTAAGTGATCATGGCCTTTCAATTCTATCTGCATTAAATCTAAAAATCCCAGGTACATATATTCTTGCATGATTTGCAGCAAAAATTATTCTTACTTGCTAAATTTCGTTGAAAAATCTCTCTGCTTCCAAGCTTCTTGAATGCTGTATTTCGTATAATCCGTACTAATAATACACGTCAGCTAGTTCATGAGTATAGATACATTTTATAATATGAACAATTTTAAGTTGAATTTGAATTAATTGGATTAATTGAATAAATACCGTCGAAATGACCGCCAGATACCAGATAAAAATAACCTTACTTTCTAATAATTATAAATAATATCAGCCTAGTTGAATTTTACCGGATTCAAGTTTCTTGAAATTCTTGATGCAGGTGATCAAATTTTTTTTTCGAAAATTCACATTTTTCGAGGAAAATTAAGACACAAAACTTTTCTCATGAAGAGAGACTAGAGAAAATAATTCTTTCATGATCAAAATATACTTTCCAAGAGAGGCTATAATACAAACGGGAAGGGGTAGCGGATTTCACCTTTTTCCAGAAAGATAGATGAATGAAAAAATACTGACATAATAGCCCTTGTTAAGTAAGGTTAGGTTAGGTTAAATTTCTGTAGAATTTCAATATGATTCCTCCCTTTGTTTGCGAACAAGAAATTAACTAAAAACCTCCTTTTATGTTTTCATTCATATCTCTAAAGGAAGAGCCTCAATACAAAAAAATTAGGAGACAAATCTTCTTCGTTTTAGCTGATAAATCACCTGTTAAATGAAGTCAGCGTACTTAGAAAGTATCTTGTATATTGCATGTTACGTGAGAAACGCCTCAAGCTATAGCTATTAAAAACAGACTGCCACTTCCGGAAATACTGGACGTTGACCTTACTTTGACTTTTCGAATGGCACCTCCACAATATTTTTTGTTTGATTACTTATTTTATTTCAAATATGTTTTGTATTAAGATGTCTCACTGAAGAACCAGAGCGCTGCAAGTTTTCCAGAGTCTGAAAAAACTTGAAATAATGCGGGAATCCATTTCCATCAATTTGTGTGTAGTATTTAGAAATGAAATCTGGAGAAATTTCCTGACAAAAATCTTCTTTTTATCCTACTTTTCAACACCTTCCAATTTTCTGGTGGAATAAGGTTAACTCTAATCTGTAGGTAAACGAGCAGACACCCCACATGACTATTTGTTCATATCTTTTTTACCCAACTGTATTGTTTAGCCAGTTTACATTTGAAGCTGCGTTGTGAATACAGCACCGTCTTGTTCAAACTGAATTTATATTGTTTGTTTGTTATTCCTTCAACGTGCGCTATTTCCGCCTTTCGGCCAATGACACGCCGGGGAATTCTGTCACCTCACTATCCTGGAAATTTCGCCGAACCCCTCTCGTGTCGAGGGAAGGGATCTTTAATGTCCAACACATCTCTGTTAGACAGGACCGACGGCTTCACATCTCCTCCAAAAGATAGATACTCAAGCGATTCCCAGAATCCGAAAAATCGCACCGACTTTGTGAGAATTGAACCCAGGTAACTCTGCGAAGGAGACAAGCACCATATGCCCTTCGCCACCGAGCCGGTTTGAATTCATATTGTTTCTTCCGCAGGACGATCATCGAGAAATTCTTCCAACTTTCGACAAGAATCTCATCATTATTGTTCTGATTCATGTTTCTTCATAAACTGGCCCTAACAAGCAATTGGAATAAACCGAGCACTAGACATTTACACCGAATCTATCTGGAAACTATTATTCATCAACTTGGGCGGAATTGCTGATTCCAAGTCTGAAATTATTCCTATTAAAATGACCTAGTTGAGAAAAGTACACTTTTCAAACCAAATGATAGTTTGGAAAAAAAATAAGCAGAATGCCTTCTATCAGTAGAAAAATTGGAAAATTCGAGGCTTCTAATAATGTCATTTTCTTCATGAGCTTCGTAGAACGGATTGAACATTTGTCTCTAACGTTCCGATTTCTGCATGAACTTGTCGAACAGATGTTCCAAAAAAATATTTGATTCTGTTTTTTCATTGAACTCCAATAGTTGTGGCACCTTGGATCATCACGGTCTGGAATCCGTGGTCGCAAGAGTCGAGATGCTCGAGCACTATTTCTATTAGATTAAATATAGGATTATATCATGTCGGTATTCATTTGATTCTCGTCTTCGATACTATTTTTTTTTCAGTGGAGAATACTCAATACAAAACAATTATGATAGAGTGATAGAGCTCACTTTCCAATTCATTTGTCTTCTGTTACGTTCTCAAGCGTTTTCTACCCAAAATAATGAAGAATGTGGGTTACCTGAACTGAAATTATGATCAAAACGCTTTCTAAGACTGAAAAAAATATCTGGAAACTGAGAAGTCTCCTCCATTCTGCGAATTACATCGATGAATTGAATGTGTGAGTTTTCTCCTGAAATTCGCCAATTATTCCATTTTATCTCGGAGTTTGTTCCATGGGGAAAATAATGAGAATATGGGGGTACCATACAAAAAGTCCAAGTTATGGTCAACTTCTGGTATTTCCGGAAATGGTAGAACTATAAAAATACTCTAGGTGTTGAAATTCGAGATGAGGATGGTACTTGATGATTACTGCCATTTATCAGCATGGATCTGTTCCATTTTACTTCACTGAAACTTGAATAGTCTCAGGGGAATAGTCTTCTCTATCTTTCAGTTGCTCACCCTGTATCTTATACAGCTTTCAATTAAAAATAGAAATTCGTTCAAGGCGATGTAGACAAAGATACCACCGTTCTTTTGAGTCATCACTCAACCCATCTTCCCTATTCAAAATGTTCAAGGATTGCAACCCCCGGTTAGGGGATTTATATTTCAGGCAAATTTTGTACCCCAAAAGATGTCCTCCTTGAAACGAAAAATTTACCTGTTTTGCATTTTGATCAGAAATGAATATCTTGGTTGATATAGCCTCTGTTTAGTTTTCGTTGAAGCACCCTGTATTTGTAGGAGAATTATTTTTCCAGTGATCCATCAGCATCCCCAAAAACCATTTAATACCGGATATTTCCATCTCTGGCGAGAATTACTGCTTGACATCTAAGATTCATATCCAAAATCAATGTCCTTATTGCATTCTGATACATTTCGTTCTGAACTACCGAAGTTATGATGGCATTTTGATCTCCTATTGGGAATGTCTCAGACAGGTTCGATAGGGTTGAGGGCTGGAGCTCGTGCAGGCCACTCCATCGAACTGATTTCTTGATCTTGAAGTTTGTTCGGAACAATATTAGCTTGGTGAGGTCTTGTGTTAAATAAATAAATAAAATCTTAAATAAATAAAAAGTATTCACCCATGTTTGCTGCAAATGATAGAATATGTTCTTCTAAAATGATTATAACGTACCTCTTAGGGTTTAGGGTTTCATTATTTACGATGACTGAATCAGCATCCCACACAACACTGGAGAGCGTGGATCGCAGTGGAAAAGATAAAATCTCTACTCATTTGCAAATAAAACTTTCTCCCAGTCATCTACTAACCAACTGACACGTTCCCTGGCAAAATTCAATCGGTTCCTTTGATATGCTGCGGTAAGAACTGAGCCTCGGTCTAGGACCTGAGGTCTCAAAAAAGATTTCCTGAGACGTTATTGCATCGTTTCAGTGGTTTCAAACGAGGATGCTTGTAAAGGTGCCTTGCAGTAGGGAACCGTTTTCTCAATGAGGAAATTCTCAAATAACAGTCATGGATCACCGTTATTGCTCGAGTTCATCCTCGCCCAGGTCTCCTTCAATGACTGCCAGCCTCTCTGTACCTGTGGGTCATTTGAGAAACAGTTGGACAGATACCCCAACCGTTTTATATTTTCTTGTATAAGTCTAACTTTGGTCATCTGGCACCACTGCTTCAGCACATTCTGCCGGGGTCAAATTAAGTAATTGTGGCATTATCACCGAGTTTTGAAGAAAAACAAACGTTACTCGGAATAACTTGATCCATAACTGCTGTTATCATTATGTGGTGGTCAGATAGAATAATTTAATTCAATTGATTACATTTTATTCCTCATGAGAGGGCATGTTCGCCAAGAAAAAACATCGAAATTTTTTGGCATATGTCCGAACATATTTTAGTTATTATTTCATTTTATTTTATCATTATAAAATAAATAGTTGCATATCAACAAAGAATTTAGAATTATTGAAATCATACGTCAATATGTCCAATATTGTCAAATTGAGGTTTATTGTAATAACATGAATTTTGAAATTCAACGAGGACACTTCGATACAAAAGAGCGTTTTACTCCAATCGTAATATTTACATCAAATTATGAATTATATCGTCCTTTTTTCAGGAGTTAGATAATAGTTGTAGATATTTGTTTGACGCGATATCGAATAAGCCGAGTGTGGGAATATACTTATGTTGAACAGTTTCTTGATTGAGTTGTTGACTTCTCGTGTGTGTTTACTGTTTTTCTATATAACTCAAGGACGACCTTCATAAAAACGTGCGTTTGAATAAGCATGTGAGGCTAGGGGTGTCGTTTTATTTCATAGATTGGGCTGTTATTTTTTCGCTTTGGTCATTACAATTCGACAATAACAATAACAAGTTAAAGCATCGAATTTTTCGCAAATAATGCTGAATAAATCATAAGATTTATAACTATGGTGATCAATATGAAAAGTGTTTCATCTTATAGGAATATGAAGAAAATAAAAAGTATCAGACAAGTGCAGTCATGTTCAACACTAAAGATTTTGTACAGGGTAACCGAAACTCAATGTATACAGAAGCTATCGAGGAAACTGTTGGTGCTAGAAAAAAGTTTTTGCTATTTTCAAGATTTGTTGAAATTTTTCATATTATTGAAGCTAGATTTCTAAGACTAAAATATTCCAGAGGCCCTTTTTATGTAAATTGTTATGAAAGGAGTAAGCATTTAAGCTTTAGATTAGTAGTAGTTATGACATGAAGTTATATTTTTCAATTATGAATAGGGTAGACAAACCGAGGACAATCTAAACAATTTTGATTACCATAAAGTAAATATTTCTTGATTTGAAAAATATGATGTGATATTCAAGAAGAATATTTATCGAAAAATTTTTTGGTATTTTTCTATTAATTGTTTTAAAGTTTTCATAAAATTTTGATTACATATCAACTATTTCAACTGATTTCTTACCTGGGACTGTAGAAACATATTACGGAGGTTCAATAGGATTTTGACAATAAAAATAGCATTCTGACAAGCAGTTATAACACATTCATTTTCTTCAAGCGCGCTTCCTAGGAATAGACGAACCTGTTACACCACATGAGTAGGCGCCTGAGAAGAATTGAGATGTCAGTTTACTCGCTTCTTGAGGAGGGCCAAATTGTAGGATGATGGGAAGATGTTGGACGGAAGCGAGTTCCACAGCACACCGGCCTTGTAAACGAAGGAATTCTTATAGAGAGAGATTCGAGGGGTCGTTAAATGTACCGCCATATGATGAGAACTCCTTTCCAGCCTAGTGTTGCGGCAAAACAGAAGTTTTCCAGGAACAAGGTTTTTTAGCTCCTTGGAGCATCTTTCGTGGAAGTATCTATAAAACAGAGAAAGGTCAGCAACTTGTCTTCTGAGAGTCAGCGGTTGGAGATCGCGGGTGATCCTTGGGTGGTCGATAAGGCGCACAGCCTGTTTTTGTCCACTATCCAACATCCGCAACGAATGTTTCGGCGCAGTTTCGGTGAAGTATCCCTTGGCTATGAAAAGAAAACTAAGTTTAGCTGATGCCGATTCAGCTAATACTGATACATGTTCATGTCAGCAAAACTTGAAGTTGACCGTTATTCCGAGAAGGTGCATCGAATTTTTGGATGCAATTTGTTGACCTTGCATTATTAGAGGAGATTCTCCAGCAAGGACCTTTCTAGAAAACGTAGTTGCTTGCGTCTTGCTCGCGTTGAAGCTCACTAGGTTCAACTCACCCCACGCAGATATCCTCTGTACGTCAGAGTTTAAGTTATTAATTTGTTGACATCTCTGACGATGAGATTCCGCAGCTATAATTGGCCGCAGACTACTGAAAGACGAAACCAGAGTAGATCTTGTTCTCTGTAGATGACAAAAGATCGTTCATCTGCAACAGAAACAAGGTTGGCGAAGAAATGGATTCGTGAGGTACTTCTGCTTGCAACTGGGAACAACAGATGTTATTCCGTCGACCACAATTTGTATTGATCTATTCGAAAGAAAGCTACTCATCCAACCCCGCAATTCTTCGGGAAGCCCATATGTATCAAATTGATTCAGCAAGGCTGCATGCCAAAATCTATCGAAGGCTTTAGAGATGTCAAGGACTATTGCTCTAGATTCCCTATGTTTTTCCATCGTTGATGTACAAACATGAGTGACGTAGGCGAGCAGATCTCCTATCGATCTTTGCCTGCGACAACCATACTGACGGTCGTTAATAATTCCCTACAACTCAAGATATTTGATGAGTTCATCTTTTATGACTCTCTACATCACTTTGGACATAATGAGAAGAAGTGCAACAGGGCGGTAGTTTTGAGGTAGGGACTTCTTTCCTTTCTTTGGAATCGTTTGAATTCTCGCTATTTTTCAGCTGCTCGGAAAAGTCTGGCTTTCATAAGAAATCTGAAACAGACGGACAGGAATGGGTGCCAGTTCGGGATCACACTTTCTCAGGACGATTGGCGGTATTTCGTTCTAGACCAACTGCCTTCTTGCAGTTCAGCTGTTTGAGAGCCTGTCTCACAGTGCTGACTCTGAACTTGATTTCTGTCATGGAAGAATTTGTAGGTGGAATGTTCGTGGTATTGCGTTAGATTAATCCGGCACAGAATTCTTTGAAAACAAGAAAGCAAATAGATTGGCTTTCCTTTCGGAGATGATGCTATACTTCGTCTTTGCTAACAAGAGGCGGAAACGCAGATTTTCAGAAATGGGCACTGACAGTCTTCACCAAAGACCAGAATTGTCTAGTCCCACTCGCCTGTTTAAGGAGTTTATTAGTTACCTCTTCGTTGAAACTGGCCTTTGCTCTTGCAGTTGTCATCTTCCATGACTTGTAAGCTCTGCTCTTGGCTGCAGAGGCTCTTTCGCATTCTTTGTTGAACCATGGCTTTTGTGCTGTTGTTCTTTTCATGGAATGAGGTATGTAGAGATCCATTTCTGCATGAATGATTTCTGTAAAAGATTCAGTTCACACATTGATGTCAGGATCTCAAAGGCAAACATCACTTAATGGGAAGCACGAAAAGAATTGACGCAGCTCATCCCAATTGGCACGGTTATAATGCCAAATGCATCTGGGTGGTTTAGGTTCTTGTTTTAGGGGCAGCACAATAGTTCCAGTAGCAGATATAAGATTGTGGTCTGAGTTGCCTAGCGGTGCTCTTGTTTGGAGCATGACTCATAGAACGAATTACGACACATTTTTCCACTTTTCTCTAGCTTTGCTAGCATTGTAAGACTCGAGGCAAAACAGACACTAACAACCATCTTCGTCGTCTCTGTTTCTATTGTTTTGTTCATGATATTTTGCGTTTCTTGGACGCAGTATTTGTTCATCATTATTTTCGCTGATATTGTTTTCTTCCCTTATTGATTTTTCTCCCGGAGTATCGATATAAATTACAAGTTAATGTAGCTCCAATTGGTTATGATGTTGCGGGTCTAGTGGGTTACATCTATCATATCTATCTCTTAGATATGACGCGGAAAAATCTAATTCTGAAAATATATTTCTGTTGAATGGGCAAATTCCCGGCCATCATAAGAATGTCAGGGATATATTTGATTGTCTTATTTTCCAAGCTTGAGTTACGTTCCTGGAAGAGCTGCTTTCTGGAGGAACAAAGACGAAAAATTCTGTACGTTACTCATTGCCCCTATATGTCCGACTCCTCGAATTATCCTGATCCACATAGAGATACTTTTCCAGAAATCGAGTCTATTCTCATTCAATAAATTTCAAAATTATCCAATTGACGAGGCTTTTATATGATAGAAATCCATTTTCACAATTACAAGTAAACGATGATTTCTACTAAAATATATTTTTAAATGCTCGACGCGTTTCTTTACACAGTTTTTTTGTCAACTTTATTCTTGAGTTAAATTGGTTATCCGATAAGATATCGGTATCATTCACACATGCCCCAGCGTTCAAGATTTCCAATTTTCAATATATATTCTAGAAAAATCTTGTAATTTCAAACCGTCTTTTTCAATTCGTAATTCAAATGATTTGATAAGAACAATGGAAAATATTGTCATTCTATAATTTGTTAGTACAAAATATGACGAATACACGAATTAAATACGACATTATGGCTTTAATAGATGTTTGCATATCTCAAAATTATTTTTTTCATTTAACAATTGTTTATATAAAAGTGATGAGAGGCTTAAAATGGGAAACCCCTTAACCCCTCTTTCAGCAGAAATCTTCATGGATAATATAGAAAAAACTATTTATAAACACCCGCTTAGTAAACATTCCTTATGTTGGTATCGATATGTCGAAGACATTATTGTGTGTTTCACAGGAACAAACAGACAGTTTACTTCAACTATCTAAAATAAAGTTATTTAAATTATAACCAAGGATTCTGAGGTAGGTGCTCCCGAATATTTCAGGGTACTTATAACTCTTCCGAGTAGCCGGGACTTTTTTTGAATATTTTAATAACGTTATATATGTTAATGATCCAAACGGCCTAATACCTTTCTGGCCAAAAACCATTCAAGGTTTTTGTACGGGTGCCACTCCTGTCTCATCTATATTGTAGTTGTCTTTGACTTCAAATTTATGCCTGTCCATTACGTGAGCTACTTTTAAGAAAAACCTTTTAGATTTAATATCACATTCGTGGCATTAAAACTCGTAGCTCTAAATAAATTTTTTTCTTGAGGAATGCGGATGGAAATTTCAGGATTTTGCTTCATAAAGCCAGATAACCAAACTTCTCCAGCCATATTATTTTGTCTTCATCTATTAGTTATATTCAAACTATTTTGATGAGACAGCTTTTATATTTCTTCGTGAGATGACCCGAAAAATATATGAACAGATTTAATAATATATTGAACCATGCATTTTTCCTATTCTTCGTTGAGAAGACGTCGCACACAACTATATCGAATAGATACTGGAACATAATTTGCCTCTTTAACTGAAACTGAACTGAACTAAATATTTTGGGTGAATCTACTCAAAGTTTAACTCACAATAAAACAATAAATTCTGATTCAACAATTCCGATTATTATTTCTAGAGGTATTCCTAAAACCTTCATAAAAGTATTGACATTCAGAATTTATTTGATTATATTAATTCGGTAACACTCTTTTCATCTTGTTATATTCGTGGAATATTGTATTCGTAGGTTTTTCAGATTGAAAGACCACTTTTTTTGTTGAAGATTCAAGAGCGTCCTAAACTCTGCTATATATAATGTCTTTAAGTAATGAGTTTTTTTGGTGAGTAGTTTGGTCACAATATTTTTTTTCCGTGAAAATTCATGAAAATAGGCTCTCACATCATAGCATATTCCTTCGGCCAGAGAGTGAGAATACTTTTTTCCTTTCGTTTTCTTATTACCCAAGGATAGCTTTATTGACGAATTGGAATAGATTATCCTCATTTCATACAGGAGTGACTCAAAAAATTATTTAATATTGAAATTTGAAGAATATCATATCTTGATCCTTTCAAATGGAACATCCTGTATTTTATTTATTTATATTCATGTCAACGCATAAAATATTGTGCTATATTTTTGCAGAAGTAGTCTCATCTTCATCATCGACCATTTTCGAATTAAAAAATAAACTAAAATAATAAAATCAGAGGTTGCGAAAGAAGAGTTTATCAGTATATATCATTATACGTGATCAGAGAAATGGAGATATTTTAAGGTAGTCGTGTATAAAATACGTAATAGATTGGTTTTTGGTGAGATAATCTACAAGGTGTTGAACTATTACAATAAGTGTACGAAATGTTGCCTGTTTCTTTGTAGACACAACTCAATCCTTCTGAGGAAAGATCGTTGAACTCTCGACAACATTTGCGGATTAACTGACTGAAAGGCGTCGACTATTCTAGGTCTCATAGCCAACTGTTTTGTAGGAGGAATCTGGTAAACGATGCCCTGAATATAACCCTACAAGAAAAAATCTAGATTTGTGAGGTCCGAAGACCTAGCTGGCCATCTAACAGGACTCCCACGTCCTATCCATTTGTTTAGAAATACATGATTCAAATGCTCCCTAACCTGATGTGAGTAATGTGCCGGTGCTCCATCCTGTTGAAACTACAAATATTGCTTTATAAGCTCTGGTACATCGGCAAGTAACATTGGTAGATGATTTTGTAGAAAATCAAAATACATTTCACTATTGAGGTGCCCGTCGAAAAAGTGCGGCCCAATTAGATATCCATCTACTATAGCGGCCCTAACATTCAAGGTCCAACGATGCTGGTGATCTATTTGTCTTATGAGGTGTGGATTTTCCGTGGCGTAACAATGAGAGTTGTGTCTGTTAACAAGCCCTTTCTTGAGGAAAGTTTCCTCGTCCGGGAAAAGAACTCTGCTAAACATATATGGATTTTTCCTTACTTTGTCACTTGCCCAATTGCAAATATTGATTCGATTTTCATAGTCCCTGGTGCAGCTGTACATGATATGCATGAAATTTATTCACTTTCAAGATTCTCTGGATGGAAGTTCGACTTATGTCTGTGAACTGAGAAATCTCTTTTTGGCTTTTATATGGGTCCTCTGTCACTGTCAACAAAACTGATAACTGGTTGTCTTCATCTGTATCAGTTTTTGGCTTTTAATGTTTTTTGTAAGTTTTTTTTTCAACGTTTCGATGAATCTAATAAGAAGTTTTCCAAAGCTTCTTGCATCAGAATGACTTTTATCAGGAAACTTTTGTGCATATACTCTACTTGCCAATAAAGAATTTGTATCACATTCACCCAGAATTGAAATCATATCAACCATTTCTTCTTTGGAGAACTTCATGGCAGTCAATTGAGAAAATTGGGTTCAAACCTCATTTTAACAATGTTTAATAACGAAACACTGATAAGTTCACCATGTAAAATGCAGAATATAATATCTCCGGACACCCGACAGAAGGCACAAATGAAAAAAAATGTTAACACATACCTCGATTCACGATTTAATCATCTTGATTATATCCTTCGTTAGAAGAATTATCTTTTTTAGGTTTCATTTTCTACTACTTGAATCATAACAGAAAAAAAAAGTTCTGTGCAAATAATGATGCCTGTTGATGACTTCGACACGGTTTATAGAATTTTCGTCAAAAACTTTTTCAAATAATTGAATATTTCGAAAATGATCAAAGATGGAGATAAGGTTAATTCTGCGAAAATATAGCACAATATTTTATGCGTTGACATGAATAATAAAATATAGGGTGTTCCATTTGAAAAATTCAAGATATGACATTTTTGAAATTACAATATTCAATAATTTTTTGAGTCACTCCTGTATGAAATGAGGAGAATCTATTTCAATAAATCAATAAAGCTATCCTTGGGCAATAAGAAAACGAAAGGAAAAAGTATTCATCCTCTCTGGCCGAAGTAGCATGCGATGATGTGAGAGCCTATTTTCATGAATTTTTACGGAAAAAAATATTGTGACGAACCCACTCACCAAAAAAACTTATTACTTAAAGACATTATAGCAGAGTTTAGGCCGCTCCGGAATCTTGAACAAAAAAGTAGCCTTCCAATCTAAAGAGAACACCCAAGATTATTTTATAGAAAATTTGGACACCCTGTTTACTGCAAAATGAATTGCGGAAGTAGATTCTTACTTTCTAAATACAATACCATTCGAACAAAAATGAAATCTTCAAGAGTGTACGAGCTACAGAGCACCGCGCCACTGGTGAATCACCCAATCACCCAGTATATGAATATATAACTTCGGTGATTTGCCTATATATCCATGCAAGCATGAAAATCCTGATTCAATGAAATTATAAAACCACAAAACCATAATCAAAAGATATCTTGAAATGATGATGTACAAGGATAACTTCATACTTTACATGTTATGAGTTATGAAAATATATCAATCTATCAAAATAGCTACTAACAAACTAGCATTATCAGGCGATGACATCGATATATCAACGGGTATGTATCGGAGGCTTTTTCTCCTGGAAAATCCAGTGTACCAACCTTAGTGAAGTAACATCGAATACAATATTCCAAGAATACTACAAGATGAGATGAGTGTTACCGAACTAATATAATCAAATAAATTCGAAATGTCAATATTTTCGAAATCTACGAAGTATGTTAATTAAGTTCGCGGAAGTTGGCAATGCAGCTGCAGTTGGTAACTCTGCAGCAGTCGCAATAGTTTGAATCGAAACAGAATTCATTTCTGCGTCAACCTTTGCAAGATTCGTGTTGGCATCAACAAGGAGACGATCCGGCAGATGCTACACAAAGTTTTAGGGATGCGTAAGCTGTGTGCGAAAATGGTTCCTAAAGTGCTCACAGTAGAGCAGAAAGAGCTCCGATTGTCCATCTGTCAAGACATGATTTATCGAATTGACGAATGTTATCACTGGTAACGAGTTGTGGGTGTTCAAATACGACCATGAGACCAAAAGGCAGAGCATGCAGTGGGTAGAAAAGGGGTAAGCCAGGATGTCATCGCATTTTCTATATTAATGGAGTTGTACACTACGAATACGTTCCAGCAGGTCAGACAGTCAATGCAGTATTCAACATTGAAGTTTTGAAACGTCTGAAGGCCCGTGTGTTCCGTGTACCAACCGAATTGGCGGAGCGCGGATGGGTGCTTCATCATGACAAAGCTCCGTCCCACTCGTCATTCGTAGTTCGTGATTTTTTTACCAAAAACGGCATTCCAGCACTTCCACACCCTCCCTACAGTCCAGATCTGGCCCCTTGTGACTTCCATCTGTATCCATTCATATAAGGTATTTTCAAGTATTTATGTACTTTCCGGACCGTCCAGGCATTTTTCCGCGAACTTAATGGACACACCTCGTATTCAACTCATTGATGCCAGATCTCTTCAGTGAATAGAAGGCCAATTACTCTCCTTATGCGGAAAGAGAAACTCGTTGGTGCATACACAAAAGAACTCACAATTGCCTGGAATGAAATTCAAAAAGGAAGATTTCGTCTCAAGATCATCACACGGCTTTTATTTTCTTTGCAAATTATTTCCGTGATGGCGTTTTCCTTTTCGGAGAGAATCAGTACAATAGGTAATTTGGGAGACCAGTCTGAAATGTTTCGAAATGATGGCAAGCATTTATCTTTTCGCCCTAAGCTCAGTTCTTTGTCGGAATAACTTTTCAATTTATCAAACCAGTTAATTATAACTTTTACAAAAAAGTTGGTAAATTAGATTTATGTTGTGATTTAGGATGATTCTTTCTCCATAATCCTATGATTGCCATCACTTGAACACCCCAAGATATTTATCTGTAACATCGGTTTTTCATTTATAAGTCTGTTAGTTAGCTTATTTGAAGAGAAACTAGATCGAATTCAACTTTGAGTTCGCGCTATTTTACCTTTTTACCCTTTCGGAGATCTATCTGATCAATATTGAAAATATTGTGAAAACCTACCTATTTACCAGAATGAGACAATAGTATAGAAATGTCTAATTTCACATCAATTAAACACACATTAATTCATATATTTCCACGTACTGCTTTTATTATTGATTCAGAGCTGACGTAGTTGTTTGATATCGGTTGAAAAGTTCTTTGAATTTATTTTCACACAAAACAAAAATTATATGGACTTGGCCGTTAGTGGTTTGGAATGATTGTAATACAAGATAAATTTTTACTATGTTCTCTCGTTCATCGTCGGACAGAATAAAAGTTCGAACTGATATGAAATATACAGGGATATCCACCGGGACCGTCCGTTAAAAATTTTGAGTTCTGATTACAATATCAAGCTGACATTTTATACGCGGCAATAACTAGCGATTTCCAAATGAAGTGAAATATTTTCGAAATGATACCATTTCCGGTTATACCGGAAGTGGTTTATCACTTTGTTATTTCAAAAGGCAATCTACCTTTTTTATTATACATCTAGAACCGACATTCGAGCAAGGCATAAAATACCCTAGTTGTTGGCACTTATCTGTCAAAACTTTTGACAGATTTAATAATTTTTGTTATAAACTCGAATTTTGAGGAACATTTAAAAAATTTGTAGTCTGTAGATCATTTGCACTACAGACACAATATTTGCTTGGGTGGATAAAAGAAGGATCAAGAAATTTTTTGAGCAATCTACACATGTCAAATAATTATTGCGTTGTTTCGTATAATTTTTTTAATTTTGCCATTTTCAAACAGCAATAACTCAATTTTTTCAAATTACACGTGCCAATTTTTATATCGCCATCAGATGAAGCGTCAAATTTCAGATGGAATTGTATAAGCACGTACTATACCCACCTCTTATAGTTCCGAAGTAATTTGGGAATATATTGAATTTTGATGAGAGAATGCTTTGAAATATTTGAATCAAGTGTCTGAACTGACTACGCTTACCTGACAGGTGCCTAAAAGTAATGTACTTGTCACTTCGTTCATTCGAATTTGATATTTCAACAAGAATTGTTGGTAATTTGAAGTGAAAATTTTTGAAAAACACCAGATTGATAATGATATGCTGATTATTCAAACGAGGATATGTTTAATCTCTCTTTAATTCATCGCGAATGTCAAAAAGTGGTGGATAGAACTTGCAGGCAATTCAATAATCAATTTTCAAATTGCCATTTGAAAAAATTGAGTTGTTGCTGTTTGAAAAAGGCCAAATTAAAAAATTTATACAAAACAACGCACTAACCAATTGACATGTGTATATTGCTTAAAAAATTCCTTGATCCTTCATCTATCCAGCCAAGTAAAATTTGTGTCTGTAGTGCAAAAGATCTACGAGCTACAATATTTTCAAATGTTCCTCAAAAATCGAGTTTATAACAATAATAATTAAATCTGTCAAAAGTTTTGACAGATAAGTGCCAAGAACTTGGGTATTTTATGCCTTGCTCAAATGTCGGTTCTAGATGTATAATAAAAAGGTTCCATTTGAAATAACAAAGTGATGACCCACTTCCGGTATAACCGGAAATGGTATCATTTCGAAAATATTTCATTTCAATAGGAAATCGCTAGTTATGGCCGCGTATATAATTTCAGCTTGATATTGTAATTGGAACTCAAAAAGTTTTTAACGGTGGATATCCCTGTATATGACAGGGTAGTTATTTGGATTTGGAAAAACCTGATATTAGGTTTGCAGTTAACAACTACTGAAATGTAGTTATTATTTGAATACATCGCGAATGTTGAGTTTACATAGATCAGTTTGGTCGTTCATTATCTAAGAGAAGTAATTAAATAGCTAGGATGCAGAGGTAAGCTAATATTGAATCTCATTTAGTTTTATGGAATGAAGTTTGAAGTACGACCAGCGACTTACGTAGAAATAATTGCAGTCTGGACAACATAACATATAATTTCCTGATTCATTTGAATTTTCTATACTATTTTTGGCATTATATAAGAATGATGACAAAGTTTTGTGATTTGAATGCGAATTTAGCTTCCAATTCGAAAAGATTATTAGCAACACTTCCACTTATCGGCATAGTTCATGTGAATTGCCATATCAAGAATTAATTTTTGAACTATCATAATGATAACACAGAATATAATGAAGCAAATTCAATCATTTCGTGTATTTGTGAGGAATGCTACTACCTAAAAATATCTCTGTTTAAAATGGAAAAATTTAATCTCTCTAAAAATTACTATTTAGTCCAGTCATTTTAGCTATTTCAAACCCCAATCTGTGGAAAAATTCCTAGTGAGCTGAATTTTCGTACACACCTTCATTACGGCATTGTAATGAGGATGTGAAAAATCGAAATTGATATCATGCAAACAGGAAAAATTACATAACTGAGATGTGACTGGTGGTATTGAATATAACCCAGTATTCTCGAAAACTTGCCAAAGCGACTCAAAAAAATGCTGTGATAGTAAATGCCTAGTAAGGAATAAGGAAAACCCAGATTTATGTCCTATGAGGTTGTTTCATAAGATATTGTTGAAAAGAACCGATCATATTACAAGTGATAGATTATTTCTGGCTCCTAATCAATTTTGAAAAAACAGTACTTCTAAGGGTTGGTACAAAAATATGCCTTTGGGAACAAATTAAATATCCAAATGGACAAAAATTTCAGCAGAGAAAGTTGGACTGGATACGAAAAATAAAAATTTCACAAATCATTTCCATAGATCCAGTGCTGTTTCGAACCTATCCGAGGCAGGTGTCAGTAAACAAGAATTGATCAAACTAACCGGACACTCTACGGCAAGTTCTATTAAGCCCTACCTGCAACTGAACAATGAGCATCATTTGAAGTTTGTTTCAAATCTTCGAAAAACTTCTGCGAATGCTTAATCTTCCATAATTCCTCAGGCATCGTCCTATATAGAATCGACCCGGAGTGAAAAAAGTGTATATAGTAATTGCATTTCCAATAACTGCTCATTACAATAATAACTAAACATGTTTGTAATGAATGCTTTATGATTTTCTCGTTGAGTTTGTGTGCATTTCTCAATAAAGTTCCTTTGTACTTTTTGTCATTCGCGGATTTTTTTCACCAAATACCACTCGAGCTCAGATTTGGTTATTTTTCTAAGCTCGTTTTCTCATACTTACTTTTCGGTAATTGAACTCGACATGCTCGACAAAATCACTCGAGCTACGCTTTCGTGATTTTGTCACCCAGTTCTCGTTTAATTGCCTGCGAGTAAGTATTCGAAAACGAGCATAGAAAAATATCCGGCCAAATCTGAGCTCTTGTGGTAATACTTACGACTATCGCTAAATTCAGGTGTCCGAGTTCCTATTTAATTCTAATGTTCCAGGTGTGTTTTGCCATGCGTTATTGGATAAAATTGCATTTGTTCCTTAATAAAATCTATGTAATAAAAAAACTATCATTCACCCGAATTATCCTTATATGGTATGGTATGGTTTATTTTACGTCTTGAATTTTTTCTTTTCTCCTGAGCCTTAGAGTGGATCTTACAGCGACTAAAAAGTATTCAGTGTTGAAAATTCAACTCTTCTTCACAAAAGTCTCGAGGTGTGATAAGAATGTGTTTTATATGAACTTAAATGATCTTTAAAGATTTCACACTGGAGCACACTGAATATTTTGTTGGAGCGATTTCCTGAATGTTGTTGTTCGATTTTGTCTCTACGATCCAGAGAGAACGAAAAAATTGAAACGAAAACATATTTTTGCGAAATATCAAATTTTTTTCCACACAATACTCAAGGTGTGATAAAAATATGTTTTATGTTGTTTGGATCATCCATATTTTTAGTGACCAAATATATATCAATTTCTTTATTCCATTAATATACAGGGTGTTAGTTCGGCATTTAACCGAAAAAGCATTTTTTTCAATTCGGTCCTGATTTGGAGTGAAAAAAAATATCTCTCATGATAGACCTTATCAATTGAATCCAACGTTGAAATTTTCATCTAAATCGATCGAGTCGTTTCAGAGTTATGAGACAAGAAGAACATATCACTTTCATAAAAAACACTCTGTATAGTCCGAAGGAGAGCGCGACGATTGAAAAAAGTATGATTCCGATGCACCGAGAGCGTTTTCTATCATGCCACAAAATATCTCCCTCTCCTCCTTAATCACCCTGTATATAGGTACAGAGAAATATGTTTTCAGAACAGGTAAAGTACATATTAGAAATTAACATTGAGTACAAATATTTGGGAATTACATAAATCAGTCAGATCGTTAATTAATATTCGTTATTTTCTGTTGTGCGTTTGGCTTTGAATATTTCTAAGGATTCTTGCTAATTGAGTTTTATACCTTTTGTGCTTTATATGGGAATTGTCGATTTTCTATCGATGGAAAAATATGTTTTTTTTTCTATGCAATGTTGTGCCAGGGTGGACTCTGTTTTGTTTTATAATGTGTATGATGTTCCTTATACCTAATTTTGAACGACCTGTCTGTTTCACCAATATAAATTTCGTTACAATTCGCTCTTCAATCATTTAAATTTTGAGTTTAATCTTTGGCTTTTGATATATTTGGTAGTTTAATTGTGGATTTATACCCTAATTTCACATTGGGCATTTGGATGTTATTTGCGATATTTTAGATATTGGGCCCAAATAGGTTAATGAGGAATATTGATGTGTATGGCTGTCAGAACTATTTTCAGGATAAATATTGTTATAGGCTTTTCGCAAAGATTTTCCATACACAAAGTCGTCCATCATGAAGGGAGAATAGTTTTTATTTTTCGCGATAGTTTTAACTAATGAAATTTCTTTATTGAGATTTGTAATAGAGAGAGGAAACGAGAAAGCTCTGTGAATAATAGAATTAATGGCAGCTAACTTATGTTGAATATGATAAGAGGAATCAGAAATACTTCAAATGTCTGTGTAGATAGGTTTTCGATATATATCGAAGATAAGAAGATTGTTTTGTCTAAAAATAGTTGAACCTGAAACATAAGGTACCTGAGGCAATTAACGCCCAACTAACTTAATCTATTTTTTTTGATAAGAATGCTTTCGAAATGGACCCAACTTTGTCATGTGAAAATTGAACATATATTTCTGAATTGAAAGATGATAATTGAGAAGTGTAATTATCTAAGACTTCCCCGCTGATAACGTAATATTAAAACCCTTTATTTGGGCGTTATTAAAAATACTATGTTGATTAGCACCCGCTTGCAAAATCAGATGCTACACAAGCAAAGAAAATCTTCGTGGTTAAATAATCTAATAAAACATAAGAGTCATTTATAAATTTCTTCATTAGATAGCAAGGAATGAAGCTAATCAACATTTGATATAAAAATTTTAATTGTAATTATTTTTCACAGAATTTTAAGTTTTGATCAACAATTATAAAAGATAATAGCATAGCGAATGTTTATATGCATATTAGGTATATTATATTTAAACATACAATGGGCGCTATTAAACGATAATGGTCAATAGCGCCCTGAGGTAGCAGGAAAAGCATGCCCAATGATGACAGTCACTGTCATCTACACTATTAAGTACTTAAAATATTATAAGATCTTCCTTCTTCTGTCCATGGCTTCCCTCTTTTTCTACTCGTCGGGCTAGGTGTTATCAATTTGGTGTTCTGTAAAATGGGTACATACTTATCAACAAAATAGTTTGCTATGAGAAAAGGCAAGGGCAGAATAATAAAATAAGTGTATTTTTATTGAAGATTTAATTTTATAATGTAGATATAAGTAGGTACGCGTTATTAGAGTAGAATTACTACAAAATTAAATTAAGTATCTACTACATTTTCAATGGTGTAAGGAAAGCCAATAGCGCCCACGTATAGTAATAGCGCCCAACGGTCATTTGGCTGGGCGTCTCGGAAACACAACGGGTCACTAGTAAGATGGAGGCGGGAGCGACTAGCGCTCGCAGTTGTGCGTGCGCGTTGACGCGAATGAAACTGGTTAAAGTACGTTTTCTGTAGATTGGGCGTTATTAAAAAGAAGGTGTTTATTGCCTCAGGTACCTTATATGATATCATATGAGACGCTATAGGTGATTGAAAAATTAAATTTTCTATGTTATTCATAAAATTTCTGCTAGGAGTGGACTAAGGGGTGAACTCATAGCCAGATCTCCGGTTTGCTCGAAAACTATTTCGTTTAATTGAAAATAATTCTGATTGAGGCATAAGTTTAATGAAAAGTTGAAATTACGATGAACTAGCTGGTTAACTTGAGCTTCGTCTAACATTTTGTAGACGTAAGTTGGGCATTCAGTACTAGGTTTATTTGAATACATGTCATCTACGTAATCTGACATAATCTACAATTAGTTTGTTCCCAGTATTTGGGACTTTTGAGTAGTCCTCAATTATGCATTAGTACTCAATGTTAATTTCTAATATGTACTTTACCTGTTTTGTTAACCCATTTGTCTGTTCCTATATATGACAAAATTGCTAACTTTGCATTTTAATTTCAAACTCATACTTATACCGATGATGAGCAAAAACTCGGGATAACCATAACGTTGAATAAACTTTTCCATCTTAAACAGTGATATTTTTTTCGTAGTAATATCGCAATCCTCATAATGTCAATTACACATTACATAGTAACGGCTAAATCTATTTCATGCCGTGTGGATCATGTGAATAGACCTTGAGTTTCTAGATAAAATTAGGAAAAAGTTATACTATTTTCAATTTTCCATGAAAACACGTCCTGAATAAAAGAATTCAGTGCATATCTGATATTTTTTGAAAGCAGAAAGTACATCATTCAACAAAATCAAAGTAACTTATGATTCATCTTTAAAAAACGCAAATTTGAATTGCACTCAATAAACGTTGGACAAAGAAAAATACTGCAAGGAGTTCGATTCTACGTTAGAAAGTGCTTGTGGAATATTGAAACCATTATAATATAACTTCAAAAACAACCGAGATATTGGCATTGATTCAGAAAAATTTTCAGAATTGTCAAATAACTTGAAAAAGAAATAATAACAATATTTCATAATACTGCAGTGCTGAAACATCGAAAATGTTCAACAAGTACAAAGATTATAAAATTTTCCTAAATTACCCTGGAGTCATGAAAATTGCATTTCAAATAATTTCAATGGACATGTTGTTGAATAAACTAGAGTCGAGCTGCACGGTGCTCTGCAGGGAGCTTATGCCCTGTGGAAGTTCATCTGGGATAAAGGTTATGGTGTGGCGGACCACTTTAGTACGAACAAGAACGTTTTGCTTGATTGAGATTTGAGTTTATTAGCTTCTAGTGATGTAAAGCATGCTATCAAAGGTCACTGTCGGATAAAGCGATTTTCGACCTTCAAGTACAGCGTTTACTACCTAGCTCAAGTCGTCACCTAAGATTATTCGTTTCTTGAATTCACTGGATCTTAGGGATAACGTATAAGCACGTCAAATCTCCAATTTTAGTTCACGATAGCTCCAATTTTCTTAAGATATATTTGTCCCGGTTAAGATGTCATCATAACATATTTCAACCATACAACTTCAAAGAGTGAAAACCATGTATAAGTGATAAAAATGTTCGAAAACTGTTGAATACATGCGTTACAGAAATAAATGCACTTTTTAAACCGAGCTTATTCATCACTGATCGAGATGAGGGGCGAGAAGAGCAATAGAAAACTCGGCCAGTGCAAGTTTAATTATCTTGAGTCAATTCATAGGACAACAGAAGGCTTTTGTATTCGACAAACGTTTGGTTTGATCAACATCTTTTCCATATTAAATACGAACTACGGCGAACTAGTGAGTGTTCTAGTACTAATCTTATCAAGCAGTAGGTTGAGAGATTTGAAAGAGCAGGATCAACATAGAATACGCGCCTTCAAGGTAGTAAGAGAGATTACGCAATAACTAAATAATCTGACTTCGTGAATCAATATAAATAAAGAACCCTCAGCTACTCCTTTATTTTTCACACAAGGAATTACTTATTTAAAACCGAAAAGTGATAATACTATTGATCCGTCTCAATATAGACCAATTACTTGCCTTCCAACAATATATAAAATTCTAACTGCATGTATTACCCAAAAAATTTATGCACATTTGGAGAATTATAATATTCTTTCCGAACATCAAAAAGGATGTAGAAAAAAACACCTTGGTACTAAAGAACAACTTGTAATTGATTCTGTTGCTTTGAATCAAGCTCAAACTAAGAAGAGAAATATTCATACAGCCTTCATTGATTACCAAAAGGCTTTTGACAGTTCTCCCCATTCATGGCTTCAAGAAATTTTGGAAATTTATAAAATTGATAAGACACTTCGTCATTTTCTTGAATTCGTAATGAAAAATTGGAGAACCAATCTTCATTTAAATATTTCAAAACAATCGTTAAAATCCGAAGTAATTCCAATCAAAAGAGGCATTTTTCAAGGTGATTCTTTAAGTGCTCTTTGGTTTTGTCTTTGCCTCAATCCATTATCTCATGAATTAAATGCTACTAGTTTCGGCTTCAAAATAAAGAGTTTATTAACTGAATTCAAATTAAGTCACTTAATTTATTTAGATGATATTAAATTATATGCCGGAACCAGATCTAATTTAAAAGTCTACTTGAGATTACTTTCAACTATTCCAATGATATTCATATGAAATTTGGGCTTCCAAAATGTAAAAATCTTTCTATTGAAAAAGGAAAGATCACTCTAGTTATATAAAGATTTCCAATATCGAAATCGAGCCAATGCATCAAGGAGATACATATAAATATCTTGGATTTTGTCAAGAGAAGACAATTAACCATAGCAGCAATAAAGAAATTATTAGAAGTTCATATTACAAAAGACTAAGAATTATCATCAAGAGTTATTTAACTAGTAAAAACCTTTTCAGAGCTATCAACTCCTATGCTGTTCCTATTCTTACATCTTCTTTTGGAATTATTAAATGGTCTAAAACTGATATAAATGAATTACAATGTCAAACGAGGAAAATGCTTTGCAAATATCATAAGCACCACCCAAAGTCAGCTGTTCAGAGAGTTACACTACCTAGACATCTTGGAGGTCGTGGATTAATTGATTTAAATAATCTTCATAGTAAACAGATTTTTCATCTACGTTCCCATTTTCATGATAAACAGAGAACGTCTAAATTACATGATATTGTTGTTGCTTCAGATTATAATCTTACACCTCTGAACTTGACAATGCAAAAGGTAGATTTTGATATATTTGATGATAATTCTAAAAGAGAAAGTTGGATGCAGAAGGAATTACACGGAAAGCACCTAAAGAATTGAAAAATGATTATATTGATGAAATTGCATCGAATAAATGGTTAGTATCTGGAAAATTGTTTGCTGAAACAGAAGGCTTGGCAATTGCGATCCAGGACCAGGTTGTTTTTACAAGGAATTATAGAAAACATATCATCAAACAAAATATAGATGATTCTTGCCGTAGATGTTTCTGTTCTTCAGAAACAGTTTTTCATATATTATCATCTTGCTCAGTCCTTGCTTCAACAGATTATTTAGAAAGACATAATGCCGTCGCTAATATTATTCACTTCAATCTAGGAATTAAACATGACCTAATTCCCAAAAGAAAAAATTTCAAAAATATGAACCTGAGATTATTTGTGAAAATGACAAATATAAACTTTATTTTGATAAAACAATTCTGTGCAACAGAGCTGTAAAACACAATAGACCAGATATCGTTCTTATTGATAAACAGAATCAAATAACATATATAATTGATATTGCTATACCCGACACACATAATATACAAAATAAATACAATGAAAAATTTCTAAATATATTATGCTTGGCGACGAGATTAAAAAATGTGGAAAATGAAGAAAATATTTATTCTACCGATTATTATTTCTACAACAGGCGTTATTCCTAGAAATCTTCACAAAAGTATTGAGATTTTGGGTCTGAAGAAAAATTTGTTTGAACAGTTACAAAAGATAACAGTCATCAAATCTTGTAATATTCTTCGTAGGTTTCTTTCCGAAAATAATAATGAGGTAGAGTCATAGGTTTTCTCTTTAGTTTATACTGCTCAGAATCTCATTTCATATTTTATTTATTTGTTTATATAAATGTAATATAATTAACTGACAATTTTGTCATATTTATATTCAGAGCAGTATTCTATTCGATCGTTCACCACTTCACACAAAGGAAACTATTAATGAGTAACATTCAGTGTTACTTGACTAAGGTCCGTACACTGGATTTTTCCGGGAGAAAGCCTCTGACACTACTCGTTGGTACATTGATATCATTGTCTGATGATGCTATAGTATGTATATATTCTGGTAGATTGATATATTCTCATAACATTTAACGTTATCCTAATATATAATTACTCCAGGATATGTTTTAATTATAATCATTGCCTGGCAATGGTATTAATTACCCTATATATATATATATATATATATATATATATATATATATATATATATATATATATATATATATATATATATATATACAGGTGCTTCAACGAAAACTAAACAGAGGCTATATCTACCAAGATATTCATTTGTGATCAAAAGGGGACATCTTTTGGGGTACAATACTTACCTGAAATATCAACCCCCTAAGCGGGGTTGCGATCCGTGAACATTTTGGATAAGAAAAATGGGTCGAGTGATGACTCAAAATGAAGGTGGTATCTTTGTCTACATTGCCTCGAACGAATTTCCATTTTCAATTGAAAACTGTAAAAGATACAGAGTAAGCAACTGAAAGAAAGGGGAAGACTATTTCCCTGAGACTATTCAAGTTTCAGTGAGATAAAATGGAATAGATCCTTGCTGATCAATGGCAATCATCATCAAGTACCATCCCCATCTCGAATTTCAACCCCTAGAGCAGGGTGACCACACTTGAAAATTTGGAAGAGGGTAGATGGGTCGAATGATAACTCGAAAGAAAGGCATTATCTTTGTCGGTCTGATGACACATCATAAATATATATATATATATATATATATATATATATATATATATATATATATATATATATATATATATATATATATATATATATATATATATATAAATAGCGATTGTTTTCAGCTTTATGGTTGCCGCTTCTCGCATCTTGAAGACCATAGCCTCCGATCTCTCCAATCATCTGGTTGCATCCTGTTCGTTATTTCTTTTCCAACGTCTTTCATCCATTCTTTTCTAGGTCTCCTTCTTCTTCTCCTGGCTGGAACCCATTACCAAATTCTTCTCGGAAATCTTTCCCTTATCATCCTTCTCATATGATCGTACCATTTGAGTTGTTTGGTCATAATTGTGTCCATGACTGTTGTTCTTATGTACATTTTCTCGCCAATAACCTCATTTCTAATCCTACACAATATTAAAAAAAATCTAAACTCCCGAAATTCTATCCCAATTTATTATATCTTATTTAACGTCGTTGAATATAGCATTCCGTGTAGTCTTCCCGTAAGCAGTGCATAGCATGTCCTCTAGAGTAAATCAACTACACCAAGAAATTAACGCATACATTTTTTAACTAATCAACTAGCAGTAAAGAATACTCAAGAACAATGAAAACAAAAGTGATATAGAAATTGAAATAAAGCTAATTATGAAAAATGTAATACTTTTGGAAAAAATTGAAGTCCGCAAAAACCTATTAATACCGGATATTAAAACCCTTGGCAAGAAAAACTGCATGATATCTACGATTCATACTCAAAATCAATGACATTATTGTATTCTAATCCGTTACGTTTCAAATTCTATTCCCCATCTTATTCACGGTAGCTGACAACTTTTGTTGGCTTTTAAATCTTCCATTGAAAATGCCTCATACCATCGTATTGACATCTGGACTTCTTGCTGACCATTGAAGTCATTTCGTGATCTTGAAGGTAGTTCCTAACGATATGAGCTTGTTGTGGTCTAGGGCTTTCATGCATAAACAGAAAGTTTTCACCCATGTTTGCCGCAAATACAATATATTCTTCTAAAATGTCTATAACGTACCTCTGAGCATTCAGGGATTATTTACGAAGACCAGATCAGTGCGGGCGTTCAAAGAAGTTCCTCACCACATCACTATTGAACCTCCACCAAAACCATAGGTAGGTAAGAAGTTGCACTGGGCATATACTTCATTTCGACGTCAGTACACTACAGAACATCAATCGCAATGAAAAAGACAAAATCTCGACTCATGTCGGTCTCATCGATGTGCTGGAGTTAGGGATGGGTCTCGAGCTGTGACCCAATTTTCTTTGACGTTGTCCTATCGTTTCAGTGTTTTCAATCAAGGCTTCATATAAAGGAGCCTAGCAGTAGGGAACCGTTGTCTCAACAAGGAAATTCCTAAATAACAGTCATGGATCGCCCCTTTTTGCTCCAGTTGGTCTCGACCAGGTCTCTCTCCATGACTACCAGTCCTCCTATACCTCCAGATCATTCATGAAACTAGCCTTTGGCCTATTTTTGTATCAATTCAACCTACATCATCATACAACACCCTTGCTTCAGTGCAGTCTGTTGTTGCATCATTACTGAAATTGAATTTTTCATGAAGAAGAAATATTATTCACAAAAATTGATCAACTGCTGTTATCAAAATGCAGTGGTATCTTGGAAATTATCAATTTAGTCCTCTCGTTGTATTTCTGATGAGGGGGACATCTGCGCGAGTAAAAAACATCGAATTTTTTTAGCGTACGTCCGAGCATACCCGAAAAAAAATGAGATAGATTAGAATGAATTGTTGCTTACCACTAAAAAAATTAGAAATATAGAAATTGTGCTTTAATTTCTTTCTTCAAACAATTCTTTCACAGTAGTGTTGCGAATTAAGAGGAAAAGACAAGCGAACGGTGACAAAAACCACTAATGCATCTATCTTTGAACCACAAGGGTGGTTGTAAAACTCAGCTGAGTTTAAATCGCCTTGCGAAGTACGACTGTATATAACAATGATGGATATCTATTTTCACTTGCACATCATAGCGCTACTCAAGTTCATGGAATGATCAAAATCTTTTTTCTAGAGAAACGTCATATATTCTCGTCCGACGAATAGACGTCGATTATACACCAGCTGCTATGTCTTCTTATACACACGAAACAAAAAACTATTCTAACTGAAAGAAATACTTTGAAACGAGTTTTCCTTGCAGGTAATAAACTGATGAACACAAATTAGCTATTGAAACTTCGAAATAACTACATTAAAATAAAAAAAAGAAACTAAAGATTAGAACAATATTAAGCCAAACTGAAGAAGTAATTCTGAATCTAGAATTAATGATGGTGTTAGTGAAACACTCCAAGTCTCGTTGAAAAACTATTTCTGTACTTTGGTTTTCAAGAAATTATTCTATTCTTAACTGACAGAATGTTTTCGGATTTGTTGCCACAAAAATGTCCGAATAGAGGGTTTCAGAATATTTGAGTTGATGGACCTGTTCCTACATATCAACATAACAATATTATATTATTGAAATATGTAAACCTTGTTTATCTCACCAATTCTAAATTAGCAAAATAAATATAAAAATAATGATTTTCAAGTTTTTTTGTTAATTTGATAACTGTATCACTAACTCTACCGGGTGTAATTTAAACTAGGGCCACCCTGTAACTTTTTTTTCTATTTTGAATATTTTTATGAACTTTGAGCATCGGATAGAACACAACATTTTGAATTTGATAATATTAGTATGTTTGACATTTCGTTTCTAGTCAAGCCGGAAACGATACTAACTTTTGATTATCAAATGGGACATCCTGTATTTTGTTCCTCATTTTAATTGTCTTATTTATCTTATAATCTTATCCTTCGTCTTTTGACATAATTTTGAAAGAAAAACAAATTACAATCTTTCTTTCAACTTTTTTTTAGAAAGCCATGAACAGTGATAATTGACTTAGCTCAACGTCTCATATCACGCAAATACAAGGTTGTATCTAAAATTTGATTGCTTATTTTTTATTGGGTGTCAATGTTTCAAATTTCAGTTTTTTCACAAAAAGTAGGTGTTCTTCTGAGACAACCATATCGGGCCACCCAGTATTACAGAAGCGGTATTTTTTAATCTTTTTCTTATACCACTCACGTCACTCTATTCTTAATGGTTTCAGAGGTTCCAGTGGAGAATATCTAGGCAATATTTGCAGAGATTCTCTATTCGCTGATAAGCTATACGCTATACGGAAAGATTTCATTCGAATAGAACCAATTTGTTGTTGAACGAAAATTTCGTGAGGTGCAACCTGCTGAAGAGCAGGATTTCGTTATCGACGTGTATTAGTCATACTCAAAGCTGAATTCACTAATTCACAATGTCGATAATTCACAACAATGGAGTTTTGACATGTCACACTGACATCACAGAATATTATAAGTATGAACAAAAATTTTGCATCGCCAACGTAGTTATTGTTATTAACGCAAAATAGTGTACGTATTTCCCTCTAGAACTCCGGAACCTTTAAGAATAGAGTGAAGTGAGTGGTACAAAAATAAAGATAAAAAATACTGCTTCTGTAATATTGGTAGGCCTGATATGGTTGCCTCAGAAGAAAATCTACTTTTTGAGGAAAAACTGAAATTTCAAACTTTGACACCCTGTAAAAAATGAGCAATTAATTCTTCAGATACAATTTTGTATTTTCATGATAAGAGATATTGAGCTAAGCCAATTGTCACTGTTCATGGCCTTCTAGAACGAAAGATGAAAATTGCAAAAAAAAAGATTTTATTTTGTTCTTCTTTCAAAAATATGTCAAAAGGTCGAAGTATGAGATGAACAATTAAAACAAAATACAGGGTGTCCCATTTGGAAATCGACGATACCTAGATTTCATCAACATATTCCAATTACAAAGAAAGCTACAGATGTGGCCCTAGTTTTAGTAACACCCGGTATAAACAACGATTGAATACTTTAATGATATAATATTATTACGATCATATATTTGAAAAGCTCCAGAAGGTGAAAAAAGTATCAACAATCCACTTTCCCAACAAACAACGGACTTTTCATAAATAAAATAACGAATAGATCTTTAATAATTTTAACTTAAAGTTGTATGACCTACATGTAGTTTTTTATTTTCTCTTGTTGAGCCATATTTGTATGTTATTCGTCCCATTTTCGGTTTGTCCCTCTCCGAATGTAAATTTATTTGTATTTCCCTTAGGAAGACACATATCAGGTGTCGAAACATTGAAATGTTTTGAAGAAAAAAAAATGAAGCTTAAAGATCTATTCGTTGTTTTATTTATAAGAAGTCCGTTGTATGTTGGGAAAGTTGATTGTTGGATGTTGGTGGACTTGGAACTGATTACATTACTGTAAAAAAGTATTTGAAATTTTTGTGGTTTTCACAAATAGAGATCCATAAAGATAGTGTATGTTGACACGTGCCTAGCTATATTATGATTAATTCGTCTGTTCTAATGGCGCCATGATTTATTCAAAATTCAAAAAATGTATTTAATTCCATATAATATTGCTTTTTATGATGTCCTCGCTCCGGAGTACTGAAACTATCCAATCGAAACATTTTCTGAACTATTTGCCAAAATTCAATTGTATTTTTAGAACCTAATTTTTGATAACTTTTTAGGTATTAGTTTACTGTATATGATATTATTACATTTTTCTAGCGAGTAATTGACTAGTAGAAGGTTTTTGTCATGAAATTTTATGACAAATCGTCTATAACAATATTTTATATTACTTCTGAGGTATTCTGTATATTAAGAGATTGAAATCTGAACGATGTTTTTTCTAATAAATACAGATAATGCATGAAATTAATTTTCTTTCAGGTACTGGATTGATCAAAAATCAGCTGAAAAAGTGGACGAGAGAATCCAGAAATGCCTTTTCCTCTTTGCCTGCACCAATTCATGTATGAATCCACTAGTGTACGGCGCTTTCAACATCAGAGCACTCAAGAAAGCGGTAAGGCGCGAAGTAAGGGGCAGAACATTTACGTTTAGCACTCACAACACTTGTGCCAATACCCCGACATCTGAAGGGCGATTGAGACCGCCATCTTTTGAGCACAAACCGTCTACTCTAAGCCTTCTGTAGAAAAATTACCGGATATGGTATAGTCCCGGAATTTAATACAGATTCAAGTAATTTTATTGAATTTTTGAATGAAATGCTAACATATCATATTGAGAACAAAAGAAGAAGAATCAAGTTTAATTGAGATGTAAATGCGAAGAAAATATAATATTAAAAGCTCTATTTATTTGGACATCTGAATTTTTCATTCTCTTGTATATAAATCAAATACGCTTATTCAATTCTTCAAATAGACACCAAAATTCAATTTTAATATGAGCTAAAATTGATTGAATATAAAAGTAAAATTGAGCGTGAGTAAATGTTTTACTTATATTTTCTAAGGAATATTTGAATTTTGGTTATTACACTTAATAAAGAGGAATTTTTGCACTTATTGACGAATCGCTCAATTGTACATTGAACATTTCTTGCACCTCTTTATCCAGGAAGTAGCAATCTGAAGCATGGGAAATTTTTCATTATTCCTCATTATTGTCCAGTTCGAATATTTTCCAAACAATTTTTATCTCGTAAATCTAAGAAAGCAACCACATTTTGTAAAGAAGTGCGGATCAGTTAATCAATCAAGAATGAAACAAATCTCAGAAAATTTTCTCCATTGTTGAATGAAAATTCGGGATAATGTTCTGAACCAAAATAGGTCTGTTCCTAGAAGGACTTAATCTTTCAGGTATAGTGAGTTTATTCTGTAATTTCAAGAAATATTATCCATTTCATTGGATAAAATTCAAAAACTTGAAATGAATTATTAATAGGTCAATAATCACTTGGAATAACTTCGACTTATTTATTCTAGTTCAACTCATATGTGATTTTTCTGGCTCCGGACCAGCTGTTTTGTTTGAAAAAACGGACTCCTCTCTGTTTGAAGTTTCGCAATGATCTGGAATTTGCATAACAAAAGAATGAAACTTCCTTTGTTGAATAGAATTGATTTTTTGAAACTGACCGAGAGTTCCTAACCTAGGAAAGTTTGAACAAATAGAGGAATAATTAACGACCTCCGTTGAAGCGTTACTACGTTTATTTTTGTTTAAATGTATTTGAAATAATGAATGTTTCGTTGATACATACTTGAAACAATTTACGGAGTGCTCAAAAATTTCAATGTGAATACTTCATAGTCTCAAAAATTGGTACACACCCCAAAGTCGTACAACCTTTTCACCATATAATTTTCAAATTTCAAAGGTTTCCAGACACTCGAGTAAATGTGAACCTCAATTTAGTTTCGTGGGCTTTGTTACTTTATACTTGAAGTATAATATTTAATTGAATTATAAATCAGTGGAAAGGGAGAGCAAAATAGCCTTAAGGGGTCTCAAATGGGCCATAGTAAACCCACGTTCAATTTTACGTAAAACATTGCCTATTGAATGTCTAAACCATTCTCTTATGATTTCAAAAACAATCGGGAGATCGACACACTGATTTTGAAAATTTTAAAATTTCTAAATTACTCGAAAATGACAAAAGCCAGCTTGAATCTGTTTGCAGTTATAAATTTCTCGCCAAAAAACAACACTGAGAAGGAACAGGTCATTTATCTTTATCCACATATTTCACATAGCTTCAGTAATCAAATCTCAAAATCTCTTCACCCTGTGCTTTAACGAATAATTTTCCAGAATGCTTCGATTCTACGAATCGATTGAACTGAACAGAAGTAGGTATATGTGTTCAATATATCACCAAAGTATCGTTTCGAAATAAATTATTTATCGAGATAAGTTAGAATAAATCTGTGAGTATTTCAGTTGTGATATTAAAATATGATATACACCCATACCTCGCTTTACGTTCCACGAAACTTGGCTGTAAAGCGAAAAGCTGTAAGAGGAATCAATTCTCCTCATACAAAATCTATAAAATCGGTTCCAAATATATGTTGAATATGTAATATGCTTTATCATTCGAAATGCATTATATCGTTTTATTTCATTTGAATAAAAAATACATTCATAAGTACATACATTTGTACATAAAATAATAACAGACTCCAAAAACCAAAAATAATCTATTAACAAAAATGAAACAACTTCATGTTACATAAAGTATGAATATGAATACATAAAAATTTCATTTTGAAACGGATTTAATCTGTAGAGGATGAAGAAATGGTTACCTGCATATCACTGTCGTCGACCATTTTTCGCTGGTAAGGATGGGCCCGGCTTAATAAAATTGTACAAAGTTGTCTGTCTCACCTTCTTGTCTATTTCATTCATCAGTCATTTAGAACAGTAGAAGGCTGAGTTAATTCCTCTAAAAACTTTGGCTGTACGTTCGACGTCAGGATATTTTTGAAGGAGAATGTTTAATCCTAGTTCGAAATATGAAAAAGCATTCGACAAATTTATTGATGTTTGCTGTTTGGATACAACAGGCTCTGTTTTTTCATCAAAAGCCGGTTTTGCTTGTAACTGAATGAGTTCACTATCAGCTTCGAGTAGATCAAGCACCCAACCTTTGAAGCCGGGATCATGTGCTAGATCCAAAATATTTTGCATAATTTAAAATTTCTACTGCAGTACGTTTAAAACATTCTGGACATATTTTTCTCAAAACATGGTTCATTGTTGTCATTTTTAATTCTATCCACGATAAACTGATGCTCTCAACAGTATCATTTATGTTATAGTTGTTCAATATGTTTTAACTGTAGAGATCCCGTAGAAGTTGTCGGAGTAATATGCCCTTAAAGTGGCTATTGCACTCACATCCATTGATTGGATCAGAGCTGTTGTATTCTTCAGAAGGTTATCCAGAATTGCTCAAGTTATTGTCTCATATAATCATATATATGCACTTCTGCATGAAAGTGATTTTTGAACCAATTCTCAAGAGTAACTGTAGTCATCCAAGTTTTTTTGTTGGATGTTTATATGACGAGTAATTGATTCTTATTTGGTCCTTTAAGTGGCTTTAGATTTTTGGACAAACATATCAAAAGTAGTTTCAACTCAAAATTCCTCGTGGCATCTGCATCAAGTAGCAAAGATAATCGTTCCTTAGACACCTTACAACCAGGATCAGATGTTTCGGTGTTTGAAAGGTATATTTGATCCGGCATTTGCTTTCAATAAAGCCCTATTTCGTCAACATTACACACTTCTTTAGGTTCATAAATACTTCTTTCAATAAATCCCTCATCGGCGCTAGCTGCCTCACCTTTCATTTTCAAATCATGCAAATTAAAGCTATCTTAAAATTTCACAAACCAAATTCGGCTTGCTGGGAATCTGACATCTTCAGCAGATTCATCGTTTCGAAACTACTTCTCCTAGATAGTCTTTTGACTTATTGGCATTTTGTATTTGTTATTGCGTCCTCTATTCATCTATAACTGATTGTTAATCATCATTTCCATAATTCAGTTTCTTTGGCGTGTTAATCTCGAGATATCTGAAGGTGTAGCAGATTGCAAGTATGTTTTGATGTCTTTTTTATCCCATTGAAAATTTCAACAGTTATCTGTCCAGTTTCTATACGATGTAATTCTTCTGGTTTAGTTTCTATCTTGAGTGATTTTCTGCATCTTTTTTAATTAGTCGCAGTCGTTTCGGTGACGTTTCGTCTAAAAAATAACGAAATTATAAAATAAGTTTAAAAATTATAAATATGTACTTACGTACGAAAAAGATCCCTAATTGTTACCAATTTTGCAGTTAATGAGTACCAATTAATAATGACTATTTAAAAAAAATTATTCGTAGACAAGTCTGAACCAGCCGCTTTATGAGCACATACTGAGTAACACTCGTAAACAAGAGAATATTAAAAACATTATGCATCGAAATTGCCCTAGCTCAAGATTAGCAACATGTAGATATATCGACATAGAAAAATTTTTTTTTGCTATTATAGCAAAAAATTTTAAGAGAAAAATTGAAAACGTGCTTGATTGGGGTCGTTATACCGAAACGACGTATAAAGACCGGCCCTATAGCGAGGTATGGGTATAGTCGGATCTGCAGTGTAATGCAATTGACGAATGAGCCAGGTCATTGATTGGAATAAAAGGAACTTCATGTTTCACATGAACACAACGAATTAAATTATGGTCGGAAAATGATATATACTGTGCAACCTAGGGGACAGGTAACAAACATCTCATAACTAACTTTTTGCTTACAGAGCGAACTATTCAATGTAAGTTGTTTAATTTTTGGTTTCCCGAATGATAATCCAAAAATATTTTTCCACCATATCAACGACCTTGGAATTTCCTTCTCAACGAAGTAACACTATAATGCATTCATTCAAAAATCGAGAACGGATAACAAGAAAAGCTTTCATTGTAACTTTAGCCCCCTCCCCGTTCACCCCTCTCCCAATATTAACAAACATGTTTCGTCATATTTAATTTTTCTCCTCGTATTCTGATCGCTTGAGAACTCTAAGAAAATTCATTAACACTATATTAAGCCCCTCATAAAACAAGCAGTAAACTCGCAAGAGCCCTGAAAAATATTTTGTCATTCATTAGTGAATATCTTGGCAGGTTCAGTTTCTACGGCGTTAGGTTTCTGTTGGTTGGAGAGTACTTCTCTAATTGTTTTCAGATTCTTCTTGATAATGTGTCACCTCCAAAAAATTCTACGTGGGTGTGCGTGCGGGAAAGTATGAAAAAAGTTTAATATTTTAATAAACTACTACTTTTAATTTTTTTTATCATTTATCTTGCTTTTCTATCAAATTTCTTGCCTTTGAATTATGTGTTTTTTGTTTTCCGCAGACCCAGATATGTGAAAAATTGAATTTTCTGATCTAACAGGTAAAAACCTGGTTTTTCGCTTTTTTTCTGAAATAGATGTACTTTTTAACAACATAAACTAAATGCCCTAGAAACTAAACTTCAAATTATTGAAGAAAATATTTTTTGAAGCTTTTGCTAGGCCACAATAACTACAAAAAATTCTGCATGTTTTGTGAGGTGGTTAACACAGTTCATGAAATTTTTCAAAGTTTTGAAGCGATCAGAATCTGAGGAAAAAAATAATATGTAAGAAAATACGTCTTTTAATGATGGAGGAGGGGGACTAAAATTACGATGAAAAACTTTTATCCACACCAATGATTATAATCAAGGAAAAAAGATTTCGCCAGTGAGGACATTTTGATTATCTCATGGGGAAGTAACCTTGATACAATGTGATATTTGCAGATTTATGTAATATGGCGAATGCGCCCGGTTATTTATGGAAATTAAAGGAAATTCAAATTTCACATGGAAACTCAACAGTGGAATTTAATTATGTTCGGAAAATGAAATGTATTCAGGGTACATGTAACAGCTTATGACTTTCTTATTACCGAGCGACTTCAATATAATTAGAGAAGTTGTTTAATTTTTGATCCTACTTGAAAGAGATGGTCATATAACATATTCAACAAATGTAATATTGACGGATGGCATAATATGAAAATATTGTTAAATGAAAAAGTCGATAACTTTTAGAGTTAAAGCAACTTATCTAGAAAACTAATCTAGTAATTGTTCATTACTGAAATTTTCTTCGAAATTCCAACTAGCTGAGGAGTGTGAGTAACGATATTTGCGAGAATTATCCTAGGCCTTTTTAAACTCTTTCTTTGATAATAAGAATAACAAATATTCATAGGAATAAATTGTTATTTAACGAGGTTTTGTCGAAAACTCGCCTCGCGTCGAACCTCATGAAATACTATTCCTACCACGGATTACCAAAGCAAATGCAACATTGTTATACACCGATTAATGAAATTTTCTATGCAATTGATACGAGAGGATGAAGATGCAGTGTGTTATTTGAAAAACGAAAGTTATGTCACTCCAGGTACAATCCCATAAAATCTAAATGATCGAGTTTCATACAATTTGATCGAAAGATCTATGTTCACTTTCCGTCAATAATAAAGATCGATGTGATAGAGGTAAAAAAGCTGCATAGATATATTATACTGTAATGATTATTCAACTTTCTTTGGTCAAACTAGTCGTCTCATCAATATTAGAGAAGACGAGAATAAAAATCAATAATACGCAATATAATATGGTTTAGTTTTCCAGAATGTTGTATAAAGCAAAATCAATTTTTGATTTCACACCCAACTTATACAATTAGGTAACAAAAGCAAGAGATTAGATTCATTAGAAATTGTTGAAATTTCATAAGCTTGATTATTGTTTGACTGCACTTCTTTCATACGTTCTGTTAGGTATAAATGACATTTTAATACTTTAATATCCTGTTTGTATTAGAAAATGGGATAAAACTCGAATCATATGTCCAATATATTTTTAATAGTTTAATGGAGGAGATTACTTTATGAAACTCGATAAACATCATTCAATCAGAACCTGGATGTTCTGATTTTCTCTATACTGACAAAGGTTCTTCAGTTAAATAGTCAATTTGAATGGATGCCTTATATATCACATTGATGAAAGCAGTTAGATAAAGTGGAGGAATATTCAAACACGGTTGCTTCTTTTCCGAACTGAAAAGTATTGGTGACGAATTTAGGTATAATTGACTATTGAGTTAAACCCCCACAATTTTTCTGTTTATTGATTTTTGATGCTCTCCATAGGTTCAATGTCAATCAATCATTTTTATTATGTAAGAATGATAATCGAAGTTATTATTAAAAATATTGGTCTTCTAGTACATCATTTGCATAGTAAGAATCCGATTTTTATTGGTCAAAACTGCATTTGTGCTCCTATATCCTAATATTGAAATTCATCAAAGATTTAATGATATAAATTTATCACAACTTACACAAGAGACTATAGAAACATGATTTGTTTCCTTCATTAATATAAGGTTTTTATCTGCCTAGAGAGTTATCTGTTCTGAAAATTATATTCAAATTATGAGATGAGATGAAGAAATTCAAATTCAATATAAGTTAATATATTTTATCTTTAATTAGTCAAATCACTAAGAAAAATCTCCATATTCAAGTCATTTACGAAAAAGCATACTGCCAATCCTATTCGAATCATATCCATCATTGATTGCTATTTGTCTTAAGATATTGACCTCTTTCAAAATCTTATTTTCTGACCTTGGTATCGTGGTGGTTATATTACTGTTAACAGCAACTATTTTATGTTGATGTGAATTTGCCGAAGAATTGTGAAAGGTAAAGTCTGTATTTATGTTTATGTCATTCACATATCTAAACTAAAAATGCAATGTTCCAACAAAGAATGATTATGAATTATTTTCTCAATATTACCCATGAAAGTTTCTGCTAGCGAATCTGGCTGACTTATTGAGTTGTAATTTCATCATTGAAGTTAAAATAATTTTATTATAAACATTATCCTGAAAGATTCATGAGTTCTGATTGTATTTAATGATTCACAATATTATTCTGCAGAGATTGGTTAATCAATTTCGATGAATCGTGAGAAGGAAGGTCGAGAATAACTATATCCCGAACAAACATTCACCATTATATGGTAATATAGACAACGCTATCTTATGAACGTTATTGAACATTTAAAAATTTCTGTGCAAAATTTTCAATTTAGAAATTTTCAGATCAAATAGAAAAACTTCAAAACACTGTACTACCATATAATGTTGGACTTATATCAAATGATGTAGTTAATCTCTACCTCTCATTCATTGAAATTGATTAATCAAGCTCTGCAGAATGATAATTTTGGTCCCATTAATCAAACAGAACTTTTAGAAGTTTTTTTAGAACAAAATTATTTCAACTTCAATGATGAAATTTACATGAGCAACAACGGCTTAGCAACTCATAATGAAGCGCTGCCGATACACTGCATTTAGTAGTTAAGATATGTGGATGACAGAATCTGTTGTTTGTCTTGCAGGTAGAAATGGAGAATTAGATTCCTTTAGTACCTTTATAAATTCAATTCATCCTAGTATAAAGTTCACTTTGGTAATGGAAGCAGAAAATTCCATTAAGTTTTTTTATTCAACATTTTCCGTAAACCGTCCCATATAGACATGAACATTCACCATTCTTCCGCATATCCACATCAATATAAAAATGATGCTTATAACACTATAATACATAGACTCATCACGATACCAATATCAGAAATATTTCTTGAGGGAGCTCAATATTATATAACAAATAACGTTCACTTAAGGTTATAATTCTAATATGATTGATATGCTTTCTCGTGAACATTTTCAACATGAGGTTTGTTTCACGTTGGAGATGGAAACAGAGAATTTCATTGACGTGTTAGATTGAACTATGACCAAAATTGACATGATTTTTCTTTTTCCATAAACCATTCCATACAGACATTAATATTAACAATCCGTTCGCACATCCACATTAACATAAAATAGCTGCTTATAACAGTATAATACATAAACTCATCATGATACCAATGCAAGAAAATAATTTTCTGGAGGAGATGAATATTATAAAACAAAGAACGTTCAATTAAGGTTATAATTCTAATATGATTGACATGCTCTCTCGTTAACCATTTCAACATGCAATCTATGAGGTTTTTTCTAGTGTTAAAAAACTAATCAAAATTATAATATATTAGCCAGTTGTTTTGTCATTTTTCTCCTCTCGTAATTTAAATATAGTTTTCAGAACGGATAGGCAGATGTTTCAGAAACTGTGAACATGAAGGAATCATATTAGGTCTTTATAATTTGTCTAGTGGAAGTTGTGATAATATATATATATAGGTAGAACTAACTATTAGAAATTTTAATATTAGGATATCGGAGGAAAAACGTAGTTTTGACAAATAAACATCAGATTCCATAATGCAAATCATCTACTAGAAAAGAACATTACTTTTAATAATAATTTTAATATTTTACATGAGAAAATAATAGATAGAAGCTGGTTCTATGGACAGCATTGGAAATGTTACTTAATAGTCCGTTAAACCTCAATTCGTTAGTATTATATAATCTTTTCAGTTCCCAAAAGAAGCAACCCTGTTTGTATCTCCCGCTATTTACCTAGGTACCTGCTTTCACCAATGTAATATATATGGCACATTCTCATTTCAAATGTACTACTCATTTGAAGTTGTCACAGTGTGGTTAAATGCGCCATAAGTTTGTCAATGCAATGAAAATTTGAACATCATAGTTTTCTTTGATTAAAAATTATATTTTCACTCATTACATTCTGTGAAACATATGCTTTGTATTTTTCTTTAAATTGATTAATTTTTCATATTTTCAAAGTCTTTACAGTATCATTTACCAGTGTAATCATTTTATATAATTCAAATTCTTTCGTATCGATCTTCATCTTTATTCAAATAGTTAAATGTTGAGAAATATGCACATACTTTCAAAATTATGTATCATAATAATATTTCCCTCATTCAGAATATATGAATGTACATTTTACAACAGGTTTGTTAACAAGCTTTTCGTTACATTAATAAAATGGTTCGAAAATTCATATTTCCAGACACATAATTGTGCACATGATTCACTAGAAACTAGGCTAACCGTGGATACAAAAATATTTCAATAACAAATGTACATTACTCTCTGTATTTCTCAGTTCACTGTTCACAAATTCGCTCTAATTGTGTACGGAATGAATTTGGCCCTTTGAAAATGTATTCCATTCAGACGCCGTGTTTGATTATACGCAAAAATATTTTGAAGCGTTTTTTGTGATAACATACGTTATGTTCATGAACGAATTATTTTGTTTCCTTTCAAAAAGATACAATAAAAAGTATATTGAAATTAAATTTGATACAATTTTACATAGTGGTGAATCATATCAGAAGAAATTAATTTTGGTTGAATATCAGCACTTGATGAACTCCGTAGCTCCAAATTTTAATTAATAAAAATATTTGTACGTATGTTGATATATTCTAGAAGATCCAGACGATTTGAGAAAAGTTGAAGTAGGCTTTAGTTATTCAACGTTGACCAGCTTAGTGTACTTCGAACATAGCATTAAGATAAGTTTGTAGAGTTTGATGACAAAGAATGGTACTATAGATAAGCATATACATATACAGCGTAAACTATCAACATAAGGACGAAAAATTCAAGGGGTGAATCCTAGAGTGATTTTATAACGATAAGTTTCTATGAACATATGTTCGAGAACGTTTCGTGATCGATCTGAAGACTGCTTGAATCGTTAGATATTTTCAATTTTTTCTTTCTGACACTGGAAATACTGTAGACGAATTCACAAAATCTGACGTGCGCCTCTCCAACTAAGTCACTATACTCAAAGGATGTTAGTACACCAAATCTAATTCTATACGGCTCTACCAATTATACTCAATGCATCCCTGCTATTAGACGCTTTCGCCAATTATCGTCCTGATTGGTCGAATGCGCTATTAGTGGGCATGGCGTGTCTTATCTAAAAACTGCAGCGTATACTGAACGGAATCGGGGCTCGGCTTTGTTTAGTGGATGATTCATTACATTATTTGGATACTTTCGAAAACGTTCAGTATGTTTGCGTTTTTGAAATTTTTTATTCCCAATATCCTTTCTATCTTCTTGATAAAAAGCATCTTATGCAACGCTGGATTTTTCTATACGGACCTATTTCACATGTGCTTCGTATTCTTTTAATGTGATTTTAGTTCATCATTCAGTTTCTCGAACATACTTCTTTCCATAATCTTCACACCTTATTTCATATGTGCCACTCTTATCCAATGCGTTAGTTTTGCCTTTCGCCTCTTCAAGGTTGAATTTCATTTTCAAGCTAATTTTATGCTGATATTTCCAAATATTTCTTCGACTCTTAGAATTAAAAATTTATAGTAGAATGATGTCGATTAATTTAGAATCTATTTCGCCAACAATTTTGTAAAAAGCATTCGAGAAAACAAAAATATTACCAAATAGACAAATTTTAGCCCATTTTTAATCATTCAACTCAGTTTTGTTATTGAAAATAATTTCATTTCAAAATTCTCTCCGTTGAATTCTTTCATGAATATTGTAATTTGCTTTGAATAATACATGGATAATTTTTCTCTACATTTCGAAGAATTCCCCACATTGGAATTCACTTTTAACCAAGAGAATATTTTCAATCTTATTTCGAATAGGCTGATCCGACACACCTTGTTCTGTTAAAATTTCACTAAATTCTCAAGTTTGTTTGCAGATATTTTAATGTTCCATTAGTTAAGTTATAAACAAAATCAGTGAATACAAAAACAAAAAACACCCAATAAAATATGGTGTTTTTATTGCTAGTCAAGATCGAAAATGCATACGAAAAAGTTATGTTGAAACTGCTCTGAATTTTCTCATTTCACTTCGTGATTGTCCCAAATTTTTACTATTGAAAATTTTTCGAATACAAATAAAAGTGAAAAAGAATTAAAACTTTAATTCCTATCGTCGAAAGTTCATACGATATTAATTTTTGAGTTTCTTTCTTATGTCCTGATGTATCTATATTTATTTTCATTTTTCTACAAAAACAATGGATAAAAATAAGAAAAGATTTCTTCAGCTGTGATCGTAAGTCCATACAAAGAAAAATTCAAATTATTGAAATTTACCAATATTTTTGTCACTATCCCAAATGTTTTTCTTCTGGAAACATTTACACTACTTTAGAAATGGAATAAGAACAGAATTGAAAGTTTTATTGTTTAAATCTCAGTTATGATGAGGTTTTTATACTAAAGTATACAGTTAGTCCCTAATTCCAAAATTTATTCGAATTTGTCAACCAAAAGAACCCAAATCGGTAGAAACTTTCTTGAATAATGCACCTACGAACATCATCTCATATTTAGATATTATTCAATAACTAATTTATGGAAAATTATCAATTCTTCTTGCAAACCTTTATGCTGAATTAGTCAATTCTATTTTATGTTGAATCAGATGTAAGGAACTATTATGAACTATATTGTCTATATGATTTATTAAAATTGACGATCAAGCTCATTCTCAAGTCTGAATATAATCTCATCGATAAAAATATGAAGCGAGGAAAATATAAAATACTAAATTTATAATATTCAAGTTTCTATGTGCTCTTTACTTCGGAGTTTTCCTAGATGAAATTATTAATCTCGATTCAATTTTGTTTTCAGTTGCTTAAAAATCATGTTGTGAAAATGGCTGCCTGAATCTGAACTCAATCTCGGACTATACCAAGTGTATTAGAGATTTCTGTTCTAATTAATCCTATTACTCAGTTGAAATAATGTTTTTAAACTTATGGCTGTCTGAATGCTCGTGGAATTTATTTCACTAAGAAAGTGGTATTGGCTCAATTCTGAATGAAATTTTTATATTTTGTATTGAGTTAGTTCCTTATTTATTAGTGTGAATTTGTTATTGTTATTGTATATTTTCTGTTCAATAAATTTTTGTTTTTATTTCGCTTTTTATTTTTAGTGAAGATTCAATTAACATTCAAAACTATTATTCGCAATATGGAAGACTATTGAAATCAATAGTAAAACCATTTCTCATATTTCGGAATATTCGTGCAGAGAACTATCCAATATCGCGTCTTGTAGAGAGTATCCCAAATTCATTGTCCTTGAATGATAACTTCTATAAGGAAACGCGGTTTCCACGAAGTGTTGCTACTTTTGATGAAAAAGAAACTGCACTCAAAAACTGTGATAGAACCTTTCTTGTTTGAGAAAAAGGTTAATTTCGAAATCAAATTTCAAAGTACCTCTTGTATCACCGTCATTCTTCAACACGATGATAAAAAGTACATCCTACAGAATACAATGGGTAATCAGATGCTCCCTAGAGAGGTACCGTTTTCAATTTATAAATTATAATATATATATATATATATATATATATATATATATATATATATATATATATATATATATATATATATATATATATATATATATATATATATATATATCAATTTCAGGATCTCTATTTCCAGAAATATTTTCATTTGAACCTGAATTAACTTGGTAGAAATGTTTTTCATTTCTTTCGGAATAGTTTGCTTGGAATTTTCTATCTGAATTGATTTTATATTCACGTAATCTAATTGACAGCCTCCATCATTACACGTCCTAGATTTCAACTGAAATTCACAAGGTGTCTTCTTTTCCGATGCCATGTCTCCTTTTGACCTTTCAAACTTTTTTGAAGTACGCCACTGATCACCGTACAATCAATTTTCTACATTTTCGTTCAATGTAGAAACTCTTTTGACGATCTTAATTTTTTCGTATCTGCAACCGTTTTCGAGTGAAAAATTATTGAATTTGAATTGTATGTTATTCGTTGAATAAAAAAAAATAATAGAAATAATCGATAGGTATGCCCAAAATTTGCTTTTATTTTGAATGCTCGTCTACTGAGACTCAACTTATAATTAATCAATATCAAACTGAAAAAAGAACAATTAAAAACTAAACAAGTTGCTGGAAGTGCCCTCCACCTGAAAGAATACAGGCCTCTGTCCTTCTTCGCATAATATCCGAACTCTTTGAAATATTCCTTGGGTATTTCTTATCGTGCAGAAGAGGTTATTATTCGACTTCTCAATTCTTCTACAGTGTTCACTGGAGTGGTATAAACTAAACTTTTGATATATCCCCATAAGAAAAACTCTAAATTATTGAAGTCTGGCGACCTAGGAGGCCACCCCGACCTATTCATCGATTGTAGAATATATAATTCAAGAATTCCCTAGCTTTTCCACTAAAATGTGCTGGTGCCCCGTCATGCCTGAACAACATTATGTTTCTCACCAAAAGTGGCACATCCTTGAGCAATAAAGATAACTCCTCCTCAAGAAATTGCCAATAAGAGGGACCGTTTAGTCTGTCAGGCAGGAAAAATGGCCCAATCAAATAATTCCCAATTATTGTTCTTGATGATGAGATTCTTCAATCAAATGGGGGTTTTCCTCAGCCCAATAATGATTATTGTGAATATTGTGACAATTTGTAATAGCAGTTCTCGAAATGTTAACTTCGTCTGTGAACAATATTTTACTATCAAAATGAGAATTTTCTCTAATTTCATCTGAGAGCCATTGGCAGAAATTCAGTTTTCAATCTCGAGGAAGTATAGTTTGGGCGCGTTGAATATTAAACCATACAATTAAAAGTCGTGGAGAATCCTCCAAACTAGAACATGTGGAATATTCAACTGATTTCCGATTTTTCTTGTACTCACATGAGGATTCCAAGCAATACAATTCAGAAGTGCTTCCTCAATATTTGGAGTTCTCATAGTTTCAGTTGCACCCTTTAAATGATAATTTGCAGTAAAAGTACGCTCAACCTTCGGTGGATATTTGAAAATGTTCGCCTGTCTGGTGTTACTCGATTTTGAAAGCGCACCTGATATAATCGTACATGTACTATACGGATCTCTTATAAATCCGAAATAATTAAGGAATATATTGAATTTTGATGATTTTGCAAGAACTAACAGAGAATGCTTTGAAATATTTGAATCAAGTAGCTGAACTGGCTACGCTCACCTAACAGGTGCCTAAAATTAATGTACTTGTCACTTCGTTCATTCGAATTTGATATTTCAACAAGAATTGTCGTTATTTCAGATTGAAAATATCCAAAAAATGCAATACATTTGGAATAAAACCACTGGTTATTCAAACGAAAATATATTTTATAATTCTTTAAGTCATTTTGGAATGTCAAAAAGTAGTGGATAGAAATTGCAGGCAATTCAATAACCAATTTCCAAATTTACCGTCTATGAGTAAAATGAAATTTCGAAGCATTAGAAGCAATTTTCACTTCAAATTGCCAACAATTTTTGTTGAAATATCAAATTCGAATGAACGAAGTGACAAGTACATTAATTTTAGGCATCTGTCAGGTGAGCGTAGCCAGTTCAGCTACTTGATTCAAATATTTCAAAGCATTCTCTGTTAGTTCTTGCAAAGTCATCAAAATTCAATATATTCCCAAATTATTCGGAACTATAAGAGATGGGTATAGTACATGCTGATACAATTCCATCTGAAATTGAAAATTGAGTTATTGCTGTTTGAAAAAGGCCAAATTGAAAAAAATCATACAAAACAACGCAGTGAACATTTGACATGTGAAGACTGTTTAAAAAATTCCTTGATCCTTCTTCTATCCACCCAAGCAAAAATTGTGTCTGTAGTGCAAAAGATCTACGAGCTACAATTTTTTCAGATGTTCCTCAAAAATCGAGTTTATAACAAAAATAATGAAATGTTTTGAAAGATAAGTGCCAACAACATGGGTATTTTATGCCTTGCTTAAATGTCGGTTCTACATGTATAATAAAAATGGTAGATTGCCATTTGAAATAACAAAGTTATGACCCACTTCCGGTATAAACGGAAATGGTATCACGTCGAAAATATTTCACTTCAATTGGAAATTGGTAGTTATGGCGGCGTATAAAATTTCAGCTTCATATTGTAATTGGAACTCAAAAAGTTTTTAACGGACAGTCCGGTGGATATATATATATATATATATATATATATATATATATATATATATATATATATATATATATATATATATATATATATATATAAACTTGAGACAAGAAGAATTATTCAAAAATCCGTAGATCAATGAATATTCCTTCCAGACAAGACCTAGTGCCCAAATCTGCCTGCCATGCACGCAGCCCCCAAGAGCCACAATAGTGCAACTAAGCAAGATGCCGAGAAACGAAGCGATATGCGATACTGATGAGCTCCTAATAAGGGCGGAACTGCAGTCTGCCGCATCGTTTCTCGGCACCCCGAATCAGGCGGTCATCTGATCGAACACAAATTCTGGTCTCATCCGAAAAAAGATCATTCAGCCACTTCTCAATATTCCAATTTTGGTGCTCGATACACCAATTACGTATGTTAATTTAATGTTTTCTGCTTAGCTCTGAAAATCTTATGGGCCTTCTGCTGTATAAACCCCTTGAACGAAGTCTTTGATGTATCATTGCGACTGATACACTGAGGACTGTTGCTTCCAGAAATTCCCTTTGGAGTATGGGGTTAGACGCACTAGGGTCTCTTCTTGCAGTTTGGGAAAGCGATCTTGTTCTTCAAGTGATCTAGGCCTATTTTGTAGAGTTTGTAGCTCCACGTATCGGGCGTAGGTTTTTGAAATCACCCTTGTGGCCGCTATACCCCACTATGCGGCTTTTTTAAGTTTTGAAATTCACAGTTTTGAATCTCAGCGACGTCTGAGTACTATATCCCGAACATGTGGTAATAATTCAACATTTCTCATCATACTATCCAGTTTTTACAACAAATACTTCATTCTTCACAAGCAGCCAAAGATCTGTGGTTAGAAACAATAAATAATGTGAAATATCGAGTGATTTCATATAAATTCGGTTGTATGTACACCATCGAATGAGATAATCAACACCTGTTAATATAAAAACCAGATTGTTTATTTTATCTCTGATATTTTCACATACCTATTGATTAAATTGTGAAACAGAATCGGACTTAGGCACATGGTGATTTCCTTGAATGAGATTTCTCAGGATGACTTTGGACTTCATTGATCGAAGTGTTAATTTATACAGGTCCGGACTTGGAAGAAAGTTCTTCTGTTGTTCGTAATCAATCATGGAATCTCTTTTCGAATGTTGCAACAAAACGAAGAGCACTAGAAATCATTTTTGCATACGATGTTTTAGTCTATTTCACAACTCATCCCAAGACAGAGTAAAAAGCACAGTCATTATAAAGGGTCATAAAATCATCTGCTCTGATGAGTGTGCTCATGAATCGTTATTGAGAGAACTTGAACACAATGACGTCCATTAGCAGTTAGAAAGTAAAATACAAGACTTACAGGGAGAAATAAGGTCCAGACAAAACTCATTGAAACTTTGAAAGAAAATTATTCAGCATTTGAAAATGAGGCTCTTGAAATAGAGCAAAGACATAAGGAAATAAATAAATACAAAAACCAGGTCGAAGAGTTAAATCTATTAATTAAGATTAGAGAAAATGGATCTACTAATGTGAAGTTGAATCCCGACCAGGAAAATTCCCATAATGGCTTCATACTGACAAAATTACAGAAAAAAACGTCTTCAGTCACCTCGGATGAAGGTATATTAGTGTTAAAGGAAGAAATTGAAAGGTTGAAAGCAGAAAACGAATTGACCAAGAGAAAATATGTGAAATAAAAAATAAATAATATAAATATCTGAAAATAAGCAGCAGGAGGTATAAAAAGTTGAAGCAAAAAATTTATCGAACACATTAAAAAAATCACATCTCTACTGATGCTGGAGAGGAACAGGATAGAAATGAAGACTATCTAAAATCAAATAGAGGAAGACATGAGAAGAAAAAGAGTGCGATAGTAGGAAATTCTGTAAGTCTCAAAGCAAGTGGATATTCAGATGGAAGCAAATCGAGTAAAGAGGAGAAGAATATTTATTGGAATAAAGTCTCAAATGGTAAAGAAAATGCAGATTGTTGCGTAGTGGATTAATGTTGCTTGGATCTATCAAAAAAGAATTTGAAGCGTTTACAGAAGGAAATCATGGAAGCAATTGTATAGAAAGAAAAAAGCTAACAATAATTGGCGATGAAAATGCTAGAAACATAAGGTCAAACCTGAGAACTTTATTGGATGAGACAATTCGAAATTAGGGCCTCGCTGAAGAATAATCTTGAAACAGCTGATTTGGTGAAAGATTCAATTTCTGAAAGCAGAAATAACGGTCACCATGATTACATGATTTTTACATTAAATACTAAAAATATAAGTTAAAGTAAAAACCTTAATGTTTGCTTACGAAAGCTCCTTCCAATAAGTAAATTCACAAATTTAATAACACTAGTAAATCAAAAGGTGTCTGAGAATTATCGAATAATAAACTCCATACAAAGGGGAATTGATCAATTTTCGAGATTAGTTATTATTTTCAGCCATACTTTCCGTATAGGCCTGGCAAATAGAAAGAATGACACAATGTGAAGAATACAAAATTTGTGTTCCAATGGTGAAAAAATCTTCAGCATTAAAAACGCTGAAAACAAATGAAGACTTAGCATTTTTCGTGGGTCAAATAAAGGACCAAACCCTACCAATCAATAAATTGGACAAACACACTTTTATACATCAAATTTCACCAACGAAGAAGAAAAAATAATCCAAATAAAAAATAAAGGCTCTAATGGCGAGAATTTATCAAAGTGCAACCACTCGAAAGAAAACTTATCAAAATATAGACAGATGTGTGATGAAAGGTATACTGACAAGAACAAACTTGCACATATTAATTTATTTCACCTTAACATACAATCATTGAAAAATAAAATACTGGACCTTGAAGTCTACTTAGATAAACTAGGTGAGTCTTCGCAGATAATCTGCCTTACCGAGCATTGGTTTCCTGAGTATACTCCACAAGGAGTATACATGACAGGATATGAGCTTATATCACACACTTCCAAGTCGGTTCCATATGGGGAATCATGCATTTTTGCTGTTTCTAGTTGCGCAATGGACGAGTAACCTGGAAATGAAGATTTGATTCAGAATAATCTCACTAAAATCTCAGCAGGAGTACGTAGAAAGCTCAAAATAATTGCTGTTAGCATATATAGACCACCTTCTGGAGATCTTCCTGGACACAATACAGGGGATACAGGGCATTGTGTGGTGATTTCAATGTTCACTTTGGCAGGGACTATGCTATGGAAACAAATTTATTGATGTTTGAACTCATATGGCAATGACAATATTTGAGCCCACATATAGGGTGAGGGATTATAGCTCATTGATTAATAATATCTTCCTAATTTATTCTGAAGTCTACCCTGGATTGGTTGTCCATTGTCATTTATCTCCACATGATGCTCAAACTGTTGAAGTGCCAGTGGACTCCTTGGCAAGCTTGAATGATGTTGATTCCGAAAATATTAGAATTTATTCTCAGGCGAAACTGATTGGCCTAAAAGCAGAATTGGGAGAAGAGGATTGGTCCAGAATTACTGCCATTTCAGATCCGAATGAAACTAACAATAGCTTCTTTGGAATTTTTCATTCAGCCAGCAAACGCATTTTCACGCAGAACACGATCAATTCGACGAACAAACGTAAACAGTGGATCACATTGGGTATTCGCATCTTTGTCAAACGCAAGATGTATCTTCATCAAATTAAGACACAACAGCTGATTTCTGATGAATACTATAGAAGAAACGATATTACTCTCAAACAGGTGATGCGTAGAACAAAATTCTGCACAACGAAAGCTATATAATTAACTTAATAAACAAAAGTTCTTCAACTATGAATTGAATTAAATTATACACGAAGAATCATAGAAAGGTGTTTTCTGCGCTGGATAACTTACAATATGGAGGAGACTTTTACTATCACAAAACGGTGGATAAGATTAATGAAATGTTTATTGGACCTCCCCCATCATCGGTTACTGTTATTAGTGGGAAAAATGAACCTGAGAGAAGAAATTGGTGTATGCATAATCTTTATAATAGTCTGGCGCTGAGACAAGTTGAGGCAGATGAAATTGATAGTGTCATTAGGATTTTGAAGAATACAAAATCAGTTGGCATGTATGGGGTTCCTATAGAAGGTTTGAAGTTTGTTGCTGGGGAAATTGCTACGGTTATGGCACATATTGTTAATCTTGTATTTGAGCTCGAGCTCAAGATAGCCAAAATAGGACCCATATTCAAGAAATGGAGTAAAAACCTATTTGAGAACTATAGGCCCATAACTGTCTCAAGTGATATTGATAAGATACTTGGGAAGATTATCTATAACAGAGCTTTTGATTTTTTTGAAACTTATAGGGTGCTTGCTGAAACACAAAATGGATTTAGAGAAGGAAAATCCACACTTAGAGCCATATATCAAACAATAACTCATATAATAGACAGTTTGAATAAGGGCAAAGTGACAGCACTCATATGTCTGGATATCAGTAAGGCCATCGATAGTGTCATAACCTGCTGCAGGAGAAATTATATTGGCTGGGAGTCAGAGGTACTCCTTTAAATCTAATAGAATCTTTTCTGCCTGGATGTATTTAGTGTATTTTAGAGTACCATCCCAAAACTGGTGATACTCTTACGTCAAAAACTCTTCCAATTCATAAGAGAGTACCATAGGGATCAATCCTGAGACCCCTGCTATATATTGTCTATGCTAATGACTTACCTTAAGTCGTCTCGGAGGTGGTGGTTCAATATCTGATGATACCTCATTGATACTGCCAGACCATAAATCAATAGATCCAAAGATAAGAAATGTGATATACGACCTTCACGGATGGTTTCTTGGAATAGCCTCAAAGTTAACATAGAAAAAACATAAACAGTAAAATTTGGTTATGGAAATAAAAATGGAAAATGAAACGAATACTTACCATAATGGAGCAGTTACCACCTCCGAAAACCTTCGATTTCTTGGTTGTAGAGTAGATCACCGTTTAACTTGTAGTGAGCATAAAGATTATTTGGCGACAGGCTTGGCGAGGTACATCTAAGCCCTACGTTATATATCGGCTCATAAGAATGAGAAAACTGCTATGCTAGCTCATAGAGTATATGTAGAAAATCGGTTGGGTTATGATGTTGCCTTTTGGGGTAGCTCGTTGTGTGTTTTGGCACTATTGATTCTTCAGGAAAAATCTTGAGAGCAATTTTGAATCTGACTAGCATGGAACCCTGTAGGTCACATTTCGGAGAAAGATGAATTCCAACTATCACAAATCTCTGCATATATGAGTCGGTAATGTTTGTAGTAGAAAATGCAGATTTCTTTCAAGAGGGTTTCTATGAATATAATAGAAGAGGGCAATGTGATCTCAGGCCACCTCGCACTGGTCTGATCTGAATACAAAACGCTGTGCCCTACATGGTAGTGAGAATATATAACCATATACCCCGAGAAGCAAGAAAATAGGCAGCAAATAAACTGAAGAAGAAATTATATCTGCATTTGAGAGAAAATATATTTTATACCCTTATAGAGTATTTCTCTAGTCAATTGTGTCTGTATAACAGTGTTCAAGTCATCAGAATTATTCATTTTATTCATTGTACCTCTAATTCAGTCTACGCAGTTTAATAGGCTAATGATTGTGTGAATATTTTGTTTTTATTTTTATCGAACATCGAAATTAATTTATTGACACGCTTCATGCCTTATATATATATATATATATATATATATATATATATATATATATATATATATATATATATATATATATATATATATATATATATATATATTTCAAATGGGACATCCTGAATTTTGCTTATTTCAATTGTTCGTCTCATCCTACGAAGTTTTGATATATTTTTGAAGGAAAAACAAAACACAATCTTGTTTTTTTTTACGGGGTGTCAAAGTTTTAATTTCAGTTTTCCTCATATCGGGCCACTGGTATTACAGAATTTTTTCTTTTTTTCATACTACTCATGTCTCTCTATATATATATATATATATATATATATTTATATATATAGGGGTTTCACCCCGACGAGTTGCCCATATATATGTTCATGCAATCAAACTGATTTCATGAAAAAATATAAATCCACCACCCGGTAATTAATATATATATATATATATATATATATATATATATATATATATATATATATATATATATATATATATATATATATATATATATATATATATATATATATATATATATATATATATAGGTGCTTCAACGAAAACTAAACAGAGGCTTTATCTACCAAGATATTCATTTCTGATCAAAACGCAAGAACATGTCAATTTTTGTTTCAAGAGGGACATCCTTTGGGGTACAATACTTGCCTCAAATATCAACCCTTTAAGCGGGGGCTGCAATCCTTGAACATTTTGAATAGGGTAGAAGTGTCGAGTGATTACTCAAAAGAAAGGTGGTCTCTTTGTCTACATTGCCTTGAACGAATTTCCATTTTTAATTGAAAACTGTGAAAGATACAGGCTGAGCAACTGAAAGATAGGAAAGACTATTTCCCTGGGACAATTCAGGTTTCAGTGAAGTAAAATGGTACAGATCCATGCTGATCAATGGCAGTCATCATCAAGTACAATCCTCATCTCGAATTTCAACCCCTAGAGCAGATGTGACCACCTTTGAGCTTTTGGAAGAGGGTAGATGTTTCGAGTAATACCGCGAAAGAAAGGTATCATCTTTGTCATTTTTCATTGAAAACTGTGGAAGATACAGAGTGAGCTACTGAATAATAGAGGAGACTATTTATCGCCCTGAGCTATGCAAGTATTAGTGCAAAAAAATGGAGCAGATTCATTCCAGATCAAAGGCTATCATCTTTCGAAACACCATTCACATCTGAAATTTCAACCCCTAGAGCAGGGTACTTAAATAGCTCAGGGCGATAGATAGTCTTCTCTATTTCTCAGTGGCGCACTCAGTTTTCAATCAAAATGAAAATTCTTTCACGGGAATGCAGACAGAGATAATACCTTTCATTCGAGTTATCACTCGACCTATCTATTCTCTTCCAAATTTTCAAGGGTTGTCACCCCTGCTCCAGGTGCTGAAATTCGAGATGAGGATGGTACTTGATGATGACTGCCATTGCATGGATCTGTTCCATTTTACGTCACTAAAACTTGAATAGTTTCAGGGAAATAGTCTTCCCTATCTTTCAGTTGCTCTTCCTGTATCTTTCACAGTTTTCAATTAAAAATTGAAATACGTTCAAGGGAATGTAGACAAAGATACCACCTTTCTTTTGAATAATCACTCGACACATCTTTCCTATTCAAAATATTCAAGGATTGCAGTCCCCGCTTAGGGGGTTGATATTTCAGGCAAGTATTGTACCCCAAAAGATGTCCCCCTTGAAACAAAAATTGACAATGGGTGATTCGAAACTTTGTGCGTTTGTCGGGGTTTCGGCGTTCTGGTGATCAAAGGAATTTCTAATGATGAATGTGTTTATGAGAACATATAAAATTTTTATTATCAATTCTGAAATACCTCATACACGGAAGAAGTAGTTTGTCCTATTAACAAAATATATAAATTGCTAATGAATTATAAATTAAATAATGGCGTCATGAATATTAGTTAACTCGTATGATATAATTTATTTAGATTGCCGAAATAATTTTTATTTATTACAGGGACATGGTTATTTTACTGAAATACTTATTTTTTGGGAAAAATTCGATTTATTTGTGATTAATAAAATTAGATTCTATGATAATAATAGTTCACTTGAAATTATATTGGTTGCATTTGTTATAAATATATTAATTCTTCGTCGTGGACTATATTTTATCAATCATAGGTGTCATGAGATTATTAATGAATTCAACCTCTCTCATCTTCTTTCTGGTTCATAATGTGAATGCAATGAATAATTCGTAACTATTTCCGAATTCGTTTTACCAATCCCTTATACACGAAAATCTGGTGATTAGTTTCTTATATATTGAACGTTTTTCAAAGACTTTTCTTTGCTGAAACGATCCTCATTAAAGTATTTGTGTCAATTCCAATTTCCGAATCCATCGGGCAAATTCTGCCTCTCATTCCACCAGTATCTTTTGTCATCAAATCTATCCAGCAAGTTCTTTTCAAGTTGTTGCTTTCGAAAAATACAGTATTCAGAACTGGACTACATCTAATTTGATAAGAAAAAAGTTTCAAATAGTCATAGAAAATGCGCTAATCGCTTGAGGAACTGTTTGAGTTGAGTTGAGTTTATTGAGGAACATTCATTTTCATATTTCATATATTGAAGAGAATTAATTTTTTGAATACATATATATTGTAATCCTGTGAAATAATTTTTCATTTCTATTAAACTAGTATAATTAATTCAAAATATCTTAAACTAACTGATGTGACAGAGGATAAGTTCGGTTTTTTAATATAGTTATAAATGTGGATTGAAAAACAAAACTAAAGAGAAATATAGTTTTATGGGGTCTATACAGGGTGTTCAAACCAAAATATTTATTCCGTTACCTAGCTGGATACATCGAGTAAATTAATTCAAATTCAAATAATATATTAATATAAATAGTACTGAATACCGTCGAATGAAACTGAATCAATTCACCTGACGTACTTAGCTACCCAACAGAAAGAATATCTCGAAGTGGAATACCCTGTATGGTACCTAACACAAGTGCTGACCCAATTCGTTCAGAGCATCGTGAGCATTCTCCAAACACTTCTGAATATCGATATATCGTATCCAGAACGATCAGTATGGATGATTTTTTTTGAGAAATGAACACCTGCATCAATTTCTCACCAAATTATGTAGAGTGCCGCAACAGATTTCTGTTTTTTTTTTCTATAAAAGACTAAAAATGCAGCAGATGCGACGCTGCTTTATAATCATTTTATGTATTCAGTGTTTAAAATCAGTTAGTTGGCACTTTGTTTCTGTTGTAGGCACAAATAAAAGATTCAAGTTTTGTGATTCGACCATGAAAAGACGACATTTGACTAGAGAAAAGATGTTACGAGCCGTTGGCATGCTCCAAGCTGGGAGCTCACAACGGGAAGTATCCAGGGTTCTGGGAAGTAGCCCAAGTGTCATAAACCGTTTATGGTCGCGTTTTAATGAAACAGGTACCGTAGAAGAACGCCATACAAAAAAAATCCTGAACTAATATTTTCGAAACGATATGGAAGCACTTATATTTTTCAGTACCCTGTAGGTCCACCTCTGTTATTAATGACACTTTGGCATTGTTGCGGCATACTCAATATTAAATTGTCTATTACATTTTGGCCTAAGTCATTCCAAGCCCCCTGAACTGCTAATCGAAGCTCCTGTTCATGATGAAAGACGTTTTTACGCAGGATATTTCTTTTTAGGGTGTCCCACACATGCTCGATGGGATTCAGATCTTGGGAGCAGAATTGCCACGGTAGAAGATCGATATCATTCTCTTCAAGAACGTTCAAGATGACACTTGCACGTTGAGGAGGGGCATTATCTTGTTGGAAGAGTGGATTTTGACCCATTGCTTGGAGATACGGTACCACTACAGGTAAAACTATCTCATTTGCGTGAGAATTTCCCGTGAGGTTGTTCTGTATGGAAACGAGGTCAGTTCTTCCACCAAGGCGTATACCTCCCCAAAACATCACTGATCCGCCTCCCTGTCTAACAACTTCTCGAGCATGCTGAAGACGCTTTTGCTTTCCAGGTTGACTCCGTATTCGAATTCTTCCCGAATCGGGATAATAACTAAATCTAAATTCATCACTGAAGAGAACTGTGACCCACCTCTCTTGATCCCAGTTTACGTGTTCTTGGCACCAAGCTAAACGAGCAGCGCGATTTCCATGGGTAAGTTGTGGAACTCTTAAAGGACATCTGGAGTGGAGTTGACCTTCGTGCAGTCCATTTCTCACAGTTTGGTCGGCAATTTGTACATTATGAACTCGTGATATCTCTTGAGCTAATTGAGATGCTGTGGTAGTACGATCTCTTCTGGCTTATAAAACCAAAAATCGGTCTTGGGCGACTGTAGTAATCCTGAAACGACCTGTATGGCGTTCTTCTACGCTACCTGTTTCATTGAAGCGCAACCATAAATGGTTTATGACACTTGGGCTACTTCCCAGAACCCTGGATACTTGCCGTTGTGAGCTCTCAGCTTGGAGCATGCCAACGGCTCGTAACATCTCTTCTTTAGTCAAATGTCGTCTTTCCATGGTCGAATCACAAAACTTGAATCTTTTATTTGTGCTTACAACAAAAACAAAGTGCCAACTAACTGATTTCAAACACTGAATACATGAAATGATTATAAAGCAGCGTCGCATCTGCTGCATTTTTAGTTTTTTATATAAAAACTGAAAAGTGTTGCGGCACTCTACATAATTTGGTGAGGAATTGATGCAGGTGTTCATTTCTTTAAAAAAATCATCCATATTGATCGTTCTGGATACGATATATCGATATTCAGAAGTGTTCCCTAGACTTTTTTGAGGTGTTTATGTACATTCTTTAACTTTACGGAAACGATAGAAGTATCTTCAAAGAATATCAAGACGATTTTGAGGACGTTGAGTTGCTTATCGTCTAATATATGAATAACTGATTGATCATTGGAAAGAAACTAAAAAATGTGTCCAATCGCAATCTGATGACGCAATAGATCGTTTGAAAAATACCTTAAAATTATGAATACAATCTTGCATTATCAGATCAAAAACTGATAGAGTTTTGATAAACAATAATTCATGCCCTTACTACATCCTACGACTGACTGTTACGTGGTTTACGAATAATAATAGCTTATTTCATAGGACTCTATTCATTGATGAAGCCCAATTTACCGGGGAAATAATAAATAACACGCGCAGCTCATACGTTTGGGCAGACTAAAATTAAGGAGAGATCCTTATGAGGAGAACGGTTCAGAGTAACCACACGAAAACTCATCGCATTCCGATACTGATATAGTTTCAAATCCAAAGAAAAATAAGTGTATTAAGAAACAATGAGAGTGATGGATTATTTTATTGTTAGACAAAACGAGGAAAATGAAAATAAACATAATAAAGAAGGGAAATGCAAGTTCGAAGCATCAATTTTCGAAATGAAGAACTGTGTAACGACGTCGTTGAAGCGCCATAGGAAATTAAAGCATGTTGAGGTTCACAAAACGCTCTTAGGAAATTTAGCACAGCAGGAACAGCTGACCTCTGCTGCTAGCACTTATGGGAGAATTTCAAGTTAGCTGAGTGGCAACAGCATCAACAGAAAGGTAGAACATTTTGAACTTTTTTCATTCAAAAAACGTTTTTATCTCGAAATTATATACAAGATGTCCATTTTCAAGCCATTTTCTCTCCCCAAAAAGGACAAACTGTTCTTTGCTTGATCAATACACCCTTAAATTCTGAGATCAATTTTTATTTTCGAGAATTATCAGGGGCTCAATGATTAACACCAATAATTCAAGAAATTTGAATACAAGAAATTTACTGACAATTATAACTGATACAGTTCTCCGACTGAAACTGCGAAATAAGTTCAGTTTTTTGAAGAATGTGTGCTTCAGTTTCTAAAATATAGAAAAAGAACTTCATTTTAAACAAGGTCTTCTAGTTATTAACCTGATGAACAAGAAATTCATCAAAATTGAAAGATTTTTTCGAGAATATCAATCCCTTATACTTACAGATTTGAAACTACTGAATTGAATAAAATTCACAACATTTTATGACTACTTCAACTGACAGGTCAATTTTTGTACAAAAAAATGTTCCAGCTAATACTTAGCATTGAGCAATGCCGCAATTCTTATCTGTTCAGTTATTCACGATTTCTTGAAAATTTTCAATTTTCATTATAAACTTCTTGAGTATGGTGATGCACCAATACGAATTAAAGGATTAATCCTTAAATGCATGATTTTCAAAATTGCAAAAAAAGATATATTGGTGTAGATATTTGCCGATATATGCTACGAAAAATAATAAAAAAAATACCAAGTAAAATATAGAGAATTTATTGAAGAAAAACTTTATGTTGCCGTTTGGTTACATCATGCATTAAATGATGAAATTTAAGAGTGGAATGCAGCAAAACAATTTTTTTTCGTTTGTATGGCAAAAAGCGACCAAGCATTCATTTTATCTTTACACATCTTCTCTCGTTTTGGTCAACACCATCCGTTCCTACATATTTTACAGGTACAGGGTTCACTGGTTTACGACGAGGTTTTTTCGCTTCTAATTCTCTTTCAATATTGCTGCTATACGGTTTTCCTCTCTTATCATCACTTTTTTTATAGTTGCATGAAGTCTCTGCTAACTCAAATCCATAGTCACCTAAAGTCATCTTTATGGTTTGATTGCTATTACTGGCTATTTTATATGTCAATCAAATGATGAAAACTCTAATGTACCATTTTCTGCTCTTTATTTTTATCCTATATCTTCCCAAAAAGCTATCCATTAGGTAGACGCCCCCCATATGGGCGTTATAGTCGTTGATAATTTTGGGACAAGGTAATGTAATTACTTCTTTCCGTTTCTTGTCGTACCTATTGACTGTATCGGCTGGTTCCGCTCCTACGTATGTAGATCCAATGTTACTGGTTGGTTGTCTTGCTCTTCATATGATCTCAGAGGTACAGAATCTTCCATGAAATCCTTCTGGGCTGGCTGTTTACAATTCTTACCGAGCCAATTCCTTTGGCTAGTACATAGACTATAAATACCCTGACTATCAAGGTGGTAGTGTAGCAACGGAATTGATGTGTGAAAGTAATCGAAGTAAAGATGTGTTTTACACGCTGAGGGACGAAACGACACAATCTTATTACGGTATTTTCTACCAACCCAGATCTAGTTCACCTGTAATTTCAGCAAAATCTTGCTTGCCAGAGTGAATTTCAAAGTTGTATGCATACCCAGACAGAAAGAATTGAAGACATATCATGAAGCCCCACTTATGTGGCTTATTTAGAAAATATTGCTCCATAAAATGAGCCACTTTGAAAGCACACATTTGTTCATCTAACGAGAGCCTGTTCTCAAATGGAGCAATACTTACAAACGATGTGTTCAGATGGTCCACTAATGGTCTCATTTTGTGTAGACGATCATGCTGAGGATGATTTATAGGTTTATGCTCTGAGTTGTCGTTGAAATGGATAACAAATCTTATTTTTCCAGATCTGTTTGCCGTCATGGTTTGCATAATTTCAGTGAAGCCATATTTTGACCAGTATGATCTAACACTGCGATAATGAAACATCGACATGAATATGATTATGCCTAAATATTACCGTATTTCTGTAGCAGTTACAGGATCACTGGTAACACCTTGTTGGCCAATATATGAATTAGTTTCTTCTACAATTTTAATTGTGTCATATATGATTTTGAAAAAAACTTGGTATGGGGTTTCTAGGTCCACTAACTGTGGGAGTAGCTCAGTACTTCCTAAGAAGACAATGCGATCTTCATTCCATGGCAAGTTCTCTGCTACGTGATCTTCAAGCTGCAATTCCAAGAATATCCGGTAGTGATGGAGTGGGCGAAAATGCTTTAGGTTCCATGGGCGAGCCCTGGGTCAAGGAGGTTCATTATCCAGATCAGCTAAAAATCAGGTGGTTCTAACAAGTCATAAATAGGAAACTTGACAAGAATAAAAGAAACACATTCCAATGTGATTCAAAACGAGCAATGATTCATTTAGGCAGGGTCTCCCTCAACACAACTTGTGAAACTATCCTACATTATCTAGAAAAGACCTTGTCCAAATCGAGACAATGCAAAGAGTAAATCATTTAAAATAGAAGCTGATTTTTCAATGCTGGATGTACTCCATAAAGGTGAAAATTGCCCCCCAGGGGTAACCATCACACGTTATAGGTATTTTCGAGGCTCAAAAATCGGCGACTTCCGGGAAGGAAACCATAAAAACTGACAGAACAATATTTTTTAACATTAATATGCATTGCCTGACAAACAAAGTTGGCACTTTAAGCTATGTTTTGAAAACTAACGGCTGTTCAGTTGCATTCGTGACTGAGCATTGGCTGACGAGCGGGGACATCATCGTTCAAAGTTACCAGATTGCAGGTTGCTATAAACGAGAGAATGCTAATTCTTATGGGGGTGCGCTTAGACTAGTAGAAAATGGAATATTTTTCGAGCCAGTGAACGATGTAAATGCATTCTCAATAGTGAGGCACATGGAAATTGAAGGCGCGAAAGTGCCGCACATTGGTTTGACTGTACTTTCCCTTTATCGACCTCCAAAGGGTGAGATAGTCCTGTTTGTTACACAAATGGAACTAGCATTGAACGCAATAACCCAAAACTCAGATGATAATATTATACTAGCAGGAGACTTCAACGTAGATTTCTTAACAAAATCATCAGAGAAAATTAAAATCATAGAATTGTTTGCATCTTTTGGTCTTTTAGATAACCAAAACTTCTGCAAAGTGCATGGATAATATTTTTACGAATATCGATACAAGTTCCAGTCTCAAGGTTACCTTTAACCCTCACCTATCCGATCACATGACGCAGAAACTAGAGATCAATTTCAACATATCTGAAACAAGAAATTCATTAATATAGAGATCTGAGTGAAGAAAATATAGACATCTTCATTAAAAAATTAGAGAGTGTTAATTGGAGCAGTGTCAATAACTCCGAAGCGATGGTAGCCTACGAGGACTTCCATGAGGTCATCATGAAATGATTTAATTATAGATTTCCCCTAAAAAGAAGTGTTAATTTGAGAAAAGTAACAGAAAAAGTAGAATGAAAACAGTTCAGACGCTGGGAGACCATACATTAAGAAAAGACAAAATAGATATATATACAGCATATTAAGAAAGCAATATAAGATGGCAGTCGACAGTGAAGTTAGGAGGGGATATTTGGAAAAGATAAAAAGTGAAACCGATCCTCATAAAACCGTATGGAAAGTCATAAATTCGAATATCAAGGGATCAAAATCCAAAGAAATCAAATATGTAACTGCAAGTGAAGAATTTCAACAAAATTCCTGAACTTCTAATACCAACACCTGCAGATTCAGAAAAATGTAAGAAATACGAGACGAACGTCAAATCATCTGACTTAGGATCTATGTTTCTGAAACCGACAATTCCGGAAGAAATTTTAACAACGGTTACGAAACTAAAGAACAAATCTTCGTGTGACTATTACGGATTTAATGTACGAGTGCTTAAGCGGGTTATCCAGTAGTTGGCTGATCCATTGAGTCTTTCCAGATCCCTTGAAGATTGCCAAAGTGACCCCTGTTTAAAAAAGGGCGGGAAAGATAACGCTAATAACTACAGGCCCATTGCAATATTACCTGTTTTTCAAAAGATCTAAGAGTCGCTATTGAAAAAAAGGTTAGTGGACCATATTGAGACAAGGGGCATTTTGAGTGAGCTGCAGCACGTCTTCCGCAAAGATAAATCTATTATTACAGCAATGATGAGGATCATGGGGTTCTTGCTTGAGGCGCTTGACAATCGAGAGAATGCAGAAATTAGCGACTGTGACCTGAGCAAAGCCTTCGATTGTGTTGTTCGAGCAGTTCTTCTGCGAAACTAGAATACTATGGCATGAGAGGTCCAGCTCACAAAATCATCAAATCGTACCTTGGCGACAGATATCAATCAGTTTCATGGGGAAATTCTTTGTCTGGACTGGAAAAAAGTGATGTTGGAGTACCACAAGGATCGATCTTGGGGCCGATTCTATTTTCAATTTATATAAACGACTTGCCAGTCAATGTCTCCTTAGGTGACAAGAGCCTGTTTGCGGATGATACTACTTTCCAAAATAAGTCAACCTCAATTGAAGAACTTACGAAACTGCCTACCGAGACAATATCACAAACCGATGAATGGTTCTCCGCGAACGGACTTAAACTCAACGTGGATAAACACAGAGATTGGTAGTGACCACCAAAACACTGAATAAAAATGAAAACCCGATCAAACTTCCCGGTTTTACCATAGATAGCTCGTTGACATTATGGAAGAGCCACATCGATATAGTTATAGGTTATCGTCAGCAATTTACGCCATCCGACGCATTAAATATATAATAAATCAAGAGTCCCCGATACTCACCTACTATGCACAGATTCACAGTTTGGCATCTTATGGGATCCTTCTCTGGGGGTCTTCGACAGAAGCTTGGCGTGTTTTTCTGCCACAAAAACGAGCAGTAAAAACTATAGCTGGAGTGCGCCAATCTCATAGTTGTAGGGAATTATTTTTCAAATATAGAATATTGACAATTCCGTCAATTCACATACTCACCTGCTTGTGTAACATTCACAACAATCCTGAAAAGCAGTGAGCTCATTCCACAGTACACGGATATTTAACTCGCCACAGAGATCGTCTAATTTTACCATTACATAGACTCTCTTGTAAGCAAAATAACTATAACTTTATCGAGTCAAACTCTACAACATGTTGCCAGCTGCATTTAAGCTTAGTCTTCATTTGTTCAAAAATAGAATTAAGTCCATTTTAATCGAAAACGTGTGTTATAGTGTAGAGAATTTTATTGATTGTCTTAAATTTTAGTAATGATAATTTGTTTGTGAAATATGTCATAGTCTTTTGTCATAATTTAATTTTAATTTTGTATATTTTAAGACAGGCCATGTAATTATTTGATGGTAAATAAATGAATATGAATATGAATATCTTCTTCATCTTCAGAGAGTTTTACCATTTTCTAAAGTCATGAGCATAACTACAATTTTCTTCGCGATATGCTAAAAAGCAAGAACAAAGAGATAAGGCCAAACCAGCACCACATAAATATTCCTTCCATTGTCATACATGCACTTATACGGACGGTAAACGCATAATGTAGCCTTTTGGCAACATTACAAAAAACAAACAATACATGAAATTACAGAGAAATTCGAAAACATATGATAAACCAATAATTCACCTTATTTTCACCTGGATAACTATTTTTTGAAACTTTGAAGCATAGTTTATTTGATATGAAATGCAAAACAGAACACTTAGATCCTCCATTGCAGAAACTATTACACTAACTCAATTGTAATGACGTATGACATATAAACTACCGCCAAATTTCAAGATTGTTTTTTTGATACTCTATGCCCACATTTTATGATGCATTCAAAATCGTTAAGCTGTCAAAACGTTTTTTTTAATCAAAAAATAATTTGTTGCCTATTGGCAACTGTATGCATTTAAGAGTTAAGAGTCGAAATATACGGTGATGCTTGCGTTTAAATCAAATTTTTCGCAATTTAAGCACATCTGCATACTTTTTCCTATAACAGACATAAACTGATGAAAACAACGTCCACGAATTGGGGCGGTGGAGCCTACTCTTTCTTAGCACAGCATATATGTGGTCTTGGTATTGGCTCTGCATTTTATCTTGATTTGCGTGACATGTTTATAGGTGCTCTCGTTACGTAATTCTGGTTAAGACTTTAAGTGTAGAGCTGTTTCGTGATTTAAAACGATAAAATATGATTCTGATGATAAGAGATATGATGTGAATTATGGTTATTACAATCATGAAGACTCCGAAAATGCCGTTAATTCTATGAACTATTATTCTACACAATACGTGACAAACAATTGCTCTGAACTTATTTGTGACGCATACATCTTTCGGCGTGACATGAGTGATTCCAACAGTATTTAGGGTGAGGATGGTGGTGTATTCATTGGTATTAACAGAAGTACTAAGTCCGATGTTATGTCATTTGAAATTTCGACAGTGTGACATCTTTTATGGACTCGTACTCTGATGATAAATACGTGATAATTGGAGATTTTAATCTTGGATCATTTTCATGGTCTTCTGTTGGTAGTGAGTGTGGTTTCACCAGTGAATATGTGAGCGGTGATGCGTATACTTCTTTTAAAGGTTTTTCTTCCTACAAATCCCTTCATCAATTCAATGGTGTCACTAATAAAAATGTCCATATTGGATTTGGTTCTGTCGACGTCAACTGACGTATCTTCTTTTCGATGTTCTTCACCTTTTGTTCCGGAAGATGGTCACCACCCGGTCAGAGAAGTTTATGCGAATTTTTGAGTGGATAAAATTGCTGGTAAGACTAGATCTATGTATAAATTTTTCAATGCGAACTATGAAGCGATTAATTCGGCATTCTCAAATTTAAATTGGGATACTTTATTATATTCAAATGATGTAAATGAGTGTGTTAATTCTTTTTACTCTGCTGTAGATGATTTTGTACCTCGTAAAACTGTTAATTGCAGTGAATTCCCATAAGTGCTAAGGATACTATTAAGTGTATCAATGAAAAATCTATCTTTCATCATGGATTCAAAAAATTCAAAAGCAGTTTTTTTATGAGAATTTCAGTGTTTTGCGCAGACAGTGTAAATCTTTGATTGAAAGAGATCATAAAAACCATATTGCTTCTATAGAAGGTGGGATTGCGAAGAATCCAAAGCTTTTTGGGTCTTATGCCGGAGAGTTAAGAGATAGTCAGAGAATACCTATGTCTATGTGTCATGGATAAAAAATGTTGAATGACACTTCAGCATTATCTAATGCTTTTTCTGAGTACTTTGCTAGTGTTTATGAAGATCCTAATAGACCTGTTCGCTACCGAAGAAGATATGGAATTTATTCATTAATTTCATTTAACGCGATTGATCCGAACGATATGAAAACTAAAATAGAGGGATTGTTACGAGAGGTCCAGGTTCGGACTCCATCATACCTATTTTCATCAAGTCATGCTCTGCTAGCTTAGCCATTCCTCTTCAAATTCTTTTCAACAAGTCTCTAGCACTTGGTGTTTTTCCAGATGAGTGGAAAGATTGTACCGATTTTCGAAAGTGGTAAGAAAGAAGGCAGTATTTACCGACCTGTCTATTTTAAATTGTTTTGGCAAAATTTTTGAAGCAATAATAACTGATAACTATTCAATTTATCCAGTTCGGTGTTAATTCAATCTCAGCATAGATTTTTTTTGGGAAGGTCGGTCTTAACTAATTTAATTCCTTACATTCATTTTATAAGTAGTAATTTCGACGAAGGTATTCAGGTTGATGCTGTTTACACAGACATGGCTAAACCGTTTGATAAGGTGCGTCATGCAACTCTGCGGCGAGTTCTAGAAGACTTTGGTGTGGTGGGTTCCCTATTCAAATGAATCGAATCTTATCGATCGAATATAATACAATATGTTGCGCTCAATGGTGCTCATTCCGGTTCTATTTGTTTTACATCCGGTGTGCCCCAAGGGTCGCATCTGGGTCCACTGTTATTTTCTATCTACATAAATGACATTTCGGAATGTTTTCTGAGTACGCGGCATGATTTGTTAGCCGACGATATCAGAGTTTATAGTGACATTTGGTCTCATGACGATATTGGGCTGTTTCAGAGAGATCTGGACATACTTTTCTATTTCTGTCTGATCAGGTATTTTTCATTAAATATTATAAAATGCAAACATGTAACTTTTACAAAAATTATAAATGTCTTTGATGCTTCTTTTTCTGTTGATGGGCTTGTGATTGCGAAGGTAAACCAAATAAAGGACCTCGGTATATATCTCGATTTCCAATTGTCTTTCGAGTATCACTTGGATCATATCGTTTCAAAGACTTTCAAAATGTTGGGGTTCGTTCTTAGAATATCCAGAAGTTTTAGTGATCCGAGATCTTGGAAACAATTATACTTTTCGTTGGTTATAAGAAATTTGGAATATTGTGTGCCTGTTTGGTCTCCTCACTGTCACAACTACATTGACAGAATTGAGCGGGTTCAGAAAAAAAATTTTCAAATATTTCAACGTCAGATTCTCCATTCCAAAACAACTTTATAGTTTAGTTTGCGTCGTCACAAAATTTTCAGCCTGGAGAGAGAAGAGTGCTTTTCGACACAGTTTTCCTTAATCGAATATTGAATAATTCTTACAATTATCCGATAGTTAACTATCTCACTTTCAGCGTTTCAATTTATCCTAATCGTCGCAATGCACTCTACTTTATTCCAAAGGCACGTACTAGTTTGCTTTATCATTCTGTGTTCTTGAGAATTATGCGTTTATATAACTGGCATATTGCCGACATTGATATTTTTCATGTATCTTTTTCATCATTCAGAAAAACAGTTATCACATACCTTATTAGATCTGAGTCAGCATGATCTTCGCATTTAGCTGATTCTCACGAAAATTTCCTCGATTGTGTATTGTTTCAATATTTCATTTGTTTCACTAAAATTTTTTTGACTTGATTTTGATTAATTTAAGTTACTTAGAGGTAATATTTCTTAAGACATGTTTAACATCTGCAAATTGGGTTGCTTTTCTCAAGTGGTTATTTATGACAGATACATCCAATAAAAATAAGGAATACATTGCTCCCCGAAGATCCCAAAGATCTACCTTCCAATATTTATTATCTGTATGCAAAATTTCAAACTGTGGGTCGAAAGAATGATTATTTTCTAAGAGATGATTCGCATAATTTGAATCTGATTTTTATTTGAATAACTGCGTTTATGTTCCGACATTCTAATATTAAAATTTCTATGTGTTCTACCAATGTAGAAATTATCACAGTCATTGCAATTCAATCGATAAACACCTGATTTATTGTTTTTACCTGGTTTAGTTTTATTATTTTTATATATTTGCCTAAATTATTATTAGTTTGGAAAGCTATGTTGAAACTATTGCTACTTAAGAATGATTTCAGTTTCTCACTTGTAATGCCAACGTAGGTTGAGGTGTTAAATTTTTGTTTCAATTTATCGACCGGTAAACTTCATTCAATGCGATTCTACTTTGTTTTTATTAAAAATATTATTTATTAGTTTGGGATTGTTACCATTATTTTTGGCTATTTGTTTAATCGAATTTAGTTCTTTGTTGAAATTTTCTGGTGATAACGGGATGTTATTCAATCTATGAATAAAACTGTTGAATGCTGACATTTTATGTTGATATGGATGACACGACGAGTTATGTATTATAATATCTGTATGTGACGGCTTTCTATTTCGGTTGTGAATGCAATTTTGGATGTAATGAATTTATATGATTTTCGAAAATTTTCAACTGTCTATCTGTTCCTGTGAAGCAAATAATGATGTCGTCTACATAGCGATGCCAGTATAAACAATATTTACTGAGTGGATGATTATGAATTAATTTTTCTAAGTTATTCATGAATATTTCTGCTAACAAAGGACTTAACGGATTGCCCATAATCAAGCCGTCTTCAATAGTATAATATTTGTTATTGAAATGGAAATAATTTTGATCTAAACAAATTTGTAATAATGAAAGAATATCTGATTTAATGACAGTATCGACATGATTCTATTCTAATAATTCTTCAACTAAGTAATACGTTTCTTTCAGAGGATTGTTGGGAAATAGATTCTTAACATCGAAAGAAATGAGTTTAGAATAAGGTGGTATAGTGGTATCTTTGATATTGGCAATAAGTTCGTATGAATTTTTGACCGAAAATTTAGATTTGAAATTGCAATGTTTTATTAGCAAGTCGTTGAGGAATTTTGAAAGTTTGAACGAAGCTGCCGTTACATAAGAAACAACAGGTCTAATAGGGTAATTAGGTTTATGAAGTTTTATCAACGAATATGATTCGGGGACTGTGGATTGAGTTAATGAATTTATATTTTCGTGGTCTGTAATTAATGATTTTGCTGTCGAAATTATGTTTTTAACCACTTTCTGAAATTTTGCGGTAGGATCCTTAGTTGATGTTATATAGTTTCCGGCTGTTAAGAATTCTTCAGTTTTAGACATATAATCGGTTTTACTAATCGCGATGACGGTGTTACCTTTATCTGCTTTAGTGAATACTAAATCGTTCTTGGTACTATTTTCACGAATTGTTTTTATCTTATAATCGGAATTGCAATGAGGTGATAATTTCGAAAAGTCTTCTTGGATGATTTTTGCTGTTTGATGTTTGGCCTTTATCTGCTTTAGTGAATACTAAATCGTTCTTGGTACTATTTTCACGAATTGTTTTTATTATCTTATAATCGATTTAAGCCCTTCACCTCTATTGAATCTTTTCGGGAGCAATCTATTCCTAAATTTTATTGGATATACCTGTCATAAATAACCACTTAAGAAGAAGCAACCCAATAAGCTTTTAATTACTCAAGAACATTTATAGTTATATTTTCATTTATATTTTTTGTAAATTCATTCGTCTGAAGAAGCTACGGTGTAGTGAAACGCGTTACGAATCGCAATTATTAAGTAAAATTCCTTAAAACACAGTACTTGTTTTTATTATTGATAATGGAATTTTACCAAGTAAAAGCCTCCCAAATTCAAATGCTTGTTATAATTTTCTGTGTACCCCTATAATTGGGTCTCTCCTGTTGGGGTTCCTTTGTTTCATTAAATAAAGAAATTAAATAAAAATAAATTTGTGAATCGGACAACTATATCTGTTACTTATAATGACTGCAGACAATTCAAAATACACATTTCTCTAATGCGAATTTTCTTAGAGCACAGCTTCTCACCGCCCGTCAAGATCAGTATCGCGATATGCCAGGCTACATTCGTATTCGCTAGCGCGAATGGTATGCGAATCTGGATACTTCGAGATACAAGATTTTGCGTATATCAGCAAAATAGTTTTTTCTGAATATTCGGATGCAACGGTAAGAAATAACAATTATTGTTCATGGACTTAAGTGTTTTCATATGTTATAAAATGTGAAAACATGTCTGCTGATAGGCCCATATTATTTTCAGGAAGGTTCATTTAATTATGACCAAGAAAATTTCTAGAGAATTAGTTGAAAGATTTTCAAATATTTGAACCCAAGGGAAAATTCATATTATAAGAACCAGATGACTTCTCTACTAACAAATACATTCGAAAAACAACGAAATATACTGCGAGAGTTTATTTGAAAATGTAACAACAAATTGCCTTACACGATTGATGCGTGATCGTCTTTTATTATGCGGGGGTGTTATGGGATAACTACTCATTTTATAGATAGCAAATGAAAGCTTCATCCCATTCTCTTAGATATAGTTCCAGCTCATGGTCAACATACTGGTAGCTCAATAGCGGAATAATTTTTTCAAGTTTTGCTATCTTACAGTCTAGAAAATTCAGTATAAGAAATGGCAACCGATAATACAAATAACAATCTCACTTTCTGTGCTTTGCACACATACTTAACTTAGGAGCAAAGAATTTCATCAAAATACTCTATTCAGACATGGACAATATCATTGGAAAAAATTCATCTGAAACGAATGAAGATTAGGAAGATAAACCATAAATTCGCCAGTTAGAAAATTTATACTTTACCTCAAAAATTGAAAAATTCTGAGAATATACGTAACAATTTTGAAAAATTTTCATTGTCAGTTTGAAAATGACGATACCAAGACTTGACTGGAATTCCACCTTCGAAATGTTGTAGTGTACCCCTAAGAACAATATGTTACACCACTGGATTCTAGGTAACTCTTCTGTAAGATGCAATTTTCACCATTGTGCCTTGTTGAAGGATGAACAATATACGAAGGGTGCTTCAAAATTCAAGATTTTGAAAATCACCCCATATCTCTCAAACGAAGGAGGCTATGTAAGTTTTGTTGATTGAAACTATTGTTTCATGAAAAATTAACATTTTGAGATACCTTGTACGTTCTAAAAGAACTGAAATCGAATCAGGTTCAATTTCGAATATTGAAAGCATGGAGTAACTCCTGTACGAATTGAATTTCGTGAGGATGCATATTCAATCTATGAATAATTTTCAATACCGTTCTATCACAAACATTACGGACATTATTGAATTCTCGCGAATTTTCAGCAGAATATTCGATTTAATATCGTCGTTAACTGCAGATTGTCATCATAGCCAATCACCACGTGATTCGGTTAGGTGCAGTATTTAGAAACATTGAAGTCTTTTACTGTACAGGAAATGCAATCGCTTAAAATGATTGCTATAGACGATAAGATGTTCAATTTGGATCAGTACACAGCCAAGAAGAAATTTCAAATCTATTTTTGTGTTAATGTATATTCTTCTTAAAATCTGCGTCATTTTGAATTCGAGAATGACCTTTTAAGTTCATAATTAAAAAGACGACGTGTCTCGTAAAACTTCACAAAACATATTCATCTTAACTGAATTTAATCCGTTCGAAAAGACAGAGAAAGAAAATATGGAATCAGAAATATTGTATTAAGAATTCATTTTCGTTTAACTAGATTTTCGATTCGCACTAGGATGGCAGTATTCTGTGACGTGAAAGAAAAAACTGCAGAAGAATATGATGTTAGTATCAACCGAATATAATGTAGAAAAGAATTTTCAAAATAACCTGCAAGACAATACATAGAACCAACAACATGCAGATGATACATAGCCTTCCATATTTCCTCTCTCACGGAGCTGATTTGAAACATGATCGGTTTCGTCCTTCGAAATAGCTTCAATGATCAAAAACACAATATTTCCTCTCTTCTACCGGAGGTCCTCATGTCCAAATCTGATCTTTCGAGTAAGTATGTTATCACCATCGATATTCACCCTAAGGCGTTTCGCACTCCATCCAAAAGGAACATTTACTGCATGTGTATATCGCTACATATGCGTCTTAGGCGATAAATTTCACATAGTTTCTGGTTGGAATAACTTGGTCTTGTATCAGCAAAAGGAATCCTTCCGTCTCAGGAAACATCTTTCTGGAGGTCAGCCAGCAGTTCGACGCAATTTTGTTGACATGCGTTGCTGACTGAATGAAAACGTTCACGACTCAACTTCAAACTATGACCGCGTAGATGGATGTTCTGATTGAATTGGATAAGGCCAGATAATAAATGGAAGTCTCTTGATACAGAATGCGATACGTAGTTATCAAGCATCATCTCTCTAAACTGTCAAGCTAAGGAAGTAGACTGGAAATACACAATCAATCGTATGTCACTCAATAAGACAGGTCATAAGGCAGACGTGTAGCTTTGCGCTGTACGAACTCAATCTTTCGTATCGCGAGCCAATATGGGACACTATATCAAGGAGCTAAACTCCAGACGAAATCCTAGACATGCGGAGCAGCTGCACTGTAATATCTTTAGATGGCTTTTAGAAAAAGTTTCCAAAGAAAAAACTTTCCTCCTACTATCATTATACGCATTTTCTATGTTCGATGACCATGATAGATCAATCGTAAGGTAATATCAAGATCACAATGCTCTTCCACATCCAGGAAGTATTTTTGCAGAAGGTTGTTTTCCCAAAATGTAGTACATTTTACGTGTTTTGAAGTATTTAGTGAAAACAGCCATTTTTAGTCCATTGTGAGACAATGTCGATATCTTATTGTAATTTTCTACAGTCAGTTAATTTGCGTTAATCTACTATTTGGATCATCCGCGTACTTGGAATTACTGCAGTAAAGAAGCCTAGAAAGGTCTACTATGTATATTCACAATAAAATCTGTCTCAGTCTCCTGATCACGTGAAGACTTTCTGAGTAAGACTGGTCTAGTCTGAGTTTGAATCTACTATTGGTCAAGATTTCAGTCTCCACTTGACCAAGGCTGACTTAAAGAAAATTTCACAAGAGAAAATACATTACACCTATCCGAACCTATCCGAAAAAGTTCATTCACAACTTGAAAATCGCTTTTCAACCAAGTCTTGAGAATCGTTTTCGGAGCTCCCATATTTAATTGTAAGTTATAAGTGAGATTGGAGGAAGCTGAGCTGGAGAAGTCAATATATTAGTGCCCGATCAGTATTAGATCTAAGTGGTTAATGCGGTATCTAGTCCTGTCTCTCACTATCTGGCTATGATTCGCGATGCGGACCATATCCAGAAATAAGTAGCTAATTTAGTGTATATTATAGGGTGTAGGTAGGTTGGGCTAATTGATATCACCGAATTTAATGTCACCAAATATGATGAAATGACAATGGCGTTCCAAAAGTTACAAAATAGACTTGAACAAAGTACTATCATTCTGAACTGTTCCATTGCAGTAACAAAAACCTTATGGATTCTAGAAGAGGATTCCATTCCGATATTTGAAATATACCGAAGTAAAAATGTAGATATATGGATTTGACATTTAAGATTTTTGCCTTATAACAATCGAGAAGTGATTTACAAAAAGTGATATTGACAGCTCCCAAGAAGTAGTTAATATTTCGCCGACACAATCGTTTCCATACATTAAGGATACATTTCTTACAGCAATCGGTAGTAGCAGTTCTTTGATTTTGAAAAACTTTTTTGATTACATGGTATGTCTACGAGGTGAACGGATAATTTTGATTTTCTTCTTTTTCAATACTCGAACAGACGGCATCTACTTCCTGGGTCATATGGTTAGATCAAAATTCATCATCTCTGAAGATAGTTATATAAACACCTCAAAAAGTCTAGGGAACACTTCTGAATATCGATATATCATATCCAGAACGATCAATATGGATGGTTTTTTTAAAGAAATGAACACCTGCATCAATTTCTCACCAAATTATGTAGAGTGCCGCAACAGATTTCAGTTTTTTTATAAAAAACTAAAAATGCAGCAGATGCGACGCTGCTTTATAATCATTTCATGTATTCAGTGTTTGAAATCAGATAGTTGGCAGTTTGTTTCTGTTGTAAGCACAAATAAAAGATTCAAGTTTTGTGATTCGACCATGGAAAGACGACATTTGACTAGAGAAAAGATGTTACGAGCCGTTGGCATGCTCCAAGCTGGGAGCTCACAACGGGAAGTATCCAGGGTTCTGGGAAGTAGCCCAAGTATCATAAACCGTTTATGGTCGCGTTTCAATGAAACAGGTAGCGTAGAAGAACGCCATACAGGTCGTTTCAGGATTACTACAGTCGCCCAAGACCGATTTTTGGTTTTACAAGCCAGAAGAGATCGTACTACCACAGCATCTCAATTAGCTCAAGAGCTATCACGATTTCATAATGTACAAATTTCCAACCAAACTGAGAGAAATCGACTGCACGAAGGTCAACTCCACTCCAGACGTCCTTTAAGAGTTCCACAACTGACCTATGGAAATCGCGCTGCTCGTTTAGCTTGGTGCCAAGAACACAAGAACATAAACTGGGATCATGAGAGGTGGGCCACAGTTCTCTTCAGTGATGAATCTAGATTTAGTTATTATCCCGATTTGGGAAGTAATCGAATATGGAGGGAACCTGGAAAGCAAAACCGTCTCCAGCATGCTTGAGAAGTTGTTAGACAAGGAGGCAGATCCATGATGTTTTGGGGAGGTATACGCCTTGGTGGAAGAACTGACGTCGTTTTCATACAGAACAACCTCACGGGAAATTCTTAAGCAAATGAGATAGTTTCACCTGTAGTGGTACCGTATCTCCAAACAATGGGTCAAAATCCACTCTTCCAACAAGATAATGCCCCTCCTCACCGTGCAAAAGTTGTCTTGAACGTTCTTGAAGAGAATGATATCGATCTTTTACCGTGGCCATCCAGCTCCCCACATCTGAATCCCATCGAGCATGTGTGGGACACCCTAAAAAGAAACCTACTGCATCAAAACGTCTTCCATCATGAGCAGGAGCTTCGATCAGCAGTTCAGGGGCTTGGAATAACTTAGGTCAAAATGTAATAGACAATTTAATATTGAGCATGCCGCGACGATGCCAAAGTGTCATTAATAACAGAGGTGGACCTTCTGGGTACTGAAAAAGTGCTTGCATATCGTTTCGAAAATATTAGTTCAGGATTTTTTGTGTTTTACAAAACTTCGTCATTTTCAAATTTCAAATTTTTTTTTAAATTAGGTGCTTTGGAGAAGTCAAATATTATTTTGTTTTCCTGAGAATACATTATATACAATACATCCCAACAAAAACCGAAAGATTTCTATAAATACGAATCATCAAACTCATATTTTGAAGATATTGGTAAGTGTTCCCTAGACATTTTTGAGGTGCTTATGTGTTAAGAGTTTCTTACTTGAAAGCGGTTAAAGGTTTTCGAGATCAATTCCTTCTAGCAGCTTTCTAATCTCGGTTCAACAGATGCGCTCATAAAGAAATCATTTCCTCAAATTCATGCATAATTCTTCGAATTGACTATTTAAAATCCAGAATGTTTGTATTTCAAATGTTTAATTTACTTAAGTAAGTTGAGAAACAAAATTACTTTTGGATGAGGTAATGAGTGTCAGACTTTTAATATATCTTTGTTCAGGTCACTACTTCAGCAAATGCAATTGAACAACAGTCAAGAATATCACCCCACCTCTCATTGTACTATCTAAATGATTCATTTGTATCTTGAAATTCGATTCTTCTTTTCTGAGTCATCGAGTTAATATCATTGAATTATAATTATATGCTATAGATACCTTAGAAAACCTTGACTTAATCAGTATTGACATACTGTTACTAAAATTGGACGCATATGGTTTCAGAGGTTTCTTCTTGGAAATTATAAGATCTTTTGCAGAAAATGGGCAATGAGTCTTTTGGGACGAAACTTCATAGAAAAAGGATTTCAAAGATCAGTTTTCAGAGGCTCTCACAAAGCATTTTCTTCACTTTATGATTTCTATAATGTAATTTTTACTTTTCGACGTTACCTGAAATTTTCAGTTCAGTTTGTTCAATTATGTATTTCATATTGTAAAGCTTCAACTCACGTATTTATTTGCATTACTTGCAAGATACTATTTAATGATGGCTCTCGATTAATGTCAACATTTTATATTTCATTTAGCCTGTAGAAACTTAATAAAACGTCATCATACTCGCTTCATCTTAAATGTGTTCAAGTTTCCTTAAGTTTTAATCTTACACACTGTCCCAAGAAATTAATGCAATGTTCCAATACTTCGAATTTAATTCTAGGTAGACAACTAATTACTAACACATTTTTTCGTCATATGCTCTGACATATGACACCGAAATTTGATGTTCTTTCTTGGAGAAACATGAGAAACAAAACACATGAAATAAAGATTTTTCAAGGAACCACTACAAATTGAAAATTTTCTCTGACTCCAGCACAATTTTCCGCAGCATTCAACTGATTCCAGAATAATCTGCAGGTGTGGGGATGACTTTTTTTTGCTCGCTCTGGTCGTCACAACTAATAAATAACACTAAATGCTCATATGTACGCTAAATCAGGAAGAACATGTTTTAACATTTGCTGCAAACGCGAGTGAAAACTCTCTGTTTATCCATGGAAACGCCAGACCTATCTTAGGTTAAATTGGTTTTCTAGATCACGAAATCATTTCATTTAAGTGACCTGTACGAAGTCGAGAACTCAATCCCATCGAATATGTCTGGAACATTCTCAATAGAAGATTAAGAAGCCAGCCAAGCCAGTCAGCTACCCAGAATGAGGTTCGGAATAGACAGATCGAAGTTTGGAACGAAATTGATTTACCATAAATGCATTAAGTTCATTGATTTTTAGTATGAATCATAGATGTCATTCAGTAATTTTAAACGCTTGTGGATATATTCAGTATTAACAGTTTTAGGAACTCTGATTTCTGCCAAAATATTCACATTTTGCATTTTTAAATTTATTTGTATGAGTAGGTACCGTTTTCATTTCGATTGTTCTCAATCTTTCTTTATTGCTGGTGCATTACTAGAAAATTTATTCTCCAACACATCTAAACATCTTCTGAGTAAATGTTAATTTTCAATTTTGTGCGTTAATGGCGAAGTGTGTATAAAATTTGCATATCAAATATTTCTCATTTCAGCCCCCCAACACCAATATATCGGAACGGAGCAGTAGCAGCCGAGAAAGAGCTGAGGTTATATGTTTAGTTTCATGGAGAAGACGAAGGAACGAGAGTATGAGAAACCCAGTGGTATTACAAAGAACAGAGATGTATTCTAGTTGTAATGATATTCACTCTAAACGAACTCCAATGAATGGAAAACGTCGAAGGAACATCTCTAATCCTTAGTAGTTGCTGCTGAGATTAAACTGGTAGGTTAATCTTTCATTTTGTCATCATTTAAAAAACAATCGATCAATTCAACGTATTCAGAATTAATCTGTACCACAACTGACTGTTGTCAATTCTAGTGGAAGAAAATAACGCATTTGAAGTAATATTTGCTCATAACGATTGTGGTTTCCTACGAAATATACTCCCTCCAACATTGAAGAGAGAAGTAGGCCATGTTCAAGGAACACTTGAAAAATATGAGAACTTCCAACCTGAGCAACTCCAAAGTCATTCGAACCACTTGGTGGTAGGCATTTTGGTAATAAGATAGAAGGGAAAAGATAGTATCATTCAGTCCGTTTCTTGAAACTCGGAGCAGAATTGTATTTGGTCGAATTCTCTTTCATTTTAGACAATACTGAAACGAGGACACAATCAAATATAAAATATCATAATCACTTCTTGACCTCCACCCGCTTCCATACCATACAAACAATATTCGAATCAACTTCTAGCATTCGTAAAATATCAGTGTGTAGAGAAAATCGATATTTTACATGAAAACTAAATCTTCCGATCTTTAGTTCTTGAATTTCTGGATTTCCTGTCATTGAATTCACTTTAAAGTTATTGGTACCAACTAGAAGGTGCTCCTGTACATTGCTCTGGTCGAGTGTCGCAAGATCTCTGAAATGTTTGATGCCGATGAATTCGACGGTTAGGTTAGGTCATCCGGATAACATAGGTTATTCAATACCACTGTATACAAGGGAAGGTTTGGAATTTGGAGTTTTCCCTATATTGACAAGCTTATGACGCGTTTCACCACACTGTGGCCTTATCAGATAAGTAGTACATGTAAAAGGATAATGTGGCATATAAATTACGTTGGTAAATGCAGCTATTCAGCTCAGTAGGAGGAAAATGCTAACAGAGATGCTTCGTTTAAGAACTAAAAAGATTCAGTAATGGTGACGAATAAGGACTTTTGAGTCAATTTCCAGAATTTTTGTGATTACTGGTTTCCGATGTTCTCCAGGAGTAGTTTCAATCTATTTTTTCATTATATAAAATATCAAAATGATTAATAAGTTTTCTTCTAGTAGATGATTTGAACATTGAGAATATGATTTTTGTTTATCAAAACTGCGTTGGTGATTTGATAACCTAATATTGGAATTTCTGAAAGTTCTACCGATATAAATATCACATAGGGTTTGTACACACCTGATTTGTATAATGAATTTTAGATTTATAGTTTTCAGTATATCTTATCAGTTCTGGAAGCTTTATTCAAGTGATGAGATAAGGAAAATGACTTCGAATTTTTACTGCGTTTACCAATATAAGTTAATATATCATATTTATGATAGGTCTCTTCACCACTGAGATAAACCTCATGGATTGGATGTTGAAATTGCTTACCAAGAAGCATACTGTCAATTACCTAACCTAACCTTCATTGCAGAATAATCGATAAGTTTTCTAGACTTAACCACCACTACACCTTATAATAATCTCACCTACATTAATTATAGAAAACAAACATTAACATATTCAACAATCTGGATAGACTCTTTTAAACACCTATCTAACCCATAAATTAGCTGCTTATAATTCAATGATTCATAAAGCCTTTTCCATTCCTCTATTCATTTTTAACTTCAATAGGGCAATCAATATCATAAAAAAATTACATTAAATCCACTGGCCCTCATGAATAGTATTACCTAAAGCAAAGAGCAAAAACAAATTTCTCAATTTCTATGTTACATTATTCAAGAACCAAGAAATAAATACGCATGTCTTACTTACATTAGTCTAACTACTAACTTCTCAAATAGCTTCAGCAATTATCTTTCCAAATTCAATCTAAAAACCTGCTTTTCCAGTGGTTCTCATTTTGTCTGCTGTAAGTTGAAAGCTAACTCAACTGCTATTTTCATTCTTGTACTGTATGCACCTCCATCGACCGATGCAGCCAGTTTCCAATTGTTTTTTGACACCCTATCTTCATTAGATATTTTCCTGGATGAACAATTGATCTGTATTGGAGACTTCATCGTCCCTTCATATGTAGAGAATGTACAAATCGATGCTGAAGGAATTTCATTGAAGATGTTCTCGGAGAGTCTTGCTCTTGAGCAATACAATAATATTGTGAATGATAATAACAGAATTTTGGATTTGATCTTCTCGAATAAGACCTGTAAAATGCTTGATGATGCGCCACCGCTAACTCCTATAGATTATTATCATCCTCCCTTGAGTTTTTCTCTTGATGTCGGAGCTCAATGTGTACATGATCTGGGTGTAAACCATGCGATAATGGAAGAGATCAATTTTGGAAAGGCAAATTATTCCTTGACGTATCAAATGTTTTTTGAAGCTGATTGTTCTACTGTTACGAAATTGTTGGATAATGCTGAGGTCGCTTGCGAGGAATTCTACTCAATTTTGCAAGGTATTTTGAAGAAAACAGTACCATATAAATGTAAACGCAAGCGCCGTTTTCCATCTTGTTTTGGACTGGATTTATTACAATGCATTATAAAAAAAAAAGCCTACCACGCTCACAAAAAACAAGGCTCTGAATTTCACTTCAAGCGGTATAAAATGTTGAAGGGTCTTGTTAAAACAACATTGGACTCATCCTACAAAGACTTTATTCGCCTCGCAGAAGAGAAAATTTGCACTGACCCCTCTGACTTCTGGTCCTTTATCCAGCAAAAGAAAGGACATTCAAGAATACCTGGTGAGATGCGTGATAAAGATCTTTCCTATGAAGGAACTGCCGATATTACCGGTGCATTTGTCATATACTTCAGTGGTGTTTACGATACGCGAGATGATCATTTGATAGTGAATGATAACATTAATGTTAATCATCAGGACCATTGTTCATTTGAATGTTATAAGTGAGAGTGACAATTTCTGCTACAAAAAAGTTATCAAATAAGCATACTGCTGGCCCGGACGACATTCCTAGTTTTCTGATAAAAGACTGCATACGAGTTTTTGCGCCATCTCTGTGTCATATTTTCAATCTTGTCTTGAAAACAGGAGTATACCCTTCAAAATGAAAAGTTGCGAAAATTGTACCTGTTTTGAAGAAGAGCGACCCTGCGGTTATTGGCAATTGTAGAACTATTGCTATATCATGTAATTTTTCTTAACTTTTAGAGATAATTTTATTAAACTGTATATTTTCTACAATTAGGTGTAGGATTGGAATTGAGCAGCATGGCTTCATTTCGAATAGGTCTAGCATAAGTAATTAAGTCGTTTTCTCTCAGCATATTATTGAGGTTTTGAATCGTGCCGGCCAGGTTGACGTCATTTAAACGGATTTTCATTGCATTTAATAAAGTAAATCATCGAATACTGCTACATAAGCTGAAAACCAGATTCGGATTCTCGGATGCCATAATCGCTCTCATGCAGTATTATCTTGTCGGTCGTCGACAATTTGTTCAACGTGAAGGTTTCCACTCTTGCGAATTTGAGGCTACTTTCGGTGTTCCGCAGGGTTCGAATCTGGGTCCCTTGTTGTTCATTATGTTCATAGATGATCTCCTGGATGTAATAGATATTCCGAAGCTAATGTTGACGATTTGAAGATCTTTCTAGGAATCAAAACGAAACGTGACTGTGAGAGATTACAGGAGGTTATTATTTTTGTATCTGACTGGTGTCGCAGCAATTGTCTTGACTTCAATATGAAGTGTAGTGTAATGAGCTTCACTCGAAAGAAAATGATTCAACTGTTCGATTATGAAATATATGAAACTGTTTTAAGGCGATCCAATGAAGAAAGATCTAGGTATCATTTTCGATCAAAAATTCACTTTTTTACCGCATATCAACGACCTTTCTTCATCTGCTTCCAGGCTATATGGATTCATAATTCGTAATGGTGAAAATTTCATGAATTTTTCAACTTTGATTCGTCTTTTCAAAAGCCTCTTCAGAACCAAACTTGAATACGGCTCAATTATTTGGAATCCAATTTATTTATGTCCTATTTATCATTTAGAGGCTACTCAGAGGAAATTTGTAAAGTATATTGCCTGGAGGGATGATGGTGTTCATCCAATAAGGGGTTGTGATAATGCCCCTTTCTTGACAAGATTCAAAATGACATCCCTTGAAATCAAAAGGGGCCTTCTTGCTCTAAGGTTTTCATCTAGTCTCCTAAGAAACAGGCTAGATTGCCCGCCCGTAGTGGCCCAGTTGAAATTTGCATTACCGAAGTTATCCTCGAGGAATGAACACATGTTTGCTTTTAGTATCCCTAGGACGAATGTATTCATGCAATCCCCAACTTCGTTTATTTGACGAACCTATAATTCCATTTCTGCTATATGTGATATAAACTTTGATTCATTTTCCTCTTTGAGTAGGGTGTATTTGAACAGTTCTCTCTAAAAATCTGCAATTTACTTTTAATTTTTTTATTCATTAGGTATTCTTCTTGCTGCGCTCGAAATCGGTATTTTGATATTATGTTAATTTTCATAATTTTGCCAGTATGTACAGTATTTCCTGTAAGTCGGTTTTACCTGTTGAAAATAAAGAACTTATTATTACTATTATTTATTATCGTGGACTTATGCACTATTTCAGCTGTTAGCTGGATATGATTTACCTTCCCCAGATTCAGCAATCAAAGGGAAAAGGCTCGATTACAATATACTTGACATAACTATATTACATGTATTAAGAATAACAGCTTTCTGCATCTCTACATAGGTATTCTTATGCAATTCTAATTTCTTAAGCCTATGATGCAAACTTTTGGGTATTAACCCAGTGGAGGATACGATGACAGGAACAATATCTATTTTCTCGAGGTGCCACATCTGCTTGATCTCTATAGCAAGGTCTGTGTATTTGGGCTTTTTCCCCTGGAACTTGCTCAGCACGTTGTTATTATTCGGTATGGCGACATCCTCCAGCATTGCTGTTCTGACACTCTTATCATACACCACTATGTCCGGCCTATTATTCGTCACCATTCTGTCAGTGATAACAGGCCTATCGTAGTATAATCTGATAGAGTCATTTTCCAATACGGGCGCCGGTTGATACTTGTAAAACGGCTAGAAGGTATTCAGATCTCCGTACTTGTGTGCAAGTTTCTGGTGGATAATGTTGCACACTTGATTATGCCTGTGAAGATAGTCCGTATTGGCCAGTTGTTCGCATCCGGACGTTATATGATGTATAGTCTCCGATCTTATATGGCATTTTCTGCACCTATCTGTTTGTGATGTTCCGTCCTTCATAATAAATTTTTTGTAGTTGTTTGTAGCGATCATTTAGTCTTGGATGGCCACAAGGAATCCCTCTGTTTCCGCGAATAGTTTTCCTTTCTTCAACCATTTTTGGGAGGCTTCTTTGTCGATGTGTGGTTGATTAATCTTATGGTGATGTCATCCATGTAATTCCTTTATTGACCATCGCTCTTGTTTTTCAGTATCTGATAGGAACGGTAGATTCAGCATCTCTGGTAGCAAGATTTAGAGGTGTATATCCCTTATCAGCCAACGATATTATTATTATCGTGGACTTATGCACTATTTCAGCTGGTAGCTGGATATAATTTACCTTTCCCAGATACAGCAATAAAAGGGAATAGGCTCGATTACAATAAACTTGACATAAATTTCCTACATGTATTAAGAATTACAGCTTTTTGCATTTCTATATAGGTATTCTTATGCAATTCTAATATCTTAAGACTATCATGCAAAGTTTTGGGTATTAACCCAGTCGACGATACGATGACAGGAACAATATCTATTTTATCGAGGTGCCACATCTGCTTGATCTCAATAGCAAGGTCTGTGTATTTGGACTTTTTCTCCTAGAACTTGTTCAGCACGTTGTTATTATTCGGTATGGCGACATCCACCAGCATTGCTGTTCTCTTATCATATCATATCTATATTATTATTTTTTTATTATCGTGGACTTATGCACTATCCCAGCTGTTAGCTGAGATAGTGCAATACGGGTCCCGGTTGATACTTGTAATATGGCTGGAAGGTATTCAGAAGTTCGTACTTTTGTGCAAGTTTCTGGTGGAAAATGTTGCACACTTGATTATGCCTGTGAAGATACTCCGTATTGGCTAGTTGTTCGCATCAGGACGTAATATGTTGTATAGTCTCCGATCTTATATGGCATTTTCTGCACTTATCTGTTTGTAATGTTCCGTCCTTCATAATAAATTTTTTGTAATTGTTTGTAGCGATCACTTGGTCTTGGATGGCCATAAGGAATCCTTCTGTTTCTGCGAATAATTCTCCTTTCATCAACCATTTGTTGGAGGCTTCTTTGTTGATGTGTGGTTGAACTCATGGTGATGTCGTCCATGCAATTCCTTTCTTGACCATTGCTTTTGTTTTTCAGTATCTGATAGGAATGGTAGATTCAGAAGGTCATCTCTGATAGCAAGATTTTAAGGTGTATATCCCTTATCAGCCAACGATACCACTCTATGGAGGTCAGAAGTGAGAGCTTTTGCTGAGAAGAATTCTCTGAGATTTTTTATCTGTTCGGTGTGTAAATAGACAATATCTATTAATCCGCGTCCTCCTTCTTTCCGCTTCAAAGTTGTTCGTATAACAGACGATTTTGGATGATGGTTGTTGTACTTTGTCAGCATAGTTCGTGTCTGCCTTTGAATATCATCCAGTTCTGTCTTAGTCCATCTGATTATTCCAAATGAGTAAAGCAACACTGGAATGGCGTGGGTGTTAATTGCCTCGACTAGATTCCCCGAGTTCAACATCGATTTCAGCACAGACTTCAGACGCTGACTGTATTCTGAACGAATCTTCTCCTTTGATTGTTTTTGGTCTAGCAATCTGGCTTGTTGGTATCTCAGATATTTGTATGTTTCGCCATCTCTCATGCACTGTATAATATCACCGTTTGGAAGTTGTGTTTCACCATCTATGACTTTCCCTCTTTGAATGTTCAGGGTCTTACATTTTTCAATCCCGAATTCCATATGAACATCTGCCGAGAACTCACTGACAGTTTTCAGCAAATCATCCAATTGCTTCTTGTTCGAAGCATATAATTTGATGTCATCCATATACAGTAGGTGGGAGATTGTATGATAATTCCTTTCTGCTTTTATCCTAAATCCGTATCCAGTTCTATTGAGCATTGAGGACAATGGGTTCATTGCTAAACAGAACCATAGTGGACTCAAAGAGTCTGCTTGAAAAATTCCACGACGTATGGGTATCTCGTCGGTTTTAATTGATTTATTGTTCATGTTGACCTGCAGAGACGTGCGCCAGTGTGTCATTGTTGTCTTCAAGAACTCTACCAGGGATGGGTGAATTTTGTATATCTGCAATACTTCAACAAGCCAAGAATGGGCGGTACTATCGAATGCCTTCAGATAATCGAGAAAAGCTGAATGAACATTGCGATGCCCTACGTGTGCCTGTTTCATTATCACAGAATCGATGATGAGTTGTTCCTTGCACCCGTGGTGTTTCTTTCTGCATCCTTTCTGCTCCTCTGCTAATATATTGTTGTCGTCAAGGTGTTGGTATATTCGATTGGATATGCATGAGGTGAGTATTTTGTAGAGTGTTGGCAGGCAAGTGATTGGCCTATATTGAGACGGATCCTGTGTTCTATCGCTCTTAGGTAGCATATATGTTAAGCCTTGCGTTAGGAAAGTGGGTGTTTTCTTGGGATGTTGAAGAACATACGTGAGCTGTTTCGCTAGGGCTCCATGGAGCTTATCAAACTTCTTGTACCAGTAGTTGTGGATATTATCTATACCTGTGGCCTTCCAATTGTTGGTCGCTCGAACTACTGTTGTGATTTCTTCCTCCGTTATTCCATCGAAGTCCATATGTCTGATATCGAGGCGTTCTTTATCATTCGTGATCCATTCCGCATCTCTATTGTGTTCTTTGGGGTGCGACCATAGTGATGACCAATAGTCGGTCAAGCACTGTGCGTCAGGTACTTCTCTGTTATTGTTGGTCGCAGTTTTGTTATTTCCCTTATGAAAATTGGCTGCGTTTTGGAGGAACCTTTGGTTTTGGTGTTTCCTTTCAGTACACTTGACGTATCTTGAAAGCCTCTTTGCTTTTGCTTGGAGTTTCTGTTTCAAAGTGTCCATATACACGTCGATGTGTTGTTTGTGATCAGGGTGTTTTGTGTTCGTACCAATTTTCCTATAAATTTTGCGTATATGTGATTTCAAGCGCCTTGAGGGTTTTCTGTTTCTCAGGAATTCTGTGAGGCGACCGATTTCTGCTCTAATATTATCAATATCCTTCTCCAGTCGTTTTTGCCATGGTGGTTTTCTGACGCTTTTTGGCTCAGCTTGAATCAGAGTTGTGGAGATTTGTTGTTTGTGAAGTCGAAGAACCGCTACTGCTCCACAGTAAATCAAAGTGTGAATCTTCTCCAAGGTGTTCTGGTCGGTATATTCTTCAAACATTGAGTTTACGCTTGCTAGGATGATATTGGTGTTCTTGTTCGTCTTGAGTTTGGGCAGTTTAGGTCTTTTAGTTGGGTTACTACCACTGAATTCAGTTATTGCTCTGTTGAGTTCTAATCTTGCTAAATACGTATATTCGTTCTGCTGATTCGGTTCAAGAGGGCGTTCCATGTTAATATTCGTTTCCGTGGCTTCGATGTTATCTGTAACACTTTCATTGACTCCAGCAGGTATACCGTTATGAGTATTTTCGCTTCTGAGTTCCTCTTCTCGTAAGCTTTGCAGCGTTTTTGGAGAAAGTAGCCTGTTTTTAACGATTGTTCTTCTCTGATCCGAAATTCTCTGCTCGGATATGTGCTGTAATTCAGGATATTTTTCTATGAACGCAAGATATAACGCGTATCTGTATGCTGTCATTTCCGATTCCAAGTTTGTAATCTTGTAATAGGAACGCATAATGAAGGAATTCATTTCTGGAGTCCACTTCATGCGTTTCCTAGGGAGTCCGGCTCTCGTGGTCGTAGGCATAATGGCTTGTGCCGCCGTTGAAACATCAAGAGTCGGTTGGGAGGTGTTGATGTTATTTCCTTCTTGGTTTTGTGTTGCAGTATCCTACTCGATATCACGCTGCTTCCGTCGCTAACCGAGGGAGACTGTGACTCGCTTTCCGAACAAGACCCTCTTCCTAAATCTTGAACGCGACAAGAGGTTATGGTGGTACAATGTCGATTCACCCGTTTATTCCTTAGATTGTACACCATTGGATTAGTTGCATTTTATACCTACTGCCAGGTTCAGCTTGGGTACCTCGGGTTCGCTAAGCCCGTATTCAGAAACAATGTTCCTGAGCCCTGAGGCTATTATTATTATTATTATTATTATTATTATGTAATCAAATTACTATACCATGCAAAATAAAAAATAAAAACAGTCCTGCGGTATTGACTTAAACTTTCTTTCCATTCAGAAACATCATATGGGCTTACATGTGCAGTATCTCTATATATAGCTTCGAATGGAATTTTGTGCTTCTAACAATCTTTTTCCAACCATCTATTGGAACGCTTACCTATCGTCGTTACCAGAATTTTTTTTTCAAAATTTAGATGAATTGAATTGCAGAAATGAAGCGCTGGAGTGAGAATTTCTTTGCACCAACAGAATCTGGAAATATGCAGAAATGCGAACAATCCCGAGTAATTATGAAGCAGCTCGAGTTTGGATCGTGCTGGCCATTTCTTCACAGTGAGGGATCGTCGGAAAACATTGGCCGAAGTTTTTTGAACCTAATACGGTTTCCTCGTGAGACCAGTTGGAATGTTATTATGGAAAAAAAAATTTAAAGAAAAAAGTATTTGATTTCAAAGTCAAATATCAAAAATTACTTGCGTGAGAAACTTCGCGAAATTTCGTTCTAGAAATGCGTTTTCCACTGGCTCGAAATCGAGCAACAACAAGAAGGTTGGGTGGTCATAGCACACTTTCCGAGTCTGAAACCCATTCTTTTTCAAAGATTTAGAAGGATCCTCGTGAAAAAACTGTAAATTTGAAAATGTATTCCTCCTGAACAAAATTTTTAGATGAAGGTTTTTGATTGGGGTAGACTCAAGCGACCCCAGGATGATCCTTAGCGTAGAGGTATCAAGAACCCTTCGCTCTCAATTACGCACAAAAGTTCGAGTGATAAAGTAATTTTTTTATTCTCGAAGACCCAATGTTTCGAAGTCTCCGATGGGGTAAAAAGCATAATCTTCTCTCTGAAGAATTGAATTTTCATTTTTCAAAAAAATCACAACTGATCGACCTAGGATCACAAAGCTTCGTTGTAAATGAAAATCGCCAATGTTTCTGAAAAAATTGGAGAATTTCGGAAAACATTTCTTCCTTCGGAAAATTGAAATCCAACTCTCTTGGCTTTTCCCCACCTTATTTTTTAAATGGTCTATACTCACTTTTTTTGGTGTTTAGTGTACTTATGTAAATAACTCAAAGAAGTATAGCATCATATCCGACGCGACAAAAAAATCACGTAAACATCTCATGTGTTGATGCAAGTACTGGAATTCATCATTTATAAAGTGGACCGATAATTTTTTCGAGTAGTGTATATGATGGAGTGCTATACAATGATATGACAGGGATTCAGCAAGAGCAGTACATTCAAATCAGTTCCCTGATATATGACAATCACATCAAAGCATGCAAGATTAACGGAAATCCTCATTAACATTGAAAGCAGTGCGAATATCCGAAACAGTCTACGTATCAAGGTATCAAACATTCTCAATGAAAATAGAGTGCAATACGTCTTTCGAAATTAACTAATTGATTTTTTTATATAAAATTATACGATTTCAATAATAACTGAGTGAATATACCTAGCCCTATTCGATAAAATTCGGGAGAAATTATACACTTTCCAAATTTATTATGCTGGATTTTGTTTTATAAACTTTTCTCGCACTAAGAAATTGCTCAAACATGCAATTCTTCTCCCAAACTGGAATTTAGAAAGTTTTCCACCTTATGGTGGGGGTCCAAGATTAAAACTACATAGTACATCCAGTTGCATTTTTCATCATTATTAAGATAATAGAATAGCCCAGGCCAAAGCCTGTATATGACTCAAAAAAGGATTACAAAATATATAAATTACATGAGAATTATACAAAAATCAATTAACAGAAGAACACAGTGAAAGTATAGAAGAATAATAAATGGGAAGAAGAAAATTCAGGGAAAACACTACACATATCAAACACATCAACCTCAGGCATTCAAACTGGAATCGTTTTTGCTTCATCAACTGAAACTTTCGCGCACAAAGTTTTTCTTCCAGGCGTCAAAATTGTTCTTGAATTGATTCACACCAGGAGCATTCCACCTCTGGAAAACTCTATTCGGAAAAAAGTGTTGTCTACACGTAGTCTTTCTTCAGCTTGTAGTTGTGTCCTATCAAATTATTCTCATTGCGACTAAACATATATGATTAGTCAATCCCAAACAGGCCACGAAGGGCTCGATATGTACTTATATCGTCGCTTCTTTAACGTCTGTCCGCGAACGAAGTTGAATTCATTATCTCAAGACGGTCACTGTAACTCGGACGGAAGCGCCCATACGGAATACGCGTTGCCCATCGCTGCATACTTTCGAGAAGTTCGGCTTCACCCTTCAAACCTGGCCACCAAACAGGACCAGCGAATTCCAGGACAGGCCTTATATAAGTGGTATATATTTTTGAGGCAACTTGTAGCTCACAATTGACGAATGATTGGAAACTAGATAGTTCATTATTTCAGCTCTAGAGGTGATCGATAAAATGTGTTTGCTCCAACTCAGATCCTCTGAACTTATAACACCGAAGTCGTTATGAGAGCTCGTTGTTTTGAGTGGAACCCTATCAAGGGAGTAAACACGCTTCGGATTTTTTTTACCGATATGAAAAACGACACACTTCTGAATATTGAGGGGAATCTACCAATCAGTACACCATCGAGATATCATGTTTAAATCGTCTTGCAACAAAGCGCCGTCGAGGATGGGGGTATCATCAGCAAATTGCGAGCAATGTGACTTCAAGATAAGTGGTAAATCGACTGTGTGTATGAGAAACAACACAGGACCCAGAACACTACCCTGTGGTACACCGTTAGTAACTAGTCTCAATGCAGAATTCTTATTTGAGATTCTAACGAAGTACTCCCTATCACCAAGAAAGGCTCTGATCCAAACAAGCAATTTCCCACTAATCCCGAAGTGCTCAAGTTTCATGAGCAGCCGTCTAAGTGGCACCCTGTCAAATGGCTTTGAGAAATCAAGGTAGACAACATCGACAGGAGTACCAGAATCTACTAATTCCCTCCAAGAATTTACACATTCAAGAAGACTGGTAATCACGGATCGACCAGGTAAAAAGCCATGTAAGCATCTGATCGAGAACCACACTCTCGAAAACCTTGCAGGCTACTGACGTTAAGCTTATGGGACGATAATTGCTTGGAGATGTTTGGTCGCCACCTTTGAAAATGGGTGTAAAAGATGCCATCGACCACGAAGCCGGCAGCGCGTGAGGGCGAAAAGATTGATTGAAAATCAGGAAAAGTGGAGAAGACAATGATGATGCACATGATTTTAGTTATTTAGGTGATAAACCGTCGGCACCAGATGCAGAAGAAGCGTTCAGATTAGCAAGATGTTTCTCAATAACGTTGGTAGGGAAATCTATCTCCCTCAGTTCTGACGAGCAACGATTCGCTAAAATTTTTGGAATAGGGCCTATGGGTTCGTCGGAGAAAGAAGCTGCGAAAGAATCTGCCAAAACCTCCGCTGCCTCCTGCGATTGGCATTAAGCACCACTAGAATTCTTTATTGTTGGAATTGTCACTTTGATGTCGAGGAAGGATCTCATATACTTGTAGAACTTCTTTTTGTTCCTCGATGATAATAATTTAGATTAGTACCGTCTCTTACATTTGCTAATAGATCTCGCTAATAACTTCGAATAATTTCGGTGAGCATCGTAATCTTCATCTCGTCTCCGTCGAAGGTATTTTTTCCAGAGCGATTTTTTCGACGGATTCGTATACACCTGCCTTGATGAGGTGTTTGCAGCCACATTTTTAGTGAGGATATTCGAAAACACACTCCACATATCTCCAATTTCACGGCCGATTAGCAATTCTTCCCAGTCAATCGACAAAATGTCTTGATTCAATGTTGATAAGCAATTTTCGCTCTTAGATGCTTGGACAAATTTTTCACTCGATCGAAATAGTTTTAATTGAAGAATGAAAAAATAAATCTTTGATAGAAAATCTTACAGTTTTGTGTCAGTTCACCAATTCAAAATTTTTTTATCTGAACGAATTTTCTTAATGGATTACGTAAAATTCAGAGAGCATGTTTGAAGATTTCTCTTGCACTCTGTATGCTGCGTAATAATCTTTCATCTCTCTCTGGTTCATTGTCAAGCTCAATAGTTAAGTTTTCCAATTAATCAACGAGCATGTTGGTGCCAATAACCAGAACAGGAAATGTATAGAAGATTTCGCCTTGTTAGATGTTTGTTGTTGAAATAGTTTCGAAGATTTTGAGGGGTCTACGCACTCTCTTTATCAATGGGCAATCTGTTTCAGCATAATCGCAAAGTATATTAAATGGCCTTTCAAACTTCAAAGCATCGAAGCACTCGACCTCATTGTCAAGTTTTGGCATCGTCATTTCCAAACACTATTGCAAAATTATTTAGAATCGTTCAGAATTTTCAGAATTTTTAAATTTTTCGGCCGTAGTATGAATTCTTCTAACTGGCGAATTTATGGCGAACTCTACCTCATCTTCATCCGTGTCTGATGAATTTTTTATGATAATATTGTTTATGTCAGAATCAAGTATTTTGATGAAATCTCTTGTTTGAAGATTTTTGAAATGCACACAAAGATGGATTTCAGGAATTAAGCAATTCAATTCATAGCTGAAAGTAAAATTGCTATTTGTATTGTAGATTATTATTCGTTGAACTGAATTTTCTAGATCGTTAGAAAGCAAAACTTGGAAAATAGTTCTTCTAGTAAGCTACCACTGAGTTGACCATGAACTGGAATAAAATCCAAGAGAATGGGATGAAGCTTCTATTTTCTATCCATAAAATGGGTAGTTAGTTCATAATACCGCCTATACTGGAAGACGACCATCCATCAATTGTGACATATGATCCTTCACTATCATAGTTTTTATACACTTATTTTTCTTTGATGTTGGATCTCTGTTGAAACTGCATCAATAACAGAACTCGAAGAGTTTTCGTCTGGGTATTCTGAACCGTTGTCCTCATAAGGATCTGTTTCCATTATCGACGAGATGTCTAAGAAATCACTCGATTTCCACACAATTTTCAATACTAAACCTATACTTTATATTCCAGGTTTTCTCTTTTACTACGGTCTGCCGTACTGGTATAATGATATTGGTATAACAGTATGTTCACGAAAAATTAACTAGGAATGAGAAAGCGTTTCTTTTTACATACGAGTTTCGGGGTAAAGTCTCTGGACTCCCCCGACTATCGGTTCTCAGGTAATCACCGATCAATATCGATTCATTCTCATTCTCCGAACGGTTTCTGCTGAATATCACCAAATTTAGTAAACGTTGATAGATAGATTATTATACTTACACTTCTGGTCGCTAGAGGGAGGCACTACATAGGTTTGTCATGTTTTTCTATATTTTAGCAAGGAATATTGAGTTTTTAACAGATGTAACGAAAAACCTCTGAAAGAATCCCTTCACTCGAATCTATTCTATATTATATAGAATCTATTGTAGGTTGAGTGCTGTTGAATACAGAAATTCTTTACATTTCTGAAATTACTGCTCAATGATTTTTCCATTTATTTAAGCAAATTCCCTCGCAGCGCTTCTCTTATTTACCTGTTGTGCTGCAAAACGAATTGACTAGATCGAACGTACCATATTCTGAAATCCAGTGTGCGGCAACTTTTTAAATGATTCTGTAAGATTACCTATATCTATTGCACCTGTACAGGTTCGGCAACAAGTGATCAGCTAGTGATCTTAACTTTATGTTCTTACAAGCATTATTATAATCGTAGACTTGTGCACTATCTCAGCTTTTAGCTGGATATAATTTACCTTTATCAGATTAAGAAATCAAAGGGAATAGGCTCGATTACAATATCCTTGACATAAATTTTCTTACTATCCTACATGTATTCAGAATTACAGTTTTTTGCATTTCTATACGAGTATTCTTATGCAATTCTGATTTCTTAAGGCTATCATGCAAACTTTTGGGTATTAACCCAGTCGAAAAAATGATAACAGGAACGATATCTATTTCATTGAGGTGCCACATCTGCTTGATCTCAACAACAAGGTCTGTGTATTTGGACTTTTTCCCCTGGAACTTGTTCAGCACGTTCTTATTATTCGGTATGGCGTCATCCACTAGCAATGCTGTTCTGGTTCTCTTATCATACACTACTATGTATTAAGATTAGCCTAATACTCAATATTATATTTAATAGTGTATATATATATATAATATATATATATATATATATATATATATATATATATATATATATATATATATATATATATCTTCTGAAAATAGTGGATTTACAAGCTCAGGAAATGTAACGAGCGAACTATACTATCTTGTAAATGATTCAATAAACGAGAGAAAAACCTGAGGAAAATATTCGTTTCCTGTCGCTATTGCACTAGCAATAGCTAGTCTCTTTATGTTGTGTTAGTGTCGTGTGTACATAAAGAAAGTACCGAAGATTTTTCTGCTTAGCCGCTTCATTCTCTCTTGCATTCCATAATTTCCAAACAATGACAAGGGTAAAAAGAAGTTGGTTTGGGACAGGAATCTGTAACAATGGGAAAAGAAAATCAGCAGAAAAATATTTCAACAGCCATACTTCTTATATGTCTAAACAAATCTAAGAAATGAGTTCATATAGCAAGCAAGTTCATGAAAAGAACTAAGGAGATAATAAAAAAATACATAACCTGCGATATTTCCTCAAATTCCTTCTCTGTTTGACCGAGAGAGCCCCGATGGCCAGGTTCGTCTTCCAAGTGATGCCGATTATGATCTATAGATGTTTCAGAATCATTATGGCCTCAATAATTTGGGTTGACATTGCCCATATATTATTTCTTCGTGGAACTTGTTTAATTTGAAGAAAAATTTGCGAAAAAATTTTGAAAGTCGTTCAAAAATATGACAAATGTCAAAATGAAGTCGAGTCACCTTTAATTTTTCAAGAGTTTAAATTGCAAGTCGAGTTAAGCTTTCAGAAAAATTTTCGAGCTGCTCGACTTGATAATCCCTAATTTGGAGAAATGAGTTTACATCATATTTTTAAAATAAAAAATATGCTCCGTTTAACGAGATCAACGTCGTCCATAGTTTATATACAGAAACAACAAAATTTGCATTACAATTCAAAACCCGTTAAACGAAATAGATTGCTCTGCTAGTAGTTCGCTTCTATCCAAAAATAGTGTCTGCAGAATGTGAAAAGTTTAACGCTACCATAATATTCAATATCGACAAAATTAATGTCTTCATAATTTCCAAATTATTCGGAAACTGAAAAAGCAATCAGTATTTGTTGGGATGTACCGTACACTAAAATAAAGTAGTAGGAATAAGTATTCACTTTTTACTGTACAAGGTGTTCTATTTTAAATTTTTAGTACTAAGCTAAGTGAAGTACTGTGAGAACAGAAAAATGACCCATCACTCTACTCTGCCATCGTTTTTAGAGTAAATATCGTTGTTGCAAATTCTTATCGGCTATTTTGTTTTTGTTCTTGAGTTGTTCAGAATTTTTTGATTATCCGGTATTTAGGCACATGCCAACATCTCGGTTGCTATCAAAGTTAGATAGAAACTATTTTAACATTCTAGGGTTACTTCTTTTGTCATTTTAATTTGGGAGGCTTTTACATACGGTTGAAGACACATAACAACAGTGGACCAGCAAGAAGAGCAATCGAGAAAGGCCAACGCGTATGGCTCAAAGAGGATATGAAGATCCAGTACAACAGGAGGGACGTTGCCAACATATATTTGAAGGTAATCCATACGGAATTATTGTTTCGATTGCACCCTGTTGAGTTTGATATTTTAGACTCTGAATCCAGATACGATGTCAAAATTTTAATTCATAAAATGTTTCAGCAACAACAGAAAAATTTGAATTCACTCACATTCAAGACTTCTCCACCCAAACCTTCAACTGATGAATTTTCAGACCATAAATTTTTTGACAGATTCACTAATTTAACTGATACCGATTTTACACAACCACAAAAAGATCTATTAGAAAAAGGATTCAAACATAATTTACATCCAAAACATAATAAAACTAATTTTGAACAGGTAGGCATAGATTCCGAAATCAGTCTCAAAAACTCCAAAGATAAAATTTTAGCCATCATCTCATTGCAATTCCGATTATAAGATAATAAAAACAATTCGTGAAAATAGTACCAAGAACGATTTAGTATTCACTAAAGCAGATAAAGGTAACACCGTCATCGCGATTAATAAAACCGATTATATTTCTGAAAGTGAAGAATTCTTAACAGCCGGAAACTATATAACACCAACTGAGGAGTGGTTAAAAACATAATTTCAACAGCAAAATCATTAATTACAGACCACGAAAAATATAAATTCATTAACTCCAATCCACAATCCCCCGAATTATATTGATAAAACTTCATAAACCTAATTACCCTATTAGACCTGTTGTTTCTTATGTAACGGCACCTTCTTTCAAACTTTCAAAATTCCTCAACGACTTGCTAATAAAACATTGCAATTTTAAATCTAAATTTTCGGTCAAAACTTCATACGAACTAATTGCCAATATCAAAGATACCATTATACCACCTAATTCCAAACTCATTTCTTTCGATGTTAAGAATCTATTTCCCAACATTCCTCCGAAAGATACGTATTACTTAGTTGAAGAATTATTAGAAAAGAATCATGTCAATACTATCATTAAATCAGATATTCTCTCATTATCACAAATTTGTTTAGATCAAAATTATTTCCATTTCAATAACAAATATTATACTATTGAAGACGGCTTGATTATGGGCAATCCGTTAAGTCCTTTGTTAGCAGAAATATTCATGAATAATTTAGAGAAATTAATTTATAATCATCCACTCAGTAAATATTGTTTATACTGGTATCGCTACGTAGACGATATCATTATTTGCTTCACACGAACCGATAGACAGTCAAAAATTTTCGAAAATCATATAAACTCATTACATCCAAAAATTGGATTCACAACCGAAATAGAAAGCAATAATTCGATAAATTTCCTAGACGTAACAATTTCGAATGAAAATGGAAAACACGTTTTCGCAATTTACCATAAGCCGTCACATACAGATATTATAATACATAACTCGTCGTGTCATCCGTATCAACATAAAATGTCAGCATTCAATAGTTTTATTCATAGATTGATTAACATCCCGTTATCATCAGAAAATTTCAACAAAGAATTAAATTTGATTAAACAAATAGCCAAAAATAATGGTTACAATCCCAAACTTATAACTAATATTTAAAATAAAAACAAAGTAGAATCGCATTGAATGAAGTTTACCCTGTCGATAAATTGAAACAAACATTCAACACCAACCTACGTTGGCATTACTAGAGAGAAATGAAATCATTCTTGAGTAGCAATAATTTCAACATAGCTTTCCAAACTAATAATAATTTAGGCAAATATATAAAAATAGTAAAAGCAAATCAGATAAAATAATAAACCAGGTGTTTATAAATTGAATTGCAATGACTGTAATAATTTCTAAATTGGTAGAACACAGAAATTTTAATATTAGAATATCGGAACATAAACGCAGTTTTTCAAATAAAAATCAGATTCAAATTACGCGAATCATATCTTAGAAAATAATCACTCTTTCGATCAACAGTTTGAAATTTTGCATACAGATAATAAATATTGGAACGTAGATCTTTGGGAAACTTTAGAAATCAATGAATACAAACACTCAGGTAGACTCATCAATGAACAAGTCGATTTAAGCCCTTCACCTCTATTGAATCTCTCCGGGGAGTAATCTATTCCTTAATTTTATTGAATATACCTGTCATAAACAACCACTCAAGAAGAAGCAACCCAAAAAGCTTTTAAATACTCAAGAACATTTATATTTATATTCTCATTCTTATTTTCTGTACATTAATTCGTCTGAAGAAGCTACGGTGTAGTGAAACGCGTTACGAATCGCAATTATTAAGTAAAATTCCTTAAAACACAGTACTTGTTTTTATTATCACTTTTTTTGAGTAAAATGTAAGGACGTATTCAAAATTCTTTTCTGTTGAATGGTTGTCCAATTATAATACAAACTTGTGACTTTTTAAAAGTCAACCATAAATAAATTTAATTAAAATAGGAAGAGTATTTATTCCTTTTCCGATATATATATAGCTTTCCTGACAATTTTTCTCAAGCACGAACATTTTCCCAGAAATGAAATTTCTTTGAACATTTTGTTTTTTCATTTAGTATGCTGGTGAGATGTCACAGAAAATATCCCAAATATTTTCAATTATATGTCAACAACGATGCCCACCAACTTAAATACTCGAATGTATTTCCATTATTCAAAATGTAAGAAGAGCAATGGCTGAAATCATTTCTGTGTGCATCTTGAATATGAATATTGGTCACTGAAGCTGAACAATTTCTACTGTTTTGTTTCAACTCTTCTACAGAAATATAGGTTGGGCTGTATACTGTAACCTTGTTAAAGCCCTAGAAGAATAAATCTTTCGGAGTTCAATATGAGAACGTGGACACTATTTTACTGATCCTCTCTTTCCAACCTGAAGTTCATCCAAAAAAACTCGTTCATGTTTTGATTTATTATATCACAATAAAGTTCCCCATGAATATTTTAGTCAAAAATGACGTAGGGCAAACACGGTAGTTCACTATGGCGCACTAATCATTGAAACCGAATCGCCCTTGGTGCCGGACATTCACTTCTAGTTGGAGGTTGACATCAGACTAGTAAAGTTAATTATTGCGATTGAATAATCTGTTACTGGTCACCCTTACGTCATCAGTACTTATAGTATACTGGTAGATTTCGAGATATTCTCTTGACATTTCCTGATTCGATTGGTCAACTTTTAGTCGACGATCTTAATTCTCTGACTGAAGAATCTGACATTTCTTCTTGTCCTCTTATCTCTCTTCTTAGAAGATTGACACTTGAGTATTCGCGATATCTTAAATTTAAGTAAGGCGCTTTCTGCTTCAAGTTGCCTACATGAGATTGAGGGTTTCGCAGTAACAGCTCCCATTGCAACTTATTCATTACTTGTTTCTTGTTACTTTTTTCTTCGAGTGCTTCGAAAGAACCAGTGTTCATGAGATAAGACTTCAATTTTGAGAATAAAGACTTATGAGGTCAGGGAAATGAACAGAATAATTTTCTGAAGCTTCATTAGAATCTTACCAATTCTGAATATAGCATTCTAACTTGTCAAATTTCCAAAGTTTACAGTATTCAGAATTTTTCAATCAAATTTTCAGATAATCATTTATGAATCAAAAATGTGAATTGAATAATGGATTGATGTTCACGTCTAAAGTTATAAGCATAGAAATGAAAATAGTTGGGATGTTTTGTGTAAATTAAGCAACAGAATACTAGATGAAACCACAGAATATTCATGAAGAACGTCCCATCTTATACAAATTCATCTATGGTGTATGTTTGAGAAAAACTTAAGTTTATATTATCATTCGAATACCATTCAACAAAAAATGTTGAATTCTTAACTTCATTCTACTCAAAATTGCCCGTAAAATATCAATATAGTCTAGTACTTTGCACCTAACTTTCATTTCAACCAAGATAATGGTATATTCCACAATCCCGAAAAATCGTAAAATCCGGTATAAATCGAAAACAAAGAAGATAGCTGCGATCTGTTTTCAGCATTGAATTTTTCTCGAAAATGATGGATAGAAATGGGTGGATAACTTTTCTTTATTTCCAGTATTTCATAAAGCTGCCGTACTAAAACATCGAATATGGGACACCCTGTACATAAATCAGAAACTGAATTGAAAAAGATATCAAAGTCGCATAAGGGACAAAGTCCGATGGAATTTTCATGTATAGTTGGGCACTTAATCCTATTTTCTCGGTGATGTGTAAGGATAAGAAACATCTAAGTAGAAAAGTGGAGATGATACCAAGCAAGACATAAGAGACGCCGAGAGCAGCTTATTATAGTCTCGATAGAAGTAGAAAATGTTACTGGAAAAAAAAAATTGGGACAATGAGGAAAAAATTAGGAAGATATTGGTAGTCTGCTTATATTCTAATTCATATTTGATTTATTCCTTTTTATTCTCTGACTTCTTGTTGATAAGAAGGAAGAAATTAAACTATGTATTATACTATCATGTTCAGTGAAATTCAGGGTTGCAATTTCAGTTTCTCGATCATCTTTAGCTGGCTACAAGTACTGAACTAAAGTCGAAATAGATACATATATAAACAGATAAATACATAATTAATAAGAGTACAAACGAGATGTAATGAACGAATTATGTTAATAACAGGTATTATTTAAAGATATCAAAATATGGGCGAATAAGCCGGACCGTTCTGGTCGTTCAGAAGATTATCTCTATGGGGAGTTCGTTGCAGTTTGAAAATTGGATGATTCTAAGAAATCAAAGTTATATTTTTAGGTATCCTCTAAATAATTTAATTTTAAGTTGATCTATGGGTGGAATATGATGGCCATTTTCGATACAATGTGAAGCGAAAGTAGATTCGTCGGTTCTCTGATGTTTCTTGTATCTAGTTTTGAATAACCGACCAGTCTTCTCTACATAAACGCCTTCACAATCCACACAGGACAACTGGTTAACTCGAGTATTGTCAAATCTATCAGTTTTACCTTTACTACTAAAAAAATCTTGGGAGACTTTTATGTGGGTTTTGAAAGCTACTTTTTTATGCTGTTTCGGAATGACATTTTCAATCTTTTTGCTGATATTTCCAAAATATGTTTACTAAATGTATTCAACTATAACAAAACAAATAATGTTTTTACTTATTATTACTTAAATTTCAACAATTTGATTGAGGAGTTTGTTACTTGATGAAAATCGATATACATATTTTCAATGAAATAAAACTAAAGTATTCTGATTTTCACTATATTAACAAAACTATGACCGGTTTCATCACACTTTTTAGAAATTTGTTTAGAACAAAATTATTTTAACTTCAATGGAGAATTATATAATAGTAAAAAGGTTTAATCATGGGTAATCCTCTGAGCCCTCTACTCGGTGAAATTTTCATAGACAATATTGAAAAAACTATCCAAGAACATCCGTTATTCAAACACTTCATTTATTGGTTTAGATATGTCGACGATATCATTCGTTGTTTCACTGGCACAAACAGACAATTAGAATCATTCAAAACATTCATTAACAAAATTCACGATAATATTAAATTCACGTTAGAGATAGAAACAGAAAACTCCATTACCTTTCTGGATTTAACTACTATTAACGGCAAAGTCCTAACACAAAATACAACAGCTTAACTTATATTGGCAATCCTAGTGTAAAATTAAAACCATTCCTCTCGCATTATAATTTCGATATAGCATTCCAAACAGATAATTCTTTAGGACGACCAATCAAAAACTACAAATCTAAAATTGATAAAAGTAATAAATCCAGTGTTTATAAACTGTCTTGGGAGTTTGTAATAAAATTTTACTGGTAGAACTTTCAGAAATTTCAAAGTTAGATTATCCCAGCACAAACGTAGTTTTAATTATCATAAATCAGATTTCCATTATTCTAGTCACTTACTCGAAGAAAACCATAGCTTCAATGATAATTTCTAATTTAACACAATGAGAATGATAGACATAAACTCAATCTATTGGAAATTTTAGAGATCAACAAAAAAAATTCAGGTAGGTTACTTAATAGTCAAGTAGATCTCAATCCCTCTCCTTTACTCAATCTTTTCAATTCATATAGTAAGTAATTGCGATGGGTTTTCCAACATACCTCTTGTACTTGTACTTATTGTAATATTAAGTAGAAAATAAGTTTAATATATAAGGAATAACTCTGTTCATTAGTTTGTATCTATCTGATGAAGCCACAGTGTGGTGAAACTGGTCATAGTTTTGTTAATATAGTGAAAATCTGAATACTTTAGTTTTATTTCATTGAATGTACTCAATAATTGTGATTCATAATGTGTTTCACTACACCGTAGCTTCTTCAGACGAATGAATGTAGAAAAATTATGACAATTATATATAAATAAGAATGAGAGTATGATTACAAATTTTCTTAAGTAATTAAAAGCTTATTGTGTTGCTCCTTCTTAAGTGGTTACTGATGACGGGTATATAAAATAAAATTAAGGAATAGATTGCTCCCTGAAGAGATTCAATAGAGGTGAAGGGCTTAAATCGACTTGTTCATTGATTAGTCTACCTGATTGTTTGTGCTTGTTGATTGCTAAAGTTTCCCAAAGATCTACCTTCCAATATTCATTATCTATATGCAAAATTTCCAACTGTGGGTCGAAAGAGTGACTATTTTCTTGGAGATAATTCGGGTAATTTGAATCTGATTTTTTATTTGAAAAGCTGCGTTTATGTTCCGATATTCTAACATTAAAATTTCTATGTCTTCTACCAATATAGAGATTATTAGTCATTGCAATTCAATCTATAAACACCTAGTTTATTATTTTAATCTGATTTGGTTTTATAATTTTCATAAATTTACCTAAGCTATTATTAGTTTGAAAAGCTATGTTCAAATTATTGCAACTCAAGAATGATTTCAGTTTCTCACTTGTAATGCCAACGTAGGTTAAGGTGTTGAATTTTTGTTTCAATTTATAGATAGGGTAATCTTCATTCAATGCGATTCTACTTTGTTTTTCATTTAGAATATTATTTATTATTTTGGTATTGCAACCATTATTTTAGCTATTTGTTTAATCAAACTTAGTTCTTTGTTGAAACGGGATGTTAATCAATCTATGAATAAAACTGTTGAATGCTGACATTTTATGTTGATACGGATGACACGACGAGCTATGTATTATGATATATGTATGCGATGGCTTATGGTTACTTGCGAAAACATGTTTTCCATTTTCATTCGAAATCGTTACGTCTAAGAAATTTATTGAATTATTGCTTTCTATTTCGGTTATGAATTCAATTTTTGGATGTAAGTAGTAAGTAACAAAGTAGAATCGCATTGAATGAAGTTTACCCTGTCGATAAATCTGAACAAAAATTCAACACCCTAACCCACGTTGGCATTTAAAGTTAGAAACTGAAATCATTCGTGAGTAGCAATTATTTGAACATAGCTTTCCAAACTAATAATAGCTTAGACTTATATATAGAAAATAATAAAACCAAATCAGATAAAATAATAAACCAGGTATTCATAGATTGAATTGCAATGACTGCAATAATTTCTACATTGGTAGAACACATAGAAATTTTAATGTTAGAATATCGGCACATAAATGTAGTTTTTCAAATAAAAATCAGATTCAAATCACGCGAATCATCTCTTAGAAAATAATTCCACCCACAGTTTGAAATTTTGCATACAGATAATAAATAATGGAACGTAGATTTTTGGGAAACTTCAGAAATCAACAAACACGAACACTCAGGTAGACTCATCAATGAACAAGTTGATTTAAGCCCTTCACCTCTATTGAATCTCTTCAAGGAGAAATCTATTCCTTAATGTTATTGGATATACCTGTCATCAATAACCACTTAAGAAGGAGCAACGCAATAAGCTCTTAATTACTTTAGAACATTTGTATTTGTATTCTCATTCTTATTGATATATAAATGTCATAATTTCTGTACATTCATTATTCTGAAGAAGCCACCGAGTAGTGAAACGCGTTACGAATCACAATTATTAAGTTAAATTCCTAAAACACATTATTTGTTTTAATATTGATAATGGAATACTACCAAGTAAAAGCCTCCCAAATTCAAATGTATTCAACTATATTAGATGATTTTATATTAGGGTAAATATTATGATATACTATGTGTGTTAGTTTTTCTGATCATTCAGTTTATTATATTTGAGGGCTAACCCTTGTTCTTAGCTATTTCTTTAATAGTTGACTCTGGACATATTCTCTCCGGCAGAGAGAAAGCCCTATGAGTTATTGAATTAAACGCAGCATATTAATGCGATTTTGGGTGTGTTGAGTTTTAAGGGATTCGAGTATCAGTAAAGGCTGTGGTTCCGATCTTTAGTACTGGAAACACGTCCGATGTCTCCAATTATAGACCGATTAGTAGGCTATCGATAATGTCTAATGTCTTCGAGAGGATTGTTTTCGAATATCTATATTCGCATATTAAGAACTTCATAATTCCGCAGCAGCACTGCGTTTGCAAGGGTCGAACATTAAAAACTAACTTGTTATGCTTCTCATAGTACCTTAACGAAAGATTAGATGCCCAAATACAGACTGACTGTGTATGCACTGATTTTTCGAAAGCGTTCGATAAAATTTGTACATCTAGTTTGATATATAAACTTGTAGAAGCGGGAGTTGGTGGAGTATTTCTGAGTTGAATACAATCATACCTCGTTGATAGAAGTCAGTACTACAACTATCGTTGTTTGAATCAAGTACGTTCCGCAAGGAACACATCTCGGGCCCTCATTATTCGTCCTCTACATTAATGATATCGCATCCTGCTTTCAGAACTCAAAGTTTCTCATTTTTGCTGACGATTTGAGAATTTTCAGACGAGTCTCTCGATGTCTGCATCGAAATGCAGAATGACATCACAAATATCTCCCGCTATTGTACTCGGATTTATCTCTCTTTAAATCTCCAAAAATGTTCTGCAATAACTTTCACCAGAATTTCGAAAGTAATAACATTCAATTATGATATCGATGGAACTGATTGAAACTGTTCAGCATTGAGGACCTTGGTGTCACTTCCGATTCCGGATGCATGTTGATCGCATTGTCTCTGTTTCACATAGGATGCTAGAGTGCATATTCCGGAAGGGTCGTGAATTAAGAAGTGTTTAATCTTTTCTTATACTCTACCATGCATATGTTAGTAGTAGAATACTTTTAGCTTGTATAATATGGAACCCGCAATATCACTGTTAGGTTCAGCGTATTGAGGCTATTTAGAACCGGTTTATCAGAATTATATGAGAGAAAATTAACATGCAAATTGTGAATCACGATTATATTCCTGATAGAACATACCTTAATTTAATTCCTTTAAAAAATCGTCGTACTATGGCAGATATCATGTTTCTTTTCAAGATACTCAATAACTATCTCCAAGTTCCTGATGCTCTCTCTATGATTGATTTTAATATTCCTACCAGATCTCTCCGTAAATTCGATCTATTTCATATAAGTTTCAAAATAACAAATTTGCAGAACTCTCCTGTGTTGAAGATGTGTCGTGCTTGCAACAAGCATCCAGAGGTAGATGTTTTCTCAGCGAAATCTGCAACTTCGTTGCAGAGGACTTCACGCAAGATATTGTCTTGAACTTTCATCTTTGCTAGATTCTAAATTAACTATTGTAATCCTATTTTCCTATTGTAATCCTATTTTAGAAGGTTTGTTTCTTTTTCAACAAAGATTGTAACATTTAATTGAGTGGATGCCATTTGGGGAAACTCATAGGCATGCCATATTTATTAATCTATCAATCAATCAATTTATTTGTTCGATATAAACAATAAATTGTCGTAGAACACGTTACTATAAACAGGTAACATATATACAAAAAATCGTTTAAGTATAAAACAAGGCAGTATAAACAAGTCGCTGGGAGCACAAAAATAAGACAGACAGTATGAAACATGACAGGTAGCACAAAATAAAACAGTGAGTGTAAAAATAAGACAGGCAGTGTTGAAATATTATATACAATATAGGTCAGGACAGGCAGAATAAAAACATGATACGACTATAAAAATATGACAGGTAGTGTAAAAGTAGGACATACAGCATATAAACAGGAATCAACTCAGACTAATTCTATCTGCAAAATACTCCATGTGCCTAAGGTAGGTATTCAATTTTTCACTCAGTTTATTTCGTGACCACTTTCGCGCCTCCAGTGGAATATGATAGTATATTTGAATCTCGATATCTTCAGATCATCTTTTGCTCTTGTGCTATAACAATGTTAACCCTCGGCTTCCTCAAATGAATTTCTATTGTTTATTACAAACATAACTGCCTCATAAACATATAGGCTCACAACCGTAAGTATGGATCTATCTGCAGAGTGAGTCCTGCAAGATTTTGATCGAATCAGCCTGAGGACTACGCGAATGCATCTTTTCTGCAACAAAAGTAGCCTCAAGATATCAGTGAAATTCCCCCATATAGCGATAACGTACCTTGTATTGTATGCCATAAATGCTGTGGATACATTTACCAGTTCAGCGATCGTTCTTAGCGCATAAACATAACTAGCCATGGCACTTGAAAGTTGCTCCACATGATCACTCCAATCCAGTCGATAGTCAACTGAAACACCCAAAAACTTGAGGCCACAAGACGACAACATTGCATTATCACATCCAAGAAGGGTCGGCATATATTCTCTTGAATATCCAAACTTGACAATTTGGGTCTTTTGATGATTCATCGCGAGTCCATTCCGGGAAAACCAAGCTCCGAGATCAGCAAACACTGCGTCTACCGTCGCATCCAACGAAACCTGATCACCCAGCACCAGGAAGTGTCGTCCACAAACTGGACCATAAATTCAGGAGTACAATCAGTTGAATCATCGGCATAAATCAGGTAGAGCAACGGACCCAGAACCGATCCCTGCAAACAGTTTTTCAGCCAGTCTGTCATGGTCTACGCTGTCAAAGGCCTTTTTGAGATCTATACACATCAGTTCTGTTACTTTACAAGCGTTCAAGTAAGATAGTATCTTGGTAATGGCTTGATATATGGCTCGTGCCGCAGTTTTACCTTTTCGAAAACCATTCTGGTATTCTGAAAGTACCTTGTAAGTCTCCAAGAAGTCTAAAATTCTGTTGTAAATGGCTCTTTCAAATATCTTGCTTATGTTGCTGAGTATAGAAATGGGTCTGTAATTTTCTATTTGCTGTTTGTTTCCCTTCTTGCCCACCGCTCTAACGTTTGCTATTTTGAGTTCCTCAGGATTTACATCACTTTCAAATGTGGCATTCATTAGATGGGTCGAAACAGGGGAGACCTCATCCGCAACAGACTTGGTCAGTTGAACAGGAATTCCATCTGGTCCCACAGACTTCGTATGCTTCAAGCACTTGATTATACCAATGATCTCATCAGAGTCCACAGAGAAGAGCTACCACAAGGGTAGGTTCGAAATTGTTCCGGCCTGGAACTCCGCTCCTTAAGATTACCATCACTTTGGGACAATTCTGAACCATGACCCACAAAAAATTCATTTATATCATTCAGTACTTCTCGATAATCCTGCGTTCCCCCTTTCACTTCTTCCAAAATAGAGACTCTTTTCCTAATCTTATTACTGTGTCTTCCTATTGGATACCATGTTGCGAAATTTTTATTTTTAGATTGTAAAATGCATTTATTATTATGCATTCTTTTTTCCTGCTTAAGTATGCCACTGTATGCTCTAAAGAAGTCATCAGATAACTCTCCTTCAATTTTCCACTTATATTTTCCCATTTTATCCCTGGAGGAAATTCTTATACCCATAGTCATCCATGGTTTCTGCCTTTGTGGTTTCACTGACTCCGGAGTGAATATTCAATCACTCAATGACTGTATAACACATATCATGTTAGGTTCAGACTCATTATAGACTCCCGAACAATCAACACAACTCAATTCTTCCCTGAAGCTTATCATCTTTGACTCAGTGGTTGACTTAATTTTGAGAAGTTTTGTATTATTGGAAAGATTTTTAGGCATTGGTAACTATCTGTTAATCTTTGTTCTCTATACGTTTTCAGTATTAATAAAGATGGGATATGTTAAAGGAAGTCGAGTTAACATATTTGGAAAATCTATCACATAATATCTGTTTGTCTTTGTTCTTCCTATTACAACTGTCATATACGTTTTTTTTCTGTTTCATTAGTTATAACCTTGGAAAAACTTCTGGAAATATAAATTACAGACAATTTTAGAGAAGAATCGGAAATTTTTAATTTATTTATTTAAGTTTTGTGTTCGCTTTCGCTCATAGATGACATTTCAGTTTCACATAACGATTATAAGAAGATGACGTTTGAGAACAGAAGAGATATTAAAAGCATATGAATGCATGCTCCGAGCTATAAACTAACTGAAGGTGTTCAGGGTTCAAAAGAATCGGACCAAATGTCATAAATCTATTGTGGCTGCATTTCCAATAATACTGTTAGAATGGAGAAACGCCATACGGACTGTTCTGAGATTATCACTAGCACATAAGACCTAGTTTGGATTTTACAAGAGAACTCACTACCACGTCATTTAGTTTGATTCGTGAGAAATGTGATGTCATGAGACCAAAGGCTTGGTATTTCTCATTCAATTGTTTCCATAATGATCCCCAGGTACATAGAGAATGGTAATCATGAAAGAAAACCTCGATAAGGGCGACCTCGAGCGTTATTCAAGAATTTACTGCTAGTCACCTTCAAATGTAGTTCGGGCAGAACAATGAACTGCAAATTAGCACTTAAACGATACAACAACGTTTCCGGGAATTTGGTTTAAGTCTTCCTGTTGCTGCTCGAGGCCCTGCTCTAACCGCAACACATCGAAGAGTCCGATTTAATTTTGCCATGAAACGTGAAGATGAGTCGAAATTTTTTTTTTCATTGCGATCGACGTTCTGTAGAGTACAGATGTCGAATTGAGAGATATGCTAAATGCAACTTTGAATGCATCAAAGGTGCGTTACAGATGTTTTAGAAAAGCATATCATACCATTTGCAATAAACATGGGTGAAAACTTGTTGTTTATGCACGATACCGGCAGATCTCACTCAAATTCACGTCGATGGAGTACAAATGCCAGATATCAATCCCATCGAATATGTCTGGGATATTCTCAATAAAAGATTAAGAAGCCAAGAAAACTAGCCAGCTATTGTGAATGAGGTTTCGAACAGACTGAACGAAATAGATCAGAAGGCTATTAGGTCATGATTTCATTGATTGAGTATTAATTGTTGAAATCATGCAGTCATTATTGCCAGGGGTGAAAATATTTGGTATTAACAGGTTTTTGGGGACTTCGATTATTGCAGAATTTATATTATTTTTCATTTATTCACTCAACTATTTTCATTTCGATTGTTCTCAAGTATTCGTTGCTGCTGGTGGATTATTGGAAGATTGGAAGAATAATTCTCCAACATATCTTGACTTCATCTGAATAAATTTGAATATTGGATTTTGTTTTGTGAATTTATTTGTTGGCGAAGTGTTTTCGTCTCATTGATGATATACTATAATGCCTTTTATGCTCCTTTTTTACAAAATTTTATGTATTCAAAAGTCAAGATGACAATTCAATCCTATCATACAATACTGTGTTTTATTCAAGTTCTTATGTAATGTAAACATACAAGTTAGCATACATTTCATAGACAGGATGATCTATCGAAGTTATTAGTACAAAACCTCAAAAATCTGAATTAACCTAGCAGATGTAGAGTTATTATTGTAGCTAATGGTTATTAGCTACTTATTAGTGTCATGAGAAATGCAAATTTGTTCTTCTTTTCAATTGTTATTATGCATTCTTTCTTTCAATTAAATTTTAATAAGTTAATTTGGTTTAAAAATTATTCTCTTTTCTTGAATTTTCTTCCGGTTTACAATAGAACTAAATATTAAAGTGTGAGCTTATGTTTAGGACGAAATCCGAAAATCTCAAAACTCAGTTTACTTTAAACTGTTTAATAATTAAAAGAGTTGAGCGAACTTTGTTTATTCTTCGAGGAGAATTGAATTTTCATATGCGATTGAATGATATCCAACAATAATGAATTTGATTTACTTTATTCAATGTAAATTCGATATTTCAAATAAAAATTCCCATGCATATGGTGGGGAATAACTTGATAGAGAACTATAATTCAATATTCATTGAACTCAGTTGTTGATGTGCTTGCAAAAGTGAAGAAATTTGTGAAATCCATAAAATGAACACTTCCGACATACAAAAAAACTTCGTGGAACAAATTGTGGCTCGCGAAGGTTTTAAATATATTAAAATAGATTACCTTCAAGGATCCTTGAAAGGTGATGGGTATATGGGAACAATTACTGTAGTAAAAGCTGAGGAAACTTTGACGAAAAGGGTGTTTCACCTAATTTTGAAAACCGCACATAGAGGAGAAGAATTAAGGAAAAAGACACCAATCCATTCTGCCTATGAACGTGAAAATTTCATGTACAGTACTGTATTTGAAGACTTTAAGGAACTCCAACGGGAATACAAAGTTAAACAAATGTTTGATGGAACTGCCAAGTATTATGGCGGACTAAATGAAATTAACGAAGAATGTCTTCTATTGGAAAATTTGAAAGAAACCGGTTTCAAACTGTGGGATAGAAAAAAACCGATGGATTCTCATCATGTTGGGGCTGTTATGGCTCAATATGGAAAACTACATGCATTGTCATATGCATTGAAAAAATTGAATCCAGAAAGATATGCTGAAATAACTAAGAATCTTACAAACATATTTGAAGGACGAGTAAGTGACGAGGAAATGAAGGACTCAACTGTATCGGTGATGGATAGAGCTTTCAAAGCTGTAAATGGTAGCATGGAAGCTATTGCTGGTCTTAGAAGGTTTCTTGAAACTTCACATGTTTTTTTCAAACAAACATTGAAAGTAAAGGATAAATTCAGTGTCATTATGCATGGCGATTGTTGGTGCAATAATATGATGTTCAAATATGAGGTAAGAATATTTTATCAAGAAAATATCTAACCACCATTAGTACCATTCGAAATATTTTCTCTAAAGTTTCTTCGAAATTTCTATAGCATGTTCATAAAAGGAGTAGACTATTGAAAGCTCATTCAATATGAAAATCCCCTGATCGTGTTTTACCGGGGCACATCGAAAAATCTAAGAATTTCTGTTGTTCTACATTGGCCTAGGTATCATTGACGATCGACCAGAAACAATCCCTCGTACATAACTCAAAATTATACCTGACTACCTGTAAAAATCTCTTTGTTTTTCTTATCAATATTTACTTCGAGTTACCTATTCGAAACCTCCGCTCAGTGGCGCAAAGGAATGTAAGGTAATGGGTTCATTTATCAGAACATGGTTGGAATTTATCGATACCAAAGATGAAAACTAATTTATGAATAATTTATAATTGGCGTCCTTGCCAAATAATGACTGAGTTACTTTTTATCAGCCTTTCCGTTTCCTTCATTCTATGATGATCAATTTTTGGCACCTACCATATTTTCACTGTGTCTGTATTAAGGTCCGGTTCCCCTCATTTTATTTATTCATTCATTATTTATATTCAATTGGTCCATTTGTCGACTGGCACTTTTTTATTGCGTCATTAAAAAGCAGTCTGAGATTCTTCAGTCTAAGCTCCGCATTATCTCTGACTACATCACCCTTCATTTGTGCCCAAATTAACGCAATTGTGTCCTATTCGCAATGGTAAGACGTAAGGCAAATAATGGTAACTTTCCGATTATTTGTCATTTCGTGAATCTTAGACTTTTGTTCGAACAGTTTATGAAGTTTCGCGTTCGAAAAGAGTTTTTTTCAATAAACTTTCTTCGTACGAAATTTTCTTTTCTGACAATATCTTAAGGATGTGTGCTTTCAGCCAGGAACTTGGTGGTGTCATTTCCACTTGCAGCGAATGGTAACTTGCGCTCTCCATCCCTATAACTGATCCTGTTGCAATTTAATGCAAGCTTTCGTCAAGATATTCATCAAAACCATCTGCATACATGTCTTTGCGATAGTCACCAGTGCGTTTGCTCTCAAACGAAAGGGAACCATCATCCACAAAACCGTTAGCATCACCTATATAGGCTATTATGCGTCGTCTTTTTCCTCATGGAAAAGTTCCTAGTATTCCTAGTAGGAATACTTGTCGGAAATCTTTTACGACTTTATCAACTGTATGAACCTTATATCGTTCATTAGTCCAAGTCTCGTCAGGATGAAAAATCAGGTACATAGAGAATGGTAATCATGAAACTAAACCTGGATAAGGGCGACCTCGAGCGTTATTTAAGAATTTCCTCGGTGTGACAACGGTTTACAACTGCTAGTCACCTTCAAATGTAGTTCCGGCAGAACAATGAACTGCAAATTAGCACTTGAACGATACGATAACATTTCCGGAAATTTGGTTTGAGTCTTCCTGTTGCTGCTCGAGGCCCTGCTCTAACCGCAGCACATCGAAGAGTCCGATTTAATTTTGCCATGAAACATGAAGATGAGTCGAAATTTTTCTTTTTCATTGCGATCGACGTTCTGTAGAGTACAGATGTCGAATTGAGAGATATGCTAAATGCTACTTTGAATGCATCAAAGGTGCGTTACAGATATGTTGGTAATCCTTGAAGGAATACTTGTCGGAAATCTTTTACGACTTTATCAACTTAGACTGTATGAACCTTATATCGTTCATTAGTCCAAGTCTCGTCAGGATGAAAAATCCACCTGTATTCAGCACGACACTTTCAGATTGGTCCACAACATAGAATTTCTTCCCTGTCTTCTGTAATTTAACAATAGAGGAATTTCCTTCGGGAAATAAAACTATGAACTGTTCTCCCAATCTTGGAGGCTTCTTCTATTACCGTTCGGGGTCTGCCTGAAGATAATTCTGGAGGATTAACTAAGCTGTTTTCAGATTTTCGCTCTGCAAGGAGTCCGTGAATGGTTGAACCACTTTGGTGCCTCAAAGCATCATAAATATTCAATATAATTATCTTGTCACCTATTGATCCATTAAATTTGAATGAAGTTCGACAAGTTCTCTATTGTTGTTTGAATTCTCACTATTCACACAAACAATATCATTACATTCTAACTAATACATGAATGTTGATGAAACGTTGGCAGTGAAAAACTCACTTTGAACACTATCAATACATCATTACCAGAGTAATCTAAGGACATCTCTTCTTGTAGTGTATTATCGAAAATTTCACTGTATAATGGAGAAATAGGATAAACTAATAGACTCTGAATTTATCTGTTAAGTGATGGAGGTATACTCTCATCACTTAGCAGATCCCTTTATCAATCAAATCTTTGTGTATAATTTCTAAAAATATAAGTGTTCAAGACAAGACAAGAAATATATCTTCACCCTTTCTCAAATAGGTAGTGGTTTAACGAAGAAAGATATGAATACTCATGTCACCCAATAAAATGTCATATTGCACTACAAAAAATATATTGCATTTGAATAACCTTGATCAAACGTATAGAATAAGCACACACAGGACAAATTTCCGAGGATAGTATCGAGAAATTGGTCATTTACTATTTATATGAGAGTATATCGTAGAATAATTTGAAACTTTGCCTGGAGAAGGTATAGTATATTAGTATAATATAATTATACCAGTACCTGCAAATTTGATACAACGTGATGTATGATTAAAAACCGAAACTCGAGCAGTGAACGCTCGCCCATGACCGAGCTGTCACCTGGTGATGTCTTTTTCTACACCTTGTCTGAATAGACTATACCTTGATCACAAAGTTCCTGAAAGGTAATCATAAGACTCAAAATACAACATTATTTATTAAAATCGATATTGTACATCTCAAAGAACTCCTCATTGACTAAAAGACACTTGTGCTAACATTCGATCCAATATCTTTTGTACTCAATATTCGATATAGCTATACGATCTGTCTTCGATTTCTCCATTATCTCCTTTTGGCTGCTGAATCTACTTCCCCGTAGTGGTTTTTTGATTCGATCGAATAGAAAGGAGTCGCAGGGAGCCAAATCAGGTTTTGATAGCTGTTAGATGCTACTAGGTTTGCTTTTGTGCAAAACGCACAAATGACGATGACATTGTGTGATGTTCCGTTATAGTGATCCAAAATCCACAATTTCTTTTTCCACAAACTTTTTTCTCTCAGGCGAATTTGATGGCTGTTGGATGCTACTCGGTTTGCTTTTGTTCAAAACGCACAAATGACGATGACATTGTGTGATGTTCCGTTATAGTGATCCAAAATCCACAATTTCTTTTTCCACAATGTTATTTCTCTCAGGCAAATTTCTTCATGCCAACGTTTTATGTCACTTAAATGAAAGCCTCTATTGATTGTCTGACGTTCTGTCAAGAATTCGTGATGCACGACACCCTTGTAGTAATAACGATAATAATAATAAGAACACAAAGCACCCTGATCACAAACAACACATCGACGTGTATATGGACACTTTGAAACAGAAACTCCAAGCAAAAGCAAAGAGGCTTTCAAGATACGTCAAGTGTACTAAAAGGAAACGCCAAAACCAAAGGTTCCTCCAGAACGCGGCCAAATTTCATAAGAGAAATAACAAAACTGTGACCAACAATAACAGAGAAGTACCTGACGCACAGTGCTTGACCGATTATTGGTCATCACTATGGTCGAACCCCAAAGAACATAATAGAGATGCGGAATGGATCACGAATGAAAGAGAACGCCTTGATATCAAACTTATGGACTTCGAAGGAATAACGGAGGAAGAAATCACAACAGTAGTTAGGGCGACCAACAATTGGAAGACCACAGGTATAGATAATATCCACAACTATTGGTACAAGAAGTTTGATACGCTCCATGGAGCCCTAGCGTAACAGCTCACGTATGATCTTCAACATCCCAAGAAAACATCCACTTTCCTAACACAAAGCTTAACATATATGCTACCTAAGAGCGAAAGAACACAGGATCCGTCTCAATATAGGCCAATCATTTGCCTGCCAACACTCTACACAATACTCACCTCATGCAAATCCAATCGAATATACCAACACCTTGACGACAACAATATATTAGCAGAGGAGCAGAAAGGATGCAGCAAGAAACACCACGGGTGCAAGGAACAACTCATCATCGATTCTGTGATGATAAAAAAGGCACACGTATGGCATCGGAATGTTCATTCAGCTTTTCTCGATTATCTGAAGGCATTCGATAGTACCGCCCATTCTTGGCTTGTTGAAGTATTGCAGATATACGAAATTCATCCAGCCCTGGTAGAATTCTTGAAGACCACAATGACACACTGGCATACGTCTCTGCAGGTCAACATGAACACTAAGTCAATTAGAACCGACGAGACACCCATACGTCGTGGAATTTTTCAAGGAGACTCTTTGAGTCCACTATGGTTCTGTTTAGCTATGAACCCATTTCTTGCTACCAGAAATGCTGAATCTGCCGTTCTTATCAGATACTGAAAAACAAGAGCAATGGTCAAGAAAGGAATTACATGGACGACATCACCATAAGATTAATCAACCACACATCGACAAAGAAGCCTACCAAAAATGGTTGATGAAAGGAGAACTATTTGCGGAAACAGAGGGATTCCTTGTGGCCATCCAAGACCAAATGATCGCTACAAACAACTACAAAAATTTATTATGAAGGACGGAACATCACAAACAGATAGGTGCAGAAAATGCCATATAAGATCGGAGACTATACAGCATATTACGTCCGGATGCGAACAACTGGCCAATACGGACTATCTTCACAGGCATAACCAAGTGTGCAATATCATCCACCAGAAACTTGCACACAAGTACGGACTTCTGAATAAGTTGCAGCCATATTACAAGTATCAACCGGCGCCCGTATTGGAAAATGACTCTATCAGATTATACTACGATAGACCTGTTATCACTGACAGAATGTTGATGAATAATAGGCCGGACATAGTGGTGTATGATAAGAGAGCCAGAGAAGCAATGCTGGTGGATGTCGCCATACCGAATAATAAAAAAGAGCTGAACAAGTTTCAGAAAAAAAAGTCCAATTACCCTGCTATTGAGATCAAGCAGATGTGGCACCTCGATAAAAAAATATCGTTCTTGTCATCATTTCTTCTACTGGGTTTATACACAATAGTTTGTATGATAGCCTTAAAAATTAGAATTGCATAAGAATAGTTATATAGAAATGCAAAACGCTGTAATTCTAAATACATGTAGGATAGTAGGAAAATTTATGTCAAGTATATTGTAATCGTTTTATGATCGAAACATTTGCTCTTGATCTCGTGTTATAAGAGTCTACGTCACTACATAAACCAACGTTAAAAATTAATCCTTAAAATATAGTTGGCAGGATGTAGTTCTCAATAAACAATACATGGTCCTCATTATTCCTTTCTGCATCATTATAATGGTATAATATAGCACAGGACAGAGAGATATGGAAGCTAGAAGGGGAGGCCTATGTTCAGGAGTGGACAGAGAAGGGCTGAAAAAGAAGAAGAAGAAGATATTGTAATCGAGCCTATTCCCTTTGATTGCTGAATCTGAGAAAGGTCAATTATATCCAGTTAAACGCTGAGATATTGCACAAGTAAACGATAGAAATTTATAATGATATTATCTTTAATTTCCATTGGCCTACAAGGTGAGAGAAAATTAAAAATATACTAACTAATAAATAATAAGGACAATTCAATTCAGGACACCGCCATTGAAGCAAAACAATTCCCCGACTCTATAGAGCGCATCATTCAGAAAAAATTTCTTTGCTTTCAGTTCAAATAATTCCAAAATTTCACAGGCCTCAATATCATGAGGCATCTTTTTGCTTATAATTTCAGGACCACGCTACGTTTGCGACGGTCCAGTGATCGGAACATTTGCTCTTGATCTCGTGTTATAAGAGTCTACGTCACTACATAAACCAACGTTAAAAATTAATCCTTAAAATATAGTTGGCAGGATGTAGTTCCCAATAAACAATACATGGTCCTCATTATTCCTTTCTGCATCATTATAATTCTGACATAATCTGCACAGTTGCCCCAGTAAACTATAACGTAATTCATTACACTTTGGATGTTGGTGTAATAAAAGCTCTGAGGAAGTGAGGTTCCACAATGGCTTTCAATTGACATAGAATAAAATTCTTTTGTGAGCATTTAGTATATAAATTCAAGACATGAGCTCTGCATGAGAGGTAACTGTCCATGTTCACCTCCAGGTATTTGACTACAGCGGAGGGATGGAGGCTACTCATGGATGAGCGAACCATTTACGTAGATGGGGAGGATACTTCCAGACTGGCAAAAATACCACCAAGTCAGTCTTACCCTCATTCAAGGTTAAACCATCGTCCAGATACACAAAGAAAGCACATATTTGCTTCATCTGCAAGCTCATTTGGCATTAAGTGGCTATAAGGGTCAATTATCATCTGCGTAAAGTAAAGTTCCTGAGCTGTTCCTAATTAGGTTATCCATAAGGTTTTTAATGAATTAAGAAAATAACATCGGACCTATGGTACTATTCTGCAGAATACCACTCTCAAGTTTCCTCAGATTTGTATTTCCGCCCACCGGACGTAAATCGGACCATATGAGACCTATCCAACAGATAGGATCCAAGCCTCACCAGAGCAACACCTCTCATTGCATATTTCTCTAGCGTACTTAGAAGCTTCCCCAAATTGATTAAGTCAAAGGCACGGCTCGAATAATAATACATACACAAGTACAAGGAACATATTTTGCTTACGAAACGGTTTAGGATGTTATTGTACAATAACATATGGCATCCTGACTGGTCCTGCCGGAGAGACATCCAAATTGATGTGAAGACAACAGGCGAAAGCGATCCATGAAAGAGGTATTTGCATAATAATATTATACACCTCGATCAAAAATACTAGTAAAAGATACAAAGAATATCTACTAAGAAGCAAGATGACCAGCACTCATTTCGGGCTCATCACTGATTGAAGCTTTTATTGAATTAACAAAATAATCATTGAATACATTTACCTGCTCAGATTGACCCCAGTGAGTGAATCTATCCCAGCACTGAAGAAGCCTTGGCATTCTACGAGATCTTTCAAGTTGTATTCGATCTTATCGCCAGCAATGCTCCCTACATTTATATTCAGAATTCATAATGAAATTGTTGTTATGTGATATTATCGCACTTTCAATATTTTTTGCGTGATTTTCCTAAAGTTCTCTATAAAAGTTCAGGACATTCTGAAAACGTGAGCATTACCTTTTTTCAATGAAAATGAAGTAGGTTTTTTTTAGCTCATTGGTTACACGCCATTCACTCGCTTCATTTGACAGAAAGTCATACTTATAGACCCATGTCCCATCTCTAGTGAATGCGTTTGATAAATGTTAGATCGAATTCGAAAAGTAAATCATGTTTCTAGCGAATTCAAAGTGGTCTTTGTTGAAGCAATTCAAGTCTTTGGGAACCAATTTTGCTTCAACATGTCGCAAACCCAAATCATTGACTAGAATGTCTCAAACAGATCCACAAGCAATACTAAAATCCTCCGCTAGCTCTCTGACAGTATATTTGAGGTTACTTACTAACAATTCTTTTGCTTCATCGGTGTTTTCGTCAGTTTTTGATGTCGACGGCCTGTACGGTCATCTTCGGTGGACTCTTGGAACGTTCGTGCTACTGATAAATAACTATTTTGATCAACGAATTTTTGCAAAAACAAGTTCTCATCAGAAATTAATAATATTTGAACATAACGCAAAATAAATGATTTTTGACTAATCGGTTGGTCCTTGTAGGTCTAGACTTTGAGTCAGTTTGTTTCAGAGAAATTTCCATCTACAGGGTATAGCAGACGCCCAGTTCACTCTACTGATTTTACATTTCGGTATCTTCTTGAAACTGTAAAATTTCTATGTTTGAAGAAATTGCAGAATCAGAAAGTATAATAGAAGTGAAATTCATTTTTTTCCTCCTATAATCGTAATATTCATGACCAATTCTCAAAACAAACTCTTCATGTTATATTCAAATCAATAACTTTCTTTACCTTGAAAGATATGTTGATGATATGTTTCATATTTATACAGGTGATGACAGAAAATAGAATCTCTTTCCTGAAATTCTAAAAGTTCATTCTTAAAAACTCACCATAATGGAAATTAGAAATATGCATCAAACTCTTCATTTCTTAGACATTCAAATTGTAAAATAGAAAATCGTATTGCAATGACATTTATCAAAAACTAACGTTCTCTGGTACCTTTATCCATCCAAGAGATAGTAGTTTCCATTTGCCATAATCAAAATGTTTTAGTTTATACATTTGTGCAGAGAAAACTCACCACAGTTCCCCTTTCACGAAAAACTTTCGAAAAAAAATTATAATTTCAAAAGCAATATAGTCAAATCAATAGCTAAAAACTAAAAATTATTATTATCAATTAACCCCTTCTTTCAGGTTCACAAAACAGTAAAATATCACAGCATTAATGATGTCCGACAAGAAACTCAATTATGCCATATATAAAATTAGAATGATGTTAAAGACATACAGGATAGGTATTGCTATATTTTCTATGAAGAATTACTTAATGTAGTAGAAGGAAGATTGTGAATTAGTAAAGAAATTATTATGATTACAATAATTGTGTGAAAAATATGATTCGGCTAAACAGAACTCAAAACTATTATCGTTCATACGGTACATTCCGTCATGTTCTTTACAAGGTATTGACAAATCTGTAGGAATACGAAATAAAATGAACAATTCTTTCCAATAGTGAGATACGTACCGCCCGAATTTCTTAGAGCCATCGTTTTGCTCACTTCTAGTTCAAAAAGCCGGAAATTAGTCTGGGAAATATTCACTGTTTCACGTTTCAAGACAACAAACACGGCAACTATCGTGCCGATAGCTTTTTATGTGAAAATGCTCATCGGTGATTAACTGTTTACAGTCTTCGCTATCTCTTTCAATTTCAGTCAGCGATCGACTTTCCAGGCATTGTATTATCAAAACATGTTATAACTTGTGGAGTAGTATCACTTAATCACTTTTAACCTTACTTATCAATTTGCCTGGAAGAAAAGAAATCATATTAGAGAAACTAGGATGGACTCACAAAAATGAATATTTCTCAAAACTAGGCAATGATTTCTTTTTCTCAATACCTGTACTTCGTTATTGAAAAAAACTAAGCTTTTATATTGGAGACCTCAATTGTTTTCACCCAGGACGTGTGTTCATGAAAAACTGAAAATTGTATAACTCTTCCCAAATTTTATTCAGAAAGTCAATGTCATTTCTCAGATATTACACAGAATGATTGAAAAATCTTAAGAGTGCTCTCATTATGACGGTTTGAAAATCAATTCTTGCATTAACAATTCACATGAATCATTTAATTTTTTTTAACAAGTGAGAACTCTTATGTGAATAAAGTATCGTTTGAAACACAATTCGGCTGATACGACCAATGCAGCAACTATCTCAGAGCAAACAATGTTTGTACATGATGTCACAGAATAGGAATTGCGCGTTCTTTTGAGGAAGTTACCATCTAAAAACTCTACGGGATTGGACGAAGTCCCCAGCAGTGTTATTATAAGTGTAAGTGAATCACTGATACCGGTACTCTGCTTTTTAATAAATGTGTCCGTTAAAAGTGACGTATTCCCTACTGTACTAAAGAACACTTGTGTAGTACTCATTCACAAGAAAAACGAGCGTGAAGATGTGGAAAACTATAGACCAATTAGTTTACTAAGGGTTTTCTCAAAATTATTTGAGGGAATCATGAATGCTAGGATCATTGAATTTCTTGAAAAATATAACCTATTTCGCATTAATTACCCCGAGAAAGTCTTGATTTCACTTTTCTCTTGAGCGTGTCTTATGGCCTTGCATACTCACATATGCAGCATAATATTTTAGTTTCGGGTCAAGGAACCAACGTTGATGATGTTTCTCTTATTCAGAAGAGACTTGTCAGGCTTCTCTTTGGTGCTAAATACAGAGATTCATGTAGGCCACTTTTCATTAATCATAGATTACTTACCGTACCCAGTATTTATCTCTACAAATCTCTGTTGTACATGAAACGTCTGTCCGTGGGAATGCCAACGTCATCTAACTATCATAGATAAGAGACAAGATATGGATATGGATAATAAGGCTGAAAAGAGAATTTACTTCTTTTCACGAGAGATCACCTATTCATTCGGCAACAGTCCTTTATAATAGATTGCCCAAAGAAATTGAAAAATTGGGTGAAGTTGAATTTGGAAGAAGAATCAAAGAATATTTGTTAAATGAGGCCAATTATTCTGTGATTGAATATATTGAAGACCGCATTACATACAGAAATATGTGAATAATCGTTGATGATTTGTTTGTAACGTTGCTTGTCATTCTGCTGTATAGGTGATATACATTTCATTGTTCATAGTATTTTGAAGATTTATATCTACTGATCTGTATCGACTTCATTGTCTTACATTGCAAAATGAATAATTATTATCATTATTATTGTTTGTAATAACGAAGCAACTATGCCGTAAGAAATTTTTGAAAATGACATGCAATCGATATTTCAAAACAGAAAACTAACGAGAATTCAATGGAAATAATCATTGAAGGTATTCTAATGTATTGCTATAATTTTGTATGCATAATTCACAATGCCTGAGGTTACTTCTTCACGCGTTGGAAATTTTTACACTGGTAACCGAAGCAATGTCTAAAATTTTACTTCAACTCTTCAAGATGTTAACCGGCTCTTCTATATTAAAGATCCTTGATATGAGTCCAGCAGCAACAAATCTGGTGAACGGCCGGCCGTTGGTCCCTAGTTCCAATCGAATTGTAGTCGAAACTTGGGTCAAGTAAACCAGCAATGGCCATAATTTCATTAGGAAGAGCTCCATCATGTTCTTTCAGCAAGGGCCAGTCATCAAAATATCCCTAGCTAATGTAGTTATTTAGATTTTCATGAAATAATTCACCTCAAAGCTTTTCGTCAAAAATCATATACGCTAATGCTCGATTTGTCTTTCAATGCATGCCATAAATTGATCCCCTATCGGCCTTGACGTTAAATATTATAATGGTGATGTGGGTTTATATCCGATCACCCATGCTCATTTTGGGGATGGAATATTTCTTTACCACTGATGTGAACTCATAAGTCCAAATTATTTCCTTGAACAATTGCGATTGGTTGGCACATACACTACCTATAACTTCAATTGTTTCCTTTTTCTGCATCAACTACATCATATTTTTATTTCCTTGGGAAGTAAAATGTAGGGTAAGCTAATTTTGTGAATTTACCAGTTATCTGGGAGAAAAATCACTTTAATACTTAATTTGATTATTTATCTACCTAAAAGTGATAAAAAATTGCCCCTAGCTACGCTGTATTAGGCATACGATCAAATTAAAAAAAAAAGGGAAGTGTGCCACACCCCAAAGGCGGTTGTGACAGTGGTTGGGGTCGGTAGTGACAGGCATACAAAAAACATCCAAATAGTTTTAATGACTTTTATTGTTACAAATAATTACCTGAACACAACATAATCTTCTTCTAAACAAAGTTAAAAATCACTTCATGGCAAAAAAGCGAAAATCTGTGATCACTTCTATTCTTAAAACTAATAAGGCACTGTAACATATAACAGTCTTCTCTATAATTAATCAAAATGTTAGCTTAACTACTACAAAATTTTAACAAAACTGTAACAGAACAAAGACAAAATAAACATTTATAAATGTACCAATTAAAATACTGAGTCAAATTCGAAGTGTGACATATGTGATGGGGACTATCACCTGCGCACTCTACGCGAGACCAGAGCCTAAAACTAATATAGCACTGTACCATATAACAGTCTTCTTCAAAATCAGTAAAATTGTTAACTTAACTTAAAATTACTGAAAAAAGTTTAACAAAATTTTAACAGAACTATAACACAACAAAGAAAAATTAAACATTTATAATTCTATCAATCAACATACTGAGATCTAGTCAGATTCATCACAGTTGTGACAAATATAATGGAGACTATTACCTGCGCACTCCACGTGAGACCAGAGGCCACATGTTCCTTGGCACTTGTTCCATTTTTCGCCAGCCCTACTTTCAGAATATGCGGTTATATAAACCAGACAGAAATAATCTTCTTCATCGGATGACTGCTGTGAAGTCTTTTTTTTCTTGCCATTGGTTTTTCCTTTACCTTTCCCTTTATTATTTGGTTTTGGTTCAGTTAGGTTTTTCTTTACATGCTTAGCCTTCAAACGTTTTTCTTTTTCTTCATGTTCTTTCCTAACAGCCTCTTTCTCGGGTGTATCTGTGTAAATGGTTGACTTTTTTGTTCTAGCACCTCTTGTTGTTTTTGAGCAGCTTTCGGAAGAGGTCGAACAATTTCGGGCGAAAAAGCAGGCGGTGTGTCTGAGGATGATCCAGTCTGCTGAACCCGGACAATTTCAGGCAAAGAAGCGGGTGGCGGGGCTGAGATTGAAGCAGTCTGTGGAACCCGGACTATTTCAGGCAAAAAAGTAGGTGGCGTGACTAAAGTTGTTTCACTTATCTAAATTTGGTCAGTAAATGGAGTTGAAGATTCTCCCGATACAAAATCCGTTGGTAGCAACATTTGTTTGTTGAGTCCAGAACTGTCATTAACAGAATAAGGAACGCACAGAGCGTTGATTGCACTAGATGGTCCTGCAGAAACCTTATCCTCAGTGTCAGGGTTTGTTCGATCCGTTACAAAAGATGGCGCAAAGTCAAGTTCTTCGAATAAATCACGATTAAACGGATAAATACCAGTTTTGATGAAACCTGCCTGAATGTTTGATTGTATAAATGCCTGAGGCATAGCAGTCTTGACTACACTTGGTATGTTGTATATAGTCATGGTCTTGCCAGGGTGACTTCGCATCCATCCTTCACAAGCAGCATTTATGGCATTTTTAAATGGTCCAAAGACAGATTGGTCTAATGGCTGCAGCTTGTGTGAACAATGCGGAGAAAATGAAAGCAGAGTAATGCCATTCCCTTTGCAAAAATCCAAGATATTGATATGGACATGAGAGGAATGATTGTCCAGCACGAATAAGACTTTATGTGTTGGAGAAGCATTAGTGAATTTCTTGAAGTGTTCGAGAAATACCAAAAATGAGACATCCTGCATCCAGCCTGAGGGATTTGCAGTTCCAATCGATCCCACTGGCCCGTCCCTAACAAAATAATCATGATAACGAACCCTCGGAAAAAAAAGGAGGAATTGCGTTTCCAAAGGCATTGACTGCACAAGCAACTGTGACTAATGTGACACGCTCCGTTGAAGTAACAGCTCCAACTTGCCGTATACCACGTCTTGCCACTACTTTATCAGGTCTTTGAACAGTAGTGACACCTGTCTCGTCAATGTTGTATATATCCTGTGGCTCATATGCGTGACTATCCAACACAGTTTGTAAATTTTTATAAAAAGCTTCCACATTCATTTTGTTGAAACTTGTAGCTCTGATCTACGCGTACAGACAGTGACGGGTTTCTATTCATGAATGAACGGAACCATTCTTCACCAGCCATCTCATCCTCAACCCAAGTTGCAGGTCGCTTTATGTTGTATTTAGTTGTTAGTTCAAATACCAGCTTCCGTACTTCTTCTGTAGAAAGGCCAAAATAAATGTCTGCGCAACATGTAATATATTTTGACAGCTGCTGTTCTTGCTCAACAGAGAATACTTTATTATGAGCAACATACCCCATGCTGATGGTGCCTTCTTCTTCATTATCGCCGGCTTTGTCGCGTTTGCGTAGGTATCGCATACGATTAACTTCGAGTATTTCCGCAGCTCTCCGTAATGAAGTACCGCGTTTCACCTCTTTCATATTTACTAATATCAGACAGGCTTCTCTCGGTCTTCCGCACGCGTTTCTTAGGCATCTAAAATAAAACAAAACAAAAAAAAGCAATGTCACAACCGTACCCACAAAATTTGTCATAACCGTACCCAACGCATACTTTTGAAAATAGAAAATGACCATGACTAAGCAAAAAGATCTGCATTAAAAGTAATTACTCGTAAGTAACTGCCAATGTTCAAGTTATAACAAAAAAAATAAAAGGCAATCTATCTGTGTACAAATAACCGTAATTACAAAAAGAAATCTAACAAAAAAACTTACTTTTGACTGTCGAAAATCAATGTGGGCTCCTGCTTAGGTTACCGTCTCACGGCGGCTGACGCAACACTGGGACACGCGTGTAGACTTGCATGCCGCTTGTCTTTCCCCTCGCACTTCTCACCAAGATCCGTATATTTTCGCTGTAATAGAGACTGGCACAATCGTACCCAGGTTACCCTACCAAGATTCATGATATTCCCCTGCAATTTATCGAATATATATTGATGACGTTATCGACATTCAGGAATACGATTTAAATACACAGCATTTGCATCATTATCATTCTGAATATAAAATTCAATCACATTGAATTTTCCAAAATTCTCGTGCGGCATTGTCACTTCGTGTTTACAATTGATACTATACAATTTTCGGTTTTCATTAACACGTCCTGAATTGAAAACTGATTGCATATGTGATATATTTTCAAAAAGTACAAAACAACGATATCATAGCTACCTATGATTCATTTTTATAAAAATCTCAAGTTTTCATTATAACACCGTTAGACAAAAAAACTTCCCGTACGTAGTTCGAGTTCACGTCAAAAGTGCCTGTATAATGTCAAAAGCATTTTTGTATAACTTCAAAAACAACTGAGATATTGTCAATGGACTGTTCTCCACAATTTCGAAATTTTAAAAATAACTCGAAAATTAAGAAAATTAAAAAATCCAGCTTGAATCTGTTTGCGCCAACGAATTTTTCAGACGAAGAGAATACTGGAAGTGGGGTCACTCTCTTCTATTCACAACATTTCACATAGTTGCAGTACAATAAAATGAACGAATCTTGATGGAGGTATGACTCGGACTGTACGAGTTTCTTAAACAATTTGTTTTTTCCTCCTCTAGTTGAAAGAGTCAACAAAGTCTGGGAAAGCTGCACTCTTCCATATTTTCGTCAATTGTCAGCAAAAGTACCAATCATACTCGATAATCGTTTTTCAAGGTATTTTATTGGCCAAAACTGTTATAACTTGTGTTCTAGTACCACCAATCCATTAATTTCTACCCCTTACTTATTAATTTGCCCTCGTATGTAGGAGAAAGAATATCCTGTTAGAATAGATGGACCCAATTAAAAAATTCACTCAATTTAAACTAGACATCGATTTCTGTTCTCTATATCTCTATCTCGTTATTGAAAAAATAATCAACCTCTACGATTGGAGACTTCCACTAAGTTTTGAAGGATCGGAGGATGTTTAATTCCTCTAACGATATCTCATTTTCCTTCACCCTATTGTAAGGGGAAATGAAAGGAACATCATGCTGCATAGACGGGCTCTGCGAATCACCAAACCGCTCTCATTATGTGTACTAACAAGACAAAGACTGAGATATAATTATACATGAGGAAGTGTTGATTCAAGTGATGTGGTTTTCTTTGATTTCACCCTGGTCTTTATTTACTTCGAAAACGAATCGATTCGGGAAAGATGATACCATTAGGATTAACGTAACCGACGTACTTTTTAACGAATTACTTGTATGTACCATTTTGGAGTTTGCGGCCACTAGAAAAGCAATATTGTCCTCCATAAATTTAAAGACTAATAGGGAATCGAAAGATAATATGAGTTTGCTTTATAGACTATACAGGGTGTAACATGATAGTATTTCACAAGTTTAGTGGATAAATTCACGTGCAATTTCAAGAAAAAAGTTTATATAAACATAAGTCTGAAAAGTTTCGTAACGGAGCTACAGGGTGCTAAAGTTTCCGGAAAAAATTGGTTTTTTCTTCAAAACTCCAGCAGTTTTTGAGATATTTAGCCCAGATTTGGAATGCAAGCTATTTTTTACAGCCTCCATCATTACACGTCCTAGATTTCAACTGAAATTCACAAAATGTTTTCTTTTCCGATGTCATATCTGATTTTGCCCTTTCAAACTTTTTCGCAGTACGCCACTGATCAGCGTACAATCAATTTTCGTCATTTTCGTTCAATTTAAAAACTTTTTTGATACCTGCAATTTTTTCGTATCTCCAACCGTTTTCGAGTGAAAAATTATGAATTTGAATTATTTGAATTGTATGCTATTCGCTAAATAAAAAAAATTATAGAAATACTTGATAGGTTTGCCCAAAATTTGCTTTCATTTTTATAGCTCGTCTTCTGAGGCTCAACTTATACTTATTCAATATCAAATTAAAAAAAAGAACAATTTAAAACTGAATAAATTGCTGGAAGAGTCCCCAACCTGCAAGAATACAGGCCTTTGGCCTTCTTCGCATATTATCACGCACTATCCCTGGGTTATTTCTTATCGTGTCACAAGAGGTTATTATTCGATTTCTCAATTCTACAGTGTTTACTGGATTGGTATAAACTAAACTCCACGTATCGGGCATAGGTACAATATCTCGAACATGTGGTGATAATTTAACATTTCTCATCATACTATCCAGTTTTTTACAACAAAAAACTTCATTCTTCACAAGTTGTCAAGAAACAATAAAAATGAAAATAAATCAAAATACTAGTTTTTACTAAGTCTTTGTCTCTGTCAATTTTGACAAATAAATTTGTTCCATTGTTTCCCAAAGATCACTAGTTTACTTGTTCACTTAAGTTTTTTTGATGAATGCAAGTTCATTTTCGTTATAGATTTTCTCAGGGAAGTGTGGTAGTCGTGAATATCGAATACCCCTTTCCAACAAGAACACTCGCGTTCCAAATTTTGTACCGAACAAAAGGCGTTTCTTTTATTAACTTTTAAACCGAGTGAATTATAGGGCCAAATATATAAAATCTTCATACTATCAATTTATCGGTTGTCAGCCGAGTCGGAACCCCTTAATAAATGGAGTGACGTTGAGATTCTAGACTCAAAAGATTTCTGATGCTCTTAAAATGACCCTCGATGAAGATTATAAAGATAAAAATATTAATACTGTAGAAGACAGGTAAATGAGTTCTTTTCATGTCGAAACTTCTCAGCTTGTTCCGCAAGAAAATTCGAAAACTCCTGAGATGAATGCTAATTCAAATGCTTCGGTAAATAAGGATGTGACAAAGAAGAATTCAAGTATTTATGATTTATCAGATGTGGGTCCGTTCGTTATTTACGTTCAGAGTAGTGATAAGAATTTAGGCCACCTTCAGGCTATGTCGATCGGAAAAGTGATTTTCAGAAATGACGCTGCAATAACAAATAATATTCTATCCTTTGAAAAAAACCCATGTTATTTTTATCATTTTGAAACCGAATAAAACTCCAATGGGGAAAATTTCTATAGACCAATATCTCTAGGATGATGTTTCATGAAACCGTTTGAGAGAATGTTAAAATTCCGGTCGGAGTAGTGGTAACAATTCTATGACAAATTTTCCCATACACTGTATGGTGTTCGGAATGGTCACAGTACTTATGATAGCATAAGTCAGCTAGTTACTGACATAAATTTGGCTTTCACTAAAAAGCAAACTCTTATGACATTCTTTGCTGATATTATTGGTGCATATGATAATGTCAATTTGAAAATACCAAGACACAATATAATTGAAAAAGGTCCCAGCTCATGATTCGCTAATATTATATAATTTGTATATAAACAGACATATTTGAAGTTGAATCAAACTTCACAAGGTCAGAGATTTTCCAATCAAGGACTTTCCCAGGGTGGAATCTTATCTGGCTTGTTATTCGTTAAAGGGTCTGTTCTTGCAATTTGGCACAAGAAGCGTCTTGTTCTTGTTTACATGTGTAGACTCCTCGCAAAGTTTATCGCGGAACATGTTTCGATATATATATATATATATATATATATATATATATATATATATATATATATATATATATATATATATATATATATATTTATATGGTCTCTTCGGGGTATTCGTCCGTTTTGAACTTACCTTTCGAAACCTAGGTTTTGGGACGTTTCGATGCAATCTCATGCACCATCTTTGAAGCCTGTTGTTGACGTTTTCGTTAATGCATCCAGTCCGGTGTGGCACTCCTATATATGACTTCTCGGCTGCGCAAATTGTAGTGGGTGACTTGTGCGTTCAGTAGTGGGAGAACTGGTTCATCGAGAGTTCGTACTTCGACTCCTCCTTCTGGAATGTTGACCGCTGGTGTTTGACATTTCTTCGATGATTGATAGTTGCTTAGCGCCACTTTTCAAGACTGCGACAGGTTCAGGGTGTCATCTCTTTTATTGAGATTGTTTCGTAGCTCTTTTTCTATTGCCTCTCTGACCAGTCTTTTATTAAATTGTTCGATGTTGGCCAGTTGCTTTGTTTTATTGAAGTCGATTGAATGTTTGTAGTCTTTCGTGTGCTGGAACAAAGCTGATGTGGACTGTTTATTTTTATTGAATTTTTATGTTCTTGTATGCGAGATGAAATGCGTCTATTTGTCTGTCCTATATACCATTTATCACAGTCCCGGCAAGGAATGCCATAAACACCCTGATTCTCTAAGGGGATCATGTCTTTGGGAGCCTAAAGTATGTTTCGTATTGTAATTAGCGGTCGAAATATAGGCGTGATTCCCTTCTGATTCAAGATTCGTCCAATTTTTGAAGTGACGCCACCTACATAAGGCAATACTACCTTCTGCGGATTCAGCAGTTCCCAATCTTGCGCGCAACTACCAATCATCGAAGAAATCCCAAACACCAGCGGTCAACATTCCAGAAGGAGGAGTCGAAGTACGAGCTCTCGATGAACCAGTTCCGCCACCACTGAACGCACAAGTCACCCACTACAATTTGCGCAGCCGAGAAGTTATATATAGGAGTGCCACACCGGACTAGACGCATTAACGAAAACGTCAACAGGCTTTGAAGATGGTGCATGAGATTGCATCGAAACGTCGCCAAAAGCTAGGTTTCGAAAGGAACTTAAGTTCAAAACGGACGAATACGACGAATATATATATATATATATATATATATATATATATATATATATATATATATATATATATATATATATATATATATATATATATATATATATATATATATATATATATATATATATATATATATATATATATATATATATATATAATCAAGAGAAGCAAAATACGATCCGTGAAATCACTGAGTCAAGAAGTGGACCGAGATCCGTGGGGCCGACCATACAAGCTGGTCATGGCCAAACTACGCAGGCGAAGCTCCGGGATGCCAACAAACCCTGAGTTTCTGGACAGATTTGTGAGGACACTGTTTCCCCGTCAAGTTGCTGAACCTACCGTCATACCGGCAGCGATTGAAGAAAGTATCCTTGAGGTGCCACCGGTGACGTTGGAAGAATTGACTAGAACTGTCCGGAAGATTGGAGACACGAGGACACGAAAGCTCCTGGACCAGATGCTATCCCGAACATAGCTCTCAAAGCCGCCATCAAACGAAGACCAGACTTGTTCCTTGACTTCTACAATGCCTGCATGAGGGAAGGTAACTTCCCAGACTGCTGGAAAGAACAGCACTTGGTTCTTCTCCCGAAGGGAGACAAACCTCCGGACGATCCTTCATCGTACCGCCCAATCTGCTTACTGGACACAGCAGGTAAAGGCCTGGAGAGAATCATTGCTAACCGTCTGGGAGACTTCAGCGAGGGTGAACAGGACCTCTCTGAAAACCAGTTCGGCTTTCGTAGAGCGAGATCCACAGTCGATGCCGTGGAAAAGGTCGTGAGTATTGCTAGGGAGGCAATTTCATGAAGAAGTTGGACAACAGGCTCGAAGTAATACTGCGCAATTGTGACCCTCGATATCAAGAACGCGTTCATTTCGGCCAGATGGAACTGTATCATGTACGCTCTGCAGAAGCTGCAGGTTCCAGCGTACCTACGGAAAATAATCGGCAGCTATTTCTCGAACCGAGTCCTCTCATATGACACGGATTCGAGAACGCGTTCATACAACGTTACCGGTGGCGTCCAGCAAGGATCAGTCCTCGGACCTCTCTTGTGGAACATCATGTACGACGCCGTGCTGAAACTGACGACACCCGGAGACTGCACGACAGTAGGATTCGCCGACGGCGTGGCAGTCGTAGTAGTCGGAAAGTATCTGGAAAAGGTCTAATTCAAGGCCAATCAGGCAGTTTCATGCATACGCCAATGGTTGACAACGGTGGGGCTACAATTGGCCGAACACAAGACCGAAGTCACTCTGCTGACCAGCAGAAGAGTGAGAGAGGGCATCATTCTATCCATTGGAGACTGCGAGATAGAATCACAAAGATCCTTGCGATATCTAGGGGTCCAAATAGATGCAAAGCTCTGATTTGACGAGCACCTCCGAATCGCGAGCCAGCGAGCATCCCAGGTGGTAAAGTCACTGACTTGGTTATTGCCAAATAATGGTGGACCACGACAGAGCCGCAGACAGCTCCTCTCCACAGTCACAAGCTCGATTATTTTGTACGACGCTCCAACCTGGGCTTCGGCAATGGAAACCGCAGCATATGCTCGCCTGATGATCAATGTCTACAGGAGAAGTGCACTGCGTGTCGCATGCGCTTACCGCATAGTATCTTACGATGCTGTGTGTGTAGTAGCTGGTCTTCCGCCAATAGACATCTTGGCGGACGAGCGTTGGCGAGTCTACCAACGGAGGCTGAGTGACAACGACGATGCAAGACTACACGCAGCAGAGGAGAGAACCCGCACGATGTAGACGTGGCAACGGCGCTGGGAATCCTCTTGCAATGGAAGGTAGACACACCGTCTGATCCCAGACATCGTGATGTGGCACAACAGAAAACAAGGAGAAATCGACTTCTACGTCACGCAGCTGCTCACAGGGCATGGTAACTTCCGAGCATACCTTGCCAGGTTCGGTCTGGACTTTAATTCATCGTGCCCAAGCTGCCCCAACGAAGAGGAAATTTCGGAGCATATTTTCTGTTCGTGCCCGCGGTTTGCCACAGAAAGAACGGAAATGGAGACAGTGCTCCAGTGCCATGGTATAATAGAAAACCTCGTTAGCCTGATGGTCCAATGCGAGGAAAATTGGAAGGCTGTGACTGACACAGCGGCAGAGATGATGAAGATTCTCCAACGAGATCGACCACGGAGACGTCTACAGTAATCGTTTAAGTAGGCAGAAATTAGCCACCCCTCCCCGGGCGAAGTAGAAGAATAAGGGTTTTAGCGGGTATATTCTAGACATGAGAGACTAGTTCGAGCCCCGCACTCGGAAAGTCACGCAAATTCCCCGGTTAGTGCGTAGTGCGTAACGCATTTTCCTCTTGATGAAATATGATATATATATATATATATATATATATATATATATATATATATATATATATATATATATATATATATATATATATAACGTCTTTCTATAAATTGTTCAACAAACCGTTTTAGTAATCAATTACAATGGATGGTTATTCATATAGAGCCTGCTTTTGAGAAAACAAAAAACGATCATGTAAAATATATTGTATCCTGTAGATGTCCTGAATGACCTCCATGCAGAGGCAGTTGATGGTGATCTCCATTCTGGCGATTCGGGTTATCTGAACTCAAAAAATATGGTAAATTCTTTTCAAAGATTGACTAGTATTTGGAAAACTTGACTGAAATTTTCCCCTCAAGTCGTTGAAAGGAATAATAATAATTATTTTGATTCATATTCTTTCGTTCAATACGAGAGGTATCTATTCAAGAGGATTGTGTAAAAATTTGATCTTTTCCTGAAAAATCGAGATCACTGACTATGAAAATGGTTAAATTTTGAGACTGATATGGTATGATTTATTTCAGGGCCATAAATAGAATAATTCTGCAGTATCGGTAGCTTCTAATACGTGCAGCTGGTGTTATCGTCGACGATTTTTCCTTCTCGCGTGCTCCCATGCGCTCTCGCGCAAATATCATCATACTGTCTGCGTCTTCTTTGTCGACATTAGCATGAGCTTCAGTTCCTGATGGTCCTTATGAACTATAAAGCACAATAATGATTTTTACCTTATCAAACATTCCACCTGCTATGCACGCAGCTATTTCAACAGTCTTAGAGCCACTTGGAACAGTTTTCAGAGTTATTTTCCATATTAGGAGATTATAATTCTCATAATTGTTTTGAGCAAATCCACCTACATACTTTTCCAGTAATTTTACGTTGCTGAAGTTCTTACAAATTTGATATATAGCTTCTGCAATATCAGCTGGTAAAGTTAGATAAGCATGGGTGTGAGAAGATAATTGTATGTTGCCTTCACTTGCTGCCAACTACACCATGAACCTTCTCCGCTTTGGTTACATTTCATGTTCAGGCTTATTATCAGTCGCATAATAGTGATAATATGTCCCCAAAATTGCATCATACATATTATCTACAGAATCACAATTTTTTCCTCATTATTAAACCATAGTTAACTATCATTTTAGCGTTAATTTATGTTTCCCTGAAAGTATAAATTTTCCCGCCCTTTTCAACTGTTTCCGCGACTTCTTTTACTAGCTCGCCAATCATGAACCCATTCTGTCCTGAATATCACCTGTAGATTCTTATTCGACAACTTCACCTTCGCCGTAAGGAGCAGCTTTAAGAATCCCATAATATGTTTTTCAATCGCCGTCACCTATATAGGTTCTATAACAAACTTTAAATTTTTTTATTGAAACTTCTACTCTACCTAAAGAGCCCCGGTGATATGTAGAACAATTATCTATGCCTTCATTGTACCAATCGTTATACTCTTCACTACTTCTATAGGTTTCCAAATCTCACCCTGTTACAGTATGAACTTTTTATAATTATACTAATGGTGAAAGTAAATAATAGTTCAATAGACTCACAGAGATATGGACCATAGAATATAAAATAGGAAGTTGAAAACAATAGATCTATGTATATCCGACCTGTGTTCAATGATAATCACAATAATGCTATTATTATTCATACTGCTTATTTAGAGTTTCGATCAGGTACCGTATATATGCATTCGGTTCGAAAATAGAAAATATTCCTTAATTGAAAATTCAAATGATTTATTATGTGCTAATTACACGATGAGGTTTTTAAACAAAATGCAGTCTTGAAGTTTTTGAACTCGTTGCGACGCATTACATATACGAATGAAAAACGCAACATATTCATGAGGGAATGCTGTATTCATTGAACTAAAATTTATATTTGCTTTCGCTCACAACTTCATAAACATCACTCATTTCTCAAAATATTGAGTTGGATGTTTTTGTACAAATATTGTTCGACCTATGTTTACGGTTCTGAAAATGTGCCTGATAAAATTAATCGAACAAAAATCTGTACATTCGATCAAAAATGTACATTCACCTTCTGCATAGTCACAGAGGTCATCTGAGAGATAGAAATGTGAAAAATTTAGATCATAATTATTTCTAGAGAGCTAGATATAATAAAGAATATCTTTCTACCATTTGGACTATTTGTATTTGAGGAACCGTCAAAATCAAATCATGTAAAGACAATATCTTAAGTACCGAGGAACTGTTGCACTTCTGTATATCAAACATAAACAAATTTCGGACCACTATACACAGTGATTAGATATTTATTTCTGCTTGTCTTCAAAAGAAAAAAGTATTGAATACGCAAAACCTGTGACGGAAAGAGTTATCATTTTCATTGTGAACTCTGAGATATTCACAAGGAGAACTTTATCAGAGAAAAAACTGCCAATTTTTGTTATAAAATTTACATCCACTGTTTTAGATACATTTAGGATAATTTGAGTTATTCGGCTCGAACTTTCCATTTTACTGCTTATACGCTCAAACCTACCAACAAACTTCCCAGTGTCGTGTCCCGAAAACGCCACAGCGGTGTTGTCAACGAACATGTACATATCTTTTCTGTCAAAAAACTCAAAAGACCATTAATAAATAACAAACATAATTGCGGTCCCAGAACCGAGCCATATGAGACACCCATGCTCACCTAACCTAACCAGGAAAACACAAAAATCTGGGACAAAAAAATATTTATTTTTAAACATAATCTCCTTCCAGTTTAATTTCATTAGATATTCGATATGTTTGATACGTTTTTATAATAAATGTTTGTTTCAGCTGAATTTGGAAGCTACCGAAGACTGATGTAACAAAAACGGTTTGAAATTGAATGATCGAAAGTCCTGAATGTCATATATTCACTCCATATCCTAAAACCTAGAATCATCTCATGAGATGACGCTCGGGAAGGTTATGTTAGCAATTTATTGAATTCTTAGGACCTCATATGGACAGTCAGTTAAATTGGTCGGATCGCTCATAAATTATGAAAAGGAAACTGATTCCAATAGGAATTATGAGAGGCAATGTCGAGAAATCTGTGTTCTCATTCTTAACCACTTGAGTACGGTGATGCACACGTCTTCATCATACGTAAATGTTCGTTGCGTACGGTGTTTACCCATACGCTTCACACATATGGACAGTCAGGTCCTCTTCTAAATTGGAAATTTTCGTCGGATCGTCTGAAAACGCATAAATTATGTCAATCTAGGAATGTGTTCCTCTAACAACTGTAAACTGATTACCCTCAATATATGAGAGGCCTTTGCGTGTGGGCAATATATATATATATATATATATATATATATATATATATATATATATATATATATATATATATATATATATATATATATATATCTCCAACATCTCCAACACATCTGCATACCTTTTCCTATCACAGAAATGAAGATATGAAAACCACGCCCAAAAATTGTGATGGTGGGGTTCGTCTAGTCCTAACACAGCATATCTGTGGTCTTGGTAATGGATTTGCATTTTGTTTGTTATACGTCAACATTTTGTCAGATGCTCTCGTAACGTAATTCTGGTCAAGTCTTTATTGTAAAGGTGTTTCGTGATTTATATCGATTATTTGTTCGATGTGATATGGTTCCGATGATGAAAGGTCTGAACCGCTTCGGTATCTGCATGGTTAGTGAGCAAGTATGTAGGAATATGCTTAGCCGAGGCCCCTGGTTCAAATCCGGGTTAAAGTTATGGATGTTGTCCAAAAATTGTGGTACTTGGAAAAGTCGCCCAAAGAGGGCATAAACTTCCGAAGACCAGATAACTTGTAATCTTTGTAGTGGTAGTCATCATTGCACGGTCAAGGAGCGTAGTTCGGAATCTACTATAAGCTGTAGGTCCACTGGGTAAATGGGCTAAATTTCCGAGGACATTGTTGAAAGAACAAACAACAACGAAAGGTCTAGTGTGAATTAGGGTTATTACAATTATGAATTATTGATTCTATGAACTATTATTCTACTCAATACGACAAATCAGTTCCATTTGTGAATTGGAAAACTATATCTGTATCATTGCAGACAATCCGAAATTTCTCCACGACACTACTGAATGTAATAACTCTGAAATAATAGAATTTCAACATTCTCACTCTTTAGTTTGAATATTTATTTTGAAACACTTGTCTATTATGTGTTCCTCATTTATTTTCATTATTCAACTAGAATATTCCTTATTTGAACGAAACATCATCGATTGTCATGAATTTCAAAACAGCGTCAGTATCACCATCATAATAATTATCTTCGAGAAAGTTATTATATTGATAAGATTACGGTGTGCACCTGAAACTACAGATATGCAAATAACATAATAAAGAAAAAAACGAAATATCAACACGGAAAATTTTATGCATTGTTCAGAGATTGGCAAAAAGAAAAAAACCGAACTCCTCTTCTGAAAATGTTTTTCTCGCATTGTTTGGTGATTCATTGAAAATTGAAATTATTCTATATAGCTATTTCGAAATATAAAATTGAAATCTTTGTTAAAACGGGTAGAGTTCCGTAGATGGTAGAACGAGAATGTAAACAATTTATAGTAAAATATGTGTAAACAAACTTCCTGAACACGAAAATAATATTTGTTTCTTCGGGAAATGTACCGTTTATGAAAAAACGAAAAATTAATTTCGAATAAAGTTAATTTGCGACCAGCATTTATCTGCATTTAAAAATGATATACTTATTGTTTGAAGCAATTCTTCAGAAGATTCAATTTCTAATAATAAATGAATTAAATTATAACCGAAAAATAATTTTTTTCCATTCACAACGTAATGTTAATGTGTGCATTTTCCACTCAAATTATGTAAATAAACTGGCATCCATTTTAAAATTTCATAAAACATAGAACGGTGATCTTCGGTACTAATCGATACATATATTGGAGTCACAGAGTTGCGCAATTGCCAGATTGTAATAATTGTTCAATATTTCAAAGAATTATAAGTGGAATATTGAATTTGCAAAATTATTACATCTAATTCTTTGAGTAAGATCTTGATTTTGTTACACAATAACTAATATATTAACAACAACAAAGCAAAAGAAGATGGGTTGCGCTTTGCTGTACAACATGGTTAGGTTAGTAGGTTAGGTTAGATTAGTTATTTTTGGTTAGGTAGGTAGGTTAGGTAAGGAGGTATCCAAAGCAAGATTAATAGGGCCGCGGACCTGATAAAAGGGTTAATGATACGATACCAGGCTGGAGATTGCGGTTCAAAAGACCGAGGTAAAATGATGGAAGGGACCGAAGTCAGCGGGCAAACCGCGGATAACACTGTAGGGGCAGGAATTCATAGCGAAAAACGGGATCAGGTACCTAGGGATAGTCCTGGATAAGGGTCTCTTTTTCGGGAAACACGTCGAGTTGGCTGCAGATAAGATGAAGGAGAAGGAGAAGGAGAAGAGTTTTGTTTTTGCCTTCATCTCATCTGACTTTCATCAGCGTTCTTGATCTTACCAAGATAAGATGAAGACGAAGATTTTTTTCTTCCGCTGACCAAGATAATTACCAAAGTCAGGGGACCGTCGACTTTCAATAGGAGGCTATTAGGTGCAGTACCGCACAGTGTAGGGCTGCATGGAGCGCCAATTTGGAATGGAGCACTCAGGATCGAGAATCATCGAACCCGTATTGTCTTGGTAATGAGAGCAATCCTCCTGAGGTAGTGTAGCGCGTACCGGACACTGTCAGCGGAGGCGGCTCTGGTTATCTCGGGCACGCTGCCAATAGAGCTTATCTCTTGAGAGAGGAAAAAACTTTCGAGAGTCCTGTGAAGCACCCGCCAAGTTCAAAAGGCAGTTGGGGGAGAAGATTATGGATTAGGAGGCTTATTCCAGATGTGCGGAAATGGCACAGGTATTCAGACTAGTGGTTCACGAAGTTTCTGTTTGAGCACGGGTCATTTGAGTATTCCACCAAATAATCGGCAAAACCGAAGACAATGTGTGCAGGACGTGTGGCGTGTTGGATAGCGTGCAACACATGGTGACAAGCTGCAGTAAATGGGTCACTGAAAGAGTAAAGCTGATGGATAACTTTGGTGGTGTCAGGGAGTGCCAGGAAATCGTCTCCGAAATGCTCCAGGATGTGCAGAAATGGGCCGAGGATTTCAGTGTGATAACCAATGTGATGGAAAGGAAGGAGATAGAGGATCGAGAACATCAGAAGGAAAATTCATCGTAGATGAGATCCTCCTCGTAGCAATGGGAAGGCCATATCTGCCTAGTTCTGCTACGGGCAATACTCCTCGCGGCATTGCACTGCCCGCCGCGGGAGATTCCCCCTTCCTCTTAGGCAAAAAAAAAATAGTTTGAGTTAAGTTAGGTGAATTGGATGAGTTCTGTTGCATTATGATAGATTAGGTTAGGTTGTCGTTAGCTATAGAGCATGGTTATGTCCGGTAAGCTTAAGAGATTTAGCCTCAACATTAGTGAGTAATGATTTTTCCATTGAATTCTGAGTATCCTAACAGTTCCAAACTATTACCCGAATTTACTTATAAATCTGCTTCTTCTAACAATTTTTTTGTTATTTTGGACAATTTAACAATCTGATAACTCTGATAAATTATCGATCTACCTATCAATTCATAATAAAATTCACTGAGTTCTATGACAACTTAAAGCTGGTTGATTATTTGTTTAAATAATTTTATGAATGGAATAATTAACATATATTTTCAATACTTTGTGAATTGAAATATATTGTTCCCATGTTTTTCATTCTTTTGATGAATAATCGTACGTAAACCTTTTTTATCGATGAATGTTCATTTAAAAGTACCTTCATTACAAGTATTTACGAAAATATTTAAGAACTTTTCTATTTAACGGTTGATTCGCCGAAAAAGTGATCATCATTTTCGACTTTAGGGGGTCTTTTTACACTAAAAAAATTATTAATATTCAAATTAGTGTTCTACCGCATACGGAACCGCTACCGTCAAAACGATATATAATTTCTTTGTTTTTCATTCATACTTTGCGGTCGTGGAGAAAATAGTTTGTTACTCGGTAAGAATGAAAAAATTCTTTACTTGTCGTTTCCACTCGTATGGAATCTTTTCATTCTAACTTAGTTACAGAATATATTTTTCTCAAAGGCGAATTTTCATAGCGCACAGCTTCGCATCGCCCGTCAGGATTAGTATCGGGAGCGGCCTGCTTGGATCCGTATATTTGCACAGACGCGAATTGTATAATTCGAAATGGCACAAACTTAACCTTTGAGATATAGGGTTTTGAGAATAGCGGCAGAATAAGTTTTTCTGAATAACTTTGAATATACCTGTGAAAAATATCAATGTTCAGTTCATGGAGTTAAGTGTTTTCATATTCATCTTCTGTTATGACCGAGAAAAATTCCAAAAATTACTCGTGAAATATATAATTACTAAGTATTTTCCGTTCAACATTTTTGAAGACGTAATTTGTGAGAATATATTCAAATATTTGAACCCTATGGCAAATTTACCTGGTAGGAACCAGATGACTTCTCTAGTAACAAACAAACAAACAAAACATTCGAAAAACAACAAAATATGCTGCGAAAGTTTGTTAGAAAATGTAATACAAAATTGTCTTTCACAATTGATGGATGGTCGTCTTTCAGTATGCGATAGCAAATGGAAGCTTTATTCCATTCTCATGAATTTTGTTCCAACATGCCCATAGCTCAATAGCGAAATTATTTTTCCAAAAATTTGCTATTTTACATTCTAGAAAATTCAGTACAAGGAATAACAACGGATAATACAAATGGTAATTTACTATCATCAATGAATTAAAACGCTTAGTTCCTGAAATTGATCCCCAAATCAACCACTTTATGTGCTTTAACACATCCTCAACCTAGGAACAAGGGATTTCATGAAAATACTCAGTTATGAGAGGGATAATATTATTGAAGAAAATTCATCGGATGAGATGAAGATGGCGAAGAGTTTACGATAAATTCGATAGTTAGAAGAATTCATACCTCATAAAATTGAAAATTCTGAAAATCTACTCAATGATTTGAAAAAACTTTGCAATAGTGTTGAAAATGACGATGCCAAAACTTGACATCATTACCCGCTGAAGTTCCACCGTCAAAATTCTACAGTCGGCTTCGTAGTTTAGAAAGCCATTAAATATACTTCGCGATAATACTGAAACCAGTTATTTGAAATTATTCAAATTGACAGATAGATTTGCCAGTGATAGATAAAGTTTGTAGAAAAGCAAAACTATTTCAACAATATTAGAGGGTGAAATCTTCTGTACTTTTCCTCTTGTAGTTATTGACACCAACCAGCTCTTAGATAAATTAGAAAACTGGACTTTCGAGTTTAACAATCAACCAGAAACAGATGAAATCGATGAAAAATTAATACGCAGCATACAGGAGGTCAGGAATAAAATCGTTTAATAGTATAAGAAAGCAACTGGATGAACTGTGTATTCTTAATATTGGACCCTTGGGGTGAGGTGGAAACATTTCTAAATTCTAGTTGGGGAAATGAATTGCAGGTGGAAGCAATTTTCAACCTCAGGATAATTTATAAAACAAAATATTTAAGACCTAACCCAAGCCCACATCTCTCGCCAAGAACGTCTGCATCGAAGCAGGGCAAATGCAGTGACTTGGGGTCGAATCAATTCAAGATAGACCTACTAGATTTATGCAAAAAGTCTTATGGGCCCCGTACCTAATGATGATATGTGGAGAGACGAGATAAATAAATACCTGTGTAACTCCCGTGCAGAAAGACATTTTAGAGTGAAGAAAAAGACACGAAGCTAAATTTTCCAAATTTGGCGAATATGGCAAGAAATTTTTAGACCATTCCTGCGAGATCGGTTGCTAAGGGGAGGCACTTCTCAAGAGCTGCGTTAACGTTACCAAGACTCACTTATTCTTATTATTTCTGACTTAAGTTTCGATATGGGTATTTTTTTTCACAGAAGTTTTTTTCCATTGATTTCAATTTCACATGAGCTTATATCAGTTGTTTTATAGAAAATTTATTTATGTTGTTTTGTGGTGTCATGGCTGTGTATTGTTTAAATATATACATTTCAATCCCATTCTATTCTTGTTATGTATTTATGTTTTCTTATGAATGCTTTTCAGATTTTTACGTTAAACTCAATTTAGATATGTCAAATATTATTTAAAGTCATTCTCGTTTTTATTGAATATAGCTTTCAATGTTTCATTGCAATTAAGGTCTGATTCAAGCTTTCAAGTTTTGCGATTCAAGAAGCTTGAATTTTCAGTTTTGTGAAGATGAAACTTAATTTTGACTTGAATCCTTCAGAAACAGCTTGACTTGATTTCATGTCATAGGGTAGAGCTTTTATTTCGGTTGAGCAGAGACCTATCGAATAAAAGTATTGTATCACATAACAATGACCCATTTATTCCTTTTTAACCAATTCACTGAGAACGTTCATAACTGATGGATGACAAAGAAATTCTAAGCAAGGTGGTGTCCTCAATGTCGAAGCATATGCTTTATAGATTGTATACTTGCTAAAACAGTAACATTTTTCGAGCCGCTATGTCTAAGTCAGATTGGTATGTATCTTTAACGGGTGAAAATTACTTCTTATTTCTTGAATTATATAAAAGAATACTTATGGTTCATTCGCTTTTTCCCATTTTGCTGAGTTTACACGAGCGTGGAAGCTTAGCGAGTTTTGGGTGTTTATGCATTCTACACACTGTGTTTCCTTCTATCGTGTTTGGACTTACATTAAAATTTGACATTATGATATGACCTTAAGTCGTATACTATACGAACACGGCTTTTCATAGTTTTATGCACAAACTGAATGCTACAAATGACTGGTGACATATTTTCCTTAAGATTTAGAGATTCACGTGCTCATATAAATTTTGTTATGGATGGAACCTTAATGTAACAGTTTTTTAATCTTCCTTATGTCCGTTTCTTTTTCTGTCATAAATTTATAAATTATCTCACTATTTTTTTCAGGAAACAAACTCTCAAAAGCCTTCAAAAGTCTACCTACTAGATTGGCAGCTATCTTCAGTTGGTTCCCCGATTCAAGATATCTCCTACTTTTTTTACGCTTGCAGTTCCAAACTTTGCCTGGACAACTTCAATTCTTATCTGAAGATATACCATGACAGTCTCTCCGAGATGTTGAAGCAGTTTGGACTGAAAGTCGAAGAGGTTATGACTTTCAGAGAACTGCAGATGCAATGGCGAATTTATTCAAAGTATGGAATGTATATGGCTTTTATGATCATCAGAATTATGTTAACAAAGGAGGACGAAGCTCCTGATCTAAGAAATGTTACAAAAGGAGGTAGCATGATGGAACTTTTCAATGTGGATATTTCGAATAATGATGAATATAATAAGCGTATCAATGTTATAATAAATCATATGGTTAAAAATCGTTTTATATAAATACAGTTGCAAAGTCATTATTTCTCTTATATTGTTTGCATTAATATAGGGAATATTAATTGAAATAACTACTAACTAAATAGTGTTAGGCTTTCTCTTATATTTTTTATGTTTCACTTCTGTTTCTTTTTATTTTGAGTCACATTCTTGAATTGAGCGAGAACAGCAGCTGTACATTCACGTATTTTAAAATGTTTGGATGTCATTTTGGACAACTTCAGTCCTGTTGAGTGGTTTCACTGAACATTGACTTTACTTTTGACCCATTTTCAAAGTTGTACGATATTGGTATTGCTTAACGTAAGCGGAAGTTATTGTATTGTGAATTATTGCATTTCTAATGAATATATTGTTTGCGATCCCAAATCCAGTTGTTGAAGTGGTTTTTTTTTTCTAGTTTATTTTGAAAATCTTTTTTTCTAAGAATAGGATTTCTGAGAATTCTAATGTCATATATTATTGTAAAGTTCCCTAAAATTACTTTCATTTCGACCTATTTTCGAAGTTGTGAGGATACTCGGCTCTGACAACACTCAATATAATATTATTTTGATATTAGTTTTCAACGTGATTTCAAGGATCAGAATGTAAACAATATTGTTGATGGATTTTCTCTATGGAAATTCTTTTCGATATAAATTGAATGAAATAAATTTCAAGGATCAAAATGTTTATTATATTGTTGATAGTTTTCCATGGAAATTCTGTTCAATATAAATAAAATGAAACACTTTAATTTAATTTCCATAATGTTCATTTTTAATACAAACGACCAGTTTCGACAGTTACATCATTTTCGACCTAACTGTCATGAGAAGAATGTGTTAACTATACCTAGTTTAAATGTTAAGTAGTGAGGAGTGATTCAATTATAGTTGACTATTGAGAATGGCGAGATTTGGGTTTTCACGTTTGTTAATTTCCGAATAGAAGATTAATTAATAAGTAAGTAAATATGTAAGTAAGTCAAAGGTTTATTTTTTCAAGTGTGTAAATTACAATTTGGCCCATCGGAATATAACGTTAACAAATAAGGTTACAGGTAAACAAATAGAGTGAATCAACATAACGTTAAAACAAGTAGAGGAGAAATAATAGTATTTGAAATATGATCGACTGTGTGTAGATATTTACAATATAAAAATAGGCGTAGAACAGTGGATCAGTGAATCAAAGCCACTCTCTCATGAAATCTTCCAGGCCGTAATAGGTTTTGTTTTCAACACGTCACATAAGTATTTCTGTATAGTTTTTAAGCTCTTATTTCGGATGGAAATTGGCAATTTATTGTAGATCATTGCGACTGTGTGTTCTGCATTTTTTAACGTATTCTGAATTGTACATATGCGTGGTATGCGGTAAAAGCTGCTTGAACACTTACTAGTGCACGAAATATTTGTAGAGCATATGCATATTCGCCTAACTGACCTGCAATAGTTTGGGTATGATAGTTCTAGTCTAGTGGAGAGTCGATGTATACACCCCAGAATTGCAGTTGTTCTGTTGATGCAATAGTGTTACCGTTGTGGGTTAGTGAAATTTTGTCTTGTATCTTCTGGTAGCCGAATTTCAGGAGTTGAGTCTTCTCGGAATTTAGCTTTAGGTTATTTTTCTTGAACTAGTTTTCCATATCGTTCATGTTGTTCTCTATTTTTTGTTTTAGTTCATTGCATTCATCGAGCTGTCAATGATGTTTGTATCGTATGCAAATTGGATTATTAAGTCGTTGATAGGGCATGCTATTTCATTGGAATAGATCATGAACAAAAGTGATCCAAGTATGGTGCCTGGCGGAATTCCTCGCCTCTCGGCGATATTGTTTTATCATTTTGGTCTCTTTCTGAAACATTTTTAGTTCTATTTCAGAGCTAACCATTCAATATTTTTTACGTTATTCCCCGAATACCATAGTGGCATGCTATTTCATTCAATAAAATCATGAACGAAAGTGGTCCAAGTATGGTGCCATGCGGGATTCCTCTGACAGGATGTTTTCCACTCGACGATATTGCTTTACCATTTCGGTATTTTTCTGAAACATTTTGAATTCTATTTGAGAGGTAACTGTTCAGTACTTTCACCGCTATTTCTCGAATACCATAGTGGTTCCAATTTTTCCAATGAAATATGGTGGTCAACGTTGTCGAAATCTTTGCTCAGATCTAATGCTATTGCAATAACGTATTTTCCTTCATTAAACGAGTTCAGGATTTCACAGATTGCCGTTTATATGGCTCTGATTGTACTTCTTCCCTTTCTAAAACCGTTGTGAGACTCGGAGAATATCATTTTTCCCTCAAGAAAACTCAACAGTCTGAGGTATATAATCTTTTCAAATATTTTACCAAAATTATTCAATATTGAAATCGGTCTATAATTACAAATATCTTTTTGTCGCCTTTTTTGTGGATCGGCGCTATTTTAGCGTTTTCAATTTATTATCTATATATTATAATATTGGGGCAATGTATTTTATCAATTTTTTGGTATTTCATCCGTACCGACCGAGGCTGTGTTTTTCATGGAAATAATGATGTTAAAGACTCCCTCTGGCCTTGCTGGGTTGAAAAACATGGACTCATTATTTATTTTCACGTCGTTCAATTATTAGCAATCCCTTCCAAGTTGAGGACACATATTTATATTTATTTTGTTCAATGTTGTTACCGCACAATGCTTTCCAACTTTAAGATTTTCCAGTGCATTTTCTGTTTGTTTGCCTATTCGTATATTTACTTATGACTTGCCAGGTAGCTTTTCCTTTGTTTGGAGCCTCTGAAATGAATTGTTCATCAGATTTAATTGACGTCTGTCTAATTACTCTTTTAAGAAACCAGCACTATACATTATAGTATGAGTTTGATATTTCGGTTAGGTTGTGAAAATTCTGATAGTTTTGGTAGAGAATAGATTTTTGTGAACTCGGTTTTTTTTAAGAATAATTCTCGTTTTCTTTTACAGGATTTTTTATTCCAGAAATTATCTATTAATTTGGAACCGGGGGCTTTTTTTATTAATTTTGGTGTAAAAATAGTGTTACTAACCCTCTTTATTTTAACTGAAGATGTTTGGTGAGCTCGATATCAATCCATCTGTTGGTATATGTCTGTCCAGTGTTACCTTCCAAATTCCAATCTTAATACTATTTTAAAAAAATTAAAAGAAAACTGTTACTAACCCTCTTTAAATTTTAAATTAATTGGCCCTTCAGGGAGTGGTTGTTCAAAAAAATAATAACTCAATCACAGATTCCTAACCTATTCTATATTATATGAATCTAAAAGAAAACAAAAGCAAGAAAGGAACTCAACTATCAATCAATTAAATTATATATATATATATATATATATATATATATATATATATATATATATATATATATATATATATATATATATATATATATATATATATACGTTTATCTCCTCAGTCCAACTTAGTGGTATATATATATATATATATATATATATATATATATATATATATATATATATATATATATACCACTAAGTTGGACTGGAGGAGATAAACGTTTATTTCCCTGACAATTAATGGATGAAGAAATAGATATACGCTTCAAAATTACTAAATGCTTTCTTTCAAATGTGGAATGAATAGAGGAGATTATAAGTTGATGATAGTTATTTATTCTTGGGGTGGCCACTTATCTGTAGGGTTTCGCCCACTTCACTTCCTAATTACTTCTTTTCCTGAGGCAAGTGAAGGCCCAAAACAATACTGCTCGGAATGCCGGTATAGGTGGTTACTGTAGAAAATCGGTTCTAGGCTATCCCACGTTTGAGCTTCGGATGGTAAGTGTGGTAATTGTTACATTTAGGGGTTAAACTGTAGGCTCCTAATAAAGGCCTATGAAAAGAAGAAGCTATGTTTCCTTTTATATATATACACATACACCAGAAGAAGAAAAGACTCACCGCTCAGAAAGTCGGCGGCCAATCAATCACATAGATGAGAACTTGCTTATCAAAATTCAAAAATATTGGTTGTAATCCAAAATACAATGCAAACGATACCAAATCGTGGTATTCTTCGTTGCTCACGATTATTGATTCAGATGATTAGAGATAAATCCGCAAAATTGCGAAACGACAATCCAAAATCGCACTCTTCAGAAAGTTCCAAATCAGAAGTGACCCAGAGAGACTCAGCGGGGAACCTATTTCCCCTTCTCTTTATAATAGTGGGTAGTTTAATTATCCCAAATGAATGACAGAATAACACCAAGAAGTTAACGCATATTATTTGCCCTTGTTTACCATCAAATCCTCAGAGACGAATAAAGAAGAAAAATCCTAGAACCAAAATATACCGGTTACAAACTACAAATTTACGAAAAGGATTCCTGCTCGTAACATTAGCTATATTTGTCAAGAAGTTGTGCAAATTCTGATAGTTTTGGTAGAGAATAGATTTTTTTGAAATATGTTAATTAATTTGGTTTTGTTCATTGTTAATTGATTTATGACCAAAATTCGGCCGCTGTGGTCCGATAATGCCGCGTTCACAACTTGATCAACGCTTTATTTGATTTCGTTTATAAAAATGTTATCAATTTTGGATTCTGTATTTTTTTGACACGTGTAGGGTCCAAGATGGTCCGTACTAGATTATTTTGGCTGATCATCTCAAGGAACCTGTTTAGACTTATAGATTAGGCATATGTTGAAGTCCTCTCGAAGAGCTACTGTGAACTTTTTTAATTTTTCGTTAACTTGCTCAAAAATTGTGTTCGGTCCCCCAAAAATATATTAAGGTCTCCCTCAAGAGATCTTGTCCAATGTGGCAAGCTTATTTTCTTGACTCACTGCACATGCACACTCGAACACTCGATATCCACTTCTCGACAGTATATTTACAGATCAAGGTATTCCTCAGCTTTTATTTTTATGAGGCAACCTGTCTTTTTGTCATGCCTATATTGCACTTGTGGACAAGTTTTAAATCATCTGATTCAATTATGTGATTTGTAGATTTGATACGATCAGAAATTGCGGATTTTTTATTTGAAAAGAAACATTCTTTGAATCTATGTTCAGATTTTCTACTTGTTCGTCCTATGTAAGCTGTTGGAAATTCATTTCAATTCTATAAATTCCAGGATACAGTACAGAATACATTGAGAACTAGTCAATGCTGTGAAAAGAATGAGCCTCCACTATGGTTCAGACGAAAATAACTCATCATATCCTACTCAGCCAATATCTTTTTTAATGTACATAATCTTGTCCACAAACTCTTCACATCCCCAGTATTGCATCCAGTTGATATATATATATATATATATATATATATATATATATATATATATATATATATATATATATATATATATATATATATATATATATATATATATATATATACCTTGTTCCTCTAATCTTATCATGGCTTCATCACCTAATTCAGATCTTCACAAAACTAATAAAAAATAAAACGCATGAAATGGACTTATGAAATGAATAAATTCATTATGTTTTGATATTACAAAATAACAAATAATGGAACAAATAAAAAGGATACATGTCTAAACTATATAATATGTTCAACGAAAAATTCCCCAATTGCTGTATTTCAGAACAAAGCATTGCGAATCAAAGACGGTATATTGAAAATAGAAACTTTATATCTGAATCAGAATTAAAATCAATTAAAAACAACATTCAACAAGAAGAACATTTAAATTCTGAAATTTCAGATGAAAACCTAGTCCCATTCATGAAAAGCATCGAAAATAAATCAGAAAATTCATCTAAAAATATTGATAACAAAGATATAGAAAATTTATTTCTCAATCAAATGAATTTATTTGAAAATATTGACCCAACTATAAGACCTAAACTTCCTAAAATTCATTATTCAAAGAAAATTTTCGATTGTATGAACGAGCTTAATGAGAATATGCTTCCAAAGCAACTTGTTAAAGTAATGAATATTTATACACTTCATCTGATTATATATTGTGCCGCTGTTACAGTAGTTAAACATTCTGGATACAAATTAGAAAATTTTGGATCTAATTATAATATCAAGAAAAAACCTTCATGGCAAAAAAGGTTAGAAGGTAAAATTTCTTCTATCAGATGTGATTTAGGAAGATTGACTCAATATTCCAGAGGTAATCGATCAAAAAACTTATGGCACATATTGGAAAAATATTCCTCAAATATAAAACCCATAAAAATAATGAGATAAGTAATGGAAAACTGATAGAATACATCGATACTTTAAAACAAAAACTTTCAGTATACTCCATTAGACTACGTGAATAAAAATAAATTCAGATAGAAAATTCCAAAACAAACTATTCAAAAATAATGAAAAACATTTTTACAAATTTATTTCAGGTTCAAATGAAAATATTTCTGGAAATGGAGTTCCTAAAATTGATATTCTAACTGATTATTGGTCTTCAATTTGGGCAGTGCCAAGGCAACACAATTCCAATGCAAGTTGGATTTTAAATGAAAGGTCGCGATTTTCTAAAATAGAATGCATGCAATTTGAAAAATTTTCAAACGAAGATATAACATCAGTTATTAAACACACAAAAAATTGGAAATCTCCAGGTGTTGATGGTATTCATAACTTTTGGTTCAAGAAATTCTCTTGCGTTCATGAAAAATTGGCTGAATATTTTTTCATTTATAATAAACAACCCTCAGCTACTCCTTTATTTTTCACACAAGGAATTACTTATTTAAAACCGAAAAGTGATAATACTATTGATCCGTCTCAATATAGACCAATTACTTGCCTTCCAACAATATATAAATTTCTAACTGCATGTATTACCCAAAAATTTATGCACATTTGGAGAATTATAATATTATTTCCGAACAACAAAAGGATGTAGAAAAAACACCTTGGTACTAAAGAGCAACTTGTAATTGATTCTGTTGCTTTGAATCAAGCTCAAACTAAGAAGAGAAATATTCATACAGCCTTCATTGATTACCAAAAGGCTTTTGATAGTTCTTCCCATTCATGGCTTCAAGAAATTTTGGAAATTTATAAAATTGATAAGACACTTCGACTTTTTCTGCAATTTGTAATGAAAAATTGGAGAACCAATCTTCATTTAAATATTTCAAAACAATCGTTAAAATCCGAAGTAATTCCAATCAAAAGAGGCATTTTTCAAGGTGATTCTTTAAGTGCTCTTTGGTTTTGTCTTTGCCTTAATCCATTATGTCATGAATTAAATGCTACTAGTTTCGGCTTCAAAATAAAGAGTCTATCAACTGAATTCAAATTAAGTCACTTAATTTATTTAGATGATACTAAATTATATGCCGGAACCAGATCACATTCAAAAAGTCTACTTGAGATTACTTTCAACTATTCCAATGATATTTATATGAAATTTGGGCTTCCAAAATGTGAAAATCTTCCTATTGAAAAAGGAAAGATCACCTCTGATTATATAAAGATTTCCAATATCGAAATCGAGCCAATGCATCAAGGAGATACATATAAATATCTTGGATTTTGTCAAGAGAAGACAATTAACCATAGCAGCACTAAAGAAAATATTAGAAGTTCATATTACAAAAGCCTTAGAATTATCATCAAGAGTCATTTAACTAGTAAAAACCTTTTCAGAGCTATCAACTCCTATGCAGTTCCTATTCTTACATCTTCTTTTGGAATTATTAAATGGTCTAAAACTGATCTAAATGAATTACAATGTCAAACGAGGAAAATGCTCTGCAAATATCATAAGCACCACCCAAAGTCAGCTGTTCAGAGAGTTACACTACCTAGACATCTTGGAGGTCGTGGATTAACTGATTTGAATAATCTTCATAGTAAACAGATTTTTCATCTACGTTTCCATTTTCATGATAAACTGAGAACTTCTAAATTACATGATATTGTTGTTGCTTCAGATTATAATCTTACACCTCTGAACTTGACAATGCAAAAGGTAGATTTTGATATATTTGATGATAATTTTAAAAGAGAAAGTTTGATGCTGAAGGAATTACACGGAAAGCACCCTAAAGATTTGAAAAATTATTATATTGATGAAATCGCATCGAATAAATGGTTAGTATCTGGAGAATTGTTTGCTGAAACAGAAGGCTTGGCAATTGCGATCCAGGATCAGGTTGTTTTCACGAGGAATTATAGAAAACACATCATCGAACAAAATATAGATGATTCTTGCCGTAGATGTTTCTGTTCTTCAGAAACAGTTTTTCATATATCATCATCTTGCTCAGTCCTTGCTTCAACAGATTATTTAGAAAGACATAATGCCGTCGCTAATATTATTCATTTTAATCTAGGAATTAAACATGACCTAATTCCCAAAAGAAAAAATTTCACAAATATGAACCTGAGATTATTTGTGAAAATGACATATATAATCTTTATTTTGATAAAACAATTCTTTGCAACAGAGCTGTAAAACATAATAGACCAGATATCATTCTTAATGATAAACAAAATCAAATAACATATATAATTGATATTGCTATACCCGACACACATAATATACAAAATAAATACAATGAAAAATTTTCTAAATATATGATGCTTGGCGACGAGATTAAAAAATGTGAAAAATGAAGAAAATATTTATTCTATCGATTAATATTTCCACAACAGGTGTTATTCTAGAAATCTTCACAAAAGTATTGAGATTTTGGGTCTGAAGAAAAATTTGTTTCAACAGTTACAAAAGATAACAGTCATCAAATCTTGTAATATTCTTCGTAGGTTTCTTTCCGAAAATAATAATGAGGTAGAGTCATAGGTTTTCTCTTTAGTTTATACTGCTCAGAATCTCATTTCATATTTTATTTATTTGTTTACATAAATGTAATATAATAAACTGACAATTTTGTCATATTTATATTCAGAGCAGTATTCTATTCGATCGTTCACCACTTCACACAAAGGAAACTATTAATGAGTAACATTCAGTGTTACTTGACTAAGAATCCGTACACTGGATTTTCTGGGAGAAATCCTCTGACACTACTCGTTGGTACATTGATATCATTGTCTGATGATGCTATAGTATGTATATATTCTGGTAGATTGATATATTCTCATAACATTTAACGTTATCTAATATATAATTATTCCAGGATATGTTTTGATTATAATCATTGCCTGGCAATGGTATTAATTACCGGGTAGTGGATTTATATTTTTCCATGAAATCAGTTTGATTGCATGAACAGATATATGGGCAACTCGTCGAGGTAAAACCCCTATAGGGGCCCATATATCTGTTCATGCAATCAAACTGATTTCATGAAAAAATATAATCAAAAATAATAATAAAATTATGATAACGGTAATTAATACCATCAATCTGCCAGAACAATGATTATAATCAAAATATAATAATATAAATAAAAACCTATGACTCTCAATTTTTTTTTTCAGACCCAAAATCTCAATACTTTTGTGAAGATTTCTAGAATAACACCTGTTGTGGAAATAATAATCGGTAGAATAAATATTTCTTCATTTTCCACATTTTTTAATCTCGTCGCCAAACATCATATATTTAGAAATTTTTTCATTGTATTTATTTTGTATATTATGTGTGTCGGGTATAGCAATATAAATTAAATATGTTATTTGATTCTGTTTATATATATATATATATATATATATATATATATATATATATATATATATATATATATATATATATATATATATATATATATATATATATATATATATATATATATATATATATATATATATATATATATATATTATATGAATTTACAATAAATGCTCATATCTATAATTTTGATATTTGTCAGAAAATAACACAAGTGTGAGGAAATGTAACAGGGGAACCATACTATCTTGTATATGATTCAATAAACGAGTGAAAAAACCTGAGGAAAAAACTCGTTTCCCTGTCGCTATTGCACTAGCAATAGCTTGTCTGTTTATGTTGTGTTAGTGTCGTGTATACATAAAGAGTGCCAAAGATTTTTCTGCTTAGCCGCTTCATTCTCTCTTGGATTCCATGATTTCCAAACGAACACAAAGGTGAAAGGAAGGGGGTTTGGGACAGGAATCTGTAACAATGGAAAAAGAAAAACAGCAGAAAAATATTTCAATAATCATACTTTTTATATGTCTAAACAAATGTAAGAAAAGATTTTACATAGGAAGCAAGGTCATGAAAAGGACTAAGGAGATAATAAAAAAAATACATAACCTGCGATATTTCCTCAAATTCTATCTCTGTTTGACCGAGAGAGCCCCGATGGCCAGGTTCAGTGATGCCGATTATGATCTATAGATGTTTTAGAATCTTTATGGACCCAATAATCTGGGTTGACATCGCCCATATATTATTTCTTCGTGGAACTTGTTCAATTTAAAGAAAAATTTGCGAAAAAATTTTGACACACTGAGACCAAAATCTGTCAAATCAGTATTTCAAGCATTATATCCTTACATAGAAGACAACTATCTATCAAAAATTAGTACCATAAGACACTCACTTATGCCACCATGGAACAAAATCTTACCTAACATCAACACAACACTCTGTAGTTTCACAAGGTCCCGACGAACATGCTACATCAATAGTTTATTGATATACTCCACCAAAATAAATTCGATAGAATTCTTTATACGGACGCCTCCAAAAATGAACATGGGGTCGACTCAGCAATCGCTAGCCTGAACAGTACTGTACAAAAAGACCTGCTGAATAAAACAACCTTCGTGCACACTGGCGAGCTTTTTGCAATTCTACAGACACTCAAAACTGTGAAACGGGAAACCAAAAATGAGGCAATATGCACCGACTCAATGGCATCAATCGACTCTATAAAATTTTTATACACGAAACATATACTAGTTCAACAAATACATGAAATTATCAATGACCTTGCAAGACGCAACACTAAAACTACACTCATCTGGACACCATCGCACGTCGGAATGACTGGCAACAAGAAAGCATACAAGGCTGCGAAAGAAGCGTCTATGTCCTAATTACCCTGCGTAGACTTACACATAGTTGATGATGTAAAGAGAGGAACAAAACAAATGATCACGAAAACATGGCAAGAAACTTGAAACACGGAACAAAACAAATTCAGAGAAATCCAGCCAACCCTACCTTGTGTCAAGATAACATAAAGTAAAATTCAGAAGATTGAGAATAGGGTAGTTGTCTTTACGAGGTCAACCCAAGGCATAAAAGTTACTTCAATTAATCAGTTATATGGCATTTTCAACGAGTAACATTTTGTCTCTTGAACCATCAAGAGCTATCTTTCAAGATTGATCATACAGATCAATAATTTTAACCTAAGTATTGTGTCATACTAAGCAGTGGGCACAAATACTCTTGGAGTAACTAGAGTTGTATAGTACTGTTAATAAACAATTAAAAACTATACTGGTCCTTCGATTTCCCAAAACCTACTTTTGTATTGAGAATCACTCGACACACGGTATACAAGATAAAGATATATAGAGAATTTTAATATAATTTAATTATTTCAACTACAATTTAAGAGGATTTTCAAATTCAACTAATTACCTTGAAGGTCTGCGGCGGAAAAGAAAGTCTGCTGAAGATTCAGAAGCCGGTAAGCATACCATCCGATAGCCTGATTATGCGTATCAGACTGTTAGCCAGTGGCTTGACACAGATGGAGGGTTGACTGGAATCAGGTGTTTTAATTCAAATTGTAGTAACTTGATTTTAGCCCGTTACAACCTGACGCTAAATATTCTCGAATATCCTGAACAAAAATAAATATAAGTTATTTTATCTTCATTTGAAATATTTTTCAACGTTTTGACTTAAAAATATTAATTGTTCCGGAAAAAACTGAGGGTGATCGAAATTTTCTTAAAATGCAGATTAGTTACAGACTAGTTGTAGATGCAGAATAACCCATTCCATTCCATTTAACTTTCATTAAGGTCATTTTTGTCTATCAGTGTAATATAACCACAGCGGTTTTCAGGATAATTATATTTTCCATGAAAGTCTAATAGGTCTTCCATCCTGATCCACCTGTATATTTATGTACAGGGTCATACGGTAATGGAAAAAAAGTAACTCCAGGCCTTTGAGAAATGGTATATGAATGTCATCGTTGCTTACGGGTTTTCAACATATTGGATGATTACTTGATACTTGGTCAAATACTTCAGCATTCATAGCTCGAGAACTCGTTGACCAAAGTTGATGAAATTTTATACATTTTTCAGGCTCCTCTTAATAAATCGATTCACCAATAAGAAACAAATTGCAGGTTCGGACTCAACTCCATATGTACTGTACACGGATATTATACACTCTCTGTATATGGATAATCTGATAACAGATAATATAGTATATGGGTAATTTGATTTGTTTTTGGTCATGGCACCATTCTCAAAATTATTGAAATCAACAATGAAAATATGAGGGTTGGCAGTTTTTAGGCCATACAGAAGAACTAATCTAAAATGAATTTGCTTTAATGTTTTTGCTATACGGTTCATCTGCTCTCTTCTAAAAAAAATTGAAGAACATTTACCAGTAATCAAGTCACACCAAGAAACATACAAAAGTGTGAAAAACACGAGATACTTTTCTTAACATAAACGAAAAATAGGAAATTAGAGGACACAAATTGATAATTGAAGTGTATTTCCAAACTATCCACCGCCGAGTTCCAAACATTTCCTGGATCATGGAAATACATTATTGATGCTTCTACGAATACTTTACTCTACATTTTTTATATCCGTACAGATGCCTATAGCGATTTACTAATTGGTCCTTGCTAACATTATCTACACTCTGGACCTCCTATAACCCACAGAAAAAATCTGAAGCAGTGAGATCTTGTGACCTTGGGAGCCATGCACTTATTTTCATGGTTTTGGCTCAGAAAATTTTCCAAATAACTTAAGAAATTGAGTGTAGCGCCATCGTGCAGAATCGAAGTTCCCCTCATAAACATGTTTTCTAACAGATTTCGCAAAATTTTAACTAAAGACTCCAAATACATTACACCTGTCAATGCTCCTTCGAAAAAGTGAGAAGCTACCATATGACCATCATATATTTCACACAATAACAGACAATCTTTGTTTAGATCGTTTATACCTGACTGCTTGAGAGGTTATACTCCAAATGTGCGCAGTTCTGCTATTGTAGATTCCATCCTTCATAAATTCAGCCTCGTTGCTAAATAATATCCGCTGAATTGGTTGTTATCAGATCAAACCCATCTGCAAACATTCTGACGAAAAATCTCATCTGCTATCTGTAAGCCTCGAACAGTTCGTTTAAAAATGCTCATTTTCCTGTTTCAGCGCTCTCGAAACTCTCTTGAGTGAGATATTCGGTGACTTACCATTCTCGTACCGATTTTTGGGATTTGCTCTACTATGTTCAGTGTATTTTTTTTCCTGAAAATTCTGCCCAGTGCAACATTCATGTTCAGAAGGAAAAGGTAGAATCCCCGATTCCTATAGTTTATTAAATACCTTTTAAAATGTTTGGTAATTCGGAATCTGCAGATTTCTGAGACGTCGTTCATATTCTCACCTAACAGCTTGAGCATCACCATTGCAGAATCCACCACTATATTGGCATATTCTCTAATTATGTATAAATGGAGCATTATTTTTCCTCTTGATTATACTAAAAAGATTTTTAACCCAAACTCGAATGAATTTCATCAGGTTCTTTTCCGATCAATGATTGGAATCATTGAAGTTTTAGAATCATAGAGTAGAATTCTTTCTCGATATGGTTACCTTAGGTATTCTAATTCAATTTCTATGAATTTGGTCTTGTCAGCGAAATAAAGGCTGATTAAATGAAGGAGAAAAATTATTTTTGTGAATGATGTATTAGAAATGTACAATATCATGATTAAAGCGCATTCCGCACTGAAAGTTATCCAAATTAATTGATCAGAAGATATTATCGAATTTTTGTACATTCTTCATTTCCTTAAGTAGTAGCAAATGTTTATCATAAAACCGAAACCGTTTCTATAGACCGTAAGTTAAGTTTTTCTGGATAACCTGAATACCGCCGACCATATAATTATTGTTGATTTCATTGGCAGTGAAAATAGTGCCATCATTTCATCTCTGGAATACGAAAAAATCGAATTGTTCATATACTATGTTATCTGTTTTCCGCAAATATGTATTTTTGAGCTGAGTACGGCCCTACTTTTGGTATTTTTCTTCGTGATTTTGTAGCATGAGCCTAATGAATGAATAAAATTTCATCAATTTTGATGTACTGAATTGCATGTTATGAATGATTGAAAATTTCACCAAAACCAATAAATCACCCTGTATCTTGAAAACATGGAAACTTTGATAGCTTTCATACACCATTTCTGAAAGGCCTTTCGTCCTAAAAAAAACCCTATATTTCCAATGCAACAAAATCATGGAAGTTTAGTTCCTTGAATTCAGAACTCATGATCCTAATTATATAAATCATATCCACTTATTTCATAATTACATCGACATTCAGTAATCCAACATGCAATAAATACATAATTATCCTACATAATTCAATTCATTTTCATTGGTAAATGGACAGATGACACAATCGCTCTACCAATTCTTTCCCAAGGTTGACATTAGATTCTATCGCGCTCGAGATGAATAAAGAACAGTTACAATATGAGTGCTGCAGTTTCTAAACGCCAAAAACAACTTATTCATGAAATCGCGACCGAAGAAGGTTTTAAAACCTACAAAGTCGACTTCGACCAAGGATCCCTTAAAGGAGATGGATACATGGGAACAATAATACTTGTGAAAATAGAAGATGCAGAAACGCAAAGAGTGTTACATTTAATTTTAAAAGTAGCACAGCAGAGTGAACAGTTAAGAGAAAAAACTCCAGTATGCCAAGCCTATGAACGGGAAAATTTTATGTACGAAGTCGTTCATAAAGAATTCCAAAAACTACAAGATGAGTATAAAGTGCAACCAACCTTTGATGGGATACCAAAATATTACAAAGGATTGAACGAAATCAACGAGGAGTGTCTGGTACTGGAAAATTTGAAAGAAATCGGTTTTAAATTATGGGATAGAAAAAAACCGATGGATTCAAATCACGTAGCGGCTGTCATGGCACAATATGGAAAGTATCACGCACTGTCGCATGCATTAAAGAAACTGAAACCTGAGAAATATAAAGAGATTTCAGGAAATTTATTCGATATTTTCGAGAAAACTATGAATGAAGAAGATTTTCGAAAATCTGTAGAGCAAGAGATAGAGAAAGCTAAGAGGACTTTCGAGAATGATCCGAAAATCGTCGAAGTAATACAAAAATTCCCAGAAATTTCACAATCATATTTCAAAGGTGTAATGGAACCAAATGAAAAAGACGTTATTATTCATGGAGATTGTTGGTGCAATAATATTATGTTTAAGTATGGGGTGAGTTGAGAATTTGATCAATAGGGTACTGGAGTCGGTCACTATAAGGTTCGTTATTCTTTTCTTATAATGATAAGGCTGGAACAAACCAGTTTTAGCTCTTATTAATGAAAAGTAGCTATTGATCTTCACTGCAAATGCAAAAAAATACAAATAGATTAAGCGATAAATAGTATTTGAGAACAATAGAAATTGGTCCTATTTTGGGATTAGAGTAAATGGATACTGATTCACAATTTTTGACTATTCTGAGCGGATAGATTTCACTTCAAGTTATACCGAATATCGACAACAACATTGCTATTTCAAATAGCATAATATATTTTTTAATTCTTTCTATTGAAGGGCAATCCTCTTCGAGTTTTTTCATTGAGATTTGTCCACTCTAAAATTAACCACAATTGAGCTTTGATATTCTCTATTAAAATTGTCACCTTCTTTACCAATAAAACAAAAGTGTTATTTTTGAGGCAAAGTACTCTCCGATGATATTTTATACAGAGGGTGGTCAAGAATCACTCGTCAACTTAATGAAACTGAATCTAAAGATTCCTTATGCCGAGAAACATAGAGCAGACGCCGATCTATTCAATTCCGATGCCAATATCTATATTCTATGCATGATTCAATGAATTCCGACCTCTGAAAATTATCAAAAACTGCTATAATACTAATATTGTTTTTGTATAGTTTTTTGTTGAATAAAATGGCAAATAAAAACTCATACGAGGATATTATGAATTTATTCGTCATTCATGGCAACATGTCAACAAATATCGAAGTTGCAGAACATTTAACGAAAATTACCCGAACTTACGACCAATTTGCAGGAAACAGTTTAGTAAATTAACCTAACTTAACCGGACGTGGAACCGCTCTAAAAACAATTACAAATTGTAGATTAGTATCCATTTACTCTAATGCCAAACTTTGAAATTGATCGATGATTACGTTCCCCAGATACGTCTAAAGCGGACATCCTGTATGCAGCCATATTTATATTTATTTACTAGCATAAATAACTTCTGAATAAAATAAAATAAAAATGTATATTATGTTTTGATAGTGCATTTATTTAAAAGATATTCCTTGGGCGACATTCAGTACAAATGGAGAACTATCTCTTTGAGTAATATAAATTAAAAATATGATAAAATTTGTGAGATTCAAGAGAGTTTCGTAATTAAATATCAGAAACAAATAGGTTTAAACACGTCGGTAGCTGCACGGTTAGTGCGCAAGCGTATTGGAACGGTTCTGCCGACGTGCCTGGTTTGAATCCGGGTTCCAGTTATGGATGTTGTCCTTGAAAAAAAATTAATTTGACAAAGACATAAATTGAGTTGGACAAATGGCTACTGGTTAAATTCATATACCATCGAAGGCCAGATAACTAGTAATCCTGAGAGTTGGTAGTTATCATTGTACGGTGCTGGTCAGTGATTCGGGCACAACTATAAACTGTAGGTCCATGGAACAAAACAAGAAACAAACAAATAGGTTAATCTAATGAAGTATTTATAAGTAGTCCTGACTCCACCGAGTGTGAACAAATTTATCAGTGTTTTCATTTGCTGACATTTTATATAAAAAACATTGCCTTATGTCTACTTTACATCACAAAGTAACAATATCAACAGTATTCAGATTTTTCAGAAATACCTTTACCTTTTTGTTTAGAAACCTTAGAAGTTACTACTCTAGACTTCTACGTTCTAGTAGAATAATAACCTGGGGCCCTATTTTGAATATTTTGATGAAGTTTGGGTATCGGATAGAGGACAACATTTTGAATTTGACAACATATTTTTTTATACCACACACGACACTTTATTCTGAACGGTTCCGGAGTTCTTGTGGAAAATATCTGGGCAATTTTTGCAGTTTCCCTATTCGCTAATAACAGTAACTACGTTTGCGATGCAAAATTTGTGTTCATGCTTATAATAATCTGTGATCATTAAAATATCAGTGTGACATATCAAAATTCCATTGTTGTTAATTATCGACATTGCGAATTATTGAATTCAGTTTTGGGTATGAATCTATACACCCAAAGTGTAAGAGTCGATATGGTCCTGCTAAAGAGGAGAAGTTCGTTATCGACGAAGATACCGAAATAGACGTATTGACATTTGTTGGTATTAATCCAACCACATCAATAACAGAAATTGCTGAGGAGCTTGAAATTAACCACCAAAGCGCATGGAGAATTTTGAGAAAACATAAGTACCGATCATTTAAATATCCACTACATCAAGACCTGTATGTTAACGATAGTGGTAGGAGACACCAGTACTGTGAAGAGTACCTCAGGAAAATGGAGGGTGATCTACAATATCCCACAAAGATTTTATTCAGTGAGGAATCACCTATAGGCAAAATAAGAACGTTTTCGGTTCGATGTCTGGATGGGAATGATGGGAAGATATTTAATAGGTTCTATGTTTTTGAAGGTTCGTTGACAGGGGAGAGATATTCAGAATTTTTGTGGCCATAGGGCTGTTGTGAATGAAATATATCTTCAACAAGATGGTCCTCACAACACAAGGGAGGTCTAGCGGTATTTCGATGAAATTAATTTTTCCCGAAAAATGGATAGGTACAAATAGTCCCATAAGATGGCCAGGTAGATCACAAGATTTGAGTCCACTAAATTTCTTCCTGGCCGCGTGAAGAATGAGGTTTACCAAACGTCTGTTAGAATCCGACGAAGATTGGAGAACCGTTTGAGACAGGCTATTGCAGAGATTACAGCCCAACAGTTAAATAATGTTGTTAGGGGAACCATCAATCGTGTGCGATGTTGTGTCCGTGAGAATAGTGGTATTTTTGAACATTTATTATAATTATTTCGTTTTCGCTGTTCTCTCTTTTGTTATTATCTTTGACACCCCGTAAAAAAATGCAATTTAATTTTCAGCTACAATCTTGTATTTTCACGATAGGAGATGTTGAGCTACGCCAATTGTCACTGTTCATGGCCTACTAGAACGAAAGATGAAAATTGCAAAAAAAGATTGTGTTTTGTTTTTCTTTCAAAAATCTGTCAGAAGGTCGTATCGTAGAATGATATGAACAATTCAAATAAGTAAAGAAAAGCAAGCTGTCCCATTTGAAAATCGAAAATTTGTATCGTTCCTGGCATAACCGGAAACGGAACGTCAAACATTGACGACATTGATATTATCAAATTCAAAATGTTGTCTTCTATCGGATTCTCAAATTTCATCAAAATATTCCAAATAGAAAAAGGGTTACAGGGGTGGCCCTAGTTTCAGTAACACCCGGTATAGTGACGAGATACGGCAATTTTAGATATCATATAAGCAAGATAGGACTAGAGAATAATTCAAAGGGGAAGTGGTGTGAAATTGAAAGGGGCACAAAGAGCCATAGTCCAAGGTGTCCATATTCATGATGGATATAATCCCTCCTATAAGTCAACTATTTCGTTGTTGTAAATTCTAATTATCATTATTACTAATAGTTAAATCTGAAAGTTTATTGAATCATATGTTCAAGTTTGGTAGTAAATCTCAATTTTGGATGAATTGAATTTATGAACGTTGGTAAAAATATTTTGCTGACGGTCAGTACAAGTAAAACATACATTAGTTTAGTTTTTAAAATGTCTGATGAAGGTACAATGCGTTACAAATATAGTAAATAAGTGTTAATCGAATTCCCAACTACCAACAACTATTTTTAATCTTTTCGTTGAAAGCGTATTTTGAACCGGTTTTGATCTTTGTTTGGAAACCTAAAACATTCGTTTTATTTTTTTATAAACTAATGCAACACCCGCTAATATTTCGAAAAAATAAGTTGAAAATTCACATTATCTCTGGAATTTAGTTTTCATGTCACTTTGACGATCGCAAATTGCTGCATCAATCAACAACGTCCACTCAATTACGTCGGTAACGTAGACTTCTTAATTGACGCATGAAAAATGGTTATGACCAAAAATAAATTCCTCTCCAGAACAAAGTAGCGTAAAGCAAGACATTTGAAACTATAAAGTTATCGAGGGATAATCATGCAATGTAATTATGTAAATAAAATAAAAGTCAGAAGATATTACCAAATAATAAATTGAATGCGAAAATTGCAATCTAGAGATTTCGGATATTGACTCATTTTTCTCCAACTAATGATGTAATTCATAAATATCAAAGTAATTACCTTTTCAAATATCCTTGTTCAGAAGAATATGTTTAACAAAAAAATTCGTATTATTACTCACGTGTAAATATACATTAAGTGTGACCCAACAAGGTCACTTTTTCATGGTGTTTGTTTCAGAAAATGGGATATAAGATAAATTATTCTTCCGTTTCAACACATTTATGTGGAAATTTCACACAACATCTTCATAGATATTTCAGATATTATGTATAATATCAAAGGGAGCAGAATTTTGCTCAAAAAATGATTTTTGTTTTCAATTTTCATTTCAATTTCACATTTTCTTGATACATTGGTGGCTAAAAACCATTCACAAAAAAACAGTTCTGTTTTGGTTAAATCAGTATAATGTTTTTGTTTATAATTTCGAAGTCCAGTATGGCCTATGCAAACATCGCACACGATTGATAGTTCCCCTCACAACATTATTGAACTGTTGGACCTGTCTCAAAGGTTCTCTAATTCTTGTTAGGTTTGAACAGGTATTTGGAAAACCTCATTCTTCAAATGACCCCACTGGAAGAAATCTAGTGGACTCAAATCTGGCGATCTAGCTGACCATCTTATGGGACCATTTGCACTTAACCATTTTTCGGGACCTTCCTCGTGTTATGAGCAGGTGAGCCATCTTGTTGAGAATATATTTCATTCACAAGAGCTAATGGAAATTCGTCCAATTCATCTTGTATTTGGCTCCTCAAAAATTCCAAATATCTCTCCCGTGTCAATGAACCTTTGAAAATTATAGGCCCTAATAAGATTGCACCTCACGAAATTTTAGAGAAATAGGCTTTATTCAGATGAAGTCTTTCCGAATAGTGCGTTCTGTAAAATTGTTCAGCTTGAACGCTATTTTGCCTTTACTCTCCATAAATAAGTAGCATATCGACTTTTTCAGTTTCGGTGTATTGATTCATACACAAAACTGAATTCACTAATTTGCAATGTCGATAATTAACAACAATGAAATTTTTGACATGTGACACTGATTTTTTCATGATCACAGAATATTATAAGTATGAACAAAAATGTTGCATCACCAACGTGAACAATAGAGTGACGTGAGTGGTATAAAAAAAAGATTAAAAATTATTACTTTTGTAATACAAGATCGCCCGGTATGGTCTTCTGAGAAGAAAACCTACTTTTTGAGGGAAAACTGAAATTTAAAACTTTAACACCTCGTAAAAAATGAGCAATTAAGTGAGTTATTAAGTTCCTAAAAAAAAGATTGTATTTTGTTTTTGATGAGATGAACAATTGAAATAAGCAAAACAATACAGGGTGTCGCATTTGAAAATTGAAAGTTGGTGTCGTTTCCGGTAAAGCCGAAAAAAAAATGTCAAACCTATTGTATTGTCAAACTCAAGATGTAGTCTTCTATCCGATTCCCAAATTTCATCAAAATATTCCTAAAAAGGGTGGCCCTAGTTTGAGTTACATGTGGTATATATAGTTTTAATGGTTTCGATTTCAAATGATATAGGTAACGAAAATGTTCTGCAAATCATTGGATTGCTAGCCAAAATTTTATGTGAATTTGGAGTATTGGAGTCCTTGGGAATGTTGATAGGTTTTCTAAAGATGTTATCATTATTAAAGATGACATTTGAATTTGGGAGGCTTTTACTTGGTAAAATTCCATTATCAATAATAAAAAACAAGTACTGTGTTTTAAGGAATTTTACTTAATAATTGCGATTCGTAACGTGTTTCACTACACCGTAGCTTCTTCAGACGAATGAATGTACAGAAGATATAAATATAAATGTTCTTGGGTAATTAAAATCTTATTAATATTAATATTTTAATTATTATTTAATTTAATTTTAAATAAAAAACAAAGTAGAATCGCATTGAATGAAGTTTACCCTGTCGATAAATTGAAACAAAAATGCAACACCTTAACCTACGTTGGCATTACAAGTGAGAAACTGAAATCATTCTTGAGTAGCAATAATTTCAACATAGCTTTCCAAACTAATAATAATTTAGGCAAATATATAAAAAATAATGAAACCAAATCAGGTAAAAACAATAAATCGGGTGTTTATAGATTGAATTGCAATGACTGTGATAATTTCTACATTGGTAGAACTCATAAAAATTTTAATATTAGAATATCGGAACATAAACGCAGTTTTCGAATAAAAATCAGATTCAAATTACGCGAATCATCTCTTAGAAAATAATCACTCTTTCGACCCACACTTTTAAATTTTGCAAACAGATAATAAATATTGGAAGATATATCTTTGGGAAAATCAATAAATACAAACACTCAGGTAGACTCATCAATGAACAAGTCGATTTAAGCCCTTCACCTCTATTGAATCTCTTCGGGGAGCAATCTATTCCTTAATTTTATTGGATATACCTGTCATAAATAACCACTTAAGAAGAAGCAACCCAATAAGTTTTTAAATACTCAAGAACATTTATATTTATATTTTCTGTACATTCATTCGTCTGAAGAAGCTACGGTGTAGTGAAACGCGTTACGAATCCCAATTATTAGGTGAAATTCCTTAAAACACAGTACTTGTTTTTTATTATTTATGTCAAGTATATTGTAATCGAGCCTATTCCCTTTGATTGCTGAATCTGGGAAAGGTTTCAGTAGGAAATCGGCAGAACTAAAAATGATATTCGATGATTTTTCTCTTTTTCTAATTTGAATTATATTTTCAGATGGATATTGTTTATGAATTTTAGATAATGATCTTATTGTCTAGGTGTATCGTTTAAGTAAATAAGTATGTCATGGACGTATCTTTACCAAGAATGAATTTTAACAGGCAGTAGAATTAAGGGTTAGGTTTTCTATGCTAGACATGAATATATCCACTAGAAGGAGGCTTAATGGTGATTCCATCGCAAGACCGCTAGCTTGTTCATATATATTTTCATTAAATTATAACAATCACATGACAAATCTTTGATACATTGCGATTTAATGTTTCTTCTGAAGTTCTGCATACAGTTTAACCATCTTTAATTTAAAAACATATATAAACAATCTGGCGATTAGACGAGAGGATCACCACTTTCTAGCGGATTTCTAGCTTAGAAAGCAAAATACTAAATTCTAACTTACCCATTAGAATTCATTCTAGATATAGATACGCCGATGGCATACTTATATGAATATACATACATACTATAATATCAATGAAAAAAATTCTTCGTTATTCGAAATTCCGAGTTTATTGGTTGTGATGAAATGAAAGAGTTATATATGGTGTTAAACTTAACAAAACATACTTTTCATAAGACGGTAGTTAACCACTAGGTGCTAATCGCAAGCATGATGACATATGATCGTCAGTTAGTCGGTTGCGATATTTTGACTTAATTATCTTCATTTCAGAAAATGCAGACTCGCACAAGTGAGTTGACCCAACATTGCCGTCAGTTGAAGGGCGATGTGTCTTAGATTTGGATATTTATCTCCAGATATAAAATACCAGAAATTTGTGTCAGACGCTGTAGCTTTGAGATGTATATCTGATTAATCGGGACCAACTCTTTTTCAACAGAACATGAGTTCGTATTAAACTGACTTGCTATTTCAGTAGCTAATTCCTCAATTTGATAATTCAGCCTCATACGTATCATAATTCAATTAAGGAATCCTTGCTTTCAAAGACGGAAAATGTTTCAAATCCTTTCCTTTCAGTTGATCTATCATAAGTTGCAATTTACTTTTGAATGCATGTACTGCGCTAATCATCTCAATAATAGCTTTTCATTTACCTTGAAGCTCCAAGTTGATGGTGTTTAAGTGCATTGTGATGTCAATCGGCCATTATTCGCCTTTCAACATCTGAGTGTCATCACCTCTTTCATCTAGAAATTATTTCGGCCAATAATTCTTGAAACCTTTCTAGGAATTTTTCGCGACATCAGTGTGTTCAGCTGACTACTTATCTTCCAACTGCAACTTGAAAAGCCGCTACGTTGCAAGCTACGTGCACGGATGGAATTCACAAGTTTTGTTGCAATGCCTATAATTTCCCCCGTCTTTAAGACTTTTGAATGAAAAACTCTTTGATGTATAATGCAATGGAATGAAAAAAATGAAGAGAAATCTTCATTAGCTCAACACAATGACACAAAACCGTTTCTGTTTCCAATCATTGCTGGCGCTCCATCGGTTGTAATGCACACTAATTTATATATTAGTAGCTTTTGATTTTTTACAAAATTGAAGAAAACTTCCTTAGCCAACATGTCATTGAATACCATCCGAATAAAAATACACAGCTGGGCAGTGTCTGTCATATCGGTGGATTCGTCGAACTGTAAAGAAAAGTATGTATATTTCATGATATCAAGTTTGAGTTTGCAGTTCTTCTGATATATTCTTGAGATATATTCAAAAAGCACTCACGATCGACCGTTTGAGCGCCCCTGGCCTGAACGGTACACCTAGGCAATTTGATCATTTTTTCAACTTCATAAACAGTTTCGATCCAAAAATAAAATTAATTCAAACTATTATTTAATGCTGAAAATCCTATAAAAACTTTGAATTAATGAGGAGTTTACAAGATATCCTTTCCAACTGCAATAATTCAACATTGACTGATAGTTCCTCCAAGATAAGATACAAAGAACATACAGTGAACAACAATTGCCAACTACACATTGAATCCAAAGCGACCTTAGCAATTTCTCTATTAAAGAAGTGATGGTTTGAATCTGACCAATGATGTCAATTATTTCTATTAAGGATTCCATCACTTCTTATCCTGGCCTCATCGGTCCAAATAATGTTTCTTGGAAAATTGGTATTTTCGAGGTATTTCTCTTCGAACCATCTACAGAAATTATTTCACCGATTGGAATCGCCAGGAAAAATTAATTATTCAATCTCATTCTATATGGTTTAAACTGATTGCAGCTTTTCAGAACACCAAACGAAGTTTCAGGATTTTCTATTGCTGCTGCAATAACGTTCGTTTCAGTTCCTTTATTCTTTTCATTAGCATATTCATTGACCCTGGTTTATTTGAAAGATTAGTTTCCAAATTATATCCATCTTTTCGAAATATGTTTGTCAGGCTGGTGTCGCTCGGGGAACCACTCTTGATAAAAATAACCAGAGTCTTCATTAATATTTCCGTTCTCAATGAAACGAGAAATCATAGCATACTTCTCGTCGTTTTTATATTCCATTTCGAAAAACCAACATACTAATATTACTCTTTCTAAAAATACAAAAATTCTAAAAATAGGGAGTTAATAATAAATTATTTTGACAATGGTGAGACGTCTGTAGTTTCACCAAACTTAAATATATCTTGTTCACTATCGGAAGTTTTCTCTGTGATCTTTCTATGTTCTCAAATTAATTCTGAGATATTACCATAGAGACTTATTTGAGCTTTCCATCCCATAATGAGATTTTGTTGAAAATGAAAAATACGCCTTAATAATATTATTATCATATTATATATTTTCGAAATGAAAAAAAATACTCTACTCAATGCAACCAATTTTGCGTGTGGTCTAACCAAACCGTATTGTTTGTGTTGAGAGAAACACAAGTTTACCTTATAGCCCGAAATTGTTGGATGAGAAAATTATTAATGCATCCATGGATTTTATTCAAAAACTGCCTTGAGAATGTGAAAATATCTTTTACGTAACTTAATTGGTAACCGAGATATTGTAATTCGCTCAAATCCCGGAAAATCAATAGAAATAGAAATAGAAATATTTATTCATTCAATAGACTAATTGCAATATACAACTGCATATACAATTATAAGTTGAACAAGTCACAAATACATAAATACCCATTGAAATAATTTCGGAATAAGGTGAAACCAAAAAAATGATAACTGATATTGATTTTCACCAATAAGGTTTTCTCGAAAACCAACACCAAGGAAGTCGTGGTCATTTTTGCTCTCCTAACTAGTGCATCCGAATTGGCCACTCTTTTCCTAAATTGAAAGTACGATATATTGCCTGAAGGGTAGAAAATTCAATTACCTATAATCAAATGAAACTTTTAAATCACTTCTTAATGGCAACTTTCAGCTAATGAACGACCAGACTGATCTATATTACAGATCACAATAAAAATTTTCATATGTATTTTAATCAATTTTCATTTACTCTATAGTACAAACTTAAAAATATATCTGCGCTAAAACCATTAGATCCTATTAGGAAACTACTATTCAAAATAAATAAACAGAGATTTCCACTAAAATATATTAATAAATGCTCGACGCGTTTCGATATACAGTATCATTGTCAAGAGCGAATGAATACTACAAAATTATCGTAACAAACGTATACTTATATAGACTAAAGATGGAATCCATTCAGAGTTATCTGTATTTGAACTAGTGTTTAGGTAACAATTTCAATAAGGGTGAGTTATTTATGTCTCTGGTCATTGGAAATATCTGGGGAATACCTAAATCTGTTAATCTCAAGTACTTCCAGAAGGTTGAGTTTTATACCTCTATTCTCAGAATGTAGGATTTAAAATTTCGAACTGGAAGAATGACTATTTTCCCTAAGATGATTAGTATAATTCAAATCGGTTCTTCCATTGATAAAGCTGCGTTCATGTTCTGAGATTCTAACATTGAAATTTCTTCCTGTTCTACCTATATGAAAACATTTGCAATCTGTACATTCCAATCTATCGACACCTGATTTATTTTCTTTATTAATTGAAGACTTATAATTTGTGATAAATGAACCTAAATTTGTTGATGTTTTGAACGCTATATTCAAATTTGAATTTTAAGAAGGATTCCACATAACTAATATCGCCTATATATGTTAAGCTATTCAATTTCTTGTCTTGATGTTCACCGATTGGATAAATATGTTGTGGAGAAAATTTTTGTTTTTCTTATATAATATGTTGCTTACTAAATGTACATCATAACCATTATTTATTGTGATCTGTTTTATCAATTTCAATTCTTTGAGATATTTTTCACTAGACATTGGTGTGCTTAGGAGTCTATGTATATAACTATTTATGTTGGTGAAGCAATGCCGATGTATAATGAATTATGATATCTGTATGAGAAGGTTTATGATAAATTGAAAACAGGGATTCATTATTTGATCCTGTTACTGTTAAGTCTAGGAAATTGATCGATTTGTTCTGTTCTATTTCAGAAGTGGATTTTATGTTTGGGTGCAGGTAGTTGATGAAATTTTCGAATACATCTCAACTCCATTCTTTAGTTAAAATTCACAAAGATGGTTATCCAATTAAACCACTGGTATCATTCACACATGCCCCAGCATTCAAGATTTCCAAATTTTTAATACATATTCTGGAAAAATTTTGTAATTTTAAACCTTTTTTTAATTCGTAACTCATATGATTTGATAAGAAAAATATAAAATGTTGTCAGTAATCCCCACTTAGTGTCTTTCGATGTCAAGATATTGTTTCCAAGTATTCCACCGAAGGATCCGTATGATATAATCAAAAATTTGTTTACACAAAATAGGACGAACCCATGAATTAAATATGACATTATTGCTTTATTAGATGTTTGCGTCTCTCAAAATTATTTTCTATTTAACGACTCTTTTTATAAGAGTGATGGGGAACTTATAATGGGAAACCACTTAAGCCCTCTTTCTGCAGAAATCAAAATGGATAATATAGAAAAACTATTCATAAACACCCGTTTAGTAAACATTTCCTATATTGGTATTGATATGTTCATGACGTTATTGTATGTTTCACAGGAACAAACAACCTGCACCCAAGTATAAAATTCATTTCTGAAATAGAACAGAACAACTCGATCAATTTCCTAGACTAAACAAAACAAGATCAAATAATAAACACCTGTTTTCAATTCATCATAAACCTTCCCATACAGAAATCACAATTCATTATACATCGGCACATCCTTGCCAACACAAAGTTGCATCATTTAATAATACATATAATATACATTGAATCTTAAGCACCCCAATGTCTAGTGAAAATTATCTCAAAGAATTGAATTTGCTAAAACAGATCGAAATAAATAATGGTTATGATGAAAATTCAGTTAGCAATATATTACATAAGAAAAACGAAAATTGCTAAACAACATATTTATCCAATCAGTGAGCATCAAGACAAGAAATTCAATAGTTTAACATATATAAGCAATATTAGCAGTAATGTGAGATCCTTCTTAAAATTCAAATTTGAATATAGCGTTCAAAACATCAACAAATTTAGGTTCATTTATCACAAATTATAAGTCATTCTTTCAGTTCGGAATTTTGAATCCTACATTCTGAGGATAGAGGCATAAAACTCAATCATCTGGAAGTACTTGGGATTAACAGATTTAGGTATTCCCCAGAAATACTTAATGACCAGATAGACATAAATAACTCACCCTTATTTAAGTTGTTACCTAAACACTAGTTCAAATACAGATAACTGAATGGATTGCCTCTTTAGTCCATATAAGTATACGTTTGTTAAGATAATTTTCTAGTATTCTTTCGCTCTTGACAAAGATACTGTGTATCGAAACGCATCGAGCATTTATTAATATAGTTTAGTGGAAATCTTTGTTCAATTATATTTGAAAATGGATTTCTATCATGCAAAAGCCTCGTCAATTGAACTACTTTTCATCTCTGTGACCAGAAATAGATGATTAAAAATCTATTGTCATCTAATCTTCCTCTGATATTCAAATTTTCAACAGATCGAACCCAACAAACCTTCAAAAACATACCTGCTGGACTGGCAGCTATCATCTAAAGGTTCACCGCTACGAGATATCACCTATTTTTTCTACGTTTGTAGCTCGAAAGAATGTTTCTCGGACTACAAGACGTATCTCAAGATTTACCACGACAGTCTTTCAAATATGCTACAAAATTTCGGCTTGAATGTCGAAGACATTATGACATTCGAATACCTGCAAACAGAGTGGAAGAAATTTGCTCAGTTTGGAATGTATACAGCGTTACTGCTCATCAAAATCATGCTGGTGGAAAAAGAAGAAGCTCCAGATCTGAAAGAAATGTTAGAAGAAGAAGAAAATAAAAATATTATAGATTTTTTCAACTTCAATATTTCTAATGAGGAGGAATACAAGAATCGATTAAGAGTTATAATCGATTTTATGGTTGAGAATGAATTTGTTTAACGTGTTTATATGTTATTGAAGAAAAATTAATGTCTAGATTGATGAAAGATATCACCATTGGCTTTTGTATAAAAATTTTATATAATTCTTAAATGTATATTTGGTGGCGGCATATTTTTGATAACTATGATTTGAAATTCTCATTCTACATATTTCGAACTAATTTCTTTATTAACTTAGATAGTATATTTATGTTTTACATGCTTGATAATATTTTATATAGATGTTGATACAATAGAAAATAAATGTTTGCTTATGTTTCCTGTTGATTTCGTATAACGACAAAAAAATTAATGGGGTGGAACAAATGTGATTCGGTTATAGAATACAGAGTATTGATTCTACACGGAATGATTGAAACGTTAGGTATTATTTTTCATGAAATTTCATCAGGCACGATAGTTGTCAATTATGTTATGCATGTAATTTTTTTTTCACAACAAAGAAAACATCAACTTTAAGTTCAGGAGCAGAAGGAAAAACTACTACTAGCAATAAAGGTTAACTTGTTTTGTTCATAAAATATCCCAGTTTTACTTTAAAATTATCGATTCATTGCGTTCTGAAAAAATGGATATATCTCAAGAACAGCCTGAGCTAACCAAACAATGGGGAAAATAACTCATATCTGACTGAATCTCAGTCAGCATACAGAGTGCTCTTTTTTCCGCCTCACATTTCAAAAACATAGAAACATTGAAAACTACATTTTCTCCAATTATAACCCATATTTTTTTCAATTCATTAGATTCGCCGTAAAAAAATAAATGAAACTCCCCATACATAGCCTGTACTGAGATTTCAAGTTTTCAAATTATGACGAAAAGAGGAATTTTATGTACCTACCTAAAGTTGGCAAAGGCGGATTTGATTGCAGCACGTGCATAGACAGTTCTGGTGCATTAAAAAATAACTGTCTTTTCGTCAATATATATTCATAAATTAAGAGAAAAATGCAAAATTGCAGTTGTTCTCGAATTTCCAAAATCAAAATAAAAAATGACAAAACGAATTAAACTCTATTTTCCTAAGTTTCATAATAATTGTTCAAAGTGATGACCAATCACTTCTAGACATAGTTCTACTCGACGCATAACACCCTGTGATGTGGCTCGCCCAGTTCCTCCACATCCCACAATGCATGAAAGCATTTTGCTGTCTATTATGCAAATCATATCTTGAAGTCACAGGTTCAGAATAAATTTTATCTTTCAGCGTTCCCCAAACATAAAAATCCATGGGCGTTAGATCGGGTCAACTTGGAATCCACAAAAACGGGATTTCTCATTTGTGTAGCTAGCCATTTTGTTCCAATTATTTCGTCTAACAGTTAAATAATAGTTTGTTATGCTCAGAAGCCTGTCAATGCTATGGGATATGTCTATGCACGTGCAGAAATCTAAGCCTAACTAGAATATATCATGGACGAAATAAGCTAGACTTATGTGTAAGGTGGTTTTGTAATTGGAATCACAAGTGCTATCGAACCAGTCTTCAATATACAGGGTGTTCTATATTGATTATATATATATATATATATATATATATATATATATATATATATATATATATATATATATATATATATATATATATATATATATATATATATATATATATATATATATATATATATATATATATATATATATATATATATATATATATATATATATATATATATATATATATATATATATATATATATATATTCATATTCGTTTTGAAATTTCTGGTTGAAATTTGATACACATATTTAAAACATGGGATGATTTTATCCCAGAAATCACTAGAAAACTATTTTGAATCTGGGATAAAATCATGCTATTTGTTTTTCAAAATGTGTATAAAATTTCAATTTTGACTGTTACTTAGACGTGAGCTGCTTTTGATCTTTTTTTGTTGTTTGTACTTTGACCGTTTTTTCTATATCTTGCAGCCTTTTTGTTCTTTGTATCTTGACTGTTTTTTCTATACCTTGTAGCCTTGAGAAAGCCAATAAAGTTTGGCGAAACGTTGGAAAATAATTGATGAAATAGTTAACCGTCCTCAAAATACAAATAATAGATTATTGAAGAAGGACAAGAAACCACAATTTGATATAGCTACTGATTTGGTTGATGATTCGAATTTTATATATATATATATATATATATATATATATATATATATATATATATATATATATATATATATATATATATATATATATATATATATATATATATATATATATATATATATATATATATATATATATATATATATGGCGATTGTGGCGACGTTTCGATAAGTTGTCCTCGTCATCTTCAGGCGTTCGGTAGACGATTTCTCGAGCGTAACTGATAGCGGTTTGTCGGTGGTTCTACTTTTATGCCCTCGTTGTGGGCGTCGGTGGACCTCGTGGTGGGGATGCTTTCATTATTATCTGTTAATGATAAGACGTTTCTTAAGTTGCTGTGTGGTGCTGATTTGTTTTGAGTTATCGAAATTTATTGTATGACCTTTATGTAATTTATGTAGATAAATGGCGGATGAGATGAATTTATTTTTTAGTGCTCTTTTATGCTCCTCTATTCTTTCTTTTATTCGTCTATTAGTTTGGCCGATGTATATCTCGTCACAATCTGCGCATGGTATTGAGTAAACTCTCTGATTTTCTGAAGGAATGTTATCTTTCGGGTTTTTGAGAACTCTTCCGATAATTAAGTATGGTTTGTATGCCGTTCAAATTTTGTATTTCCTCAATGTTCTTCCTATTTTATCTGTTACTCCTTTGATATATGGTAAAACAGTTGTGTTCTTTTGTCCTTCTGAGCATATCGTGTTTCGCCCAGTGAGAGTGTTCCTTATAGCTTTTATTGTGTTTTTGTTATATCCATTATTTTCAAGAGCGTTGGTTATTGTAGATAACTCTTCTTCTCTGTGGCTGTCATCTGTGAGCGCTACCGATCTGCTTATTAGCGCTTTGATCACTGATTTTAATTGAGCTGGATGATGGTCTGATGAGGCATGTAAGTATCTATTTGCGTGGGTTGATTTTCTGTATACTGAGAATTGTTAATGTCCCCTCTGTGTTTTTGTTAAGAGGAGATTCAGATATAGCAACTGTTTGATTCTTTTTCAATTGTGACTTTTATGTTCGCATGGATTAAATTCAGGTGAGCTGTGAACGCGCTTAGGGATTCTTCCCGTGGGGCCATATGATAAAAATGTCGTCGACGTATCTCAGCCATATTTTCGGTTTCAGATGAAATTTTTGTTGCGCTTGTTTCTCGAAATTTGTGATAAATAAATTAGCAATAGCTGGTAACAAAGGAGATCCCATAGGGGCTCCCGATGTTTGCTTGTAACGTTTGTGTTTATAAGGAAAATATGTAGAATTCAGGCAGTGCTCGAAATGGAGTACAATGTCTTCATGGAAATTTTCCTGGAGTCTCTCTAAAGCCTCTTGCCTGGGAACGTTTGGAAATAAAGACACTATGTCTAGAGTTGCCGTGATATCTGTGGGGTCCAGAATGATATTTTTTGTGAGTTCTATGAAATGTTTCGAATTTTTAACATATGATTCCGTTGTCTCTACTTCCGGTTGTAATTGTTTAGCAAGATATCGGGCTAAGTTGTGTGTTTTTATCATGTGGCCCAACGGTGAAGAATCCCCAAGCGCGCTCACCTAAATTAAATCCATGCGAACATAACACTCACAATTGAAAAAGAATCAAACAGACAGTTGCCATATCTGGATTTCCTCTTAACAAAGTCACAAAGCGGACATTTACAATTCTTAGTATAGAAAATATCAACCCACACAAATAGATACTTACATGCCTCATCACACCATCATCCAGCTCAATTAAAATCAGTGGTCAAAACGCTCATAAGCAGATCGGTAGCACTCACAGATGACAGCCACAGAGAATAAGAGTTATCTACAATAACCAACGCTCTTGAAAATAAAGGATATAACAAAAACACAATAAAAGCAGCTATAAGGGACACTGTCACTGGGTGAAACACGATATGTACAGAAGAACAACAGAACACAGCTGTTTTAACATATATCAAAGGAGTAACAGATAAAATAGGAAGAACGTTGAGGAAATACAAAATTAGAACGGCATACAAACCATACTTAATTATCGGAAAAATTCTCAGAACGTTCCTTTAGAAAATCAGGGAGTTTACTCAATACCATGCGCAGATTGTGACGAGATATACATCGGCCAAACTAATAGACGAATAAAAGAAAGAATAGAGGAACATAAAAGAGCACTAAAAAATAAATCCATCTCATCCGCCATTTATCCACATAAATTACATACAGGTCATACAATAGATTTCGATAACTCAAAACAAATCAGCACCACACAGCAACTTAAGAAACGTCTTATCAGAGAAGCAGTGAAAATTGAAAAAGGTGAAACAATGAACAAAAGAGACGAATTCCTCAACCTATCAAAGGCTTGGAAAGTTATCTTACCACCTAGAAAACCGGCATCATTAACAGATAATAATGAAAGCATGAAAGTAGAACCACCAACAAACCGCTATCAGTTACGCTCGAGACATCGTCTACCGAACGCTTGAAGTTGACAAGGGACAACTTGTCGAAACGTCGACAAAATCAAAATGGACCACGGAATAAAACCCGTAACACATCAAATCATTGATACTTTCGTGAAAACTTAAAATTTAAAATATTATATATATATATATATATATATATATATATATATATATATATATATATATATATATATATATATATATATATATATATATATATATAGATATTGATTTCCTAGAAATTGAAATGAGCTGCAGCTCGGTTTATTTTGACCCACTCCAACAATTCTTTCAACCGCACTCAAGTTAACGCCTGTAGCTATAGAACGTTACTATTGATCGAAATATCATCAATTCTTGGGACTCATTTTATTGACTTATATACTCATACATTTTGAAAATAATTTCTTATGTGTGACTGTGTACAACAATTGTGAAATAATCGAATAATCAAAAATGAAAATATGAGAAGTGACTGTAACAGTTCATCAAATATGAATAACTTGTTCAAGATTAGATTTCCTGAGACTTCTTTGAAAATTATTGATAACTATTATGAGAATAGTTTGACAAACTCTCGCCATCGATGAATTTTTCTCTCTATGGTTATTTACTGCATTTTTTCGAAGCTCTGGAAATCATATGTTACCCAATTCAACTATGAAATTGAATACTGGAATTCCTAATTGGCGATAAAATAATAATTTCCTAAAAGTGGACGAACGCCATATTCTTTCATAATACCAAACTTCAAGCTAGATACATAATCGGGGAAAGTTGTTTAATATCGAATTGCAAAATTAACTGGCCTTTTCATGTAGATATCCTGCATGAAATAGAACTGATACCATTGAATGAGAAGTCAGTATAATATGTAACGATACTCAAGCATGATAGGAGATTTTCATCGAGTGATGAAATGTGTTCAAATTTTATATAAACAGATTAGTTCCCGAAATTTAGATAACTCACGGTACCTGTATTTTGAATTGGAAGATATTTTGGAACTAAAATTTTACTTCGTTTCGTAGCTCAATTTAATTCCTGTAGCGTATCCACAAAAACTATTTACTGTGGCATAAGAAACACGAATAAAAAAATGCATTTCAGCTCAAAACACTCCAACCGTTCAGTAGAAATCAACCAGTATACTGAATACGACTCTACAGTTGGCCACCAAAAATTATGGGATGAGATTTGAGGTAGGGTAGTACACGATAGGATGAACTCAATTTGGTCGCTTGCTGCATGTGAGATTAAACTCAAGAAATTTGATATAAAAAGGAAACCATGGGTTACCAAGGGGCTATTAAAATCTATAACAGTTAAAAATTCTCTGTACAAGGAAGTGTCAACAAGACCATTAGACATGGTATTGAACACAAGGTACAACAAGTATCGGAACTATCCAGCTAAAATAGGAGTAGGCATAAACATGATTAAAAATTCGAAAAATGGGTCTATTATAATTAAATGTGACTCTGTAAAATCGAAATATTCGATGAAAAGTGAGCTACAGAAAACTATGGGTACTGATTATGAAGTGAAAGAAACTAAGTTGAAGAGACCTTCAGTTGTTATCTCGAGCATTGATGTGAAATTGAAGGAAGAGCATATTATAGACTGTATCAGACAACAAAATCACTTCCTTCTGGAAGATGATACAATCGATCTGAAACTCTACAGAAAAACTAGAAAAGGCGAAACAAATTGGGCAATTGTAGAGTGCAATGCACCGACATTCACAAAGTAAATAACTGAGAAAAGAATAAATATTAAATATAATAGATGTACGGTGTACGAACATTCATTCTTCCCAAGGTGTATCAAATGCAATGGATTTTATCAAGATCTGTGACTTGTGCAAACTGTGCGGAAGCTCATTCGACCGGTTCCTGTTCAAACGGTTTTCAACGGTGCAGCAATTGTGTTTTTTCGAACGAGAAATATGGTACCAAGTTTCCCGATCATCATAGTTGCTTGGATCGTCGGTGTCCACTTTACCTGAGACAACTGGAAATAATCAGGGACAGAACCGACTATTCCACGTAAGACTTTTAGTTTTAGTATATGGATCAGTTTATTAGAGATTATGATTATACTAATGTCGATACTCTAGTATGCGAGGGGATTGACAGTTATAAACAATGTATTACTGATAAAGTCGATAATCATTTCAGACTATTCCACAATAATATGAGAAGCTTATCAAAAAATATTGATGATTTGAAAATTTTTCTACGTGAAATAAGTCATGATTATGATTCTTTAGTTTTAACTGAGACATTTATGGTCTCTGATATAGGCTTGTTCAATATTTCACACCTTATCTGTAACAATGGGGAGTACAATCGAAACGATGGTGTGGCAATTTTTGTAAATAAAAAATTCAGCTATACATATGAAACAGTTAAGATAGGACAGATGAGATGTTTAAAGGTTCTTGTTGGTAGTGACAATAAGAAAATTCAGATAACTGGTATATATAAATCCCCCGATATTTCAGTTGATGAATTCAATGCTGATTTTCAGGGTTACTTGAAAAATGAATGTAGAAATAGTAATTTCCTGATCGTGGTAGGCGACATGAATGTAAATATTCTGCAGAATAGTGAACTTGTTCTAAATTATTTGAATATATTAGCTGGAGAAAAATTCACCCCAGTGATTAATAAACCAACTAGGGTGCAGGGAGATACCAAAACTTGTTTAGATCATATAGTAATTAAAGGCATTTATGACTATATTCCAATTATAATGAAAACTCACATAACTGACCATTTTTCCACAATTCTCTTTTTCAAAAGCGTTGTAAAAAGTTTGCCATGTTCTTGTGAGAATGTGGTGAATGAAAAAACTGATTATGTAGTTTTAAAGTCACTGTTCTCTGAGGTTGACTGGAGCGACTTTCATACAATTCAGGATGTAGATGAATCTACAAATGTGCTCATTGATATTATAAAGGAACAGGTAAAAAAAAGTTATTTCAAACCTAAAAAACGTGATAAAAAGAAAAACCTGGATAACCAACGCACTTTTGAAATCTATCAATAAACGTAATGACCTCTATAAAGCATGGGAACAAAATAAAAATGCAGACTCCTGGGAAATTTTCAAAAACTATAGAAATAGGCTTAACAAACTAATAAAATATGCGAAATCGCAATTTTACATGGATCAGGTGCGCTTCAGTAGAGATAGCACAAAACAGATGTGGAGGGTTGTATCGGAACTATGTACAAAACCGAAAAATATTAGCCATATAGATAAACTTGAAGTGGATGATAATATAATTAAGGACCCTAAACAAATGGCCTCTGTTTTTAACGAATACTTCACTCAATACAAAAAATAAACGTTGAGAAAAACAAAAAGATGATCGATTCTAATGAACTTGACTATAATTTTCGATTAACTCCTACAAACATAGAAGAAGTAACAAACATAATTTTGAACTTGAAAAATAGGAAAAGTAGCGGTTTTGACGCAATATCATCTGGAATATTGAAAACTGGAATCGATTTTTTAGTTTCGCCAACTACACATTTAGTGAATTTGATTCTACGTAAGGGTATATTTCCTAGTGCACTGAAAACTGCTGTAGTAATACCATTATATAAAGGTGGTGAAAAAACGCAATGTAGTAACTACAGACCTATATCTTTGTTGTCTAATTTGTCCAAAATTGTTGAAAAGGTTATTAAGGAGAGATTATCAGTTGACTAGAAAGAACATTTTATCCGACTTTCAGTATGGATTTAGGGAAGGAAGGTCGACACAGGATGCCATCGCTAAACTTACTGAAAAAATGTATAAGGTTTTCAATGACAATAAGCTTTCACTGTATGGTTTGATTGAACTGGCTAAGGCTTTTGATACGGTGGAGCATGGCATCTTGTTTGACAGTCTGAAACAAATTGGTTTTAGAGATGTTGAGTTAAATTTGATGGAATGCTACCTTAAAGACAGGAAACAACTGGTCCAATTGAATGGTGTGGTGAGTGTGTTGGGCACGCTCGAGTATGGTGTCTCCAGGGTACCGTCTTGGGGCCCATACTATTCTTAATATTTTTAAATGGTCTGCTGCTTATGCAGACAAGCGGGGATATCATAAGTGATGCAGATGACACACTCATTTTCTATTCAGCTAAAAACTGGAGAGAATTAAAACTATTGGTAGAGTCAGATTTCTTAAACATAAAAAATTGATTGGCGGAACACCTTTTAACTATAAATTTCGAGAAAACTAAATATATTCCTTTTTGTATAGATCAGCGGTCTCTGCGTGATGGCTTGCCCCTCTCTATAAGCGACGAAATGTCTACAATTGAAATCCCTTGTACATATCAATGCGAGTACCTTGGAGTAATTATCGATTGTCATTTCAATTGGGATGCACATGTAAGTAGACTGATTGTAAGACTTAGAGGACTAGTAACCAGATTCAAACATCTTTTAGGAATTATTGACATAGATCCAATTGAATGGTGTGGTGAGTGTGTTGGGCACGCTCGAGTATGGTGTCTCCAGGGTACCGTCTTGGGGCCCATACTATTCTCAATATATTTAAATGGTCTGCTGCTTATGCAGACAAGCGGGGATATCATAAGTTATGCAGATGACACACTCATTTTCTATTCAGCTAAAAACTGGAGAGAATTAAAACTATTGGTAGAGTCAGATTTCTTAAACATAAAAAATTGAATGGCGGAACACCTTTTAACTATAAATTTCGAGAAAACTAAATATATTCCTTTTCGTATAGATCAGCGGTCTCTGCCTGATGGCTTGCCCCTCTCTATAAGCGACGAAATGTCTACAATTGAAATCCCTTGTACATATCAATGCGAGTACCTTGGAGTAATTATCGATTGTCATTTAAATTGGGATGCACATGTAAGTAGACTGATTGTAAGACTTAGGGGACTAGTAACCAGATTCAAACATCTTTCAGGAATTATTGACATAGATTAACTAAACATTATTTATTCGGTTCTTGTTGAGTCGCAAATGCGTTACGAAATAATTGCATGGGGTGGTGCCTATAAAAATGTCTTAAATAAGTTGGATATTCAACAAAAAAGGATGTTGAAAATTATATATAAGAAAGACATCACTTTTCCATCTAAGATGATGTATGAAATATCTGGTGTATGGGACAGTAGACAGCTGTTTTGCTCGGCCATTTTAAATCACTTAAGGAAGAATATGTAGTGTCAGGAGCTGATCGCACACGACTCCAATACTTGACATAGTAAATTTTCACTTGTTGCTCCAAAAATGGTTAAGACGATTAGTCAGAGGAGCTACTCCTTCATTGGTCCCAGAATGTTCAACAGACTGCCTTTGAATTTAAGAATTACAAAAAATTTCAAACAACTCAAAACAAGCTTAAAGAGATGGATAAATAATACGAATAAAGATTATATCGCAAGTTTAATTGATTTGAAGAATGATGCATAGATCACAACTCAAATCATAACATTCAAAAAACATAAACATAAATAAATGAAATTTGAATGGAATATATGACCTCCTTACGCTCTCCCATGTGCCCATATTATTATTATTGTTGTTTTGTATTCCCTTCTGTTTTTGTTAGTGTGTAAGTATTGTGTGCAGGATTTGAAATTTCTGATTGCGTGTATTCATGTGCATACAGATATTTTGTGAGTATATTACTTTGATTTGAAATATGAAAAAAACTAAACACTCACCACAGGTATATAAACTTTGTGAGTACCTATTGGTTCTTTATTGTTGAAAATTCGATGTTAGTTTATAAACCAGAATTAAATCGAGACGGAAAGTGTTGGAACAATAGGTTTTAATCATATGCAATAAAGACATATCATTATTATTTATTATCGTGGACTTAGGCACTATCTCAGCTAGTAGCTGGATATAATTTACCTTTTCCAGATTTAGCAATCAAAGAGAATAGGCTCGATTACAATATACTTGACATAAATTTCCTAACTATCCTACATGTATGTATTAAGAATTACAGTTTTTTGCATTTCTATTTAGGTATTCTTATGCAATTCTAATTTCTTAAGGCTATCATGCAAAGTTTTGGGTATTAAACCAGTCGAGGATACGATGACAGGAACAATATCTATTTTATCGAGGTGCCACATCTGCTTGATCTCAATAGCAAGGTCTGTGTATTTGGACTTTTTCTCCCGGAACTTGTTCAGCGCGTTGTTATTATTCGGTATGGCGACATCCTCCAGCATTGCTGTTCTGGCTCTCTCATCATACACCACTATGTCCGGCCTATTATTCGTCACCATTTTGTCAGTGATAACAGGCCTATCGTAGTATAATCTGATAGAGTCATACCAATACGGGCGCCGGCTGATACTTGTAATATGGCTGGAAGGTGTTCAGAAGTCCGTACTTGTGTGCAAGTTCCTGGTGGATAATGTTGCACACTTGATTATACCTGTGAAGATACTCCGTATTGGCCAGTTGTTCGCATCCGGTAGTAATATGCTGAATAGTCTCCGATCTTATATGGCATTTTCTGCACTTATCTGTTTGTAATGTTCCGTCCTTCATTATAAATTTTTAGTAATTGTTTGTAGCGTTCACTTGGTCTTGGAGGGCCATAAGGAATCCCTCTGTTTCTGCGAATAATTCTCCTTTCATCAACCATTTTTTGGAGGCTTCTTTATCGATGTGTGGTTGATTAATCTCATGGTGATGTCGTTCATGCAATTCCTTTCTTGTCCATTGATCTTGTTTTTCAGTATCTGATAGGAACGGTAGATTCAGCAGGTCATCTCTGGTAACAAGATTTAGTGGTGTATATCCCCTATCAGCCAACGATACCACTCTATGGAGGTCAGAAGTGAAAGCTTTCGCAAAGAAGAATTCTCTAAGATTTTTTATCTGTTCGGTGTGTAAATTGACATTATTATTAATTGGCAATATTATTATTATTATTATTATTATTATTATTATTATCTAAATGAATTGATCAAATCTGCGATGATTACATCAAATAACAAATTGCTCGAAACGATAACAACGTTAGATGTCTCTGGAAATGTGCTAAAGAAGTGCAGAAAGAAACAAAATTAGGGCCGCATGTCGATGAACTCAGGACAGTGAATAATACTATTGTAACTGAAAAACAAGAAATATTTGAATACTTCGACACCATCTTCACAGAGATAAGCAAAAATTTGGCTGCAAAACTAAAAAAAAACCCTCTTTATCAGTGATGAAACCGAGGAGAAATGTGAAATCTATTGGTCTCATCGAAACAAATACACAGGAAGTCAACAATATTATAAGGAACTTGAAGAGTGAAAAGTCGGCTGGAGTGGATGGTCTGAAACCAGAAACAATAAAACGTATAAGTGAGTTTGTTTCGGAACCTCTAGTGAACATAATAAACCGGTGTATGAATGAGGGGAGCTTTCCTTATGTTTTCAAAACAGCGAAAATTATATCAGTTCATAAAGCAGCAGACAAGAGTCTCCCATCAAACTATAGACCGATATCAATTTTATCTGTACTAGGAAAAATATTCGAGAAGATACTCAAAACCCGTATTGTAAGTTTCTTAGATAAATTTAAGCTATTGTCGAAAAAGCAATTCGGCTTACAGAAGAATAAGTCTAGGAATTATGCTATTGCCAATCTTATGGGAAAATTATATCGGGCAGTGGATGGAGGGGTGCCGGTCATCTATATATTCGTCGACTTATCAAAAGCCTTCGACACTGCCCCTTACGATGGCTTATTGAAAACACTGGACAACATTAGGTTCAGAGGCGCAGCATATAATCTAATGACAAATTACCTAGGTGACAGGAAACAGTTTGTGGAGATGGATGGCTATCAGAGTTCAAAAAGAAAGGTTCTTTTTGGTGTACCACAAGTCACTGTATTGGACCCCTTGCTTTTTTGTATTTATATTGACGACATGTTGCACCTACCAATATCAGACGAGGCGACTACCTTTGCTGACGACAGTTCATTTTTGTACATAGGTTCATCGTGGCATTCACTGAGAGAAAAAATTTAAAAAGACTTTGGTATCCTACTGAACTTCTATAAATTGAAACTGTTAACATTTAACTCTGACAATATAACTTTCTTGCGTTGTACATTCCTGAATACGAACTTCTGCAATTCAGTCGTGATGATAATAATAATATTATTATTCAAAGATCAATGAAGATGAGATATCTAGGGATAATTCTAGGCCCACAGCTTCGCTGGAACAGTCACGTAGAAACTCTAATCAAAAAATTGTGAAGATTCTTATCTCTTTTCAAGATATGCCGGTTTTTGTGATTTGCCTCAACTCCGTTGCCTTTATTCTTCTATAATTCAATCAATCCTTACTTACGGACCCGGCTGTGGGGGGGAATGGAAAGAGTTCATTTGAAAAAGTTGGAAGTGATTCATAGGAGATTCATAAAAATAATATATTGTAAAAGTTCTACTTACTCGTCAGATAAAATATATAGTGAGTCGGGCTTCTTGGCCTTAGACAACTGTATTGCCTCAGAATGTTAACTTATCATTTCATCCATAAGAATTCTGATCATGAGACAAGATACTCAAGTTTCAGCTTTTCTGTACCACGTGTTTTCAAATTGGTCGGCCAGAGATATTTCACCTTTCTGGCCCCACGAACATTCAATTTCTTACCAACTGAACTGAGGCATACAAATGCGATGTGCATCTTCAAAAGGAAATTGAAATTTTGAATATTTGGACATCCCAGATTGTATATTTCGTATATAATAGAGTTGAAAAATACGCGATGAATTTCTGTTGATAGGAGTGCGAGTTCATTTCATGTTTTGTAGTTTGTTTTCTATTTGAACCTTCGAAAAATTGTTGTTCTGTTAATTTATTCATTTTTCTCATAGCCAGCGTATAAAATTAATATAAAATGTTACCATGCACAAGGATTGTTCCTTCAATGGTTTTGTGAACAATAGCGTTCCAATAGTATTTATTTTGTTTATTTCTTCAGTAAGGTTTACTACTTTATTTTCGAAAAGTTTTCAAATTGGTGTTTAAGACAACCTAACCGTTTATGTTGAACTGCTGAAAATGTTTGATAGAAATAAAGTGATAAAAGTGATGACATCAGACAGCTCAAGAAATCTTGAACGAACTCTTCTTCCTCTGGAGCAATCAAATTACGAATAGATAGTAGGGTTCAATACATTTCAGTGATTCAATGGTAGTTATAGAATATGTATTTGACATTGATCAAGGAATATAGAATAGTGTCTTACAAACGACTTATTACAGACTAACAAACTTCACTTGCTCATTTTGCTTTTTTGGGTTTTCAGTATTGAAGTCATCTGATTGTTATTATTCATTTATTCTTTTCATGCATCTATCTTCAATTGTTCAGAAATAATTAATGTTGTGAGACTTCCAAGTAGAAATAAGAAGTTGAAATTCCGCTGGCTAATGAAGTGCTTCACAGTTGTAAATAGGCCAACAACTAATATAAGGATAATTGACCACGATTTGAGGTTGCCTCTAATAACTGCATGGAAAGTGTTGAAAAATTGAAGGTACCACCCCTATCATTATCAAACGGTGAATAAACTGTAGCATTCAAAAATCTAATAACGAAACTATTTATTATTATATTAAAATACATCTGAAATGAACACTTAAATAAATTAAATCAACTACGTCGCATGTATTTTCGCATTATTTCGCGGTACGAAAATGTCCTGAACGTCTCTGAATGAAAACTGAAAATAAAGAGTTCTCGAATGAAATTTAAATCTGTAATTGTTGGATATGGATGTGATTTCTATTCTCGATATAATTTTGTGTCCCTCTATGAGAATGATGGCGATATACAATTCAAATTTAATTAATTTCCACCTGAAAGAAAGAAGTAATTTAAATATGTGACACCAGATGACCTGCCGCTTTCGTTTCGTAAAGTAAGTTTTTTATTCCCTTGGGAGGATGCATGAATCTTGAGGAGAGGCACCGGAAGGGGTCAGTGAAAATTTGTCGCTCTGAGAGACATTTCACGTTATCATATATATCTGAATACGAAATATCGTTCGAATTATATCGAATGATTTATAGATTTTACCTCCATACTTTTTTATAGGGTAAATAACCTATCGTATATCGCCAAACCCTCTTGAGGTGAGTTTTTCAATATATATTTATGAATCGCTCATCTTCATTGACTCAAATTGAGATCACATTCACATATCTAACTTTATAGGGTTTTTTTGGGGCCCGTCCATAGTTGATGGTCTAAAATTACCACTGACTACCTACAGTCGAGGTATATTCATTCCATATTCCTGCAATCGAGGAAGTACAAATTAATTTCGAATTGTGGAAGTTTCTACAACGGAGAAGTTACACTTATCTGAGGTTGCCATCCAATATGAACAAGGCCAGTACACTCCATTTTTATTCCTAACACCTGCTACGTTATCCAACGTTATATTTATCTACGTATCAACCTACCAAAGTACCACACCAACCCTCTGAAATATCATAAATTTGAGTAAGATTTTTATAAGTCCTACCATTGTTTTGAATAGATATAAGTACTAACTTTCTTTTCATTATAAGAGTGATATTATATAAGTGTTTCTTTTCAACTTTCAATAGAACATCGAGCATATTATTCACCTCACTGAATATACGTAAAGTAAGTATTATCGTATACAATAATTTCTCAGTTTTTTTGTAACATTCATTACGTAAGTGAGATTTTTTTTGAACTGAGTGGCGTCCAAATTTTAAATAAACAGGTCTTATTAACATCCACGATTCTATTGCTCTCCGGCGTACAGCAGCCAATGGCAGTGTGCAAGTTATAGTGTGACAAAACCTTTAGAAGACGAATAAAATCTACTCCCGACTTTTTGAAGGATTTACCAAAAATTGACATTTTCCAGCCAGTGTTTCAGAAGAAAACTGATGTTGGCAATGGTGAACTAAAAGACATAAACCATTGCAAACAACTAGTTTTTTTCTGAACCTTTGAATTGAAATTTTTGGTGGGTCCACAATTCTAAAATGAAAGAATGGAAGGAAACATTTATCTTCACTTTCTCAAGAATATGCCGCCGAATCTCCTGCATGGATTCGGATAACGGTGAATGTAATAATAATAATAAATATCTTTATTTTAATAATCGGCCAGCATTGCTGATCTACTGAATCTAATCCAACAAACATATTACAAATCAAAACAGTAATGTTAGGCTTATAATTGAGGGGGAAAACTTAACTTCGCAACCTCATGGCTTTGAAATTGTGAGATGGAGCCTTCTTTATATCTGTCATATTCAACCATCTGAACTCCCTTATTTTGTTGGACAGATGATCCCTATTTATATATATATATATATATATATATATATATATATATATATATATATATATATATATATATATATTCAGCGTCAAATTTCAGATGGAATTGTATAAGCATGTACTATACCGATCTCTTATAGTTCCGAAATAATTTCGAAATATATTGAATTTTGATGATTTTGCAAGAACTAACAGAGAATGCTTTGAAATATTTGAATCAAGTAGCTGAACTGGCTACGCTCACCTGACAGGTGCCTAAAATTAATATACTTGTCACTTCGTTCATTCGAATTTGATATCTCAACAAGAATTGTCAATCTGTAGATTGAAAATATCCGAAAAATACAACACATTTGGAATAAAACCACTGGTTCTTCAAACGAAAATATATTTAATCTTTTTTTAATTCATTTTAGAATGTCAAAATGTAGTGGGTAGAAATTGCAGGCACTTCAATAACCAATTTCCAAATTTACCGTCTACGAGTAAAATAAAATTTCGAAGCATTAGAAGCAATTTTCTACAATTCGGATGAATAAAAATTGTAGGAACTAAGCGAAAACCAATCATCGAAGATAATTTATTTAATAATAATATTAACACGAATAAATGATAGCAAACATCATAGGAGCGAACTAATTTACGATCTGAATAAATGTTCAATATGGCCCCCATTTTGTTCGATACACTTGACAGCTCGTATACGAACATGATGAGTTGCCTTCGTAGTTTCCTCAGGATCAATATTATGAAGAGCATTATGAATGCGCTCTATTAACTCTTCTTTACTTGTTACAGGAATAAGATACACTTCACTCTTGATTTTGCCCCATAAATAAAAATCAAAGGAAGTCAGGTCCGGAGAACGCGGAGGCCATGAATTTAGTCCTTGATTACCCCACCATCTATCCTCGAATATTTCTGTTAGCTGCCGATCTACAGCTCGTGTTTTATGTGCTAGTGCACCATCCATTTGGTAATAGCAATCCCTCAGAATGTTAAGGGGCAATCCATTTAAAAAATTTGCTAATGTTCCTCTCAAAATTCCCAGGTATCTTTGTCCATTTAGACTTTCGTCATAAATGTGATAAGCCAACAAATCATTCATTAAAATTGCAAAAACATTCTCGCTGAATTTATTTTGTAAATCAATAACCTCAATGAAATGTGGATTTTCTGTGGCCCAGAAATGTCGATTTCTCCTGTTGGTTATTCCACTTTCATTGAGCTTGGCTTCATCAGACCATATAATTTTTTGCAGAATTGTCTCATCTTCTTGAGGCCGAATTGATTAATTTTCACAGAAATTTAACCGCTTGGGAAGGTCAATTGGTTTCAATTTTTGTAGTCTGATAAAAGAATTCGGGTTCATGTTATGTTTCTTAAGGATGCTTTGAATGAAAGTATAACTCAATCCAATATCCATTGATGCTGACTTTATGGACGCATGTGGATTGGCACGGAAATACGCTAGCGTATTAATTTGTCGTCCTCCTCGAGAATTGGTTTTCTTCTAGTTTCTATGTATTTTGTTCCTCCAAATTGCAGAAAATTGCTTCTTATCCTTCGAAGTTTTGTTTCACTCATAGGCGCCAAATTTGTAAATTTGTTATTGAATTGCCTGCAAGTTCTATCCACCGCTTTTTGACATTCGCCATGAATTAAAAAGAGATTAAACATATCCTCGTTTGAAAAATCAGCCATTTTATTATCAATCTGGTGTTTTTCAAAAATTTTCACTTCAATTTACCAACAATTCTTGTTGAAATATCAAATTCGAATGAACGAAGTGACAAGTACATTAATTTAAGGCACCTGTTAGGTGAGCGTAGCCAGTTCAGCTACTTGATTCAAATATTTCAAAGCATTCTCTGTTAGTTCTTGCAAAATCATCAAAATTCAATATATTCCCAAATTATTTCGGAACTATACGAGATGGTAGGAGTACATGCTGATACAATTCCATCTGAAATTTGACGCTTCATCTGATAGCGATATGAAAATTGGCACGTGCCATCTGAAAAAATTGAGTTATTGCTATTTGAAAAAGCCAAATTGAAAAAATCATACAAAACAACGCAATAAACATTTGAGATGTGTAGACTGCTTAAAAAATTCCTTGATCCTTCTTCTATCTACCCAAGTGAAAATTGTGTCTATAGTGCAAAAGATCTACAAGCTACAATGTTTTCAAATGTTCCTCAAAAATCGAGTTTATAACAAAAATAATCAAATCTGTCAAAAGTTTTGACAGATAAGTGCCAATAACTTGGGTATTTTATGCCTTGCTCAAATGTCGGTTCTAGATGTATAATAAAAAAGGTGGATTGCCATTTGAAATAACAAAGAGATGACCCACTTCCGGTATTACCGGAAAAGGTATCACTTCAAAAATAATTCACTTCAATTGGAAATCGCTAGTTATGGCCGCGTATAAAATTTCAGCTTGATATTGTAATCGGAACTCAAAAAGTTTTCGACGGACGGTCCCGGTGGATATCCCTGTATAATAAATTTGATTAGATTTTCTTCCTCTGCTCAGGAATCTTTGTGCTGATGATTAAAAAAATATATGTATGTTTTACGTCATTCACAACAGAGTCGGGATTGATCACGTATAATAAATCAAGAAGTGTGGAGGAGTTTCGCGTTATTCTAGTTGGTTGTTCGACTAATTGCGTTAACTGCAAATATCTCAACAAATCATGCAGCTGCTATGTTTTATTTTATTACTAGGTTTGGGCAGGTCCAAATTCATATCTCCTAAAACAAATATCTCCTAATAATTTCGTAATTTACTAGAACTTCTAGTACTTCCACAATGATGGAACTTCTTTTCATTTCAGCAAACTATGATTGGTCTTTTCGATCATACCTATCACATATCTCCCTCTCCTACTGAATCACCATGTATATCTTCTGTTCGCATCCTCTTAATGATAGCAAATTGTATATTATAATAGATGCTACCAATAATATTGATCAATAAATGTACCAATGACAATCACTAATTTCTTTTTTTATATTCGAATTTTCAGGAAACTGATCCACTAAATCCCATGGAAACATACCTCCTAGACTGGCAACTATCATCTAGAGGCTCTCCGTTGCGTGATATCGCCTATTTCTTTTATGCTTGCAGTTCTAAGGAATGTTTCGATACCTACATCACATATCTCAGGATTTACCACGAGAGTGCCTCAAACATATTGCAAAAATTCGACCTGAATATCGAAGACATCATGACATTCGATGAATTACAAGAACAATGGAAATATCATGCAAATTTTGGAATGTACATGGCTTTACTCATCATCAAAATTATGTTAGCGGAACAGGAAGAAGCTCCAGATTTGAAAGAGTTAGTAGAGGATGAGGCAAATGAAAATATGCTAGCACTCTTCAATTTCAATATTGCTAATGTAGAGGAATACAGGAATCGCTTTAGAGTAATAATAGATTATATCCTAGAAAATAATTTTATAGTGATAGATAAGACACTATAAGTAGAACATTCAACTAAGTCCAATAGAATTCTATGAATGAAAGAAAAAGAATTATATTATGGCGCCCATACCACATGACCATTGCCATTTATAAAGCTGCCGTCTGGTCGCCAATTGGTGACATCTTGATGACTCTCTGGAAATTTTTGAGTCAAAATAAGAATACCTCCACTCCATAGATTTTGGACTTTATGAGTTCCTTACTGAAGCGTTCTGGATTCTGGAACGTGTTCATTATTCGCTTTAGAGAAACTATTCCTAGATTATTTCTACCATAAGTGAAAGTAGTTTTATGTTGGGTACAAAATAATATTAGTCAAGTCAATTAGCAGATAGATACTAGAAATTAGAAAGGAAATATCTGAGCTGCAGATACCAATTTATAAATAAATTCAACTGCATAGGAGTTGATAGCTCTGAAAAGGTTTTTACTAGTTTAATGACTTTTGATGATAAATGTAAGTCTGAATCGATATATATATATATATATATATATATATATATATATATATATATATATATATATATATATATATATATATATATATATATATATATATATATATATATATATATATATATATAGTAAAATGAGGTTTGAAATGTCTCTATTTACCTCTCGCATTCTAACTAAATTAACTTCAAGCAAATCATGTGGATCCTTCGAATCAAAACAACCACGAAGGAAAAATTATAATTATAAAGATTACTGTATTGATAGCTATTGAGTATGTATTACTATAGGTAAGGTTCATTTTCCAAATGTTTCGTAGATAGAAGCTTGAACAGAAAACGTAACAACCTAGATTTTCTTGGTTGAAAATCCTAATCATTCAGAATAGATTGACGAGTGGGCTTTAATATCAAATTTGGTTATTCAGAATTTTAGAGATCCGTAGATATCAAGGAGAAATTATTTCAAGGATAGCAAATTTAGATGGGGCATTTATTTAAATATGTATAATATCCTCCATTAAATCGACAGATAGGCAGTTCAGAATACACTAGTTCTGAAGGAGAGTTGTAACTTAGTGAACTTTTCAAATTCGTTTCACGCAGGAACGGTGCAAGCAACTACCAATGACTTGAATTTATATATCAAAATTGGTTATGAAGTTCATATAATATCGTTGAAAAATCACACGGAGCTGTGTATATATATTCAGTTAACAATTCTGATAAGACGTATAGACAGTTGCAGACTGAGCTGTGGAATGATATGTATCCGCAAAGACAAGTTTCCACACAAGTTCTATCGGGCAGAGTTAAATGATTGATGAACAACGAAAAATTTCAAAGCCAGGACTTGACTCGATCAGGAAACGTTGTTGGCCACGAACCGGTACCCCTCCACAACAGAGGCGTCGCTCAGGAAGAAAGTCAGCCATAAACTCACGACGATTCAGCATTCTGGATCCCTGAGGTTGACGCAAAAACTTTTAAGCACGACATGGCAAATATCAATGTGACAGAGGAAGACATCGCGCGAGTCCTTAAAAGAACGAACAATTGGGCTGCTCCTGGAGCAGATAGATTGCACAACTACTGGTGGAAATACTTCATTTCCACACATTCTACCATTGCTTCTCTTTTTCAGCGAGGACTGACAGACCCAACCACAATCATTAAATTTTTAACACTTGGCATTACTCAACTACTGCCAAAGGGAGTTAATTCTCAGGACCCTAAGCTGTACCGTCCTATAACATGCTTGGCAACCATTTATAAATTCCTCACTGGAATAACGGCCTTCCACATCAACGCCCACACTAGAGCGCAACATTTGCTAGCGCATGAACAGAATAGTTGTCGAGAGGGAGCAAAAGGCTGTAGGGAGCTTCTCTATATCGACCAAATAATTACAAACACGCAAAGTTAAAGAGGCGGAACCTGTGTCCTGGATAGACTACCGATAGGCGTTCGATTCTGTTCTGATTCTGGTTGTTGAGAGTCTTGGGTGTGTCACAGGGTATTAGGGGCCTACTGCAGTATCTGATGAGCACTTGGCGGACATCCATCCAAATAGAAACGAAGACAGGGGAAATCAACACTGATGAAATTTCTATCAAACGGGGTATTTTCCAGGGGGATGCTCTCAGTTCACTATGGTTCTCGCCCTGAACCCCCTGAGCTGCCTTCTGAACAACAGTCCCAGTTCCTATATGTTCGATAGGGAAAGAAAGATCAGTATATCTCATCAGCTATACTTAGACGACCTTAAACTTTACACAAGCTCGAAAGACCAGATGAAGAGGCAACTAGAAATGGTTAAGGCATTCAGTGAGGCGATACATATAGAGCTCGGACTCGAAAAATGTGCTGTTCTGAATGTTGAAAGGGTAAAGGTGGTCAATGCATCACCAGGAATAACCTTGTATGATGAGAGTGTATTTCCTGCACTACCATAAGAAAAGGTTTACGAATATCTAGGTATTCAACAAGCTCTGGATCAAAAAACAGTTGATGTTAGGGAGTTCTTTGGGGCGAAGCTGTTTACCCGGGTCAAGCGAGTGCTTCAGTCAGGGTTGAATTCAAAGACTATGGTAACTGCACTCAACACGTGCGTGGTCCCGAGCATCATCTCGGAGTGGATGACTGGTCAATGACGGAATTGCGCAAGCTCGATCAAAAAATTAAAACCATGCTCACCAGGTACGGCATGCATCATCCGCATAGCTCAGTAAGCCGGCTCTATCTACCAAGGGGTGAGGATGGTAGAGGTCTTACCAACATACAATAGAAAAAAGTCATGCTCAAAACTTGATGAACCTGAGGGGACACTTCGCTGGGAAGAACTTACCTTTCTATAGGTCTATCCGACTGCTAGCTGATTTGACTTCATTCCAACTGGCTAGGGCAGAAATCAAATTCACAAGTCGTACCTCAGGAGAACTACAAGAGGAATGGATGTCAAAGGCACTCCATGGACGATATCAGAAAAGTCTGAAAGGTGACAATGTAGATGAATTGAAATCACATACTTACCTGACTGTGGAATACTTGCACGCAGAGACTGAGGGAAAACTACGAGCCATTCCAGATATCAAGTCGTGTCAACCAGATCATACCATAAGCACATTGCAGGCCTTGCTGTTCCCTCGGATCTCTGTCATCGTTGCTCACGTCATCCTGAGTCAATACAGCATGTCACTTCATCTTGTCCGATTCTTGCGCCCAAAGAGTATATCAAGCGACATAACGCCATGGCTAAGATCTATCACCAACATATCGTATTGAACGTCGGACTCGGAAAGGTGAAGTGAAAAACCACTTGTACATGCCGAAAACGATGAGGGAAGATCAACATTATAGATGGTACTGCGACAACCCTATTATCACTGACCATCCAGTCCACATAATAGGCCAGATATTGCTGTTTTCTCCAGAACAGAAAAGAAAGCCATCCTTCTCGACGTTAAAATCCCAGCGGACGATAATATGAGTAGAGCATACACCGAAAAAGTCGAAAAGTACCGAGACTTGGCCTTCGAGATAAAAAAAATTAACGGATTGCAATCTGTCATAGTTATGCCAATTATAATATCTGTCAACGGTCTGGTCGAAATCCATCTCGCACAGAACACCAAAAAATTGGGGTTAGACACTTCCATCATTTCCGCAGCTCAAAGGGACGTCATACTCGGCACCACTCACATTATTCGGAGATTCCCCAATATGGGGTGATGCAATTATTTGGTGTTCATCTTGGCGAGTAATAGCCCGGTGAGCACTCAATTCCTACCTGCAAATTTGTGATCGATAACCAGCAGGTTATGATCCAAGAATAATTACGGTCTTCAGCCAACAAGAAAACACTAACAAAAACAAAAAGCCTGAATATTTGAAGAAAGAATACAGAATCGTGAGACACAGTGAACTTCTTGTTCTTGTCTTTGGACGGTTACCGGCTTTACATGGTCGAAACGAAGATCTAAGCCCACGGTTTACGAAAATTTCTTCAAACTTTCCAAAATATCAAATTTGTCTATTTAAGACACAAAATGTAAGTTTGATGAAAACCATTAAATTTAGAAAATTTCATTCCAGCATTAAACTCTCTCAAACATCTGTATAGCACTTTCGAAATCTTTAGCTTCAAATAACAAGATACAAAAAGGTTGAAACTGGTCAACATATATCACGACTACTGAATTGCAGGAAATTGAGATATGCGCATGTAATCGAAAACATGTATTATTGTTGGTTAACCACTCATAGTACTTGAATTTAGCGATACTACTGATCATTATTGATAGCGCATCCGCCCAAGAATTGAGATAAAACGAGATTAAACTGAAAAATATATACGTCACAATTGATAACAGCAGTTATTGATCAATATTTACAGGTGAAATTTATTCTTTATTTTAATCTTTGGTAATAACAAAAATTTATTACATAATAAAATAACACTGCTAGCCGCAAAAAGCGGCTTGATCAAAGGAACTTGTCAAAGAAAAGCCGCGTTTTTTATTCTTGCCGCTTTTCTAGAAATTTAGGGCGGCGTGTTTGACGGTAACATTCGAGACTTTCGTTCACGCCGATTTAAATGTTGCGACTGGAGGAATTGTAGTCATTGTGTACCTCAAATTATAAATTTTTCTGTAAAGTCAATTGTAACTTAAAGGCAATACTACGTCGATACAAAGTTTATTATTAAATAGTACAAAATGCGTGCAGCGAAGAACTCTAAAACGTATCATTTCAATAACGATTGGGAGGAAGAATTTTTTCTTTGGTATGGTGAAGGATAAGTGCATTTGTCTTATTTGTCGTGCGTCAGTTGCAATACCTAAGCCTGGTAACTTAGAGAGGCGTGATAACACGGTTCATAAAAACTATGATAAGAATTTTCCGCCACAGAGTGAATTAAGTAAACGAAAAGTACGTGATCCGATATCTTGTTTGAAAAAATAACAAACCATGTTCACAAGACCAGCCAAACAATCAGAAGCTGCTACGAGTGCGTCATTTAAAATATCTCATATATCAGCGAAACACAAGAAACCATTCGAAGATGGATCGGTTGCGAAGGAAACATTTATTGAAGCTGGTGACACTTCATTTGGAGATTTTAAAAATAAAACAGAAATCATTTCTGATATTAGAGAACTTCAGTTATCTCGTCCAACTATCACAAAGCCTATTGAAGTCATGAGTCAGGACAAGGCAGATAAACTAAAACATGATATCATGAAATGTACATACTTTTCTTTACAGTTCGATGAATCCACCGATATGACACTGCCCAGCTGTGTATTTTTATTCGGATGGTATTCAATGCCCTGTTGGCTAAGGAAGATATATATGACGTTTTCTTCAATTTTTTAAAAACTACAAGCTACCAATGTATAAATTAGTATGCCTTACAACCGAAGGAGCACCAGCAATGACTGCAAACAAAAACGGTTTCGTGGCATTGTGTTGAGCTGATGAAGATTTCCCTTCATTGTTTTTTATTCCATTGCATTATACATCAATAAGTTTTGTGTTCAAAAGTTTCAAACACGGAGGAAGTTATGGGAATCGCAACAAAAATTGTGAACTCCATCAGTGCACGTGGCTTGCAACAGCGGCTCTTTAAGTTGCAGTTGGATGATAGGGAGTCAGCTGAACACATTGATTTAGTTCTTCACGCGGACGTCATGTGGTGGAAAATTCCTAGAAAAGGTTTCAAAAATTATTGCCCAAAATAACAGCTTTTCTAGACGAAAGAGTGATGACACTCTGATGTTGAAAAACGAAAATTGGCTGATTTGGCATTTTTGACCGACATCACAATGCACCATTAACTTGGAACTTCAAGGTAAAGGAAAAACTATTATTGAGATGATTAGCGTAGTAAACGCATTCGAAAGTAAATTGCAACTTATGATAGATCAACTGAAATAAAAAGGATCTGAAACAATTTCCATCTTTGAAAGCAAGCTTTCCTCAGTTGAATTATGATACGTATGAGGCTGACTTATCAAATATTTTGGGACAATTCGAGATGCGTTTTTATGATTGCAGTAAATTGGCAAATATATCATCATTTATGAGTTATCCTTTTTCATGTAAAAACATTGAGGAATTAGCTACTGAAATAGCAAGTCAGTTTAATATGAACTCATGTTCTGTTGAAAATGAGTTGGTGCAGACTATATCAGATATACATCTCAAAGCTACAGCATCTGATACAAATTTCTAGTGTTTTATATCTGAAGATGAATATCCGAATCTAAGGCAAATCAACCTTAAACTGACGGCAATATTTGGGTCAACTTACTTGTGCGAGTCTGCATTTTGAAATGAAATTAATTAAGTCAAAATATCGCAATCGACTAACTGTCGTTCATATGTCATCATGCATGCGATTAGCACTCAGTGGTTACGTATCATCTTATGAGAAGTATGCTGAGGACATGCAGTGCCACGCTTCAACATCTAAAGTCACTCCTTAGTTATGTTTAATACCATATGTGCCTCTTTTATTTTGTAACAACCAATAAACCAGCAATTGTGAATAACTATGATTTTTTCATTGATATTATAGAGAAGAACTTAACTAAACCTAACCCAAACCTTGACTAAAATAATGTATATTGTGCGGAAAGCCAATATCTATATATGCTACGGTACACCCTAATATACCTAGGTAGATAGGTAGGGTTTATCGTGAATGTACGACAACCCAGCATCACACATACTTGCAGCCTCTCAGAGTCGATCCTAAGTAGTCTGAAAATATTGAGGTAGATCGCCAGCAGTTCAAGTTTGAGCACCCCTGGATTAGTCAGTATAAAGGTTTCGAGAAATATCTCATTTGGTGGCATTACGTGATGTTTGTGGTACATACAGGTGTATGATAAGAGCATGATTTCCTGGTTGTCAAATCCACGAGTATGGGAACCTAGAGTATGCTTTCGGAGTCAGTGACATATTATGGCCAGTTGGTCATAATAGCAAAAAAAGCACGTATGGCTTTTACGAACTTACTCCTAGATCTATAGAACATATTAATATCATACAAACTATCAAATTCGATTGAAAATACTCCAGCGAAATATGGTTTGCAGGTTGACTACCAAGGTCGTGTTACTCAGAATTTATAAATCAGATCTCTGTGTTCGGAGTACCTAGGGCAATGATCCCTTCATGAAACATAATAATATATTACCAAAACCCTTCCACTCATAATATGGGTGAAGGCCAATTAGGCCTATTTCTAAATTCTATTGTCTCAGTAAATGTATATAAAAACGTCAAAGATTGCAAAGGAAAGAATTTAATGAAAATGTTGCAAAGGTTAAATAGAAATTGTTACCGAATCTGTTTTTAATTTCCTAATTACCTTAACTATGAAGTATCACATCAAACATCACGTAAAAGAACTTGAAAATGATACTACAAATACACTGCATAGAAAAAGGTCATATTTTATAAAAAGAGCCTCAAGGCAGGTTCAGGTCCTAGACGATCACTTGGTTTTTCATTCGACTAATTTCATTCGGTCTCAGGTGTAATTAATGTGGGGAAGAAAATGAGAAAATTCAGGTAATGCAATTTACATTCAAGCATTGTATTTCGCATAGTCTTCTATAGACCGGGGAATGGGTTGTTGCAATCTTAATAAGTAATTGAATTTGAAGATTAAACAACTGAAAACGTTTTATAATTAGTCTAAACTAAAAAGTTTAAAATTATCTTTAAATATCGAGAAGTTATCCTACAGTGATACAAAAAATGATAAATTAAAATAGGAAAACAGTAAAATGATTATTTTTTTTTTACTATTTACTATCAAATTTTCTGTTAATTGAATGAATGTCCAGCCCAGAAGTCGCATTTTTCTTGACGCCGGGATTTTCTAGTAGCTACTCTGACCAACAGGTGGCGTGAAGGTGAATATTCGTTGATATAATGCAACGATTCCTACAAACCGCAGCAGTCGCCAATAAGACCATGTGTTCATTATTTTTTTTCAACTTTTAAACAGGTGTCTCGAGCTTAGTGAATGCCACCTTCGTGATACAAGCTAACCATGTGGAGGTGATGAGACTTTTCCATCAGGAGTGGGTGGAAATGAATTATTTTCTATTTACTTACTCCTATTAATTACAGAAACTTACGAATACAAATGAATTTTTGAACTAAAGTATTCTTAAGAATTAAAATTACAGTCTTAGATGTTAGTTGACAAATGTGCACAGCGAATCATTCGTGTCGCCGTTTTTTCAATTTTCTACTTGGTTTTGCACTTTTCATTTCCGCACATAATCATTTTAAATTATAGTAAATTAATGTCCGACTGAAAACATCAAACATAAATTTACGATGATCACAACAAGTATTTTTCATCCATAAACAATGATATTTTGACGATTGAAAATCCACAAGAAAACTTTTGGGAGGGTTAATTTCATGGACCATAGGTTTAATTTATATTCTCCATTCACAATCGTCGGCAATTAGAACAATGCAATCTTTCGTTATCAACAATTTTTGTATTCAAAAAATCATTCAAAACATACTTACATTTACAATACATCCCGATGTCGAACTGGTCTTGTCGAATGTCGGCGACTGCTGCGGTTTATACAAATCGTTGTATTGTATTTATCCTCACGCCACCTGTTGGTCAGAGTACCCACTAGAAAATCCCGGCGTCAAGAAAATGCGACTTCTAGACATCTATGTAAGACCGTATTCCTTGGTATTACAGTGTCTTGTATTATTATTGATGTCTTAGGTTTGGTCCACTCGTTACTAGAGGTCACTAAAAGCTACTAGTAAAGTATTTTCATTTTGTAAATTTTTGGTGTCGGATATTAGAAAACCTTGAATAATTAATATATTGTTACAGATTTTTGATGAGTATGCAAAGTTTCAATTAAATATGATTAAAAAAGGGCTAAAACAATGTCGAGTATTCTGTTACATAAATAGATAAAAAAGATGTTGATGAAGCTAATAAACGCGTAATAATTCATTTCATTTACAGGTAATTGTGTGTATAGCAGTTGCTCCTCTGAAGTTATGATAATGATGTTCCGTTTTCACATTGAATGAGATGATTATCTAGGTTAATCTAATCATTGCATTGGATGCACGTCTGTGAATCTACAAATTTCGATATCTTTCAACGGATTGCGCAATTTCTTTGAACGTATATATACTAAACTCTGCCTGAATTTATCCAGTAACCTTGTGAAGTGTGTGATACGATCTTCGATATCTGACAATTATCTGCAACCAGTTTTGCGATTACTACGATGTGTGAGTTGCAGGAAAAACAAAAATCATGGGTTGAAGAAGTGTTAAAAGAGAAAAATTTTAACAAAATAGAGATAGAGTTTCCTGATTTTGATCCCAATGGGGGGCAGTCAAGTCTTATGTCATTCGTAAAAGTATTAGCAGAAAAAAATGGCGAGAAAAGTATTTTTGATTTAATAATTAAAAGAGGAAGAGACGATGGGTGTGATCCTTTAAATTTAAAGCTGATATATGTAAACGAAGTTTACTTTTATTCCCAAATAGTGCCGTGTTTTGAAAAATTCGCTAAAGGAAAAAACGTAGTTCCATTCGAAAACATTCCTCATTGTTATGGAACAATAACTCAGGAGGAACAATATGTTATAGTTCTAGAAAATCTGAAACCGAAAGGTTTCAGACTTCACAATCTTCACGAACCTATGGACATAGACCATGTCAGACTAGTCGTTGAGGCGTACGCTAAATGGCATGCCTTCAGTTTCGCTCTGAGAGATCAACAACCATGGTGTTTTGACGAATTGGCACAATGTAGTCAAGAAATTCGCAACTGCAAAATTAAAGATTTTGTTATTCCAACTACTCAAAGAGAAATAGATGCTGTTATAGAAATTTACGAAAAGAAAAAGGACTCAGTTATGGCAGAAAAACTGAGAGCTTTGAAAGTAAATTGTTTTCAATCATTGAAAGATTATTATTCGGCTAATGATGATGAAGATTATTTGGTTATAAGGCATGGAGATTGTTGGATGAACAATTTTATATTTCAATATGTAAGTAACAAAATTATCATTATACTTATGGTTTCTTCAATTTATATTAGGATATAAGAGTAAGTAATTGCATATCAAATGTGAGAATTGCGGAGCAAGACGAAAAGGTTGAATTCTTCATCCTCCTTCCACCACTTAATAGTCCGTTTTCCCAACGATAATAATATCAAAAGTACCTAGGAACAGTTGCATTCAATGCTATAATACACTAATATACTGGCTGTCCATATAACAAGAGTTAGATGATAATTTGCTGCATGTCCTGAAGTTATTTCCAAATATCAAAAGGATATGGCCTTGAATGAAACGTTTTTATATCAATCGACATCAAAATTTTTTCAACATTTCCCTTATATACTGAAATCGTCTTAGAATCTCTATTGTAATCCCAAATTCTTCTCATGAACGTTTTAATCATGAAAAATAAATAATTGTTGATACAGCTATACTGTGTGTTCCGCAATGAATGTCGAATTTTGTAAGTACATTCGAAAATGAACATCATTTTTCATATAATTTAACTACATTAGTTTAATACATCACCTGTAGGTAAGCTTTAGCAGCGGCGACGTGTGTTAAAATTCTCTCCCCAACTTAGTGACGTTAACAGTGAATTTGAATACTTTAAATTGTGAAAGCCAGTTTAATATATAATATAAAAGTCCAAACTGTCGAAGTGATTCAGTTCAAAGTGGTCGTCAAAAGTACAAATAAATCGATTAAATTGGGTTAATTATCTCATTGTGAAGGATCTGCATATTCGAATTTTCAAATACCGCATAAAAACCAATAATATTGCACAGTTTTGTCACCTGGTCAATTCTTTCTAAAGGTTACCATACACCTAAATACTCAGTTGTGTATCAGCAATATCTCGTTTCAAATGGAATTCTCGGAAGCACAAAAAGAGTACCTAGGGAGACTCATTACTGGCTACAGCCAAACCATCAATGACAGAATTGATGCGCAAGAGACGGGAGAACAACTCGTCAAAGTAAAGACGGATACGGAGGAGAAATTCAAAGAATATGAGGAAAGAATAGAAAAGTTAGATGATGAAAATCGAAAATTACTTGACCAGTTGGCTAATTTGAAGAAAAAACAGAGAAAAAATAACTTGATCATTCACGGTGCCTCCTTGGAGAACGAAAAACCTGGACAAATAATAGCGAATGTCTTTCGTGATGCTATGAATGTATCGATCGAAACAGGAGATTTAAATGATGATGATGCACAGTAGGAAAGAATGATAAAAGTCCAATTCTTGTAGAATCAATTTCATTCAGAAGAAAAGAGAGGAAATCTTAAAAACGCATATACATTGAAAGGCTCTGGAATTTATATCACCAAGGATCTCCTACCTGAACAAAGAAGTAAGGAACAGTTACTCATTAAAAATATGAGAGACGCTAGAAATAAGGGACAGGTGGCACAAATCAGAGATGAAAAATTGATAGCTGATGGAAAAACATTTACTATAGGTCAATTGCAAACACAGAACCCTTTGGAGCCATCAACTATATTGTCCAAGGACACAGGAAGCAAACTTACTGTTTCTCAGGGTTCTCAACGACCAAAAACTCGATCTGTTTCAAGAAAATAACTTCGCATCACCACAATAACTATGTATTATATAAATGAACTCGGTAGCGTTCATTTTGAAACTTTAGATTATAGGGATAGCGCGGACTGTGACCTAGCCCTAACACCTGGAAAATCCATGAAAATGTTCTCCATACTCCACAACAACATCCGAAGTCTGGCGAAAAATCTGGAAGAATTGAAGTAACTCTCAACATTCTTGCAAAAAAATTTGATCTGATTATATTGACTGAAACTTTTAAATTGGAAAACCCGAATACATCGGGTAGAAGGCTACAATATGATTTATAAATGAAGGAGAAATAAATAAAAATGATGGAACGGTTGTATTCTTGATAAAAACATCAAAATTTGAGCAAACAATTATAAAAATTGATAGAATGAAAGTAATACAACTTATAATTCACATCACTGATGGCATTTCTTATCGAATATTATCGTTATATAGATCACCTTCCTTAGAAATTCCAAGATTGTTGCAAATTTAAAACAATTTTTACTCAATTGTAGAGGTAATTTTGATGTTTGGGCAATTGTTGGTGACATAAATATTGATATCCTGGACGACCAGAATGAATTAGTTGAAGAGTATCTGAATATAATGTATGAGCAGGCCCGCCGCTAGCGGTTTGAACGCCGGTGTGCAATTCCTATCGTGCCGCCCCTATCTAACTACAAAACCTAGGTGTTTATAAAAATGTGAAAAAAAAATGCTGTACAGTGAAAAACTATGTTATATTAGGTTATTTTATACAAGATAGATACACTAATACGACATTAAATGAAAAAATGAAGGCAAGAAAGGTGCAGTTTATACATATTATGTAGGTAGGTATAGGTATTAAGTTATTTTACAGAAACTGCACCTTTCTTGCCTTCATGTTGGCAAAATCAGCTATAATTTTTTGGTGTCTAGTCTATTTAGAATCTCATGTTCAATTGAAATTATTGCTAAATTACTTAGTCTTTGCTGCTGCATAGTTGATCTCAAATAGTTTTTTATTATTTTTAACTTTGAAAATGACCTTTCACCAGATGCAACTGAAACCGGCAATGTGAGTAGTATCCTTAGCGCTATTGCTGTATTCGGAAATGTTGACATTAATTCATTAGCAAAAATGTATTGCAATAGGGTTTGTGGATCATTAGACTGGTTTTCAGTTAAATGCAACTTTAAAGCATTGATTTCATTAAACATATCCATACCGTCAATATCTGCGTCACTACTTGAACTATCTTTTAGCTTCACATTCAAATCTTTACAATGTTTCATTAAATCATCTTTGGAGTAACTAAACAAGTTATTATTGGTGAAAAAGCCAAAAACGTCGGTAAAAGTTTCCAACTCATCGAATCTACGTTTTAAAGAAGTTAAGGTTTGGTCCAGGATCCTAAAAAAAACATCTACCTTGTATTTTGTTTTAGGGTCTAGTAAGACTTCATCACTCTGTTCATACTGAAATTGAGTTGGTTTTCTTCGTGGACGAACGGTATCTATAGGCGGAAAATCTGCATCTACATTAAGTTCCCGAGCCACAGTGGTAGCTTCTTCCAACACCCTTTCGAAATGCTCATCTGTGCGATATTCGGTGAATTTATGAATCAATTTATTTAACAAATTTATGCAGATTTGAGTATTTATTGTGGGTTTTGCATCATTTTGCTAATAGCATTAATTTCGTTTAAAATATCAAACCAAATTACAACTAACCAAAAAAATCTATAATTTTGAATATTCAAAGCAAGCGAATGTGCTTTGTGAGTTGTTGTACAATCCCATTCCGACGAATTGTTATCTGATATTTCAAGTAAAGCGTCAAATATTTTTCGAGGTGATACCGTAAAGGTTTGACTGCATCGATTCTGCTAGACCATCGCGTGGCACTTAATGCCTTTAGTTTTAAATCAGGTAAATGCTTGCAAATTATGGATCACCTTTTGGTAGAAGACGAAAAGAAAATGTAAATTTCTTGAATTAAGTTGAAAAAGTTGACCGTGTCGTGCGTTATATTTGCCGCATCGTTAACGACCAAATTGAGACTATGCGCCGAGCATGGAACGTAAAATGCACGATTATTCATTTCCAATATTTTTTTGTAATCCATTGTGTTTTCCACGCATATTAGAACCATTGTCATAACCTTGGCAACCTGTGGAGCTGGTTATCGGACAGATGCCAATAAAACTTTCGCATATTGTAACATTTTAGTTTCACTGTTTAAAACAACATACCTTAGTATAACTGTAATTTGTTCTGTGTGACTTACATCTGGTGTGCAATCTAATATGATAGAGAAATATTTTGATTCTCTGACTTTGTTCAGGATATAATTTTTATGGTCGTGCCGAGTAAATCAATGATTTCATTCTGAATCTGATCTCCTAAATAGTGAGTCATGCGAGTTGAATCGAATTTCGAGGCTTGAATTCTGTGAATATGTTCTCGCATAACTGAATCAAAGGATGCTATCATTTCTATTGCTTTGAGAAAATTACCATCATCATGCTCATATAATATTTTGGACGAGCCCCTAAACGCCAGACATTGATGAGATAAAAATTTTATAACAGCTATGATCCTTTCCAATACATCACACCATTGTTTTTTTTTCAGATTCTAATATTCTCAGTTGCATTTGATTTACAGTAGTTTTATTTTTTAACATATGATTTAGTTGGACCCAACATTTTAAATTTTCGCTATGGGAAATGCTTGTTTCGTGTCGTTTTAAGGTAGATGACAAATGTTGCCAATCGGAAAAACCGCTTGGAGCTGACAGACTACTTACAGTTTTACTGAATATTTTACAACAAAAACAATAGACTGAATCTTTTGACGTAGAGTAAACAAGCCATTCTCTGTTAATTTTTTCTCCATTAGGAAGATTTCTAGAGTAACAACTGTTTGCAAATTTTCTTCCATCGATATTAGCAGGAAAATTGTGGTTAAACAGCTGCACGGGACCACGGCTAACCAAAATATTAACAATATCATTAGTCATACTGGCGGGCCACGAACCGAGATCATCACCACAATCTAAGCAGCTACTTGATGACGATAAATTGCTTACAGGTTCTTTAGCACTACTTTCTCTTTTTAAGTTTCACTGGAGTCTCCTTCAGAAGGACTAACATTTTCTCTTCAGATACCTCCATAACTTCTAGATTTAAAGCTGCGCTTGTTGAAGCTACATCTACGTCAACATTCTCTTGACATTCAGAGTCCCTATTTTCTGGTTTGCTAAAAATTTCTCAAGAGATCCCGCTAGTTTTTTCCTCTGTATCTTTTTCTCGTTTTTGCCGTCGAAATTGAGCTCCTGAAATTTTTTCCTTTTTGCGGTTTCTAGAATTTTTTGAAAAGTTTAGTATACGGTTGTTCAAAAGTAATTTAAATCCCAAAGGGGTCGATCATTCCACCCATTATTGCGAACAACCTTTACTAGGGGTTAACACTGAAATCGCGAAAAAATCAGCTTTTCCATACATTTTGTATGGAATAGTTATTTTTTCCGCGATCAAAAGTAAGCTTCCTTTGAATTATTTCGGGCCTACTGCGTGGCGTATTGGCATAACGGATCATAGTCCTGTACTTCTCGGAATCATGTAATCTGGAAAAAAAAAACGGATAAAAGATTGAACGAAACCAAATATATCAATATCAATATATCAATTATGATTTTAAATAAATTAGACACAGAACAGTGCCAAGATATATATATATATATATATATATATATATATATATATATATATATATATATATATATATATATATATATATATATATATATATATATATATATATATATATATATATATATATATATATATATATATATATATATATATATATATATATATATATATATATATATATATATATATATATATATATATATATATATATATATATATATATGTTCAAGGATTGTAACCCCACTCATGGGGGTTGATATTTCAGGCAAGTTTTGTATAGATATAGCCTCTGTTTAGTTTTCGTTGAAGCACCCTATATATATATATGAATAGGAAGATGGGTCGAATGATGACTCAAAAGAAAGGTGGTATCTTTGTCTACATCGCCTTGAACGAATTTCCATTTTTAATTGAAAACTGTAAAAGATACAGGGTGAGCAACTGAAACATTGTAATGATTATGAAGGATTATGAATCTTGAAAGAAAACGATAACACTATCAGTCATAGTAACTCTATTGATCTTTGAACATTCGTTGAACGATATGCTAGCAATGCATCTAGAGTAGGGTTCACATGTACATGCGTTTTTATCAGTTAACTGAAAGGAAACTTTTTTGTTTTCACAGGTGATACTGTATAATCATCGTCCTCATGTGAAATGACTCTTATTTGACGATACGAATCAACACTACGAATCAAGAACGCAGATGTTACAATGATCAGATTTCTTCAACAAAAAAATTAATTCTCAATATTTTCGTTCTTCTTGTATTCAATTTCTTCCTCCCAATTTCACTCCACATCAGTTGTGAAAATTCTGTTGCATTCATCACAATAGTTTCTCTTCTATTCGAAATTTAGTTTTCATAAAATCGTCATGGTTGACTTCGAAGTGTATACTAGAATTAGTTGCCAAATTTCGTGAAACTGGATCGGTGCGAAATAAGAAGCGCGTAATTGAGAGGCCAGTAAGAAATGAAGCTGTGGAAGTGGCGATGCTTGGTCGAGCGGTGGTTGATCCTACCCTAAGCCTGCAGAAATTGGCAGATGTAAGTGGTGTAAACCAAACGAGTATTTTCCGTATTCTGAAGGGGCATACGTTTCATCCATATAAAATCAAATTATTTCAAGAACTGAACGAAGATGATTTCGATCGAAGACTTCAATTCTGCGAGACCATAAGTGAGAGAGTCATGAACAATCCTCATTATTTATTTTAATTGTGTTTTTCGGACGAATCTACATTTTTTCTGAATGGAACCGTAAACCGCCATAATTGCCGTTATTGGGCAGATTCTAAGCCGCAAATATTCCACGAAATTCACACTCAACAACCTCAAAAACTAAATGTTTGGGTTGGTATTCATGGCGATCACTTCATTTGACCGTTTTTCATTCCTGGAAATCTTACCGGAGAGTTGTATTATCAACTATTGGAAGAATTTATCGACCCAGCAATAACGGAGATCATTGAGAATGACCCCCGCTATTCGGAGAACGAGATTGTATTTCAGCAGGATGGAGCGCCCCCGCATTTTGCACAACAAGTTCGAGTATTTTTGGATAACCATTTTCCTGGTCGTTGGTTTGGAAGGAGAGGCCCAACGGAATAGTCCCACGTTCTCCGGATCTCAGTCCATTAGACTTTTTCCTATGGGGCCCCCTCAAAAGTATAATCTATAAAACTGAACCTGCTGATTTGAAATACCTGAGACAGCGCATCGTCAATGAGTGTAACCAAATCATACCTGAAATTTTACAGAATGTCTGTGAACGTTTCACCCAAAATTTGTTTATGTGCATGGTGGTTGGTGGCCAACAATTCGAACATTTACGTTGAGTGTTAGTGACTTCAGTTCCGTTCATTTTATCGGGTAATAAAGTACAACTTCTACTCGTTAATTTTCTCCTTTCGTTTATTCCCCTCTATATTTTCAGCCATTGTATTAGTTTTTTTATCTATTACATTTGAAACCGGATGTCTCAAACGAGTAACTGTCTTTCAAAAGGTGTTTATTCAGTGAAAAATCAACCCCTGTTTGATACTGGTCGAAGATAGATGGTATACCATGCATTGCATCTTCAGTCACTTTTCCGTTTAGGCAAGTATTGTACCCCAAAAGATGTCTCCCTTGAAACAAAAATTGACATGTTTTTGCGTTTTGATCAGAAATGAATATCTTGTTAGATTCGAATTTAAAGGCGGAATATAGTAAATATCGGAATCATCTCTATGAGTTAATTAAGTCTACAAAAACTTCTCATATGGCATCGAGAATTGCCGAAAACCGCAACAATTCTAGAGGCCTATGGAAATGTGTAAACATGTAAGAAGAACTGAAGTTGGAGAACGGCACGCTTACGTCTAAGCGACAGGAAATTGTGGAGCAGTTCGTCACCTATTTCACGGATATTGGAAAAAACTTGGCTACCAATATCAGAAAACCTACTTTGCCAGTTTCAGTGCCAAGAAGAACTGTGAACTCTATTGGGTTAATTGAAACTACTACACAGGAAGTGGAATCCGTGATACAAAATTCAAAAAGTGGTAAATCGGCTGGTGTTGATGGTTTGAGAAAAGAGACTATAAAGATAGTTGTGGACTTCACATTGGTGCCGCTAGTTTATGTTATTAACCCGTGTATGATTGAGGGCAGATTCCCTTCTATTTTCAAGACTGCCATAATCAAACCTATTTATGAACCAGCGGATCAGAGTTTGGCTTCAAATTATATATAATTAATATAATTCTGTATCTCAAGAATCAATGCGCACCATTTTAAACGATTGTTTGAGCATAAAACGCGTTGCCGCCAAACTAGTTCCAAAAAACTTGAATTTCCTCGAAAATTGAATCGCGTAAAGGTCGCTGAAGATATATACTTCAAAACGAGTCAATTCCGACCCCACATTCATAAAACGCATTATAGCTGGTGATGAGATAAGGGTTCGTGAGTTTTGCATGAAAATCAGTTAACAAGCTTCGAAATGACGCCCTCAAATTGAACCGAAACCGAAAAAACCACGTCAGAGTCGATCAAGAATCAAGGTAATGTTGACTTGTTTCTTTGATTATCGCGGTGTGTGCACTCGGAATTCTTGCAAGAAGGTCAAGCGGTGAATGAAGAATATTACCTGAGCGTTATGCAGCATTTAAAAAGGCAAATCCTTTGAAAAATGCCAGATTTGTGGAAAGAAAACTCATGGATTCACACCACGATGATGCAACATCTCACAAGGGTATCATTGTGAATGAATTTTTGACCAAAAACTCAACAAATATCATTGAACAACCACCGTATTCACCTGATATGGCTCCGGTGGTTTTTTCTTGTTCCAAAACTTGGGTACCCGTTTTGAATCGATAGAATACATATAAGAGAATTCGCGGCGAGAACTAAAGTCGATTCTGAAAAAAAATATTTGAAAAAGGGCCTACTTTGAAGGCGATACAATAAATTTGGATGAAAAATAAATATTACGTAAATCTTCCGAAACTTTCGCAGAAGTATTCTTCAACGAGAGTATTCTTTCACGGAAGTATTCTTTAACGGAAGTAGTAAATTCGGTTCAGACCGGTAGTAACCAGACAGGTTCGTGTCTAATTGTACCATGCATTTGAATATTCCCTCCTGAGCTTTTTAGGTACCTGAATCTTGAGATCCTCTTGAGAACGGAATAATACATGAGTCTTAATTGAATCTCTCAGAATCAAATACTCCTCGATTGGGGAGACGCGGTGATATTTGAAATTTTCATTTGTGAGTGGCATAGCTTCAGAAACGCTTTCAGGTCTATTAAAAAGATAATATTTTGGTCCTAAAAGAAAATTACCTTGATGAGTTAAAGAATTTATAGAGCAACACTAATAACGTTAAGCTTCTTACAATTTTTCGTAATCCATTTCTATATGCTATATTGTTGTTAATTATGGGACAAGTGTTGGTTGAGGAGTATACTGTATCGGTTTTCAATTGTGTAAAATTTTTATTATTTTCTCATTGATATAAAATCTAACGAACAATGTCTTGAAAAAAGTGTAAACGATCGGTAAACTCTAAGTATCCTGGCCTTCGTTGATCAGGTTTTTGTGCGGGTCATTTCCATGCGAACTCATCATGTTCGATTTATCGAAGAATCATATGGAAACAATAAATGCCCTGCCAGGTGGCCAGTGTTCGAAGTTCAATTCTCTGGAATAGAATGCTCGATCGAAAAAAGGGGAGATTCAGGTTATACCTGAAGAGGATAATGAAAATCTTGTCGAAATAGTAAAGAAAGTGGGAAATTTCCCATTGCTCATAATATGATAGATTCCGTTTACAGGGTTCAGACTCAGAATAAAAATAAGCCGAAAAATATAATAATCAACTTTTTAACTCAGTCCGTCAGAGATAATGTATTGGCTGCAGCTAGAGCGGTAAGTAGAGATAATCATGGTCGACGAGGTTTCAGTCAGTCGGAAATCTCTGAAGGGTTCTTCGTGAATGAGCATTTGCCTCCAGATAAGAAGAATCTTCTGAAAGAGGTCAAAGAAAAGAACAAAGAAATCAACAAGTGCAAGTACATTTGGGTACAGAATTCTAACATTTTGGCTAGGAAAACGGATAATTCCAAAATTGTGTATATTGCAAAGTTGGACGATTTCGATTCTATTTAATATTTGGGTCTAACACTGAATACATGAAATGATTATAAAGCAGCGTCGCATCTGCTGCATTTTTAGTTTTTTATTAAAAAAAACTGAAATCTGTTGCGGCATCTGACCTAACCTAATTTGGTGAGAAATTGATGCAGGTGTTCATTTCTTTAAAAAAATCATCCATATTGATCGTTCTGGATACGATATATCGATATTCAGAAGTGTTCCCTAGACTTTTTTGAGGTGTTTATTCTAAGTAGGGGTAAGAGTCGCCTTAGTCTTTTTGTCACAGTTAATACATGTTGATCCCAACGAACAAAGGGATCCAACATAACACAAAGGTATTTGACTTCCATTGAACTTTTAATAACAATGTTAGAAATAGTCTTGTGGAGGAGAGATCTTAAACAAATTAAAAACTACCGCGAAGAGAATAGAAAAATCTATTATCTGGATGAAACGTGGGTGAATGCTGGGCACACTAAATCAAGTGTTTGGATAGATGCATCGGTCAAAACAGCCAGACAGGGTTTCCAAGAAGGTTGATAGACTGGATTGAAGAATCCCACAGGTGAGTGGTAGTTATATTATGCATGAATAATTCATGTATAATATAATATAATATTCATGATTTTCAAATGATACACAAGTTCTGTTGGTTCGTTTCTGATTGAAATCGCTAATTTCTCGATAAACTTATTTGATTTTTATTCTGATTCAAATCTTGATTTGAATCGTGCTTACTCTCTTACTTATCAACAATAGGCACGTCACGAATACCCTTTATGAAAATATTCCTGTTATTCCTTGCAAATTATGCTATAGGGTAAAACCCATACATACTGTTCATTATCCAGTACCTGGTACCACAACAATCCTGTTTCGAATTGTTAGCATGCCGCTTTCTTTCAAGGACGTTCTATATCATGTTTTCAATCTATATTTACTACAGCAATAGGATAATTCAATTTGGACGAATAGATGGGATATTATTAAGGGTCTGTTGCTACTTCTGGGTTTTTCTTTATCTCTATTGCTACTGTAAATTAACTTGAGTAGGCTGTGTACCACCTACCTGTCGTCAAAAGGTTTATCGGTGATTTAACTCAATTCTCTAATTATCAAAATCAAGTATTTTCTTGAATAATGAGATTTCACATGATTAAGTTAGATGAAAATAGACACATGCAATCATTAATAGAAATCATTTTTATGTCTTTTGCAGGTAAAGGCAAGAGACTCATCGTTTGCAATATTGGATTCGTTCCCGACGCACTGCGGTCATTCGAATCGAAGAAATCTGGTGACTACCACGAAGAAATGGATGGACCCAACTTCAAAGAATGGTTTGAAAATATTTTACCAATTGGAAGACGGATGTGTCATCGTTTTGGACAATGCGTTTTATCATTCTAGACGCACAGAAAAACTCCCGACATCTGCCAGTACAAAAGCCACTATTCAAGAGTGGCTACGTTAAAAAAATATTGCTTTCGGGGATGATTTGATTAAAGCAGAGCTTCTTCGAATAGTCAAAACCCACAAACCAGGGTATAATAAATATGTAATAGATGAAATGGCTCGAAACCAAAATAAAATCGTGTTGCGACTCCCGCCCTATCATTGCGAGCTCAATCCCATCGAACTGGTTTGGGCTGAGATGATGAATTATGTGGCATCTAAGAACACATCATTCAAATTCCAAGACATGAAGAAGCTTTTCGCCGAATCCATTGAAGGGATTGATGCTGTCAAGTGGCAAAACTGCATTAAGCATGTCGTAGAGAAGGTCGAACCGAGAATGTGGCAATTAAATCACATAATAGACGAACAACTGGATTCTATTATTGTCAATCTCGAGAATGATTCAAGTTCATCGTCTGAATCTGATAATGACGATGATAATCCTTGATGTCCTTTTTTATGTAACTCTTGTAATATATATGTTTCAATAATGTTTTAATACCAGAAAATATACCTACAACATCATTTGCGTATTACATTGCCTGTTTTTTATTTTATGATAATTCAATCAGTCATATCCGAAACTATTGTGTGAATACTTCATTTTAGAATGAAATTCTACATCATTGATGTTCATTACTTAATTCAGTGATCAATTTCGTAATCAAATGGAAGCCAGTCTCTGGATTCAACACTGTGTGACATCACGTTCAGGCCTCGTGCGTTTGTTTTGTTTACACTCTCTGTTTTCGTTGCATCAAGTATAAAACGTATCATTTCAATAACGATTGGGAGGAGAAATTTTTCTTCTTTATGGTGAAAGATAAGTGCATTTGTCTTATTTGTCGTGCGTCAATTGCAATACCTAAGCGTGGTAACTTAGAGAGGCATCATAAAACGGTTCATAAAAACTATGAAAAGGATTTTATGTAACAGAGTGAATTAAGAAAACGAAAAGTACGTGATTTGATATCTTGTTTGAAAAAAGAATGAACCATGTTCACAAGACCAGCCAAACAATATTCGTCATCTCATATATAAGCGAAACACAAGAAACCATTCGAAAATGGATCGGTTGTGAAGGAAACATTTATTGAAGCGGGTTAGACTTTATTTGAAGATTCTAAAAATAGAACAGAAATCATGTCTGCTATTAGAGAACTTGACTTATCTCGTCAGACTGTCACAGAAATCAACGGTATGATATTAAACAACTTAAGATATGCAGACGATACTGTAATTTTGTCCCAAAGTGAAGAAGAATTACAAGCTCTTAAACGCTGTGGGGCAGAGCTCTCGTCAAATGGGACTTGACTTGAACGCTCAAAAGACTAAAGTCATGGTGATCAGCAGAGACAAAAGAAACACATAAACTATAACAACACTAGAATTGAACAAGTGAGTCAAACAAAATATCTAGGAAGAATAATAAATGATCACGTGGATACAGACATAGAAGTTAAGTCTCGAATAGAACAGGCCCGCCAAGCTTTAATAAAAATGAAGGGAGCGATCTGCAACAACTCCTTGAATTTGCCATTGCGTGTTCGTCTTGTTAAGTGTTACGTATGGTCTACACTGCTCTATGGATGTGAGTCATGGTTACTCAAAACAAATACCATGAAACGACTTAGAGCATTTGAAATGTGGTCATATCGTCGCCTACTAAAATTACCATGGACCGACAGAGTAACCAACAAAGAGGTTTTAAGGAAATTGAATAGAACACCAGAAATAGAAAACATAATTAAAAGGCGGAAATTGACATACTTTGGACACATCGAAAGACATGACAAATACAATATCTTGCAATTTGTAATAGAGGGAAAAATAGAGGACAAACGGGCTAGAGGACGTAGAAGAACTTCATGGATGAGCAACCTGCGTAATTGGACTGGACTTAATAGAGAAGAACTAATACATACTGCCAGAGATAGATGGAGATATGTCATGTTATTAGCCAACCTCAGAATCTGAGAAGGCACCAAGAGAGAGAGAGAGAGAGAATCTACCGATATGACAGACACTGCCCAGCTGTGTATTTTTATTCGGATGGTATTCGATGACATGTTGGCTAAGGAAGAATTTTTGACAATCATTCCTCCTAAAGGGAAAATCCGTGGCAAAGATGTGTATGACGTTTTCTTCAATTTTGTAAAAAACTACAAGCTACCAATATATAAATTAGTGTGCATTTCAACCGATGGAGCACCAGCAATGACTGGAAACAAAAACAGTTTTGTGGCATTCTGTCGAGCTAATGAAGATTTCCCTTCTTTTTTTTTCATTTCATTGCATTATACATCAACAAATTTTGTGTTCAAAAGTTTTAAACACGGAAGAAATTATGGGCATTGCAACAAAAATTGTGAATTCCATCCGTGTTCCAGCTTGCAACGGCGGCTCTTTGAGTTGAAGTTGGAAGATAGGGAGTCAGCTAAACACACTGATTTAGTTCTTCACACGGACGTCAAGTGGTTGAGTCGCGGAAATTTCCTAGAAAGGTTTCAAGAAACACGCAGATGTTGAAAAACGAAAAATGGCTGACATCACAATGCACTTAAACACCAATAACTTGGAGCTTCAAGGTGAAGGAAAAACTATTATTGAGATGATTAGCACAGTAAACGCATTCAAAAGTAAATTGCTACTTATTGTAGATCAACTGAAAAGAAAGGATCTGAAACATTTTCCGTCTTCGAAAGCAAAGATTCCTCAGATAAATTATGATACGTATGAGGCTGAATTATCAAATATTTTAGGACAATTCGAAATGCGTTCTTATGATTGCAGTAAAATGGCAAATATAGTATCATTTATGAGTTAGCCTTTTTCATGGAAAAACATTGTGGAATTATCAACTAAAATAGCAAGTCAGTTTAATATGAACTCTTGTCTGTTGAAAATGAGTTGGTCAGGATTATATCAGATATACATCTCAAAGCTACTGCATCTGATACAAATTTCTAATGTTTTATGTCTGAAGATAAATATCCGAATATAATGCAAATCGCTCTTCAACTGACTACAATGTTGGGGTCAACTTACTTGTGCGAGTCTGCATTTTCTGAAATGAAGATAATTAAGTCAAAATAACTCAATCAACTTACTGACGATCTTATGTCATCATCTCATGAAAAGTATGCTGAGGACATGCAGTGCCACGCTTCAACATCCAACAAAGTTACTCCTTAGTTACGTTTAACACCATATGTAACTCTTTCGATTCCTAACAACTAATGACCTCGTAATTTTGAAAAACTATAGGTTTTTTCATTGATATTATAGAGAAGAACCTAACTAAACCTAACACAAACCTTGACTAAAATAATGTATATTGTGCGGAAAGATAATATCTATATATGCTACGGTAATTATATAGGTAGGGTGTATCGTGTATGAGCAACTCTGGCTTAGAAGCTGACTGGGAAAGATTTTTGTTTGCAGATGAATCGTATACTCTTATATACATATGTTCAAATGAGAGAAATACCCAGTCCAACTTCTAACCTACCTATGGTTTTGGTGGAAGTTCAGCAATAGTGCGGGTGGGAATTTTTTGGAACATCCGCACTGATCTGGTCATCATTAATAATGGAACCCTGAATGCTCAGAGGTACAAACATTTAATGAAGAACGTGTTGTACCATTTATGGTATGATAACGCCAAACCTCACCAAGCTCTCATCGTTAGGAAGATCACGAAATCACTTCAGTGGAGTGGCCTGCATAAGGTCTAGACCACAGTCCCATTCTACATGCCAGGGACATTTACAATAGAAGATGAAGAAGCCAGCAAAACCAGCCAGTTACCGTGAATGAGGTTCGGAGCAGAATGATCAAAATTGGAACGAAAAGAATCAAAATGCAAATAAAGTCATGGATTTTGAGTAGGAATAGTGGATTTTATACAATATTTCTTTCCAGGGGTGGAAATATTCGGTATTAATGAGATAAAAAACACAAGGTTTAACTTTAATCTACACTTTATTTGAAAAAATTCGACGACGTTTCGCTGACACAGCAGCTTTATCAAGAATGACAAACAGAATGAAGAGTATGGTATTATAAACAAATCGTAGAACAAGTTGGATGAATAACAGGAAAAACCCACACCGAGCCATTGTACAGTTAGTATGAAAGGTAATTAAAACTAATTAAACAAGTTAAGTAGGGTGAATAATTCACATCTACCTGCTCATTCAAAAGCTTGTCCGAACTTTTGATTTTATATGTAATATGTCAAAGTTTTTATTGAATGAATGGTTTTCTTTCATTAAGTGGTTTGAATAATTTGAATCAGATTTATTTTTATCGGAGCTTCGTTTATGTACATACATAAACGTAGCTTCGATAATACCATACTCTTCATTCTGTTTGTCATTCTTGATGAAGCTGCTGTGTCAGCGAAACATCGTCGAATTTTTTCAAATAAAGTCTAGATTAAAGTTAAACCTTGTGTTTTTTATCTCATTTATATCATGGATCTACATCAAGTAACGGCCTCCACAATTCAAATATTCGGTATTAACAGATTTTGGAGTTTTTTTTCAAAGGTTTTGCATTTCTCATTAGTAGTTTTATTTCAATCCCTCTGAATTCCATTTTGATGTCGATTATTCTCAAGCATTCTTTATTGCTGGAGGATTAATGAAGAAACAATTAGTCAGCATATCTGAACACCCTCTGAATAAATTGGTTTTTTCGATTTTGTGCTTTAATTTGCTGGCATAATGTAGTTTTGTTAGAATCAGGAGTAGTAAAATGTGGATAATATATCATAAGAACCATTTGAACTATTCTTGATATATTTTTCCCGGCGGGATAACCGTCATTGAAAATAATTGCCGGAATAACTCTAATTCAATTTTTTTTTACAGAAAGAAAATCAAACAACTCCTGAGAAAGTTGCTGTAATAGATTGGCAATTATCAATGATGGGATCGCCAATGTTAGATCTCACTCATTTTCTATTTTATGCATGCTCAAGAAAAGAATTAGATCAATTGGACGACATAATAAACTTTTACTATGACAATTTATCGAAAAATATATTAAACTTGGGTAGTGATCCAATGAAGTGCTATCCAAAAGAAAGACTTATCCAATCCTTCAAACACTATGCTCCTTCTGCAATAGCAGGAGTACCTGTAATGGTTAAAGTATGTTTCACACCTGATATTCCCAAAAAATACGATATGTCCAAAGTGAGTGAAGAAGGGAGTTTCAATTGTCTCTTAGAAGGCGGCATGATAGATGTGGAAGGATACTTCAAGAGAATTGATGATGTACTCAAGCTCTGTGTAAAACGAGGATTTTTGTAAATTGATCACCAATGGAACAAATCTGGTAAACTCTGAATCAAACGTGAAATTATTAAAATTGATTAATTTCATAATATCTGATTTTTATTCATGAACCAAATACTCGAATACACACCAAATCATCAATTGAATTGTTGCAAATGTATTAATATTTTTCACGCAGCCATTATTTAAAAAAAAACTACGAAAAAGATAAAATATTTTTAGGCAAATAGTATTTCGGATGATCTGTGAAAAACGCCCCAAGCTTAGATCCTACAATTGTTGATTGATTGCAATGGAACGAAAACCGACCCGGATCTCAGATAATATTTTAATAACCTGGTGGCTACGCGCGCATATTAATTTTTCTCTTCGTATACTCATTCAATTTCAAATACCTCATGCGAAAAAAGTTTCACTCAAAACCAAAGATTTCTTGGAAAATTTTGAAAGAACGCTTTAAATTCAAATTCTTCTTCTCATTCTTTTAAATAGACCTATTGGTCTGTTGCTTGCCGAAGCCGTCTCTGGATCGTTTCTTCCGTGGTGGACTGCCAGCTTTCCTGCCACCTTTTTGGAGGTCTTCCTGGTGGGCGCTTTCCATGTGGCTTGCTCTCCATCACTATGCGCGGTAATCTGTTTTCGTGCATTCTTCGCACGTGCGCATACCATTCTCTTCGTCTTTGTCTGCCCCATTTGACTATGTCTACTATGCCGCATTGAGCTCGTATGTCAGTGTTTCTTATCCTGTCCAGTCTGGTCTTTCCGAGGATAGTTCTTAGGGTTTTCATTTCGGCCGCGCGTAGCATACTTTTAGTTTTGTTTGTGTCTTCGCGTGCTTCTATGCCGTAAGTCATGATGGTCTGATGCAAGTCTTCTAGATCTTCACCTTGCTATCTGTCCCAATGTGCTGGTTTGACGATATCATACCCTGACAGAGCTGCTGCTTTAGTTATGCCTAGATATTTAAAGACATTGACTAATTCTTATAAATTTATGACGAATGCCATAATTTCAATCAACCAAAAATTATTGAAGATTTTCATTCAGGAAGCAATATTCAACCTTCCATAAAATGTTTGATATCCCTCCCTAAAGAAACTGTTTACCGATTCACTCTTCATAATCATCGTTAACCAAGGCCACACATTAGTGGTACAATCTAGTCAGATGTCATGGATGAGAATAACAGAATACAGTTTTGCTCTCGTTTGATCTTGTCAGTGTTGCATGCCTATTCACATCAGATCACAACCTACTCGTATCAATTCGTTGGAACCTCTCAACTACGTATATATGTATACACATATACTTGGAAAGCTCCAAGAAACCAACACAGAAGCCTACCAGAGCCACTGGAAACGTTGAAGACAAAGAGTAAATAAAACTAAAAAACTTCAAGAATCCAGAATAGTTTGACGATGCACCACAACTACTACACACTATGCCTGCTACTTGCAGTTGTTTTATTCAGTTAGCGCTCCAGTACTGGACGGGTTGTTCAACCAGATGTACTTCTTATCTCAATATCCGAAAAACACGTAGATGACGCAGATGACAACTTTGTCACGATGGAAGACAGATTTGTGTCTCAAGGACATTCAACTACCCAATTGTTAAGAAATCGGACACTAGCAGCTGCTATTTCAAGCAAATCAAATGATGAATAAAAAAAAATTAATTTACACTTATTCACTATATTTTTACGAATATAACAATTTATATATGAGCTACACAACTAAATTGTAAGTGAGTGAAACTACCTACAAATTCGCTACACTACATAGAACTATTATCTGAATTACTCAGATAGAAACAAATTAGGTAAAATGTAATTATTTTCAAAATCTAGCTGTTCATTCGAAAATATCCCTGATAACCACTAGGGTTATTAGAAACGGTGCAGAAAGTTACAAACCACAAAAATGTTGGGATACTTTATAGAGCAATATGGACTATAAGGGTTTGTCAATTATGATATCCCAGTTTATTTATCAAATCAAATTCTCTTATATAACTAAAATATTTTTTGTTTTGATCCTTTAATGTGCTCTATTTCTGCCTTTCGGCTAAAGACACGCCGGGGAATTGTGTCATCTCACTAACCCGAGAATTTTTTTTTTCGAACCCCTCTCGTGTCAAGGGAAGGGATCTTTAATGTCCAACACATCTCTGTTAGACAGGACCGAAGGCCTTACATTTCCTCCGAAAGATGGACACTCAAGCGATTCCCAGAATACGAAAAATCGCACCGACTTTGTGGGTGTTAAACCCAGATCTGCGCGGGGCATCATATCCTCTACGATATCGTCACCGATAGCACTGATTTCAAATCATCGCCAATATTTAGACAGTGCCCTATAAACAATGGACATCGTTTTCAATGGACGATGCCTTCAAAATTTATTCAGAGCATGCTTAGGAGCTCATCGCATCGTACAACTCTTGATTCCACCACGGTAGTGGGACGTATTTGTTCAATTGTTTCGTTCTACCCATTGCTACTTCCGTGGCATTGACTATGATCTCGTAGGAAGAACCTTGGAGACTAATTTGTTATGTTTTTCTGTTTACATACATGTGGGACTGGATTCACGAGTTCAGACTGATGCAGTTTACACTGACTTCTTAAAAGCATTTGACAAAATGTGTAAATCAAATTTAATTTATAAGGTATTGAGGCAGGGGTTGGAGGTGTGTTGCTGAAGTGGATCCAGTCATATCTTGAGGATAGGGAGCAGGTTGTCTCCATCGAGTCACCTCACTAACCCGAGAATTTTTCCGAACCCCTCTCGTGTCGAGGGAAGGGATCTATAATGTCCAACACATCTCTGTTAGACAAGACCGACATCTTTAAATCTCCGAAAGAAAGACACTCAAGCGATTACCAGAATCATCCGAAAACTCAAACCGACTTTGTGGGTATTGAACCCAGATAACTCTGCGCAGGGGACAGGCATCATATCCTCTACGCCACCGAGCCGGCATAACTAAAAAAGTTTTTAAAAGAACAATTTTCCCCGAGCACTGATTTCAAATCATCGCCAATATTCAGACAGTGCTCTATAAACAGTGGACATCGTTTTCGATGGACGATGCCTTCTAAATCTATTCAGAGCATGTTAAGAGGCTCTAATTGCATCGTCAAACTTTTGATTCCACCACGGTAATGGGACGTGTTTGTTCAATTGTTCGTTCTACCCTTTGCTACTTCCGCGGCATTGACTATGATCTTGGGAGAAGAACCTTGGAGACTAACTTGTTATGTTTATCTGATTACATACATGTGGGACTGTATTCACGAGTTCAGACTGATGCAGTTTACACTGACTTGTTAAAAGCCTTTGACAAAATGTGTAAATCAAATTTAATTTATATTCTATTGAGGCGGGGGTCGGAGGTGTGTTGCTGAAGTAGATCCAGTCATACCTTGAGGATGGGGAGCAGGTTGTCTCCATCGAATCGTTTGTTTCTGATTATTTCCGTTCAACATCTGGTGTTTCTCAGGTAACACTTCTCGGACCACTTTTATTTTTACTCTACATAAATGATATCGGTACATGTTTTCAAAACTCTTATTTTCTACTTTATGCAGATCATCTGAAAATATTCAGGACAGTTGACGGTTGGGGTGATTGCGAGAGATTGCAGGAGGATCTGAGAAATTTAACACAATATTGCAGAGATAATCATTCATCCTTGAATTTGGAGAAGTGTTGTTCCATTTCATTTGGTAGGAACTGCAAACTACTTAATTATCCCTATAAAATCGAAGGTACTGTTTCGAAACGGAATTCAACTGTAGAGGACTTAGGTGTCATTTCCGATTCCAATTAGTTTTTGATGCACTTATTGATTATATCACTTTTGCCTCACAGAGGGTGTTATAGTAAGAAAGGTTAGGGATATAATTGTTATTCAGATCGTTACGCGTGTAAACAAAATAGATTCATCAGATTTTTATCTTCAAAGTCTCAATATTATATATTGAATCATTATTACTCACAGTCTCAAAGATATTTTGTTTTGATTTCATTCAAAGATCCGCGTACTATGTCGGATATCATTTTTTCGTATAAGATTCTGAACGATGTGTTGCAGGTACCAGGGCTTTAGCAGATGGTGGGGTTCAATGTTCCTTGTAAAATGTTGAGGAACTAATCTTTTTCATATCGACTTTAAGAGAACGAAATAGCCTCAAAATTCCTCAATGTGCAGAATTCTACGTGCTGGTAACGGTTGCTCCGATTTGGTCATGTTCAATATCTGTCTTTCATCTCTTAAGAGAAATTTGAGAAGTAGGTTGTCTATATTCACCCAATTTACATAAGAGACATATTTGTTGAGTTTTCGTGGCCTTGTCGCTTCCAAAGGTTCAATTGTAATTTTTATCAAATTCTGCTTTTTATCGATACATTTGATTGTCGGATTAGTTGGATTTAAATAAGAATAATGTTTGTTTTACGTAGTGGATGCTAACTCGAGCTTGCTTGTAAGATTATCCTGCATGGTGAGCTCAACAAACTCGTTCCTTTGACAGAATTTCTGGTCAGCTTTCCTTGACAGTCTTCAAGAATTTCTTGTGGTTCTTGAAAAAGTACTAACAGTTCTTTGTTCTTCAGGACCTGGATGATTTCGTATTTGTTTTCTATTTTCACTGTACGGCAGTGTTGAAAAGTTTGGAGATTGCAGTTCTCAGCAAATGTCTTCTGGTAGCAGTAGGATATGGAATCAGAACTGTTTCGACATTCCTCGTTGGTCCATCGGTTTTCATTTTCAAACTTGACGAGATACTTCTTTGGTGGAAGCAAGGCAATATCTTGGTGGTTAGGGATAGGGTATATTCGGAAATAGTTAGCCATAATATTTTGAAAAATGGGAATTTTGAGGAGGAAAGTGATTGTTTGATCTGTACCGATTATAGAGATCTTTGCAAACTCTAACACCTTGAACAAATGAATATGATCGATTGAAGATAATTGCTGATATTTGTAAATTTTCTCTAAATAGTTTTGAATTTCTAACGTCTCGTTAACGGTTATAATTTCAAGATTTGCTATTCCATTGAAGGCAAGACTTATTGTTCTTTCTAACATTGATAGTGTATCTAGTAACATTTCTGAATGGAATACTTCATTTTGTAAAAGTATTCTGATTTCTTCTGTTGTTGTCAAGGTTTGAAAAAATCTTCGAGTACTCAAAATATTTTTATTCAATAATTCCAAGTCATCGGAGTATCTTTTAGATAGGTGGTTAGCGAATGAAGTTAACTTATTGATTTTATTTATTTCAGAACTCTTGCTCTTGTGGAGAGCCTCTAGATTTTCGTTTATTGTTTTAAGATCATCATCATCAAGGTTACCGGTAATGAATTTTACACCTGTCCCAAGGAAATTCATCAGTCCTCGTTTTATTCTTTTATAACTTATTTTACCGATCAATTGTTCGATCTTTGCAAATTCCGATCGAGTTGGAGATAGATTCGATGAGTGAACTTGTCGATGGTGCTGTTTCTCTGAAGTACCGAGAATTGTAGAGCAAATTTTTATAATTAGCCATCAAATTTGTTGTATTAATGAATGAAAGAAAATTGTGATAATGGTCGAAGAACTTGACTTCGCCTAAGGGTTCTTCGAAGTATCCATTATTTTTAATCGGCTCGATGTGAAGGCCCTGGTTCATTTGGATCTGCGACAGTAATATCGGGAGTATTCTGTAAACAAGAAATACCCTTCCTTACTCTCTTTACATGTTTGATGTTTGCAGTGGTCGTGCGTGATTTTTCAGTTTTTCCTATAATTTTACTGTCTTTTTGACATTCAACTGAAATTTTTTCGAAAAGGGGATCAACCTTTCGAGGTCTATTTCGTTCAACAAACATTTCTGTTTGTTCTAAATCGGGAGGATCGTTACGATTTTCGTTACGCTTATTTAAAATTTTCTTAGCTTTCTCTTCATTTTTTGAATAAACTTGATCGAAAAACGGTAAAATTTCTTGTTTTCTTTTCTCATTATAATTAAACAGTCATGTCTAAGTCACATTTATAAATGAATAAATATATCAGATTGATTGGTTATAAATAAGGGTGGCAGATATCATTTGTCAATGTGGATGACGTCAAATGGTTTTTTGCTAAAATTGGTCCCGAAAATTTTGGTTTGTACGGATTTCTCTCATATTTTGATCTGAGGCATAATTCGCAACTATTAATAATTTCGGCTATGGTGTTTTTCATGTTAGGCCAGTAGTATTTTTGTTTCAGATAATTATACGTCTCTGTAATACCATTGTGGGTTTTGTCATGGTAAGTTTTAACCGTGTCTTTTTGGTTCTCTGTTAGTATTACGTCTTTGCAAAAATTATTAGAAATTATAAGTTTTACTGCATAGTTGAAATTTGCTTTGCAAAACTGAATGAAAGGTTGGCGTAGATTGTGGTCTATGAAAAAGATACCATAAGTTTCGTTCGGTCGAAATATTTCTCTGAACATTTTTGATAAGTCGGTTGTTATTGAATTATTTCTTATGGATACTATGTAGGTGTTTTTATTGAATGGTTTAGTGTACTTCACCTTATATTGTTCGCTAGTATTTAAAATGATTCTATTGGGAAAAGTATTAATTGAAGATTCACTAATTGGGATAGCTTTACCGTTATCTTCTTGGGTTGAATGAACTGTATCGCAGGAATTTTGGTCGTCTTGGTGAGTGTTGTTTTGATCTTTAGAGTTCTCTAGCTCTTTCAGAATTTCGGAATATTCAGGGTTCATTTTGTATATATATATATATTTATATATATTTATTGATTCAAAGGATTCCTAAAATTAGTATCAAGAATTTCATCAAATAAATGTAAGATATTAGAATTTTGGTTGAAATTATGATTGTCGAATATGAGGTCACTATATTTGTGCTGGTCTTCATATTGGGTGAACCAATTATATTGACCTATGTTTTCGTTTTTTGTTAAGAAAATCAATTATAATATTTGAATTGTAAACATTATTAAGAGCTATTTGTTTAATAAGATGAAGTTCCTTATCGAAATTAATTAAAGAGAAAGGATCATTGAATATTCTCTGTGTCATACTGTGAACAGTTTCGAAATAAACCTTTGGACCGGTATTTTTCACTGTGAGATTTTAGGATACGTAGACACCTACCTTCAATGTTGAAAGAGCAAAACAAAATTTGAAATTTTTATTGGACTAATGCAAGTAAAATAATATGTTATTAATCTTGTCCGAATTGAGAGATTATCCGTTTCGGATATGTCTTGTGGCCATGTCGTTCACCGCATCTCAACATGTTGGACCAAAAATTTTGTTCTTACAAAAAATAAACAGTTTGTCAAGAAATTATTTTCGATTGAGCCTAAGAACATGGAAATGATCTTTCTGCTCATAATTAGTTGAGAAACCTTCAGTATGGGGTTGTGCTAATCTCTGCCCCAAAATGATCATCCCGATCCCTAACCATTTTAAATAGCTCTAGGAAAATATACATCTCAGCTCCGGGTTCCACAGGTGAAAAGTAAGGTAGAATTTCCCCCAGCCCCAATCATTATTCTACTGTTCATTGGTAGTTTATAAATATACCAGAAAATGAATAAAATATAAATCAGAATTTGAAGGTTTGAAGTAAATAAAAGGGATTTTTGGAAAAATAGTGCTTCATGATTAAGTAAAATGCTTAGTCGAACAGAAAAAAATCTCTTAGCCCATAAGTGTATTAAATATAAAGAAAGAAGAAAGTCGTAAATTAGTATCAGGGCAAAATGATTGGAGGTGCCTCAAAGACAAGCGTTCAGCATTTCTTCGAACATTTGATGAATCTGGGAGCGGTGTTATAAAGGTTTCGAATAAAAACCATAGTCAACGATAAGAGCAACATATGCTGCAACGACAAAATATGAACTCCTATATTAGACGAAGGGCAAAGTAAAATGTGAAAAACCATCGAAAATGATCTGGCAAAAAATATGCCCAATTCAAGCTGACTACATATTCAGCGAGGAATGATCTGCACTACGTAAGGAAAATTATTTATCATGCGCGCCGTAAGCTGTTACCAGCTTACTTTTTACTTTAGTGCTTGAAGCATTCAAGGTTTTCATGACTGACAATATCCTGAGCCACATATGTGAATACACAAATAGGTGGGGAAATGTGTATATGGACAAAAAAATCAAACAAATCCGTATCTAAGTCAATGGATCAACATAACTTTGGATGAGCTACAGGCATTCATTGGTGTTCTAATTGCCAGTGGAAGAAATCGTGAAAGGAAACTACACATTACAGAAATGTGGACTAAATATTCTTTGTTCAAGCAGCCATATTTTATCGCAGTACTCTCTAGAAGCGATCTGTATTACTTATGATGAATTTGTGAAAAATTCTATGGACAATTATTCACCTGGTATGAATGTTACAGTTGTTGAACGTCTGGCAGCATTTTGTGGAAAGTGTCCATTCCGAGTTTACATAAAAAGCAAACCTGGACATTGTGGGATGAAAATTTGGGTTTGTGCAGATTCCGAGACAGCATACATTTTGAACAGCCAAGTGTACACAGGTATGGTAAACAACAAACGAGAAGTGAATTAGGGACAAAGTGTAGTACTAGACATGGTTGAGCCTTACTTTGGAACATGGAGAGGAGTTACTACTGATAATTTATTTACTTCAATTCCACTAATAGAACAACTATTCGAAAAGAAAATGACGATAACCGGAACGCTGCGAGGGAACAAGCGAAAGATTCATTTTTCGGAAGTTGTAGGTGTGAAGAGTACTCCTCTGTATTTTGCCTCACCGATAAAATAACCCTCGTTTCTCACGTTCCAAAAAGAAAGAAGGTAGTCATTTCATTATCAACGCCAAACCAATCATCTATTTGCACTACAATACCACTAAAGGTGCTGTGGATACTGGAGACAAGATAACGCGAGAGTATTCTTGTGTTCGAGCTACTGAACGATGGCCCCTAAGAAATTTTTTTGAAATCATAGACAGGGCAGTACTGAATACTTTCATAATATTCACTCAGCAATATCCTGAATGGTGGAAAGATAAAGGAAAGCGAAGAAAATTTCTCCAATTACTATGTCAAGAACTCGCACCGAACGTAAAAACAAGAGGAACGAATTGTCAAGGCATGCAGAAACCTACTCTAGAAGCAATCCGACTATCTTTGTCAGAAAATGGAGAAGAAGTAGAAACTTCTCATAGAAACGTCGTTGACTCTAGCAACCGATGTCAGTTTTGTCCACGAAAAGAAGAAGGAAATCAAAAATGAAATGCTCAAAATGTAGCGCACCTGTGTATAACTTATATAGTCATAATGATGATCAAAGAATTCAGTATGTAAATTTGAGATTCCTGAAGTAATTTTTTGTTTAATAGAAGTTTTTAATGTTATTCTGTTATAAATCCCAAAAAACATTCATTTTCGTAGTTTCCATTCTATTTTGATGCCAATAAACTGGATTACATTAATATAAGTGGTTTAATTCCATAAAAAAGGTGAAGTAACAATTTCTAATTCATAAAACAACTATAACTAATGCGAGTTCTTAACATAGTAATTGAAGAAATTTTCTTCGCATTCCTTTATCCTTACAGCATTCAGGATATTTCTGAGTGAATCTTATGAAAGCATTCAGTGCTGTCATTCAATTTCTTAGGGGCCATCGTTTAGAAGCTCGAACACAAGAATGCTCTCGCGTCATCTTGTCCCCAGTATCCACAGAACCTTTGGTGGTATTGTAGTGTAAATTGATGATTGAATTGGCGTTGATGATAAAATGACTGCTTTCTTTCTTTTTGGAACATGAGAAACGAGGGTTGTTTTATCGGTGAGGCCAAATACAGAGGAGTACTCTTCACACCTACAATTTCCAATAAATTCTTGCGGAACTCTCGCATGTTCCCTCGCAGCGTTCCGGTTATCGTCATTTTCTTTACGAAAATTCCTTCTGCTAGTGAAATTGTAGTAAAGAAATTATCAGTAGTAACTCTTCTCCATGTTCCAAAGTAAGGCTCAACCATGTCTAATACTACTCTTTGTCCCTGATTCACTTCTCGTTTGTTTTTTACCATGCCTTGGAATCTGCACAAACCCAAATTTTCATCTCATAATGTCAAGGTTTGCAATTTATGTAAACTCGGAATGGACATTTACCACAAAATGACACCAGACGTTCATCAACTGTTACATTCGTACCAGGTGAATAATTGTCCATACAATTCTTCACCAATTCATCATAAGTAATACGGATAGCTTCTAGAGAGCACTGCGATAACATATGGCTGCTTGAACAAAGGATATTTTATCCACATTTCTGTAATGTGTAGTTTCCTTCCACGATTTCTTCCACTGGCAATTTTAACACCAATCAATGCCTGTAGCTCATCCACAGTTATGTTGATCTATTGACTTAGATTTGGATTTGTTTCATTCTTTTATCCGTATACACATTTCCGCGCCTAATTGTGTATTCACATATGTAGCTCAGCATATTGTCAGTCATAAAAACCTTGAATGCTTCAAGTACTGAAGTAATCTGTAAGCCATAATATGAGATTTAAACTTCGTCATAGGGCTATTGGTTCATTATTTACCTTGCATTTTTGAGACTTACATATGTATTTGCGAAGTTATGGGCACGTCTTCTAGTTGGAGGAATTGAATGAGATTGCCGCTGGAAACCTGATTTTGACGTATATGTTCCATAGTTCGCAGGAATTTCAGTTTCAGAATCATTTTCCACATCATTTTCATCACGAGAAGTGAAACAGTTTTTCTGCATTGACTGTCATAATGATGATCAAAGAATACAGTATGTAAATTTGAGATTCCTGAAGTAATTTTCTGTTTTATAGAAGTTTTTATGTTATTCTAATAGAAATCCCAAAAACATTTATTTTCGTTGTTTCCATTCTATTTTGATGCCAATAAACTGAATTACATTAATAAAAGTGGTTTCATTCCATAAATAAGGTGAAGTAACAATTTCTACTTCATAAAACAACTATAACTAACACTGGTCTACAATGGTTTTGTTGCCCTAGATATGAAAATGATTTTGGGTCTATTTATGCACACAATTCGTGAAACTATCAATGATTTTGTAGGATTTGCACTGATTTCTTTTTAAATCTTTATTTTCATTTTACATAACAAAAATCGTAAAACAAGAAACAAAATAACAGATATATTTATAATGTCGGTTATGTTTTGAGGAATTCGGATACATCGAAGTAAATAAAGAGGAAAATGTCGAAAATATATTTCATATTTCCATAAAACGCCTTTTATAAGCTTTTCTTCTATAATTTTTCAGGGGAAAATCTCTTTTCAAAGACCAGCAGTAATATGCCATCATGTGACAATCCCATAGATCTTGATACCTTTCTTCCATCACTTTTAGATCTTGATGAAACCACTCTCCCTGTTCCTCACTATAATTTCCTAAATTATCCGGAAATTTATCTAGATGATTGCGGACATAGTGTAACTTAATACTCATATTTGCTCCTAAAGTCTGAAAGTTTGTCAGCATATTTTGCACAATTTCTTCATAATTTGCTGCTTTATGGTTACCTAGGAAATTTTCGACAACCAACATAAAACTTTTCCAAGCTTTACTTTCCGGAACAGTCATAACTTTGATAAAATCTGAGTCTTTCATCAATTGCCGTATTTGAGGACCATTAAATTTTCCATCTTTCAATTTTTCCATACTAAGCTTCGGAAATTTTCTGCAAATGTAATTAAAATAATTTCCGTCTTTGTTCAACGCTTTTACAAATTGCTTAATAATAACCTAACTTAATATGTAATGGTGGAAGTATGATTTTGTCTCTGCTTACCAGCGGCTCCCTTATTACGTTGGCTTTACCGACAGTTAAAGAATTTCTTACAGGCCAAACATCTTGTTCCCAATGAAGTTGCTTTGCTCTACTATCCCACATACAAATAAAGCAAGGGTATTTTGTATATCCACTGATTTTGACGTATATGTTCCAGAGTTCGCAGAAATTTCAGTTTCAGAATCATTTTCCACATCATTTTCATCAGGAATCTCTATTCGTTCTTCTACATTGTCTTCCTCCCAATCATCTTCATCACTAATTTCATACTTATCATCACTGTCAATTTCTTCAATTATTTTACGTAGTTCTTCGGCTGTCAAAGATTTACGTTCCATGTTGATCTCATGAAGGTAGCGATAGAACTTGAGCGATAAATTGTACGACAGCGCGTACACAACCAATTTCTTCAGTATTCGACTTGTCTTAGCCTAGGGCTTCATTAATGTGCAATAGTCCAAGCGGGATAACAAGCATACCCCACTTAACACATTGTCAATTACAGCCAAAATTTGTTGAAATAAATATCAAAAATGGAGAAGATTAGCTGGAAGGAGGAATTTAAAAAAAAAGATCCATGGAAGAGTAGCTAAAACTAGAAATTGGGGGTAACTCAGTTACTCAGTTACAGCTCTGGTGACACGTTTCGGTATACACTGTAGGCCAAATAGGCTAAATTTCAATTTATAATTCATAACATCCGTTCCTACTTATAAATGACGAAATAACAAATCTTATAAATGCGATAATAATCCAACAGCCTGCAAGAGATTTGTTGTTGTCTTGGCCGGTAATTTGGGACATACTTTAGACAAATGAGTCATCAAGCCTCGTGAACGCCAGCTGCGTTACCACTCATGGATTTCGCAATACACGTTCAGTTTAAAAAACGCGGTTTGTTTGTTTGTTTGTTTTTGCTTTAACGTGCTCTCTTTCTGCCTTTCGGCTAATGACACGCCGGGGAATTCTGTCACCTCACTAACCCGGGAATTTTGCTGAACCCCTCTCGTGACGAGGGAAGGGACCTTTAATGTCCAACACATCTCTGTTAGACAGGACCGACAGCTTTACATCTCCTCCGAAAGATGGACACTCAAGCGATTCCCAGAATCCGAAAAATCGCACCGACTTTGTGAGGATTGAACCCAGGTAACTCTGCGTAGGAGACGAGCATCATATCCCATACGCCACCGAGCCGGCTGAAAAACGCGGTTGTTACTAATAGTAAATTTTGCTTCAATTTGGTTTGATTGTAACGTCATTTCGACATTTTCCAGCAGGTAAATTGTATATATATTTTCAATGAAATAAAACTAAAGTATTTAGATTTTCACTATATTAACAAAACTATGACTGATTTCACCACACTGTGGCTTCATCAGATAGATACAAATTAATGAACATAGTTATTCCTTATATATTAGTCTTATTTCTTACTTAATATTACAATAGGCACAAGAGGTATGTTGGAAAACCCATCGGAGTTGCTTACTTTATGAATTGAAAAGATTGAGTAAAGGAGAAGGATTTAGATCTAATTGACTATTAAGTAACCTACCTGAATTCTTTTCTTTGTTGATCTCAAATTTCCAATTGATTGAGTTTTTGTCTATTATTTTCATGGTGTAAAATTTTGAAATTATGATTAAAGTTATGGTTTTTTCGAGTAAGTGATTAGAATAATGGGAATCTGATTTATGATAATTAAAACTACGTTTGAGCTCGGATTATCTAAATTTGGAATTTCTGAAAGTTCTACCAATATAAATTTTATTACAATCCCCGCAAGACAGTTTATAAACACCGGATTTATTACTTTTATCAATTTTAAATTTGCAATTTTGATATGTCGCCCTAAAGAATTATCAGTTCGGAATGCTATATTGAAATTATAATGCGAGAGGAATGATTTTAATTGTAGACTAGGATTACCCATATGAGTTAAGCTGTTGTATTTTGTGTTAGAACTTTTTATACTTGGAAATACTTCCTGGATTGCTTTTTGAAATTTTTGTGAAAATCATCTTCTCAATCATAGTTGGACTGTAACCGTTATTGACTGTTATTTGTTTAATTATATTTAGCTCTTTTATGAAATTATTTTGTGACATTGGGATATTAATGAGTCTATGTACCATACTATTGTAAGCTGCTAATTTATGTGGATAAGGATTTGTAGATGAGCTGTGAATAGTAATATCTGTATGCGATGGCTTATGAAGAATAAAAAAAAAGATCCAACTAATAAATTTCAATCCATAGTAAAAAACGCTTTAGACTATGCCAAGTCTATAATACCTACCAACCAAAAATATAAACTTTTCATTGACAACCCGCAATCACCAAAACAGGGTATCCCATTAGACCAGTAGTTTCATATTTTCAAGCTCCAGCTGCAAAACTTTCACGCTTTCTCATAGACATCATTCGACAGTACGCTAATTTTGAACCTAAATTCTCAATAAAAAACTCTTCAGTCCTAATAAATAAAATTCAGCACACGATACTACCACCGAACACTAAACTCATGTCATGAGATGTAGTAGATCTCTTCCCTAGTGTTCCACCTAGTGATACAGTAAAAATCATCAAGAACGCCCTTCAAATTAATTAAGTCAATCCGATAATTCAATAAGAAATCTTATACCTTTTAGAAATTTGCTTACAACAAAATTATTTTAACTTCAATGGAGTATTATATAATAGTAAAAAAGGTTTAATCATGGGTAATCCTTTGAGCCCTCTGTTCGCTGAAATTTTCATGGATAATTTGATTCATTCATCTATCTGATGAAGCCACAGTGTGGTGAAACCGGTCATAGTTTTGTAAATATAGTGAAAATCTAAAATACTTTAGTTTTATTTCATTGAAAATATTTCATGGATAATATTGAAAAAACTATCCAAGAACATTTGTTATTCAAACACTTTATTCATTGGTTTGGATATGTCGACGATATCATCTGTTGTTTCACTGGCACAAACACACAATTAGAGCCATTCAAAACATTCATCAACAAAATTCACGATAATATTAAATTCACGTTAGAGATAGAAACAGAAAACTCCATTAACTTTCTGGATTTAACCATTACCAAAATTAATGACAAACATGATTGTTCTATTTTTCATAAGCCATCGCATACAGATATTACTATTCACAGCTCATCTACACAACCTTATCCACATAAATTAGCAGCTTACAATAGTATGGTACATAGACTCATTAATATCCCAATGTCACAAAATAATTTCATAAAAGAGCTAAATATAATAAAACCAATAGCAGTCAATAACGGTTACAGTCCAATTATGATTGAGAACATGATGTTACGCAAAAAAATTTCAAAAAGCAATCGAGGAGGTATTTCCAAGTAAAAAAAGTTCTAACACAAAATACAGCAGCTTAACTTATATTGGTAATCCTAGTCTAAAATTAAAATCATTCCACTCACATTATAATTTCAATATAGCATTCCGAACTGATAATTCTTAAGGCCGACATATCAAAAACTGCAAATCTCAAATTGATAAAAGTAATAAATCCGGTGTTTATAATAAACTGTCTTGCGGGGATTGTAATAAAATTTATATTGGTAGAACTTTCAGAAATTTCAAAATTAGATTATCCGACCACAAACGTAGTTTTAATTATCATAAATCAGATTCCCATTATTCTAATCTCTTACTCGAAGAAAACCATAACTTTAATCATAATTTCAAAATTTTACACAATGAAAAAACAGACAAAAACTCAATCTATTGAAAATTTTAGAGATCAACAAAGAAAAGAATTCAGGTAGGTTACTTAATAGTCAATTAGATCTAATTCCTTCGTTACTCAATCTTTTCAATTCATAAAGTAAGCAACTCCGATGGGTTTTCTAACATACCTCTTATACCTATTGTAATATTGAATAGGAAATAAAACTAATATATAAGGAATAACTCTGTTCATTAGTTTGTATCTATCTGATGAAACCACAGTGTGGTGAAACCGGTCATAGTTTTGTTAATATAGTGAAAATCTAAATACTTTAGTTTTATTTCATTGAAAATATGTATATCTATTTTCATCAAGTAACGACCTCCTCAATCAAAAAATGAATAAATAAATAAATTGTATATCTTTTTGTAGGAACAAGTACAACACTTATGCCAACCCACGAAGGCGACAGTAGTTAATTTAATATTGAAATGCAAAATCAGCTGATTTGTATCATTTTGTTTTTACGTAATGTTCTTGAATTTGTTCAGTGGTAAACTGGTAACGAATTTGAAGTTTTCTGTAGTTTTCTTGTTTTACTTATAGTTATGCCGAAACGTTTTCATTTGATGTTGAATTTCAAGCTAGTACACATTTATTAAGCAAATTGAAACTTCTTCGGATGTTTGATTCGAAAGGAGTCGTATAGGGCTTAGCGTTTTTCATAGTGATGGTGGTGATATTGAACAGCATTCGAAGTCTGAAAAACAACAACAAAATGACTATCATGCCGCTGCCTCCAGTTTTTCACTGTTGAACTTTTTCAAGAATTCAAACGCACCAACTTCAAAAGATTGGTAAATTGTCCTACTCCCAGTGTATCTGAAGCTCTAAAAGCTGCAGAAGTATTGAATCTATGAATGTAGTCCGTACTTCTCACTATAGAAATAAAAACCAAAAACAATAAATAATTACAGACTTTTGCACTAGATTTTCTTTGTTAGTTATATAGACAGATACATTATGTACACGCACATTATTCAATAAATATTTCGATTTAAATGTAAAATCGTTTTAATGTTTTAAAATGTTGAATGTTTGATATTAATATGTATGTACGTTATATATGTAATTATTTAAAATGAATAAAAATGTTTAAAAAACTTCTTTTTGTACGACTTCCGGTTAGTACGACAGAATATCACCGGTTGGCCGTCGTTATAACCGGATTCTACTGTAGTATAAAGAAAATTGTTTTGCATAAACGTAATTCAATAATTACTGTCAGAGGAACTCTGACTAGCTTTAACAAAGCTGGTGAACTGGTGATTGATTTTTTCTTCACAGCTTTTTATAATGGAAATAAATATAATTAAGTAATGTGAATATAATAAGAGTGGATACTGATTGCATTAAGTTACACTTTTTCTTAATAAAGAAAACTGAAAAGCTGTGATTATTTTCATTGTTAACCTGCTAACTGAGGTATGAAACTTATGTCCAGTTTTGGTTAGAAAATAAATGGTCCGTTTAATTATTCCTGAGGGCGACATGAAATTAAGTCTGCTGCCTCGATGAAAGTACCAGAAGTCAACATTTATAAGGTGGTTATAATTTCTTGAGATAGTGTGGTTCAATGGGACAGCAAAAACTTTCAAGTTTAGCTTGTTTCTTCTTTTGAAGGAGATATAACGTCTAAGATAGATTACAATTTCATAATCAAGGCTCAATATGGTGAAAGGCAATTGTTTACCTTGAGTTATCAAAATAAGTAAGAGTAAAGTTTATTGCATTCTTAGGAATGAAAATTCTGCAGTAATAGACATTTTCTCTTATGATAACCGGAATTCCGGGATAACATCAACATCGAGTTTTATCGTTGTCCGCCGGGCCGCCAATGGTCTCAAGCTCAAGGCTAGACAGACCATGACAATGACAATCATGAACATTGAACGTATAAATCCAACATTGTGCAATCGTGAATACATCGTTGAAACGCGTTTTATCTTATCAAGAAAGTTATTAAATAAACAAAAACAAGAGTTCATTTCCATATTGATTTAATACAAAGAGCAGAGTGATCCAGTGGTTAACATAAGTATTGGAAATTATCATTTCTAGAGGATTGTTATTGTTAGTCATCTAATCGAGAAGTTTTTAGATGAAATAAATGATAATTACTAGTAGATAAGTACTAGTCAGATAAAGGTAAAGTGCAAGTGTAGTTTAGAAATGGAAGACGAATTCAAAAATAAAGTGATAAAATGGGTGAAAAAAGTGTTAAAAAATGAACATTTCGAAACAATTGATGTTACATTTCCGAATTACGATCTTGGCGGAGGATTTGGCTCTGAAATGACATTTGTGGAAGTATCTGGAGAAAAAAGTGGACACACAAAGATACTCAATTTAATAGTAAAAAAAAGTATTGAAAGTTTGCTTCAATTCGATAACATCAATTTCAATGACGTCTACTTAAATGAACTGAATATATATTCTAAAGTCGTACCATATTTTCAAAAATTCTTGGAGAAAAAAAAATTAAAGCCGTTCCCGAACATTCCGCACTGTTATGGCACAATTATTGAACCCAATGAGTACGTAATTATTTTGGAAAATTTGAAACCGAAAGGTTTCAAATTGAATGACATAAGAAATCCTCTCGATTTAAGTCATAGCAAACTAGCTCTTGAGGCATATGCCAAATGGCATGCACTGAGTTTTGCTCTAAGGGAAGAGGAACCAACAGTTTTCGAAGAATTGGGAAAATGCAACAAGACCATGCTCGAAACTAAAGTATTCGACATTTTCAATGGTACCATTCAGAATGAACTGGATTTTGTTATCAACATTTACGAGGAGAAAAACAAAACAATTATGATTGAAAAACTGAAATTGCTGAAAAAGAATTATGTCGATTTGGCTACAGAAATACTGAGCAACAAAAATGAGGATTACCTGGTTATAAAACATGGAGATACTTGGAATAACAATCTCTTATTCCATTATGCAAGTTAACCAATCTATTTTCACTTACAACTTTTAGATAAAATGATTCATATATTTTTAAAAAGCTTAGACTCAAACAATTTATTCGGACGATAATTTAAACTCATCTTGGACTACACAGTATTGCTAAAAATATGTGGTACATAATATATAAATATAAATATCCTGATCAATCGAGCGAAAACCCTTGTCACTACGACTACATACATAATTTTGCATATTTTGAATATGATTCAATGTGTATTTCGTCTGATAATTCAGTAATTTGTTTTGCGATATGGTTGACAAGGTTTCGAAAACTTTGTGGAAGAATATGTATTGTCTTTTCATTATTTGTACCCTTTATCACTTTTACATTCTTTATAACAACTTTGTAGCTTATATCTGGCAGATCAAAACTGGCGAATCGAAGATTTAGATAATCTTATTGCCCAGTTACCTTTACCATTGATATTAATGGGAGAGTTCAGAGCACACAGTGCCACATGAGGCTCCAAGAAAAATGATTCAAAGGCACGAGTTTTAGAGAATTACTTAGAAAGAGACGATATTAGCATCTTGAACACCGGAAAACCAACACACTTTGAAGAATTTTTATTCAAGGAACAAAATTCAACATTCTGTAGAATGTTAAATAACCCTCCTTGAAGGAGCGGCTTATTGTTGTTTTGTCACGGTTTCCCGGTGCCAATGGTGAGGTGGCTTCTGTCTCGGTTTGTTGGAGGGCGCAGTAACAATTACATGTTTACTAGCGCTTCAACGAATTAAGATGAGTAGGTGACAGTGTAGCCTGATGTTGTAAATGGGCATGCAATGCTGACGAGGTCAAATGAGACCGAAGCTGCAGTCCATTGCATGACATCTGGCCTTGCTGTACCACTGCTGTATGGCCCCAGTTGACGGTGATAATGAAGAGTGGATCGAAAAATCAGCTCCTTCAAGGAGGGATATTTAATAATCTACGGAAGGTTGAATACTGTTCCTTGAATAAAAATTCTTCAATGTATCTACACATTGCGCAAGTAGTAATGTTCAGAGATATTTTCAACGAACTTTAACATACAAAGTAATGCATTCTCAACTATAGATCTAACGATAGTATCTTGTAATTTGGTACCACAACTTACCTGGAATGTCATTAATGATCGTCATAATAGCGACTATTAATACTTGTCGAGACTACAAATCCTTCAACATATGAAGTATCTGGTGGAGTTCGGGATGCAATTAAGGAAAAGAAAATTGAGTTAAACAGATACAAAAGACATCAAATCTCAGATCATTCGCTAGTTTTCGAGATAGCACGCTCATATGCACGGAGATCAATCCTAAATAGGAAGCGAAATAGTTGGCACAAATATACCTCAACCATAACATCGGATGAGCACATTGGGAACACATGGAAAAAGATAGGAGCAATATCCGGCACAATCTTCTTACATGATTTCAACTCGATGGAAATTATTTAATAGAGAACACACGAGAAATCGCCGAGGCCCTTGCTGTATACTTCGAAAGTGTCAGCAGTTTAAGCAACTATACTGCGACATTTCAATCAACGAAACGAGAAAGAGAGTGAGACATAAATTTCATAACTGATGAATTACTGGATTATAACTAGTCTTTCACAATGCAGGATCTTAATGCCTCCATATCTCAGGTGAAGAAATCATCTCTTGGGCCTGATACCATCACAAATAATATGTTGAAGAACCTAACACCTGCACTGAGAAAATCTATTTTAGAAGTATTTAATGACCTTTGGGATTCGGGTACTTATCCTGACGAATGGAAAGAAGCCGATATAGTGCCCATCTTCAAAACATGATATAAATCCACGAGAACCTTCAAGCTACCGCCCAATCAGTCTGGCAAACTGTATTGGGAAATTATTAGAACGAAAGGTCAATAACCGTCTACAGTAGAATCTTGAAACCAACAAGATTATTGCCCCCTATCAATCGGATTTTAGGAAAGGAAAATCTACCACTGATCACTTGTTATCTCTAGATGATGAGATGCTACGATATGACGTGGCGCTACAGTATTGCTACCGAGATGGGGTCACACACACGGTGGGAACACGGATGGTTAACACAAACACTTTTTATAAACGTAAATTTAAAATGAAATAAAAAACACGTGGTTCGTTGGTAACCAACGGTAGTATACTCGATAAGATGTGGAAATGTGGATTGAGGAATAAATTGCCAATATTCGTGAATTCTTTTTTTTAGAGCCGTAGCTTCAAAGTGCGAGTTGGAACTGACTATTACTCATTGAAATATTTGGAGAATGACATTCCTCAGGGCTCAATCCTGAGCATATATAATATGACATTTGTCATATTTTTCGAACGACTGTCAAAATTTTTTCTCTAAATTGAACAAGTTCCACGAAGAAATAATATATGGGCGATGTCAACCTAAATTATTGGGTCCATAATGATTCTAAAACATCTATAGATCATAATCGGCATCACTTGGAAGAATGAACCTGGCCATCGGGGCACCCTCGATCAAACAGAGAGGGAATTTGAGGAAATATCGCAGGTTATGTATTTTTTTATTATCTCCTTAGTCCTTTTCAATGCCTTGCTTGCTATGTAAAATCTTTTCTGAGATTTGTTTAGACATATAAGAAGTATGATTGTTGAAATATTTTTCTGCTGGTTTTCTTTGTCCTTTGTTACAGATTCCAGTCCCAAACCCCTGTCCTTTCACCCTTGTCTTCGTTTGGAAATCATGGAATGCACGAGAAAATGAAGCGGCTAAGCAGAAAATTCTTTGGTACTCTTTATGTGCACACGACACTAACACAACATAAACAGACAAGCTATTGCTAGTGCTATAGCGACAGGAAAGCGAGTTTTTTCCTCAACTTTTTTACTCGTTTATTGAACCATACGCACGACAGTATGGTTCCCTGTTATATATATATATATATATATATATATATATATATATATATATATATATATATATATATATATATATATATATATATATGAGAAATGTCTCTACGTTGATTATTTAGCCATATTGTGTTTAGAGAAAACCGTTGGAGCTGCAACTAGAAAAATACAGAGTGCAATAGAAGTTCTAGTTCAAATCGCTGATTCTGTTGATCTTCAATTCTGTGAGGAGAAAACGAAATACATCCAGTTTTGTCATTTGCGGAAACCGCATTATGATCCAGTGCTCCATCTAAAATATAAGGTTATATATGTGTTGACCACATCAATTTCCTCGGGCTCACCTATGACTCAAAACTGACTAGGAGAGAATAATTTTACGTCTAAAAAGCGAATGTAGAAGGAGGTTGAATATAATAAAAGTATTAGCGCATACAAAGTGGTTTGCAGAGCCTAAATGTGTCATAAAAATTTATCAGGCACTTATAATTTCTCGCATTGACTATGGATGTATAGCATATTCGTTGGCTCCAAATCACTTTCGAAAACTGTCGATCCAATTCATCATTTAGGGATCAGATATTGCCTTGGCGCATTCCGTTCTAGTCCTAGTGAAAGTCTTTACGTCGACTCGGATTTGTCCAGCATGGAGATAAGGGGAAAATTTTCCTTTAACACTCGCGCTGAATTAGTCATCGTAAATAATGGAACACTGAATGCTCAGAGGTACGTTGAAGACATTTTATAGAAACGTATTGTGCCATTTGCAACAAACATGGTTGAAAACCATGTGTTTATGCATATGACGCCAGACCTCACCTAGCTTATATCCTTAGGGAAAACTTTCAAAATCACGAAATCACGTCAATTAAGTGATCGGCACGAAGTCCAGAACTCTATTCCATTGAATGTGTCTATGACTTACTCAATAGAATATTAAGAAGCCAGCAAAAGCAGTTTGATGCCTTGAATGAGGTTCGGAACAGACTGATCGAAATTTGGAACGAAATGGATCAGAATACTTTCAGTATTTCTTTGAGTACCATTTCCATTTCGATTGTTCTCTAGCATTCCTTAATGCTGGAGGATTACTGGAAAAATAATTCTTCAACATAATATCTAAACTTCTTCTGAATTAATTTGAATTTTCGATTTCATGCGTTAATTTCTTGGCACAGTGTAATTTCCTATTTCAATGAAGTAATTGTTATCTGAACATTTGAAGAATGTTTTGCACATTATATTTATGCTAATTGCTACCAAAATTTTCTACGGTATTCAGACAATCTATTTAATAAAACATTCACTCAATTTGAATCGTTTATATGATAATCAACTATTTTAGTTGCCTTTCACTTTGAAAAGATTAAGAATAACTCTAAAACGGAAAGGCAGAAGTATGAGTTTATTATAAGTAACTTCTCGTTAATTTAACTTACTAACCAAAAATTCGCTAAAATTATTGTATTCCAAAAAATAAAAAATAATGATATGCCACACATTTTCATCCTGAATAGTCCAAAATAATTCTGAATTGCAGTAATGAACAATATAAGTCTAAGTTTTGAAAAATTCTTTCTTGGATGGTGAAGGCGGTGGAAACAAACCCCATATTCTTCTCAAATCTCACGAAACATTTAACGATATACCCTGTAGGGGTTCTCTCGGAGACTAATTTAATGCACTGAATAGACCAAATTGTTTTCCATCCTCTTACACAATATTCACATGCTCTCCTGAATCTTCTCAGTGCATTTAATAATGCCACTGCTAGTAACTGCAGATTTTAAAATAGCATGGAACTTTTCTTACGATAACGTGACTTAACTATACATTCTTTAATTATCCCCACCACTTTTTTAAAATAATCAGATACAGAAAAGTAAGGAGACCTCAGAGAACTATAATTTGTTGCATTGTGTAGCATTGGACGAAAATGAAATGACGCTGAACACCTCCGGGATGCAAATGACGAACAATTTTTCTTCATGAGATTTATATTTGAATTTTTCTTTATTCAGTTAGCTCCTAATTAGTCCACACTACCTGCTGGCTCGACAATCCTACAAGTTCGTTTTTAAGCTTCTCTCGTGGATTTTTAATTTTAACATATTGCTTGATTTTCCCTTTATAAAATTATATTTATTTTTAGGAAGATGGTCAAGGAAATCCAGACGAAGTAGTTATAGTTGACTGGCAAATTTCAAGTCTTGGATCACCTGTGTGTGATGTTGCGTGCTACATTTTTTACGGAAGTTCAAGTCAAGAATTAGAACATTTAGGCGAATTGCTGGATTGTTATTATGATACATTGTCTATAGAACTGAGAGCATTAGGAAATGAACCTGAAAAATGTTTCCCAAAAAAATATTTCCTAGAATCTTTCAGAAAATACGCTCCGGTTGGAATAGCAGGCATGCCTATGTTGGCTAAGATGAGCAACAAGAAAACTCACAATTATAATGCAACCGTAGATCCAAATGAAAAAGATTTCAGCAAGTTATTAGATGGGGAAATGAGAGATCCTGAAGAATATTTCAATAGAATCAACGGTATATTAGAATACTGCATCGAACATGGTTTTCTATGATCTCATTCTTACTAATTTGGTGTGAATACCTCATCACGAACACGTTTATAGAATAACCAATAAACTTTTTTACTTGAGCGTATAATACATCGATCTCTCCATCTCTCTTTCCATGAGAAATATCATAGACAGGTGGCTGTTCAAGCTATACGTTCTACTAAATTATGGTCAGTTTATCAGCTTTTTCGTCACCTACATGGTTTGAGTGTCTTCAGATCCATGCAACTGATACAAACAAATGTAAATGCCTCTGATGTACCTTCAGAAAATTATTCTTTTTCTTTCCCAGACAGGAGGTAACCTCATAAGTCTATGTTACAAAGTTTGAAACAATAACTCTTTGAAAGTAATCAGAGAAAATAGTTACAATAAATAAGAAAACGACAAAGATATAATGTTTTGGAAGCTATAACTGTAAGTGCGAATCTCTGACTTTCATTTAGGCAACTTGAAGCAGAGAATGCGATATCGAATTTCCGCCAATCCTCAGACAAAATAAGTTTTAACCTTATAAAATAAGTAAATCTCAGTTCCTACAGCCGGGGGTTTATGAGCGTCGGCTAGAATTATGCCGATGGTATAGTCCAGTCAAAATAAACACTCCAGTTTGCATTAATTCCCAACAAGCTAGATTTTTGCGCAGGCCTTGAATACGTCATTACAAATGATGTGTCAAAAGTCCCCATCGATCCCGCTCGTGCGTTGGTTTTTATTCGAGGTCACAAATTTGCGTTCTTTGCATATATCTCTGAAACAACGAGAGCTATCGAAAAAGGGTTCAGACAAAGTTTGGAGATCGTAAAATTGTCTACCAAAAAGATTCCAACACTTTTGTTCTACAAAGCATCGCTTTCGATATATCGTGACTTTAGACCGCAGGAAAGTCGTATTTTCGACTATATGCACACATTACTGCACCACCTCTGAGGTAGTGTAAACGGCCCTTTTTTTTTAACGTGGTTTCCCCAGTAGAAATACTCCACAATATATTTTGATCGAGAGAATGTAATGGGACACTATTTTATTGATGAATTTTTTTTTTCATTTAAATTTAATGAAAATTTTAACAGCAACAAAATTACATCATCATTCATCATCAAATTCTTCATAGTCACTTGTTTCTTCCTCCTCACTGTCTTCTTCCTTATTTTGCTTTCTATTCTCATACATTCTGATTCTTGATGAAGCAAATGAATGTTGAACTTCCCAATTTCTCAGTTTTAATGATTCTATTACCATAACTTAACTTGAGTTTTGACTTAATTGTTCTATTATCGATCGATGGTTCTTGGCAAATATCTTTCAATTCTTGCATTGAAAATTGACTGATTCTCAATAAATTCAAATATTTTTCCATCGCTAAAGTAATAGAATCACTTTCAGGACGACCGATTTTACCTCCACTAATGGGTTTCAGAAACGAAGGGTAACAATCACTGTGGTACTTGGCCTCAGCAGCGACTAAGTCATATTCATACTGAATGCGGGCAATGACACTTCTTGCTAGCTCATCAGAACGAGTCTGAGCTTCCTTCCAGATGGTTTTCTTGAAGTCAAGGGTTGAAACTTGAGACATTCTTCGTCGAAGGTGCTGCGGTTTTTCACTTCAGCCATTTTATCTGCTTCATTGCCACTGAACAAACAGCATTTGTTGAAACAAAAGACGATTCATTACCTCGTGCTCTAGTACGAGGAGGACTAATCCCAGATGTGGTAGCTATCTCCGCTTCACGCTGTCTTTTAGCTGCAGCAATGCTACTCTTCCGGGAGTATGCTTTACGACACTGCTTATGTATCGTTACCACAATTTCACTTTCAGTCAAAGATTCATTGCAAATAAAGCAAACTTCTGACAGTTTTACAAAATTTTGTAATGACACTGTTTAAAAAAAGAATATAATTCACAAACACGTCTATTCACTACGAAAAACCGTTCAAAACTGACTGCATGTCCTTCAGGAAAAGCAGGTATACGCTGGTTTCGACCCAAAAATGGAGTGTCGCAGGCAGATGTTTCTCAAGGCCAACCGCCCAATAGAATTACGGACGGAAGATGATTCACTCAGAATTGTATATTTTTCACGTACTTGTATGCATGGGGCAAATAAAACTATGTTCTAATATTTTTGTTCAAATGATTAACCCGATGATGCATACTGGCCATGTATGTGCACGTATGTGCACCGTAGAAAAAAGTGTTGAAATTTTTTTGTAGACAATTTTACGATCTACAAGCTTTGTTCGAACCATTTTCGGTAGCTGTCATTGTTCAGAGATATACGCGAAAAACGCAAATATGTGACCTTTGACCTCGAATAAAGAACAACGCACAAGCGGGATCGTTGGGGACTTTTGACATGTCATTTGTAATGACGCATCCAAGGCCTGCATAAAAATCCGCCTTGTTGGGAATTAATGCAAACTGGAATCATGATTCAGTCTATTTTGACTGGATTAGTATCTGGAAGAGTCAACAGAAAAACCTGAATCCTATCAGAATAGCATATGGACTAACGAAGTGAGGGTGACTAGTGACGAATTATTCAATCGCAATAATGAACATTATTGGTCCGATGTCAATTTCCATCGGGAAGTGAATGTCCGATCGTTTAGGTTAAAGAAAGTCAGTATTTCTAGCATGACGTGCGCTCCCACACCAGACGAGAAATTTCTCAAAACTTTCAAACCTGTCTTTCGGTGATAACTATATGGAAACGAAAAGAATGATGACTTGGTTCATCAGGTTCAATCTTGTTAGATTTGTTCCTCTGGATCTATATTTAGGATTAACGATTGAATAATAAACTCTGGTGAATATGTGTGCTATATGTGTGAAGTCCTGAAAAGGGCCCGCGATCGAGAAGCACAAACCAACGTAAATTATTAAATAGAATTAGGTATAAAACTCAACTTAAGTATATTTAGTACCAGTCAGAGACTAGTACTGAAAATAGTGAAACTTTCTTCAAAGAATTTCTGGACATTATTTCATGATGACTCAGCAGAGCTTTATTCGGAAACCATGATGACTAAGCAAAGCTTTACTCTTCATACTCTTCATACAACAAAAAAAAATTTTGAATACGAATCCAGAAAATCAGAATGGATCAAAATGATAACGTCGGACTGTTTTCACCAGTGAATTTTTCTCTAAAATCAAGAACGGAGATGGTGGGGTAATTTTTCCTTATTTGCAGTATTTCACATAGCTGCCTTACTGAAACCACGTAAATGAAATACACTCTACTAGCATTTTTCGACACGAATATACAAAAATTTGAAATGAATCTTTTCTCTTCAAAGTTTGGGTTTTTCGACGACTGCATCTAGGTTTCCTAATTTTCTGCTCAACGTCCTATAGCTTCTAAGAAGTCACACCGACAAATATACGAACAGAGCATGCTGAAGAACCTCCTAAAAAAAATCACAATCAATACCGGAGTTGGCTAACATGACCATGTGTCTGCCACTGCCGAATCTGCTGCTGCTAAACTCAGTTTTCTCTTCAGGGCTAAGCAGTATATACACTTCCCATGTATGGGGCTCCGCACCCAAACATTCATCAGATCTATTGGATAATGTCTAGAAGAGAGTAGGGCACCTCATCGACTACGGATATCACGCTTGGTCTCCACTCTCTCGCTAAAAGGCGGCAAATTCAATTTCAATTTATTGGTGTCAAATACACATTTGTGTTAACACAGGTCAGAGCAGAGTAAATACTGTCTACAATCATTCACTTGCAATTTAAAATACCTACTTTTCAGAAATACGAAATATTTTAAAAATTATTATCACAATAAAAGAACATGTAATATTCAAGGAATTCGGTATAACTATAAAACGCCCTCTCAATCAAAAATACCTTGATTGCTCGTTCCAAGCAGGCTTGATTCAATTTTTGGATATTTTTAGGAATTTTATCAGTACCCAAGTAATAAATACTTTTTGGGATTTGGTGAGTCTGAATTTCGGAGTTCTCTATATCGCGTATTATGTTCGTGCTCAACCGCATTTGATTGAAACTTTTCCAATTTTGTTTGGTATATTTGAGGAGCTCAAATATGTACAAAGAAGGTAACGTTAAGATACCAAGCTCCACAAACTTATTCCTGCAATCATCCCTATACTTTAAGCCTCTTAATATTCTGACAGCCCTCCTCTGGAGTCTGAAAATTCTAGGCCACTCAGCTGCCTGACACCAAGCCATACATACATATGACAACAAAGAATAACATAGAGAGAAATACCCACTCCTAACACAACCTAACGGGAGCGAATCTGATAGGCACCTTAACAGAAAAACATTTTTTGAAATTTCACTGGCAAGAGCCTCCGTATGCTTATGCCACTTTAACTGATCGTCAACATAAACACCCAAAAACATCGCATAGTCAACGAATTCATCCGTTGCACCACTTTCCTGTGGCCTCAAAGTAAAAATCAATTTCGATGTTTTTTCGTTATTTAATGTGAGGCCATTAGCCACAAACCAATCGCCAGCACTCAACTTTGTGCTGCAAGACCTCTCAACAGCAACTTCCTCATTTGGATTCTTTACTGTCATTATGGTATCATCAGCGAATAATATATGGTAAGCAGAATCATTAGACTCAGGTAAATCATTTATATAGATCAGAAAGAGCAGTGGTCCAAGGATAGATCCTTGGGGTACACCACTCTATCAACTGTATCAACTGTATTTGATAATTTATCATATACTTTTACTGTTTGAGATCTACCACTCAAGTAAGAACCTATCATTTCTATAGCATCATTCGAGAAGTTATTATATTTAAGTTTTACCAGAAGCAAGTCATGCAGCACACATTCGAACGCCTTTGACAGGTCGCACAGCACAGCCACCAAATACTCCTTACTCTCAAAAGCATCGACAATTTCCTCAAGAAAATCAAGAACAGCCATGGAGGTATTACGCCCCTTTCTAAAACTATATTGGCCTTTGAAAAACAGATTATTACTTTCAAAAAACTCAGCAATCTGCTGAGACAAATTATTTTCGAAGACCTTGGAGATAGCCGGAAGCAGGGATATTGGACGGTAATTACAAGGATTCTCATGATTGCCCTTTTTGAAAACTGGGACCACGAATGCCTCCTTAAGCACATCCGGGAAAGTATTGCTAATTGTACATCTATCGATTAGACCTGTAAGAGGACCTATAATTAAGTTTTTAATCGATTTATAACCCTTATGTTCAAACCAGATATATCATTACTACTTGTAACTCATAAGTTGCCTATTACGTCTCTAACCTGCACGTAGGATACCGTTCTAAATGAGAAAACCTGCCCTTCAGTTTGTATGCGAACCATGCCAGCCATTACGTCCGCATTTATAGGCACAGCACTAGCTAAGTCATTAATGAGCTTTTTAGCGATTCCAACAAAGAGATCATTGAATTTGTTGGGCTAAATACCACTGGATCTCTTGTCAGGAACTATTTGCCTTTTGTCATTTACAATGCTCCACATAGCCCTTTGACTAGAATTTGAATTTTTATTATTTTGTCATTGCATTTAATCCTTGCTGTTTTGATAGCATGCTTATATTTAGTTTTTAGGACTTTTCGTTTCGTCTTAAACTGGACATTGTCAGGATGAGATTTCACAAGATCATCAAATTTTCTCTCATTAATTTTAATTCATCATTAAATCAAGTCAACTTATATGAGCTATCTTTTACATTGTAAGTTTTCATTGGGAAAGCTATTTCAAAATTCGTTTTCAATATTTGCATGAATCTGTCAGATGTTATATTTACATCAAAGGCATCATCCCTAACGAAATCCCATGACACTACCGACAACCGACCAAAATAATTGAATAATCCTTCTGATGTTTAAGGACGGCAAGATTTCTTTTTATGACCTTTTTGGTCCAGCAAAAGAATTTTAAATTTCAACGTAACAGCTGAGTGATCAGATTCAGCTGTACTCAAAGAATTTGCTTCACTTACCTCAGAGGCAAAGTTGATAAATATGTTATCGATACAGTTCTTTCCGTCACAACTATTCGAGCCCTCGAATATTTACAGAAACAATTAATCTAACGTACGCTCTAAGATATCTGAAAAACAAGAAATATCGCCAGATGGTGATCTGTACAAGTTTAAGACTATTACATTCAGTTCATTTAGGTAAACATAGCATATTTCACAATTTTTTTCTAGTCCCAGCTCGTTTACATAATCCACCGGTATACCAGTAATAGAAGGTTTCAGTAAAATCAGTGAGCCACCTACAGGTGCTGTTGTTCGTGAAAAGGATAATGCCAAGCAGAAGTTACCGATTTTTAGGACATCTACCTCCCAAGCCCTTGAGTAGTGTTCATTAATACAGACAATATCCCAATCATCATCACCCAATATGATCTCAATTTCATTGATTTTTTTGTGCACGGATTGTGCATTTAAAAGAAATATCTTCAAAAGATCATTTCTTAAGTGTTTGCGCTTGGTTTCCTTCTGAAGTAAAAATTTGTTACCATAATTCCACTTGGTCAAGCAGATGGATCCAGATACGATTCTTTCAGCTCATGGTCAACTCCTACCTTGAAAGAATTGTAATGTCCCAAATTTTTCACTTTTTCAACAATGGATGTTCTAGTCGGGTTTGTCTTTTGAAGGCTCTACCTTAACATTTCTTCGTTATAATCAACTTTGTATTTGCTGACAAACAACCAAGCCCTTTTTTACTACACTACACTACTTTATTCGTTTCCTTGTTTCCTGTTTTGGATCTCCTTCGAACAACATCTGTCCATTTTTCCCTGTCTTCCGCAATTACATTATCATTATTGGTTAAAGTCATTGTTTGACATTTTTACGTCTGTTTTCAATTTCGTCTGAGGTTTGAGAAACTCTTTCAGATTCAAGTAATATTTGCATGCTGCTCGTCTGTAATACTATCTGCGTGGATCACAGATTTCGTCTCAACTTTGTTTTCACTTATTTTCTGAGTCTTTTTGCTCGAACCGGCAACATTGCTAGTACCATTTTAGGAAGCATAGTTTGGAATTTTATTTTTGAGAAGGTCTATTATCAGATCTTTGTCGCTCACCATTGTTTCATATTTTCTATTAACTTTTTAGTGCACTGTAATTCAGCGTTTACCATTTTTAACTCACATTTCAATTGAAATGTAGGTTAACCGTACTAGCGTCCGTGAAGATACCACCATTTTCGTCATCTACATTGTGATTAATGTAATTCACTAAACTTTCACTCAGGAATATGATTTTTGAGACACTTTTACTTAATATTAATTATATCGATTAACACGTCTTTTTTTAGTTTTACAAACTCAGAGGCTGTGTCTACTGCCATGTTGCTGACTATGATTGCTGATCTTTCCCTTTATTACAGATACTTCCATTTTAAATGCTCTGAAAAATTGAAAGGCTTGGTTCTGGAAGGAATCCAGTTCCAAAGAGGCTCGCGGAAAACTCTCATCAGTCCAAATAGTACCTCCGTATATAAAAATTCCTTTGTTTACAATTTGGCCCCTCTTAAAGAGCGAGCGAATATTACATTAACTCATCGTGGGCGGCCACAGCAGAGGCATGACAGGCATTACCTCCTCCCAAAAGTTGAGAAAAAACCCGCATATCTTATCCACAAATTTGGCTTAACCGCTATACTGCTGTCAAAGTTAGATAAACCTTGACAATCATGATCGTTCAACGTATAACTTCAACATTGCGCCATCATATGTATATTGATGAAACGCGTTTTATCTAATCGAGAACTGTGCCGAATAAATAGCACAAGAATTTTTCATTCATTTCAAATCTGATACAAACAGCGATAAAATAATAGAAAAAATTGCAGTGTTTCGAAAAGATTATTTCTATTACCTTATCAATTATCTAATTAAGAAGGTAGAAATAAATGAACGATAGTTTCAGATATAATTCTATAAAGTGTAACTGCAATTCGAAAATGGAAGACGAATTCAAAGAAAAAGTGATAAAATGGGTAAAGAGGTTTTGAGAAATGAATATTCGGAAAGATTGATGTCACATTTCCTTATTACGACCCTGGTGGAGGATTCGGTTCTGAAATTACATTTGTGGAAGTAACTGGAGAAAAACTGGAAGTAAAGAGATACTTAATCTGATCATAAAGAAAAGCATTCAAAGTTTGCTCAAATTCGATAACATACACTTCAATGAAGTCTATTTGAACGAAATTAATATCTATTCGAAAATTCTACCATGTTTTCAAAAATTCTTGGAGAAAAGAAAATTGAAGCCGTTCACGAACATTCCTCACTGTTTTGGTACAATTATTGAAGCCAATGAGTATGTAATCGTATTAGAAAATTTAAAACCAAAAGGTTTCAGATTGCATGATATAAAAGAGCCTCTCGATTTAATTCATAGCAAACTAGCTCTTGAGGCTTATGCCAAATGGCATGCATTGAGTTTTGCTCTGAAAGATCAAGAACCTACGATTTTCGAAGAATTAGGTAAATGTAACAAGAGCATGCTCGAATCTAAAATATTTGATATTTTCAAAGAAACAATTCATAATGAACTTGAGTTTATCATCAAAATCTATGAAGAAAAAAATAGATCTTTTATGATTGAAAAACTTAAACTGCTGAAAGAGAGTTATGCAGATTTGGGTACAGAAATATTGAGCAACAAAAATGAGGATTATTTGGTTATTAAACATGGGGATACTTGGAACAACAATTATTTATTCCGATATGTAAGTGAACCTCGCTTCTTCATAACTTTTGGATGAAAATAATACTAGAAAGGTCCGCGACGTAAAATTGCAGCGGTCATACCTTTCTTAATTTTCGCCCAAGAAATATAGAATGTATCAGATTTCTGTGTATTTCATTGAGATAAAATCGTTCGTCAACAAAACGTATGAAGAAAATAAAGTTATTTTCTAGTATTATATTTTCACTTGTATATTGTATGCACTTCAATATCCATATAACTATTTTTTCTTTTATTTTTTATCTCATGAAAATAGAAGAAGTAGTATTTGTGATAGTCAACCACTGATAAAGGAAGTCAATCATTCGTCTGTGACCTGGGTTAAAAAGTAACTTTGACATAATCTAACCCAATAAGGTAAGTTTCCGTTCGTTGGCTCGCTTATTTCCACCCATTGCTCATTGAATAAAATTCGATAATCTGTGCAACGCTCAATTTTAACTACAGAATAAGGATACGCTACTCCGATAGAAGTTGCACTCTCCTAATCAGTGGCTAAAAATGGTTCTTGCGCTGCATCCTTGCGGATATGTCGACACAATGGCGACGTTGACAAATTATGAATGCTTCGAGTTTTCTAGCTCGGAAATTCCCAACCTAATGACATCATAATATTTATTATCAAATAACTTTGTTATGTGTCATATATGTCATTATTTGAACAGGAAAAAAAACGGTTTTGTGACAGTTTTTCGAGAAATATTCGACAATAGTGAGTTATTGTTCTGTGCTGAACTGCAGAAAAAGTAGCGTAGCGTATCTAGTACTGTGGTTTCCACATGGTTCTTCTGTGTCCTGATTCTGTGAAATTGGGTAGTTGGAATCCTTCGGAATACATATATCTGTGCCAGTTAGTTTTCTAAAGATGAAGGAGGCCTCCTTCTAGCGGATATATTCATATCTACCATAGAAAAGAAAGTACTATCTTGCCCGTCATTCTCAACAATTGTTGTATTCAGTTCTATATAAACAAATAGAAAAATATATATTAAATGTTAGAAATGCTCCCTCACAGTGTTATTGCAATTCAACTTATTTGGCGTATAACGAAGTATAGATTCTAAATGACCACAAACAAAAAATCTGAGAGGTTCAGAACAGGCGATCTGGCTGGCCATGATTGGTAGCCCAATCGCCTTTCTAAAGACTTGGAAAATTAATTTTAATACAGATGTTGACGAGTCACCAGACTGAAATGGACAAGTGCACGACATCATGTACCATATGTTTAGGCTTAGCGAAATGTCTGGTAAATACTTTCATGAAAAATTCGTATATATTGAATATTCCTATCCGAATATTCAGGGAAAACTCCTATTGTATCTGCCTTTTGAAAACATGCGGAGTATCAGCCATCCATGAATGATCATCGTATCAGCTGCCGCAATGACCATAATTGAATCGTCGAATACTCCTATCCAAATATTCAGGGAATACTCCTACTGATCTCTACCTTTAAAAATATGCAGACTATCAGCCATCCACGAGTACTTATCGAAGAAATTGATATTAGAACACGTAGAAAACTTTCCTTCATCCGTGAAGACAATTTTTTGGTTAAATGTTAAATGGCACCATTCAAGATAAGAACCATTGACAAAATGCAACTTTGGTGCAAGAATTTTGCTGTAGAAAGGTGTTTATTCGTGGTACGGCTATAACAACTATTCTCTCAAAACCTTCTAGACGGTTTTATGTTTTACTTTCAGAACTTGCGCTATTTTCTTGCACTTGTTTATGGATGATCATCAATTATATCCAAGACTCTCCACAAATTCCTCAGTTCTAACTGATCGTCTCCCAAATTTATTGAAAATGAACTTAAAACTCCCAGTTACATAATGGTCTTCTGGCAAATGTAGCAAATGTTTTTTATTTGGTTGGTTGAGGAAATCTTTCTGCCTACAAGCATCTGGCTAATGAAATTGAAATTGTAACTGTTACACATAATCTTGCATGTCCATTAGCAGTATTTTCCAGTTGGTAAATTTGATAACAATATGAATAAAGTCCTCTCTTAAATATGAACGAGGGCCAGGTAAACAACACGAATGCCGTCAGGCAGGTACTATAAAATACGCACTACACAAATACAATATAACTCTGATTTTTTGAACTTCGTTTATGATTTTTGATCCCACGATAACGACCTTTAAAATTCATCTTTAATTTTTCAGAAAGAGGGACAAAAATATCCTGATAAAGCAGTAATAATTGACTGGCAAATTTCATGTATTGGTTCGCCTATATGTGACGTTGCATGCTACATTTTCTTCGGAAGCTCAAGAAAAGAATTAGAACACTTGGACGAACTATTGAATTGTTATTACGAAACCCTGTCGAAAGAACTGGCAGCATTAGGAAGTGATCCTGAAAAATGTTTCCCAAAGAAATATTTCTTAGAATCATTCAGAAGATATGCTCCTGTAGGGATAGCAGGTATGCCTATGTTGGCTAAAATGAGCAGCAAAAAAACCCACGATTATGATATATCCGTCGATCCAGAAGAAAAAAATTTTAATAAGATATTCGAAGGGGAAATGAGGGATCCTGAAGAATATTTCAATAAAATCGATGGTGTTTTCGAATACTGTATCGAACATGGTTTCCTTTAATGATCGTCCTTGCAAATAGTTGAAAAAGTATCTATGTGAAACACATTACGATTCCAGATGACTAATAAATTGTATGAAAATTAATTTTTATCTTATTGATGAATTTACATGCACTCTTATTCTGCCAATAAATATAGGCCTATACAGGGTATTTCAGGTATGATGTCATTAATTTCTTCAGGAGATCTCTCATCAAAAAAACAATAAAAAAAGCTCATAAACATATGTTCAAAGTTGTTCTCGAGATACAAGGTGTTAAATTTCAGATTAGTGTAGTGCACCACTGCTCTTTTTGAAAATATTCATTGAAATGATTTTCAAATTTTTTTTTCTTGAAATTTTTGCTACATCACCATCGTTCCCGGGTAAAAAAATGAGAAGGCACGCGTATTTCAAATTATCTGAAGTGTGGGTCGATAATCTGTCAAAATCAAAGATGGGACGAAACAGTTTCCATAATTTTTCACGAAAACTGAAAAAATAGCGTTTTCAATAAGTTTTTCCCTCATTTTGAGTTTGAATATACAGAGTGTTCATTTTATTTAGTGGAAATTAAAACATTCGGGTGAAACTTGGAGTATTTTAGCGTATTCTTATTTCAAACAAGAATATATTATAAAAAATTATATATGACTATAACAAAATGGAAGAAAGCTGATGGGTGATGATATTTTTCACTTAAGGAAATTTTCTTTTTGAACTGATGAACTAAAGTGAATTTTCGAAATAGCACCATAATGTTAGGCGACGATTCATGGCAGCCAACACACAATCAAAAATGCCTGGCATATTTATTATTCTGCCACAGCCTTTCAAAACGCATGCATGCATTTCCTGTATAGTAGCAACAGCTTGTAAGTATGTCAGGCTTTTCAAATGCCCCCAAACGAAGTAATAAAGGGGATTCAGATCGTAGAGGCCTAGCTAAATCCATCTGTTGGGAAATGTTGATTCATATAATCCCTCACTTTTAGTCCAATATTCGGAGGAGCACCATCATGCATAAACTACATTCTTCTCCCAAACAGAATACACGCCCCACAAAAAATACTATATAAACTAAATAAAATAGGTTGGTCATTCATGAGTCGCTTGGTAATTTTCAGAAGTGAAAAAAAGAAGATATCATTCAAAAAAGATGAGTTTATGATGGAAAATATCAACAATTTTCGAGTTAATGAAAAATTAAAAAATTCTGCCATCTTTAAACATTCGCGAAGAGATCAATCAACTAGCATCGAATGGTTACTAATCATTTTCAAAATCGAGTGTTTCCTCCACAGGCCCTAATTACTGCCAGTGTACGTCTCGGAAGCCCCTCAAACAAATTTAGGATGTACTATTGAGTCACTGAGTTCCAAATTTCAGGAAGCAGATTTTCTAGTTGTTGGAGTATTCTACAAGGCATCCTACGTTGAAGAATTTGCCACCCCATGTTGTCCCAAACATGTTCTATGGGATTCAAGTCGAAACTTCTGGCTGGCCATCTTAAAATATCAATTTCGGCGTTTTGCAGAAATTCTGTAACTACTCTAGCTGCATGAGGCCAAGCATTATCATGCATATAAATGAAGTTTTCGCCAATCAATGGGCTAAAGGTTCAACGGGGTTCAAGGATATCTGCGATGTATCTGGCCACTGTCTTTCTTACATTATTCACTAGGACTAACTCAGTTCGACCATGGAAAGAAATGCCTCCCCACACCAATACTGAGCCCCCTCCGAAGTTTTCGGTTTGTCGGATATTACACTGATGATACCGTTTCCCAGGTCGTCTGTATACAGGCATGCGTCTATCATTTGATATTAGACAGAACCTGGACTCGTCGGAAAAGAGAACATTCGACCATTCTGGAATACCCCAATTTGCATATTCCCTCGCAAACTGTAGTCTTGCAACTCCATGCTCTCTGGTGAGACGCGGGCCGGTAGGAAACGTAAACTATCTATACGCCCAACGATTTGTGTTTAGAAAAAACTATTAACAGATTCTTAATCAGCAAAACGTAATCTATCTATGCGCCAATTTTCGTCAAATTCTGAGAACCTTGAATTTTCGACATTGTGCAAATACTCATTATTGTGAAATTCAAAAATTCATAGCAGCTAAACGATTTGTGTTTAGAAAAAACTATTAACAGATCCTCAATCAGCACAACGTAATCTATCTATGCCCCAATTTTCGTCAAATTCTGAGAACGCGGGCCGGTTTTTGAATTTTCGACATTGTGCAAATACTCAGTATTGTGAACTTCAAGAATTCATAGCAGCTAAACGATAGGGTTTTAGGAAAAACTATTAACAGATTCTTAATCTGCACAACGTATTCTATATATGTGCCGATTTTCGTCAAATTCTGAGAACTTTGAATTTTCGACATTGTGCAAATACTCATTATTGTGAACTTCAAAAATTCATAGCTGCTAAACGATTGGGTTTTGAGAGCTTTGTAATGTGGTATAGGTTGGTATAATTCCGGCTATTCCTAGTACATTCCTTTTGAATCAATCGTTCCTTTCTTACTCAGACAGATTCACACAGTTGGTAAAAACTATGCCAACTAATATAAACTCCAGTCGTATATAACTCGATAAACAACAATTCGCATAGACCTCCGAGAGAAAGAGATTAGAATCTATTTTTATTTTGCTTATTCTGTAGCCATCAGTTTTGATTTTAAATGCAGTATTGTGCCGAGTAAGAAAAAAGAGGTAATCTGTTTTCTCCGTGAATTCTCTCATCTTCAGATCACTAGAATATAACGAGCGTGTGAAGATTCTACAAGACTTCACGTGGCAGAAATATATCCTGATGAAAAACTCTAAAATATAGTCAGAAAACTTAGGTTAATTGAAAGATTTTACGTTCGATTTAATTCCGTAGAACTGAGAGGGGAAAATTAAAAATAAAATTATTCAATGAACAATTTCTTAAATTGAAAAGAGTTAGAAAATCAATTAGTTTCGTTCTTTTTCGTGTTCATTCGTACCTCTAAATTTGAAACTAAGCATAAAACTGCTCATTCATCGATAATGAAATGAATATCTTGGGTTCTGCAAATAGTCTTTTTGTCATTGGTCTTTGTAATATGGAATGCCAATTACGTTTAATTTAGTCTCGACGCAATGGGAAAAAGTTAAATGTAGGCGAAACATTCTTGCTGGCCAGCAGAGGAGGGGGTATTGATTCCATACAGAGAACATTAGTTTATTATGATACAAAAACCGTTGCACAAATCTTTGACCAACAGAGTCTCTTGGACCAACAGATCGTGGACGGCCAAGATTCTTCATAACTTTTATATCAATATGTTTTTCTGATAGCGAAAACTTATTAGATGATTTCCTATCAGAGATCAAAAAACTTGATGAACAGTTACTAAGACCTGGGAGAATACCCATTCTAGAAAATTGGAGACGCGTTAAAGCTTCCGTGTAGAACGCATTCACTCAGTAGTTTAAATAATGGATTGAATGCAAAAATTTGACCTTTATATCCATTTCCTCTTTGGACATTCTGTTTCATTCAGTGAGTTAATCTTCACATATTAAAATATTCAAGGAAAATATATTTTCGTTAACATTCGATATTTCAACATTTTCTTTTTATTTTAGTTTTCTCTGAAGCTGAAATTGTCAATGAATGAACTATGCGAAAAACGATCACTCATTTATCTAGGTATTTGCATTGACTAGCAGTTGGAAATTAACGGTTCAAAACACTGCTTCAGTCGAAAAATTTTCATCGTTCCAAAGGATTTTCTGTGAAGTTAATGATTGAAAAATATTCTGACATCTTGTAAAATTTCATAGATCTCACCGAAAAGAAAAAGATTCATGAACCTGTTAACTCATAGCAAAATGTTTTTTTTAAAGTTCTCCAAAAGTCATAGCGATGGGGTTAAATTTCTTTTCTTCTTTAAAATGTGTTTTGGAGAACCCTGTCAAAGAAATTAGTGAAAACAAACATCAGTAAGGAGCCCATTCAAAAAACTAAAAAGCTCCGTGCTCATCATACCGTGAAAAACACTCAGTCTCTTGTTTTCCTGATAAAGAAATGCCATACGGATATAGCAGAGTCCTGTGTGATTCTTAAAAAAATCTTCAACATTGTTAATTTTCTCATAAACGACAGAGAGGGAATAATTTTGATCTGAAAACAAATCTACTCACAGGAAGTATTTTGAATAATCCCTTTATTCAATTGTTTGTGATTCAAAATATAAACTTTTTCAAAATTATTATTGCATATTTTTGTAGTTTTGCTTTCCATATTGATTTATGGCAACCTAAAATGTGCCTTAAAGGGTTTTTAACTTGTGTTAAATTATTTCCCAAATACTGAGTTACTTTAATTAATAATTTGCCATATTCTTTATCCGTCACATATTGCTCCACATTATTAGCCATAGTTTCCACCAATTTCTTCAAACATTCATATTCTATACTTTCTAGAAGTAAACAATCAAATACTAATAAATACTTTTTGGAAAATGTTCTGGTTCCTCAGAAGTTCTCTGAAATAAGACTTTCATATTCAAACTATAAAGAATATTCATCAATGAAATAACAGTACCTTAATATTTCTTCTTGCATTGTGGGCTTCAGAGAGTTAAGGTACAATAAAAGAATGTCTAAATGATCATTGTTATTTATTGAAATAATCACTTGTTTTCTGACTACTTCTTTGAATCTCTCACAGAATTGAAGAAAAAATATTTTTATATCTTCATCAAATACTGTTAACATCTGAAATCAGTGAAAAATGCAAATTATTTGGATTTTGAGAGTAGATAATAATAATAATTCAACAATAAATGAAATGTAATGTACAGGGTGTTTTTAAAAAGTTGTTGTGAACGATTCGTCGTTCAATTTTAAGACCAAAAAATTTTTACTTCTCAAGATACAACTTTTCAATAGTGGTATTGACAGTGAAAAACCCTAATTAACTTTCCAATATTTTGATAAGAAGATTGTCCGCCACTGTGTTTTAAGTTTTATATCTTTTCGGATCAATCAACAACAAATACAACTTTTATTCTCCAAATTATTTTTCGTATACGCTTCGTTTTAGGGATTAAAAATGAAACCCACTTAGTCGCCTGTCCTTGAAAAAATAAAATAACCGAACCATCAAAAATTGGGTTATAATTGTTATTATAAATTTTAATAATTATAGTCTATTCTGGTCTTGGGACTATTAAAAGATTTATACCGCACACTCTATATATGTAGACGGAAGACATTTGGACATAAGTAAATTACTATTTTCACCTCAACAATATATCAGATTATTTTGGAAACACCTTTATATAAATGTCAACATATAACTTGATAACGGAAATAACAAAAAAACTTGCTTCTATTTTTGGTTTTAACTTAAAATTTTCATTTTTATTAGTTGTTTTATAGTTTTCCTGCTGCAAGATTTTATTCAACCAGCAATTCAAATATAGTATTGTCTAAAATTATATATATTCAAAATGATTTTTACTGAAATCACATTTTGAGGATTAAAATCACAACAGAAACAATGAGATGATAGTATAAATGTAGTTATTTGCATATTGGTTGAGAATAAGGTTGAAAATTAATAGTGATTTCCTTCTCCACAAGGAATTCAAAGTTGGGACAGTTTGAAACTCAAGCTATAATGGACAATTAAAGATTTTATCTTGGTTAATCATACTGAAAATATAATGAATATTTATCGAAGAAAATTATTTTTCCAGGGACAATATTCAACCTTCCGTAGAAAGTAAAATATCCTCCCTTGAAGGAGCTACTTTTTCGATCTACTCTTCATAATCACAGTTAACCGGAGACACAGGGAAGTGATACAGCACAGTCAGATGTCACGAATAGGAACAATGGACTGCAGTTTCGGTCTCGTTTGACCTCGTCAACGAACCGAAACAGAGGCTACCTCACCAACGCCCCGCGAAACGGTGAAAGTAGCCTCTGTTTCGGTTCGTTGGGGGGCGCACTTCTATTTACATTATTGCGTTCGCTCCAACGAATTGAGATGAGTAGGTAACGGCATAGCCTTGTGTCACGAATGGGTAGACAATGCTGACGAGGTCAAACGAGACCGAAACTGCAGTCCATTGTTTCTATTCGAGACATCTGACTGTGCTGTACAACTTTCCTGTGTCCCCAGTTAACGGTAATTATGAAGAGTAGATCGGAAAACTAGCTCCTTCACGGGAGGATATTTAACTTTCTACGGAAGGTTGAATATTGTCCCTTGAAAAATAATTTTCTTCGATGTGTCTACACATTGCGAAATCTCGCATAAAGTAACTTTTTGTTTTGAGATGTATGAATATTTATATTCAGGTGCTTCCAAAGTAATCTGAATTAATGTTGTAGGCAATTTGTCATTCAATTTTTAGGTTTGACTAGTTAATATAAACATAGGTCCCAAAATGTTTCTCTTATTACATAGTGCAACAAATGAGTTTATCTGTATATATCTTAGTTGACTTTTCTGAAAACTGGCAATGGTATTGAAGGTAGTACAGATCTAATATAGCCCTGATTAATTTAAACTTATAGAGTCCAATGGCCTCCTGGAAAATACCCTAATATAGTAGATAAAAACAATTGTGCACCACCTGCTTTTTAATTTTTATATTGTTTAGTATCAACGAGATCTGAATACAACTTCTTTGTATATTGATTATTTTCCATATTTTACAAAATAGAATAGATAGAAACTTGAGCAACCAAACTATTGCTTTAACATGTCAAAGACTATTAAGAGTAACCATGATCTTTTATATTAGTCTTAGAAACCAGTAGAATATGTTGTTTGAAATGAGTTTCACTTAAAGTTGGTGCTGTTTCGTCCCAGCATATTTTTGAGATAAACTGGTGATATCAAATTTTCCTGAAAGTTCGTGTGAAACAAGAATAACTTGTATATAAATCGATTAGAACAATAACATATACATCAAATATAATTGCTCCATCTGTTTAACCTATAGTTTAACGGAGAGATGAATTCAATATAGTTATATTAATTTTGAAAGGTAAATAGTAATTTGCTCTTACCATTTTGAACAGTATACAGTTACAGAAACACTCTATTACATGATCATCCTTAAAATGCATTTCAATGGATTCACCAAATACTATAATCTGTTTGGTCTTTAGTTCTTTTGATAAGGCAGTAAATATTTCTCTTAATACTTCTGAAGAACACTTTTGTAGTTCTCTGAATATATCATCACTTATTTCACTCAAAGATTGTAAATGTTCTTTTATTGAAGAAGTAATATCTTCACAAGTTGTTTGTGTATTATCCACTAGGTTTTTAGATTCAATAGTTAATGGCGTTACATGAGGTACTCCTTCTGTATCTATTAAATCTAAATCTTCTACATTACCTTCAAATTTTGTTCTAAATCAATATCCTGAAATACAATCCTATTGAAATTCAATTTAGCTAAAATATTCTTCCTACTTCTTCAATAAAACTTCTCCAGATTTCATATTTGTTCAAATCGCAAAATGCATTTGTTTTGTGAGCTTTAGCTGTTTTCAGGAATTCGATAAGAGCATTTTCTGATTCCTTGCTACATTTATGCTTTATCCAAGACTTCTCCATTTTCAAGAAAACAAATATTTCTTTGTATTCAATAGCGCATTTTTAAATATTTTTATATGACATAGTAGAGGTTAAGCCCTACTGCGCAAGAAATAGAGATTATTCTTCTTCTTCTCTTTAGGTGTCTCAGCTACCAGGCTAAGTAATGGAGAAAGGCTTTGTGACTACAAAAGGGCCCCTCAGAGAAAAGAGTCTCGCCTTAGCGATACCCGGTTGGGATATCTTTTTATTACTTTTATTTTGTCCATTTTATTTTCTATTTCAATTTAGTTTTGTTGACACGAGTTTATGTTTTCAATTGAAAATGCGTTCAATTTAATGAATTGCCAAGAAAACACTCACTACATTCAGGACGCTCAACTAAAGGTGCCTTTTCATTGGAGCGTTTTGACGCTCGTTTTGAGCATCAAAATGGTCATGTGACCTATTGACGCTCCCATGAAAAGGGGTTTTCAGCGTTAAGATATGTCATTTGTCACTTATTGAGGTGCGTGCCTGAATTACATCAGCTGGCATGGAAGTTAGACTCCATGTTTTCAAATGGAGTCGTTCTCAATGTTGACACGCACTTGGCACGGGATAAATTCATTGCAACCTACAAGTTTTCGTGCAGGCATGGCCAAGTTGTGCATTCCGTGTTGCCAAACTTATTTATGGCTCATATAACCTTAAAATTCAAAATACGTAATCATTGAGAAAATTTTCGAATATTGAAGATCATAAAGAGGCCGGTAATTACTTATGCAGGGTAATAAAAATTAATCTCAATTCAAATTTTGACAGAAGACTGAACGAGCGAGTAAAGGCAAAATTCAACAATCGATTTTAACCTAGAATTTTTGAGCAACAAACCGTGAATTGTCAACCGAAGATGATCATACTACGCTCGCGCAAGTTAGGATGAGAATCGGTTGAAAACAAACCCAGCACGAAGTCAGACTTGAACTTCAGCTTGCGAGTGGATGAAAACGTACCTTTATAGGTTAAAACATTAATTGTTGTATACAATCTCTTTTTAATTGATTTGTTATCATTTCTGGAAACTTTAAACAATTTGTGTATTGAGAAATTCTTTTTTCAAAACCTATGTTGTTCGAGTGTCGAAAGCTAATATTGCACAACAACTGGACGACTATAAAAAATATTTTGAACCTTGGATCAAGGAGAGTAGCTAATGCAATAATGGTCACTTTTTCTATTTTACCAAATCTTTTTTTCAATTCAGCTAATACCGCTAATTTTAAATTTCTTGATATTTCGTGTCAGGTGAAATTTTGTCATACTGATTCATTATGCATTCGCCATTGGAATTATTTTTGAAATTGTTACATAATTGTCGGAAGAAACTTCCTTGTCATAAATTCTAGTGGGCGGAGGATCTTAATTAATTCTTCGATCACCAACATATCAACAGCTGTTGGCATGGGAGGAGCCCTTGGTTTCAGTTAATATATCCTACTCACAAAACTCGATAATTCCACAAATCTTTCTAGCATATGAAAGGTAGAATTCCATCGTGTTTTTATATCTAATATCATTTTTTTAATTTTCCCTCTGCTATTCCTGAGTTCAACTGAGCTTGCCTTAATTCATCGCCAAGCAACTACACTATTTTTTATATACTTGGACCACTTCACGTACCTTATCTATAACTGAACTATCAAAGTGTTCTGGTTTCATTGCATTCTCTGCTACTAGATTTAAAGTATGTGCAAAGCAAGGAATGTGCTTACTTCTCCCAACACTTCGCCAACTGCATTGACCACATTAGCACCATTATCAGTGACGACTGCTACGACTGACTCAGTTTTAATGTTCCATTCTTCCATAAGAGAATTCAGTTGCTCTGAAATATAATCTCCTGTATGTCTTTCAGTCAACTGATATGTACCAATGTTGCAGGACTTTAATTTATGAGACTCAGGCTCAATGAAATGCACTGTGATTCCTAGGAAACTACGAGTTGACATCATTTTCGACCATATGTCGAACGTGATGGACAAATGTTTTATGTTCGCTAATTTTGATTTGAAAGCAGCTGATACAAACTCATACTTTTCTTCCATTTTTCTTTTAATTGTTTCTCTGCTAGGAACTTGATACAACGGAGCAGCTTTTTTCATGAGATATCGGAATCCCCTACCTTCAACAGCAGCAAATGGTCGATTATCTGCACATACGTAATAAACCACTGCATTCAGAAGGTTAGTGTGTTGAGTTCCTCCATCTAAAAGAAATTAAGCAAACTTCAATGAAACTATTCAAATATATATTATCAATTTCTTGGAACAGAGGAAAAAAACTTACGTGTGAAGGAACTCATTGTATTGAACATAGTGGATATTTGTGGTTGCTGAGGTGTGGTTTCACATTGCTTTCGAGGATTGTTTGCTTAATGTATACTCAGTTCTTCTTGGAGTGGACGTTTGCTCGATAACTGATGAAGAGGTTTCGGTTTCACTGATTCCACATACCATAGATATAGAATCATCGTCATCGTCAGCATCGTCTTGTGATTGTGAAACTGTTGTCGGTATCGTGTGGGACAGTTCTGTTAGACATACCACTTGTGCTAGCAGTGCTAGCACTGCTACTGCTAGCTGTTGCAGCTGCAGCTTGTCCTGTTCGTCCCATTTGGACCCTTGGTCTTTGTGCTGGTGCTGGTGCATTAGGTTCTGTTATTTCTATTCCATGAACCTTAAGATGTTTCTTCATGTTTGTAGTATTTCCACTTGTTTTCAAAGATTTCGAACATGACTCGTACCTTTATAGGTTAAAACATTAATTGTTGTATACAATCTCTTTTAATTGATTTGTTATCATTTCTGGAAACTTTAAACAATTTGTGTATTGAGAAATTCTTTTTTCAAAACCTATGTTGTTCGAGTGTCGAAAGCTAATATTGCACAACAACTGGACGACTATAAAAAAAGACTTGGTCATTTCGTATCGAAGAAAACTGTTTGCCTTAGATTTTTTATTGGAAACCCTTGAAGACCGAAAATATCAACTTGTCACTTCTAGGATTTGCTGCTATAGAGTTCAGAAACTCCAAAGTAGCGTCATTGCTGAAAATCTCGTGAAAAAAAGCGTCAAAACGCTCCAATAAGAAGAAACCTTCAAATAGTAAACCAAAAATCGCCCAGAATATCGCTAGCATTAGAACCATAAATTTATATGAATACAACCGTGTATAAAATGAATTTAACTGTTGCAAACGGTCAGAATTACTCCCTGTGCAAAAATTGCTTACATCTGTTGACAGAGCTATTAAATAATTCTGTAACATATATAATGTCAATTATTTACGTAGCCTACAATAATTCAATAAAATAACCTAAAACAAGCGTCAAAACGCTATAGATGTAGTATGAATGTTGGTGTGTTTGAATATATATATATATATATATATATATATATATATATATATATATATATATATATATATATATATATATATATATATATATATATATATATATATATATACAGGGTGCTTCAACGAAAACTAAACAGAGGCTATATCTTCCAAGATATTCATTTCTGATCAAAAAAACGCAAAAACAGGTCAATTTTTGTTTCAAGGGGTACATCTTTAGGGGTACAGAACTTGCCTGAAATATCAACCCCCTAAGCGGGGATTGCAATCCTTGAACATTTTGAATAGGGAAGATGGGTGGAGTGATGACTCAAAAGAAAGGTCGTATCTTTGTCTACATCGTCCTGAACGAATTTCCATTTTTAGTTGAAAACTGTAAAAGATACAGGGTGAGCACCTGAAAGATAGGGAAGACTATTTCCCTGAGAATATTCAAGTTTCAGTGAAGTAAAATGGAACAGATCCATGCAGATCAATGGCAGTCATCATCAAGTACCATCCTCATCTCGAATTTCAACCCCTAGAGCAGGGCTGACCACCCTTGAAAATTTGGAAGAGGGTAGATGGGTCGAGTGATACCTCGAAAGAATGGTCTTATCTTTGTCTGCATCCCCGTGAACGAATTTTCATTTTTGATTGAAAACTGTATAAGATACAAAGTGAGTGAGCCACTGAAAAATAGAGAAGACTATCGCCCCAAGACTATTGGAGTATTTGTGCGAAAAACTGGAATAGATTCATTTAGATCAAAGATGACAGATATATATTTGATATTATATATATATATATATATATATATATATATATATATATATATATATATATATATATATATATATATATATATATATATATATATATATATATATATATATAATAGGTCCATAATCTCCGAAGCCCAGATAACTTTTAATCCACAGAGGTGGCAGTTATCATTGCGCGGTCTACTTGAGTAGTACAGAGTCCTCTATAAACTGTAGGTCCATAGGACTAAACTCAATCACTTGGTTACAAAATAGATTAGAGGCAATTTTAAACATTCTTCTATGAACTTCCACTTTGGCTCTTGAGCCGTAAGACGTATTTGTCAATTTGCCTTGCACATTGTAAAAAAGAGGAGGTAAAAAGAGACATACTTCTATGGCATTAGTGTTGTAAAAGTGGAGGAACTGCGGTTGTCTTCTATAATTCGGGAAATTTGAAAAACTTCGTTGCATTTTAGGTGCAAGGGAAATTGAAGCAAGATTATCTATATAAGGAATTAGGTTGGTCATCTGCCACTATTGTCGATTAGTCAAAGCAATGTACTGGTATGGAACTGTCTATGTTTGGAAATTAGAAAAACTGGTTGGGGCGGAAAAATAATGGACGAGGTGAAATTTGGAAGAAATCTAACAGATGGGGGATAAAGGAAGGTCAAAGGATTTTTGATTATCTAAAGAAACAGATACATATTCTGACAGAGTAGTGCGGTATAACACTAAAGGTTTCAAAATCTAAAGAGTTCCCAAAATATTTATATGATATTCGAATTTGACCTCTCATTTCAGTAATTCATTAAGTTCAATATTATGGATGAGATCGAGTGAAAATAGTTCCCCTTGTTAAGTATAAATTTTCTGACAATCTGAGAGAACTTTTAATCCTCAGAGGTAGCAGTTATCAATACACGTTCTAGGTGAGTGGTTTACTATATAAACTGTAGGTCCATAGAACAAACAAAGAAAAAGGAAGAGGTTATCAATTCGTGGGGAAGTTTTTGTTTGCATAACAAGATGGGGTAAAAATTGAGCATCAACATCTCAGTCAGTATTGAAATAAAAAGATTAGTAGAATTCTCGATAAAGTTCTCTGCATCGCCTAGGAAAATGCTAGAGGTTATATCAAGTGAAAATATTTCTAGAGCACAGTGAATAAGCCCGAAACCACAAATTCAATGACAAAAATTGAAATTACACTTTTATGTCTATGTCAAGCCAAATAGCATTCTATTCAAAAAAGTGGCTGAACAATGTGAAAATACTTTTTACGTAGTTTCAATAATAACCGAGATATTCAATAACTCAAAAATCACTGAAGTTGAAAAAATTCACCAGAAAAAGGGGTCTGGCAACACTGGCTGAAATTTAAATCGTTCCGGAAACATTTCCCGTTGACTCGGTAGTGGATGCGCCAAAGTGGTCAGCGTAAACAGCAGCCTTACCGCTGGAAGTTTTATGATTGCTTAAATAATGAGTGTTTCCAATTCCAATTTATCCCGTACATTCCCAGCACATTGAACTTCTGTGGAGGTAAACAGGGTTGATATCCTCAGATATAGATGAAGTGAAGACTACTTCCTTGTTTATTGCTAGGCGGAAATTTCTTTCACTTCTATCAAACAGGTTCCATCATTGTTTAGTTATACGGCGGAAATTCATCTAAGACAGGCGAGCAAGGGGCTGAGGATAACGGTGATTGAAATATCTGTCTTAAATTTGTATGCCATATTTTCCATTTTTCTAATTTCATACAGAACTATATTTTTCTGAACCTTATTTCCCATTAAATTATATCACTTTCAGGCGAAGGACGCCCTCACCCCCCATGGTCTTATTTGGATGATTTTTTGGATATGATACATTTTTCTAATGATTTCACATAACCAGGAAATTAAGAGAGGTATTTTCCTGTTAGGTAATAAAAAACAAAGAATATGAATAATTTGTAATTATGAACGTTCTCTGATAAACATATTGAAAATATTACTGTATATTGACTGAATTAACTTTTTAAGAGATTTCTCTTTCCAAATATTGCCATGAATTGTTGAATGTTTACAAGAATTTTGTATTAGAGAAAGGTTCTTTAAATTATTCAACACCCTTGGTACAGAGAAAAAAAATATACTTCAGCTAAAAAATCAAAGTTGCAATGGAGCTATCAGATGTTGTGGTAAGGACTGACAAATAATTTTTATTGAGTAGACTTCACTTCAAAAGTTGTATTACCAAGAGAATAATATTCTTTGTGTGCAGTGTAGGACTCAATGAAGCTGAACATGCAGAATTTCTGGGTAAATTCCTTGATTCCAAACTGGGGTGGGTGTTTCTCGTTTGCCATATACCTGAGAAGTATGAAGGGGTCTATTTGTGGTGAGATATTTATGGGCACACTACAGAACAGTCCACCATTAATTGAAATATGCACCAAAAACAGAGTGTTTACCTTATAATGGAACATAACACTGATGATTATAGAGATGCCTTTGAGGATCATGAAATTCTTGTGTCTTCATATTGGAGAGCTTGTTATATGTGAAAGAGAATGTGACTTGAATTAGATATCAACAGGATATGCACTTTTATAACATGTGTAAGAGGGGAGATGGCATGTGCATATTGTTAAATGGAACTGATAGATATTTAACTCAGTATAAGTTTACTTAATTATCTATCTAAATACTGGGTTAACTAGAATGAGAGGACTATTTAAATACTCTAACATTTAATTATTCAAAATTTTCTTAATGCACACAATTTATTATTTCTTCTCATACCCATCTTCCTTATTCGTCTCCAGTATTCTTTTGAATTTGGATCTAACTGATCTAATGGTGCCGGAGGGCCTGTTCTAATATTCCATAACCAATCAGGATACTCACTATCTGATTTCAGTTTTAATTCTTCACCTGTTTTAAAAATATTTATTCCTATTGCATAATTAACTAATTTCACTGGATCAGTTTCTACAGGCAGCACCTTTTTCTCTAATGCACCTCCTACTTTACCAAGTTTTTTCTTTTTTAATGCTCCACCAATCATACTGACACCTGAATAGTAGAATTTTAAATCGATGTTCTAAACTTATATTATTATATATACATACTTGATCCTTCTTTCTTAGCATAATTTCTAACTGATATTCGAATAAACACATCTAAGGGTTTGAATTTTGTAGTAGACAGTTCATTTCAAGGAATTATTTTTGGATGATTTATTACATTTATGTTCTGTTGTTTCTCAATATATCATGAAACTCATCAATATCTCCAGAGAGAAATATAATAATTCGTTTCCTATGAATCGTAGATGAATAAAACAAATAGCATTGACTATTAATTATATAAATGTTCTTTGTATTTGGACAGACTTGCTCAACGATTCGAAATAGAATAATGTAGAGGTTATATCATAGAATAATAGTTGTTTGTTTGTATCATCTTTTTACGATGAGCTTAGCCCATCTACAACTTATAGTGGATTCCGAACCACTCTACTAGACCGTGCAATGATAACTGGCACCACAATGGTTATTACAATACAAGTTATCTGGTCTTCGGAAGTTTATGCCCTCTTTAGGCGACTCTTACAATGTCACTTTTTTGTTTTAGGACGTACATAACTTGAACCCGGACTCGAACCAGGCACCTCGGCTAAGCAGTTCCAATATGCTTACGCATTAACCGTGCAGCTACCGAGGTGGTGCATAGAATAAAAGAATTGTATATTCTGTGATTATTAATTTTTTCTAGGTCTATGTAAGAACTCTCCACATGTTCAAAAACTGCATATGTATCAGTCTCTTTGAATTCATGAAAAATTATTGGAGCTGTTTGATCAGATGTTAAGATCTGATATGTTGATACAAGTTTTCTTCCGCTCCTACACAGGCCGACTTTGCGACCAACTCTTATAATCTAAATGATCTCATCAAAACTCGAATGAAATTTTGTCATGGCAGATTGGATCGATTTTTTAAAACAATAGTTATGGAATGGTGTTGTTTTAAATCCCTATTTGGTTGGTATTATACTTATTTTCAATACTATTATAACCATAGAGTTTAGTAAATCAAGTAGAAGAATGTGTTTGTTCATTATAAGCATATATGTAGTATATTATAAAGTTATGACAATTCAAACGTATTACTTTGATATCAAATACACAAGTATTGCATTGCAATGGATGAATATTATGGTCGCAATATTGACATAATCAGAAATGCATCATTAGAATCCTGATTAGAAGGAAGCTACAAAATACATAAGAGAAGTGCCACCTTGCTTATTATTGAAGACACGTTACTTGTGAAGTGTTCATGTCTAGACGGTGAAAATTGTGAAAAACATTCAGCTCAACTTTCAACTTGAAAATAAATAATTGTATATAGCATAGATTATCACATCTTTTTCTTCTTTCCTTCCTCCACTGGTTGCAAAACAGAATATAGGGGACTTGTTTTTAATTTTTCATTACCAATTCGATTCCATCTGATTCTTTATGCATGTTTTGTTATGTAGTATTAATGTTTTCATAACCTAAATATATGAAGAATGAACAATTATGCGAATAGAGTGATTACTAGGTTTCATCCATATCATGGAGAACATATAGTACTTTCTGAAGATAACACAGTTGCTTACAGAAATAGAAGTTTTGCAAATGCTCTTACTTTTAGCGATAAACCACTATTACCAGGCGAGTTATTTTTATTGGAAATAGAGCAAAATGAAAGAGGCTGGAGTGGACACATGAGACTAGGGTTAACACAAGTGGATCCTTTGACCATATATAGAACTGGCTCCATCCCGCAGTTTGCATTACCTGATTTAGCAGACATTGGAACATCATGGATTTATGGCATTACTAAGGCTCATAATAGTATTATTGAATATCATGTATGCGAAGGACGAAAATGTATAAGGCTGGGTTGTAAAAAAGTAACATGTGACAGTGATATTGTGAAAATATGCAGGGGCACCATTCCATTGTCTTTATTAAAATCTTCAACAGCTTTAGCTGGAGAAATATCGCCTACTGATATGGGAAGTAGAATAGGAGTGATGTATATCCCTACCGATGAAAACAAAGCAGATATGCATTATATCATTAATGGTGAAGATCAGGGTCCTTGTGCTAGAGGCATTCCATATAAAGAAGCCCCTCTTTATGTTGTGGTTGATGTTTATGGAACTACCAAAAAAGTAAAAATTGTGCAGTTATATGTTGGTAGGTGAATTTATGTTATAATATACTGCCTTTAAGGAAAAGCTAAATTCAATATCTATGCTGCTTCTCATTAATCATTTTTTATTTTCGAAGAAATTTTAAATTCTGGTAAGATCTTATGAAATCTGCTGGTGTTTTTACCTCTACTAGATATTCCAGTCATTGAAGTTGGAAATTAGTTTTTGTGTTCAATTAATAAAATCTGAAGCATTTATTTCCATACAATTATCATAGAAGAACTGAAGGATTCTGAAGTGTCCTATCTAAATGAAATATAATCTATACTTAATGAAGTAATGGATAGAATATCATCCTCATTTATATATAGAGATTACTGTATAAGATCACAAAGTGAACTAAATCAAATTTTAAATCAAAAGTTCCATTATATGGGATCTGTTTCATCTCCCTCAAAATTCTATTATTCTGATTATTTGGTTTAAAAGTTCTATCATATCAGAGGTGTTGGGATACGAAAGGTTTTTTCAGATTGGAAGATCACTTTTTTGTTGAAGATTGAGGAGCGTCCTAAACTCTGCTATAATGTCTTCAAGTAATAAGTTTTTTGGTGAGTAGTTTCGTCACATATTTTTTTTTCCATTAAAACTCATGAAAATAGGCTATCACATCATCGCATGCTCCTTAGGCCAGAGAGGATGAATACTTTTTTCTTTCGTTTTCTTATTGCCAAGGATAGCCTTATTGATGAATTGAAATAGATTATCCTCATTTTATACAGGAGTGATTCAAAAAAATTATTAAATATTGTAATTTTAAAAATATTATATCTCGATTTTTCCAATGGAACATGCTGTATTTTATTATTCATATCAACACATAAAATATTGTGCCATATTTTTGCAGAAGTAATCTTATCTTTATCTTCGACCATTTTCAAAATAAAAAAAAATTAACTAAAATAATAAAATCAGGGGTTGCGACAGAAGAGTTTCTTAGTGCATATCATTGTACTTGATCAGAGAAATGGAGATATTTTAAGGTAGTCATGTATGAAATACGTATTAGATTGGTTTTTGGTGAGATGATCTACAAGGTGTTGAACTATTTCAATAAGTGTTCGAAATGTTGCCTGTTTCTTTGTAGACACAACTCAATCTTTCTGAGGAAAGACCGTTGAACTCTCGACAACATTTGCGTTGACTATTCTCTGTCTCAGATCTTACTGTGCTGTAGAAGGAATCTGGAAAACGATTCCCTTAATATAACCCCACAAGAAAAAATCTAGACTTGTAAGGTCAAGAGACCTAGCTGGCCATCTAACAAGACCACCACGTCCTATCCATTTGTTTGGAAATATATGATTCAAATGCTTCCTAACCTGATGTGAGTAATGTGCCGGTGCTCCATCCTGCTGAAACCACAAATCTTGTCTTATAAGCTCTGGTACATCGGCAAGTAACATTGGTAGATGATTTTTCAGAAAATCTAAATACATATCACTAATTAGGTGCCCGTCGAAAATGTGCGGCCCAATTAGATATCCATCTACTATATCGGCCCATACATTCAAGGACTAACGATGCTGGTGATCTATTTGTCTCATGAGGTGTGGATTTTCCGTGGCGTAATAATGAAAGTTGCGCCTGTTAACAAGCCCATTCTTGTGGAAAGTTGCCTGGTCCGAGAAAAGAACTCTGCTAAACATATTTGGACTGTCAGTTACTTTGTCACTTGCCCAATTGCAAAATTTGATTCGATTTTCATAGTCTTGATTGTTCAGTTCCTGGTGCAGCTGTACATGATATGCATGAAATTTATTCACTTTCAAGATTGTCTGGACGGAAGTTTGACTTATATCTGTTAACTGAGAAATCTCTCTTTGGCTTTTATATGGGTCCTCTGTCACTGTCAACAAAACTGATAACTGGTTGTCTTCAGCTGTAGCAGTTTTTGGTTATTCATATTTTTAGTAAGCGATTCGATAAATCTAATTAGAAGTTTTTCAAAGCATCTTGCATCAGGATGCCTCTTATCAGGAAACCTTTGTGCATAAACTCTACTTGCCAACAAAGAATTTCTATCACACTCACCCAGAATAAAAATCATATCAACCATTTCTTCTTTGGAGAACTTCATGGCAGTCAATTAAAGAAAATTGGGTTCAAACCTCACTTTAACAATGTTTAATAACGAAACACTGATGAGTTCACCATGTAAAATGCAGAATATATGTCCGGACACCTGACAGATGGCACAAATAAAAAAAAATGTCAACACATACCTCGATTTACGTTTTAATCATCTAGATTTTATCATTCGTTGAAAGAATTATCCTGTTAAGGTTTCATTTTTTACTACTTGAATCATTACAGAAAAAAAACTTCTTTGCGAATAATGATGCATGTTGATGAGTTTGATACGGTTTGTAGAATTTTCATAAAAAATTTTTACAAATAATCGAATATTTCGAAAATGATCGAAGATAAAGATAAGGTTACTTCTGCAAAAATATAGCACAATATTTTATGCGTTGACATGAATAATAAAATGCAGGGTGTTCCATTTGAAAAAATCAAGATATGATATTTTTAAAATTACAATATTCAATAATTTTTTTGAGTCACTCCTGTATAAAATGAGGATAATCTATTTCAATTCATCAATAAAGCTATCCTTGGGCAATAAGAAAACGAAAGGAAAAAATTATTCATCCTCTCTGGCCGAAGGAGCATGCGATGATGTGACGGCCAATTTTCATGAATTTTTACGGAAAAAAAATATTTTGACGAAACTACTCACAAAAAAAACTTATTACTTAAAGACATTGTAGCAGAGTTTAAGCCACTCCTGAATCTTGAACAAAAAAGTGATCTTCCAATCTGAAAAAACCAACCAAGATTTTTTTATAGAAAATTGGGACATCCTGTTTACTGCAGAATAAATTGCTTAAGTAGATTCTTACTTTCTTAATACAATACCGTTCGAACAAAAATGAAATCTTCAAGAGTGTACGAGCTACAGAGCACCGCGCCACAGGTGAATCACCCATATAATATATATATATATATATATATATATATATATATATATATATATATATATATATATATATATATATATATATATATATATATATATATATATATATATATATATATATATATATATATATATATATATATATATATATATATATATATGAAGAATTCATCAATGAATAACCCCTCCTGACAAGAGCTAGTTCCCAAATCTGCCTGCCATACAAGCAGCCCCCAAGCGCCACAATAGTGCAACTAAGCAGGATGCCGAGAAACGGAGCGGCAGACTGCAGTTTCGCCCTTATCAGTGTTGCATTTCGACTCTCAGCATTCAACCAAGCTACATCTGGGTATCCTATCAATTCCAGAAAGGACGCACCTCGTACATACGTATGAGAGTCGCCCTCTATGGACCGACACGGCGAACCCGCTACCGGACTTCGAGAAAGATACGAACAATAACAAACAGATGTGGAAAAGTGCTCTTGGCCTCTGTTTCCCAGATAAACCGCCCGTCGGTAAATATTTGTTGGGACAAATATCTTCCGCGATAAACTTCGCGAGGAGTCTACATATGTAAATTTGAGACAAGAAGAATTATTCAAAAATCCGTAGATCAATGAATAATTCCTCCTGACAAGAGCTAGTTCCCAAATCTGCCTGCCATGCACGCAGCCCCCAAGCGGGATTATTTCGCTCGTTTTCTACCGTTGATGTGATTCACGGAACGGCGAAAGATGCAAAGATGATTTTCCATTTATATATCATTGTTTGGGGACCACAGTGCATTCAAAATTTGGTTCATAAAAATATGTGTCTTAATGTCACAAAGAAACCTGATGCGTCAATTTATTTCCATATATACAGGGTGTCCGTGAATTACGTGTACGTTATACCACAGATTCTTCAACTCGAAATAAGTCGATCTAGGCCGACTTACTTACATGAAAAATTTCTTCGTTGGCCGCTAGAGGTCGCCAAATCCAAAGATTTTTTGTTCATTTTTCAAATAATTCAGGAACGACTCGATCGATAGAAACCATATTTGGTATGCGTAATCGAGTGCGTTATTCACGTTTTTAGTGATTCACTCAATGACCTTGAAGTTTTACAAGTTTCCCTGAAAACTCGAACGTATTTTCAATCAACCGTAATTTTTAAACTATCTGCGTTTGAGCAAAACTGTTTCAGACATTCAGTAGCTAGACTAAATATCACACATGTTGGCTTTGGATTTGTTTCTGTTGTCTGGCAGATTGTCATTTTATTATGCTTGACAACCAATAGTTGACACAACAGTGTTTAATTTCGGATATGTCCGGACATAAGCCAACCAAATTTGATGTGTTTTCTTGGTCCACATGTTGTAACGTGCTAACTGCACTTTACCTGCTGCTTCTATCAACCTTCAATTTCTAACTTTCATTTTATTTGCTCTGATCAAACTTTAATGTGATCTGATATTCGAGTTCGTTGTTTTTTCCCTAGTATTCTTATGTTCCGGTATCCTTTCCGTTTTCGATGATGATGAATATATATATATATATATATATATATATATATATATATATATATATATATATATATATATATATATATATATATATATATATATATATATATATATATATATATATATATATATATATATATATACAGGATATCCGCCGGACCGTCCGTTAAAAACTTTAACGGAGTTAAGTTTCAATTACAATATCAAGCTGAAATTTTATACGCGGCCATAACTAGCGATTTCCAATTGGAGTGAAATATTCCAATTGGAGTGAAATATGTTTCAAAGTGATACTATTTATTTCCGGTTAGGTGGGCACTTATCTGTCAAAACTTTTGACAGATTTAATTATTTTGTTATAAACTCGATTTTTGAGGAACATTTAAAAAAATTGTAGCTCTTAGGTCTTTTGCACTACAGACACAATTTTTGCTTGGGTGGATAGAAGAAGGATCAAGGAATTTTTTAAGCAGTTTAGACATGTCAAATGTTTATTGCGTTGTTTTGAATGATTTTTTCAATTTGGCCTTTTTCAAACAGCAATAACTCAATTTTTTCAAATTGCACGTGCCAATTTTTATATCGCCATCAGATGAAGCTTCAAATTTCAGATGGAATTGTATAAGCATGTACTATACCCATCTCTTCTAGTTCCGAAATAATTTGGGAATATATTGAATTTTGATGATTTTGCAAGAACTAACAGAGAATGTTTTGAAATATTTGAATCAAATAGCTGAACTGGCTACGCTCACCTGACAGGTGCCTAATATTAATGTACTTGTCACTTCGTTCATTCGAATTTGATATTTCAACAAGAATTGTCGTTAGTTCAGATTGAAAATATCCAAAAAATACGACACATTTGGAATAAAACCACTGGTTATTCAAACGAAAATATATTTAATCCTTTTTTAATTCATTTTAGAATGTCAAAAAGTAGTGGGTAGAAATTGCAGGCAATTCAATAACCAATTTCCAAATTTACCGTCTATGAGGAAAATAAAATTTCGAAGCATTAGAAGCAATTTTCTACAATTCGGATGAATAAAAATTGTAGAAACTAAGCGAAAACCAATCATCGAAGATAATTACATTAATACGAATAAATGATAGCAAATATCATAGGAGAAAAGTAATTTACGATCTGAATAAATGTTCAATATGGGCCCAATTTTGCTCGATTCACTTGACAGCTCGTATACGAACATGATGAGTTGCCCTCCTAGTTTCCTCAGGATCAATATTATGAAAAGCATTACGAATGCGCTCTAGTAACTCTTCTTTACTTCTTACAGGAATAAGATTCACTTCACTCTTGATTTTGCCCCATAAATAAAAATCAAGGGGCGTCAGGTCCGGAGAACGCGGAAGCCATAAATTTGGTCTTTGATTACCCCACCATCTATCCTCGAACATTTCTGTTAGCTGCCGATCTACAGCTCGTGTTTTATGTGTTGGTGCACCATCCATTTGCTAATAGCAATCCCTCAGAATGTTAAGGTGTAATCCATCTAAAAAATTTGTTAATGTTCCTCTCAAAATTTCCAGGTATCTTTGTCCATTAAGATTTTCCTCATAAATGTGATAAGCCAACAAATCATTCATAAAAATTGCAAAAACGTACACGCTGAATTTATTTTGGAAATCAATAACTTCAATGAAATGTGGATTTTCGGTGACCCAAAAATGTCGATTTTTCATGTTGGTTATTCCACTTTCATTGAACTCGGCTTCATCAGAGCATATAAATTTTGCAGAATTGTCTCATCTTTTTGAAGCCGAATAAATTTTCACAGAAATTTAGCCGCTTGGGAAGGTCAGTTGGTTTCAATTTTTGTAGTCTGATAAAATATACTGGTGCATGTTATGTTTCTTAAGGATCCTTTGAATGGAAGTATAACTCAATCCAATATCCATTGATGCTGACTTAATGGACGCATGTGGATCGGCACGAAAATAAACTAGCGTATTAATTTGATTGTCGTCGTCCTCGAGAATTGGTTTTCTTCTAGTTTTGTTCCTCCAAATTGCAGAAAATTGCTTCTAATCCTTCGAAATTTTGTTTTACTCATAGGCGCCAAATTTGGAAATTGGTTATTTTATTGCCTGCAAGTGCTATCCACCACTTTTTGACAATTTAAAAGAGATTAAACATATCTCCGTTTGAATAATCAGCCATTTTATTATCAATCTGGTGTTTTTCAAAAATTTTCACTTCAAATTACCAACAATTCTTGTTGAAATATCAAATTCGAATGAACGAAGTGACAAGTACATTAATTTTAGGCACCTGTAAGGTGAGCGTAGCCATTTCAGCTACTTGATTCAAATATTTCAAAGCATTCTCTGTTAGTTCTTGCAAAATCATTAAAATTCAATATATTCCCAAATTATTTCGGAACTATAAGAGATGGGTATAGTACATGCTTATACAATTCCATCTGAAATTTGACGCTTCATCTGATGGCAATATAAAAATTGGCACGTGCAATTTGAAAAAATTGAGTTATTGCTGTTTGAAAAAGGCCAAATTGAAAAAATCATTCAAAACAACGCAATAAACATTTGACATGTGTAGACTGCTTAAAAAATTCCTTGATCCTTCTTCTATCCACCTAAGCAAAAATTGTGTCTGTAGTGCAAAAGATCTACGAGCTACAATTTTTTTAAATGTTCCTCAAAAATCGAGTTTATAACAAAAATAATTAAATCTGTCAAAAGTTTTGACAGATAAGTGCCAACAACTTGGGTATTTTATGCCTTGCTCAAATGTCGGTTCTAGATGTATAATAAAAAAGATAGATTGCCATTTGAAATAACAAAGTGATGACGCACTTCCGGTATAACCGGAAATGGTATCACTTCGAAAATATTTCACTTCAATTGGAAATCGCTAGTTATGGCCGCGTATATAAAATTTCAGCTTGATATTGTAATTGGAACTCAAAAAGTTTTTAATTGACGGCCCCGGTGAATATCCTGTATATATATATATATATATATATATATATATATATATATATATATATATATATATATATATATATATATATATATATATATATATATATATATATATATATATATATATATATATATATATATATATATATATAAACTCCTGCAGTTTTTGAGATATTCAGCCCAAATTTGGAATGGAAGCTATTTTTACAGCCTCCATCATTACATTACACGTCCTAAATTTCAACTAGAATTTACAAGCTGTTTTCTTTTTTTTTCCTGAGCCATGTCTTCTTTTGCCCTTTCAAACTTTTTTGCAGTACTCCATTGATCAACGTACAATCAATTTTCGTCATCTTCGTTTAATTTAGAAACTTTTTTGACACTCGTAATTTTTTCGTATCTCCAATTGTTCTCGAGCAAAAAATTACCAACGATTGTATGCATTTGCTGAATTGAAAGCACTTCTAATTAAAAAAATGACTAGTAGGCTTCGATTTTTTCATTTATCTATTTATTTTGACAGCTGCTGAAGTTAAACCACTGTCTGCTCGAATTGTTTATTAAATTAACGATTACTTTTAAGACTTTTGAAGTTATTGCTGTGAGAAAAAATGGCTAATTTTACTAACGCCGATTTGGCTGATATCCATTACAAGTACGGTCTGGCTGACGGAAATACAACAGAAGCTAGGCGATTATATCAGGTGCGCTTTCCAAATCGAGTAACACCAGACAGGCGAACATTTTCTAATATCCACAGATGGTTGAGGGAAACTTGTACTTTTACTGCAAACAATCATTTGAAAGGTGTAACTCAAACTATGAGAACTCCAGTTGTTGTGGATGCAGTTTTGAATTGTATTGATTTCAATCCTCATGTGAGTACAAGAAAAATTCGAAATTAGTTGAGTATTTCACATGTTCTAGTTTGGAGGATTCTCCACGACTTTTCGTTGTAACCGTTTCATATTCAACGCGACCAAACTCTACTTCCTCGAGATTCTCACTAAATATCTGGGTTGGAATAATTGGAAATTATTTGATTGGGCCATTTTTTTTGCCTAACAGACTAAACGGTCTTGCTTATCGTCAATTTCTTGAGGTGGAGTTACCTTTATTGCTCGAGGATGTGACACTTTTGGTGAGAAACATAATGTGGTTGATGCATGACGGGGCATCAGCACATTTTAGTGGAAAAGCTAGGGAATTCTTGAATAATACATTCAACAACCGATGGATAGGTCGGGGTGGGCATTTCAAAATTGGGCTGAATATCTCAAAAACAGCAGGAGTCTTGAAGAAACAACCAATTTTCCCGGGAATTTCAACACCCTGTAGCTCCGTAACGAAGCATTTTAGGACCTATGTTTATATGAACTTTTTTTTCTTAAAATTGCACGTAGATTTATCCCCTCAAGTTGTGACATACTATTATGTTAGACCCTGTACATTATTGTTACAAATTTTCTGAGAACCTCATCTACTAAATTATTTAAAATTATCCCATTAGTCTAACAACGGACACATGTTCTGCCTGAAGACCCCAATAAAAGTATCCCTCAAAGCATTGTAATCTGAGGAGTCTAAACCGTAGAAATAAATATTTTTCTCCGACGAAGAGATGTATGATCGGTAGATTTGTCTATTCATAACCTAATGCACCTGCATTAAGTACATTTTAATCCAACATCTTTTCTTGTGAGATACAGAATATAGACTCAAAATATCTTTGAATGTTGTCAATTTATGTTAATGATTTTTTTCAGTTCCTTCTTTGCAAGCTGCTTGTAGAGATGTCATCCTCAGAAGAGTTAAAAAGAGTTCTGTATCATCTTTACCTCTACCTAAACTTTTGAAAAATATTTGTTATACCAAACGTAGGTTTTATAATCTCTTAGTATAATCAATTGTCTATTTAAATTCAATTATTTGTAATTTTATACTGAATCCCTTTCCTCTAAGGAATTCTCAAGTTTTTTTATTATAAATACTTATATTTCCTGCATTACATTTCTGTCAGTTGAAGACAATCTGTTAAGTCATCAATATTATATTTATTTATTATAGTTCTGTTAAAGTACACATAAAATTTGACTAAATTGTGATATTATTAAGTTGTATAATTATTAATGAAATATATCGATTTTGTATATTTTTTTCTATATTTGTGAAAATTTACTATAAAATCCCTCAATTATGCATCCATATATTCTGATCTGATTATGTTGCTATGAAAAGTGATAAATTTCTAGTTTTGTTTTAATTCTAATGGTTCAGTGTAATATATTTTGATATGATGAGATTTCGTATTTACTGACGTCAATAAAGGAAAATAATAGTATTCAAGATCAATTTCAGTGATTATATTTGTACATGACTAGCTTTACAAAATAGAAGATTAGCAGCACATCGCAATGAATTCAGCAAAAATAAATGGTGGAATAGGAATATAATGCTCAAATTAATTATTGGATTATATTAAATAACAGTAAAGGGCTATTTGAAAACTTTATTGTCGAAACATCATGAATAAAGTTTCAGTTAATTGGCACAGGTAATGTGAAGTATATAATTTTTTCAAAATCAATATTCTGATTACTTTTTCTGCAATTATCTTTCCATGCATCCTTCAAAAATCTGGTAAATTATTGAACCATCCCTAGAAAACAGAAGAATAATAATTTAAGTAAATCAATTCCAGAGTTTGAAATATTGAAAAAAGAATGATGAATAGGTACAAATTCAATTCTTTTAGGTTTGTAACTCTTTTTTAGTACGCCACTGACATGTGCTGTGAATTGAAACGAATTGGCAGTTCAATTTGGAAACTTTTTCCTTTCCTGTATTTTATTCGTATCTTTCTTTGTGTTCGAGATAATACTCAGTGAATACTATTGGATGGTGTTCCTCAAATTGAAGTAAAATCCACATCACTAGTATACAGGGTGATAATTGTTCGGACCCACAAAATTTTAACACTAAATTTATCAAAATAGAAGCATTCCTGGATATATGTTAATCCTCTTGGATCCTTGAATTTTGGTGAGGGTCGAATTTCTATCCTTTTTCCTCTTCATCTCGCTTCTTTTACATCTCCTTGGTTTGTCCTGGGGTTCTACATGTTGGTTATCCTCCTTCTTTAATGTTGTGGAGCATCTATGCTGGCCTGTTGTTTTCTCTTCCATTGTACTAGGGATGTCCTCTTTCCTGTTGCCCTCGGTTGTAGTTCCATTATTTGGTTGATCTCCTTGTTTTTGTGGTTTTCCATCTGGTCGGTTGTCTTTGTCGTTAGTTGTGTGATGATTTCTTCCAGCGTGTTGATGTCCATTTCATTCCTGAGTTGATCGTTGCTTTTGTACCATGGGGCGTTTGTCGCTGTCCTGATGATCTTGTTGAGTGCTGCTTGTAGTTTCCTCCTCTCGAATCTGTCCTCTAGATGCCAAATTTGTCCTGCGAATGTTATTCCTGGAATGATTATTGCCTTGATTATCTTGATCTTGTTTTCCAATGTGAGTTTGCTTTTTCCGTTGAGTAGTGGGTCCGTGAATTGCTCTTGTTTTCCTTGTAGTCGATGTGCCTCTTGTAGTTCAGTTGGTCGTCCAAGATTACGCCGAGATATTTTGCATCCTTCTTCCATTCGATTTGTTGTCCTTCTATGGTGATTTCTTTTGGTGTTTCCGGATGTCTTCTCTTTTTGTAGTCGATGTACATTGCTACCGTCTTCTTTGGGTTGACCTTGATCCTCCATCTTCTGAAATAATTGGTTAGTTGGTCGATGTCTTCTTGTAGCCATTTTCTTACTGCTGCTTTGTTCCTGTGGGATGCGTATATTGCCGTGTCGTCTGCGAACTGCGCCATCTTCGAGTGCTTCATCTTCGGTATATCTGAGATGTATATGTTGAATAGTAGTGGTCCTAGTACTGATCCTTGGGGTACACCGGCTCCTATCCTCTTCGCTGTTGACTTCTGGTCCTGTATCTTGGTTATGAATCTTCTGTTTTGTAGATATGACATCGTGATGTTGGTAAGCTTCGCAGGGTATCCTGTGGTCTTCATCTTGTAGATTAGTCCTTCGTGCCAAACTTTGTCGAATGCTTTCTCAATGTCCAAAAATGCTGCTCCTGTCGGTGTTGATATGTTCTGATTGTCTTTGATGTCATCCGTGATTCTAGCTATGCTAATCTGAGAGTGCTTCGTTCTTGCAAACGGGGTGTTGAAATGTCAAATATTTTTTGAAAATTTTTTCTATATTCCTTAATTATCAAGGTATTGAACTCGTTCGCGATATTTGATTAACTTTCTTGCTAGGATTGCCTTCATTAGACGAGCGAAATTTTGGAAAAATAATACCAGGCATCTTTCATATTACTTCGAATATGTGCAACTCGCATACGGAATCAGGTTCGTGAAAACTTCGTGATCCAAAAGAGTTTTTTAAAATGCAGTATAAGTTCGTGCGCTATGCGATTCAACGCAGAATGGGTCACATTTCGAAAAATGGTTGTGAGAACACTCGAAATAGGTATTTGTAATACGGGAGCGGTAAATAGAATTTCATTTGTAGCACAAGTTTAGGTTAAGAATTTCATTTGTAGTACAAGTTTAGGTTAAGAATGAATCATTTCAGTTCGTCAGTAATTTTTTTTACCTTACTACTAAATGTATTTTAGGATGTCAATTTCTTCACAGCAATGACGTATAGAAAAGGAGTTGAGAGGCGCCGGCGTATGAAAAAAGGTATCCGATACTATTTTTCCAAAACTTTGCTCGTGTAACGAGCTAGAAGCCCTAGAAAGTTACTCATATATTGGAAACGAGCTCAGTAGTTTGATAATTAAGAAGAATATGAAAAAATTAAAACAAAAAATATTCTTTCAACATGTGATGAACGTTTTAGTCGGATGAACATTTATCCAGGAATGCTTTTTCTTGAGATAGTTAGTATTGAAGTTTTTTGTTGTAGTTTCATCTTTTAACGATGTGCTCGGGAACTTAGCCCATTTACACAGTGGACCTACAGTTTATAGTGGATTCAAAACCACTCTCTCAGACCGTGCAATGATAACTGCCACCACAAGGATTACAAGTTATCTGGTCTTCGGAAATTTATGCCTCCTTTAGGTAACTCTTTCCAAGTGTCACTTTTTTGTTCAAGGACAACAGCCATAACTTGAACCCGGATTCGAACCAGGCACCTCGGCTATGCATATTCCTACATACTTGCTCACTAACCGTGCAGCTACCGAGGCGGTTTGTTAAAGTTTTGTTGTCCCGAAGAATTATCACCCTATATACTTTTTGAAAAGGTAATTCCATTCTCTATACGATCACGTAATTATTTTAACTTGGAAAAAGTTTTTATCAATTCGTTCGATCTTCCTTTGAATAAAACACTTGATAAAAATGGATTCTGTTGGTTCAGAAAAACTTTTCTCTCTCATTTGAACGTTTATGCATCATTCCTATATCTCTGTCAACTATCACCCTGAAAATTTGAGAAAGGGAGAAAGGTGTGATACCTCTCTGGAAGATTGTTCAATTTACTGCAGTTTTTTTAATTCATCGACTATCGAGCAACCTCTTACATTACAAGATCTATCAAGTCGATCTTGTTTCGAAGAGTTTATTATTCTACTCATCTGGAATGGGAAACAGGGACAGAGTGATACAATTCTTTAAAAAAACTAGATTTCTTCCAATCTCATCAATTAATACTTGCGAAATTATCGCAGTGTGTGTAGACACATTGAAGAATTTTTATTCAAGGAACAATATTCAACCTTCTGTAGAATGTTAAATATCCCTCCCTGAAGGAGCTGGTTTTCCGATCCACCCTTCATAATCGTCGCCAACCACGGCCACACAGCAGTGGTACAGTTCGGTCGAATGTCATGAATAGGAGAAATATACTGCAGTTTCGGTCTCATTTGACCTCGTCAGTATTGCATACTCAGTCACAATATTAGGCCAGACTGCCACCTACTCATCTCAATCCGTTGAAGCGTAACAAAACATGTAAATGTTATTGTGCCTCCCAACGAATCGACACAGAGGCCATCCGCCATCGCCACTGGGAAACCACGAAAACAAAGGGTAGATAAAACAGAAAATCTCAAGAAGTCACACTAGTTCGACAATTTACCGCAACGCAGTAATCAATAAATAAAAATAATGTTTAATTTTTATGGCATATGTCGATTTGTTACCAATTTTTCCACGTTTGATATTTTTTCCAGATCTGTTAGATTCAGTTACTCTTGTTCATTCGTTAAAACCAGGTGACATGTGTTGGTAGTATTTTAGTTTTGATAACTTGACATCACGGTGATTTAGTTGAAGATGGTGTACATACTGTAAAAATGCATTGAAATTGTGAGTTTATTCTTAAAAAATAATAACTGTGCTAGAGCGACATCGCGCATTTTCAACGAATATAACTCAGGAAGAAATTTGGGGCACAAACACGTTCTTGAGTTAATGAGCAAATTCATGGAAACTGGATTCATAAAAAACACAATCTCTTGTGGATGATGAATGAATTGGTGTTTCCGTTTTGGGTGAGGTTGCCGTGATCGAGAATACACAATCTGTGTTCAGGATTCTTCCTAAGTACAAATTACATTCATATGTAATAAGTCTCGTTCATGAGCTGAATGAAGATGATTTCGATGATCGTTTATAGTTCTGCGAACATTTCAGTGAGAGGATCAATCACGATCCGAATATTCTTCAAAATTTTTCTGACGAATTGAGTTTTTCTGATTGGCAAGGTGCATCGCTATAACTGTAGAGTCTAGAGTGACACTAATACCCCTTTAGAGAGGAGAATTATATCCAACGTCCTCAAACACTTAATGTTTCGACCCGAATTTTGGGAGACTATAATGTAGGACCCTTATTTATACAGGAAACCTTGGACGGCGAAACCTATTTGAACATGTTTGAGAATTTGATTGATCATCTCATAACAGGTATCATCGAAGGAGAAACAAATTTATATGAACATAACGTAAAGTATCATAATGATGGAGCACCATCCAATTATGCTGCCGCTGGGCGGGATTATCTGGGCAATAGATTTCCGCGTCGTTGGATAGGTCGGAGAGGCGCTATAGAATGGCCGACTAGATAGCCTGATCTAACGTCTCTCGATTTCTTCTTGTGGGGCTATCTCAAGTTTTAAATCTATATTACGTCACCATAATCTTTGGAAAAACTACAAGAAAGGAGAGAGGAGTTCAAGCATGTCAGCAGACAGCACAACAAATGTTAATCAATCATTCGAATGTCGATTATACCAATGCATGGAAGTAAATGGGGCCACTTCGACGATTTGCAATAGGAATGTACCACGACTGAAAAACTGAAAATTGAAAGATATGTTTCATTCTATAGTAGATTTTCATGAGAATTATAGTCCAGTCCAGTCCAGGCACTGTTACTTTTTGATTAATGGCACTTCCAAAAGCAGACTAATATTAAGGATCAGACAGCCTTTGTAATGAGGTAGCACACAACCCCTTTTCTCATTATAAACATTTTCGGGGCGGTAGTTGATGGAGGTAGGGGGTGGATGGGCAAACGTTTAAAGAAGTACCAAAAATCCGATTCAACCAAATCGATTTTGAATAAATGTTTTCCTCAAACGGATATCGAACGGAGTAGTAGTTGACTGAGTTGGAGGATGATGCGCAAACTTCAAATGAAAGAGAAAAGTTTTCCTGAATTAACAGAATCGATTATGATTAAGTGTTTTCCTCAAAAGGGGATCAAGCGGATTGATAAAAACTTTTTTTTCCAAACAATTCTCGATTTCAATTCGTCACGTATTATTTTGAAAGTAAATAATTACGTGGTCTTATAGATAATGGAATCACATTTTCAAAAAGGTATCACACGGCTCCCTGTTAGAATTTGAAACTTTGGGATAGAAGCTGCCAGGGGTAGGGGGTTGATAGAGGGAGAACTAAACATGTATTAAAAAATGTCCTCCCTATTTGATTTCTCGAATATTTCCTGGGCTCTTACTCTTTTGGAATGTGCAATCCATCCAGCCTCAAGTAAATTTCCCGTTTCATGTGAAACTGCAATAGCCTTATCCAAATAAACTGCATTCATTCTCTCATCATTCTTATATAATTCGTGATATGCTTTCAAATGCGTAAATCTACAAAAGAATCATTATGAATATATAATATGATGTAATTTTCGTAGTATTTATAGTTTTCTGAAAATTACTAATCATTCAGTATAAACAACTGGAATAACGAATTAGTTCATTAACAGGTACTGTGTACACCAATATTTTTCTTCTAAACACCTCGATGCATATTACGAGATAAAATATTTCGCACCCTTCACTTATTGACTTATTGACGAATTTTATTAAGTAGATACCTTGTAGAGAAAATCAATGTATTAGGCATATTAAATGATATTGAAAGTACTTCTGTCATATTTTATGGATATCATTAAATTGCATTTGGGAAGCCGTTTACTTCTTGATACGTATAGGCGGAAATTGCATTATTTCTATATTATACAGGGTTAGGCAGAAGTACCGGAACGACTAATTATCTCAGTTATTTACCGAGCGATTTTTTTGAAAATTGGTATTCATACATTGCTGAACATAAAGACTTCAGTGTAAATATTTTATGCTCAATAGTGTTTTCGGTGTAGCCGAAAATGACCACAACATGAGAATTTCGAATATAACACCCTATATCTTTATTCATTTTCAGATTCAGAGGAAAAAACTTCCTTAGAAACAATCAAGAAAAATGCTTTTTCTCCAATGTCGTGTTCAAAAAAAATAATCAAAATGACAATAATTATTATCACCTAAATCAAATTACTCTCGAATTCATAATCAACGTGATAGGTTGACAATTATTGTCAAGTGTTTGCTGAACTTTTGATTTTTGCACGAACGAGAGAAATTTTTTTATTGAAACTATAGCAAGTGTTGAAAATGAGTTCCATTCACCTCCTGACAATAACCTAATCGATCACTGAAATTTCTAGGAGAATTATGCAGAAATTGTGGGGGTATCAAATTGATTTCTTCTGTTATGCGACGCCTTAAGTCATCTAGATTGGCAAGTCGTTCTCTATAAACTCTGCATTTGAAGTGGCCCCATAAAAAGAAGTCCGGAGGCGATAGATCAGGTGACCGCGGGGGCCACTCGATAGGACTTCTTCTACCCATTCATCTTTCTGGAAAAACTTCATCCAGATAATTTCGAACACAAAGTGTGGGGAAACTCCATCTTGTTGGAACCATACAATATCAGCTGGGGTTAACGGATTATTTAAATTTGGAAATAAAGCTGTTGGCTGGCACAATTTTATTTCTTAATAATTCCAAATATCGCTCTCCATTTAAATTCCCTTCTATAAAAAATGGACCAATTATGCGTGGATTTGACAGCGGGAAATTGTAGAGCTTAGTATCATCGGCAAAGATTGCGCATTTTGAGTTGATGAAGGAATGCAGATCGGAGGAATATAGAAGAAAAAGTATGGGCCCAAGGACAGAACCTTGGGGAACGCCACTAACAACAGACCACTCCTTGGAGGAATACATACCACCGACCCTCACACGGAAGGATCTATTTGACAAGAACGAGTTAATCCATAAGAGTTAATCACCCCTAATCCCCAGATGCTTGAGTTTATGCAGCGAACGGCGATGTGGTACACGATCAAACGCATTTGCAAAGTCAAGGTATATCACATCTATAGGATTTCCAGCATCCCAAGCTTTCGTCCAGTCGTTGATTGATAGAATTAAGTTTGTGAGGGTCGATCGACCAGGAAAAAACCGTGCTGTTGGATAGAGTGAAAGTGACGATCTCGTCGCATATAATTCTCTCCAGAACCTTGCCAACCGCACATATGAGGCTTATAGGGCGATAATTAGTGGCACAAAGTTTATCACCTTTTTTGAAAATTGGTGTGATTGAAGCAGTACGCCAGTGGCGGGGAAGTGAAGAAGTGCTGAGTGACTGTGAGAAGATCATGAAGACAGGTTTGGCAAGCGCATCTGCGCAACGTTGTTATAAATATTGTGAAACGTTATCAGGTCCAGGAGCAGTGTTGGTTTTAAGCTTGGATAGATATTCTCTGACTGTTTCCTCCGTTATTTTGATACAATCAAGCGTTATCAACCGACGCAGTGTTTGAGGTACAGGAATAGGGCCACCAGGTTCTGTAGTGTAAGACAAAGAGCATGCTGAGAAAAAATGTCTGCGGATTCAGTTGCGTTGTTACAGATTTGGCCTGAGTTATCCCTAACCAAAGTTGCAGTGACTTTACTATTTAAATTCGATCGTAAGTATTTATAAAACTTCTTTTTGTTCTTGGACTTGGCCAACTTGCTTTCAGAACTTTCCTTCGAATGTCGAATACTTGAGGTCAGTAGGTTCGAGTGAGTACGATGATTTTGGTAATCAGTGGCGGATCTACTTCTGAGATAACGCTGCCACAGTGATTTCTTGATTTTTGACATGTTAAGAATGCGATCAGTTATCTAGGGTCTGACAGGATTCTCAATGACTGTCTTCTCATAGGTGTTGGTGGAAATGATATCTTCGATAGTATGTAGCATTTTAGTCCAATTAGTTTCAATAACATCTTCTTGTCGAATGATCGAATTCCAGTTGCATGAGCGCAGATTTTCAGACACCTTCTCGTAGTTTACTCTCTAAACTTTTCTATTTTGTCTTTTACTAGGGGCATTATAGTGAAGTTGAGTGATCGGACTTGCCGAAAGGCAATGTTGAATGTTTGAGAAGTACTACGAGTCGTTCGTTATAAATAAATCAAGTGTAGATGGCTTCTGTCCCTGTCGAAATCTCGTTGGCTTCTCTATCAGCTGACATACACCAGAATTGAAAAATAATTCGCCATATGGATAGGATGGTGAGTTCGTTGAAGGTAGGATGGTCAGTGATGAGTATGTTCTTAAGGGTTAGGTGGAAATCCCACAAGAAACTACTGCGTTGTCAGCTGTACAGGGCGTGGTCGATAAATACAGCCGATAAATATGAAAAAAATCTGTATTAGAGATATTCAGAAAAATATTGTCTATGTCAGTCATTCTGAGAAACTTCCACTTTGAAATAATCCGTAATCATTGAATTCACAAATATACATACGCCTCGATGACTCTATCAGTGCTGTCTGAGCGGTAAAGGGTATAATTAGGCATCGAGTATAAGTCGTCCCTGATAGCAGGATATAACCAAGATTCGGTGATACAGATTAAATAAGGATGATGGGGGCTGAAGGACTTTGGTCGATGGCCTCTTGATATTATTATCAATAAAGAACAGTTATTATTAAGGATGATGGAGTTGCGCAAATTTCAGTAGCTCAGAATATTTGGAAGCAAGAGACTGAATATTTGTATAAAGTATCGGCCATTATTATTAATTGACAAACCTTTTGAACCTGATATATTTTGGAAAAAATGGTAGTACAGATAGATGAAGAAGATGTTTCAGCATGTTACTTTGAAAGTGTAGGAATCAACCCTCTATTCTCAGTATCTCTAAACTTGAAAATTTAATAACAAACAGTATCATGTGTCACGTCATTGGAAAGGTCTCTTGATGCTCTGAACGAATTTGGTCAACACTTCGTGTTATGGGTCTATACAGGGTATTCTAATCGAGGTATTCATTCGTTTAGGTGGCAGGGTACGTGGAGTCGATTGATTCAGATTTATTCTACGAAATTCTTAAATTTGCTTCGTTACTAGAACCAGCAACTATCGATAGATGGTATAGAAAGACTTCAATCTGAAGAAAATCTACTTGTTAATAAAAAAATGATGAAAATCATTACAATCAGCACTGCAATTTCCTACATATGTTCTACTATTTTTCTAAATCGATATTTTTTTCATTTTCATCTTACAATGATCAATCTGCTGTTCGAATCAGAACTGCATCACTGTTTTTCGATGCTAACGCAAAAAGGTGTACCCAATTGAAGAAAGAACGGCAAATAATGTATATTTTCATAATCACAGGTGCATAAGAGAAACGGCAAGAATATTTAACACAAATCATTCAGAGAAATAAGCGAGTTACCAGTATGTCAAATCTTTGATTCAAAAATTTCAGGGGCCATAAAGTAGCACGTTCTGTGAGAAATGAAGTTGTGGTATTGGGTCATCCATAAGTGGACAACATTCAGCTCATTAAAAAATTATCCCTTCAAACTGGCGTATCATTTAGAGCTGTCCACTGAATAGTGAAGCACGAATTTATTCCCTACAAAATAACTTTGCACCATGAAATAAATGAAGTAGGCTTTAATCATCCACTGCAATTTTGCGAAAATTTGAGAGAAAATATGAATAATGATCCTATCTTTTTTTAAAAAATCTATTCCTCTGACGAAAGTTCCTTAATGGAGAGGTGAACAGACACAATTGCCCATATTGGGACACCTAGAATCCTCACTTGTATAGGGAAATAAATACACAAACTCCACAACATTGAGTATTTGGTCGAGGCTTTATCAGAAGATCAATTGCATTTTCAACAAGATAATGCCCCGCATTTTGATATTCGAGTGTGATTATAATAGATAATAATTTTCCAGGGAACTGGATAGGTAGAAGTGGACCAATTAAGTGGCCAGCAAGGTTACCGAATTTGATCCTCTCGATTTTCGTTTGAGGTCATTGAAAATCGAAAAATACGCTACACAACCAAAACATTTGACGAGCTGGGGAGGAGAATTGTGGTAAAATGCCGACTATTGACATCTAATGTCTATGAGAACGGAATTCGAGTTGGACTCGATATACAGGGTGTCCGTGAATTGTGTGTAAAACGTTGTACCACAGATTCTTTAGCTCGAAATAGGTCGATTTAGGCCAACTTACCTATATGAAAAGTTCCTTCGTTTAGCTGCTAGAGGTCACCAAATCCAAAGATTTTTTTTCTTATTTTTCAAATAATTCGAGAACGACTCGATCGATAGGAACCATATTTGGTATGCGTCATCGGTTGCGTTATTTATGTTTTATAGTGAACCACTCAATGACCTTAACGTTCTACAAGTGTCGGTGAAAACTCGAACGTGTTTTTAATCAACCATAATTTTTCAACTGTCTGCGTTTGAGCAGAACTGTTTTAGACATTGAGTAGCTAGACGAATTATCTTTTTTGTTTCTTGAGAAATTTTGATTCAATCACAAAAAACAGTTTTTTATTTTCATGATTTCATTTCTTCAACCACCTGGCCAGTCAAAAATATCACATTTGACCATGTTGGCTTTGGATTTATTTCTGTGGTTTGGCAGATTGTCATTTTATTAGGCTTGACAACCAATTGTTGACACAACAGTGTTCCTTAAGTTCTTAACTAGGTTAGATTAGTGTTTTTAATCAACCATAAGCTTTCAACTATCTGCGTTTGAGCCAAACTGTTTTAGACATTGAGTAGCTAGATTAAGTATCAAACTTTTTTGTCTCTTGAGAAATTTCGATATGATGAGCGGTTCAATCTCAAAAAAGAGTTTTTCAGTTTCATGATTTCATTTCTTCAACCACCTAGCAAGTCAAAAATATCACATATTGATTATGTTGGATTTGGATTTGTTTCTGTAGTCTGGCAGATTGTCATTTTATTATGTTTGACAACCTCTTGTTGACAAAATGATGTTTTCTAGGTTGCTAAATCGGATCAAGCAAATAAAAAATTCAATGTTCAGTAGTATAAAAATCGAAAAATTCGAAGAAAAAATGTAATGAGTTTTTCACAATGACTATTTAAAAATATGAAAACAGGTTGGCCAGTTGGAAACTAAATGAGAAAAAACAAATCACTTCAGAATAACGATTAATAAATTTCATTCAACTATAGTAAATGTTAAAAAATTCCACCATTTGCTGAATACAGGAGTTAATCCTCTTTAAAAAATTAAATTGGACCCTTGGCATTACTTCAGAGTCATTTTTGAAGGAGCTGGCCGCTTTTAAAATTCTCATATGTAATTGGAGAAGAGTAAACTTTAGATTTTAAAGTACCCCAAAGAAAGAAATCACACGGTGTCAAGTCGGGAGATCGTGCTGGCCAACTTGCAGGAGCATCAGATCCCCTTCCGATCCAACGATTCGCATACTGTGCATGTAAAAACTCGCGAACCGCTAAAGTGAAGTGAGGAGGTGCACCGTCGTGCATAAACCACGCAGTAGTACTGGAATATCGTCCAACAAATCCGGCAAAGTTTCAAGCCAAAAATTCAAATATGCCTCTCCGTTTAATCGATCTGGAATCACTACCGGACCAATAATGAAATTTTCAATTATTGATACTGATCGTTAATTTTGAATTGATTCTGATGATGTGTACTTGATGTAGATTTTCGATACTGTACACCTGTTCATTATGAAGGTTAGTGATGCCAGACCTAGTAAAAGTGCATTCGTCACTAAATAGAATTTTTCTACAGAATTGGAGATCCTGAGTTCCCTTCTCTTGGATAAATCAGCAGAGAGTTAGGCGATTCTCAGGATCGTTCGGAAGTAATTCCTGAACTTTCTAAATGTGATAAGGATGAAATAATTGTTCCTTCAAGACATCATGAATCATTGTTTTAGCAACGACCAACTGCAAACCTAAACGCCACGTGCTTAATTGTGGCTTTTCCTCAACCATGTCTAAAATTTGTTCTTCGCGTTCTACCGTCCTTACTGTTCGTTGTCGTCCTCGATCCAAATTCCTGGGATTGAAGAAACCATTCTCGCGGAGACGCCCCTCCAGATTTTCAAACGTTTGGTGGTTCGGCACTATGCGATCTGCAAATCTTTCAGCATATACTCTGGCGCTTTAACGTCCATTGGTTTCACAAAATCCGTACACCATAACCATATCAACCATTTCAGAGTTACTGTACATTTCTGTGCCTAATAGTGATAAAAAATCACCAGAATACCTAGTTTAGAACTTAAGGAACACTGTTGTGTCAACAGCAACAACCAAATAATAATAAAATGCCAATCTGCCAAACCACAGAAACAAATCCAAAGCCAACATGGTCAAATGTGATATTTTTGACTGGCTAGGTGGTTGAAGAAATGAAATCATGAAATTCAAAAATTGTTTTCTGTGATTGAATCGCTCATCATATCAAAATTTCTCAAGAAACAAAAAAGTTAATTAGTCTAGCTACTCAATGTCTAAAACAGTTTTGCTCAAACGCAGACAGTTGAAAAATTATGGTTGATTAAAAACACTTTCGAGTTTTTAGGGACACTTGTAAAACGTCAAGGTCATTGAGTGGATCAGTAAAGAAAGTGAATAACGCACCCGATTACTCATACCAAATATGATTTCTATCGATCGAGTCGTTCACGAATTATTTGAAAAGTAAGAAAAATCTGGTGACCTCTAGCGGTCAAACAAAGAAAATGTTCATATAGGTAAGTTGGCCTAAATCGACTTATTTCCAGCTGAAGAATCTGTGGTATAACGTTGTACACGCAATTCACGGACACTCTGTATATGTATATAAATGAGAAAATAAATGAAAGAATCTTATCAATTCGGATTTACCTTGGCAAACAAATGGTAGGTACATTCAAAGATTCAATTTTCTTCGAAACCTGCATCACTTCATTTTCTAAATTATATTCTATTAGCATATTTCTGTCCCGTGAACGTTGTACTAAATACAACAAAACTCCTTCGAAAAGGTACATTGCATAGATGGCCATTTTTTCTGCATTTAGAAGCTCGCTCGAAACGTATTCAATAATTTCTTTGAATAAATCGAATGATTCCTGCCATTGCTCGTTTCTCACATACCTAGAAAAGAAAACTCACAATCTTATTATTCAACTATTACGTAATCTGGAATACATCTACACTTGCCTTTCGCTGAAAATCATGCAAGATTTGTTCGAAGAGTAAAAAGCATACTTAATTTTTCATAACAAATCTCCCTCGGATATAATACACATCTTCTGCCCCTTTCTCAATATTGGAAGCTCTTTCGAAATTCAATATTTATTATTTATTAATTCACTTGTCTTTTGTCCCCTTTGAACTAATCTCCCTCGTATATGATACTATTATGCTGTTTCTTTTTGAATATTAGAAGTACCTTTGGAATTCAGTATAACGGTCAACAACTTCATTGATTCAGTTTTTATCTGATTAAACTTGGCAAAACTTCAGTTACAAGTCATAGGTGTCGTGTCTGTAGGATATGGGGGTTTGGGAAACGAAACTCATTTTTTTTGCAAAAGAATACGATTAAATAATAGGAGTAAAAGGAAATATTTGTGTTTAAATTAACAGAAATAGTTTTTCCATAATTTTGACCTTTTGAATGAATATTTCTGCTTTGCCGTGACAATGAATTTCCAAAATCATTTTATTCAATGTTTTCGATCTTACCATTGGTTATTGATGTTGTAGGGCGATCGATCTAGACAACATTTTTATGACTCTTTGAAAGTTCTTGTAATGCTTCTTTTACACACTCTTGACTACCAAAAAGCTACTGTCAACATTTCTTATAATTTACTGCTCTTTTGAAACAGAATTTAATGCAAATTCTTAATTTTTTGAGAAAGTAATAAACAGCTCTTTTCATGTTTTTGAAAACTAAAGATAAACTAAATTCCAAATCGCTATTAGTTTGTGAATACCATTGAAACATATATACAAAAATGTTCACAATCGCATATCGCACGGAATTTGAAACTAGAATTTTTTTGGGTATGCGTAGCTAGATTCGACATGGATATCTGATGGTTACGTTTTCAAATATTTACCTATATATTATTTTCTATCCCAAAACAGATACTCAATGAATCTGAGCCACTATATGAGGTATTAAAGTACATTAGGTACTCTATAATTCGAAATTCGAAATTCGAAAAGCAAACTGTCGAAGTTAGGTACTAAAATACTGAGTGTTCCATCTCAAACGAGCCACTATGTATATTTCTTATACCGTAGTGATTGGAAAAGTTCGCCGAAACACGTCGAATGATTTTGTTTGGTGGACATCTCTTGACCTATATTTGATGCTTTAACGGACATTCCTTTAAGAGGGGGCGCTTCCACCCCTCAAATCGAATACGGTAGTCGAGAGATGCCTCATTTGAAAGCTTTTCGAAGCCTCTTCACAACGGTGTATGAGAAATGTAATTTTGACTAATCTTTTTTGCAAAAAATCGTTGTTTATCTCATTATTGAACATTTTGACTATTTTCAAGTTTATTGAAAAGAAGGAAAACCACCCTTTCTCTGTTTTGAAGGGAAACCTTTCGAGGGTAGTTAGCGCATGTGTACAAAAACCAGTAAATTCACTTATATTGAGGCTTTAGATAAAGGAAGTAGGTTTTGTCGTAATGTGTTTTAAAAGCCCTTTCACTAAATTCAGTCTAACCTAACTTCAATAACCTTGAAAATATTTTATTGTTTCATCTTATTCACAATAAAAATGAAATCTTATGATTTCAAATCAAATGTTCGAACTGTTCTTCATATACTTCCATGCAATAGTATGATCTTGATCGAAAACCGTCTCTTACATGGTTTAGCATGAGCTTGGACCGTCCAACCTCAGACTGAGTCTTAAAAATGTTGTACTTAAGATGTCCTCAAAAGAGAAAGTCAAGAGGGTAAACTAACCCCATAGGACCCCTTCTTCCAAGCCAACGAACGGGATATTGCAAATTGTGGTATTGGAAAATTTTCGTGGTGTAGCGAGAAGGAACTCCAATTTGTAGTAGTAGGGGATGGTTTTGTAGTTTTGCTGTTATCAATAGATATTTTCCATCATATGGAGATAAATTTCGACGTTTAAATTACTAGGAACAAACAGATGACCAGATAGGGGACCTCTAAAACATCCTAAACCTAACCTAAATATTTAGCTTCTCTGGATATTGGGTGTCAGTTTTCTCGAAATAAATGATGATTGATATAGCTCCAAAATATACAGTTATGCCGGTCTATGAATTGAAAAAGTGCATTTGTCAGAAAAGCGAACGTGGTATAATAAATACGGGTTGTTGTTGATACCCTCGGCCACAATTTCGCAAAACTCTTGCCTTCGATCTAAATTAGCATAATTTAATTTCAGAAATAATGAAATTTTGTACGGATGGAACTTGTATTCATGTATAATTCTGAAAACGTTAGATTGGTTTACAACGGCAACTGCAGAAATTTATCGTACAGATTGCGTGCCTTTTTTAATTCTTTACTGAACCCTAATGCGACTATGTTAGTTTTTTCTGTTTTATATTTTCGAGCAACATTATATCTTTTGTTTAGGCCAGATTCTAGTCACTTATGAACATTCATTGCATAATTTTTACAGTCCTTACTGAATAGCTCCAGTCTTCTATGGACTCTCAGCCAACTCATATCATGATGCTTAAACGCTAAATATGGAATACAGTTTTTATTTATTTAAGGAAATTCTGATCGAAAATGACTACCATATTATAATATATATTTTTGGAATGAGAAAAATTTGAAAATTTGAATAAATTATGAAATAATAATGTTTGTATTTGAACAAATACAACTTTATGTCATAAATGTTGAAAGAAACCGTACAAAAAATTATATCTCAATATCCGTTAAATACGCAAATTTTATCCCAATATACAGGGTTAGGCGAAAGTACCGGAATGGCTAATTATCTCAGTTATTTACTGAGCGATTTTTTGACAATTGATATTCCTACATTGTGAAGCATAAAGAATTCAGTGTTGATATTTTGTGCTCAATAATAGTTCCGGTGTAGCCGGAAATGACCATAACATGAGATTTTCAAATATAACACCCTATATGTTTATCTATTTTTAGATTCAGAAGAAAAAACTTCCTTAGAAACAAGCAAGAAAAATGCTTTTCCTCCAATGTCATGTTCAAGAAAAAAATCAAAATGACAATAATTATTATCACCTAAATCAAATTACTCTCGAATTCATAATCAATATGACAGGTTGACAATTATTGTCAAGTATTTGTTGAACTTTTGATTTTTGCACGAACGATAGAAATTGTTTTATTGAAATTATAGCAAGTGTTGAAAATGAGTTCCATTCACCTCCTGACAATAACTTAATCGATCACTGAAATTTCTAAGAGAATTTTGCAGAAATTGTTGGGGTATCAAATTGATTTCTTCTGTTAGGCGACGCCTTAACTCATCTGGATTAGTAGGTCGTTCCCTATAAACTCGGAATTTCAAATGGCCCCATAAAAAGAAGTCCAGAGGCGATAGATCAGGTGACCGCGTGGGCCACTTGATAGGACATATGTTCATACAATATCAGCTGGGATTAACGGATTATTTAAATTTGGAAATAAAGCTGTTATGGCTAGCACAATTTCATTTCTTAATAATTTCAAATATCGCTCTCCATTTAAACTCCCTTCTATAAAATATGGACCAATTATGTGGGTACCGTTAATACCAGCCCAAATATTCAATTTTTGCGGATGTTGTGAATGAAGCTCCCTAATCCAATGTGGGTTGTCTGTCGACCAAATACGGCAATTATGTCTATTTACTGTACCGTTGAGGCAGAACGTAGCTTAATTCGAGAATACGATTCTATTCAAAAATTTGGATTCGCCATAATCATTTCCATGATGGTCTCTGAAAATTGTACTCTAGGGTCAGAACCGTCTTCAGTAAGCTCATGGACGAAATGGATTTTATATGGTTTAATTTTTTCTGTTTTCAGTATCTTACAAACTGATTTTCCTCAATTGCCAGTAAAATGTCCAACTTTGTTTCTTCGTCAGTGGCAGACTAAGGGCGTCCTGATCAGGGAATATCTTTCACTTGCCGACTTGCTTCATATTGCTGAATAGTTCTGCATACTGTAAATTCACTAATTTAATGATCTGGGTGAACAGTATTGAACAGACTGCGAATTTCTTGGTAAGATCGTTGTCTGTCACCATATCCGCGCATAATCAAAACCTCGATCCGTTCTGCTTCACTGAGCTGGAATACCATTATTAGGAATTGAAGTGCAAAAATCTTAACTTCAACAAATACTTGATATTATTTGGCAACCTGTCCCGTTGATTATTTATGCGAAAGTAATTCGATTTAGGTGATATAATTTTTATTATTTCAATTTTTTATGAACTCGACATTGGAAGGAAATGTTTTCTGTTGATTGTTTCTACAGAAGTTTTTTGCTCTGAATCTAAAAATAAATAAACATATAATGTGTTACCTTTGAAATTCATATTTTTTGGTCATTTCCGGCTACACCAGAAATACTAGCGAGCACAAATTATCAGCACTGAATTTTTTATGTTTATCAATGCAGCAATACCAATTTTCAAAAAAATTGCTCGGTAAACAACTGAGATAATCGACCGTTCCGGTACTTTTGCCTGACCCTGTATATAAAAATATTGTAGACATTCATTCAAGGAGCAATATTCAACCTTCCGTAGAATTTTAAATATCACTCTCTGAAGGAGCTGGTTTTCCGATCCACTATTCATAATCATTGTCAACCAGGGGCCACAACGTAGTCAGATGTCATATACAGGAACAATAGTTTGCAGTTTTAGTCTCGTTTAACTTCGTTAGTGTTCCATACCCATTCACAACACCAAGTCAGACCGCTACCTACTCGTTTCAATTCGTTGAAATGGATCAAGCACATGTATATGTATACATATACAATTGGTGCCCTCCAACGAAGTGACACAGAAAACTACCAGAACTATTGGAAAACGGTGAAGGCAGAGAGTAGATCAAACGAAGAAAACTTCAAGAAGCCAGAGTAATTTGACTATTCCTGTCGACATTGAACGAAAACGAAACTGTAGTCTGTTGCTTCTATTTATGATATTTGTTTGTTTTTCCTTTAACGTGCTCTATTTCTGCCTTTCGGCTAATGACACGCCGGGGAATTCTGTCACCTCACTAACCCGGGAATTTTGCCGAACCCCTCTCGTGTCGAGGGAAGGGATCTTTAATGTCCAACACATCTCTGTTAGACAGGATCGACAGCTTTACATCTCCTCCGAAAGATCGACACTCAAGCGATTCCCAGAATCCGAAAAATCGCACAGACTTTGTGGGGATTGAACCCAGGTAACTCTGCGTAGGAGACGAGCATCAAATCCCATACGCCATATCTTACTAGATTGTGCCACTTCTATGTACCCTTGTTGATGGCGATTATGAAGAGTGGATCGGAAAACCAGCTCCTTCGGGTAGAGATTAACATTCTACGGAAGATTGAATTGCGCCTTGAATAAATGTCTTCAATGTAAAAGAAAATATTCCCATCACCTAATTCTACATAAAAAAGTGTCTGTAGAATGTTTTTGTTTTTCTTTCCCCTTTTTTTTCACTAGCTTCAATAATACTGAAGATTTCAACATACCTGCAAAAATACAAAAGCTCCATTTTTGGTTGAAAACACGAAAACAAATATTTGGAATAGTATGTGGTTTTCATCTGTCCTATTTTCTCCAA